>OY998115.1:1292148-2584297 GCA_963921955.1 Aleiodes alternator | reverse complement strand
ATGCACTGTTTCCCTGTAATAATTGAAAATAGATAGCTGTCTGGATTAGGTTAGCTAGTAGGTAGTGGCTGCCATCTAGATTCCTACCCCACTATGGTTCAAGCGCCAAAATTTAAAACAGATATCACTTTTATTCTTATAACTTAAAGGCCTGGTTGTTTCTACTATTTTTTTTCAATTATTCCCATGCATTGACGCATTCCCCCCTCTTTTCAGCAACAATGAAAATTTTTTCTGAAGAGATCATTTCTCGTCATATTGCAGGAAAAAATTGAGAAAAAAATAAAACGAATGCCTGAAACGCCCACCCTTTTCTACTATTTTGAAATTTTTGTTCTCAACTCTTTTCTCGCCTTGACGCATACTCCTCTCTTCAGCGACGATGGAAATCATTGTTGAAGAGCAGGAAACGGTCAAAATGAGGGAAAAAATGGCTAATATAAGAGGCTTGGCTCTTTTCTACTATTAAAAAAAAAAAAAATTCATCTATTCCCCTGCGTTGACGCATTCTCCTCTCTTCAGCAACGATGAAAATCATTGCTGAGCAGCGAGACACGGTCAAATTAAAGGAAAAAATTGAAAAATTGTTTTTGAAGAAATGGCAGAAAGTCCAGGCCTCTTTCACATTGAATTTTTTAAAAATATTTTCTGCCTTGACGCATTTCCCTCTCTTCACCAACGATGAAAATCATCGCCGAAGAGAGGGGCACGTTCAAATTGTGGGAAAAAAATTAAAAAATTATAGGAGGACCAACCATTTCTACTATTTTTCAATAATTTGTTTTTTACAACTATTCCCTAGCCATGACGCATTCGCCTCTCTCTGGCAACGATGGAAATCATTGCTGAAGAGAAGGAAACGGTTAAATTGTAGAAAAACATTGAAAGAAAATTTTTGAAAAATGACTGAGACGCCCGCCCTTTTCTCGTATATAAAAAAAAAGTCCAACTATTTTCTCGCGATGACGCATTGCCCTCTCGCCAGCAACTATAAAAATCATTGCTGAAGAGAGGGGAACAGTCAAATTGAGAGATAAAAATGAAAAAAAAAAAATCTAATGGCAGAGAGTTCCTCTTCCGAATTAGATTTTTTTTTTAATGGTGCCTTGTTTTGACGCATTCCCCTCTCTCAAGCAACGATGAAAATCATGGCTGACGAGAGGAAAACGGCCAAGTTGAGGGAAAATATTGAAAAAACTAATTTAAAAAAATTGCAGAGAAGCCCGGCTTTTTGTACTATTTTAATTTTTTTTTCACTGTTTCCTTGCCTTGCCTTCCCTTGCTTCAGCAACGATGGAAATCATTGCTGAAGAGTGAAGAACGTTTAAATTGAGGGAAATAATCGAAAAAACTAATTTTAAAAAATTGTAGAAAAGTACAAATAATTGTTTGTACAATTTTTTTTATTTATTTTGTTCAACTATTCCCTTGCCTTGGCTTTTACCCTCCCTTCAGCTATGATTTCCATCGTTGCTGAAGAGAGGAAAACGCGTTGAGGCGAGGAAAAGATTGAAAAAAAAGGAATAAAAAATAGTAGAAAAGACCGGGACTCTCGGTCATTTTTATAATTTTTTTTTTCAATTTTTTTCCCTCAATTCGACTGTGTCCCTCTCTGCCATTTGAAAAAAAAAATTTCTTCCATTTTTTACTCTCAATTTGGCCTTTTCCCTCTCCTCAGCAATGATTTCCATCGTTGCTGGAGTAAGGGTAATGAGTCAAGGCGAGGAAATTGTTGGATTTTTTTTATATAGGAGAAAAAGGCGAGCATCTCAGCCATTTTTCGAAAATTTTCATTGAATGTTTTCCTACAATTTGACCGTTTCCTTCTCTTCAGCAATGATTTCCATCGTTGCTGAAGAGAGGGAAATGCGTCAAGGCAGAAAACAAAAAAGAAAAAAAATTAATGTGATAGAGGCCTGGCAAATAATTCATTTGTACACCAAACAATTGAAAAAAATATGAAATGATTCTTTTTCAGGGAGCACATAATGTTCATGCAAGTTACAAGCTCATTTAATGACTGCGGTCGAGAAAATGCAAAAGTGGAGCTTCTCATGAGTTCAATGCCATACGAGCCCACATAAATAATTCCCTTGTACACTGCATATTCTGAAAAAATATTGAATGATCTTTCTTTATTGAGCACATAATGTTTTCATTATTTTCAAGGACATTTGTTGGATTTTGTCACTAAAATAACGAGAATTCAACTTTTCATAACTTTTCTCTCCACAAATAATTCATTTGTACACCAAACAATTAAAACAAATATGAAATGATTCTTTGTCAGGGAGCACATAATGTTTATATAAGTTATAAGCTCATTCAATGACTGCTATCGAGAAAATGTAAAAGTGGAGCTTCTCATGAGTTCGGTTCCATACGGGCCCACATAAATAATTCCCTTGTACACTGCATATTCTGAAAATATATTGAGTGATCGGTCTTTATTGAGCACATAATGTTTTCATTATTTTCAAGGACATTTGTTGGATTTTGTCACTAATATAACGAGAATTCAACTTTTCATAACTATTCTCTCCACAAATAATTCATTCGTACACCAAACAATTAAAAAAAATATGAAATGATTCTTTTTCAGGGAGCACATAATGTTTCTAGAAGTTATAAGCTCATTCAATGACTGCTATCGAAAAAATGCAAAAAATAGAACTTCTCATGAGTTCAATGCCATACGAGTCCACATAAGTAATTCCCTTGCACACTCTATATTCTGAAAAAATATTGAATGATTTGTTTTTATCGAGCACATAATGTTTTCATAATTTTCAAGGACATTTGTTGGATTTTGTCACTAAAATAACGAGAATTCGACTTTTCATAACTTTTCCCTCCACAAATAATTCATTTGTACACCAAAAAATTTAGAAAAATATGAAATGATTCTTTTTCAGGAAGCATATAATGTTTATGCAAGTTACAAGCTCATTCAATGACTGCTGTCAAGAAAATGACAAAAAGTGGAGCTTCTCATGAGTTCGGTTCCATACGAGCCCACATAAATAATTCCCTTGCACACTGTGTATTCTGAAAAAATATTGAGTGATTTGTTTTTATCGAGCACATAATGTTTTCATAATTTTCAAGGACATTCGTTGAATTTTGTCACTAAAATAACGAGAATTCAACTTTTCATAATTTTTCCCTTCACAAATAATTCATTTGTACCCCAAAAAATTAAGAAAAATATGAAATAATTCTTTTTCAGGAAGCACATAATGTTTATGCAAGTTACAAGCTCATTCAATGACTGCTGTCAAGAAAATGACAAAAAGTGGAGCTTCTCATGAGTTCGGTTCCATACGAGCCCACATAAATAATTCCCTTGCACACTGTGTATTCTGAAAAAATATTGAGTGATTTGTTTTTATCGAGCACATAATGTTTTCATAATTTTCAAGGACATTCGTTGAATTTTGTCACTAAAATAACGAGAATTCAACTTTTCATAATTTTTCCCTTCACAAATAATTCATTTGTACCCCAAAAAATTAAGAAAAATATGAAATAATTCTTTTTCAGGAAGCACATAATGTTTATGCAAGTTACAAGCTCATTCAATGACTGCTGTCAAGAAAATGACAAAAAGTGGAGCTTCTCATGAGTTCGGTTCCATACGGGCCCACATAAATAATTCCCTTGTACACTGCATATTCTGAAAAAATATTGAGTGATCTTTCTTTATTGAGCACATAAAGTTTTCATTATTTTCAAGGACATTTGTTGGATTTTGTCACTAATATAACGAGAATTCAACTTTTCATAACTATTCTCTCCACAAATAATTCATTTGTACACCAAACAATTAAAAAAAATATGAAATGATTCTTTTTCAGGGAGCACATAATGTTTATAGAAGTTATAAGCTCATTCAATGACTGCTATCGAAAAAATGCAAAAAATAGAACTTCTCATGAGTTCAATGCCATACGAGTCCACATAAGTAATTCCCTTGCACACTGTATATTCTGAAAAAATATTGAGTGATTTGTTTTTATCGAGCACATAATGTTTTTATAATTTTCAAGGACATTTGTTGGATTTTGTCACTAAAATAACGAGAATTCGACTTTTCATAACTTTTCCCTCCACAAATAATTCATTTGTACACCAAAAAATTTAGAAAAATATGAAATGATTCTTTTTCAGGAAGCACATAATGTTTATGCAAGTTACAAGCTCATTCAATGACTGCTGTCAAGAAAATGACAAAAAGTGGAGCTTCTCATGAGTTCGGTTCCATACGAGCCCACATAAATAATTCCCTTGTACACTGCATATTCTGAAAAAATATTGAGTGATCTTTCTTTATTGAGCACATAATGTTTTCATTATTTTCAAGGACATTTGTTGGATTTTGTCACTAAAATAACGAGAATTCAACTTTTCATAATTTTTCCCTTCACAAATAATTCATTTGTACCCCAAAAAATTAAAAAAAATATGAAATGAGTCTTTTTCAGGGAGCACATAATTTTTATGTAAATTACAAGCTCATTCAATGATTGCTGTCGAGAAAATGCAAAAAACGGAGCTTTTTATTACTTCAATTCCGTACAAGCTGCAGGCAAATAATACCCTCATGTACTACTGATTCTAAAAAAATATTGAGTGATCGTTTTTCATAGAGCACATAATGTTCTTGCAAGTTGCAAGCTCATTCAATAGCTGCTGTCTGGGAAATGCAAAAAGTGGAGCTTTTTATTCCTTGAAACTCGTGCAAGCCTACACAAATAATTTCCTTGTACACTTTAAATTCTGAAAAAATATCAAATGATCTTTTCCATTGAGCACATAATGTTTTCATCATCATGGAGGACATTTATTAAATTTCGTCAATAAAATAACAAAAATTCAACTTTTCTTAACTTTTCCCTCCACAAATAATTTATTCAAGCGCCAAAAATTCTAAAAAAATATGAAATAATCTTCTTCCATTGGTCACATAATATGCCCATTGATTTTAAGCTCCATTTGTGGACTATTGTCAACAATTAAATCAATGGATATAGCTTTTCATGACTTTTCCCTCCATAAATAATTTATTTTCGTACCAAAAATTTGAAAAAAATATGGAATGATTCATTTTCATGGAGCACATAATTTTTCTGTAAGTTGCAAGCTCATTGAACCATTGCTGTCGGAAAAAAGCGAAAAAAGGAGCTTTTTATTACTTCAATTCTGTATAAGCCGACATAAATTATTCCCGTGTGCACTGTAAATTCTGAGAAAATATGGAATGATATTTTCTTATCGAGCACATAATGATTCCATCATGTTTGGCGTCAATTTCTGATTCTTGCCAGTTAAATGACAAAAATTCATTTTTCCACAACTTCAACCACTTCAAATCAGGTGAAGCCAAACAGCAAATAATTTAGGAATTCCACAAATAATTAGCACATAAATAGCACATAATTCAGAGCTAAAAAAAGTCCCCAAAAAAACACTTCATTGTGCTAACTTTACGGAGGTATTTTTTTTGCCTCAAAAGGAATTCATAGTTAAGAAAAATAATTGAAAACAAATGAGCGTATGTGCAAAAGATACGCCTTTTTGCCATTCAGTATTTTCTGCACAATGGTTGGAATGAAAAGAACTAAAGGCAAAAGGGCGTATTCATTGAAAATACACCCTTTTGTTATTATAAATTATATAGTACAATCACGCGACTGAAAATAAAATTAATAACAAAGAAGCGTATGTGCAAAACGTACGCCCTTTGGTTATTATAAACTATATAGCAGGATTGCGAAATTGAGGATGAAATTAATAACAAAAGGGCGTATGATACGCCCTTTTCATATTAATAATTGGAGATACGCCTGTTTGTTATTTAAGAAAAAAAAATGCTCCGAATGATCGGTGAAGTCGAGCATAATCGATGGAGCGAAGAAAAAAAAATTACACCCTTCTGTTAATGGCACTTACGCCCTTTTTTTCTAGTTCAACGACTTCATTTTGCGATTTCAGCACCGATTCTCAATAATAATTCAAGTTTACTATAAGTTCGTCTATATTCGGAAATTTCTAGAGAGTCAAGTCGAGCATTGCCGGTTTTTCCACTACTTTGCAATTGTGATTGGAAATAGACCAATCGAATAGGTTAGTAAATTCAGTCAAAAGTTCATTTAGATGAAGGTGAAAGAGATGGATAGGGGGAGGGGGAAATGGTTGAAGGGAGGGCGTTCTCTGATTGGTCAACGTGCTGTTCCCCCGCTCCCCACACCCCTCGTTAGCAGGTATATAAACGGCTGATTCCAATAGCGAAGGTCATTCAGCTACTTTCTCAAGTATCAGCAACATGGAATTATTCAGAAAACTCATGAGCCTCTTCCGCCATAGTGAAATTAAACTGGATCCAGTTGCAAATTTACCAGTGGAAGTAGTGAGTATTATTTTTAGGTCACTGGATCCGAAGTCACTCTTGAACGCTGTCCAAGTATCCCAAGGATGGCTCGATGCTTGTCGTGGTGATTCTTCTCTGAGAACGACCGCCAGACGCCATTTGAGGAGAGACAAGAGACAGACATACAATATACCATCTGTGGTCAAGTCTCGTGTAGGTAGAACTACAATTGTGAGAAAGCAATTAGTGATGGAGGTTCCTCAAAATGCTTGCACCAGTGCTCCTGCAGCGGTATTCCATTTCAGACCTTCTGGTATCTCTTCAGGACATTTGAAGAACAATATCCATAGACGAAACTCTGAACCACGTCGCTCAAGTGGTTCAAAGGGGAGACTTACTATTGGGCTAAGATAGTCTTGTGACTATTTTTAAGTATATAACAATATTAATCTAATGACAATGGTGAATAAGCCTTGAATATTATTTTTACATCAACAAGTTGGAAAATGCAATTACGGTTAAGTAGTAGATAAAAGACATTAAACGTTAGTTGAGCAATGACCGAAGCACACTATTTGTGGAGCTTTACCTGATGCTTTTACCTGTTTTAATGCCATTATAACTGAAAGCGATGACTTTTTTCAATAATAGTGGTACATTAGTTAGTAAAATCATAATGATATTGAATAACCTCTGGGTGTTATCCTCATTTTAACAAGTAGAAAATCACTAATAATTCATAAATATTAGTGAATAAAGTAATTGCATTCTCTTTGAGGATTCCAGATACAAGTTCTGATAATTCAAAGGTCATGATTCTCTCGAGGCGTTTTTCAGAAATTTAAACTGCTTTTCATTCTAGATGCAGTTTCTATGCCTGAAATTTCGGCGCAATATTATGAAATTAGAGAAGTTCAGCTTTAGACAACTTATCAAAATTATTCAGCTTTTTCTGGGCCAAATCATCTTCTTCTTTAAGAGAAAAAAATACTAATTTTTGGAAATCTTCTAGTGAAAATCGGGATATTTTACTCGGAAATATTTACCGGAATTTTTGAATCTTTTATCGAAGAATTCCAAACCGGGCCCTCGGGAAATTGAATAAATTCATACACTATTGTTGAATAGAAGAACCGTCGATGAACTGGATGAAGTGGTATCGAAATTTCATGAAAGTGATCAACAAAATTGTTTCATATTATCCTGAATGGCATAATTAATAAGTTTTTCGAGGGAGAATTTTTCATTGTTGAAACCGAAATAAATAATTTCTGAGATGCATCCCAGGTTCAGTACAATAGTGATGAGTGAACGAATGCAAAATCGGTACTCCTGAGGGACATGAAAAGAAACTGCGGCCGCACACATTGGAGGGAGTGTCATGTTCAACCATACAAAATTATAATATATTTTAAACTTGAATAAGCTCCAGTGACAAAATCACACTGAGATGCATCTCAGAAATCACACTGTTGGAGACCATTGTCGGCAGATTTGAAATGATTACAACACAGTACTCGTGAATGGGTTATGTTTTAATAGAGGACACGCTTCTTGCCGTCAGGTATTCCTGTTCTTTTCCCAACAATGGAGTCCTTCTGCATGTAGTAATTCTATGGAAAATTGGTAATATCACTCGACACTATAGCAGTAGCTCTCCCGGATTCAACAAGCTGATTCATCAACCCAACTCTCTGAATCAAAATAAAACAATGCATATAATCATAATATCTCTATGTAATTGAATTCTGTGATGAAGCAATGAAAAAGAGTTAGATGAAGAAAAATAATTTTTTAAATTCATATCTGAACGTAATAATTGATTGAATTGAGAATTACGGCTGCATCGCTTCCATTATGCAATGACCCATACAGCCGGAATTGTTGAATGGGCAAAAAACAAGTTAGTGCGAGGATACTTGAATAGAAACTGTCGTTTATACGATGAACGAAATTTCATGAAGATCTTTCTGAAAAAAAGACAAATTCGTATGAAGAGTTGAAGAGGAAAGTAATTGATAAGCCGACTCATCTACATCACTATATCATAGTTGATCAATTGATAATTTCATGAAAATGGCAAATGCCCAATCACTCAACTTTCCTACTAGCCTCAGAAGTGTCTTACAGGACATCTCTATTCATTCCATTTTTTCTTCCAGTTATCGAAAACTGACTCAGTGGAATTCTATCAAATTTTGTACATTGACTGTTTCCGAATCAAGTAAAATAGATATCGAGAATTCGATACTAGTTTGGCATTTTAAAGCTGTGAGCGGTAAACGCCTTAATATTGATACAGAAGAGGTCACTTTGAATACAAAATTCTAATAATTTGATTCACGTTTTTTCTTCAAAATTTCGCAGATAATCCGAAAATTAATTGGCCAATTTCTGAAGTTTTTCATGATTGATTCGGAATTCCTATTCCATGAACGCTTTCTGGTAAGCGAACGATGACAATGGATGATTCCCGAATATCAATTCCAGCTAATTTACGTTCATTATTGAATTGAGCTAATTGAATTCCAGTTTATTTTTCTGACAATAATGATAAGAAACAATGAACAGTTCCTGAAAAATTTCTCTCTCTTTCACTGTCAAAGTCTTTCCAACACTTTGACATCTGTGAGAAATGAAAATGATTTTTGATTCTCCTTGAAACTTATCGATAAATGCTACGAATCCCAAGTTCGTTCATTTTTCGCGGATTGAAAACTCCCAAACACTAAAAACCATTTCCATATCAAATTGCATGATTCTGTCATGAAATTTCAAGCAGACTCCAGATTCTCAACACTATATTCTATAAATATCCAGTTCTCCTGTAAAATATTCATTATATCAGTAATTCAGTCAACAAAATTACGGAATTCAAATACTTCATTTCTCCGATCACTCCATTTCGCAATTTCAGTACCTATTCTTCATAATAGTTCGAGTTTACCATGAACTGTTTTGAAATTGTGAGTTAAAATAGACTAATTGAATGGGTTGATAAATTCGATCGCAAGTGCATTTAGAAGGCGGAGGTAGTGAGTAGGTGGAGGGGAAGTGGCAGAGTGGAGAGGGAGACGCTCTCTGATTGGTCGACGCGCTCTCCCCTCCCCACACTCCTCGTTAGCAGGTATATAAAGGGCTATTCCAAGTAGCGAAGGTCATTCAGCTACTTTCTCAAGTATCAGCAACATGGAACTGTTCAGAAAAATCATGAGTTTCTTCCATCATAATGAAACTAAACTGGATCCAGCTGCAAGTTTACCGGTGGAAGTAGTGAGTATTATTTTCAGGTCACTGGATCCGCAGTCACTCTTGAGTGCTGTCCAAGTATCCCAAAGATGGCGCGATGTTTGTCGTGGTGATTTTTCTCTCAGAATCACTGCCAGACGCCATTTGAGGAGAGAAAAGAAACGGACTTACGACATACCACCTGTGGTCAAACCTCATGCAAGTAGAACTACAACGGCGAGAAAGCAATCAGCGATGAAAGTTCCTCAGAATGCTTCCACCGGTGCCCCTGCAGCTATATTCCATTTTGGACCATATGGTATTATTCCAGGACATGGGAAGACCAATAATTATCGACGAAACTCTGAACCATATCCCTCAGATGGTTCAACGAGGAGACTTACCATTAGGCTTAGGTAGATTTGTAAATTTTCTTAGGAATAAAAATATTAAGCTAATGACGATAGTGAACAAGCCTTGAATATTATTTCCACATGCACAAGCTGGCAAACGCAATTACGATCAAATAGTTAATAAAAAAAAATTGGACGTTGAGCAATGACCAGAGCACACAATTTGTGGAGCTTTACCTGATGATTCTTAGTTTTATTGACATCATAACGGAAAGTTATGACTTTTTCAATCATAGTGATACGTTAGTTACTAAGCTAATAATGATATTGAATAAGCTCTGGGTGCTATCCTCATATTAATCAGTAGAAAATCGCTACTAATTCATAATTCTTATCCAATAAAATAATGAGATTCTCCTTGAGGGTTCCAGATACAAGCTCTGAGAATTCAAAGCTCATTATCCTTTTGTGGCGTGGAATTCTCCATTCTTGAACTATGTATATAATTCATCATGATTATTTGATGTTTTTTCGGCAAAGTAATTTCCTCCATTATGGCAAAACTAATCATAATTTGTTTGAATCTTCCAGTGAAAATTAGGACATTTCCCGAGTCAAAATTTTTCGGTCGTTTCAATTCCTGTTTCAACCTACAAAAATTGTAGATTGAAAGAGAGCAAAAGGAAGTTGAACGGCGTATGGCCACCGTGTATTTTCAACTTACTTTGAACCTACAAAACGGCCGAAATGTGCGTTTCTTCCACTTTGTAAGTTCGAAGTAAGTTGAGTTTCTTCCACTTTGTAAGTTCAAAGGAAGTTGAAATTTTCTAAAAATTCTCCTCCATCCCCTCCCTTCAAGCCTTTTCTCCCCTAAATGCGCGTTTTTAATTGATTTCGCGCTCAATTGTATGATTAAGAATAGCCCCCCAGCACGGTTATTCTAGTTTTCTTTTAATGAAATGAATAAAAAAAAAAAAAAAGAATTCGGTCTAGTAGTTCTCGAGATAGTCCAGGCGGTCACCCATCCAAGTACTGATCAGATCCAATGCTGCTTAACTTCGGTGACCGCCTGGAGTTCTCTCGTTGACTGCTGCTGATCTGAAACATATAACTATCTCGATTCTCATTGCGCCTTTTAGGCTCTTTGAAAAAAAAGAAGAATAATAATGAATCGAATGTATAATGATAATTAATAATAAATCTAAAATAATGATAAATTAATTAATCCATAAGAATGCATTTTAGCTGAACAAGAAGCGCCAGAACTGATTTTTTTTTTACTTCGAGAATTTTCTTTGTTTTGAGAAATTCACGGTTTCAAAACATCTTTAGCTCTAGATGTGATACCGTAAAATTTCTTAAAAGACGTAAAAGACAAGATCATTTGCGTGCAAATTGCAGGATTTCCAATTGGAAAATATCGATTTTTTCAGGATTTATGGGCACTTGCCGAAAAATCAAGGTAAAATCCTTCTATCTCACCTCGAGATATTCATTTTTCGAGACATTAGCCAAAAATGAAAAAAAACGGGCAATTGAAGGAGACCAATTTCTTCCATTAATTCTTTCAATATTCCTCAGGAACTGATCGAGATAGTGCAATTTCACCTGAATCCTTTTTTATAGCTCTTGGAATTCTCTCCAAGATGCAATCAGCACTAAATTTCTCTATCTCGCTCATTTTTCGAAATATTGGCCAAAAATGAGGAATAAAAGAATTCAATGAATAAATCGAGGAGGGACACAAATATCTCGTTATCATTCGATTACAGATGCATCCCCGATCATGATGCACCACGAAAATGCATCGGATCGCGAAAGAAGTATCAATCGCATGAGAAAAGAGTTATAAAAATGAAAATAATGGAAATTCCCGGAAATAAAATCGAAATTTTTTAAAATTTATTTTCATTTTTATTTTTTTTCTGGCGATAAGTTCAAGAAGTTGAGAGTAAGGTGAACTAGGTAAGTTGAACTCGTTCACTCTACTTCTCGCCCTACACTCGATTTCTGATAAGTTGTAGACGTCGAAAGGAAGGTGAATCAGGTAAGTTGAACTCATTCACCTTACATTTCGCCTTACATTAGAGACGTAAAGTCGAAATACGGCGAAAGGAAGGTGAGATTCTGGCGGGACTTCTTGGACATCAAAGAAATGTAGATTGAAAGTAAGTTGGAAGTCGAAATGTAGGGTGAACGAGCCCAAAAATTTCGACTCGGGTTGATTCGGAAATATTTTCTGCAATTTTCGAATCTTTCATCGATAAATTCCAAACATGGCCCTCGGGAAATTGAATAGATTCATACAGTACATATCGTTGAATAAAAGAATTGCTGAATTGGAGAAAAACTATACGCATGATTATAATGTTTTTGTAAAAAGCGTCCTAATGATCTTAGTGTTCAAAATTGAATGGGGCAATTTCGAGGGAAATTGTCAATCATCGGTGGTTTGATGCTCTGACACCATGAGAGCGATAAGGCAACTTTTTACCCCCCTCCCCCTCTCTTTTGGGCCCACTGTGATCCAAGAGTCAGTAGCCCAAAAGTCATCCAACAGGAAGCTCGATGGAGTCTCCACGACACAATTCCAATGGTGGAATTGAGGCGGCTAATCAGCGGTCTCTCAGTAATTAGAACATCCAACTATTAGTGATAATCAACGTGTTTTACATATAGTGATCTTTGTATTTAACATCATTTGACCACTGGTTTTTCCCCGTTAATAAAAGGGTTTTCCACGTGCATGAATTACTACTGTCTCAACAATTAATTTTCCATCGCCTTTTCACCATCCACATTTCGTCCACTCTTAAGTATCTGAGTTTCCGAACACTTAGTGGTAATCAAATTCTGTGTTCAAGCGGTAAAAAAGAAGGAATTGGGAGGAAGAACTAATTAACGCGAGAATATTTAGAAAGAGACTATTCATAAAGACATTCATGTCTGTATACGATATAGAGTATGCCAAGATAAGGAAAAAAAACTGTAACAAAACGCTTTTCTACTTTATCAATAAAGTAGTGCCAGGGTTTAAAGTCAATCTTTTCTTAGCACAAGCACGCTACCGATATTTCTCAGCTTGGTGTCAATAATGACCATTTCCAGTCTCCTTTCGCAAATGAATCAGCGTCTGTAAGTGAATCTGTAATTCCT
The DNA here is from genome assembly GCA_963921955.1 of Aleiodes alternator. Taxonomy (NCBI): domain Eukaryota; kingdom Metazoa; phylum Arthropoda; class Insecta; order Hymenoptera; family Braconidae; genus Aleiodes; species Aleiodes alternator. The sequence continues at coordinate 2,571,190 of OY998115.1, read as the reverse complement.
GGTGTTAGTTCAATATTCATGAAAAATCGACCAATGCGTTACTGATTCCCCAAAGTACAGTAGAATTCCTTTGAATTATATCTGATCATTCTATTCCCCACTACAATTCATTGTGAGTGTCAGGACGACCACTCAAGAAAAAAAGATTCAGACGAACATTTGAGTTTTTAAAGTAAATATCTATGTTCATTGCACATTCATCTTCGCAGACCCACGTATATGAAGCATGAGGGTGATGCGGTGAGAATCGAAGGATTTGTCACATTCGAAGAATGGACCAGGTCTGACTCAGAGACATTCATTGTAGGGCTAGAGTCTAGGAAAATGATTGGTTATCAGATCTAACGATTGTTGCACACAAATCATCCAGTTACAATTAATGATTAGTGTTCAGAGTCCCAAACTCCAACTATTCAATAACAACTGAGACGAAAATCCCTGCACTCACAGTAGTTTGTGGGATGGACAATTTGAAAATGTAGATTGGCCTATTATCAGCGCGACATAACAACGAAATATCATTGACCGAAAACGTTTATCCCCACTACTCTACAAATAGATTTGGACAGAGGGGATGAGAAGTGGTCAGACCCAACACTCATCCTCATTCTCCGGTCGGTCAACTAATAGATAAGTACTTTTCTTTGCATAAATTGGATACCCACATACATAAAAAAAAGAATAAGAGGCATTCCGCACTATTTCACTCGATTTCTGGGTCGTATTTTTTGATTTTGTTCATTTTTGAATATGTTGCTGAGACGGTTATCAGAAGTCATTTCCCGAAAAACAAGCAGAAGCGTTATATCCTGTGCGTTATCCGCAAGCTCCACTCCTTGTGCGACATTTAATATTTTGCCAATTCGATTGGCAAAATGCTTCCGAATGGAATTTTTATATAAATTATCCATGAGATTACAATTTATATTTTTCATTATTCTAAATGCAGTAACGAAATTTGGTTTCACAACAATTGTCATAAGTGGACATTAGCATGGAGTAAATTCGCTTGTAAGGAAAAATTTAATGATGGTTCGATCTTTGGTGAACTTTATTCATTCATGTTTACCACAAAAAAAACAATTTTTCAATCATAAATGGAAGATCCTACGACAGATCTGAAAAATTGAAGTTCGGGTTCCAAATAGGATTTCTATTTTTTCTGAATGTCGTCAGAATGAAAAGGTACCTATCTTGTAGGAAAAATTGTCTACTTTCGAATGGTGAAATAAAAAATACTAGTGTTCCTAGGGAGAAAGCTAAGAAAAACCGTGATTTTTGAAAAAACTAATTTATCGAACATCCTTACAAGAGACTTCTTCTGAAAAATATGAAATTCTCATCATTTGTGGGGCTCATTGAGATGAATCTTTTAAGCTGAACTTGAATGTACTCGGATAGTTTCGGAGATATAACCTCTTTTCATAAAATGGTTTTTGGACAATATCTCAGAAACTACGGGAGCGATTTTGCCCAATTTCAATACCAAACTTTTCACTCATTAGATGCACAAACTGGCGAAATTTGAAGTCTCTAACTCGAATAGTTTTTGAGCTAGCGTGTATAGTAAATTCAGGATAAAAAACACTGTAATTGAAATTATCTGCAAACGAAAAATCTGAGCAAAATTTACCCCGAGTGAAAATTGTGAGTTCAAATGAGATCTATTTATTCGCTGAGAGCGGGGGCTGTGAATCAATTTGTCGCGGAGAAAAGTCGGAAAAACGATTTTTCGAAAATTTGAATTTTCTCGAGAAGTACTCAACCGATTTCGCTGAAATTTCACTGACAGCAATTTGCACGGGGAGGAAAAGTACTGTTAAATTTTCGGCTCACCAAGTATTACCGTTGCTGAGCAATGAGCCGATATCCGTCACACATACACACACACACACACACACACACACACACACACACACACACACACACATACAGACATTTTTTAAAAATGTAATTTCTCGACGTTTTGGATCATTCTGAGTCATATTCCGATGAAATCTCGAAATCGAAAAAAATCGCGTTTACAATGCTTCCATTCGGAAGCAAAAAACGAAAAAAAAAAATTTTTTGACGAAATTATGACCATTTTTGATTTTGGAAAAATGGCATATGTGCTCATTTCTGTGTAGCTTTGAATACTCATATCTTCTTCAATATTAGTTTTATGGAAAAAAAGAAAGGAGACTTTTCTCTTGAAAAATAGTGATACTTTGCAATAAAATTTAGTCCGGAAGTTGAAAGTTAATATTTCTATTTTTTAACAACAAACTTAATAAACAAATAGCCGAAACACAACTTTGACAAATCTTTAAAAATCTGAAAAAAATATATGTTACGGATTGAATTATTTTTGATTTTTCTGTAAATTATCTTTTTCCGTCTCGGAATGGTTGACGAGATATCGTTTTTTTAATGTTTTCGCGTGGTCCGTGGCCGCTGCTCCAGAGCCTTGCGCATGCGCATAGCGCACTAGCAGCAGGTTACGTGAGCACCTCTGCGATGGAAAGTGCTCAACCTACGCGCCAATTCCCACGTGACCTGCTGCTAGTGCGCTGTGCGCATGCGCAAGGCTCTGGAGCATCGGCCACGGACCACGCGAAAACATTAAAAAAACGATATCTCGTCAACCATTCCGAGACGGAAAAAGATAATTTACAGAAAAATCAAAAATAATTCAATCCGTAACATATATTTTTTTCAGATTTTTAAAGATTTGTCAAAGTTGTGTTTCGGCTATTTGTTTATTAAGTTTGTTGTTAAAAAATAGAAATATTAACTTTCAACTTCCGGACTAAATTTTATTGCAAAGTATCACTATTTTTCGAGAGAAAAGTCTCCTTTCTTTTTTTCCATAAAACTAATATTGAAGAAGATATGAGTATTCAAAGCTACACAGGAATGAGCACATATGCCATTTTTCCAAAATCAAAAATGGTCATAATTTCGTCAAAAAAATTTTTTTTTTCGTTTTTTTTTTCGGGAAATGACTTCTGATAACCATCTCAGCAACATATTCAAAAATGAACAAAATCAAAAAATACGACCCAGAAATCGAGTGAAATAGTGCGGAATGCCTCTTATAAGAAGATAATTCGTCTAGCGTTAATTAAATGATAATTGGCCGATAACTTCGATAGTTTAACAATGATAATTAACACTGATTCTATTCGATAGTTGATGACGTTCATTACAATTCGATGATCGCATTTCCCTGCCGGGTTGTAAGGCCGGTCTTACATCGAAATGCTAGATAATGTCTTTAGTTAATGTTGAATGTCTCTTTGATATGCAACAAAAAAATTCGCAATGTGTCAGATCTGTGCTCATTTCACTATCATAGAATGTTATATTCATTTTCATGCATGATTCTGCATTCTATTTGGGCATTCTCAACTTTCCTCCGAAGTTATTTCCTTAAATTGTTCTAATCTTCAGTTATCACGATTTGAATTTCAATCGGTATCAAGAAATCGTGTGATAGCTGAGTGGCTAGAGTAGCAGAGTGATAATCCTATGGTCCGTCCTCATAAAAGTGAATAATATTGACTAGATAATGAATGGTTCTTTTTTAAGAGAGTTTATTTTCAAGCCTGTAAATAATGTAAATAGCGACGAATCATTATAATAAATAAACTTTACAAATAGATTAAAAAAAAAAGTAATCCTATGGTCCCGAGTTCGATCCCGCTGAACTCCATTTTTTTTCGATTTTTTTTTCTTTAAAAATTTTAATTTCCATTCATTTGTTAAGTAAGGAATTCAGATTTATATTTATTTTTCATTTTCTCTGAAAATTTGAAATTTTTCATTTCGGATTTTGTGCAGATCCAATTAGATCTGATCAGATCTGAGGAACTCAAATCTATTTGACCTGATCAGATCAATGAACTCAGATCTAGTTTGATCTTCTCAGATCTGAATATTTCTTCCTGGGATTGTTAAATGAATTTTGTCCAACGTTCCATTATTCCTTTATAATAACAATGTATTTCATACCATCGTTTTATGTGACTTTCATATTATTGATTGATGATTATTTTAATTTTTACCATTCATTACTACACAGAGAAATAAGACAAAAATTATCTTCTGTTCATTTTTCCTTGCGTAATATATTCAAAAATATATATACTCCATGGTTGGCATCTGCTTGCATTGAGAAATCATCTTCACTCCAATAAATTGAATGTGAAATATCTGTAAATGGAAAACATTGTTTCCGTGTGCTGAAACGAATACTCCCAACACTTCCTTGATGTTTCCTCACCCACCTCTTTCTCTTCGCTCTCTCTACAGATTTTCTATACATTGTGACAACAGCCTCAATCATATCTTCAGAGCGGTGGGGATGAGCTCAACGCATGGCTCTACGTCAACGAGGCTGACTGTGAGCTGCGGCCGACAGAAATAGATGAAAATAGAAAATGCCGGAATGGAGAGAAGCCAGAAGAACGTATCTTAGTGATCGCATGGTTGATTCCATGGATAAATTATATTGAGAGTGCTATTCTTTTAATTAAGAAAAAACTACAACAATGAAGCGAAATATAAGATCGTCATTACGAAGTCGTGATTCATCAAGCACATCAACGGGTGGTAATCCACGTGAAAAAATCAAGGATTGTTGCAGGAAATTAGTTGCATTCATGTGTACACAAGTTGGTGTTGGTGGCCTTGTTGTTGGTTATGCGATTGTCGGTGCAATGTGTTTTATAACAATTGAAACGCAAGAGGAGTATTCATATATCCAAAAAATGGTTAATTTACGTAGTAATTATTCTGGAAAATTGTGGATGAGTACAGCTGCCGATCGTCGAGTTAATATAATAGATAAATCCGCCTTCGATAGTAATGCTGATGATATACTTAAAGAATTTCAAATGAAAATTGTTGATGAAGTTAAGGCTGGATATAATGGTAAAACAGTTCACGAAGTATGGTCTCTGCCAGCCGCACTAATGTTTTGCCTGTCTGTGTTTACAATGATTGGATATGGTAATATGGTACCAAGAACGCCTTGGGGCAAAGGCGCCACTGTTGTTTATGCTATTTTTGGCATTCCCCTCTATGTTCTTTATTTTTTGAATATGGGAAAAGTATTGGCTGGTACTTTCAGGTCAGTTGATATAAATTTTTTTTTTCATAGAATCGGTGGAGTGGGATAAGTTGGAGACTTACAGGAAGCTTCTCATGTGAATTCAGTCGACTCTCAGTATAAGATGATTTTATGTAAGATAGTTTCAGTGTTGGTGGGTATAGGATTATCCTCATTCTCACCGTCACTGAGCTGCATTGGACGAATGTTTTCTAACAATTCATATATGATGATTGTGAGCTCAGAAACAAAATCTTAGGATTTTTCTTTTTATAGAGAGTTCTATGAACTGCGGAAATAACTTCGATTGATGAATTCTTCTGAACTTCCTGGCTCGCGGGATATGAATAGAATAATTCATATCAATCCTCGACTTATTCTACTAGCCCACTGATATTTTCATTATTATCATGATTATTATTGTAATTATTATTATTATCAGATGGCTCTATCGATGGTTCCATGAGTGCACTGGAAAGAAACGGCCAGACCAACGAATAATTGTTCCATCAGCTGCTTGTCTCTGGGTAATATTCGGATATATTCTAGCTGGTACAATCATGTTCGCACAATGGGAGGAATGGGATTACTTGGACAGTGCATATTTCTGTGTTACTTCACTATGCAAAATTGGAATGGGTGATTTTGTACCAGGTGCTAATATAGTTGAGGCTAAGAGTGGCAGCCATTTAAAATTAGTAATCAACTTCGTGTATCTGTTACTTGGTCTTGGATTAGTAGCGATGTGCTATAATCTGATGAGAGAGGATGTTAAAGTTAAAGCGAGAGAATTGAGAACTGATATTATAGATGCCTTCGAAGATTTTAGACATAAAATGGTAACTTGCTGTCGATCGAATCGAAACTGAATTTTGCATATATGAACAATTGAGTTGAATAAATTTTACTTGAAGAACAATATCAAACAACTCTTATATTTCCATCAGCTATCCTCAGACATCTTTTCGTAGTGAGACGTGTAGAAAAGTCGGCTATGGTTTCTCCCGCTCGCTTTTCATCTTCTTGAATATGAAAGCCCGGGAAAAAATCGTCATATATGAACATATATGTACATATATGGGACATATATGAACACAAATGTGACATATATGTACGTATATGGACATATATGCTCATACGTTTCTCTGAGAAATCAGACAGCTATTGGCATATATGGACATACATGAAACCTATATGAGCATGTATGGACATAAATGGACATATATGGGCATACATGAGCATATACGGTCGTATGATCCTGTGGAAACCGAGTAGGTATGGGCACATATGAGACACATATGGACATATAGGAGCATATATGGGTATATATTGGCATATATGGAACATATATGAACATATGTGGGCATATATGAGACATATATGGACATATATGGGCTTACGTAGTCATATATGGTCATACATGGTCGCATGATCCTATGGAAATTGAGCAGGTATGCGCATACCCAGATAGCAAGAAGCCGTCAATTTGTCGACAAATTGTCTTCCAAGCGATGAATACAATTGACGTCCAATTGTCATCATAGTGTCGACAAATATTTCCGATAACATATTTATTTGAGTTATCCCAGTATCCCTAAGTTGTCGTCCACTCTTTGGACTAAGATTGCGTATAAATATTGCGGCATTTCAACGGAAAAATTCTGGGAACATATTTGCAGTCAAACTAACGGCAATTTTGTAGCAAAATTTGGTGAAATCTTGCTGCAACGCTTCCTGTAATTTGACGAGAGGAATTTTCACCCAAGTTTTTGAAGAATGAAGCCTGCTATCAACATATAAATATAGATGGCATTGAGTTCATAATCTTCCTACACATTTGATTTTCTACACAACATGAAATACGTATAGTCCAGTCAAATGAGGAAACAAATTGCATCAACGTTCCAGTGCTCAAAAAAAATGCAAAAAATATGAATGGGTAGGTTTTAAAGTGGAACGCAAGCGTTCAAACAGCTTCTAGGCCAAACTATCCTTTTCTATGCTTAAAAAATGTTAAAGTTCAGCGAATTGCGTTTTTCCGTTAATTAAGTCAACGGCGATTTTAATCCATCATTCGCATGACCGGCTTCTTTTTTTCAACAAGCTGGTTTTGACCAGCATATTTTAACCATCTCTAGTTGAAAAGTCCCAAAAGCTTGGAAAAGGGGTAGGAAAAAAATCAAAACTTTTCCAAAAATGAATTTCAGGCTAATATCTCGAAAATAGCTAACAAAATGAAAAAAAGTTCAGAACAAAAGTTGAATATTTCAAAAGTATCTCGAAAATTGTTCAGATATTTACCATTGCGATATTTACTCCATTGATTCGAAAGGAAATTCGCAGACTTCACAATTCAAACAGATTGCCACGTCTGATGGTGATTTCCGATGGGGAGAGGGGGGGAGGAACAGTTTGTATTTCGTCTATTTTGTGACGGAATGCTATGAAAAATCCACAATATTCCATTGAATATATGTATAAAATATCTTCAAAGATTCAACTAATGTAATACATTCATTGGAGAAAGAACATGAAAATCATCAAAATAACCTATTTCTAAACCTATGTTCCCCTCAAAGCTAAGATTTTTCCTCAGGGTGGGTACAAGAGTAGGTAGAGAGAAAGGGATAACAGTTAGCTCGGGTTGCAGTTATGAATGTGGGTATCAGGTAGCGAAGGTATGTAAGAATACAGCTGTTTAACATTAGAATATTCATTTTGATTATTCCATATGTTGACTGGAGAATGTTTGGAACCATTATGTAAATAGCCAGACTGATCCGAAGCATCTAGAATTTTTTCTGACACGATGAAAAGATTACATTACGCACGTGTGTGCGGGTAAGAACATTGGCACTTCCACTCCCACCGACCTGCGTGATGCGCTCTTATCATCGTGTTTGGGAGAATGTCGAGTCCTTCAGAACAGTCTGGGAATTCAAAAAATAGTTCCGAACACTGTCCGAACTCTTATTCTGTCTTCTTGAAGAATTATTCCGACCTTTTGAAGAGAAAAATTTCCACCAGGGCACCCTTTGACTTTATTTTTCAGAGTGGTTACTCATGACTCGGGTTCTGTGGAACGGCCTAAGAAAATACTGAATACATGAAAGGGATAATGATCTGATGAAAGAGGAAAAAAAAATTTGATATAATTTTCGAGGGCAGTCGTCGTGCTCTGGTTTCCACTCTACTCTATTCCAAATGCTATTTTACTTCCCTATTTCAGATTGTGCATATTTTATTTCCCATTATTATATTTCCACGTCGAAAGCTGAAATTTATTTCTAATTCGTGAGATACGTGTAATTTTTTGTGATTTTTTGCTAGAGTTTGGATTTGAAAAGAATACCAGGAGTCCTTTTCACGTGGGTCACGAATTAGAAATGAAATGAAAAAGGAAATCATAATTTTTTATGAGTGTTGTAGAAAAAAAACTTTTTAACTACGCAATCCGTGGATATATTTAAGAGCATTCTGATGATAAGATTGTCACCAATAAGTAATGAAATACGTGAAACTGAATTGATCCGTTTCTTCTTAATTTTTTTCAATTTTGGAAAATCAGAATGAAGATAGTGATGATAATTTTTACAAATTGACAAGACAATGACTATGATTATCCAAATTTAGTTGATTATCTCAATTCTTCTCAACCCATCCAATTGATAATCAAATAATCAAAAATAATCAAAAAGAGAATTTCGAAATTGTTCATATCTCAAATTATTTTGATTGTGCATACTTTGTACATATTTTATTTCACATCATTGTATTTCCACATTGAAGGTGTGCATCTATCTCTAACTCGTGAGAAACATGTATTTTTTCCTGTGATTATTTCTAGAGTTTTTAGATTGTCGATTCGAAAAGAAATATCAGGAGTCTTTTCCACGTGGATCACGAATTTGAAATAAAATAAAAAATAAAATTGTAAGTCTTTATTAGTGTTTTGGAAATTTTTTTGTTTTACTGCTCAACACATGGATACATTTGAGAGCATCCAATCACGAAACCGTTACAAATAAGAAAAATAAAATGAAGTAATGAAACAATTAGTTTTTTTGAAATTAGGATATTTTCGGAAATTAGAGTGAATATGACCATTCAAAATTTTAGAAATTTACCAAACAATGTATAATTCTTCAAATTTAGTCAGTATGCTTCTGCCCAATATAATAAAATGGAGCGAAATCACCCTACCTTGCTTATTTTCCGAGATATTTTCAAAAAACAAATGGCAAAAAAATAGACTTATCTCAATAAATTTATTCTATTTCTGTTCTTGACGACTATCTCAAAAAATGATCTACATAGAGTGATTTTGTTTTGATTTTGTTTGTAGAGAATTTGAAGAGCTATGAAAATGTTTAGGAATCGAAATTATCGTATCTAGCTCAGCTTCCGAAATATTTTCAAAAAATGACACAAAAATCAACTGATCTCGATTCACCCAAGCAATTTTTTTAATTTCACATTTTTGTCAAATCTTTCAGAAGCTGAGCGAAATAGAGCGATTTTATCCTATTCCTGTCATGTAGAGAATTGCAAGAGCTACAAAGAAGAATGACGACAACATGATCCTATCTCCCTTATTTTTTGAGATATTCTCAAAAAATAGTTGACCTAAAAAACTTCATATTTCTATTCTCACCAGGAAACGTCCGTTTAAACAATTCCCATCAATATATCGTTAAGAATAATAATTAATAGATAGATAGATAGATAACAATTTTTATTAGCATAAATCATTTATACATTACAACAAAGGATAATAACAATAGATAATTGAGCAATGCGTTACATAATCGTTTTAGGACATAGTCCCAGCCCGCAGGCTTTTACATATGTTATCATGACGATTTTAGTTGTGAACATGGTGAGTGAGATGTTGAGAGATGTGGGATAGGGAAAAGTATACAAAAAACCCTATTTCGTGATGAGTGCGTGTTGGGAGTAATTAACGGCGGTTGGACCACCTGGAGAGTATGTTGGGATTTTGATGGTTTAGTAGGGGGTTTGGGTGAGTTTTTAATTTCTCTGCAAAGTTATTTGCGAGGTTTGCAATGTGGTTTTTGAGGAGATCGATGTTGGACATTTCATGTAGTTTGGGGATTGGGGTTCGACGGTAGGCACCATTTATTACTCTTAAGAATTTATTTTGTTGGATCTGGAGTTTAGCAAGGAGAGTAGGAGCTGCGTTATGCCATACTGGAGCAGCATATGTCGTGACGGGTCTTATGATCATTTTGTACAATTTGAGCTTCGTTTTGTGTGAAAGAGCTTTGGATTTTAGGAGGTAAAACAGTCTTTCCATGATTCCTTTTGTTTTTTGAGTGAGTTTGTTTATATGGGAGTTCCAAATGAGCCTGCTGTCAAGCAATATCCCAAGGTATTCGGAGGTGGGAGTGATTTTTACCTCTTCGTTATCGAGGTTTAGGGTTTTTATGTGGATTTTTCTAGTGGTGAAGACGGTACATTGGGTTTTGGGGACATTAACGTTGATTTTCAGAGATTTGACTTGATTAATGATTTTTTCTCCAACATTTATCAGTTTATTTATGGCATATTGAGTGGAGGTGCTTGATGCAAATATGGCCAGATCATCAGCAAAACCTGCGATTTGAGCAAGGGGAGGGAGATCGTAGAATAAATGCGCTATATACAGGTTGAAAAGCGTGGGGGCTAGAACTGAGCCTTGTGGGACTCCCGCAACTATATACTTTGGCCCTGATAGTGAGGAGGCTACCCTGACTCTGATTTGTCGATCTCATAGATAAGAATAAATGATATTGCATAAGTCATGCGGAATTTTCATGTTGAAGACTCTGTGGACGAGACCTTGATGCCAGACAGAATCAAAAGCCTTCTCACTGTCTAACAGTAGTAGTGCCGTGCATAGTTTCTTATTTGCTGAGGTTTTTATGTGATTTGTGATACGTAGGAGTTGGTGCACAGTAGAGTGGTGCTTCTTGAATCCAAATTGGGTTTTTGGGATCAGTTCTCGGGAGTTTATTTCGTCCAGCAGCCTGGCGAGCAGAACTTTTTCGAGAATTTTTGCAAAGGTGCTCAATAGGCTTATGGGGCGGTAGCTGACTGGTTTGTTGGGTGGTTTGTGGGGTTTAAGGATGGGGATAACGGTGGCTTCCTTCCAGCATTTGGGGAAGTAACGAAGGAGTATGCAGGAGTTAATGATTTTGGTGAGGAGTACTATTGCTTTCATTGGGAGATGCTTGATGACTGTGGGGGGAATTAAATCTGGTCCTGGAGCAGAGCGCGAGTTTAATTTGGCGATGATGGCGGAGACTTCTTTGGGCGAAGTGAGGGCTTTTGGAGGGAGAGATGAGCTGGTCGGTGAGACAACTAGAAGAGCGGAAAGTTCAGTCGAGATCTTGAGATCCTCAGCAGGGTTTCCCCTGGCATGAGCAAGTTCATGTATATGGGCATAATGCTGGCATAGAGTGTCAGCTTTTTCAGGATTTGAGGTTGCTGTGTGGTTATTGGAGATTAGTGGAGGAAGTTCAGGTGTGGAGTTCTTGTTGAAACCTTTAACTATTTTCCAGATGGAGTTTGGTTTGAGTTCTGCTTTTTTGAGGTAATTTTCCCAATTAGATTGGGTGAAGGAAGTGATTTGGGTTTGAATCTCATGTGTGAGTTTGTTGAGTTGGGGTTTCAGCAAGGGGCTTCTGGATTTCTGCCATTTTTTGCGTAGTGAGTTTCTGGTTTTAAAAAGCTTCTTGATTTTTGGGGGTAGTGGGGGGTTGTGGAAGGTGGGTTGAGTTTTGGGGATGTGTTTGTCTATGGAGGAGGTAATCAGAGTGGTGAAGAACTGAATTTCACTGTCAATTGAATCAGTGGTGGGGAGTGAGGGATTCGCCGAAGGGAGAGCGTGATTTATTTCATTTTTGAAGGAAGTCCAGTCTGCTTTCTTGTAGTTGAGAATTTTAGGCAGAGTTTTGGGGGTTGGTTGACAGAAGATAGAGAAGTGAAGAGGAAGATGGTCCGACGGAGACTCGTTTATGTCGGAGAATTTACTGATTAAGGAATGGGTGTTTGTGAGGAGGAGATCGAGGATACTGGGAGTTGCTCCCGTCCTTGGATAGTGAGTTGGTTGCAAGGGTGCAAAAAGGTGGTGGGGGGAGTTGGTAATAAATTCGGCCATGAGAGTACCTGAGATGTTGGGTGTTGCAGTTGTCCAGGTCGGGTCTTTTGCATTCAAGTCGCCAGCTAGTATTGTGGGGGTTGAGGTGGAGAGGAGGGAGGAGATAAGAGGGATGTCGAGAACGGTATTGGGGGAATTATAGATTGAATAAATATTTATGTTTTTGTTACGTGTTTTGAGCGAGATGCCCACAAGTTCGGAGGAAGATTGGGGAAGAGAGTAATTTTGTATGGAAAAATAAGTAAAAATTAGATTGTCATCTTTTTGAGAGTATTGTAAAAGATAAGTATTGATATTTCTCTCCTAAAAATTTCATAAAAACTAGCGACAAAAAATTCAATTCGATGATCGCAAGTAGGAGTGATTGAGGTTCATTCGAATTTGAATTATCAGACAGCGTCATAGTTATTAATGGAGCTATGGCGCGGCGCTAATCCCTTAGATTCTGAAGGGGGAAGTTGACTTGAACCAAAACTGCTGGCTTAAGTTGAGTTAATGCGGTTAAGCTTAGAGAAATTCGGCCTATCTGGTGCAATCACGTCACCGTCAATATGACCGTATTCAGAAATTTTTATTTTCAACTGTTCCTAGTGTGGAGTTGATGGAGAAGAAGAATTTCTCTTTTAGTTTAGTGCATTTCGGTCTTAATTCAATATCTTTGGAAGAAAAAAATGTAAAATTATACAAATTCTCTATTGTACAAATCAGAAGAAGTAAGAAAAGGGTCGAACACGTCGGCTGAGGTTTTCCGCAGTTTTCCGCAGTTCTAGTGCAAATGCAGGCGTGAGGGGGTGGGGGAGAAATAGACCATGTCGCAAGTATATTCAATCCGTATTAAATTTATTGAGGTTTTTTTTTTTGTCTTTTTCTTTTTTTTTTCGTTACTATTTTTAATTGATATTCCAAATTGAAATTGTTCCACGTGAAGTGTACAAATTATTGACAAATGAATGAAAAGGTACATTTATAAAGCACATTGTGCAGGAAGTACTTGTTTCTGTGTAATATAAAAATTAAATTTTTTCTTTTTTTTTTTTTTCATATAAAGAATTTGTCAAATAAAGATAAATTAAGCTTAAACAATAAAGTTTTTTGTCCGACCATTCTTAAGATTATTATTAGGTGAAATATCGGGCATCATGGTCACTCCCAAAAAAAAATTAACCTTCGAAATTAATTTTAATTACTAAAGGCACCAATGTTTCTTCCATTCTGCGTGGATCTCATCAGGGTGCTTACTATGTTCATTAATTCAACATTTTCTTTTCCATATAGATAGTTTCTATCTGTCTAATCTGTGTAATAAGCTTAAGAGACCATCAAAGTGTAAAATTTTTGGAAAATAATTTTTTTTTCTGTTCTCATCTTGAAGTATGTACAGTTGTGCATGTTCTCTCAAATTTTCAATTTAAAATTCAAACTATTATTGTCACTATCACCTTTCTCGGAAAAAGAGATTGGAGTGTAAGGCCTTGAAAAAAACCCTTCTCCAAAATTTAAACGCGTTTTTCTCGAACCGTCCCTTCTAAAAACGGTGCCCACTCTCATAGAGAGAGGTGTCAAACTATCAGCTTGGCATTTTGACTTAATATTCTTCATTCTATAGGATATTCTTCATTCTATACAAAAAAAAAGCTTCTTTATGTTAAATATATTCTTTATGTTCCTATGGAAGCTTTTTTTATGTTGAAATCTTCCGAATTATTCATGCAAGAAACCGTTGAGAAAAGGGGCTGAATTTCGTACTTTTGATTCAAACCACCACCATTCAAAAGTTTACTTATTAAAATAATTTATGTTTTATGGAATAATGTTAAAATAGTTTCTCAATATGCAACGGATTCCTATAATACGTTCTTATGAGTAACCTTAAAATTGACTTGTAACATCATAAGCAGCTCAGGAGCAACATGTAAGTGTATTTATTATGAAAGTTAGTTTTTATATTGAATCATAACATTTGAAAGTAAAAAAAGTAGAAGAAGTGGGAGTAAATAGTGTTTAGCTTGTAAAATATCGTGTCCGGATACAGAGGTTGGTGAATTTGACGTTACCGTGGTATACGGACCTGATTTTTTTGCAACTAACCTCTCTTTTCCTCTCTGAATTTCTTCATGATTTTACAATTAAGATGAATAATGATGCTTACTTTTCTTCCAATGCTCATGATGCGAATGATTCGACTGATTTTTTTCTTTTATTCAGGGTTAAAAGAAAAAAAAACTCAAGCACGAATTTTGAAAAAAGAAAAGGCCGAGCAATTGAAAAGCGACGAAGTTCGAACAAGAAAAGCCCGACTGTTCTTGCTAAGAGAAGGAAAAGAAAGAGAAAAGTGGAAAGTAGAATTGAAAATGAAAGAGTAGAGATTAGCAAAGAAATTAAACAAGAACTCATAGATCGTGTGCTGCATGATGAAGTTAAAAAAGAGACTGACAGTACACCTTGGAAAATGTTGCCGAAATAAAATGTTTGATAAAATGGAATTCCAGCAAATAAACTTTCAATATTATTGCTCAATTATTCCATTGCTTTTCTATAACAAACTATTAATAAACAGTTTTTTTTAAACAGCTAATTTTACTCTGTTCGGAAATTACAGTCATACGGCCCGGAAACTGTAGGTTACCAATTTGGAGTGTCCGGATACTGAGGGCTAGGAGATCTTACCAATTCACTTATTTTTTAATAATCTCGGCTTATTGATTCATATACTCCTGATCATTCCATAGAAAGAATATTTGAATAATATCACTCCAATTCTCAGAACAGTTATTTTTTATATGAAAATTGATTTGCCGCATACTTCTTTCCTGACAATTGCTTAGATGTCCGAAAACCGGTCCCTTGATGGTACCCGGAATGTCAACAGCAGCAGATTGAAAGAAATTGCGAAAATCTGTTGGAATTCATCATTCGAACACTAACTTCTCTCATACAGTTCAAACGCTACCAGATTTCTGTGTTGCATCCGATTTTTTTCAGATTTTCTCCATAATTTTCCCTAGTTTTTTTTTTCCGTGTGCCTGTATATTTGGTAAAAAGCTTCCGGATGGAATTTTCAATCGCTGATTCAATTCTTAATTGATTTAAACTACGTAAACTTACGAGATTAGGCACAAGTTACAGTATTACTGGCCATTTTTTTGATATTTTTCCTTAAAGAGTCTCATCCTTTAAAGAAATCCTAATTCATTTTGGCACTCAGTTTCCTTCCGTTTCAATCTCTCCCATAACATTTAGTACGTAAGAAGAAATTGATGTAATTCAATATTAAAATTTGAAAAATTTGAGAAGTCATCATAATGACAGTGACGTCACTTTATCGCAATTGAGTTTCTTTAAATTCACAGCGGGAATCTGTAATTGTCGTTCTGATGGAAGCCTCCATCTATGCTTTTTGGAGACAAACTTTTATATTTACTCGCACAAAATACATCTCTGGGAGACTAGAATTTTTTTCTCAAGGTAATGACATTATACAATTCGTTTACTTGTTTAGGAAGTTTAGATTGGAGGGAAAATGAAGTATTGAATCATTTAATTCCAATTTTTGGTGAAAGTTTTCGATGAAACTGAAAAGCGAATCGATTCCCAAGATATTCAATTGGAAATGATCGTTTCACATGAATGAAGTAAGAGTACACGTCTTACTGCAATACGTGCGTCATTATATACATCGTCCAATTATAATCGTACTTCAAAGAGCAAACCGCACCTGCCACTGCAGTATATGGGATACGAAGGTAAAAATTTTTGGATTCGAAATTGAGAAAAGAATATTTGCATCTGGCATTTCTCGTGGTAACGAGAAACTGCAATTATTTCAGTGAAATAGTGACATTCATTAATTTGTTTGACCTCTCGTTACCTGTGTGAGCCCAGTCTCACCTTTTTTTTATTTCAAGGTTTCAGTCACAATTTTGATAAGAGAATAATTTAAAAAATTTTGAATGTTCCTCTTGAGTCTTCACAAAGCATCTAGGGCCATTAATTTCAGTAGAAAACGATATTTCTCGAATGGATTCATCAGAGGAGCACAGGATTCATTTCCGAGTGTAGGTTTTTATGGGAAAATTTGAAAAAAATTGTGAAGATACTCCAGCATGTTTTAATTGCTGGCCATTTTTTTGATATTTTTCCTTAAAGAGTCTCATCCTTTAAAGAAATCCTAATTCATTTTGACACTCAGGTTCCTCCCGTTTCAATCTCTCCCATAATATTTAGTACGTAAGAAGAAATTGATATAATTCAATATTAAAATTTGAAAAATTTGGGATGTCCTCATGATGACAGTGACGTCACTTTATCGCAATTGAGTTTCTTTAAATTCACAGCGGGAATCTGCGATTGTCGTTCCGATGGAAGCCTCCATCTAGAAGTGCGGGATCCTTAGAAATAACTGTGTAGTCAAAAGACTGAAGACCACCCGTCTCCATTAGATGCAGCACAAGAGAGAAGAGGAAGAAGAAGAGGGAGATGTTTGGCGCTTCCATGATTGTTAGGATTACCACGTATGGAAAAAGTCTATAGGAAGTTCCTACAGGATATCCCTATAGGAAAATTGTATAGCGAAGCGTATACATCTGCGTATATGGAATTCGGATATTTCCTATATGATTGGAATTTGTTGTGTTTCTATATGCAAGTTAGAGTTTATACGATTTATTTCTATACGGATGAAATCTAACTTGCGTATAGAAACACAACAAATTCTATTCGTATGGGAAATATCCGAATTCCATATAGGCAGATGTATACGCTTCGCTACACGATTTTCCTATAGGAATGTCCTATAGGAACTTCCTATACACTTTTTTCATACGTGACGTTCCGTGAAGTTACGTACTATCTCTCCCACTCTAATTATTTTATAGTCCAGTTTAAATTGATCTCGAAAACGTGGTATTTCGGAAGTATTTCTTGACATATTTGAATATTCTGTGTGTTGAACTACGTGCAGGAGTAGATTCCACTGCGCAACGAACTGCGCAGAGGAAAGCTGCGTTCAAAAAGTTGGAATGGGAACCACATGAAACTTTAGGGGATGACCTCGCAAGAACATGTGAACTTTGGAGAGATTTTTCTGAAGTTACGCCCCAAAATGGAAGAACCAAGTTCCGAGCTCAAGAGGCACTCGAAATTATTCATACTTTTGACTTAGAGTCACTCCCCTTTCACCCATTTTTTTCCTACACATTCCATTGTGGTATGTAAACAATAATAAATACAAGGTCATTTCTATCTAGAAATATTCGCATAATTCCATCCTTCTGTGATCTTTGAGAAATCAGAATTCTTCTTTGCATTTATAAGCATAATTTATAAACTATGCGAATATCTCCTTTGTCTCAACGATTTTAAGCCTCACCCAGTGATTGGTTTTACTAGTTGTTGGGAGTTTTCATGAACGAGGCACGGCCCAAGCTAACTTTCAATGTTTGCTACAAACAGCACAACAATGCCCTATCAGTTATAACGTTCGGGGCCTTACGGCTATTCGTGAAAGGGCCCGTACTCCATCTCCCCACTTACTCTCTCTCTCTCTCTATACCTGCGTGACTGCGTCACCGTTTTATACCTCTAATGCCATGTATTCGCGTCGATTACAAATACCCGCGTGGATCATGAAACTTTACTTTCCGATCACTTTGCGGTGAATGTGAGAAGTGACGAAACAGGATTATCTTACATAAAAGAAAAAGAGAATTATTATTTTATGATTTTATGATCTATTTCTGTCATTCGTTCAGACTCCTTGGCTAAAAGTGTAGATTTTTTTTGGAAATATTTCGGGAACAGTGGAGTTTAGAGGAATTTATCAGCGGACCTTTTTTGTGTCTTATGAAAGTTTCTGCGTAAAAGACTTTGCAGAAATTTGTTTTCAATCACAACCAGAATTTTTTTCACAGTGAACGCTTCATTTGAAAATTTGGGATATTTCTTTTGGAGATGCTCTACGTTGGAGACGCTTGTCTATATTGTTGCCTAATTTTTTCGAATTTCTTCGTGGAGCCTATAACTTTGCAAAAAATTGTGCTCGATTTTATTCTATTTCTCGCAATTTTTTCAATAGTTTTGGGGGTTTAGGTAGTGAAAACGTCATAATTTGCTTCATAAATTCCTCTGCTCATGGGCAGAAATAGAACATTTCGTAAATTCTACTACATACGGCATCCAATGAGAGTCTAAAATTCGTATGTAAATCATTTTTACAATGTCTTGAAAATATCCCCAAATCCACTTCATTTCGAAGATATTTGCGAGAATATTTGAATTAGTCCCGACTCGATCTCCTGCCGTCTCTCCACTACAGCATTATTCCCCTAACTAGTGCAATCAAATGAAAAATCAAGTGATATAATATTACACATGTCGCCTCTATCGTAACTTGGTCCACTTGCCGATAGTGCGCAACGTCAAATTGACCAGCAAAATATTGCATAAAAAACGCGGGTAATTAAATACAGATTATAAGTACGTAAGTAACACGATATTTCAGCCAACGTAGCTTTGTCTCGGTTGATTTACCCCACAAAATCCCACAGATTCGTTTTAACATGCTGAGGAAATATTTTATTTTTCCATTTCTTTATTTAAAATCCCAAGTCGAAGAGAGACAGAAAAAGATATCAGACAAGTGTGACTAGTTGCATTTAAACTCAGTGAAACGTTCACCATGTCGTGATGCTTGTTCAAATGCTGTGCAGTAACAAATTTTAGTGTTGGATTTTTCAGCTCAATGGAAGTTAAAAGAGGGATAGAAAGAGGAATGGCTTGTGCAATTATTTACCGCCACCTGCACTCATTTCATCACGATATTACTTTTTTCTTCGAAGACCACATCGAAATATTGTGGAAATGATTCATTTATTAATAATTTTCCCATATCTACCACACACTCAAATTTACACATTCAATAATAACAATATAGTCTCATTTAATCGTTTTACGAGTGGAAAAATAATAATTATTAAATAATTAAAAATCATTTTTCATGTGAATGTAAACAATGATGATTCAATTTTTTTTCTCTCTGTCATCTGCATTTCTTTATATCTCAATACCAGTAATTAATGGATTAGTTGAAGTGCAAGTATTTCCGAAACATCAGAAGATTTATGAGAGCCTCAGAATAACGAATTTCGCATCGAAAATGGTTTATAAGGAAAGTGAGCTGATTTATGAGAAAAAACAAATGATATTAGGAACAAGTGAGTACCTCGGAATCAGCAATTCAGTGGGTATGAGCATGGTAAAAAATTTCTATTTTTGGCATCAAAATTTTTTTATAGCTACATTGTTCTTTAAAAAATTGAACTTTAAGAAGTCCGGGGTAGGTATCCATTGGGATTTTGGAGGAGAAAATTATTGAGAATTGAAATAAAATACATGGGTTCTTATGGAGAAACGGAGGTTATGATCATAAATTGAAAGATGAATATCGTAGTAATTCAGCAATGTTTCGAAAATTCCATGGATCTGTTCATTCTGACGCGAAAAATCAATTTGAAATGTGAATTATTTCATCTAATCAGTTATTTTTCATCATGATTGACCAGACTCACAGTATACGTCACGTGGTCATTTGCTTCACTTCATCCCGCAAGCGGTTGAGACCATCCTGACCCATCGAAATTTACAGTTTCCCTATGCTTCCGCTCATAATACATCCTCGAGGATGTACGATCTTACCGAAAATTTTGGATTTGGGGCTCCAAATTTTTTTTAGAGTTAGACTATTCCTCAAAGAACTTTACTATAAAAACTCCGAGATAGGTAACCATCTATATAAGAAAGGAGGAAAAATCAGTTAATTTCCCGAGCTCGGGCAATTACCCCAATTAGGGCTATTGAGTAGACAGAAACTTTAAAATGCATCGGTAGGGTAGAATGGTCCAGGACGTTTATTCAGAGTGAAGGCTTTTACAGGAAAATATTAAAAAATTAGTTAACAATGTAGAATATTGAAACATCTTCAGATTTTTTCAGATTCTTTGCTTAAGGCCTTCACTTTAAGAAAAGGCTCTGGTTCATTTCGGCAACAGAAGTTTCGAGGAAATTTTTCTGAGACTTACTCAATTCCGGGACATTTATGGATGCATGTGCAGAAATTGTTCTATATATAGAACTATTCTATTTATATATATATAAAACACATATGGACATATATGAGCATATATGAACATATATGGGCATATATGGAATGCAGATGAACATGTATCTGCATATATGAAATATATGAAAAAATGCTTACTCAATCCATATAAGAACGTGAAAATGATAAATTTGCATAATTAATGGTAAATGCACGTTCTTTTAGTTGTTTACCGCTTACTTTGAGAATTCAAAATTCTGCCAGCATTCGAAAATCAGTTTTTTCGGTATCACTAAAGTATTTACAATGATTGAAATAATTCAATTGAATTCACTTTTTCTACGTCCGAAAGACATTGATCACTATATCAGGATTAAAATTTATCCAACAAGTATGTGAAATGCGAATAGCGAAGGTGGTAGGATGATGGACTCATCATGTGACGGTCCTGGGTTCGATCCCAGCTGTATGTTTTTTTTTTCAATTCAAATTCGTTATTAATGAGGAATTGAATGATCACTTATAATACCACAAGAGCTTCAAAATTATCGGGTATTTCCCGATAGGTTCGTTGCAAACAAATGAAGGAGTCAAGTTTTTCAGGTTAAAAAATCACGAGCGCGAAGCGCGAGTGATTTTTCCTGAAAAACTTGACGACTTTATTTGTTTGCAGGGAACCTTGAGGGAAATGCCAGATAATTTTGAAGCTCGTGTGGTATTCGGGGGATTATTTTTCCGTCCCAAATGTCGGCCAATAGAATTGCACCATGAGACGAAATGTACAGTTAACAAATAATTAATTTGACTGGATCATGTTTTGTTTTTTATATATAGCAACTACCAGAGAAAATTTTCAAAAAATTATCAGTATAATACCATGTAGGTTGTACCACGTGACGTCGAATGGTGCAATTCTATTGGTCGATATTTGGGTCGGAAAAATAATCAAGGGAATTAATACTGATGTATTATGTTCATATATTAGAACATTTTGATGATATATTCCGGGAAAATATCGATATACATACCCATATATGATCATATATGCCCATATGTGATCCTATATGGGACTGCCATACCCGGGATAAAATCGCCATATATGTCCATATATGCTCATATATGATCATGTATGGACATTAGGGTGTCCCAAAAAAAACCAAAATGTTGTTTTCCATCTGCATACCACCTGAATCAGTCAGATTACATGTCAATATGAAGTTCTCACAACCTGCATGTCATTGAACCAGTCTGAAATGTGCCTCAACAATAATTAAGATTGTTCATTGAAAACGCAAAAGAAAAAAATTTCTTCTCAACGAATACTTCACTTCAATGCATACTATTTGAATTGCTTACGAATTGTTTACAAATTTATAGGAAAACATTGATTTATCGCACAAAACAATTGATTGTGCAGAGAGGTTATGAACGAAGGTACTTGAAGTTATTCTGCTATCAGTTCCTTGTGAATATCTGGGGAGCTGAATACAATAGAGGGATTTGTACCTGAATTTTTTTACCCTGAGATATTTTCACCCTGAGATATTTTTACCCTGAGATATTATCGTCGAGATATTCTGGTGTGCGATATTTTTACCGTGAGATATTATTGTCGAAATTTTCTTGCCGAGATGTAGTTGCCCGAGAAATAAAAAGGCGTCACTATACCTGAATATCTTCCATAAACCAGCTTCATATTCACAGAATCCTCTATGCTATCGAGCGTTCGAATGGTGATTTTTATTTTTAGTGGGAAGCTCTCTCCGGAATATGAACGCTCAGCGCTCGGCCCATCAACAATGTTGATAGGTCGAGCACTGAGCGTTCATATTCCGGACAGAGCTTCCCACTCCACTGATTTTTTTTTCATCATCTAATTCCTTAAAAATGCGCTATGGAAAAAGTAACATCGATCGTTCGAATGGTGATTTTTATTTTTTTTCATAAGCAATATTTGATTGAAAGCGCCCATGACATCTTTGAAAAAAACAGGAACTGATATTTCTGTGAAAAAAAACATGGCCAAGTACATGTTTCAGAGAATCCTTGTCTTTAAAAAAAATGAGATAATTTGGAAGAGTCAAGAATTTGGATTATTCCACGAAGGTTGGTGAGAAAGACAAGAAATTGATACCATTAGATGGAAGATCATTCGGTAGGAAAGATGAGAAACTTGGCCTTTTCGCATCTGAATTTTAATTAAAATCATTGATGGAAATCGAAAAGATCAAGTTTCTGATTTTTCCTACCGAATAATCTCCCATCTAATCGTATTAATTCCTTGTCTTCCTCATCAACCTTCGTGAAATAATTCGAATTCTCGGCTCTTCCAAATTATCTCATTTTTTTTCAAGGAGAGGGATTCTCAGAAACATGTACTCGGCCACGATTTTTTCAGGAATATCAGTTTCTGCTTTTTTTGCCATCATTTCTATCATGTAACTACGGGATTCAATTCCATTTCCTGAGTTAAACTACTGATCGTTCATGGGGATATTGAAAGAAAAACATTAACAGCATCAATATATTGACAAAGCAATATTTCAAAGCTGCTAATGTTCTTTCCAATATTTCTATGACTAATCAGGACATTTCTATCATTATTCTCCATAAAATGTTACTAAATCTCTACAGCATAGAGGATCCTGTGAATATGAAGCTGGTTTATGGAAGATATTCAGGTACTGTGGAGCAAGGGCCTACTCGCCCTGTCTCTCTCTTTATTATGACTCTCATTCGGTCCAGAGAGTTCGTCAAATGTTCTTACCCTTTGAGAAACCTTATCGCGATGTTTCATCATAGAGAGATGTTTTTTTTTGAATTCTAGAAAATTCTAAAGTAGAGATTGTGGAGAGGAGAACGAGCCTCCCCAAAACAATTTATAAGATTCACCCACGTATAGAAGAACTTAAGATGAGAGAATGTGGAAGAGGGAGTGTGGAGTGATCCCGAAACATCGGTCTCAAAGACACTGGAGAGGGAAATCTAAGGTTAAAACGTTATGTCATTGGAGTTAGATTTCTCTCCCTCAAAAGTTAGGAAAACGCCCTGGAAGGAATCTTGAAAACCGCGGAACATAAAATTTCCATTCAGTTACCGTCAGTTAAGTTCTAGCCTCAAAAATGTTCAGTCAGTTACGTTTCAAACTCTGAAGCCGTCAAGTTCAATTACATGACAAAATGAGAAAGAACAACAAGAAGAAAAGAGTTGATGAGTGGAATACAAATTTGAATACCATTCTGAAGATCAATTGTTGATTAAATAGCTCCAAATATTCTTCAAATTCGATTCAAGTGAGTTCGCATGAAAGAAAAAGTTTCATTCAAATTACAAGTGAAGTTTTAAATCTAGTTTGAAATAGAATAACTAAATTAAAAAGTCAACAAAAATTAATGTTCTGTAATCTCCCAAAAATAGTCAAAATACAAAATCAGTTCTTATATTTATTGGAACTCAAGTGTCTTCCTTTTGACTCCTCAATCCCGTTCTCAGTCGAAAGACTAGGACAAAACAGAGGAACTACTTCTAAAAATTTCAGAAAAGTTAGGATGTTCGGTGCTTTAAAAAGGAGATTTTAATTAAACAAAAATAATAATAATATCATTTTTACTCCCAACATCCCGACGTTACATAACATATGGAATGGAGATGTGGTTAATAGCATACCACCTATGAGTGAGGATCACGGATTGTGTGATATTGGAGGATAATTTTTTTTTAAGATTAACCATTTATTCATATTTTGTTTATTACATTTTATAAAATTAACTTTTTCTGACATTAATCATTGTTCGTACACATTTTATTCACCAACGACTGAATGCATGAGCACGCCCCTTCCATCCTTCATCTTCCTGGGAGAATTCCATCTGATTGAATCTCGTTCCGATGGATTTCATTGTAATCGAATGTTCCCCGGCTGCAATAACCTCTTGCATAGTTCATGCTCCGCTTGCATAGGCCTAGCTGGTTCAGATTCTCCTAAAAGGATGTTGTCGATTTCTTCAGTAGGAAAGCGGCTTGAGCATTATCAAGCTCAATCTTTACTGCTGGTCCAATGCGAGTATTCACTTTGCAAATTTTTGTGACTATGAATGATTTTTTTTGTCTAGATCAGCAATTTTCGCAATTGGTAGATATTCATTGCAGAACTGACTAGCAGCGTTGATTTTCTTCAAATCCATATTTAATTAATAGAGAGTTCCACTAGTTCAGCACAAAGTTGAAGTATTTCAATCTTGAGTCGAATGTTCTTAAATTTTTTGTTGTAAAAGATTCCAACGTTCTCTCGCGTCTTTTTCTTTTAGTGAGGATTCTCACCTCATTGCATGATTCGACTGACTGATGAGATAAATGAAAAACTTGCCCTCTTTATACTCGTTCTCCCCTCCTAATTTCTTTTGAAAAAATATTAGAAGCTGTTTCCTCGAGAGTCTGGTGACATATTCTTAAAGAATTAAATTTATAATTACTATTCATCCAAAATCTGGACTTTGTCAGAGGACATCTGCATGGTGTCACATTGCATCAAGTATCTGCAATACGTTATCAAATATGATAACATTTTATCCAGTCAAGAATCTTTTGAGCTGTGAGAGATACTTTGGAAATATATGGTGTCAAGTTACATTGAGTGTCTGGTGAAGGTTATCAGAAATGATAACATTTGCCACACTTCACCCCTTTTCAAGTGTTGGCACTCTTAGAATAAAATAACCATAAACATATTTTCCATATGGTCCACGGGTAAACGAAAGGACACCTGCATGCTATCAAGATGAGTATATCTCAACGTGTTCCAGCGTGCTTATCTATCGGCTCCACCGAACAATAAATTATCAATCGATAAAGTAATTAATTGATTCATTAATTAAGATAATTATTTGATCTACCAAGGAAAAGATTGATTGATCATCCATATCTTGCACCGAATTCATACAGGTCAATACCTCGCCTGAGCATTTCATGTGGAAGGGTTATTGGGGATCCATCGCATGCTCATTCTTATAGGATGAAGGTGTCCGTGAATGACACCTGTCAAACCACGAATTAAATCCCCCAGCCACTTTAACATGACCCCCCTACTAGCACAGACATCCCCTTAGGAGGGATGTCCTATATACTCAGATGATCTTTCTACCAAAATCCGCCTTGCTTAACTACTAGTTTCCAATTTTCATATCTATCCTTTCTATTCATTGATACGTGATAGCTTTCGACGGCATTTCGAATTGAATGCATTAGACATGATTGTTAACGATCAATCGACAAATTTCGGATTTCGAAGTTCCACATTTTACAAGTCAAATATAAGCTAATGATAGATTAACCTTAGTACATAGGTAAATTTTTTTTCGTATTCTGGAGGCTGATTGCATAGTTGTATTCAGATTTGCTCATAAGCGGCAGTGTTAGAAAGGTACTTTCAATTAGGATATATCATTCAGGATCTATCATTACATATTGAATAAAAAATTCAAGACATTGCTGGTGTTCTGAATTACAACAAAACACGGATTATATGCGGGAGCCGATACACGGCATCCCTTTATGAGAGATGCTATTGCGTACTCGCCTTGTTTCCCCTTACCTTTCGTCGCTTCATCCCCTTTTAACCCATGGAGTTCCCTCTAGTGGTCACCTGCGAGTGCGGAGGCGTCTGCGTCTTCCTTCATAGTAGGCTCTCATCCAGCAAGATTCTTACCGGGATGCCGTGTATCGGCTCCCGCATATAATCCGTGTTTTGTTGTAATTCAAAACACCAGCATTATATGCTTTGGGCCGATACACGGCATCCCTTTATGAGAGACCTGTTTGTTTTCTGCTGGTGACCACTCAACGCTATGTGAGGTATAAGTTGTTGTTAAAGCTTTTTTTTTTTTTTTATTATTATACAAAAGAAAACCCTTCTCCAGGTGTTGAATCATGGATAAACTGAAAGATTAGAAACACAAAACTAACAATCGCTCTCTAACAAAACAAAGGCTCTATAACAAAACTCTATTGCTTTGCACTTAAAGTCTCTTATTGTTCTCTTCCTTTTCCCTGAACTCCTTCCGATGTCTGAGGCACTTACATTGGGGTGAAGTTATTGGGTAAAGAATCCCGACTGCTTTGACTAGTACCCGTTACCTCTCTGCAGTAGTGCTTCCTAAATGTCTCCACACATCGCCAATTAGCTCGACTCAAAATTTCTTGAATGGGAAGGTTGTCTAGCCACCCTCGTGACGCTACTGCTGAACGGACACTGCCTGGCGAGGCATCGATCCCTGCGTCCTTGAGGGCTGAACGGACCCAGCCGCCTATTATCGTGCTGGTCGCTGGTTTAACTTTTCCCGTTATTGAGATGAATAAAGCATCACAGGCCTGCTCTTCTCTTCTTGGTTCAGACTTCTTCAGCATGGCTCTGATCATGGTTACTGGACACAACCACAGGTTTGGATTCTTGGATAATCTCCAGCCAGATTGTCTAAAAGATACTCGATCCGTCTTGGATCCAAACGTAGGCCAGAGGATGATCTCATCTCCTGAGTTAATAAGGGACTCCTTGGATATCTTCAAGAGAGTCAGGTCCTGAACCCGACGACCTGAAATTAGGAGAAGTAACGCTGCTGTACGTCTTGACAACTCGAAGAATGTTAATTTGTCAGTTCCCTTCGACAGCCATTCCAGCAAAACCCGAGCATCCCAGATAGTCGATTTCACTTCTCGAGGCTTTCTTGTGCCAACTGCTTTTAAGACCTGACGCACTAAGAAATCAGAGGAGATATTTGTATCGTTGCCTGAGCAAAACGTTGCCACTGCTGACCTGTGCAGAAGGATAGTGTTGTATGCCAACTGCTTTGTTAAGAATAAATCAGCTAGGAATCTGGCCAAATCATGACCCTGAGGGGATCTGGGGTTAACCTTCTTCTCTTCACACCATTTTAACCATCTCTGAATCGGTGCCTTGTAAGTGTCTAACGTTGATTGACGCCAGCTGTCCTTCACTAACTCTTTCTCTTCTCTGGACCAATCCTGAACTATTTCTCCCCACACCCAATCCTCCACACTTGCAGATTGAGTTGATCCACGTACTGCGGTGGATGACCTGTTGCCAGATCTACCAGTACCCTCCTCAGGTTGGGGATGGGGCTTGGTGGCTCTAGGGCTCTGTTCTCCAAGTCCGATATCCAGAATGTCTGGTGCCATCGTGGAGCAATGATCAGAAATTGACCTTTGCATTTGTTGAGGTGTGCTAAAACTCTTGGCATGAGATTGGGTGGTGGGAACACCCAGGCCAGCTTGAAGTTCCAGAACCGACTGAAGGCGTCTGTGAAGGAGGCGCAGCGATCGTTGTAATCCAGGGATACGTAACGTTCTAGTACGGCCGATCTGGCGGAGGCGAAGAGATCTATTTCTGGTATACCCCATCTCTGGAAGATGTTGTCGATTGCCTCTGGTAACAGATGCCACTCTGGCAGATCTCGTCCTCTTGACAGGCTGTCGGCTATGCCGTTGTATCGGCCTGGTAGATATGCAGCTGACAAGGTTATCTGAAGTTCGTCGACGAGTTCTAAGAGCTGGTAAGTTAAGTCGAGGAGTTGTAGGGATTTCGTCCCTCCTTCTTTCCTGATGTAGGCCACCAATGTTGTATTGTCGGTTTGGAGGAGAATGTGGGACCCTCGAAGGTGAGTTGCCAACTGCTCTATCGCAGCATAAGCCGCGAACATCTCCTTCTTGTTGCTGTGCCATTGACTCTGCGCTTTGCTCCACACTCCTGAGATGTAAACATCGTTTAAGTGTGCGCCCCAGCCTGTATCTGCAGCGTCTGTCGTTAGAAAATGTGTAACTGGTCTCTTGTGAAGGCAGGACGTCAAGGCTGTGGCTTCGAGCCACCAGTCCAACTCGTCTCTTGCCTGAGGAGGTACTGGTAGCCTCTCTCGAGGTCTCTGTTGTCGAAATTGTGTCGAGAACCTCTGTAAGTACCGGCAGTGAAGTCGACCTCTTGGAATCACAAAGTCTGCGAAATTGAGTTGCCCCAGGAGACATTGGATTTGCTTCATTGTGCAGCTTCCTTTCGAAATTATCTCCTCTATTAATTGGATAATCCTGCTTGCCTTGCTTGCTGGCAGCTTCATCGAACTCTTCTGGGTATTCCAAGCTAGGCCCAGAAATTGTATTTCCTGACAGGGCTCTAGAATGCACTTGCTGCGATTCACTAGCCACCCCAGTGATTCCAATCTTTCTATCGCAGACTGTGCCTGTGAGCGTAGCCTGGTTCGGCTCTGGGAGACCAGGAGAAAGTCGTCTAGGTAAACGACCACCCTCATACCTTGTGCACGAAGGGTCTCTGCAACCCAGTTCGTTATTGTTGCAAAGGTATGAGGGGCAGATGAGAGGCCGAAGGGCAAGCACGTCATCTGTAGAAGCTCCCCGTTGTAAACCAGACGGAGGAGCGACCGATGGCTCTGCGCCACCGGTACGTGATAATATGCCTGAGATAGATCGATCTTGGTAAGCCAGTCCCCGTCCTGCAAAAATTCTGGTATCTTGTGATGTGAGATGAGTTTGAATTTCGTTACCTGAATGTGATGATTGAGGCCTCTCAGATCGAAAATTGGGCGGAACTCGCCGCTGCTCTTTTTCACGAGAAACATTCGAGAAATGAAACTCGGTCCTTGGTGTTCGGGCTGTTCTAGTATTGCCTGCTGTTTCAATTGTTGGACTTGTTGTGACATCTGTGGAGAGACTTGTGTCTTGAACTTGGAGTGCTTCCAGTTTGAGATGAGAGTGGGTTTTGAAATTAGTGGTATACGCATGCCTGAAATAATCTTGAGGATGTTTGGAGGAGCCCCTAACTTTCTCCATTGCTCCAGGAACCCTACTAATTGGCCCCCCGAGAATTCCTGGAGAGATTGACAGTCATTTCTCAGCTGGTCTCTTACGAAAGGAAGAGTCTTCTGTCTTGGGCTTGAAATTCTCTCGTCTGGCTCCGCCTCTCGATCTAGATCCTCTACCACGTGCTTCTTGATTACCTTGAAATGTTTGAGCTGTTCTAGCTGACTGCTGATAACCTTGATTAGAAGACCTACGTTGATTATTATGATACTCTCTCTTTAGTGGTGCCTTTTTTATAGCATAAGATGGGGTGTTCAGCCAGTGTTGAGATCCTCCAAGGGACTGAACTAGTGAAGGCAACTCTTCTTTGCTGAAGAGATAATCATTGCTGGGTGGTACTTGACGCAATGCAGCTTGAACGTTCTTGTTACCGACCTCTGATATCAGGCGCTCACGTCTTCCTTCAATACACTCTGCTCTTTTACCGCAGATGATCTGTAAAGTCTGTTCGAAATTAGTCGACAAGGGTGATCCCTTACCGAGCCCGGTCGATAACTTATCTAGAAGAGAGTCAGGGTTAAGTTCAGTGGGGTTAGTGAAAGCCCAGTCGATAACCTGCTGGAGACTAGTCTTAAGAAGTTCCTTCTGCTCAAGAACCGCATTGGATAAGCCAGCTAACACTCTCTCTGTTGGTAAGTAGGGATCCTTCTTTTTGTCAAGAAAACAGAGCTCTTCATTAACCCTCAGCTCGACAAAGCCGGGAGATGCTGAGAAATTCTTTAACGCCTTAGAAAATCTTACCTCTTTCCATTCCGGAGAATTGAAATGCTGGAGATTATCAAGAATCTCCAAGCGCTCTTTGATTGCTGGTTTAGTTGTTCTTCTCTCATCGACATCCGTCTTGAAATCTCCGAGATCCAGTGTCTTAGCTGAATGACCGGGCCGGGCCAAGAATGTTTCTGAACTCTTTTGTGTGGGAATAATGGGTGATCCTTTAGATAAGATCATGGTGTTTAGGAAATTAATTTGATTCTGCATTTCCTTCAAACGTTTACTGTCGCTGAATCGAGGCCTCTTTGGTGGCGATGAATCACTGGAACTGTCGGGATCGTAGTCGTACATTTGGCGTCTTCGTTCCCCATCAGAAATCTCTTCGGGATTATTGTTTTGATTCCCATCGTCTCCTGACTCTGCATCCGTCATCGCGTCTTTTACAGCTCGACTTGATTTCGGATTGGAGATTGATTTGAGGTTTATTGAAAAAAAGGATAAATATGAAACTTAAACACAAAGGAGAAAACTTTTGACGTGTTGTCACGGCGAAAGTACTCAACGCTATGAAGGAAGACGCAGACGCCTCCGCACTCGCAGGTGACCACTAGAGGGAACTCCATGGGTTAAAAGGGGATGAAGCGACGAAAGGTAAGGGGAAACAAGGCGAGTACGCAATAGCATCTCTCATAAAGGGATGCCGTGTATCGGCCCAAAGCATATAATCTCTGCATTTTGAATATATTATTGCGTATTCACCCTTTAAATCTCGTGTTCCACAGAAAAAAAAGACGGACGCTTGGAATCAATAAGAAGAAGAATTCACTCTTTTGGAAAACAACAAGATCGACACATCTGTATCGCCTTGTATACTGTCATATGCATTGATAATTATGTTCCGTGTCTCTCATTTTCAACAATATTTATAAGGACTGATGTTTCCCGTTAAGGTGATAGAAGAATAATTCGGATGAGATTTAGGAAGAATCATTCGGGAGCACACTGCTAATGCGTTAATAGAAATTGAAAAGAAGGAAGGGTAAATAACGTAGTGACGAGAGCCTGCTCATTTATTATATCAACCCTCATTACAGTTAAACATATCGGTTTCAGAAGTTCAATTTAGGCTGAAAATCCCTGAGTGATATATGGACGTATACTAAGAAAGATCATTGGCGACACCTCATCAGCTGAATCTACTTTGATGAGAATACCAAGAGGATAACCTCCACATATGATAGGATTACCTATGTCTGCCTAAAAAAAAATTGCAAGCAAATTAGCTCGATAATCTATTAATCAAAATGTATCCATGAGAATTGTGCGCAAAGGAGTCTTACATTATCCACAACTTGCATAAGATACGGACTTTTCGCAGCAAATTGGAATGGTCTGAGCTGCAAGTTCGGTGTTTCAGGATCAACTAATATCACATTTGACTTCATCAATTGCCTCGCTTTCTTCCCTATATAGTTAATGTTCTTCCAATGGAGGAGCTGACATAATTGTTGGTTAGAGAAATCATCTTCAGCTGCCAATGTAAAGGTATTGATCGTGGGACTCCACATGAAGCCTTTTGAAATCTAACATCGTATTGGCTCTTTTTAGAATGAACAGTTTGAGAACAATTGGAGTTTCGTGGAATAAAATTGATTCTAAGTTGACTAAAAATACTTGCCGTTATGAGAGCCAGATCGTGGTCTATGTGCGAAGCTGAATTGATGCGGTAAGTAACTGTTTTATAAAGAGGATGAACCGTGATTTCCGTAACTTGGAACCATTTTACATGACTGTCTCGATACGATACTTCAATGCTTCCAGCAGTAATTGTTAGGGAGCTCGGTTTATAAATACCTCGACTCGATTGAGCACATTGTCCTGCGGTAATCACCTGGAAGGCATTCACGATGATTCCACTACACAAATATTTTCCACGAATCCAAATTGACACAACGTACGGATAATCATCTCTGTGGACAGCGAATTCACCATCTAGAAAATTTAACAGCCTCTTCTGAGTCTCTGCGAAAGATAAAACCTGGTGGATCCAGTTCACAGTGATTGAAGGCAAATTACTGTAGCTCATGGTGAGAGCTTACCGTGGTTTACTGTGAAATACCGTAAATCGTCGTGAAATATCGTGAATCATCGGAGAACATCGTGGTTGACTTCAAATTCACCGTAAATATCGAACGGAATTTATGCGACAATTGTAAATTAATTTCTTTTAAGCTGCAATATTTATTTCGACCGTATGACCGTGATTCACCACGAGTTGCCGTTATTCCGATTTGCTAATATTCACCGTGGCATTCGCCACGGGAATATTGTGCATCACCATGATTTATATTAGCTAAAGTTCACCACAAAATGCCGTGAATCACAGTAATTTATAGTGATTTCATAACGTTTTACCGCTGGTAACCGTGAATTGGAGCCGCCAGGGACGTGATTTCGATCCACGAAGGTTCACCGTGAAAACACCATACATCATCGCGATCCAAGTTCATCAAAGTTGACCGTAAATCACAATGGTTTACAATGATGCAAGGTATTTCACGATCTTGCACCATTCTACTATGATTTACAATCATTCACAATCAATCATCGTGAATTGGATCTGCCGAGAAAGTTCACCTTTAACTGAGCGTGTGATGAAATCTGCATAGCTCAATGTGGATAAGAGCGTCGAGGGACTTGCTGTTGCTCCAATCTTTCCTTGCCTAGCAATGAATCCAACCATGCAATTTCCACAAATTATTGGACTTCCAATGTCTTTCTACAAAAAAATCATGGTTGAAAACAATTACTTTCTGATGAAACATAAGCAAATGATTGTTTCTCACGGAAGTTATAAAAAGTTTTCCAAATAAATCAGCAAAACAATGTTGATTTTGTAGAACATATATGCCCCATTGATGACAATGGGAAGTTTCAGCAATATCCACTACATCTGACATCAGAATCACACTGTCTAGACCGTTCTCTTTGAAATCATTCCATGAACTAGTTTCACACCCGAAACAACGATCCAAGCCAATCTCCGTGGTACTGAGACAAGCTGGTGCTACTGCAGGACTCCAGACCAAAGGTGCGTTCAACTAATGGTATATACCAATCAATTATAAAACTCAACTTTTTTCAATGAGAATATGAAAATTCCAATTCATTACTTGCCCGTAAAAGTGCAATATCATTCTCCCAGTATGGATCATTTTGATCCTTTGGAAAAAAAACCTTTCTAAAATCAGGATGAAGGAAAATATTTTTCACCAATGATGATGTGATCCAGGGGTATCTGATCATGACTAGTCCAGTCACTACAAGCAAATCAGGACTATCATAAGGCTCCACAGTATGTCCAGTGGTGAGAATGTGATACTCATCAATGATCGTTCCACTGCATAAATGATCCATATGAAGCTGGATGGATACAACGTACGGAAGTTCACCAGTGTCTACTCGGCGTCCTCCGTTCATACTGTGTATTACTGAAACACATTGTTAACATGGTTTTTTCATCGATCATTCTGATGAAAAGTTAACTGATTAAATTTTTATTCAACGAGTTTTACCACAGAATATCAGAAGAATTATCAATGAGAAGTTAATCATCATGCAGTTTATTCTCATATGGCTGACTCGGAACTAAACCTCAGATAATGATACTGACATAAAAATTTTGCAGCGACATAAGTGATAGACATCATATTTCAAATGAATCTAGTGTACACAGTAAAATCTCGTCTTCGAGCAAACAATCAGCAAAGGGGAGTTTCGAAATTATGTTCAGTGTCTTGTCATCTTATCACGCAACTCTCGATGAAGTAGCGCATTATCTATTACGAAACACAATTCTTGGTGACAGATACTGTTTACGAATAAGCTTATTTCGTACGAAAAAAAGTGAATATTATCCATTCCTCAATCATGAGCTGTAATGAATCATGCAGAATTGTTACTGAACATGCTAGATTACTCTGAAAGTACGCTAGAGGGCAGCATCGTGTGTGTATCTAAGAACAATAAGGCCATACGAGTAAAAGAAGAGAAATTAAAAAAGCAATCATCATATCAGATGCCAAATGGGTGCTGAAGGGTATTGAGAAAACAGGCATAGACAACTATATACATCCGTCTCTCATAGACAGACTCAAAAAAGGGAAATACGAAATAAAATTAATGTGGTTACCAGCGAAAATCAACGAGGAAGCAGCTCGAGTGGACAAGCTGGCGAAAGAAGCAAGAAAAGGAATGGAGATGGAAGAAACAAATGTGCTGTGGACCGACCTGACAAGCGGAACACTCCAGAAACATAAAATGGAAGCAAAAAAGAAAAGAACTCTACAAGGAGAAAACAAGGGAAAAAGATACTTCCAATTGGAGTCCCAAAAAGATCTGGAGTGCTGGTTTAACAAAAGTAAGCTGTTAGCAACAGAAATAAAGACAATAAACAGACTCCGCTCAGGGCACACTTGTACCAAGGCGCACCTGACCAAAATAAAGATAATGAAAGAAACTGAGTGCAAGTGCGGACACCCATATCAGGATGTCAACCACATAGTATGGAGATGTCCCCTAAACCAAGAAGAGACCAGCGAGCTGGAAGAAGGGCTACTATCCATAGGACATCTCCCCCCGTACGAAGTAACAGCCCTGTCTTTTGAAACAGGGGAAAAAGAAGAAAAAACGTTACAGCTGATAGCTAGATTCATCATGAAAATAAGAACGAGAGGAATCCACAAAATTTGAGAAGAAAGAAGGAGGAGACTACTAGTCAATCATTATTAGATCAATATTAGATAATTAATCTGAATAAAGAAAAAAAAAAAGAAAAATAACAGTAATAATAAGAGGTTATAACGAAGGAGAGAATTGAATAGAAAGACTATCCTAACTCCAGTTAGGAGCAACAAACATAACAAATAACCAAAGACTTCTGTGCTAGTCAGTACAGCAATAATTGAAAAAAATAATAATATTAATGAAAAAAAAATAATATAAATAGATAACGGGACATGGCTACCGATGAGTCGCTTTTTTTCAGGGTAGCTACAATATAATAAGTTTTAAAGCATTGACCAAAGTTTAATAATTAAAAATGAAAACAAAAAATTAAATTAATAAAATAATAATACAAAAAAAAGTACAAAAAGAAAAAAAAAAGAAAATCTGTCTTATTTCGATAAATTTAAATTTGAAATCCCGCCGGCCAAGTTACAGTACAATCATGCCATCTGGCAACAGATGACAAAAGATTGGACGGACAGACCACAGTGCCATCGAAAACCCACCCGTCGTCTCACTAGAGGAAGCAATGGAGTGGGGAAAAATGGTGGAGAGTCGAACCACAAAACACCCGGAAGGAAGATAAAAAGAAATACTGAAGAAAGAAAAGCCAGAAAACAAGAAAGAAAATAAAGAAAAATAGAGAAAAAAAAATAAAAGAAAAGAGAGTGGAAATAGGAAAATAAAAATAAAAGCAAAAAGACATAACCTCAGAGAAAGAGGCAGAAGGAACTTGGTAGATGGCGCACAGCCGAATCCAATCAAACTAAAAAAAAAAAAAGGCCATACAAGAGGAAAACAAGTTTTCCAGAGCTGCTCAATTATGTAATCAATTATTAGATTCATTTTTCATCAAATATTAAGGGGTTACATGGATTTCACGGTTTCAAAAAATCGATTTTTTTCTATTGTCTCATCAAATTCTACAACATCTCTAAGTCATTGTTCAAAAGTTTCAAGGTGATCCGAGTAATAGTTCTGAAGATACAGCCTCAAGAAGTTGCACGCGAAAGAGTAGCTACGTTGTCACTCAAAACTGTTTTCAAAGTCGATTGTCAAGATTTCTCGAGCATCTCCAGTTATCGCGGCTTTTATCTGCATTTTTGTCGGCTATTCATCGTCAATTTGTCGACAAATTGACCGTAGATTCAACGATATCCCTAAGCATACCAAATTCACCATCATCAGGTTATCGGGAAAATTGTCAGAAAATTTTCGTCAAATACTGCAGTCGTACAAATATAGCTGATGAAAATTTTGCCGAAGATTTGGCGACAAAATAACGCCAAAATAGAAATTAAAAATAGGTAATAAGTAAAATAGAAATTTCAATTGACCGGTTTGAGATAGAAATTTTTGAAGTGAAACTTTTGCTGAGGGGGCATCAATTTTCGAGCGTCACGAAAATTCGTCATCGTGTGAGGGGAATAGCTTGATACGTGGTGAGGGGAGCAAGAGAAGAGGAGAGTGCGTCAACAGCGATGCCTGACTCTACACTCTATTATTTTTTCTTTTCAATACACGGAGGAATATGGGATTCAATATGGGAATTTATCTAAATGATTTTTTAAAAAATTACTCAAAATTGTCATTTAAAGGAGGAGTTGTCATGAAACACGACCGAAAAATATCCATGCTCCACCTCATAATTTTTGCTTTTTATTTCTTGAATAAGTGCCATTTAACACTTGGCTTTGGATTAAAATATCTCAAAAACTATGCAAAATTTATCGAGACATGCTGTGAATGAAATTTAGAGGGAAGATTAACGAATAAAATAAGCAAACCTCCGTTTTTTTACGACTCGTAGTTATTAAGATATCGATTTTTGAATGAAAAATTCAGAAAAGACGTCCAAGCGCTCATTTATTTGCTATCGGGCCTCATCCATTGTTTCTGAACTACTCATTCAAAAAATGATATCTCTGAAACTACTGGTCGTAGAAAAACAGCGTTCTGCTTATTGTGTTCGTCAATCTTCCCTCTAAATTTCATTCACAGCATGTCTCCATAAATTTTGCATAGTTTTCGAGATATGTTAATCCAAAGCCAAGTGTAAAATGACCAATGGCTCATGTATAAGAAGTTTCACTTCTGTCGCGTGGGTTCCACGCACCCTCTTTTTAATGATTTCATTGGACAGTGCGCAACTTCTCGAGAAGAATAGATGCTGTAAATTGATTTTTCGCTGAGAAAACTCAAAAAAACGATTTTTTGACAATTCCCCTTTTCTCGAGAATCATTATACCGATTTAGCTGAAATTTCGCGGAGAACGTTGCGCTCGCGTAGTGAATATACTCTACAAATTTCTTATCGATACATGCAGCCGTTTCCAAATAAAGTGATGGAATGTGTCATCACACATATACACACACACATACATACTCACAGACATTTGAAGAAAAAAACAACATTTTTACACCCAGAAACTTAAGCCGTCACGTACAGGGTCTATAATTTACAATTTTCATATTCTATCCTTTGTTTATTGACGAGATGGAATTCTCTACGCTGTACTCATGGCCTCACAAATAAAGAAACATTATAAAAAAAAAAAAAATTGTATTATCATTTCATTGATATTATTATCAATAAGACGGTTGAGCTTTTACTGATTCCCAACGATGTTCTCTGCTTGCGCTACTGAAAACAATTGTAACATCAATATTAATTTCTCGCTCTTTAAGTGGCTGAGCGATTCATAGGGTTTTAAAAGAAAAATATCAATTTTTTCTAGTACTTATAGAGCAAAAACAGATTTTTAGAAAATGACCTATAAATATTTGAAAAATTGGATGAAAAAAATTTGAACCACATAAATCGATGAAAAATGAGCTCACCTTACATTCGAGATAAACCCCAGGTCGTTACGACCAACAGAGAGCTGAAGATGTCGAAAAAATGAATTTTTGTGATTTCAAATAAGAAAACCCCTTCAAAACTTGGCCAAAAAATCAAATTTTCCCAGGAATTGAAAAAAAATTTGACACTTGTTTTCCATCTGAAATTTCTTCAGCTTTTCAATGAAATCATTAGGAAATTTCTATCTCGAACCGTTCAATTGCAGTGTCCGATTTACCCCACTTTCCTCCATATAATAATGAATATAATTGATAATTATTGATAGGTCATTCCATTATGGTCAATTATTAAATCTAATACTTAAGTTTCAACGATAAATAAACTGATAATTTAAGATTAAATACTTTGAACAGCTGTTGTTCATTAATTTGGAAGTAAATTTTCAATACTCGGCGATGAGGAACCTCAGCTGAAAATCGACACCGAAACATAACTTCATAAATTGATGGAGAATATGACGTGTTCTAACGATTTCAATTTCTTCCAAGTATTTCGGAATCTAAGCGAGATAGAGCTATTCTGTCCGAATCGTTTTTTATAGAAATCTTCAAGAGCTACAAAAAGAGATCAAGGCAAAATAGCTTCATCTCGCTTAGTTGCCGAGATATTCTCTGAAAAATAAAGGAATATGTCTTTTTCATTTCATTGGAATAAAATTTAAATTGCAGTCATAAGTTATATACTATTCTTATAATTAATTAATTCTATGCGTACTATTGATTGTAAAAGTCATGAGGGATCCCATGATTCACTCAATAGAATAATTTGTAACTTATGAAAATTTATAATCACGCCGAAAAAAATTATGATTTTCTACTGAAGATAGATTGTTTTGGGCGGGAGAGGCACGCTCATGCAGAGTTGAGTGTAATCAGCGCAGCCCGGGATACTTGCCCTCGTTCCCAAAAAAACTGGCCATGCCTCAACTGGCCAGGCCGCGTATGTTCAGGGTGAGATTGTCCCGATGAGAACATTTGTTAGACAAATGTTCCCATTTGTGTACATTAATGTCCTCGCATGCAACATTTGGACAATAGATGGCCCACTATGTCTTGTGAACATTCACAAACAACGAATAAAGTTTGCTCCATGATGGTAATATAATGTCCCCATTGTGTACATATTTGTCAGCAATGTAGTCAAATGTTGATGACGGTTTGTGAACATTCACGTGGTCATTTATTGCGACGCCGAGGCATTTCTCCCAGCGGAACAATATCATCAAGCTTAACGTCGTTCAAGAATGACATCTGCATTGCAATTGTCCCGCCAGGACATTCGCGGCATCCAAATGTACCGCGGGGACATTCAAACATGGAGAAGTTAGTTATGCAACGAGAAATTGTGTACGATCATTGGAACATTCAATATCTAACGTCTTCTTATGTTCCGATGGGACATTTCAATCGTCAGCGTTCCCTTGTCATCTGACTTTGTGGACAATTGCGGACAGTAATTGTCCCCAAACTGAAGGGTACCGTCGGTACATCATGGTACTTTAAATCTGCTTTATCGATTATCTACTTACCATCGGAAACTTACCTGTCTTATCGACGATAAGCGTCAGAATTACTAGGGCAGAATTCCGCCAGATGGGGGATGCAGGCGAAAAATCGTTGCTAATGATATTTTTTTTAATAATTGAATTATTGAAAACGCGAGAAAATTTAAAAGTTCACGCTGAACAGATTTTAATAGAATTTTAAAAAGCGTTGGAAATTTGGTGGGAAAAATTTGACAAAATTGGAAATGCTGAATTACGTGCAAATTCCGAAGAATTACTGAAATTGAAAAATAAGTGTGATAATTATCAAAAATTTATTATTGACAATTTCGGAAAATAGAAAAAATTAGACGATGTTAACGATTTATTAAAAATTGAAATTTAATCGGTGAAAAATAATTGACAAATTCAGAACTATCACATTGATTAATCAAAGTCCATTACAAAGAGGCATAATATCAGTAGGAAATTTTTTAAAATTTATTTTTGATTAATTACACGAATTACACACACGTCATTTTGAATAATTACAATTACAGAATTCTTATTGTGAGCATGTCAAGAAAATTACTAATTATATATATATATATATATATATATATATATATATATATATATATATATATATATATATATATATATATATATTTCTTTAAACGAATGGCCAGGTACCAAATTAATTTGGTCTTATTATTTTTTTTAGATGAAATTTCCGGTTCATCGGTGATTTCATTCCCTTCGAAGTTAACAATAATAAGTCATGAACAATTGACAATTTTTTATGGTAGAAAGAGAAATTTCAAGAGTAGATTACAATTAGGCTTGGGTCATTTTCAGTATTTATCGTGTAGGCACTATTTATCGGACGGTTAAGGTAATGGTACCGGTTCACGGACTAGTTAGAATTAAATTATTATAATGATGAAAAATTTCAATTAAATGAATCGAACAATTCACTTGATTGTTATTTTAACATTTTGCAACTATCGAAAAAATAGAATTTTTCACTTGAATATTAATTATCAGTATATTTTGCTGCTGAATCCGGAAACTGGGACGCGTCCGGTAATCGGGTCCACCATGGTACATATTTTCAACAATTGAAATTGTCAATAATGCATTGAGGCTCTTTAGTCTGAAAGAATTACTTTCTTCGGGTGGCGTAAGCCGTATCCTAGCTGAGTAAAGCGAAGATGAAAGAAGGAAACTTTTCGGTAATAGGGATCTATCCCTATTACCGAAAAGTAATAGGGATCTATCCCTATTACCGAAAAGTAATAGGGATCTATCCCTATTACCGAAAAGTTTCCTTCTTTCATCTTCGCTTTACTCAGCTAGGATACGGCTTACGCCACCCGAAGAAAGTAATTTTTTCAGACTAAAGAGCCTCAATGCATTATTGACAATTTCAATTGTTGAAAATATGTACCATGGTGGACCCGGTTACCGGACGCGTCCCAGTTTCCGGATTCAGCAGCAAAATATACTGATAATTAATATTCAAGTGAAAAATTCTATTTTTTCGATAGTTGCAAAATGTTAAAATAACAATCAAGTGAATTTTTCGATTCATTTAATTGAAATTTTTCATCATTATAATAATTTAATTCTAACTAGTCCGTGAACCGGTACCATTACCTTAACCGTCCGATAAATATTGCCTACACGATAAATACTGACAATGACCCAAGCCTAATTGTAATCTACTCTTGAAATTTCTCTTTCTACCATAAAAAATTGTCAATTGTTCATGACTTATTATTGTTAACTTCGAAGGGAATGAAATCACCGATGAACCGGAAATTTCATTGAAAAAAATAATAAGACCAAATTAATTTGGTACCTGGCCATTCGTTTAAAGATATATATATATATATATATATATATATATATATATATATATATATATATATATATATATATATATATATATATATATATATATATATATATATATATAATTAGTAATTTTCTTGACATGCTCACAATAAGAATTTTGTAATTGTAATTATTCAAAATGACGTGTGTGTAATTCATGTAATTAATCAAAAATAAATTTTAAAAAATTTTCTACTGATATTATGCCTCTTTGTAATGGACTTTGATTAATCAATGTGATAGTTCTGAATTTGTCAATTTTTTTTCACCGATTAAATTTCAATTTTTAATAAATCGTTAACATCGTCTAATTTTTTCTATTTTCTGAAATTGTCAATAATAAATTTTTGATAATTATCACACTTATTTTTCAAATTCAGTAATTCTTCGGAATTTGCACGTAATTCAGCATTTCCAATTTTGTCAAATTTTTCCCACCAAATTTCCAACGCTTTTTAAAATTCTATTGAAATCTGTTCAACGTAAACTTTTAAATTTTCTCGCGTTTTCAATAATTCAATTATTAAAAAAAATATCATTAGCAACGATTTTTCGCCTGCATCCCCCATCTGGCGGAATTCTACCCTAGTAATTCTGACGCTTATCGTCGATAAGACAGGTAAGTTTCCGATGGTAAGTAGATAATCGATAAAGCAGATTTAAAGTACCATGATGTACCGACGGTACCCTTCAGTTTGGGGACAATTACTGTCCGCAATTGTCCACAAAGTCAGATGACAAGGGAACGCTGACGATTGAAATGTCCCATCGGAACATAAGAAGACGTTAGATATTGAATGTTCCAATGATCGTACACAATTTCTCGTTGCATAACTAACTTCTCCATGTTTGAATGTCCCCGCGGTACATTTGGATGCCGCGAATGTCCTGGCGGGACAATTGCAATGCAGATGTCATTCTTGAACGACGTTAAGCTTGATGATATTGTTCCGCTGGGAGAAATGCCTCGGCGTCGCAATAAATGACCACGTGAATGTTCACAAACCGTCATCAACATTTGACTACATTGCTGACAAATATGTACACAATGGGGACATTATATTGCCATCATGGAGCAAACTTTATTCGTTGTTTGTGAATGTTCACAAGACATAGTGGGCCATCTATTGTCCAAATGTTGCATGCGAGGACATTAATGTACACAAATGGGAACATTTGTCTAACAAATGTTCTCATCGGGACAATCTCACCCTGAACATACGCGGCCTGGCCAGTTGAGGCATGGCCAGTTTTTTTGGGAACGAGGGCAAGTATCCCGCGCAGCCCATTCATAAAACTTGAACAGAAGGACCAACTGATGGTAAGTTACCGACAGAGCGAACTGACGCAACAGATGGCGTTGCAAACTGTCGATGCTGGTCCAAAAACATCGAGTATCGATGCATCGAAGGACAAAAACATCGAATGAAAATAATCGATTATTAAGAAAAAAGCATCGAGGTTCTTGAAACATCGATTAAAATCGCCCATCTCTATTCCCAATATACACAACAAATGAAATTGGCACTGACACACGTGTTGTTGGTCTGCATCATTAATAATTGGTCATTATGTGGTATAGTTTAATTATTGATTGAGGAATCCAATATTGGTTAATGCGAAGTGTAAGGAGATAGTTATTCCTCATTAATTCAGCGAGTTTTTCCAACTAGAAGAAGATAATTCAGTGGTTTGAAAGAGGTTAGCATTCATTTTTGGGCGAAAAAGAAAAGAAAGGAGCATTGAAGTTATTATTTTCTCGATAAACTCCGTTTTCTCACGTTTTTTCCATGTGAGATAATATTATATCAATTGATAGAAGAAAATTGTTCTAATATTTTCCTCCAATTCTCCTCTTTTCCATCTTGTTAATAGAGATATTAACGTTTAACTCAACAAAAAAAGATCCTTTCAAGAATTGATAAAGCGTCCACAGGCAGTTCTCTATTCTACATCATTGGGACAATCGTTGTCTTAATCCGAAATAACTTGGAAAACTTGATGAAAGAAAATATAACTTCGTTGAAATGTCATTTGGTTCAGGCTTCGGAACTTCCACTCCTGCAACACAATCAAGTTTCAGTTTTGGAACAACAACAACGAAAGCAGCAGCTATTCCAGTAAAACCGAGTGAGTACTGTTTTCATTTCATTTCATCAAGCCATCATAGATGTCGAACTCTTTTTAGATTTGCCTATTCCAATAATTGATACTGCTTCCCTCACCTTTCTAATCTCATTCCAAATATGTCGAAGATTCGATTTACAAAAATCAAGAATAGAGATTAAACGTTTTCCGTTTTCGAAAAATTTCGGGTGTTTTTGGGTCAATCTCCTTCAAATTTTGTGAGAATATACATCTAGGCAGCACATGAAGTGCAAGAAAGACCGGAGTCATGTGTGCCAAAAATTTGTGATAGATTTCTCCGAAAGTGGAAATGATTTGGCCTGTACTTCTCGAGTGAAAGAGTAGAATTTACAAAAAAATATCCAAAATTTAATTGTGAAGAAAAACATTTCCAACGAAAATTTTCTGCACTTTTTAATAGAATCATCAAAGAAATCCCATCTCGAGCTGTTTTTTTGGAATATCGATTTCACCCCATTTTGCCCAACATATATGTTACAAGAGATATTTTTCCTTTGCTAGATTCATTTATTCTTTAAATTTCATAAAATCTTCTATTCTATACGCACTTTCTTCGGATATTGATGATAAAATGTAATCAAGATGCTTTCATTCTTATGATATACCATTCAAAAATGAAATTAATTTCTAGCTGGATTTGGCACACCGTCTTTCGGATTTGGCACACCAGCAACTTCGACTTCAACAGTATTTGGTACTCCAGCAACTCAAACGACAGGTTTTAACACAAGCACTGGCTTCGGTGCTTCAGCAGCTACAGGCTTTGGAGCTCCAACGAGTAGCACTAATACATTCAGCACAACGGGAACAACCACCTTTGGTTTCGGTGGTGGAACAACTTTTGGTTCAACACCTGCATCAACGGCATTAAGCTTTGGCAATCTAGCAGCACCGACAACAACAAGCTCAATAGGATTTGGTGGATTTGCTAATTTTGGTGCACCAACAACCACTACTCAAGCACCGAGTCTCTTCGGTGGCTTCG
This sequence comes from Aleiodes alternator, assembly GCA_963921955.1. Lineage (NCBI taxonomy): Eukaryota > Metazoa > Arthropoda > Insecta > Hymenoptera > Braconidae > Aleiodes > Aleiodes alternator. The sequence goes on along the minus strand of OY998115.1, from coordinate 2,527,081 downwards.
GTACAACTAGTACTCCATCAGCTGGATTTGGAAGCACTACATTCGGTGGATTTGGATCAAAGCCAGTAACTACAACACCAGCTACTGGGTTTGGATCTTTTGGAAATAGCTTAGGTACTGGAACATTTGGTGGCTTTGGTACAAATTTAAATCAGGCCCAAACACAACAGCAACAACAACAACAATCAACAAATTCTATCTCCGAAGCACTCTACAATGCCGTTTTCAATTGTCAATTATTCAACGATGAGAGAGATAATACAATTGCTAGATGGAACTTGATTCAAGCACTGTGGGGAACTGGTAAAGCCTATTACTCTTCCAATGCTCAGCCCATTGAACTCACACAAGAAAATCCACTCTGTAGATTCAAAGCTATTGGATACAGTTGTATGCCAATTGCTGATAATAATGATGGATTAGTTGTATTATGTTTCAATAAGAAGGAACAAGAATTGAAAGATGGCAAACAACAATTAATCAATTCAGTCAATCAAATTCTAGGAAATAAACCTAATTTAACAGTAACTGTTGATAGTATCAAATCCATTAGTGAAACTAAGAGTCAGGCTGTTATTTTTGTGTCTGAAAAAGGAGTCACAGGATCATCAAGGAAAATTCCAGCCAATGAACTTGTTAATTATTTGTCACAGAGCGTTCAGAAACAGCAATTGACACAAATGGGTGTTGAAAACATTTTCTCTCAAGTAAAACTAGAGCCTTCACAGCTTAAAGAATTTTTAGATAATCCTCCGTGCTCAATTGATCCAAGATTATGGAAACAGGCTCAGTTGGATAATCCTAATCCTGAGATGTATATTCCAGTGCCAATGATTGGATTCCAGCAAGTGAAATACAGATTGAAGTGCCAGGAGGAGGAAACTTCTAGACATCGAGCATTTCTAGAAATGGCTGCTGAGAGAATACAGGGCTTACAGAGACAGCATACAGCTACTCAAGCAAAATTGAAAGAACATAGGAGAACACTGTTAGAATTGCAACATCGAGTTCTTCAGGTATTGATAATATTAATTTTAAATTTTTTATTGACACAATATCAACTGTAAATTATTCATTTTTCTAATATTATTTCATTTAATTTTCATCAGATATTAGTGAGACAGGAAATATCACGAAAAGTTGGTCTCTCTCTTCAACCTGAAGAAGAAATCTTGACAAACAGATTTGAAGCTATGCATTCACAAATCAGTGCACCTACACAATTTAAAGGAAGAATCAGTGAAATGTTGTCACAATTAAGAATGAGAAAACACGTTGATATGCAAAACCAAGAGAGATATTCTATGGATCCGATAGCTCAAGATGACATCAAAGCTGTAAGTTACATGAAATCTTATACAGCTTGTGGAAGTGATGAAAATGGAAATATAGTAAATGTCTTTGAAAATTTCTTACTAAATAATTATCCAAACGAAAAAAAAAAAAATTGATCAATTTCGCGACGATTGTCCATAATAATCTGCATTTCACTTCTTGATTAATCTACTCCTGACACTTTTCCATGAAACTTCATCAATGAATTCACATGAACTTGAAAAAAATTGAAAAATATTATTCTATCATACTTTTTGTTTTCTTTTAGTACTTGAGTTTGCAACAACAAGGGATGGCTCAGCTAATCGACACAATAAACACCGATATAGAGAGTTTAAAAGTTATCAAAGATGGTATGGCAGATCTTTTAACAGGTCACAGTGTTTCCTGAGTAATACTTTTCTATTTCATTTATATTAAATAATCAATAAATATCAAGTAATAAATATATTTTTAATGAAATCATCATCTGGAGCATGAATTTTGTTACTAACCATAAAATTATTGTTTTGTGAAAAAGGGGCAGGATGGAGTAGAAAGGACATAAAAGATAAAACAGGCATATTTCAATATTGATGTGTTGTGCTATGAAAATCAAGTGAAATCACATACAAATATTGGACATACATTTTCCCTAACGATTCCATTGAAAATTTTATTAAAGAAGCGCAACCATAATTCTCATTCTATATTGAAACTGTTATCAAATGAAAGATAAGATCATTTGGGATCAGTTAATGTGGTCCTGAAAATTTATTCATCGATTTTTCATGATTAGATAATGGCAGAATCATTCTCCATAAAATGAACCAAGTCACCCGAAAAATCAATAGAAATTTTTTTTTGTACTATTTAAATTGATGGGGAGTAAGCTCACCGTTCATTGAGAGTCCGTCCTAGGTCATCAATAGTATCTTCAATTCTTGAAAAAATAATCAGTCAAGTGCAGATAGTTCCTTTGTATATGTGACATGTGACACCTGTGTTTGCTACTAGTACTATAGAAATGAATTATAAAGATGAACTTCAACGAAGAAATGAAAAAAAATTCTGTGGATTATGAAAATGGTCTCCTCGTAAAACCTCGTTGATGACAATGATTTCGATATATTCGCGAAATAATTTGAAAATGACGCAATAGAAGGGGATGCTTAAGAGTCGTATAGCTGGACTGACACTAATAATTGTGGGGGTTCAGGCTAACTCCATCAATGGTCATCCGCCTTTTGATTAGCTTGCTACCTTCCTCCAAAGGACAGATAAATGCACAGAAATTTGCGGGTATCATCATGCACTTTGGAAAACTTAGAATAACGCGCGGCAGATCTACTTGGTTACTCAAATGCAGAAGGTCGGAGTGAATGCCGAATTGCGAAATCTAGCGCATAGTATTAATATTACATGATTATTCAAAAAGTTTGATAATGTGAAATATAGAATGCAGATTTCTTATTCTTTATGAATGACAACGATTGCAAATGAGTCGGTTCTAATGGAGCATCAGAATTTTTATGCAGGAATAATACATGTTACATAGCTCTAATTACAGTATATTCCATATGAAAGTAAGAAATTCCGAAATTTTTTGAGGCTGAAGAAATACTTTGAATGGCAGAGTTCTGTACTTTTTTGTTATTCGCATCCACCAGAATCCAGTCAATATTGAATTCAATAATAATAACTATGCTACAAAATCATCAAATTACGATGTACACAGTTACGTGTGTTACTTACGACTTCTGGTTGATCGGTATCGATTTCAGTTGTACAAACTCTTGACAACCTGACTGTTTATACACATATTGGAACTGCACATAATTTAGATAGTATGTTAAACGATGGATCACATCACAGGTATTTATTTGCCCAATCTCACCTGAACTTTTCAGTTCTCATTTACTTGCATCGAAATCAAGTAAGTTCATTATGAGGTAAGCTTGGATAATTTAGTGATAATAATGAATCCAATTTGGAAACTTCATATAGAAATTCACGACGACACATATGAAAAATTTAAGAGAAAATCTCAGTTCATTCTGCTCGAAAATTTGATTGGGAAGTCAATCTGTTTTTCGTCGATTTTACTGAAAATTCTACAGTCCTCAATGGAGATATTCAGTAGAAAACATTTGATAAATGAAGAACCAATAGATTCAATCTCTTTATACAATCTCTTTTGTTGCGATTTTTCTCTAGAAATTCTTCAGCATAAATTTCTTAAATTTTTTCTACTGTATTTTTTTTTGTACATCATTCAAAAAACCTATCCAATTTAAAAGACTAGAAATATCGAAACCAATTCTCTTCTTTCTGTGTAGAAGAATGTCTATTGAATGTTTCTATCTAAAAAAACGTTTTGCAAATGAACGGTTTTGCAGACCGTATGCAAATGAAATTATGCGATTTACCTGGTGAGATCTAAATTTCGATCTGGTTTTATATACACAGATTCGAGTGCAGATTCCATAAAATCCGATTGAGTACAATCAGATACACTTGTAATTAATATTTTACTTCTTACGTTTATTATTGATTATGGAAATTTTCAGATTCATTCAATGGTACAGGATGAGAACAATGTGGTTACTCCTCTTGCTGCTAGAAAGCTGCACTTTTCATTGGGCAGCAGGAATTGAGATCAAACGTGGAAGCTGTACCTTGACCATCATTGATAACTCTCCAACCCATAAAACTCTTTTCGATGTGACATGTCTTATAGATGCCTCAGATAATCAGCAATTGGATGATTCTTTCCTCGATTTATCTCGTCTGAATCTCATTGAGATCAAAGATGATGCCTTCGGCAATTTAGTGAATGTCACGAGTTTGAATCTGGCCAACAATCAACTCGAAACATTACCTCCCATGATATTTTCGAAGATGGAAAAATTAATAAGATTATCACTGGCTCGTAATAGATTTCGCTGGCTTAATATCGATTTTCGTACATTAAATAATTTGAAACATCTCAATCTATTGGATAATCCAATCGATTATTTGACAAATCTTCAGCTGCTGAAGATATCTGCATCTACAAAAATAGTCATGAATTTGAAAAATTTGATGGTGTTTGATCCAGAATATCCACCAGATGTTGAATTGTGTGTAACAAATGATGGTGTCGTTGAATCTGTTAGTCTTGTTAGAAGAAATTCATTCAGGAATTGTCTGACGTTGGAATCTGAGACTGAAGACTCTGAGAAAGACGATATTCTGCGCCTTGACGGTCTTAACTTGAAGGAATTTCGAAGCAATTGGTGCCAAATTCCAAATGATTACTACGGATCAATCAGCCTTGTCAACAATGAAATTACCGATATTACACCGCAATTATTGAATGATCTACCTAATTCCATTTCAGCTGTTGATTTTCGGGGAAACAAGATTAAAATCATCAAAGCGAATATCATTGAGAATAGATCTCTGAAAACGCTAATTTTTGAATCAAATTTAATCTCAACAATTGAAGACAGTGCTTTTGAGAAAACGGAACTCAATACAATTAACTTAGATACAAATCTCTTGAAAAATCTAAATTTCACGAGAACATTGCCAACTAGTATTCGAAGATTGGTCATTAGTAACAACGAAATTTCAGAAATTCCTCAAGACTCTCTGAGCCATTTGAAGATGCTGCAGGAGTTGCAGATGTCATCGAATCGTATTACCCGTTTGCAAGCCGGGACATTCCAAGAACTCTCCGAATTGGAGTACCTTGATTTATCAACTAACTCATTAAAAATAGTTGAAGCAGGAACATTCAACGAAAAAAATATATTAAGAATCTCTCTCAGTTCAAATAATATTAGAGAATTCAATGCTGAGAATTTCAAAGGTTTGATAATAAGAGAACTTGATTTAACTGACAATGGGATCAGAAAAATTTCTCGAAATTCATTGTCAATAATGAGAAATTCAATGATCGACATATTAGATTTTTCGAGGAATAAGATTGATACTATTGAGGAAGGGAGTTTTGCCAACATTAGCGTTCGGGTTCTCCTACTGAATGATAACAATCTCTCGAAAAGTTCTATAGCAAAAGGTGCATTTATATTGTGCACAGTAGACAATCTTAATTTGAATTCTAATTTATTCAAGAGTATCAATGGAGATTCGTTCTACGGCATTACAGTACACAATTCCATCTCATTACAAGACAATCTTGCTATGAAACGTATTAAGAAAGATTTTGCCAAATATATGGGATGTGTAAACCAAGTTGATTTCAGGGGAACTCCAATTAAACTCATTGAGAATGGTGCTTTCTGGGGATTTCGAGACTGCCCAAGGGTGACGATAACATTCAGTAATGCAAAGACAGGGATTGGAGCAGCTGTATTCAGACAGTCTTAAAGCACTGAGACGAAAAATGAATGAAAGAAACGAAGTTAACTTTGAGGAAGAGGCAGTACAATCTGCTTAAGCAAATGTATTGTTTTCAAATTATTTGCATCGAATGAAATTAATTGTCTTCTAATTATTCGTTGCCTTCATGGTGTAAAAAATCTAATAAATAATTATCTTTACTGTGTAAATATTGTTTCGAACCCCGTGAGAATGAGGGGTGGTACGAAAATCTAATCTGAGTGCACAATTTAAAAATGCTTAATTACTCGTAATTTTTAGGCTTCTTTGTTCGAAAACAGGTTTTTTTTCTGTCATAATACATAGAAACTTTAACAATTTAATTAATATTCACTTTCATGAGTAACAGAATGGTGTATACGGGTAAATTTCCAGTCTGAACATGAATTTCGATAGCTCTTATAGGCATCCTATGTAAATTTCAATTTTTCAAAAATGAATTTTTCAAAAATTAGTCCGAAAACCTTGGGTGAACCGCAATACTTTACAGCATATTTTGAGAAGATTTGAAAAAAATCACCAAGTACTACTATTCTTTTAACGTATCTATTCTTTTTATAAAATGAACTTTCTCAGTATAATCGGACAGCTCTCGAGAATATTACGCAGAATTCGAAAGGATGGATTGTTCCATTCAGGAAATAATGAGTTATTCATAAAAGAAATGGTTCAATTAAAGGTAATATCATTGAGAAATAAATGAAAACAATATTCTTTTCATGTAGAGTATAGAGTAGAATATACATAAAACGTGCAAACATCTTGTCAGCATAAACCTCTTTTGCTTATCTGCTAAATTTTTCATTCTGATCACCCTCATATTTGTAATTTCTCAGTTCGTTATTTTTCATGTCTTGGTGCGTTTATTGCAGAAAAAATTACATCATAACTTAATCATAAATCATTAAATTATTAATTATTAATATTCTCGTTGTAAGTAAAGATTCATTATCATTCCTCCAAATTTAATCTGTAGATAATAAATATTAATCATATGGATTTAATTAAATTATTCGATTAATCGCAGTTGTCTAAACTTCAATCATCTGCACCAAGAAATAAAAATACCCACTTCAAAATTCTATACTTACTTTTTGTGGAAACTGTACTTAGACAAGTGCGCTGAAAATATGTAATGATTTTTTGGTTTTCTTTTTCGAGTAATCAAGAAAAGCTCTAAAGTATTTGGTCAAATGGTGCGTTTTATGAAACCTATTTTTAAATTCAAGAAAATGAACCAAAAACCTTCTGAGAAAATGAATCAGTAACTATTTTCGGACTCTTGTAGACATTGGAGTCGGTCGTAAAGGGGTAAAATGAGATAATTCCACGTATCTTTAAATTAATTTTTAATCAAATATTTGAATAGCGTTTTCTGCAGTAAATAATGAGAGATGTAAAAACAATCCTTGCAGAAACTGCACCATCTTGCTAATCATGGAGATATTCGCAACAAGCGAATGTCAAAAGAATCGATTAATCCTGTTTTGTGGCATCATTATGGCATTTTAATCGAAATTTCTTAAACTGCATCATTTCTATATTTTTTTTTTCGAAATACGGAGGACATCCACGAAAGTACTCCCAATTTAAGGACAAAAGGAAATGCTGAGTATTCATACTGATGTAGGCATTGAGTGTATCTCAGTATTTTATTTCTCAGTAGTTTGTATAGATTTATGGATTAAAAAGATCATTTACATGAAAAAGATTGTTCTTTCTTTTAGGAGAAAGAAAAATAATAACGAATCCTTCAAACAATTCATAGTTTTGAATAAGTATTCTCAACTTAAGAAATTGTCTTCAATGTATCAAATGTGAGAGGAAAAAACCTTCAGTACAATATCAAAAATACCAATTTATTTCACTTGTTTTTTCCCACCTTTCTTCTTCTTCTTTGTTACCTTAGCACCCAGAGTTTGCGTTGATTTTTTCGTCATTTTCTTGAAATTTTTTATCGCTGTTTTTTCCAATTCTTTAATTTCACCAACGGATTTACCTTTGAATGGATCAATGGTTTTCTTCTTTATTTTCACAGCTTTTTCACTATCCTTAAGCTGCTCTACTTCAATTTTCTCCAATTCTTTGGCTTTTTCTAAAGGTTCACCAGTGAATATTTCATCTAATGGATTCAAGGAATACGAAATCTCTGGTTTATTAGCAGCAAGTGCCATTTTCTGTTCAATTCTGTTGACATATTTTCCACCAGCCTTCTTACTAGCAGCTTGACGATATTTTGCTGGTGATATGTAATATGGATTATCCCAAATTGTTTCACCTCCAAAACTTCCTGCGAATATTTTCACTGGGTTCAATACGAATCTTGGTCCAATTTCAGCCAATCCACCGTCTTCAGTTAGTATTTGGAAGTTCCGGAACCAGATTCTGTTGTCTAACACACTGAATGTATAAACGTGATCGAAAAAAGGCTTGCTCTTCGGATGCTGATTTGGTACGCCGAAAATTTGAGTGAACAACTCTTTGAGCAATGCATAGTGTGGATTTGTTGTAAAATTATCGTCGAATGATAAAATTGGACGAGATCCCTTGAGACAATTGCCCGTCAATTTCAATTCACCCATGGTATAAACTGAAACGAGAAAAAGAAATTATAGGTTGCAAATTACGTTTCTCGTTTTTGGCGAATATCTCGGGAACTATTGCGTTCGAAGGAACTCATTTCAAGGGTCTAGGAAAATATTTCTCCACAGTAAATTTCTCAGAAAAAATTTCTCGGACAAAATTTCTCTAAAGAAAATTTCTTGAACGAAAATTCCTCAAAAAAATTTTTTTCCAGAAAAATTTCTCCACCAAAAAATTTCTCCAAAAAAATTACTCTACAAGAATCAATTAAGAAAAAAACGGAATCAGCGAGCGGATAGAACAGCCCTGCATAAAAAATAATTTGAAAAAATACCTGAAGAGTATTGCAAATATTACAAGTCTGTGAGAAATGAATTTTTAATTAATTTTTAATGAATTCTTAATTAATCTTTAATGAATTCTTAATTAATATTTAATGAACTTTTAATAAGAGGTTGGTCGATATGAAATGAGTTCTTGAGAAATATTAGTGCTTTTATAATGAATTTGTATATATTGAATATGAAATGAATGAATAAATAGGAAATTTTATTTATAGTTTTTGAAGAGAATGAATTTTTTTTGTTGAGAAATTTTTTCCGAGAAATTTCATCCGAGAAATTTCTGCCGGAGAACTAATCGTCTGCTCCTCATTTCAAGATTTTTTATTACATCATCGAATTCTCAACAAAAATATCTTGGAACCAATTCTGATCAATCGACTCCTTTCAGTGATATTCGCAGAATAATCAAAATTAATTTTGGTGCGATTATTTTCTCTCATTATTACGCTCTATAAACTAATCCTTTTTCAAAACAAAAAAAAATGATACTAAAAATTGCAGACATCTGACAACTTTCATTTTTTTGTTCTTAAAAAACCAACTATTTTTAGGAGAATGCCGAAAATTTGAAAGAATGTAAGAAATTCGAAAAGCTATAAGTGAATGTTTTTTTTTTGTAATAATTTTCTTGTTTCAAAAATTGCTCAAAATTGTCAGATATGTATTGATTTTATTACCATAAGAGATTAGTAACTGATATTTGAGTCAATTCCTCGCTTAGAATTACAATTTTTGCCGAAGATTTGCTTTCAGTCTTTTCAATGGAGCAAATAATTTCTTTGGAAGTTTAGATAACGAAAGCAACACATGGCGGCGCAGGGTTGCCAGACGTACCATACTCATGGTATTCATACCATAAATTTGCCCATCATACCATGTACCATTCAAATGACTTATGGTACACCACAAATACCATAATTTGAAAATTCTACTTTTTTCACGTTACTTTCACAACATTATGCATCATCACCATATATATTGATCTACATCTAGTCGAAATGGGAAGGAAGTGTCACATTTGAGAGAGTTAGACTAAAAAGAATTTGTGTTAATGGGGACAAATACGTCTTACACCATTTTACTATGTGAAAATTCATGGAAAAACAGAAATTTTTTCATTTCCCCAGTTTTTGCTATTTTTCTTTGATTTCCCCCAACATAAAATTTTAAGGCATATCTATAAAAATTGCAGTCACACGCAGTATATAAAGATATAGGGGAGAGTGGGGCAAAATGGACACTATTTTAAAACGGTTAGAGATAGATTCTTTTTGATCATTTTATTGGGAAGCTGAGGAAATTCTAGCCGGAAAATGAGTGTCTGATGTATTTTTTTCGATTTTTTTTTGAAAATTCGATGTTTTTCGGCACTTTGAGGGGTGAAAGCCTTTCCTTTTTTGAAAATTTTCAGTTTCTTGCAAATATCTCTGGTTATAGTGGTTGTATCAATTCGCGGTTGGTTTTGAATGAAAGGTGAGCTCATTTCCCATCGATTTATGAGGATTTGAATTCAAAAATATCGATTTTTCGAATAGTTATAAGCCAAAAACTGTTTCACAAAAATACCCATAAATACCTTAAAAATCGATATTTTCAAATTGAAAACCCTATAAATCGATGGCAAATGATCTCATCTTTCACCTCCTATTGGAATTTTTACACTACGACAAATAGAACCGTAGAACATTCTCCAAAAACTGAAAATTTTCAAAAAAAGAAAGGCTTTTACCCCTCTAAAATGCTCTAAAAAGTCAAAATCGCAAAAAACAAAAAAAAAAATTCTGGCACTTGTTTCCGGCCCAAAATTTCCTCAGCTTTTCAGTGAGATCATCAAAAACAATCTACCACCAATATTTCTAGTAATTTCAAGAGTTTACTATAATATTTGCCGAAAAATTTAGATGTGTCTATTTTACCCCTGATGTCCATTTTGCCCCACGTTCCCCTACACAAACGAGAGCTTGTAACATTGCAATTAGAAATATTTCTGATATTTTCCTTCCATACGATTTTACAACGGGAATTTCTTCATTATCCATTGATACCATAGTTTTTTCGCGTATACCATATTTTCCTTGAGTTTATACCAGAATCGGCTCCCTAGAGTCTGGCAACTCTGCATTGCGGGAAATAATTAGTGCGAGGACTCTCCTCAAATCTACTTACTATTTTCAACTAAAAACTTGACAGATGGACCACTGGGCACATTGGAGAACCACATGTAAAGATCTCTCTTTTTTCTACCCTCAAATAACATTGCTTTATTGCAATTCTTTGATTCACAAATTTCATTGACAACTTGAAGATTATTCTGACGTTCCATTTTTGCTTCAGCTCGATGATGTGGCATGAGGGACTTCAGATCCTCCATTAGATGACGATCACGATGGCTTATTCCTCTTGAAGCGAATACGAGAACTCTCTGTCGATTTATCCATCTTTCCTGGAAATACAAATGAAAAAAATTCAGTAAACAGTGGAAAAATATTGAGAAATCAATTTTACTCCTAAATCAGTTCCATTGAAATATGGCAAAATCAAAGGAAAATATAGACATATTTGTGATAAATTCTATAATCATCTAGATTATCTTGAGTTCAATATATTAAACGCCATGAAATTTAATTTATTTTTTATAAAAAAAATGAATGCTAACCTTTTTAACCGGTGGCTCATTCGAATTTCTTTTGGGTGGTAAAACTTCACTTTCTTCCGTTTTTTCCTGATTATCCTTTGCTGCTTCGCGTTTTCTCTTCACTGATTTTTGAACCATCTTCACTATCAGTTGATTGATTTGTTTTTCTTTAATAATTCATCCAATTGATATTTTTCTAACAATGTTGAGTTGTGTTACGCACGTGGAGAACTCAGAAAAATTGAAGGTTAGAATGCGATTATTGAGCGTGGCGCCCTCTGCTAGCCATTTTGATGCGAGTGAGGAAAAGAACGACTTGAACAAGTGTAAATAAATTTTCAAAACTGATCATAATTACATTTTAATAATTGAATAATAAATCATGAAGAGAGAAAAAGTCAAGAGAAAAGTAGTGCCTGAGTCAGAGTCGGAACATGATTCTTCAGACGAGGAAGTGAGTAAATTAATTCATTAATTAATTGTGAAAAATGATTCTTGAATTAACCTTAAAATTTTCACGTGTTATCCATGATTTACAGCTTCAGGAAGCATTTGCCAAGGGTTTATTGAAGCCAGGATTGAATGCAATTATCGAGAGTGAGAAAAAAATACGTAAAAATAATGTTGTAAGTAACGTTAATTGTTATTTCTCTTCTTGAACTGTGTTATTATTGATTATTGTCATGAAAATTGATTCATGCCAATAATAGCACTGGATTAGGTTCATCTGTATATACCGTCAATGGCCCAATTAATGCCACTTTTCATACATTTTCGTGATTATTGAACTTATTCGAATTCTCAACTCTAAGTAATTGATAACAGTGGCTAGAAAAAAATTCTAAGGACACCGGACAATCAAAATATTCGATATTTCTCTACTAGATATATTTCTAAAATTAATCCGTTAAATGCGACTAGCGTGCTCAGCAAAATTAAGCCCTAAAGCTCTTCATGTGGAGTTAGAGTGCCTCATCAGTTCAATGTGTGATATTGAGAAAATTTAAGTATTTAATAAATCGAAAATTGTATTGATTGTTAGCAAAATCATTGGACTTTCATATAAATTGACGAATAATTTAAAAATAACGACCAGTGATGGAAATTAATTGATGGCAATTATTGGGACCCTCTATGGCAGAAATCGGGCCATGGACAAAATATTTTCGAAAATATAAATTAAATCATTTTTATCATTAATTATGGAAAATAATTAATGTAAATGATAGTCCAGACCCTGAATTCTTTCGAGGAAAAATCAAATTTGAATTTATGATAAGATATAATTTTTCTATGAAAGATATGCAGCAGAATAGGTCTCTTTGTGGCATTAATTGGGTCATTGACGGTAGTGGGTTTAAAAGTTATCACGAAAACCTTTTTTGTAGAGAATGTCATGAACTAAAAAAAGACTGTTTTCAATATTCTCAAAATGGTAGAAAGTCAGTAGAAAAATGATGACAATTGCAACGCATTATTTCATAAATTATCTCGAAAATATTTCTGGAGCGAGGATAATTCATGTAAATTTATCGAATCTTTATTGTACAAAAGTTCATACTCTACCAAAAAAAGGTCTCTTCGTAAACTCTACAAAACCCAATGATTCTAAAGATATTCTCAAAAAATAGGAAAAGATATTGATTTTCTAATTCTTCATTTTAGGTACAATTGAAGAAAAAAACAGAAGAATTCAAGTTGAAATTGCCCTGGCTGGAGCGACTCGATATCGTAAATCTTCCAGCACCATTAGCTCCAGAATTGGCACTACAGATGCAGGAACAAGAAGAGCGTCGTGCTAAACAATCCAAGGGAAACAAAAAATTACCACAATATAAGCCCGGTGAGGATCCAGTGTTGAATGATTTTAAACGTGAAACAATGTTTCATCGTCAGGCACAGGGGGCTGTTATTGATGGTATTGAGAGAATTAAAAAATTTGGATTACCAACAATACGTCCGGATGATTATTTTGCTGAAATGGTAAAAACTGATGAGCACATGCACAAAATACGTGAAAATTTAGCACGTAAACAGCAAGCAGCACAGAGATCAGAAAAAGTCAGACAATTACGTCAGCAAAGAAAAGTTGGTAAACAAATGCAGATTGAAGCAACATTGAAGAAACATGCAGAGAAACGAAAAATGATGGATGAAGTAAAAAAATACAGAAAAGGCATTAGAAAGGATCTCGATTTCTTAGATGATAAGAAAAAAAATAATAAAAATAAAACTGATAAAAACTCAAAGTTCAATAAGAAATCAATGGAGAAGATGAAAATGAAAAATAAAAAATTTGGGTTTGGCGGTAAGAAGAGAGGAAGTAAAATAAATGATAGAGAAAGTGCTGCTGATGTTTCTGACTGGAAAAAGCCACAGAAGTTTCCCATCAAAGGTGGAAGAGTCAAAAAGATGGCGAAGAAAGCGCAGAGACCTGGGAAGAATAAGAGAATAAATATGAAGGCTAAGAATAAATGAAAATTTCACAGTAGGTTAATTCATTTTTTTCCTCATAATTGATGTAATAAATTTTTAATGCCAATGTAATGACAATTTGATTTCTCTTGGGGAGGAATGATGGGGAAAAATGGATGATAAAATTTGTGATTCATTGTTCGCAATATTTTTTCCTTTCCGCTTCATTAGAATTATTTTCTTTTGTAAGCCAAAGTGGGGAAAATTTGATTCAGTAGTGAAGTAATAGAACAGCATTAGTCTGAATGTCCAACTCAATTCGAAAATGTGTATTAAAAAATCTTGTGAACGTGTTTTACGCAAATTCATCAAGAAACATTTTATATAGTTCATGGGGTGTTTCGCAAAAGTAAGGGCCTGGGGAGATTTTCTGCTAAATTTACAGAAAAGTTAAGGACACAGAAGAAAGTTAAGGATTTTTTCAAGTTATCATACTGTACTATTTTAATACTGAAGAGGTAAGAGAGAATACGTCTTTCGGTAACTCTTTTTTCAGGAATATCTCAGAAATTGAGCGGAATCACGTAATTTCAGGAAACATTTTTGTAATTCTCATCTTCTTCTCCAAAAAAAAAATCAGTAGGTAGGAAGATGGTGAGGTAGTAAAGAAAGATGAGACGATAAAGCTGTTACAAATATTTTCGAAACGAGTCGATTCCGAGAAATATCTGTAAAGTCCTTCTTTTGCAGAGAATTACATGGGCTACGAGGAAGGTCCCTCGATATATTTCTTTAAACTCAAAAGTTCCCAAAATATATGATTTTTTTTTGTTGCAATGTTTGTCATAAGCATCAATTTTCATGGAAAGGAAGAAAAAAATGAGAAATAGTAGGAGCAGGAATAACATCAAATTTTTAACGAAAATAATTTTTAAGAAATTGGGTTACTATTTTTTTTTTTTTTCATTTTTTTCCTTTTTTTTTCATTTTTTCGACAATAAATATGTTTTTAATAGACATACATCTCGTACGAGGTTACACGATATTAATACATGGTCATTTAACTGTCCAGCAATCAAACATTTTTTGTATTTTTTTTGTTTTTTTTTTCATCATTAGTTTTATAATTTTTTTGCATTTTTCTCTTCTTTTTTTGGTTGATTCAATAGTGTTATACATCTTGGTAAATAATCGTCGTTCTATTTATTTCTTTTTCCTCTTCTTTTTCCTTATTCATGAAGCTTTTTCCTGTCATTTTACCATCAAAGCCATTTTGAAAATCTCTGCATAACAAAATCAAATGTAATTCGTAGGATTGAGAATTTTGAAAGTGCTCCGTCCATTATGATTTTTTTTTCATATGTATATATTTATATTGTTCAGTTTTCATCGAATTCTACCTGCAGTTTCCTCTAGCGTTTTTTTCACAATCTTTAGCATTCAATTGGTTATTCCTCATCTTCTGTTTTTCAAAATTTTTTTACAATGAAATTTTCAGTTTTATTATCTCGACAATCATATCAAAATTTCATCGGGTGCTTTTATGTGTATGTTTTTTCCTCTATTTTTTTATTTTTTGATTTCTCCCATTGTTTTTAATACCCTGCGCACCCGGAACTTAATTCAAGAATCGATAGTTTACAAATTTATTTACCAATTTTATCACCATTTTTTAAAAATCAGTGGAAAAGGATTTTTTTATTTAATTGTTTTTTTTTAAATATTTTTTTAAAATTATTTATTTCTTTGTTCTGTTTGTTTCAACACGAGGCCTCGAGTAAATTACAGAGGAATGCTTCATATTCTCCAATTTATTTTGTACAATTATTCAAACAAATTTATTAATCAAAACGATTAAATAAGTCATTTAAATGTTAAAAAAAAAAATATATTGATTTCCTGTTGTTTCGAACTTTTCAGTGGAGGATTTGGTTTAAATTCATCTTTATTTTCTCTCATTTTTTTTTTTTTTTTTTTGATAAATTAGTAATTTCAACTGCTATTCGTAATCATAGACCCTTAATTTATTTAATTACTAGACTTGGTGGCCTGCACCAAACATCCACATTCACTCAATTTTTCCCTTATTTTCAGGTTTTTTTTTCTTTCATTTCTCCATTCTCTTTTACTTCTGTTTTAGAATTCAGTAGCGAAGAAATGAGACGAGTTACGTGGATTTCATTAATAATCAGTGCTTTGAGAATATTTGGAAACTAAGGGAGATAAGATCCTCTTCATTTAAGAATTTTCTGCAGAGGCCAAAAATCTCTACGAGAAAAGGATCTAAGGAATTTCTGTATCTCGCTTAAATTCCAAAATATTCTCCAAAAACCAACTCCACGATGAAATTCAAATCGGTTTACATCATTCTACTGAATGCTATTCTCTCAAACCCTCAAAATCTTGTTTTCCATTTACATGACATAAATTACAGGAGGTAAATCGAGCCGGGTTTTTCTTTTATCTTATTTTCACATTCGTACTTTATTTTTTCATGTCAACTATAATACAAGTAAATTTATCACTATTTTTAATTTATGATCAGAATCGAGACAATTTGAGTCTCCGTGTTCATGATTTTTCATTTTTCTCTTATTTTTTCTATCTTTTTATTCGCTTCTTGTTATCCATACAAACACATCGACTCAATATTTGTTTCTTTTTTTTTACTTTCAAAATTAATAAGAATCTTTGAATTTGTGAAAAATAATTCAGCAGTGTAAGAATGTAAAACGAGGAGTCAATTTTTTAGTTGATTCTTAGACAATATCTCGAAAGCTAAGTAAGATACGGAGAATTAAGTAGAAATCTTTGCCATCGAGTATAATGAGAGTTTACAGAACAGCTTTCTACAGAAAAATTCCACATCTCTACTAAATTTCAAGATATTTTCAAAAATGGAATTTTCATGAAAATGAATCAATCTCGTTCAATTTCTTCGCTGTTAAATTAATTCTCCCTCTCATTGATAGGTGATCAATTTGTGAGTAATTGAGCGATCGACTGAAACCAAAAATATTAATAGAAAAAATCGTTCGTTTTTTTTTTTTTCAATTAAAAAAGAAACTTTTTTCCACATTTTTCACAGTATTAGAGATACAAATATGTTTCAAAAAAATGAAGAAAGACTCATCAGAGAAATTAAAATTCACTATCAATATTAAATTATTCTTTGGTTAACAAAAAATGAAGATATTGTACGTCATTTAAATTAAAAATCCAAGAATTTAATTAATTCATTTTCGATAGAAAATCGATTAAAACTGAAAGAAAAAAAAGGAATTCTAAATAATTCCCAACAATAGAAACCAGCTCTATTGCACCCAGACTCTTTTTTTAATACAAAAATAAGTGATATATGTGTTTTATAAATCAATGAGACATCAAACTATCTCGCGATATTTGATATCAACTGATTGAAATGAAATCGAGGAATTGAAGGATTTTTATTGAAAAAATAATGAGAAATTCCCAGAGAAATTGGTGAAATTAATTCTAAGAAATTATTCAATGCAAACTTATTATTTTCGAGTCGATGCCATTAAATCTGTGCCCATATCATTGATATCAAAATTAATCTCAATTCACCTGATAATTTTCCATCTGATTCTTCTTGATATGTCGTTAATTTTTTTTTTAATCAATTTTTTTTCTAATTACTTCAACAATTTTCACTGTGACAAACAAAATCTCTCCGAAATCGTCATCAATCCTCGTTAAATCCTCCAGGTACTCAATAGAGATTCATTCACCCTTAATTCATCATCAATTTTCCCTTCAATTTCATTTGATTAAATTATTTTGTCCCAATGAAAATTCTCGGAATTTCCACGACGAAAGAAAAAAAAATTAATTCAATCTATTCACGCCTTTTCTTTGGGATGAGATGAGGGGGTGGTCGGTCCAGCCGACACTCTTACTTACTACTCTTCACCGATCTGTTTTCGAGACATTTTCAATGCTTTTTTTCTGCTTTTTTTAATCATTTTTTTTTTTAGTTTCTGAACAACGTCATTAATCCTAATAAAGTAATGACGTGCAAAAGAAAGAGAAGCATTTATTGGTGTACACGCCACCAGGATTGCTGAAACTTTTCATAGAGTTTTTTGCAAATACCAGCCAATTTCCGTCACATTCCAGGGTCATTAGAGGCATCACCAGCTTCACCACCATCATCATCATTACCACTGTCATCGATATTTTCGCCCGATTCGTCACCTTCCTCCAGTGTCACCTGATGAATTTTGAAAATATGAAAATTACATGAATTTTGTTTTAAAAATAATTCGAAATTATGGGATATAGAAGAATTCGTCGAGAGAACTTCTCTGTGGATCGTAAAATTTTCTACAAAGAAGGTCTGTTGACATTATTGAATGGGTAGTTTTGGAGATGAACATAAAAGAATTTGCAAGAATATTTTTTTCAATTTTTTTCATTGCTTCGCTACATTCGAATCGAGTTTTGCTGAATATCTCTGGAAATAAACGAGGTTCAGAATTTCTCGTGAAATCTCTTTTCGTAGCAGATATTTCCTGTATGGAGAAGGCTCCCACATAAATTCTCGTATCTCACTTCCATTCAAAGATATTCAAGTAAACGCGAGAAAACGCTATTTCCAACGTATTGATCATCGAAAATGGGATAAACTAGATAAATTGGAGTGAGTGTGTCTAAGATAGATTGTCTTTTAATACCTTCAGTGGAAAACTAAGGGAATTTCAGTTGAAAAACTTGTGTTTGAATTGATTTTTTTTGCAAATTGGATTATTTCAGTCCAGAATTGAAAGTCTTAGAGTTAAGATTTTAAAAATTTTCCATATTCTGTTTTCTTTTAGCCCTAAAAAATGAACAGAATTTGAATCGCTATGATACTTAGGTGTGGACATATTCGTTCAAGGAAGAAATTAGAAGAGATAAACCCTTGATTCTTAACAAAAACGGTGAATTGAAAAAAAAATCAAATCAGATACCTAACTTCTATCGAAAATTTTCTCTCTTTCCTAATGGAATCATCGAAAAAAATCCATCTCGAGCATTTTCACTTGAACATTCATTTTACCCTGAACCAATTGCTCCCCACGACTGCCGCAATATGAACTATTACGCGACGACTCGTGTCTTTTGCGAAGTAAAGGGTTAAACTTTATTTAGGTACTTGGGATTTTCACACTATATCTCAAAATTTCCATTAAAGTTTTTTTCTTGTAGATGAAAATTAGAGCTGCAAAACAGATTGTTATTACATTTTCTCTATTTCCCATACTTTCAGAAATATTTCGATTTAAAAATATCCAATTCGTTATCTCATGTTTGATCGCAGAGCGATAGAGCAAATGGAAAAATTATATGGAACTTATTGGACAAATATCTTCAGATCAAGTAGGTTCAGAGAAAAACTTTAGGAGATATTTTTTTGCAAAGAATTTCATGAGCTGCAAAAAAAAAACGTTCGATAAGTTCTTCTGAAGAAATTCATCTTCCAGAAGATATCTAACAAATAAGATCAACGTAACTTTTAGACTTCCTTTGCTCTACAACTTTCCTAATAATTATAGAGAAACTTCAATTACCTGGAAATGAATTCTGTCTGATGTTTGATCACTATTTCTATCATCGGGCGGCGGTGATGGTGGTATCATCGACTGATACCAATCTCTATTTTCCTCGAGTGTGTCAAGAATTTCTTGTGCATCGGGATGTACAAGATCTGCCCAAGTCTCCCAAAGTGGATGAACAATGTAATCAATAAATCCAACCTGTGATTTTTCAATAGTAGCACTGTGTCTATCACACATTGGGCTAATATCCATGTTTTGTTCTCTCTCTCGGTCACCTTGCTGGAAAAATTCCTCCATGAGAAGTGCTACCCAGCGTTTGTAAAGATCCAATGGTTTTGTTGGATTTGATAAATCAGCACAGTGTACTAAATTTTCAAGCACTTGAATTCTATCGGTGTAATTATCAAGTAATAAAACACCAGATCCAGCAACTTTTTTAGTTTCTACCATTGTCTTGAGATCAGCAAGTAGTGACATGTGTTTCGACATATCAGTTGATAATACCATATCTATAACCATTTTTCTCATTGTTTGACGCTGTTTCTTTGTCATATTAGCGAATATATCACAGCCCTCATTCTGCAGTAACTTGAATGCAACTGCTAGATGATGATTCTCTAGAACTGACTCGTCGTTGTACATGAGAGCCAATTCTGAGCCTGTAAATTATTAATTAAATTGGATTCATTAATTAGTTTTAGTTTTACTCCAGATTTGGGATGAAATGAATTAATACTGTAGTTTGACTGTAACTTTGAAAGGGAGAAGTTCAGAGAAATTCGGAGGTCAAGAGATTCTGTTTCCGTAGAGAATTGAATTGTTCACAGTAAGTCACGTCTTTGACTTTCCTGCACTCCATTGTTCCAATGATATAGTTTCAGTATGTGAAATAAGAGAAAATCACTTGGAATATCTTATTTTGGGGTATTCTTGCATATAACTCAGAGAATAAGGGACTTGTAAATTTTTGAGATAACTTCTTTGTGAAGGAATTTATGGATTACAAAAGAGGTTTCTCAATTCTTCTCAACTCATTACTTTCGAAGATTTTTTCCAAAAATAAACTACCAGTGACTTCTAGACATTCTCCTTCAACAATTGACTAGCAACTCTCATTCCGTTTTTTCAAAATCAATTATCGTGAAATATGTAGTAAATAAATAATCTTTAGCAAGAAGTGTTCGTGGGGAGACAAGTTAAGACTCGAAATAAATTTTTACAATCATCGAGGAACAACAGATGGAATGGAATAAGTAAACTTTAAGTCTTTTCCGGTTTTTATGGAATATCTTGAAATATAGGAGATGGTGCTCAATTTCGTGAACACTTTTTTATAGCTTTGATTTTTCTCAACAAAAGAAGGTTTTCAGAAAAGTCCTCCTATCTCCCATACATCTCGAAATATTACAGAAAAACTGTGAATAAGATAATGTCAAACTCATTCATCTGAATTTATTTAAATTGCATGAATGAATTCACATCTGATTGGAACGACAAGAATTTATTGTTAAAGCGTCGCTACTATTCAAATATCGAATAAATAGGGCTTTAATATTTCATAAATTTTCATAGAATGTATTACAAAGTGAGATATACTTTGTAATGCTTTCCATTGCAAATTATGTCCTTCAATTAGACTACTGCTCAACTTTCCGCCTCATGTCCTCTTCTCTCGCATATTTGCTTAAAAAGACAGATAATTTCATTCGTCCAATGAAAACTTTCACTGGGAAACTTCATTTTTTTTTTAAAAGTTATTGCTTTCAAACTTTTGCTCGAAACTTCCTCATTTCACATGAACCGAACGAGTTGAATAAATAATGAATTGAAGCTACCTGAGTGAATAATGAATTTTTTAACTCTTATAGACAATGTTCAAATTTGACAACCAATGAGGATATGATGAATTTGATTAACTGTTTTTTTTTTTAGGAAAAAACGATTTTTTCTGTGAATTTTTAATTGATAGTGGATAGCTGAATGGTCATGAACCATTGAATTATTTCTTCAGTAAATCCATAAAACGTTTAAATTGATATATATTCATTCCTTATGTTTATTATCATTTCATATTACGCTATATCAAGAATAATTCATTAATGAACTACGAATGAGAGTTGAGTCAACGTCACTTTGAAATTATTCTTTTTAGAATATCTGAAAATCCTGGAGAGATGGCGTATTTTTTGTCGGAATATTTCTTGTGGTTCTCATTCCACTTTATGATAAATGTCATGACAAAAATTGCTTTACCCCCCACAGATTCCGGGATATTCCAGAAAATGTCTGGAATAACTTGAATTTCTTCTCTATTTTTTCGTGAATATCTTCGAAACCATTGAGTCTACGAAAAATTGACAAAATACACTTTTTGAGATTCACAAAGTTTTCGATAAAAAAGTTTCGCTTGGCAATTTTTCTAAAATCGCTGTTGTTTTCAAGACATTTACAAAATAATCTCCACCAACTTCAAAGTCGTAAACAAGGAAATGTTGATCTTATAACATGAGTAATCCATTTACTTGAATTGATGAGAAATTGATTAGTGAGGCCCGGATGGTCAACATCGTGTATCGTAGCAGCGAATAGGGCCGCAGTTATTTCGAGTGGCGTAAATACAGACTGCAACAATATTAAAAAAAAAAAACTTCATGAATAAATGTAAAAATGAATCATTTTTCACACGTAATTATCATTTCTAAAATAAAATAATATTATGCGCATTTAAATATACTTCTCTTATTACCTCAAGTGCCGGTGTATTGAGCAGGGTGTGCGTCGATTGTGTGACGTCAGCTGCATGAAGGCTATTGTGAAAGGGATTGTCCTTGACATAGTGATCTTCAAGTGTCATCATAAATGTAACAAATGTTTTTGGTGGTATTGCCAATGATTTTAATAAATCTCTGCTTTGAAATGCTGTGTAGGCCACGCAGGTCAATGGTCTATTGTTGCTCATCTCACCTATCCTGAATATATCTATTCCCCATTTGTCAATGTCCGAAAGGAGCTGAAAATGAAAAAAAAATGAAGGAATTTATTCAGCAGAAGAAAAAAATTATTATTAAAAAAGATGTAATCATTCTACGTGGCATTGTCTCAATAATTAATCATTCAAGCTGATGCTAATTATTGACTCACTACATTAGAAATTAATTATTCAAGTGTTCCATACACGTGTTCCTCTGGATCAGGAAAATATTTAATTGATTTGATACAAAAAAAAGAACCTGCACATTGTGTTGCTGGTTTTTTTCTGGTTTCCATGTTCAAGCCGAGAATTAAAAAAATCAACAAAAAAAAAAATTTTACATTTGGAATTCCCTTTGAGTATGAACTACACAGTCGTTGTCTAGAATTTCTAGTGAGAAGAGATTGAAACGAGGAGAATAGAATAAAAACATTATTACATTACAAAACAAAGAGAATTTTTTTTCATTTTCTTATTATTTTGTTTTTTATTTTGCTCTAGGGAAATTTACTGTTCAAAAGAAAATAATATCAAGTTTTTTTCGAAAGAATAAATTTTGAAAGCTATTTTCTTTCTATGAAATTAATAATCTAATTAATTTCCTCCTGTGAAAGTGAATGGAAATGACGGTTGATGAACATTGAAGTAACCCGATTTCCTTCTAGAATTCATATTCGGAGAATATTTTAAAATTTGAGAAAGATTTTCCATACAGATCAGTTGTTGAGTACAATGAAATCTTTGAAAAGAGATCTCTATGAAAGAGACTGTAAAAACGTTTTTCTCATTAACAAGTATCTCGGCAAATAGCTTAGATGGGAGAATTTTCATAAAGAGCTTTATTGTAGCAATGATTTTCCTCTGCAAAGAGAGTTCCCATAAATTTCTTTGTATCTTATTTCAATTTCGAATTATATCGAGAAAACATTGAAAAAATAGAAATTACCTCATAACTGAATGCTAATGCGTAAAATGAATTGCGTGAGAAAGATAAAATGAGAATATAACACTACCTTGCCCAGCTGCTCCTCGTATGGTGTCTCAACTCCATAATTTGGTACACGCTCACCGGTAAAACTATTTGTGTGCGTTAATGGACGTTTAACACCGCTAATATGTGACATTGTTGCTGGACCACGTTGTGCACGTTCTTTCTTCTTTGTTGTTCTTGTATCAGTACTGACTGTTGCAACAGCATCCTCGATTCTTAATGATGGTAAATCAAGTTCTTGTTGCTTATCTACGATTGATGAAGAGGAACAAAAAAAAATCATTAACATATTGCAATGGAGAACAATCTCTCATTCATCTTTTTCGTGGATTGAAAAAAATACATTCTTGTGAGGGTCAAACCTAATTAACTCTGATTCATTCTATCTGGGAATGTGTGGGAAATAAAATTGTTTTTCTGATCAAATTTTTTGTAGTTTTCGATCTCATCTACAGAAAAAGTCTGTTCAAAAAATTCACTATTTCCCATAGATGTCAAGATATAATCAAAAAATTATTTGATGAAGAATTAGCGATAGTTGGGAAATAATTTTCGTCATCTTCTCGAAAAGAGGTCCACGCGTATCTCATGTTCATTAGAAATTCAAACTTCGAGGCTTGGAATCTTACGCGGTTATAGGAAAATATATCATTCACCTATCATCTGAATTATTACTGTATCTACTAGTCACTTACTGAAATAAAAAATCGTAGGAATACATAATTTTGAATGCTCATAGACTCCTACGGCAGAATCATCCTAATTCTGGCGATAATTTGTATTTTTTCGACATTGCTGCTACATGTACCTCGTGCTGAAAAGTGCCTTTACGTTAACTTGTTAACGAAAAGTCTTTTCATTTACTAGTAAATGGAAAGCAGTACAGTTTGCCACTCGTAAAATGTAACATCACTGTCAACAAGTATTTTTCGACACGTGGGCAATGGAGTTGTGCAGCTCGTGTGATTGGCAACCATCGGCTTCACCTCAGGCCACCAATTTTATACTCGTGAAAAACTCGACGCACTGTTGTGTAACCTACCACATTATATTATTTTTCCTAATATGTAGTCCATTACCTATGTTTATATTGAGATGTACAGCGCGTACCTTTGATGCTATTTACGATTATCAATCCCTTGCCCATCTGTCTGTCCGCCCAAGGTCCTAATCCATCCCTCCATTACTTGGGTCCTCAAATAAACTGACCCAAGGTCTCCAAAACATCTTAATCCATCCCGAAATTTCCCTATCATAAAATTCGTTCCTGAACATTCTAAATAGATAACATTAAGAGAAAAACAAGCGTTTCTCCCACTACATTCCAACCCTAAGATAAATATCCCTCAACCACCAAAAATTCAGTTAGTCAGTAACGAATCTCTGAAACGCCACGATACTGCAACATTATTGTAATTTGAGGAAATCACAGTTCACGTGTAATTTCAATTGTTTAATTTGTGGTAATAAATAATTCAGTACTAAAAAGTGAGTTCTTCATTTTAGTACACAACAGCACTTGCATGGAAATATACTATTTTTAAATGGTTTAAAAACGAATATAATGAGATCAAATATGAAATCGAGTGCTCCCTCTTGAAACGCTCGTTACCAGCCAAATTAAATCAGAAAATTAAATTAAAGAAATGGTTTTTGTATTTGATACGAAGTGGTGACAGACACTTGACAGAGGTCTTGGCAACGATGCTATGTAGCGTAGTCCAATTTATGTATGTGGTATATATTCTGCATATATACCATACATAGGAATTGAAAAGCTGTGTTGCCACATTTTCTCTGATCTTTCTACAAACGAAAACATTCCAAGTACTTTTATTTTCGTAAAGATTTTGATTTTCAAAAAAAAACCTTGCATTTTTTATAATCAAAATATTCAGTTTTCATCTGTTTTTTTACTGAAAAAAAATCATGTTGCTTTTTTAGACTAACGAGCTACACGTGAACCTCATTAAATATCTGGCAAAGAATTTTTATATCTTCAAAATTTGATAAATTCCATTGTAATTAATAAAAATTTTGAGTAGAAGGGAAAAATGTGATACAATCCATTTTGCCAAAGTAACTTTTAAAATTTTCAAAGAATTAATTTTGCGAGCATTTTTATTTTGGTTTTATTTTGAAAACTAGTCCGGTGAATGGGTCATATTACATCATTTTCCGGTTCAAATTTTCCACTCTTTCCAATGGATTTTTTTTTCTAGCATTCCGTTAACTTTAGCTTCACTCGAATTACATTTGTTTTTCTCGCGGCTCTTTAGAGCCTAATGAGGAAGATTGCAGTTAGTTAAACTGAAGTAATAGTTGGGCAAATGTTATTATGGAGTTTTCAGATATTAGATAAAACTTACCGAGGAAAGTGCTGCAGATGTATTCTGATATTTGATTGCCAGATTTGGAAGACTCGGAGAAATGAGAAAGTTCTTTATTGAGCATCCTCTTAAACTGTAATACAAAATTATTCACATTTAATATAAACTTTTCGACAATTAATACACTTGATGTGCAGTTAAAATTCACTTTTACACTACAATTAATATAGAATACTCTTCTGCGCATTTTTCACTAAATTAATAAATCGCAGAAAATTAAAATAAAAACAGAGAATAATCAGTTTTGTGTATGATTGATAATAGAAATGTAAAACTATTCCGTCAGCTTTGTGTCTTGGCAATTGTTCGATAAATAATCATATGGCTGGTAATAGTCAAGTGCTTTTATTCACTCTCCGCTTTTGCTCTTTTTTCAGTAGTACTCATATCATCTAATCTGAAACAGTTGTTACACGCTTAATGTGAGTGAGCCTAAAAATAAACTGAAAAAATGTAACTTCAGACACTAGGAAATTCATAGATTTTGAGATTTTTCCTGACGCCTTTGAAAAATAGTACAATTTGCGTTAGCCAATTATATAATACAATTCCTTGTGTCCCAATAGTTTTCGAGTCATTCAGGAAACAATTAATTTTCGGTATTTTCAACGTTCATGTTATTTTGATAACATAGACCAAAAACTATAGCACTATAGTATTTTTCAACCAAAATTTCCCTACATTTCCGATGGAATTACCATTTTTTCCGAATCTATCAACTTCATTACTTCATTTTTTGTCCATCTCATTTGTACACAAGCAATTAAACTTGAATATCGTGATTTGTCGGCGTTTTTCTGCTCTCCTATTTAACATTCCTCATTTTTTTGTTTCTTCCTCTTTTCTTACATTCTTGAGAAGGTAGGAGCAGAAGATCCTACGTCATCACGAGGGAAAAAGCTCGAATGGACCCTTGGCCAAGTGACCTACATTCGCAACTAGAATGCCTGTCGACTCGAGGGCGGTAAAACTCAGGGGTCCAATGTAATTCGAAGAAAAAAATATGGGTTTCTCAGTGTTGAGAGGATATTCTAGTATTTTTTTATGTTTCTTTCATGTTTTGTGTTGATGAGGTTGATGGATTTTCTCTAATCTCTAGAGATCGAAAAAATTGCACTGGGAGATGCTGCAATAGAATGGATTTTACACCAATAATTACCAAAATAAGGCAAAAACATAGAGTGAAAAAAAGTCTTCTTCTACTATTTCAAAAACTATTGATCCTACACGGAAAAAACTTGGTATATTTTTTAATTCGGATTGGAAAATTTCAAATGAACGGCTATAACGCTGTACTATATGTGTAATCTGGTAGCTTTTCTTAAAAATAACTGTAAATTTTAAGAGCTCAAATTTACGAGAATCCACGAGAATGAAAGACAGCTATGGCATCAAAAGAATTTCAATAGTAGAAGTGCAAGAAGATACAGTTGTAAAGGTATGAAAAAAAAGTAAAAGTGGAAAAATTGCGGTAGCTCGAGGGTAGAAGATAGCAGTGGGAATACAATAATAATGAACATTTAGAGTGAAAAAAAAGTGGGAAACATATCGATAGCTGAATAACAGAACAGCGCGTCTCATGTGCTTATACACAGCTTATACATTGTTCTGTTATTTAACCATCGATATAATGATGTTATAAATTAATAATTAATTTCATTTTTCAATTCCGAGCAAACATTTTCTAATGTAAAGATTTAGGAAAACTCCACCATTGGACCTTTTCTTTCTGAACTCTTGTGAATTCAGCTAGCTTCCAAAATTTTAGACTATTTTCTAGGAAGAATTGCTGGATTGCAGGTATACTGAGGGAATACAGAACTTTATTGTGAAATTTATCCATCGAAACTGAAGAACATTTTAGATTTTTTTCCGCTTAAATCGACTATTTTTCCGGTTTTCGTAGCATGAAAATCCTTATCAACTTCATTATTATACAAGTTTCATTCACTTGATTATGTGCGTAAATGGGCGATTGACACGCGCTTCGCTCTGGCACTCTATTTGCACACATAATCAAGTAAAACTACGTATATTACACGTCAGGGAAAGCATTTTTGACGATTGTAAGGTTTACATTATTTGGCTCCACCTCGTGATATAAACCTCACAATCGTTGAAATAGCCCTCCCACGATTCTTAACGTAATATACTATTTTTCGTGATTAATGAAGCTATAAGGGGACAGGAGTCCTTGGGATTTTTCTTTAATTTGTCTAAAATCTGTTGTCGAGTGGCAACATCTCCGTTAGAGATTTATTTCACCCCAGATTTCCTGACAAACTTTTTGGAAAGTTGATCTATGAAAAAATTAAATTTAAATGATGTATCCATAAGAGAAATCCGTATTCACGTTCTGCCAAAAAATTCACCCCGATACACCATTCTATTACTCATGAAAGTGTATATCAATTTAAGCGTTAGAGTTTTAGCCATATGTACCCATAAAAAAACCTATGCTACTGGACGAATAAGACTGAACATTACGTCTGATTAAGCGTCAGTCAATTGCCCTAGACATATTGAATTTTCAAAGTTCTCTGCATTCGAAGACGAGGCAACGTCGCATTTAAGTCAATGACTCGAGACAGTCAATAAATACCGAAACACTTGAAGCAGTCGCACATATTCTTTGAGCATCTTAATATTCGTCGTTGCCATATTCTTACATAGTTAGAAGCAAAGAAAATCAAATCCTCGATGATGTTTATTTTTTTTTATCTATACAGTAAAGCTAATTGGTTATTGAATTTCTCTGCATCATAAATACAACTGATCGTGATGATAGAATGAATTCTATAAAAAGAAAGCATGAACTTGATCAGGCTGTATCTCTGACTTGAGTGATATTTTTACCTTAAGCGATGCCATGTCTGAGACTGAACGGTGGGTTTGAATTGTTTCTAACTGGTCTAAGCACCAGTCCAGTTCTTCCATCGTCTCTACTGCAAGTTTCATGTAGGATTCATCTGAAAAATGAAAGAAATTGATTAATTTCAGTAATAAAGCAGTGAAAAACGAAAAATGAAAAAAAAAAAAAAACAATTGCGCATTTTTCGACGAATGTTTCATAAACTATGGGATTTAAGAAGAGGGTTATCAAGAGATCCTTTGTGTAGTGAATGTCATGGATCATAAAAAAATCTCTTGATGATTTCCACTAAGCCTCATTGTTTCTGAGATTTTTCCGAAACGAGCTTCATCTTATTTCGGGGGTCCTTCTCATCACTTATTCAAGCACGACCTCGATATCTTCGGAAATAATAGATGAATACAGAATTCTCCATCATTTTTTGTGGAACTCTTCATTCACACTTGTTGCATGATAAAATTTCCATGTTAACGTATGTCAACATGGAAATTCAGGATTCATAGTTAATTCAGGGAACTCTAATTGCCAACCCATTGTACCACTAACGTATATCAAATAGCTCTATAAATATTAGCTGAGTCTTTGAATTTTTAATGAGTATTTTGATGTATGTTACTGTTAAAGTAATGCTTTAATCAAATTTTGACATTTTTTTTATGTTTGTGGGAATAATTTCTAAAGATCCTTCTTTTTAAATCGAAGTGAATAATTTCTCACCTCCGGGGGTAATTGCACGGGGCTGTGGCGTATTACTGCCTTGTGCACCACTGCTTCGCCGTGATCTTGATGAAAGAGAAAATGAAATATTACTGATTAATTTTCCGTTGAAATTCAGTAAAAAAGCAGAACAAAATGCATCAATTATACTTTGTGCACAGTTTTTCACAGATTATGTTAGGGAAATGGGGAAATTTTCATAGAAACCTTTTTTTGTAGATGAAAATTACTACTACAAGAAAAGCAATCATGAAAATTTCGAAATCTCCCTAAATTTCCAGAATATTTTGGAAAAACTGGTCACAAGTAGAATCATGAAACATAAATACAAACAAGAGTCTTGAACAGTTTCTCCGAAATACCTCGGAAACTGATGAAAATGGAGAAATTTTCATGAGAACTACCTTCCATATTTTCGATCCTTCTCTATAGGAAAAGTCTTTAAAAAAATTCCCCTTTCTTCTTCAGTTTCCGAAACTTTCGGAAAGATAATCAAATATGAAATTAATCATTCAACTTACTTCGACGTTGGTACATTTGTAAGAGACAGGAAATTGTTTCTGACTGATCGTAACGAAGCAAGGATTTGTGCAAAGGGCGTGACAATGAGATCCTCGCCATGGCTGTAAAATAAAGAAAATCATCAATTAATTGAAACAAAAAAAGAAGGAAAAAAAAAAAAAAACAATTTTTTGGTTTTATCGAGATAGTTCAATATTTCATTCATTGAAATTAAATTAGGAAATTGGCAAAATTTTTAGCTCTATTTTTTTTGATTCTTTTAAAACTAAATGAGAACTAATTGCAAATTGTTTTTCTTGTATTTCTACCCGCATGCACACGGAGCATGGCTACGATACATCGTTGCATCAATCCAGGTGAACATCATTCATCGCTTTATTCTTATTTCGAATGACTCTTTTTGAATTTTATTTTCTTCTCCTTTTTTTTTTAACGTGGAGGCGAAGGACCTTGTCGGGTCTCGATCGAATTTGTTCTATATTACTTCCTCTCTTGATACAATGTAAAATAAACTCAATCAATAGTGAATTATTATTATTTTATTCATAGAAAGAACGAAATAAATTAATTTATTCTCGTCTTTGATAATTTTTTGTCTCTTTTTTTCTTTTGAAGCAGCTTTGCAATGATTGCGATTTGATAGAGACAGAAATGGGTTTTCACAATTTAAAGAACGATGCTATTTCTCGCAATTCATGACGCTCATCTTGTTTTATTAGCAGGAAAAATGACGTAATTGGAGGATCCAGACGTCATCATTTGTAGCCTAAATTGGAAATGATTTTGCTCTCAGAGTTTTCATGGAATATGTCAGGGCAGATGGGAAATAGGAAATTTTATTTTAGGCACTTCGTTTAGAGACATTCTAAATTACGAAAAGATTATCACGAACATTGCACTATCTCAATTAATTGCGGAGATATTCAGTGGAAAATTTAAATTCATTGCTTTCAGGGAATATCTCGAAATCCATCCAAGTGAAAGAAATTCTTCTGACAATATTTTTTGTTGGAGAGGATCAAAGCTACCAGAAAGGTTCTAAGAAAAATTCCTTCATCTCCCCAAGATTCCGAGATATTTATGGAAAACCTGACTGTGAACGAAATAACAAAAGTTAGGAAATTTCCATGAAAATTTTTCTCGTAACTCTCACTTCCGTCTATGAGAATACCTACAAAAATTTTCACATCTTCGATCGATTCAGAGGTATTACACAAAAATTGGCTCCATGAAAGCAGTAAACTTACTAATCACGTTTTGTCGGTGATTCAAAGCACTGCTGTTCCCAAAAAATTGCACGTCTCGGAGGTCTAGATCTCAATGCAGACATGGAATGTGTTCTTGGTAAACCAGAAACAGCACCAACCAGTGCAGCCTCTATACCAACAACAACAGCACCAACAACACTATCATCAGATGCAACTAATGATGGTGAACTCATACCACCACCGCATCTTTTCAAGCCACTTCTAACCAACGTCAAATCCTCTAATCCACCACTGCTGTCTGACATTGTACTGTCTTTATTCACTTGATGCCACTGGCTTTTTATATCAAATGAATTGTGTGAATTACCACTGCTCTTCTATCTTTACGTCACTGTTACCCAAATCATTTTGTTTTTCCTTTTTTTTTTTTTCTTTAACCTAAATGTGGAGATTTTTTCATCTTCTACGTTTCAAACATTGAATCATTATGCTTATTGAATAATTCAAGCGTCATTAAGGCATCGCCCACAGGATTGTCACATGAGTCATGGTAACGATACTACAAAATGATGCATTTTTTTTACCACGAATTTGCAGCATGAATTATGGAAAAAAAGATTTTCCAATTTATTTATTCACAAAATTTTCATAAAAAAAATAAAAATGATGGAAATTCTGATTTGGCAATTTAAAAATGCAAAAAAAAGCACAATTTTTTTTCTGTTTTTCACAAATTTTCGATTATTATATCTCTACCAAATTTGAAAAAATATAAAAACAATTCATGTACTCAAGGAATTCATTGAAGAGAAAAAAATTGTAACTGAATAGTCGTCTTATTTGCATACAAATGCCCGAATATGTTCATCTCTAAATTCGTTAGGTTCTTCCTTTTTCTCTTTTTCTCACTAGGAAAAGAAGAAAAGAAACGCTCACAGAGTCTTTTGTCACGTTCCCAACTGCGTTTAGTTGAAACGGGTTTATATTTAGATTGTAACTTTTTGAGGATAGAAATCGTTACGTTAGTTAGAAACCAACTGTGGTAGCTTTTTAACGACCCTACGATGTGACCTAGTACCTATGCAATCTTCGTATCAGCATCGTGATATACCACCCTTCCTTTCCGCTGTCCTCTTTCTCATCCTAACTGTCAGAAAATGCTTCCTGAGAGAGAGATAACTATTTCACTCACTTCAATCTCAACTATCCAATAGAAAAAAAAGAAAAAGAAAAATTCGTCATAAAACTGCGGAATTTTGTTATATCAAATATTCATTTTATCAATATTTCATTCTCCCAAGGTTTAAAATGACGATTTGAAAAATTATCCAATCCGGAAATCACAAAACGTCACAAAAAAAATTGCAATAAAAAAAAGAAAATGTCAGAGAAGAAAATTAGAATTTTTTTGCCAATTAAGAAAGAATAACGAAAAGGAAATCATTTTTTCTTTTGTCTTTTTCTTTTTCACTTAATGACAATCAGTTTCATTTCGTCGTGACAATTCACCATGTCGAACTGGCCGGGGCTCTCTTCTGCTGGTTTTCGCGTGGGGATTCGTCGATTATAAGTGAAATTGTGTTGGTAGTTGTACACAAGAAGGAGGTGGAAAACCCCGAGGTTTCAGATTTTACATTTGTGTGTGTGTATGTGTGTGAATGTATCTCTCTCTTTCCTATGTACAACATTTCGTTGTGATTTGCGCGGGAAATGTGCGCATCGTGAAATTCCGTACATTATACCTGAAATTTCGTGATGCACTCGTGTAGAATCGTATGATTTCGGTTGAACTCGTCGATACTCGGATTTCAGTTTGCCCTGGCCTTCCTACGAGAAACGTGGGTGGTATCACTACTCAGATTGATTGATCGGTCTATCTTGTTTTTTCCATATTTTTTTTTTTCATTACTTTGTTCTATTATTAATAGTTAATACATCCAATTTTGAGTATTTTTCAGTTGCCATCGATAATTCCAAGTGATTGTTTACTCTAAATGGAGGTAGGAACTCCAGAAATATGATAAGTTGAAAAATAAAGTAGATAAGATACAAGAGGCTTTGATTTTACTTTATTTTGTTGATTATTATCTTAGTATGTAAGGGCAACAGAAGCATTTTATCTGAGACAATTTTGGAGTTGTCTCAAAGATTCTTCAAAAAAAAAAAAAAAAACGCTGCCTGCCATAGCTTTCAAAATATTCCGTAAAAGATGAAAGTGAATTGAACTGAGTGAATTTTGAATCGGAATTGTAGTCTATCAGTTGTTTCGAAATGTAATAGAAATAAGAAGCTACACTGAGGAAAAAAAGTGATGAAAACTAGCAAAATATTGATTGGTGAGTATCTTTTCGATATAATCAAAAAAAGATGTTGAATTTAATGAATTTAGTTAATTTGAACAGACTAACTAGTTGAATTGACTAAATTCAGTAAACTCAACAGATTTTTCAATTATTTCAAAAAAAATATTTGCCAAGAACCAACGACATCAATATTTGATAGTTTTTACTCGTATTTTTTTTTTTATAAATGTACAAAAAAATCTTCCCAGACGCAAAATATATTTTTCATCATTTTTGAGCTATTTTGTAATAAAAAAGGCAAATCATCCGAAAACTACTCCAAATTGGTTTTAGAAGGAAGAGACAGCTATAAAAAGGTTCTCTGAACAATTGCTCTATCTCTCATCATTCTCACGATATTATAAAAACAACAAAAACTTCAATAAACGCATCCTCTCTTTATCACCCAAATAAACAGAATTCATTGAATTTTTATAGAATCAATAAGCAATAAATGCTGAAAAAATCTCTTTAACAGCTCTCCAATTTCACCACTCTATCATTCCCCATTCACATTTATATGAAATTGAAAGCCTCTAGCCTCAGCTTTCTCTCTGTATTCAACTATTCGATATATTTTTCTTCCACTGCGTTCTCCACATTTTTTTTCCTCTTCATTAAAACGTGCTTTTGTTATGACCAGGTGTCAGGGTCGATTGTTATCGGTGTGTGAGATCAACGAGTGCAGACTTTTATCACATAAACTAACACTCCATTACGAATATCGTAATAATATTGATTTAATCCACAAAATGTATTTCATTGAGGGATAAGAATTGGCAATAATCCAGAATTTACTTGTTCTAAGCCCTGAATAAACTCAGGCAGATGAGAGTTGTAAATTTTTGTGTTTTCATACCTACTTGATTGAATTTATTCTGATTTTAATTCATCGGTAATTTGAAATTTTTATTGTTTTTTTCATTGGATGACAATATTTTTATTCGCTTTTTCCCCTCTTTTTTAAAAAAATTTTCATTGATGTTCTTTAGGATTTTTCAATTCGATGCATCGTAGCCAATGCAAATTAACATGGATTAAGCGACTTACCTGTATTGATCGGAAAATATCCTGAAAATGAAATGAATTTTTATTCGAAATATTTTTCCCAAAATTTTAATAAACAAACTCGTATTCAGCAATCACAAAATTTACGTTTTTTTTTTTTTTTTCAGTTCATTTTTTATCGTGAATTTCCATCTCTGATTTTTTTGAATATTAATGCATGATATTGTTCCCGAATTGATAGTGCTTTATGATATTTGAAAATAAAGTGAGTTTTTCTGTTATTGTTTAATATAATTCATCACGTTTAATTTGAAAACAATGACCCAATTTTGAAATTGCCGAAATAAGTAATGCTGAAAATTCAATTATCATTGTTCAGTGAATATCTCGGGGATCATTGTCGTTGAGAGAATTTGGAGGAGAGTTCCACTATACAATCGGATGATTTACAAAAAAAAAAAGTTACTCGAAGATTTCCACTGAGCCCCCTTTTTTGAAGAGCTATTTTTTTTATAATATCCCAAAAACTATTCATTCCTTTCAAATGAATTTTCTTATCGGGTCAGATTTTCGGAATTATTGAATTAAAGTGAATTCATGGAGAAACTTTGTTTCTAGATAATTTATTTACCCACAAAAAATCTCTTGATAAAATTCTCCGAATCTCTTGTTTTCAGAGTTATTCAAAAAATATTCTAAAATGTGATATTTCAAATGAATTCTAAAATTTCCCGTTTCCGTTCAATTTCTGATAAACCATTGAGTTCAGGAGAAAATATGAAGAGATTTCTTTGTTAGATAATTCAATCATCTACGAAAAAATCTCTTGGTGAATTTTCCAGAACCTCTTATCATGAGCATTATTCCTGAAAATACTATACTCAAAGATAATATTTTTTTTTCAGAAGAATCCTCTAATTCCTTCTAAACTGGAGATACTTTTTTTGTAAATAATTGATATATATATATAGAACACTCCTCCGACTATAATTTCCAGACTTATCTATTTCCTTCATTATCATGAAAATGCATAAATCGAGAAATGTAGAAAGTTCAAAATTTCAAATTCTATTAATTTTTCTTCTTCATGGATCAAATAATATAACTGATATGTATTGAATTAACAGGTACGAATGATACGTAAATCTATTGCGTGATAATCAGATTGTGTTATTCCAATTGAAATGGAAATTCCTGATATTTCAATTTAATGATTGAAAACGTCCTTGTTATCAAATAAACCTGGAATTTCCTAATAATTATTTTTATCAGCATTTGAGGAATTTTTCAGCCGTTTGATCGAGGGATCCGAGGGGCTAAAGAAGGGGTTCGCAAATCACGAGCATTCTATCAAGTGGAAAAAAGAAGAAAAAAGAAACGATAATTGGAGAAATAAGCCCGAAATATATTTTGAAGTGCGTTTTCATGCATTGATGTGATTTGTGCGTGTGCGTGGAGGATTTCGTCACTCACTGATTACTTTATGAGCTGGAGTTATTTTCCATGTAATACGTGACCAATTCAATTTCACATTAAAAAACGAAAGAAGAGGTGAGAAATGAAGATTTTTTTATCATCAAATAATTGAGAGATTATTTCGAGAATAGTGCTCTGGCAATCACATATTTTTCACACTGCTAGTGTGTGAAATAATTTCATGCGTAATCAACAAATACAAAGAAGCCTTGAAATAAAGAAATTTAAATAATGAATGATCGGATAATGAGGTAATTGAAAATGTATTTATTTCCTTTTTTTTTCCAATGCGCATAGAATATCAAGAAATCTCTATGGGAAACCAAAATTTTTGATAATGACCTTTTTTGTGGAGAAAAAATGCGAGTTATGAAACTGGTTCCCACCGAAATTTTTCATTATTTCAACTATTTTCTGTTATCTCGGCTATCTCAATCATTTGCCAAGTTTGGATATCTGATAAAAGCATTGGGAAATATAGGTGAACTATTCCCAGATTTTCTATTTCTGAAATATTTTGAGATCTAGAGGGAATTGAGCACATTGTGTATTATCATTTTTTTTTCAGACAAAAGTTAGACAAAAAACGATTATTACCAAAATTTATCAACATGAATAATTAATGTGGATAGCTTGCATTTGAAGTGCACGATGATGGGAATAAAGGCGAATGAAAAATCATAAACTATGATAACATGGATAGAAGCAACTGAGTGCAAAAAAAATATAGAAATAAATCTTTTGAGAAGCGCATGAATGCAATAATAAAAGCTATGCTATCAGCAAACACACAATCCCATATGCTGTGGTATTTTCTCGAATTGAGAGAAAAAAAAATTAATGAATAAATAATCAGGAAATCGCATGGAAGCTTCGCTAGGTGAGGTCAAAGCGTATCTCAATAATTATTCTGAGTGAACTAAATTGAAGAAAAAAAATTCAATCTAAGTTCTCTATTGCAGATCAATTATCTTAGATAAAATTGAAAAAAAAAAGATTCTAAGTTAATAAAATAACGATTACATACGCTCGCTCGATTGGCGGCTCAGTCTCTTTGAACCTGTAACCGAAGGATCAAAAAACTTGAAGGATTACAACGAAAAATTTTTGGAAAAAAATAAATAAATGAAAATTCAGATGAAATCAAGATGTAAGGGATTGATGAGCTAATGAGGATGATGACTTCATTTTTTCAGGAATTGAAATGATTGATTATCTTTCTTTCATAGATATCTTTGCCACAGAAGCCACATTGACATTATCATTGACATTTGATCAATTTTGATGAATTAAATTTGTACTTGAAACAAATTGAAAGATAAATTCAGTTTCTGCGAATGGGAAAAGATTGATGAGATCAATTTTATCGGTGAGAGTGAGAAATTTTGGACTATAAAGAGGAAAACATTTTTTTATGAATGGAGAATTATAGAGGAATTTATTTAATTTCGTTTAAAGTTAAGTGGTGGAAGGGTATTGGTCGAAATGTAGAGAGTATTTAGAGAATATCTTAGAAATGGTTGGATTTGAGAAAATTTCATGAAGAGTATTTTTTTGCAGAGGCAGGAATTTTTGACAAAAAAAAACCTCTTGATGAGTTTTTCCCATACGACCCACCCCGAAGATATTTACAAAGGAATCTTGAATTACTTTTTCAATTTCGCTCTGTTCATCACTTTATCACCCAAGTATCACTCTCGCTAATGGCGAATATCACTGAAATTTTCAGGATAATGTTATGGCTGCTATTTTCCTCAGCAGAATATTCCGAGCAGAAATAAAATTAAGGAAAAATAAATAAAATGAAATAAAATTATGCGGAAGAATGAATTTTCCAGTATTTTTCATGAGAATTTATCTTTTAGTTGAAAATCGAAATCATTTCTAGTTCAGTTATTCACGAATATTTTTAATTCTAATTATTGCAATGCAGCAAGCTTGATTCCAAACAGAAGCTGAGATAATTTTACATCCATTTCATTATTTGCTAATTCACTTACAATGAACATTAACAGAGTTATCAGTATTTTTTTTTTTAACCAGAATTTAGACGATAACTCTTAATTTTCGTTCAAATTTCATTCAGAGAAGAAAAAATCGATGGCCAATTTTATCAACTTCCATTCGATATGAGGCTTATCACTTTACGAGATCTACAGCAGGAGATATAAAAAAAATGAATTAAATAAGCAGCAAATTTTTTTTCCCACGTATTTTCCGCACAAATTTTCGCGTCTTTCTATCAACATCTAGAAAATCCTATCAAGCAAAATCCATTGCACCACCCATTTTGCTGCATTTCCCCACAATAAAACTGACAATTCTTATTTTTTATGAATTTCCAAAAATATCAACAAAAAAAAAAATAGTTGAAAATTAACAAGTATCAATGTGCACGTCCTTTCATTTGATAATTCTTGCAACTATCCAGTCCTATCATCTATCTCATCTCCCCCTGTACAGTTTCAATCCATAAGATCTACCGAAAAATGATAAAACTAAATTTATTACTCTTATCTCTTTCTCATAATTCGTTACGACACGTTGTTATCAAAGAATTCGCTTTATAAATCACTCATGAGTTAATTAGTTTTGCTCAATTTTTCACGTGTTTCTCTTAGTAGAATCATAACTTTATCATGCTCGTAACAAGAAAGGATGATCGCGTTTTTTAAAATGGAAATCGTGCGATGAATATTTGAAAATTGACAGTTCTCAATCCTTCTGTTTCTGAAGACGTATTTATTTTTACGTTGAATTGAATATTTTGATTTGAATAATTATTAATTTTCCAAATAACTAAAAATGTATAATGGAAAGACGAAATAGTTCATAGATACTTTTTTTGCAAGGCAGAATGAGAGCTAACAAAACGTTCACATAGATAGTATCGCATTTGCATTAGTCCTCAAAATAATTGGAAAAAAATACGCCTAAAACTCTGATTAAGGGCCGGATACAGTAGGGTTATTTGAGAAAACGTAGTTTTCTCTTTACGAGGTGAAAAATGGTTCAATTTTCCAAAACTCAGTTTAGCACCATTGTTCTGCATTATCTGTATGGTGCTAGACTGAGTTTTTGACAATTGAACCATTTTTGACCACGTAAATAGAAAATCACGTTTTCTCAAATAACCTTACTGTATCCGGCCCTTAAACGTTTATTTCGTAATTTTTTTAAATATTTATAAATAAACTTTCTATTTCAATCCTAGTGAAGTCATATTTCTTAATCAACGTTAATTCTCTTGTTTTTAAA
Organism: Aleiodes alternator; assembly: GCA_963921955.1. Taxonomy (NCBI): domain Eukaryota; kingdom Metazoa; phylum Arthropoda; class Insecta; order Hymenoptera; family Braconidae; genus Aleiodes; species Aleiodes alternator. The sequence goes on along the minus strand of OY998115.1, from coordinate 2,488,085 downwards.
GAATTTTGTACATTGACGTCATGAAAATAAATCATTTTCATTGAGAAATATTTAAAACTGAATTTGACAGGAAAATACTATGATTTTATCTTTATTGCTCTCACTTGAAGAACGTGTTCTTCTGGATTGTGTGCTTCTGGACTTTATGGATGTCAGATTTGTAAATATTTACAAAAGATACAGTATTTCTCTCTTAATCTTGAATCAGACATGTAGACAGTTGGGAATCATTTTAGAAGCTAATTTTAGGTTCTTTCCTTTATCAATAGTTTAGTTGTTCTCGTGAGTATTCCAGGCAATTCTCATAGAGATCTCTTTTGTAGCTCTCACTGTGCTTGAAAAAAAAGGTAATCTATCTGAATACTGAAATATTCATGGAAAATCAATGTCACAGCCGAATAAATTGCTACCATTTTACGACTTGAGTCCTTGAATTTTGAGAGTTGATAGGAATTCTTCCTTTTATATGGAAATATCGTCGACCTAGAAACAAAAGGGCGTATTATCAATAAATATGCCCTTTAGCTCTTATTTTTGTTCTATTCGAACCATTATGCAGAAAATGCTCAATGGCAAAAAGGGCATCTCATTTGCACATAGGGCTTTTTGTTTTCAATTATTTTTCTTAACTACGAATTCCTTTTGTGGAAATTATAATACCAAAAAAGCGTATTAACTGGAAATAGGCCATTTTACCCTTATTAATTTTTATAAATTTCCAAAAATTTACTGTCATAATTAGGGCCGGAGACTTCATTTAAATCCGAGTCTCACTAAGTTGCTAAGCGACTAGGATACTCGAATCAATAAATAAATTTCATGATTGAATTATATCTTGAATATCAAAGTGAAATTTGTGAGAGTTTTCGCACGTTTGAATCTTGAGGCGACCTCTCAACGGAACTTTGAGGGGAACTCTGAGCAAAACTTTGAGCAGAACTCTGAGCAAAGCTCTGAAAGGAACTCTGAGGGGAACTCTGAGCAAAATTCTGAGCGGAACTCTGAGGGGACCTCCGAGCGGAACTCGCGGCGAAATTTCAAACGCCTGAAAACTCACAAATGTCACTTTGACATTCCAAACTTCATTCAATCATCAAATTTATTTATTGATTCGAGTATCCTAGTTGCTTATCAACTTAGTGAGACTCAAATTTGAATCAAGTCCCCGGCCCTAGTTATAATTAATAACAAAAGGGCGTATGTTTGGAAGATACGCCCTTTTGGTATTAAATAAATCAGGGAGATGAAGCAAAAAAAAACATAATAACAAAAAGGCGTATATGTTGCATATATGCCCTATTCCTGCTAGGATTGGCAAATACGCCCTTTAGTTATTCAAATTTTGAAATCGTTTTTTTTGCATAATTGGAGGATAAAAAATATTTTCAAAGGCATCTTGGACATACGCCCTTTTGTTTCTAGGCAAACGATATCGTATTTTTCGTAAGCTTTGAATGCAATTATCTCTGTGAATAATTGAGATACATCAAAACTCATCAAGTCAAATTATTTTTTGATTGAAGAAACAAAAATTTCTGGGTTCGAGATTTTTCTTGTATCTTTAATGGTTTTACCGTAAACTCCAATGAAGAAAATATAATTCAGTAAAATAGTTATGAAATGAGAAAAATCTATTTCACTTTTTCCTAGTATTCCCGGAATATCTCAGGAGATAGGCAAGACGGGGAAATTTTGAAAACTTCTATTGTAGCAGCGATTTTTCTCTACGAAAAGAAGCTGTTACTCAAATTTCACCATCTCGATAATACTCCAAGATATTTAACGAAAAATTGAGCATGATATTAACTCTGACTGTTTCACTATTGCAAAATCCCTGTCATATCTTTCTCTAATACCAACGAAAAAATCGTACCAATCTACTATTTTACCTGCCTCATAAAACGACGAATGAAACTCAAATTGAAATTTATGTACAGAGATAAAATGCATCGGGAAAAATGATAATGCAATGAAAAAGAATTTCACGGAAAACATTTAATGTACCATTAAATCACGTTTACGAAGGGTACTTCCTGTTTATTTATGGTTGCAGACTCCTTCAATTTTTTTTTTTTGCATTCTCTGTATTCCTTTCATTTGCAAATTTTTATTGTGCACTTGTGGGTCTTGGGGCTCGATAAATCGATAACGATTAAGCAAAAGAGGGATAAACATCCGGTTATCTCGACAATAATTTCAGTGTGTTATGTAACAGTGTGTCTGTACAAGGTTTTGTATTTTTTCTTGAAAAGGTAGTTTAAAAATTGGTAAAAAATATTTACATGAAAAAAAGGAGAATTTCTTTTTTTTTTCTTACCTTTCACTGGCAATTGAGCTGTTTCTTGACATTGACTTTGGTGACATTTCAAAGTCACTGTCACTACGATAAAGAAAACTTTCTCTTCTTTGGGGCAATGTTTGTAATACAAGACCGGCACTCGGTGATGCACCGCCACCACCACCGGTACTGCCATCGAGTGCTGCTCCATTTTCAACATCAAAACTGAAAAAATGAATTTTTAAAAAAATATTAGATTATGGAGATAAATTGTTTTTTTTTTTTCAATTTCATTATCTGTTAAAATTTAACGAGAACTGAGCTATTCATATATAATGAAATTCCGAGTTTATCATTCAAATCTAGCAAATGTTTTATTTTTTCCTTATGGCTTTTTAAATTTGCAATTGAAATAAAATTGGATATGGAAAAATTTATTTTCATGAAATTGTTAAATTTATGGATTATTAAATTTTTATTATTTTCAGTGAGGAAAACGAGAAATTTAAGGCTGGAAATGGACTATATAATACAATCCTCACAGGATCAATAGGATTCAAGGAAAATCAGCTTTCCAATAAAATTATCGGCATTTCAAAAATTTCCAAGCTTCATTTTTCGATTCTTAAAATAATTCAAATTTTCATTATTAATCAACAAAAGAATATTATACGATTTTTTTCTCGAATTAAATGAGGGCGATTTGCAGAGATTTATACATCTACATGACTGCACCTCGTAGCGTCAGTTCTTCCGGTCAACAATCAACACAACGTTATGTATGGCATATGCGCGGTAATGATTGCGGTTACGCAACCACTCAGTTATTTTATTACTAAACCGTCAAGAGAGTCGCTTCTCTTGTCATTCAAAGCGATTAAATAGTCTGTTGCCGGTAGGCTAAATCGATTCAAGTCTCACTCACTTTTCTTATCAATTACCACACTATTCCAATTGTCAACAGATTCGTTAATGTCAATTCAGCTTTTCTAGCATTTTAGAAACATTTATAAACGTTATTTTACCAATAATTCATTAGAAGGCGATGAATCAATTTCATAGTTTAGTTTTTGGAAATATCTCGAAATCTAAGAGAGATACAGAAATTTTTGCAAGGATCATTCATGTAAAGAAGAGAGTCACTTACAAAAAAAAGGACTTCTCAAAAAATGTTATATTTTTGTTAGTTTCCGAGATATTTAAAAAAAATTGAATAGATAAAATTCGACTGATGTCAATTTCCTTTGATACAAAATGAGCAATTGAAGAAAAAATTAGATAAAAATAAAAATTTACTCCAGTTTGACTCCTTCACTATTAAATACAAATTCATACCAGTTATATTGAAATATTCACAAGGAAAAAAAAATTCTATGGATAAATAAATTTTTTAAAGAATTGAAAATTTCAATTTTATCACATGATAGAAAAAAAAAAACATTACTTTCATCAGTAATATTGTACGTTCCAAATATTTGCCCCATTTTTCCAATTCAGTTGACAGGTTTCAAGTTCCTATAAATCAAAACATGGCCTCTTTTAAATCCACAGCTTAATTCAATTGAAATATGACGATTTCTCAAAGCTAAACAAAATTGTGCGAAAAACAGAGCTTCCATTGCTTGAGCACAGTACTATCACTGAAAGAGCAGAAAAAAAAGGGCAGAGGAGGTGGAATGGAGAGCCTAGTTAAACTATCATTATTGTAATTAAGGACAAGTGAAATAAAGAGAATGGAAAAAAACTTTAAGAGAACAAGTTTTCCACTGACATATCGTTAATGCCCATTGCACGCTCTACTGAAACACAATAACTTTGTGTATTGTTGTGTAATCATTTATGTCGTGAACAAGACATGAACGTCAGTAACTCCTGGCGTCAAGCCCTATTAAATATCCTGTGGCGTACTCTTTTTTTTCATTTTATTTTTATTTCCAGCATTGTATCTCATAACCACTCTCTTGAATAATCATCGACAGATTTGACAAAGTAATTTTCATTGAATATCTCAATATCCATGAGAGATGGAAAAGTTTTGACCTTTAAAGACGTGTTTAGACGGTTTGAACTATTTTTTTTCGTTTACCAACTGCTTTTTTGTTCATATCTTGGAATCCATAAAGGATTGAAAACTTTTTCTATGGACCCCTTCGTAGAGGAGAAAAGAAGCTATTAAGAAGTGTTATTATACTAATTTTCTCATCTCGAGATAGCGTCAAAAAATTCATGTCCGTTAAAACAACAGAGAAGAATGGATTTTTGACACGAAAATTTGGATATTCATATATTTTTTCACAATGTTAACATCTCTTGTTCATTGCGATGGATTTTCAGTGAATAATCCATTCAGTAATTAGTGAAAGGAGATAAATCGATTCTGTTTTATCTACAATTTTTGTGAAATATCTCGAAAGCTAAGGGGGAATGGTGAAATTTGTGTAACAAACTTTTTCGTAGCTCTGATTTATTTCGACAAAGAGTATTATCGTCAAGAAATTCTCCGAAATGAAAAATTTCAATATTTTGAAAAAAATATTGAATGAAAAATTGATAAACATGACAATTATTTCTAAATTTTCGATATTACTTCCTCCTCGTCCAATGAATTCTCCTCAAAACCTGATATTTTCACTTTCTCAAGCAATCTGAAATCCCAAGAATATATTGATGTTGAAATAAAGTAAAAATCTTGAAGTTTCTTTAAACCCATTGCCCCACTTTTTTTTTCCTGCTCCCCAGTATCTCGAGCCGTGTCAATTGGTTGTTCAAAGTACAAGTATTAAATATGGAACCAGCAAGAGTAAAAAAAAACTTCAACGAGGTCTAAACTCATATAAAAAAGTATGAAGTATTTAACGTCACGCAAAAATGATGAAGAGGAAGTTGAAAGATTCCAATCTGTACACCAGAAAAAAATCTATCAAAGAAACGAGATGAAGAGAGGAAACAGTGTTTTCACCAGATGAATAAAATTGCAAAACTTACGGAACAGCAACATAGAGTAATCTCGGATGTGTTTTGGCCCTGGTTAATGTTGAAACACAACCGCTGTGTCTTCTAAAAGAGGTCAACGGAAGTGTTATTCTCATACCACCAGAGTCTCGATTTGATATACGAGAATTTTGTACATCCATTGGCAACAATACACGTACACGTTCATCATTGAGTGTATTCATTATCGATGAACAATATTAAACTTAAATTCATTGAATTCCTCTATACCATGATAAATTAATTTGACTATCAAAGATCGAGTCATATTCGCATTCCAGAGATCTTTCTTGTTTTTTTTTTTTCAGTTCATTCACGTAATTCAGCTCCGATTTAGCAAAGAAAGTAATTTTACTAGTCGGAGTTTAATTGAATTATTAATTTATAATTCGCAATTGACATTAATTGAGTTTCACAAACTGTTTATAGTTAAATTCATTAGTATTGTATAAAAGTAATAAAACTTGTGAATTAGTCGCGTGCCGAAGTGATACTGATACGAATAGTTCGACGAAAACTAGTTGTATGTGTGTTAGCGCCCCTCGAAGACCGGTACAAGCCGGTCAGGCTTTTAAATGTCAAAAGCCCCCTCAACAGTCAAGTGAGTTTACACACCGTAAGTATCAGATATCAACGTTTATCCTCTCTCTCTCTCTCTTTCTCTCTCTTTTGCTCTGCCTCTCCAGCTAGTTTTTCCTTCCTTTTAATTTCAAATTCCATCATAAATACTTTACTGAAAATCTGATTTCATAGATGTATTTTCCTGTTGAGATACATCCAATTAGATGAGTGAAATTTACAGGTCAATGTATTTGATATTAAAGGCAAACGAGCTAATTAAGATCGTCGATGAAATTTTAATAAAATTAGGATTTAGAGACCAGTGGCTCGGACAAACTACGAAATGTTCAAGTTCGATGAGTTTGAGGTCGGTAATACAGGCGAATGGGCTGTGGTAGAATTTCCTTATCTACTTGTTTTTTAGTTCGGTTTTTTTTTTCATTACTATCAGTTGTTTGATATGAGATATCGCGGAGAAGAGCTACCTGATTGTTGAAAGTGATTTATTGTCATTGAGTGGATTTGATCTTTTGTTTTAATGGAGAAAACCATTGTTTTCCTGTGTATTGACTGATTATAGGAGAATATTGGGGATTTCTCTGCTACTGGTAGGGCTGGGAATTATTCGGTGGCTGTCGATAAAGCAGGCACACTACTCGTTGAACAGTGGAAAATTCTGCAGAGGACTTACTGATTTTTCAATGACGAGTAATAACGCGCATTTATATTTTAAGAGGTAAATTTACATATTAATATTTTGAGTATTATTGCTTAATTACAGAAGGATTATTCAAATTTGATGAGGGATAAAGCTGTTAACAATGCTGATGCACACTGGGATTTTGATTGAATTACATATTAATATAATAAAGTCGATAGAGTTTTCAAATTTTCGAAACTTTAAAAATTTATGGGAAAAAGTTCAAAAGAATTATATAAATTAATTTTCTTTGAAATTTTGGTAAAAATTTGAGAAATAAATTCAGTAGTGAAGAGGTAAAACAGGATAAATCGACTTATCTTTGAGGTCATTTCGAAGGAAATATCTCGGAAACTAAGCGAGATAAGGTGATATTAACCATCTGTTGTTGTAGAGAATTTTGAGAGTTACAAAAGAGTTTCAGGGCAAAATTGCTCTTTCTCGGTTATTTTCTAAGGTATTTTCGAAAAACTTAATGAGAAAAAAAGAGACTTATCTTGCTTTACCTCTTCACTACTGAATTACTTCTTTTTATCTCAGAAAAATGTGAGTAAAGATGAATTCAGTAGTGAAGAGGTAAAACAAGATAAGTCCCTTTTTTTCTCATTAAGTTTTTCGGAAATACCTTAAAAAATAACCGAGAAAGAGCAATTTTGCCCTAAAACTCTTCTGTAACTCTTGAAATTCTCTACAAAAACAGATGAATAATATCACCTTATCTCGCTTAGTTTCCGAGATATTTCCTTCGAAATGACCTCAAAGATAAGTCGATTTATCCTGTTTTACCTCTTCACTACTGAATTATCATAGTTTCTGGTGATCATAAAATTGATAAATATGGAAAGAATTGGAATTTTATACGAAATTCTCAAAAACTGAGAAAAATCCTAGATTCGATTTTAGGACTATATTAATCGAGCTAGCAAATGGAGAAAAATTCGAATTTTCATGAAATCTCAAAAAGTATTAAACTAGAATGGATTGTGTGGCGGCATTCTAACAGAATTAATAATCCCCGAAGAATCTATCATATTTTGAGTGAAATTTTCACTCAGATATCGGAATATTGGTGAATTACGTAAGATAGTAGTGCCAACTTCTTCAAAATAACAATAAGATGATTAACAATGTACAATTGAATTTAGTCACGTTACACGAACAAAGTTTGTCTTTGACAGTAGAAAATTAATGTCACTGGTTACCTGCACATCAAATTCAAGCGGAACATTACTGAGAGAAGGAATTGAAAGCCAATGGATGTAACAGAGGGAGAAGCACAGAAATAACGTCAGCAAACTGAAATGTATTCGTTTGTATGTGTGTGCCTATGTATATGTAGACAAGTGTTTTCACTCTGAGCCTGTGGGCTAAAGAACTTGCTTAGTCGAGTGAGAGCTTCTTGCCCTCGAGGAATGACGTCACAAGGGAGAGATAACATTTTTCATTGTACAACTGTGGAGAATAATGTTTTGAGTAATAACAAAATTGATTGACTCATGAAAATTTATCTCTACCATGACCGGAAAATTCGGACTGGAAAATGTTGAAACAGAATTGATTTTGCATCAACGATTCCTCAGTTTTTCGAATATCTCAAAAGGTATTTCGCTATTCACTGAGCAATCCGAATAATTAAAAAAAATCTCTCAGTTTCTTCATTCCTGAAAGAGGCAAAAAGATACTCTCGTATCACAAAAGAGATGAAACATCAAAGATGAGAGGATTTCAAGCTGCCAAAACAAAACAAAACACAAACAAACAACACAACCAAGACATCCAAGGAGGTCGACATGACGATGAATATTGATGATTTCTCCAGCGCTGTCTTTTCTGTGTTCTGGAATAATGAACACACACTACTCACTGTAAAAAGACCTCGGATTCACTTCGTGGCAACACCAACCTCGGCAATACAAGTGCCTTGTTCCTCCTTGTTCTGAGACTCTGGACGGAGTATGTGTGATGCATGTCACCAATGGGTAGAGGTGAATGAGGGCTGAGTATTGTTATTCTCCGATCACTTCCACCTGGGCTTGTCAGTGAAAATACACTAGGTGGTCCCGATGAATTTGGGTCATCATCCTGTGGTAAGCTCAGATGTAGTCTCGGTGCTTTCCTCTCTAGTGCTGTGTTAGCGTAAAGCCCTCGTCTGACCTCTGCATTTAGGCTTTCTTCGCGCTTCATTAGATTCTCACTGCTGCGTGATTCCGAGGCGATCCGTCGTTTCGATGTGAATGACGATGACGAACTTGCTGACGAACAGCTTAAAAAACTACGATAATGATGATGATGTGTCTTTGATGATGTACCAAGTGTCATAGCGCCAGTTGTGTTGGACGTTGATGCCGCAACAGTTAACGACTCGAGTGATCGAGAATCTTCGTAACGATCATCGGCACTCAGAAAATTTTTACAACCACGCTGCAAGCTCTCCATTGATCTTGCCGACACTTGATTAACTCCATTTACACCGAGGGTTGCTCCGGGCAAGCGCTTTATCACTGGTTCGTAATCCTCCTGGCTCGAACTCGACTGTGGACTTTTTGTTGAAACCAGAAAAATACGTGACATTCGATTTATTGATTGCTGTGATTTTGTATCGGCATCGCTTTCTTGGCTCGAGCCTGTCACATGAATCCTTGCAATTGTCGATGGATTATCATCATCAATACTATCATCGATAGAGGCATTTTTCACATCACTTGGCAAAGTCTCATTTTCATTACTAGTCTCCCTCGACGCATTATCCATGATTTTTCGATGAACCAAATTAATTTGAACCAGTGGGACTTTGAAGGTTTGATTAACTGGACTTGGACAGTATGAGAGCTTTGAACGTTTCGTCCTCAATCATTTCACTTTCAATTATTTAGCTTCGTTTCTGGAATTAATGATATATCATGAGTACGGGGATTTTTTTTTTCATGCAAATGGAAACCCACCCAGCACTTGGAAAATATTTTTCTTTCATTTCGCTAAAAGGCTCAAGTCTTTTTGGGCTCGAGAAGGTATTTCGACTGCGTCTAGACAATGCGGAATCCACTGGGTGTAGTCACATATGGCAAATGGCTGAAGTAAAATCAGAGGGGGAAGTAAAAATGTCATACTTTAGTTGTTCCAACTTTAGATTGTGTCGTTTAGCTTTGTTGATAATGGCCTCGTGCCACCGATTCTTTAGCTACACTGTGACTGTATGGATTGGAATGTTTTCGCTTGACTTTTACTGGCATCTTTTATAACCATCTCTGCGAGTGCCAACTTAACGTCACTGTCATTACCGGTGTTATGTTGCTACTGAATGGGTAATCAAAAAATGGAGAAACTCTAGTGCTTTTGGTAGGGAGGAATGTTAATGACGAAGAGACTCTTTATGCGGAGGCAGTGAAAAGAATATATTCGATTTTAGGAGCAAAGCGGTAAAAAGAGATGAGTCAGCTATATTTACAATTGGTTTCTCTGACATATCTTGGGATCAATAGAAGGACAATTTTTGTGGAGACCCTTTTTTTTGAAAATTGTGAACTGCAAAGAAAGGAGTTTGTGAAAATTTCTTTGAAAATAGGATAATATGGAGATTTTTAAAGCGAAAAATTAGAGCTACAAAGAAGTCACAATAGAAATTGCTCTATCTTCTTGGATTCTCAGATGTTTAATATAAAAACTCATCAAGGATTGACAACATCAACTTCTTCATTTACATTGCTTCACTATTGATTTCACAAAAGACTTGTGAAACATTTTTTTCTAGATTTGTTGAGTGAAACAGACGAGCTTTTCGCGTGGACGGGGCTAGATTAAAACCATCAATGATGGTTACAGATCTGCTGGTATTTTTTTTTGTCAATTGTAATTTGGGTCAGTGAATAATAATAGAATGAGGATTTCATTTTCATTGTTTTCAACAGCTGAAAATCACGTCTTACCCCGAATTTTGCATCGTTGACAGTCCTTAAGAGTTTTAACGACAGATCTTGAACTCATTTTTATAAAATTTTGAATTCGAGTTATATTTAATTTCGGCTTGAAGTGACAGAGAAACAGAATTAGTTCCTTCCCTCTAATTGAAAAAGATGGAGATTTCTGTATTTTTTTCAACGGCTATAGCGGAATATTTTAATTGGAGGGGTGATGTAGAATTTGGGTCAACAGTTTGGAATAACGAATGGGGATTTTTTGGCCGGAATTCTCACGATAACTCTTTTCGAAAATAATTAGATAATTTTTCTTAATTCGAAAAGGTTACAATACTTGGAAATTTGAGAAGACTAGTTAAGTTTTTTGTTAATGGAAAAACCTGGTCTGAAATACTTTTAATACAAGACAGGAGTGACATGGCGTGAAATACTTTCCTCACACAAGATTAAAGTTTAAATGAGTGGCATTTGACGGATAAAACTTGATGAATTTCATTGGAAATTTCATTAAACATAAAATTTTCTTTGATCTTGTGGATGAGTGAAATGCTCATTTACTCTAGCTTCTCATCTAAACTTTATCGAATTAATGAGAGAATTGTGATTCTTTTCACTCATCCAGAATTTGCATTCTCTCATTAGTAAATGAAGAACGTGGCAGTAAAACGAATCGAGTTATTCCGATTTTAATGTTGATGTTTGGAAAATATCTGAAAATTTATTAGAGATGGAAGAATTCTCATAATGACCTTTTTCGTTGAAGAGCAAATCACAGGAAAGGTTATCGTAAAAAATCCATTTCGGCGATATTTGCCCATAATTTAATCATTTGTGAACTTTAGAATGGAAATTATGTATCTCCAGTATTATTGTGTGGAAATATTTCGTAGGATATTTCAAATTCTGCAGGCAATTTCGGTAATGATCTTTTTTTGTGGAAAAAAAGAATGCTGCAAATAAGATTATTACAGAAAGTTCTTCATCTCTCTCAGATTTCGAGATGTTAAGAAAAAACTGAAAATCCCCAAACATTAATGTTGATTTTTTCAATTTTGTGGATTCTTCGAATCAATACATTCTATAGAATATCTCAGAATCGAGGAGAGATGGAGGAATTTTTATACAGTCTTTTTGCTGCCGAATGGGAGCTTTATAATGGTGATTTCTTTTCGAGTTTGCGATTTTATCATAATATGACTGCGAATGACCCAAAACGTCAAGAACCGCCGTTTTTAAAAAATGTCTGTGTGTATGTATGTGGGTGTGTGTGTGATGACGCATTTTCCGCTTTACTCTAAAACGGGGTTAGCTAGCGATCTGAAAATTTTACCATATGTTTGACATGCGTGCCTCGAGCTCTCACAAAAGTTTCAGCCGAATCGGCCAGATACACACAGAAAAAGCTGGCCAGAGAATATGATTTTTCTGTTCATATCATATGCACTATGCAGTACATAAAATATGAACTATTGTTCCTTGCATAAAACATGCGCTATCAGCACAGAAAATATGCACTAATTGAGCATATTTTATGTTGAATTTTTAGCGCATAAAATATGCTCATAATGCGCATATTTTATGCGTTCTGGGAATGCATAGAATACCAAATTATAAGTAACATGGAATATGTTCAGGATGAACATAAAATATGTTCAAAATAAACATAAAATATGATGAACAATGAGTCATATTATACGCTCAATGATTCAATTGTTCTGTTGGCGTTTTATTAACAAATTCACAAGCCGAACAGTGTTGCCATAAATCACATAATTAATATTGAAAATTATGCCGAAGAGCTCCATACAATTGACCATCCCCGGCTACACAAATAGGAGCTGGCACTGGTAAAATAAGTTTTTCATGAGACAGAAAAAACCATTCTGCGGTTTCGATCAAGTTATGAGCATAATCATGATTTGAGAAAATGGAATGAAATTTTTTCCCTGAGAAGAAAGTTTTCTCGTGAATAATAACAATAGATAAGATATCCCGAAATTCCGTAAATCCCATTTATTTTTACGAATTTCACTGAATCTACCATGACTACATCGGTAGATTGCAGCTATCTCATTTCACTATAGTCTGGCAGCTCAGTGATGGGTATCGTTTTCTTTATTCCTGTCGATATAGCATCATTTAGTCCTTCCACAGATATTAGTCTCTTGGCATAAACTAATTGCTATTAATATTGAATATATGTACATATTTTATGCTAAGAGTCATGTGCATGAAGCATGCATACTTAGAGCATATTTTATGCGAAATGCCAATTCGAATTTTATGAAATGCTCCGTTCATATTCTGTGCTCAGCTTTTTCTGTGTGTAGTTTTTAATAAAAATAAAAATGTTGAAACATCGTTTTTTCGACATTCCTCGATGAAAAATAAAATTACAGCCTCCACTCTCAGCGAGGAGATGCGCGCTTATGAGCTGCATCTTCGAGTCCTGGGGTCGTGGGGGCTCAGATTTTTAGTTCATCCAGTATAAAACTTTTGAGACAATTTTCGTAAAATTCTTGATTCCTCAATAACTTAATAAATGATTGAGCCACAGACTTCAAATTTTGCTTGGTATTGAAACTGAGCGGAATCGGTCCAGTAGTCTCTTGGATATTAGCATAGAATCATCCAAAAAAGCAAGCTATATCTTCAAAACTATTTAATTGATTATATTTAGGATGAGCTCAACCCTCTGAGGCCTATTTTGGTTTCCCCACTCTACGCACAAATCAATAATGGTAGATTTGAAATTAAAAAATCCATTCGCAAGCTTTCTGCCAATTGCATTGGCTGAATATTGAATGTGAAATTTTCAAATTACGCACAAGTAGTGGGGCTTCTGCTTATTTTATTGGCTCTCATTTTCCTCCACAAAAAAATACCTCACCAAAATTCAACGCACCCTCTTAATTTCCAAGATATCCAACAAGTAGACTCCTATTAGATACGTTATCCACCATTTCTTCCTTTCAATTTCTGCTAATGCATTAGTAATGTGCTTCCGAATAATTGTTTATAAATTTCAGCTCAATTATCTTTGTATTGTCTCGAATGAAAAGAATACATTTGCGCTGCATGATCATTATTCTACAAGGACAAGGATGGGCTCATCCCGGAAGGGGAAGTGTATTCTTTCAAATGACCAAATTAAAAGTATGATGGTTCATCCAGGAACTCGAGAAAAAACGAAGATATTGACCAGAAAATTCCAAAATTTGATGGTTAGTTTAGCTCATACAGACGAATCTTTCAAACTTTATTCGATTGAAATTGGATAAATAGTTTTGGAGATCTAGCCCATTTTCCAAGAAGATGCAATTTAAAATATCTCTAGAGTTATTCAGCCTGTATGACTCGGATCAGATTCCAATTGTCTTTATTAGAAATTGTCTATACACACAAAACTTGAATGCTCCAAGTCAATTCTTTATTGAGTTATCTTTGATGAATCGAATTTTTGAAAACAACTGAAATAATGGGATGTAATAATGGGATATAATTCGTGAAATAATGGGATGTAATTAATCGAAATTGGTCAAACGCTAGATATTATACATGCAAATCTTGTGTTTAAATCTGGTCGAGATCAGTCGCACACATAGTCTGGCATTTCAAAGCATTGATTTTTATGGAATTGTAATATCTCGGAAACTATTTGGCCAAACTCGCTTAACTTCTAGAGGACCGGGAGCCACTTGAGTGGCGTTCAGTTATTTTCGATATTTTCTTTTTCATAAATCCGTGGTAATATTTTGCAAGAATAAAGTTATGAATATGACCACGTTAATAATGGTTTTTTTCGAATGGAAATGTTCAAAAAGAAAATGTTTATGTTCATTAATTATTTCTTACGTGAAAAAGTTGGTATTTTTCCTTCGGAATCGGGAGCTACTGTAGTGGCGCGGAGGCAGTGGCATGTTTTTCGGCATCGAATTTATAAACTATGATATAAAAATTCCAACACTTAAACTGAGAAAATCGTCCAAAAATATGTAGGTCCTCTGGAAGGTTGAATTTTTCTACCACATTTATTCCGTTAAGTCTTGCCAAAATTTCAGATCTTCAACTGATACCATTCTAGAGTTATTTCCCGATGTTTTAGATCATTTCAAGTCATTTCCGCTGAAAATTGGGAATCCTAGGAGAGCGACGAAAACAAAGTTGCCATTTGGGAGCAAAAGCCAATCCGTTGAAATTGAAAATTAAAAAATTCCCACTTCTTCGAGCAAACTGAATGAATTCGTAATGAAAAAAGTTTCAATAACTCAAACATTAAATGAGGCCATGTATTACGAGACACTATGCACCTAGTTTACCTATTTTTACCTTTAAATATGGTCATTGGCGACAATTACAACAGGCAAAGGGAATACACAATCCGTAACAGCTACGAATATCCTGAATGGTATTAACCTTGTTTACTAGAAGGAAAAGACGGATTGCCGCGGCATTTCCGTTGCGGCAACAAAACTAGAACTACTAACGCCTTTTAACTCTATGTTAAACTCAATACTCGATGATCCAAGAGACACAGAGGCCAAACTACGTATTCATCCTCGACATTCATTGAAGAGAGCTGTAAAAAAAAAGGTTCATTTTCCATTTCTTTTTTTTTTCTTTCGCATTCAGAGTTCCTCTTCTCTTTTCTCGTTTATTTCTCTCTATTGATCCGCCTTATCATTGTCCTGGGTCATTGCACGTTCTCATCTTACGTAATAAAAAGAGAGACCGTACTCCTTCATTATTTTTACTGCATCATCTTATGCAATCCAATTGGCTCTTTTATCTTCTCTACTTCATCCTTATTTTCTACATTTCCAGTTTGCGGCGATTTTTTTTTTGAGCAGGCTCACTCGTATTCAATTTTAATCGTAAATTTTAACTTTTAGACTCGAAATTTCGCTAAGCTACAGGAAAATATACCATACACTTATTTTTTGAATTATTAATGTACTGACCACATAGTTATCGAAAAAAAAATCGTGAAAATCCATTATTTCAAATGCTTCTGCACAGCTCTTATGGCAGAACAACTCTATCTTTTTCGAATACACCTATCGATTTTTCTCCACTAAACAATAATATGATGATATTAAATATATGTAGAGTTGAATGATGGTTTTCTTAAATCCGCGTTACCAGCCAAATAAGCTCGAGAAACGCAATATAAAAAATATTTTTTGCAGTAAACACGTCATGAAGGCGGAAACGATAGAAGGCCTAGCAGCGTTGCATGCGCCAGCTGATCGAATAGATATTAATATATACTTATATGTTTCTATTTCGTAATTTTTTTTGTGAATTCAATAATATGTTGCTAATAGATTTTAAATGTTGGTGGACGAATTTATTTATATTTCTGAGGATTAAAATACAATAATCAGCAATTGGAACCCAAGAATATGAAGTTTTCAGATAACCCACATTCTACTACTAGAATGTTTTTAAGGTACTTCCGCAGTAAGTGAAGGGGAATAGATCCGAATGTGCCACAGATTTGAAACTTTGAGGATATATTCTTCTCATAAGTAGAAATATATCCTGAAAGTTTCATAACGATCGACGAAGTAGTTCTTTTTTTATTAATTATTAAAATAATTAATTTACAGAGGCCCTAATGACACGTACTTTTTAATAAATTTAAAAAAATCATCGACAATGTGCTGCAGTCTTACCCGTGCGTGAAATCATTTCCTATATTATTTATAAATATAACTTGATAATTTCTTTGATATTTTACCACGTAATTATTGAGAAATATCAATTAATCCATAAAATAATTATGAGGATATGGTGAAATGGTGGTGACATACGGCAACGTTGAGAGAACATCCGAGCGCTGCGGTGGCGGGAGATTCGAATATCCAAAAGAAATATATTTTTACAAAAGGTTAAACTATTCATAATATCATTTGAAACAGTTGATTTTTTGTTTTTTCGGTAGTAAATCGCCCCTTATATCGCACTCTTGAACTCCCGGCCCTTTCCATATTCTTTTTTATTCAATTTTCAACACACAACTGTCTCAACCTCTCTAAATCACTTTCCCCGCCAAATTCCATCTAGCACTGTACTGTTGAGCTTCTACAGTATAGTACTGGATAAATCGAGAGACAATTGTGCCAACCCCAACGGACGGAATGGCGTTGTTGCCAAGAATATTCGAAAATTTTTAATTCATATATAAATTAATATAAATTATTTCGAACACTGATAAAAATTATTGAAATGTTGAAATAGCATGAAAAATAAAAATGAAAGGAATGCAAACGTTTTGGAGTAAATTATAAACGTTTTTAATTTTCATATTTTTTCTTTCGCACGATGCAGCGAATTGTCGGTCCCTTTGATGTTCATCCTCACCTCGTGCCCACACAACTTACTGCGGAAGTTCCTTAATACTTCTATTGTTGTAATAATTAATCAAGAGGAGGAGCGAAACATCATGTATTTTTTATAGTTAAAATAATTAATTTCCGTTGGGTTCTTGCTGATCCAAAGAATAAAAACATTATGTTGCTCTTTTGGACTACTGTGTGCTGCGTGAATCTCGTTAAGAGATAATAGAAATGTCGGATTTTTAAGATGAAGGCAGTTTTATTGAATAGCCAGAAAAATTCACCTATAAAAAACGACAACACAGCTTATTTTCAGCAAGTCAAAAAACGAGTTATTCTATTCTATTTTTTGCAACAATTTGAAAACTTTTCGGACAAAATCGAATGAATAATTAAACTTTCCAACGCAAATGTTTTCACTTATTCATAGGAATCAGTAAATATTTGAAAATAAATCAATTTCATTGTTTCCCAAAATCAAATTTTTCATAAATCCATAGTTGTTAAATTTATGCATTGTTATTATTGCATTGAACTCTCGGTTAGTGGAATTTTCAACTCTTGCTATTCTATTATCGGGTTCCTTTCCACTCTGCATTGTCACTTTATGCGCTGTTTTTTTCAATTAAAAAAGACAGAAAACAGGAAAAGAAAATCTATGAAGGTAGCTGAAAGCGCCAGCATTGAAAAAAAAAAAACAAAAAAAAATTACCTTCATTGAAACAGCAAGATTACGGATTAATTAGTGAGCAGATGAGTAACTTGATAATTGAGACTTCAAAAAATCAGTGTGTAATTTTTTTTTCTCACAATAAAAAATGATGAGGGAAAAAATTATATTTCTCGCATTCTACACAAACATCAGAGTATTATTCAATGTTGATTTTGCATGTTTGATAGAACACAATGATAATAATAATAATAATTATAAGAGTAAAAAGGAAGGAAATAAAAGTAAAAAAAAAAAGTTAGAAAACATATTATAGCCTCAAACCATTTTCGAATCGATTTTTCTATTCGTTAAAAAAAAAGAAAAAAATAGAAGACAGAGAAGAATAAAGAAAATATAAAAACTAGGTCATTTGACAAAGTTTTTTATCGGCTGATGTTCGTCAAATGTGTGTTTGACTATGATCTTGGCATGGTTGATGGTATCGAATCGATTTGCCTCTCTACATCTACCACTCTCTATCTCTCCCTCGCTACTTTGATAGATAAACTACGTTAGAGCCAGCTATAGAACCCGAAAGCCCCCCCAACAGATTCATAACACTTGGCATCTTAACGGTTTGCTACATGGCCAAGAGCCATGTAATCCAATTATTCAAAATGTTTCTGCTTGAAATTTCAACGGAGATAATACCTATCAAGAAATATTGTAGCGAAGCAATGTGTTTTTTCATGATAAGGATGTTCTTCTTTGTTATTTTTTTGCCGCTCATTCTCGGGGGGGGGGGGGGGGGGATTAATTTTTTTCGGAGTTTTCATGTAAATTTTTTTTTTTTTTTTTTTTTATACTTATTTAACGTCGCCATCTTTTCGCTAAGATTATGCCAATCAGCGACGGAGGTTCATGGTGTGTCTGTGGACAAAGCACTTGTAAATAATTTTTACAGTGGTGCTTGTATCATTCGGCAGAGACTAGGATTTGAACCCGGGTCTACGAGTTGGCAATCCGACACTCTACCGAACGAGCCACCGTTCACCTCATTTTTTTCATGTAAATTTTTCAGTGATTTTCTTGTTTTTTTCTTTAGGGAAAGTTTGTAATGACGTGGAGTAGACGCTTTTAGAGTAGACACTTTCTAATAATCTCTGAAATTAGTGGATTTAGAAGACAAGAGATCTTCTTCGTCGAGAATTTTATGGACTATGAAAATTCGAGATATTCGGAAAATCATGTGGAGGAATTAAATTACCGAGTAATTCAATTTTTTGGGAAAGAATGAATTTCAGTTTTTCATGTAGGCTGTTTGCAAATATCTTTGGAATGCTTGGATATGAATGGAATTCACAAGAGACGTTTCGATAGAGAATCTCACCAGCTATAAAACGGGTATCTTTATAAATTTACCCAAACCTTGTCGTTGCTGAGATATTCGAAAAATAATCCAAATAATTAGATGAAAATAATCCAGTAATATTCTGCTAGAAAGAAATTAATTTTCTTCCTTTCCATTATTATTAATAGAGAACATTACTGTAATAAATATACTCATTAATAAAGTAATAAATTTCTTCAATAAAAATAATTCAAATTTAATTAAACTACATTTATATTTAATTATTACTAAATTCTTGGAAAATTCTATTCATATCCTGTATGAAACAAGAGAGTCGAAGAAATATCGTAGGAATATATTAATAGAGTCATGAATATATTAAACTCTCGAAATGGAGGAAATGGTCTTTGAAATCCCCCAATGTACCAAGATAATGGAATTTTCTATTCTCTTGGTGAAAAAAAGAAATTCATGTCTCTCTCTCTTTCTCTCTCTGCATTAAACGTTATATTCATATTGGAACGTGCGTGTTTGATTATCGATCCACATGCTTCAACCTTAAATACAGTTGTTCTTGTGCACAAAAGATCAATAATTGTTCAGTAATAACCTGTGTTTAACTAAATGATATGTGATTATTATAAATTTTTTCTCTAATATTTATGATATTATGCAGTTTCATTTGTTGGGGACGATGCGATTTGTGTCAGACCGCATTATCCATTACACGCATTGAATGGCCCTCGGGGAAATGAGCGGGAGAAAGGGGGAGTGAATAGGTCATGTGCGACTGTCTACGTCATTCGAACGCTAGTCAATGTGGCCTCTCGTACGATCAACTTTTTGAAAAAATTATTGAGTCAATATCAAATATTTCACATTTTGGAATTTTAAATTTGTCAATTCAAAATCATTAAGATTAACATAATACACAGATAAAAATGTTTTCTTAATTTAAGAATGTGCAGTCACTTGATGTAAGTGACCTGCCATTCTTAAATTAAGTGACTTTTCTCACTTAAATTAAGTGACTTTTCTGACTTAAATGAAGTAACTATTTCTTTCTTAATTTAAGAAAGTAAAAGTCACTTAAATTAAGTGAGTTTTCTCACTTAAATCAAGTGACTTTTCTTTCTCAATTTAAGTGACCTGCACATTCTTAAATTAAGTGACTGCATATTCTTAAATTAAGGAAACATTTTTCTCTGTGTATTGTACGGCACAATGTGAGATTCTTCTGTCGAGAAAAATGAGAGCTATAAAAAATATATCTTTTCACCATTTCTCTTAGTTCTCGAGTTAATGGAATAGAAGAAACGTGCAAAATCAAAGTAAATCAAATTGTGAAATCAGTTTTTATCAAATATTCGTAGAGAATTTCTCATGGAGGACCTTTCTTTTAGTTCTATTCTTCTCTGAAAAAATGGCCATCACAAAAAAATTCTTTATCTCTCTCAATTTCTGAGATATTTACATGAAGAAGTGAAAAGTAAGTTAATCTACCTTTGTAATCTATTCTTATGGAATGTATTTCAAAACGTAAGAGAGAGAGGGAGTAATTTCCGTGTTGACCTTTTCTTCTCCTTTCAAAAGAGACCTTCAAATTCCTGCTCAGATTCTAACATAATCTATAAGAGCTAATAGCATGATAAAATTCTTTTATCTTACTTCACTAGTTCACTGGAATAAACGTTCGTAATCCTCCATTATTGCCCTTTCATTAATTATTCTATTTTGTTATCGTAAGCATTAATTATACTATCTCACATGAATGATTTGTTCTCTGACAAATGCGGGGCTATTGCAATTGACCCGGAACAAACTTAAATTTTATCGTATTTCAAGTACCCTCCATCGCAATGTTTTGTACCCCTTCCCCCCCCCCCTTCACCACTTTTTTCCCAAATCAGCAAATCTATCTTTTTCCCCTAAAACCCCTTGAAAATTGACACTTCAATTTCATCTGACGTTTATAATTACTTTCATCATGAAAATTTCAGAATCTCATGATGAACCTCGATTTAGTTATCACGATTAAACTCGGTCGAGCGAGTGAACTTTCATCATTAAATGTTAAATGTTTCCAAATTTCATCAAGAACTTTCTCGAAATTCTGTATCTAATAGATCCACAAATTTTTCATCCTGAACTTTGCGAATTAATCGATTAATGCTTTATCCTTCAATACCTCCACCTATATTATTGTTAAAACCAATGAAATATGGTGCTTCATGTGTGACCCGCATTTGCATTGACACAGAGTAATTAATAACGTTGAAGTCTCCAAAATATTGTGAATTTGTTTTTGGTCGCGTGGTTTTCTTTTTTTTTATTCTTTATATATCAAATTAATCCAAGTGCCTCGAGAATGGGTTTTCCATTATGCGAAGTAAACGAAAATAATTCTGTTGATTTACCTTTATTAACTTGATTAATTAGCAATCATTAAACACACTGGCACTAAAATATTTGCGTTTTTTTTTTTATTCTTATCACTAGCGATAAAGTTTTTTTTTTCAACCATAAAATTTTAATGAATTTCCAATGTTTTTCTTTCTTCTCTCTCTCTTTTTTTTGATTCTTGGCTTAATTTGGTCCGCTCTTGTTGGAGGACTGCGTTGTACTGAACCAAGGACCGAGGAGACCCGAGCAGAGGCAAGCTAGCAAACGTTAACCCGCTTGCCCCTCTTTCTCTCTCTATCAGTTCACCGGCCACGCCGTGTCACAGGGCGCAGCCGGTTTTCTCCTTCCTCCTCCTCTCTATCTTCGGTGCTTCCATATAACTGTCTCACTTTACTCACCAAATGCATTTGGTGCTTGCGCACGTAAGCCCCTCTTCCTCCCGCTTTTCTGCCCTCACGAAACCTCCATTATTCCAACATTGCCCAGGTTAAAGCCTTCTACATCCTATCACTTCATTCATATTTTACTTATCTCCTGTTTTTTTTTCGAAGAATTCATAAGCGCTGAGGATGGGAAATATGCAGGGTGGCAGGGATAACGGGGAACACATTAGAGAAAGACATGCAATGATAACAATCATCGCATTTATCGCACCAATTTCATTGTGAATTTAAAACGATTATTCTGATGATAAATACGAGGAATTTGAACTGGAGAGTTGAGCGGTGCTTCCGGATTTTTTTTTTCGGGGAGGGTTTCTGCAGAGGCTCGAGTAAGGAGAACAGTATAGTGAACTTTAAAGAGACGTGAGAGGAATACACGATTTAGAAAAAAAAATTGCAGAATAAGTTGGATGGATTTTTTAGAATCATCTTCTGTTACCACTTTATTATTGATCTGATATTCGCAAGTTTATTCATGAAAATAAAGAATTTATAAACATAATAGAATACGCTATTTGATCAAGTTAATGATAACATGAATTGTTTAATGGTTTTTTTCTTAATGTCAAAGTGGAGAATACACCCAGAAGTAATATGGTTCAATGAAATAATTAAAAATCTCATTTCTTCACAAGCCTTGTTTCTTTTTTTTTTCTATAATAAAGGAGATTTTTACGAAAATTCTCTATTTCATAAATTCCGAAATATATTTAATAAAGCTTGCTTTGGTTTGTACTTTACTATTGAATGAGTATTCATTGCTTTACAGTCTCTTTTTTTGTTCTCCTTTTGCTCAAAAAATTTGATCTGCTTAATAGTCAAGCGGCAAAATGAGTACAATGGATTTCCACTGAAAATCAATGTTTCCAGAATTTAGCAGAGTTACCGAGCTTTCCATTAAAACTTTTTTGTAGGTCACATTTTACTTGATGAAAAAGGTCTCATCATAATTATTTCTATATTCTCTCAATTTCAAAATATTTAAGAAAAATGAACTAAAGAATTAAATCAACCGTGCTCGGCTAACTACTCCGCTACTGAATGAATATTACCATTTTTTTTCCACTTGGATTGACCCAACACACGATAAAAATTGTTTGCAGAAGAATTAAGACAGTCTATCACGTGATTATTGTTCTTCTCACTTAGGAAATTTTTGGGAGTTAGTTCCCCCCCTTCTTGGCACTACCACTCAAATGACGTACTGAATATTTTCTGACATAATCGAGTTTTCATTGTTCTACATGATGTTTGCTCAAATAAAAATTGTTATCAAAAGTGAATTTAGTGGGTTGCGTAGATGTCGAGTAAAATAAAAATATTCAAAATTACCATTAATCTCAAAAATTTATCATAACTTGTTCAAATATTTTTATAATGTAACTGAGCATGAGATTATTTCCGTCTTTATACTCCCGTAATTCCCAGAATTTCGCAAATTGTTGTAATATATTCATATTCATTACAACCTTCTTGCATTCTCCGAAGCTTGAATAGAATTAAATTTTAAAAAAAGTAATAAAAAACTTGGAAAATTTCAATTGAATAGTTAATCCTTAATGAAAACAACAGGACGAGGTTATCTTGTTATTTTTTCCCAGTAATATTTTCTTTTTTTCCTTTTCTGTTCATGTTCTTGACAGTAAATTTTCGGTCTGAAATTGCTCCGGGCAAGGTGCAAACAATGTATTTAAATAGGATTCAATGTTAAGCACTAACAAGATAGACAAGTTTATTTTGACGTTCTAGTAGTGTGTTACTAGTTATTCAAACAAATTGTGAATACGTACTAAATTCCCCATCACGATGATTCACAGGCTATGGGATTCGTCTATTTACGTTTTTGAATTAGAAAATTAGGAATAATTGATAGTGTGAAGAATTATTTATGGAAATTCCATGTTAAATAGCACTGGATTTCGCTGACGGAGAGTTGAAGAATTCTAATTCTATAGCTTCGAGATGAATGTTGTTATGAAGTTTGAGGTAATTTCTCTTTTCCATATCTCGAAAGCCCGAGGAAATGGGGAAATTTTTATGATAAACTTTTTTATGAGGGACAATCACAGCTACAAAAGAGACCATCATAAACAGATCGACGGTTTGAATGAAGAAAATTCAGTGAATTCAACAATTTTTTTAATTATTCAAAGAAAATACTCGTCAAGAACCAATGGAACAAATATTTGATAGTTTTTTATTTTCAAAAAATAGTTTATATTATGGAAACATAGTTTTTATTTGATTATTTCCATTGGAAACGCCTCAAAATGATATGAAAAGTCGAGAAATCATAACGAGAAAAAAAGTAGACATGTGTGTGTGTGTCTGTACGGCCTTCACGATTCTCTATTACTCGAGAAGTGAGAGACATAAAAATCTGAAATATTGGCAAGATATCAGTTTTGATAAAGTGAAAGTTCCATAAAAACTTCAGTAAGATCGGCTAAATAGTTTTCGAGATATAGGGGAGATCAGGGCAAAATGGGATACTTTAAAGCACGTGCTCCCGTACCCCATTTTGCCCCGCTCTCCCTTGGCAATTTTGTAAAAATCGTTTTTTCGATATTTCTCAATTTGGGTGAGAGGAATTTCCTTCAAAATTTCACACAACATTCGCATTAATAGTATCTAACTTTCGTCAAATTTTCATGAATCTAATTCCATTATTCCATTATTTATTAATTTTTTAGTATTTCTTCGCGAAAATCCGATTTATCGATGATAACTCAATGAATAATTGACTTAAAGACTTCAAATTTTTTCTGTATATACAGTTTCTGATAAAGATAGTTGAGACTGAACTGAGGCATATCGGCTGAGTGATTCTCGCGATACTTTGAATTGAAGTTTTCTCGAAAATAGGCTGTATCTTCCAAACTATTCATTCGATTTCATAGAGACAAAGCTCCAAAGATTCGTCTGCATGAGACCTTTAATACCTTGTAAAATTTATTCATTTTTCTCAATATTTTCAAAAAATACCATTTTTCTTTACTTTCTTGAGTGAACCCCTATAATTTTGGTACATTTGGTTTATCCATGCAATATGCAATATAATTGAATTTTTTTGAGAGAGATGATAAAAGAAAATCAGGTAGAACCATTTGAAAGTACTTTGCTAACTCATTAGTAGAAATTGAAAGGAAAAAATAGCGATTGAAAGGATAACGTAGAAGAAATAGCGACTAACGCTGCGATGAACGCCTGCTCTTTCTCTCAGTGTAACGCGTTACCGTTTAGGGTAATTTTCTAAAATTTCAAGTCATTGGGGAATTCGCTCCAAATATAGTGAGATAATTATTTATGTTATTTCCGATTTTTGTGGAAAATTTGAGAATTTTCGAACGTACACTCCATGAGACATTCGATCTCAAAATTTCAATTTTTAGCGCCGAATAGATGACGAAACCTTACAAATTAATCAAGTTTGGCTGGTTTTGATTTTTTTCTCACTCTAGCCGGTAGATTTTGATAAAAAAATATGAAGGTATTCTTCCAGTATTTCGAAATAATTTGGAGTTAATTCAGATTTTTTCACTGTGTTTTTTTTTTGTCTATTTTGAAGACAGGAAAATTCGTTAAAATTTACGATCGAGTGGAGTCATCAGCTGGTTGGTGATAAGATGTGATTAGCTGCTTCGTTCCGCATAGCTGTGTGAATGTTTTACGGTCCTATACGTATAATGAACGTTCAGATGTGTGCATACGTCATCAAATCATTTGGGGGAAATCAAGATTTCACTAAAAAATCGTACGATTTTCGATAAATTCATGAGATAACGTTGAATTTTATACTTAAATGGTGAATAAATTAATTTTCGATAGATGCTATTGAAAATCAATATGTAATATGTGCACTGAGAACCCTTTCGATGGAGGGTCTGGTGTTTCAATTTTTATAAGTCCCTCTCGGTTAGGAACTATATTAAATGCTGGAAGGATATATCAATGATATTTGAACAGCTAAATCCTTCGGAATTCAACGAATTCATTTTTCTCCTTTTTTTTTTAAATTCCCAATTGGGTAGTGAAACGGAAAAATCGAAGATTAGTTAATCATAAATTTTTCTAAGATTGTCTCAGAATACAAGAGAGATAACAGAATTTTCGTAACAATCTTTTCGAAAGAAGACGTCATAACGAATTTTTTCCCTATCTTTCTTAGATTCCAAGATATTTCATAATACTGATAATACAATAAAATTGACGTGCAGTCTCTCTCAACTTTACTACTAAATTATTAATTCCTCATCGATAAAATTTGTGGAGAGACGGTGTAATTTTGAAAAATGTGTGTCAATAAGAATAAGTAAATAATCGTGAATTTGGATCATTGCACTTGTTATCTGAGAATTTATGGATTCAGTAATGTGGTGGTGAAAGAGATGAAATATTCAGCAATTTGTTTTTTTGACAGTAACTCAGAATCTATGAGAGGCAGAGAAATTTTGGTATTTCACACAAAATTTAATAGTGAAGTTATGTTTAAAAAAATGAGTGATCATGTCCCAGTTGCATTATTCTGCAGATATTTTTTCAATGGATTGACCTAAGAAAAATGTTGAGAGCTCTTTTCTATAGAGTATTTTTTAAATTAAAAAAAATTTTCCTCGTAAAATTAATTATTTCCTGCATATTTACGAAAAAATCATCAAATTTAATCATTCTACTTGTTAAAAAAAAAAAGCTCACCTCAACCAAATGCAGGATCATCAGTATCTCAAGGTGTCTGACTACTGCGCATAATTTACATTTTTGCGATAAAATTGACAAAAAAAATGTGAGTACAATTCAGAGCAGTTGAATTCAACTACCAGGACAAACAGATGTTGATTAAGTACACGCAGACCTGTTTCTTCTTCTTCGCTCATTATAATTATTATTATTTCATCATCATTGTCTTGCTATTAGGTGTCCTCATTGTGTAGAAGAGCAGAAAGAATTCTTCTATTCACCTTTTGAAGATGAATAAGAATTTTTTAAGTTTTTTTTTCTTTCATTTCTCTTTAATAATCTCGCAAAAAAGGGAATTCTTAATGAAACTTAAATATTTCATGTGAAGCTACATCGGTAAGCTAGTAATCTCAGTAGGCATATTATTTTCCATCGGCTCGCATGGAAATATCATTTGATAAACTCTGGGATGGCGACACTTGTCATTGTGTTTGTCGCGCACTTGGTAAAATGCCATGACAGATTAAGTACCGATAGAATCCCTTCATCGCAGATTCTTCTTTACCGACTTCATAAAATCACTTCACCAAATAAAATACTCTCCAATATCCTAATTTCTATTCGAAAAATCCAGCTACATCAAATAGAACATTCAATTTGATTCAAGTAATTTCGTGACCCTTTCACAGAGAATTTAATGAATTAATTAAACTTACCGGACTTCATGGCCAACGACCACTGTCCATCCGCGTCTTCGTCTCTTATCCTTACGTCTCATTACTTCAGATAAACTAAGTCGCTCCATGCTCCCTTTTTTTCCAATATCACATATAATTGAAATATTTTTTAATTAAGAAATTGTGATCAATTTTTTTTTGTTTTTCTTTTCAATTATCATTAAGAAAATTTTCACATTCAATTTTTCTTCTTATAGTTATTCGATAATGAAAATTTTTTAGTATTTTTTTTTTATGTTTATTTGTTTTTTCTTTGAGAGGTACTTCGAACATCTCAGCACGACGTACCACACGAAACTGAATGCCATATTGTATTTATAGTGGCTACTTGGATTATTTTAAAACGTCGAGTTTTCTTACGTGTCACATATATATCTATTTTTTTTTTCATTTTTTTAATAATAAAAAAGTAATATTTTTTTATCTTAAAAAAAAATTGCTTTCCTGTCTTTTGAATATGAGTCAACGCGGGGTAAGTATCGACGCTGATTTAATGATGGAGCAGGAAAAAGAGATTCGTCTCCTGTGACACTATTCTTCACGTTAACAATCACTGCTCTTGACGGTGAAAGAAAAAAAAATCACGATTATGATTTCATCTGCATCTATTTGCTATCTTCTTTTGTGAGAGGAAAGTTCACGGAAAAACATTTTTCATTGCGCAATTGCAGAGAATACACGGGAATGATTCACCCTGAGGAATTTTTTTTTTTTTTTTTGCACGGATAAATCGTGTGTATGAATTTTTTGGCAACTAAATTGTACTAAAATGTACTTGCGTATGGAATTGAGAATGTTGCAATGAATACCTTGAAATGAATCACCCCATCCAATATTAACTCTGGTATTTTTTATTTTGCTTTTGGAAGTATCCAAAATTCTTGTAACGTCACGTTTTTCATGCTCAAAATATGTTTCATCTGGCTTTTTATCAATTGGGGAAAATTATTTTAGTGATGGTCATAAAGCCCGGAATTTTTTAAGTTTTTTCATCGCGTCGATTTTTTCCTTGGAATGAGTGGGTTATCACGAAAAAAAAAATTTATGAGCTTTTCGATCCAAAAGATTGTAAAACGAAACTTATCGATATATATTTTTTTCAATATGTCAGAATGAAACGAAAATAAACTTTGGTGATAAGCTTTTTTGTTCGGGAAAATCAGAGCAGAGAAGAGAATAGCTATTATGAAAAATTTTCTATATCCTTTGGCTGTCGAGGTATTTATGGGAAACTGGTCGCAAAGGAAAATTGTAAAAATTAAAGAAAAAAAGTATGTCCACAATGCTTCTGGAATATCTCAGAATCTAAACGACATGGAAAAGAACTTGTAAGTACCTCTCTCTTGTTCGCGAACGTCGAAGCTACAAAAAACGGTATTATGAAACTTTTGCTGTTTCCAAAGTGATCAATGTCGAAAACGAGTCTGTCATTCTCTAAGCTGATCCGGACTAACTTAATTTAAACTAGCAGTTTGAGTCAACTTCTTCCTCCAGAATTCGAGGAACTAGCGCCGCGCCATGTTAGGACACATGGCACATGATAACTATAACGCTGTCTTATAATTCAAACTCGAAGTAACCTTAATCGCTGATTCTTGCGATAGATAAACTACTCCAACACATGAACGTAATGGATAACTTGAAAGAAAATACATAATCTCGTGGTAAATTGAGCTATTTGTCATTAGTTTTTGCACTATTTTTAGAGCCTCCACAAAAATAAATTCAATTATGCTCAGAATTGTATGAAATATCAATATTCATCTTTTTCCGATGCGTTTAGAAAAGATGACAATATAATATTTATTTTTTTTCCATAAAAATATGATTTAACCACTGCAAACACAACAGCCATCTTTGATAATAGTGGTTAGGGGAAATACTATGGCTGGGAGAGGTTAACTAGTACCCAAACTGCTGATTTAAGTCAAGTTAATCCGGTTGAGCTTAGAGAAACTCGGCCTTTATGTGTTGACCTTTATCGAAAAAGGTCATAACGCAAATTTCAATGTAGAGCTTAAATTACGAACAATGAGTTTGAATGAAAATTAATTATAATAGAAGATTAATTGTTCTCAGCAATTTAGTAGTGAGGAGATGAGCCAAGACAATTCGATTTTCTCTTTTAGAAGTTTTTTTGAGAATATCTTGGAAAATGATCGAGATAGGGTGATTTTTGCGATTTTGCCCTCATAGATTTGTGTAGTAATTGCAATTCTCAAAAAAAAAAGAATTGAAGCAAAAAAGGTGTATATCCATTGGTTCTCGGGATATTTACGGAAAGAATAGTATATTACATGCCTAGGGCAGTAATGTAAGAAATGTCTCAGAGCACATGTAAATGTTGGCCGAGGCGAAGCCGAGGTCAACAAACATGTGCTCTGAGGCTTTCTTACTTACTTTACTTTGTTGGTAATCGGCCATATTTGCCATTAAACAAATAAATTTATTAATGAATTAATTTTTATTAATAAATTTTTAAGAGAATCAAATTCCGGAAAAAATATGTAATGCGCAAGCAGGATTTGAACCCACGACCCTCTGATTACATGTCAGGTGCTCTACCGCTGAGCTATTGCGAGTTACTATATTTACCATCGAATTTTTGATTCTCACTCTTACTTACTGCCCAAGGTGTGTATGCTATTTTTCTGTACACTGGGACGAATGTGAAACTTTGGGCCCTCGCTCCGCTCGGGCGTAAGCTCACTTCTGTCCCAATGTGCAGAATTAGTATATTACATGCCCAGGGCAGTAATGTAAGAAATGTCTCAGAGCACATGTTTGTTGACCTCGGCTTCGCCTTGACCAAATACATGTTTTTTTTTTTTATTTAAACCAATTACATGTGCTCTGAGACATTTCTTATATTACTGCCCTAGGCATGTAATATACTATTTCTGCACACTAGAACAGAAATGAGCTTACACCCGAGCGCAGCGAGGGCCCAAAGTCTCACTTTCGTCCCAGTGTACAGAAAATCAACTCATTCTGTTTGACCTCTTTGCTCCTGAATTCTCCTCTACTTTCCAACAAAAAAAAAATATTTTCTTGCACTAATTTGAGAACAAACGAATTCCTTGTTGTGACGATTCCGAAATGGAGAATAATTTGCTGAACTTGTTTTCCATTGTATCAAAAAATTTAGTTCCATTTTTTTTCCTCATTTCATTGATGTATTTTTAAACTAAAACCAAGGCCATTCTTTAACAACTGTTAGGCGCCAATCCAGAGATTCGTGAGTATAAATTGGCCTATATTCAAGTATTCGTAAAATAATTAATGATCTTAGTGTAAATGAGAAATGTTTTTTTTTCTTTCAGAAGTATTTTTCTTTTCATTGTACATCAAAGAACCACAATGAAACTTCGTTTTTTTTGCATTGATTTACTTTGTGCTGGGTTTGCTCGTAATTTCTTTTCGTTATTGCTTTTTTTTTTTTTGGCTACAGTATCTTTTTTATTGCGGCAAATCTGTCGCGCAATCTCGACCAGCCTAACGGCTCACTCTACCTTCCTATCCTACTATTCACCCTTGACATTTACACTTTTTCTCTTGTCTACCCCTTGGGTATCAGTGCAGAGAGAAAAATCGAGTGAGAAAAAAAGTTGCAAAGGGATTTTTTTTTCACAGAGACATCTCGTTTTTAAATCATTAAGTTGAAAAAATAAATAACTTTCAGAGGCATTGAAAAAAAAAACCATTAACATGATTCGCACTATGCATGCAAGTAAAAATTGAATATCGGATTATTAAAATGGAGTAATATACCAGTTTTTTTCGTTTTAATTATTCAATAGTCAATTTACATTTCAATCTGAATTAATTTTTCATTTTTTTTTCTTTAATTATTCTTCTCAATTTGTTTTCGCAGTCAGGTAAAGTTTCATGTAATTCTCTCACCTGGGGGCTACTGAGATTATATGTATGCCGAAGTTTTTCCTTAATTGCCGGAATTCTTCGTTTCTGCAATGGGGAATAATTTGGAAGATGAGATTTCTAATTATTAGGAAAATTTGTGATATAAAGAAATATTTATGCGAGCCTTTTTCGAAAAGATATAAAAAAAAGTTTTTTTTTGAAATTTATTCATGTTTCTTCGTTCCCGAGACATTTTACAAGATAAATAAAGACATGATGAATTCGATGGAGAAGTGAGGATAGCTCGAGGAGTTATTTATCGAGCTTAGAAAAAATTGCCTGAAGACCTTTTTTATTGGAAATTTCTCGAGTTTCACAAAAGATTTCTTCTGGAATTCCCTCAAGCCTCGCTGTTTCCAAGAGTCCTCCAAAATATTGAAAACGTCATTTTTAGTAGAGTATTATCCTCTCTCCCTGAACTACTCAATTACATCTGAGAGTTAAGGAAATCCCAACAGTAGCTTTTTTTTTATTGCGAAAAAAAATACCTGCAAAAAAAAGTATTCACAAAAATTCTATCCCCCATAGAATGGCCGACATTCCGCGGGAAATCATGTCCATATTAAATTGCCTGAATCAATTCTAAATTAATTTCCTTCTCTAATAATCCAAATACACCAGAAATAAAAATCCCAAGACCCTAATGAATTCAAAACATCGAAGAGGCAAGTAAACTTGCGAGCCACTGCCTTCATTAAATCAAGAATGAAACTTGAATTGTGAAAATATTTACCCTCCAAACCTGTATTTACTGTTTGCTCGATAAACATTTGTGGATACCGAATAGGATGAATTTACCTCCGATAATTCTATTATTTTTTTTGAATAACCAAAAAATCATAGAACCGAAAGGATTGAGATTAACTGTGATTCATTAATTCCGCAAATGAGAAAGAAAACAACGCAAAAACAAAAATATGTTGCGGATAATTTTTTAGTTACCTCATGTAGTGTTTATGCTGTACATCACGAACGTAAATCTGAATTCAACCCTGTCTCATCCCAGGTAGGAAGCGCCGAGGCTGACGATAAGTACAGCCCCTTATTAACCTTGATACATTGAGGCTTGGGGAGCCAAACCTGTGCCAGGCTTGTTCTTGTCGTCAAATTTATGCTGAGATTATAAGTTTGTATTCCTTCATTTTCAAAATTCAACCTAGGCTTGAATCAGCCTCAATTGAGGCTTCCTATACAAAGGTTTCATTCTGAAGGATGGACGAGTCTTGGGCCAGCCTTCATCCATTAGATAGAAATTTCCCATTATTATTGAAATAATAATAACAATGTTATTGTTAATATGTGAATTCAATTTCTTTCGTGAGATTTTTTTAATGTTTCACATAGTCTTATTTGAGGCTTGCCTCAGCCCTGGGCCAAGCCCGATCTCGATTCAAATCGAAAAAATATTGTTATTAATTATTCAAGCTGAGAGATAATTGAATAAAATTATTATTATAACATTGAAAAGATGAAGAATGCAAAATTTGAATGTGGAGTTTTAGAGTGTCAATTAGAGAAAAGGTTGAGTCACTTTATAATTCGGGTTCATTGGTGAAATAGCCCAGTAGGCTAGATGCATGTTTCAAGTACAGGCCTTAGTTGGATATCTTGGACAACAGCGGCATCAGGACGACCTTCTCTGGGGAAAAACATCGGCACGCGACACCTGAATTAATATATCCATACCATTCGGTTCAAGAATAATTAATAAAAATGAAATAGCTATTTTTCATTGAAAATTTTTAGAATCAGGGGTGCCGGTTCGAATCCAAGCCGGAGCAACTTTTTTTTTATATTAATTTTATTTTTCAATATTATTCGAACTCATTCATCTTGTGAAAGCCTTATAATCAAACAATAATTAATTTTTAACAATTGTTCAAACATTTTACAGCCTCATTATGAGGAATGGTTCACTCTTAGTTCAGCCTTAGATCTGAGTGTTGAGGAAAGCCTCAGTTTCCAGGCTTGGGGTGATCGTATCACTCTGAGGCTCATACAAGCTTGTCGCAGCCTTGCTATCTGAGCCTCAGACTAGTCAGCCTCAGCCTTGGGCAAAGGCTAGCCAAAGCTTGTCTCGATCGTCAATTCCTACCTAGGATTCCACCCCTCCCGCCCCTCTCCATACCTCTATCGAACACAGTGGCATGACATGAGCTTGGCCATGGGATTCTCCACGTTCCTTGAGTATTCCAATTCCGAAATGCTTCTCGGCTAGAAGGTTAGAGGCTAGAGATTAACCCAGAGGGGTATTGTGTTACTCTTCACCCTCTACCCTCTCCACCTCTCCCTTTCTCCGTCTCGTAATCCCTAAACTGTGTATCCGTGATCGCACGCCACGAGACGATTCATCAGCAATGAATAGTTGAATCGCGTGCTCCCGGGCATTAGTTCGACCCGTTAAAGCTCCATGAACTTTTATAGGTCATGTCTCATTCTCTTTCGGTCCTCCTCTCTTTCCCCGCTAACCCGAAATTATTTCTTCTTTTTTGCTTCTTTTTAAGAGAGTTTATGTTATGACACGAGAAAGATGAAATTGATTTTTTCCAGTGTTGCGGACTCTGCGGAGAGACGAAGTTATCAGAAAGTTTTTTCATAAATGAGATTCACCTGGGAAATGTCGACTGATCTATTTTCCCGGGTTTAATTAATTTGTATACTGCTGAATAGATAAATTGCTAATTGCTTTCTTTTTTTTTTTCATTATCCTTGTGTTTATATCCGAGAGGACTTATCCCTTGGGGGAAAACTTGATGGAAAAAGTTTGCTTTCGAAATTTCAAACAAATTCTTCAATTTTTCTTTCTCAAGTCAAATGAAATCCTCTGGAATTTTCATATGTTGATATTTTACGATAGAATATACATTCCAAGCATCCAACTGAAATTTCATACATTCGTTAGAACTCAAGTAAATATTCTGTTGAAATTTGAGGAGAGATAAAAACCCACTGCTATCATTGGAATTTTCTGTGTTCATAAAATGCCAACAAAAAAGAATGATATTTAATTTCTAATATTAACCTCATGAATTTGGCGTTACATTCTACACGGATTATCGATAATAATCATTTGAAGAGGCACAAATTCAGGATAAAGAGAAGGCGTGATAAAGGAACGGCTCACCAGTGGCTTTGATACTTTAATATAATAAAAAAATTTGTAAAAAAATGTTTTTTTTTTTCACGCGTAAACCCTCACCCTCTCCCTCGTAGAAATCGAGTCGTCAGATTCTGTAGAAAAATGACAAACGCTGCAGAGTTCTGTAGAAATACATCAAAACTGGCTTACAATTTATGTCAGATTTCGTCAGAAGTCGGTCAGAATCGGACATATATCGATGATATTTGACACTTTCCATCAAAAATTGACGATTTCTATCCGTAAATTGGAACAAGCAGGTCAGATTTCGTCATATTTATCCAGAAAAAAAACTTCATAATTCGACAAATTATCAAAGAATCTGCCATGATCTGTCATAATTCGGGTGTAAATAGGGATGGCGAATTTGTCAAAAAATGTCATGATCTGAAATATTTTTACAGAATGTATCATAAAATATCATACTTTGACGTTTTTTTTTATATATTAATTAGTAAAATAATTTTACTGTAGTCTATTGACTTTTGTTGTCAAAATATGAAAATGTTTCACCATCAATTGGGACATCATCATATGTTATTAAATTTTCTCTTAAAAAATTGTATCATAATATAACACTCTACTAGGGAGGCTATCAGCGGGTATTATTCTTTTAAGCCGTATGGGAAGCACCCACACAGATAGTATCGACAATGCGGTGATTTAGTTACAGTAAACTTGCTCGCTGGTTTGAACTTAACACTTCTAAAATGATAGTGGACTTGCGGACTAGTTTTCTATGATGCGCGCTCTAGCGGCGCTTTCAGAACTACCAATTTCACTCATACACATAGCATTATATCACATATTATGATGCTTAGAACATGACATAATCTGTCATGATTTGACATTATATATTCCATTCTATCACTTTTCATTAATTATTCCCAACTAGCGGTCCTACCCTCGCTTCGCTCGGGTCAGATTTTTTGGCAGCTCCTATACTGACTTATAATTATATATAATTCATCGAGGGAAGATTAGTAAAATGGACATTCTAATTGAGAAGATTCCAGGAAATGGCAGGCAGAAACGATGTGTCAGGATTAATTTTTCCCAATTTTGAGAAAATTTCCCTTTTCGCCAAGTTTTGGAAGGATTGCCCCTTTGAAAATCTACAAAATTAATTTTTTTGGTGATATCTCCGGTTCTATTAGTCATAGCAGCCTGGGGCTGATTTCAAATTAAAGGTGAGCTCATTTCTCTTTAATCCAGTGGGGTCGAATTTTTTCAAGTCAATTTCTCAAAAACTTTCAGGCCATTTTCTGAAGATTAGTTTCCACATTATGAGTACTTGATAGATGAATAATTTCTTGTTTCGAACTGCGAAATCGATGGAACATGAGCTCACCTTCCATTCGAGATCAATCCCAGATTGCTACAACCAGTAGAAGGAGAGATATTCTCGAAAAACTAAAATTTTCTAAAAACAGTTCTGATTTATGATTCTATAGGAAGTTTTTTCAGCTTTCTAATAGTATCATCAGAAAAAATCTATCTCTAATTATTTTCATCAATATCGATTGTTTTATTGGGGGAAGCTGGTGTAAAATAGGTATCCCCATTGAACGGTTCGAGATCGAGATTTTTCAAGAATACCATTGTAAAGCTGAGAAAAATTTAGGAAGAGAACGTATGTTAGTATCGATCTGTTCCAGTTTTCCTAAAGTTTCATTTCTTGGGCCAAATTTGAAAGGAGTCCCCATTTCGAAAATGAGACAAAATTACTATTTCGGCAGTATCTCCGATTCTATTCATCGTAGCGACCTGGGATTGATCTCGAATGGAAGGTGAGCTCATTTTCCATCGATTCATGTTATCCATATTGTTCTTAATCAATTCTTCAAATACTTATAGGCCATTCTCTGAGAATCAGCATTTTCCCTGTAAGTCTTCGAAAAATAGATAATTGCTTCCTTTATACTACATGAATTGATAGGGAATGAGCTCATCTTTCATTGAGGAATAACCGGAAATCCCAACACCCGATAATACAAAAAAATTCCAAAAAACGGAAATTCTTCAAAAATAGAAGTCTTTTATATTCGAACTCTTAAAAAATGAAATTTTTGAGAAATTCGAAAAATTCAAAAAATTAAGAAAGAACCTTCCTTCAATATTCTCATCGATATTGATTGATTTATCAGAAGGAGTTGGGGCAACATATACATTCCAATTAAACGGTTCGAGATAGAGATTTCACCAGAATTCTATTGGGAAGCTGTAGAAATCTTAGGTCAACAATATGTATTACTATTATCTTTTTAACTTCCCGATAAGGGAAGTATATGTAATGGCCCCGAAAGTGAAAAATCGATTTTTCGATCGATCTTCATGTTTTAAGACCTCCCCAATATTTTTTGATAGTTTTCACGATCATGTCTGTGTGTGTGTGTGTTTGTGTGTATGCCCGATGATCAATTTTTTCGTTCACGTTTTCTCATAAATCAATAATGTGATCGAGGTGATCGATGTGGTAATCGAAGCATCTTGACATAAATTCGCGGTCATTAGATTTTGATCGGAATCGATCCAGTACTCTCTTAGTTTTTTAAGAAAACCATTATCAAGTTCTTCCCAAAAAGTGGAGTCTATGCATTACCCCCGAAAAGGAAAAATTGATTTTTTTTATTGATCTCCAGATTTTCAGATCTCCCCATCATTTTTTGATAGTTCCCACGATTATGTCTGTTATTATTTATCGTTTTTATCATTCATCATTTTTTCTAATAGTAAGTGAGAGAAATTATCGAGGAGTTCTTACGGCTTGAAGTTACACTCATCACAATACATTCTCACTAATTCCTTCTAATCAGCGGTAACGCACTCCTCCATTCGCGAGCGAGCGAGCAACTACGCACTCCTCTATTCGCGAGCGAGCGTAGCGAGCGAGCAATTGCTCACCCCTAGTTTCAATTTATCATTGATATGATTCCCATGAGAAGTTTTCTCAGCTTTCCAATAGTATTTTCAGAAAGGATCTATCTCCAATATTTCCATCGATATTGATTAATTGATCAAACCGAGAGTGGAATGAATCGGGCAATCCATTTGAACGGTTCACAATGGAGCTTTTATAACCAATTCATTGAAAAATTGACATTTTCTTAGATAGAAAACATATCTCAGTATCGGTTTTTTTCTAACTCCCAATGTTCTTGAGCTTCCTAGAATATTCTTGAACCTTCAACGAAATTCTAGAATTTTTTCGAACTTTCTGAAACATTGGAAAATATCTCCCAGCCTTTTGCAACATTCTCGAATCTTCAAGAACACTCCAGAAAGTTTCCGAACCTGCTGGAACATTCCAAAATATTTCCAAATCTTTTGGTACTAAAAAAGATTTAGAAATATCTTGGAACATTTTTAAATATTCTCGCACCTTGGGGGGCATTGTAGAATGTTTCTGAACTTCCCGGAACACTCTAGAACAATCTAGAATAGTCTAGAACAATCTAGAATATTCTAAAACATTCTAGAACATTCTAGAGCAGTTTAGAACATTCTAGAACAATTTGAAACATTCTGGAACAATGTAGAACAGTCTAGAACCATTTAAAACTTCCTACATCAATTTAGAACATTCTAGAAAAATCTAGAACATTCTAGAATAATTTGGAACATTCTAGAACAATTTGGAATATTCTCGAACAATCTACAGCATTCTAGAACAATCTAGAACATTCCCAGATCTTCTGGAACATTCTAGAGCATTTTCGAATTATTTGGAACCTTCTTGAACATTCCAGAATACTCTCAACTATTCTAGATTGTTCTAGTAAATTTTAAAACGATCTAGAGCATTGTTGTATATGACTCATGAGGAGCAAATAAATAAAATACTCGCTTTCATCCCCATATCTCTGGAACAAACCCCCCTAGCCGAAAACGGAAAACTTCTTCATGGTTGGGGGGTGGAGGGCTACCACACCATATAACCCCCATGGGGCTATGAGGGTTGGTTTCCGAGCTTTAGCGGCATTCACATAATAACACACTTTTTTTTATTATATATATTGATTTCTTCTCATTAATCGTCCAATTCTGACAGTATATGAAACACCATGAAGTGGTGAAAAATCACAAAAGAAGAAAGGTCGTATGATGGCAAAGATTGTCATTTTTGGACATATTTGGACGTTACATGATATGGCGAAAAATGTCATAAAGCGACAATAAAAGTTTGTAATTTTATGTGAATAAATGACATTTTTGGCCATGATGACATAAAGAGTCATATAATGACAATATATGTCATCCAATCGATTTTTCATAATACGACATTCTCCGTCAAAATTCGTCATAAAAATTTTGACAAAACTT
This sequence comes from Aleiodes alternator, assembly GCA_963921955.1. Classification (NCBI taxonomy): domain Eukaryota; kingdom Metazoa; phylum Arthropoda; class Insecta; order Hymenoptera; family Braconidae; genus Aleiodes; species Aleiodes alternator. Next base: position 2,449,654 of record OY998115.1, on the reverse strand, counting down.
GAAGAATTATGTCGAATTGTATACTATTCTCTCATTATCTGTAATATTTCTCATTTTATGACATTTTTTGACATTGTTTGACATTATTTGTCAAAATCTGCCGAAGCGATTTCCACGAGGGCTCCCTTAATTTTCATCGAAAATTGATTGAAAATGGCTGAAATCAATGGGAAATGATCTCGATCAATTCCCCGTTTGACCCAGTTCCAATAATTAGTGTAGTAAATAGAGGAGACCGGGGTAAAATGGACTCCCGAGGCAAACTGATCCAGAATTTCTTCTAGAGAAATTAATTGCTGTGAATTTGTTCCAATAAGAAGTCTGATTTTCAATGCAAATTCAGTGGAATTTTCTTACTACTGTCTAGAGATGGGCGAGTGTCACATGACGCGTTACACAACGTTCCTATGATAGTCGCGTGACCTAACTTTACCCAGTAGTGGTGACCGTTAAAAAATTTCAATGATTGGCGATCATCATAAAACAAATAAATCATGACCGTCACGAATGAAATCGATTTAATGACGATTTTTTTACATCCATACAGCGGCATTTTACCACCACAAATAAAAATTATTTCCTGACACTCATAAATTTAGTTGTGACCGTCGTAAATGAAGGACATTCAATGACAATCATTTTACATCTATATAGGTACTTTTTACCGTCACAAAAAAATTTCATTCCCTGACACTCATAAATTCAGTTGTGGGCTTCACTTTGAACTCAAAATGTGGTGACGTCATGTGAACGTCACAAGACGGTCATTTTTTTGGTCATATAACGTCATTGAAAGAATGACCGTTATTGGCCATTTTTACTAGTGCCATGTACATTCGTCAACTAAAGTTTGTGAACGTTTTGAATGCATGAGAGCATCAAAAGAGAGCAGCAAAAAAAGAACATCGAGAAATAAATTTGAATGAAAAAAACTCCAGCGCCCCAACCGGGAATCGAACCCGGGACTTTCCAGTTACGCGCCGGATACTCTTCCAACTGAGCTACCGGGGAATTTTGATCATCCATAGGTGCTCCACGACTCGCCTTCTCATCCGATCGCATAAATGACACCAGATGTTACGTTGGTTCCAGTCTTACACTCACACTGTTTCAACATATCAGGAGATGCGGTAGCGTCTCTCGCCAAGTGCGTGTTTTACTCTATATACCACGCGAGAGGCTACCGCACTCTTATATACGGCTGAAAGCTACATCCCAAAATTGAAAATTGAGTTACTCAAAATATACGAGATGTAGAAAAATTATTTTTTAAATATCAATTCAACTCATCATTCTCTTCAATATTATATAATTGTTAAATTGTAATATGTGATATTCATTGAAGGAAAAATAGGTGCCCCAAAAGTTTATCCAAACACGTTTCGTGTGGACAGTGTAAATGTATTGCCACACGGATAGGGAAACGGCGACTGGGTAGTAGTGTGCGTGCACATAGATGCGACCCAGTGCTGCTAGAGGACGACGCCGTAACTGTGTTGCTTACACACACAGAGGGGCGGAGCTTCACGAATGGATGAGGCTCCTGTGTGTGTAAGCATTCTGTGTGCGAGCATTTCCATTGTGCTGTAAGAAACGCAGCGAATAATCTCAGAAATTAAGCGAGATACGCCTTTTCTCTACTGAAGTTTTTCGTTAGAGAATTTTAAGAGCTTCAAAATATACCTAGAAAAATTTCGCTATCTCGTTGAGTTTCTGAGATATTGCATGTTTCTGAGCATCATATTCAGAAGAAACTACTGTTACAAAGTAGTAGCCGCTAAGGAGAGGAGAATTCTATTTTTCGTCATTTGATTTCACTCAATATCTCGGAAACCAAGCGAGATGGTGAATTCTTTGCAGTAACCTATTTTTCAGACCTTGACATTCTCTACAAAAAAGGGCCAGTGCTATAAAAGCGTATCTCGCACATTGAGTTTTCAATGTGAAAAAATATCGGCAAATGATGCTTTTTGGGGAAAGTTATCAAGAAACTTTGTTTGTAATGCTCGAAATTTTCTACATAAAATTTTTTTTTTTAATTCTGCCAAGTCCAATCATTCCTGAGATATTCTCATTCAATAGATGATGATATTGCTGCAAAAATATTGAAATGGCCAGAAAAAAACAGCCATGCGTAGCATGGCTTTTAAAAAAAAGTCGCCAAGTGCGCGTTTTTGGATTCAATTTGATTGGGCTAAAAAAGATTCGAAATCGTAGTGTAGCCCCAAGTACTCAGTGCAAACGGAAAAGCGCAAATTCCGAATTCAGTAGCAATAATAGAGAAAAACAGGAGCCGAAACAAAAATTCAAAAAACGTGCTTGGCTGGGCGATCACTATCAAACCATATGAGCACAGCCAAGCACGTTTTTTGAATTTTTGTTTCGGCTCCTGTTTTTCTCTATTATTGCTACTGAATTCGGAATTTGCGCTTTTCCGTTTGCACTGAGTACTTGGGGCTACACTACGATTTCGAATCTTTTTTAGCCCAATCAAATTGAATCCAAAAACGCGCACTTGGCGACTTTTTTTTAAAAGCCATGCTACGCATGGCTGTTTTTTTCTGGCCATGGATATATTTCAAGAGAATACTTTATCTTGTTCATCCACGAACTTTAGTGGGCGACTGCAATGAGAAAAGGATTCCTTAACAGTTAACTTTTTGATTCAATTGTCTGGCTCCCCGGGATAAAATTTTTGAGTCTTTGGGGAGTCTTTTACGATCTTCAAAGACTCCCAGAAGGACTTTTCGGTCTGTAGAGTGTCCCGCAAAACCCGCAACTGTCTCCACAGTGTCTCGCGTTTCTCTCCCGCAAGGACTTCTATCATTACTGGGCTCTCAGTAGAATTATAAAGATTTGCAAAGACATAAGTCCTCATGAGGGAGACCGAGGAATGAATCATTTTTTTAATTTCAACTTAATAAATTTTAAGTTTTCAATTTTTATAATTTTTGCAAACTGTGGAATTATTATTTCTTTCATATTTGACTTTAATTAAAATTCTCAAAATAAGCGGAAAGTGGAGTGAAACGGACATAGGGGTAAAATGGATATATTTGAGTTTTGATGTTCATATTATCAATTTTTTTTTAATTAATCAAAATATTGGACATTAGGAGAAAAGACACATATTTCATTATTCTTTTTCAATCAAATTGACAGGCTCTATAATGTGAATACTTTCATTGAGAACTCTCAAAAGAAAGCCTTATTTGAGAGACTGATGGCTCTCGAAGAAAGACCGGAGGAGTCCTTATTTGAGAGACTGTGAGTCTCCCAAGTAAGGACTCTGGTTCGTTGAGCAGGGACTGAGTCCCTGTAGGAGAGACACGTGTCCCGTTCGGAGAGACAGCAAGGTGTCTCTAGAAAGTCCCTGCCATGGCGCGAATAGGGACTCTGTTAGAGACCGGGACAGGAGTCTTTCGACCACCGAAAGACTCAAATTTTTTCATCCCAGGTCAGGGGGCCCACTCTCGATCCATGGGAACTGGATTCGTCAACGAATGTAGTATCTTCGTTCATGGCTATTTCATTCGTGGAAGACATTAGCACACGAAAGAGTTTCTGTGACGAAATGCCTTTCCGATTTGTTTACGGATGTCACTTCCCTGTGAGACGTACTCAGATAATCTTCTTCATTGAACAGCTAAACGTTTTCCATAAGTTTGAGTTATGAGAACTGAGTCACTAGGTGATAAACCTGAATCATTCTTCACTCACAAAAATACCAATGTCACTCGACCATTATTAATATTTTCACTATCAAAGATTGAAATATAGTTTATTTGAGCTCTTCACATGAGGACTACCATTTTGTGAGGAAATCGTAAATTCGTTGACGAATTTGATGCACGAAATGTCTCATTCGTTCAAGAATGTTATTTCGTCAACGAAAACCAGTTTCTCATGCGTCGAGAATAGGCCCCCAGTGGGCTGGACTGTAGATTCACATGCGGAAGACCAGGGTTCGAGTCCCGACTGGATAGGAAGTTTGTGTGCCTCATAACAACAGAATAAAGTTTCTGAGCACAGTTTGTCACATGAAAATTAGTAAAATTGGCAGTATAACGTAATTGTTGAAGGCGCAGCTGCGTAAGCAGCACAAATTACAAACAAACAGATAACAGTTAACGTAGTTGACTCCCTACCGCCCAGTTAAAAAGTTTTGGCTCTAAGACGCCACCCTATGTGTTGATGATGTACTACTATGAACCTATATATTTTCGACTTGACTGTACACTCACACAGTAGTATCCTCTATATAAATACACACAACTGTGGAATGTTCTCCCACAACACGCTCGCGCGGCCATCTTGATACCCCTTCCACTGAGAATTTCGTCAAAATTTCGGTTTTATTTTTAATTATTCACCGAAACCATGTGGTCAATGATCTCCATATTTTCAAAAATAATTCTAGATGTATAGTTCTAATAGGTGTTAGTTTTTATAATGATGGCGTTTTTTTTTCAATGTGAAAAAAAATAAAATTAGAAGTTTTCCCACGCTTTTCTCACACTGCCTGTACAAAAACGGTGATTTTAATTGCAATTATCTCATATATACTGTGGACCATCGTTCTCAAATTTCATTATTAGATGCATTATGCATCTAATTATTTACAGCCCGATTTTTAAGCGAGTCTTGAACTTTGTCATTGGGGAGTCTAACTACCTTAACTCATAGATTTAGTTGCATTGAACGTATATTAGATGCTCTCAAATACTTGAGCCGGTTCATTCAACAGCATATTCATTAAGTATTAATGAATACGCAGTTAAGGCAGTATAATGGGCAAATCTAATCGTCATTTCTGCTTGGATGTGTTTTCCCTCGTTGGAATAATTTATTTCAATTATTCTCATGAGAATTCCTTTTTTCGTAAAAAAAAAGGAGATTTTGGGTAATTCCAATTATTGAGTCCACTTGCCTAAATCGAAGCCTCCTAAATGAACCATTCGTCAAATATTAACGAATATTAGTTTGGTTACCATTTTAACTACTATTTGTTGAAAGTAATCGAGGCTCATTTCAGCAAAACAAAACAGTTTCTCAGTGTGTAAGACAACAATGCCCCTGCAGGTTCTTTTTCATTGATGGATCTTTCTCTTTGCGGTATTTATTCCAATAGAACTTCAAATAAAAGCAGGAGAGAAAATCTCTATGAGAATATGTTTGAAAAAATTGGCCAATAATATAGACATACTCTTTCGAAATATTCATTCAAATTTTTCCATGAAGAACTTCACGCGGAAAAAACCTGATGTACCTCTTCTTCTTCTTCTTATTTGTGCTGTGACCGTGGTCACAGCTGGTCTTCAGTGGTTAAACTATACAGCCAACTTCATTCTATATGTACCTCACAGACACGCTTTCTTCGGTCTTTCTTAATCTTTAGAGGACAGTTTAAGTATTAGAATTTGTATATTATAGTACATGAATAATCATTATGTACCGGAAAAGGATGGCGTTGCCTCTGTTCCACTATAGTGGCTTGCGTCTGAAACGAAAAATACCAACTTTTTTCTCATTTTTCGGAATAAAATCAACAGATATCACAGGAAAAATAATGAGTGTATTGTATTGGAAATACACCAAAATAAATATGAACATTTTTGTTTTGAACATTCTTATTCAATCATTTATCATTGGAAGAACTAGAAAAAAAATTACAGGTTTAGTCGCATCTATAACTTTATTCTTACGAATATTATCACGAATAGTGGCTTCTGGTCCTTTAAAGGTTAACAATGAGTAACCTAAAATTTCAAGGAAAACAAGGGGATATCGATTGTAAAGTGAAGAATTGAATTATCTAGGAAACGATGGAAGATTAGATTTTCTTTACACAATTATCAGCGGAAGTTCACCTCGCTTTTCCCATGATAGCAGTGAAAACAATCTCTCTGTGTTTTTTCCCACGGTATACCATTATTTTTCCAGAATAATTAAATTTTTTCATTTTCGTTTCCAATTAATTTTTCCTGTTATTTAGGGAAGCAGAAAACTTCATTATTCAATAAAATTACAAATTGTGAGACCATCACTGAAATTGAGCGCAAATTAATTGAAAAGAGAATAGCTTTGAGTGATAATAAAATTTGATTAAGTATCCGAATATTGGGATTTTTATTAAAAAGATTATGGAACTTTTATGGGAGATGGCTACAGTTCAATCAAGTATGCTTTAAACTGTTCTGAAATGGAGTGGAAGATACGGATGATGAAAAAGAAAAGTTTTTTATGTATCCCGGAAAAGGAATGCACCCAAATGGTTTTTTTTTTCATTATTATATTGCCTTCAGACCTATTCTGGTCCAAATTCATTAGATTATATCATTTTTTGGTGGGAATTTCACGATATTTTTTAATGTAATTGACAAAACTTTGAAAGTTCATCAGCTTCGTTATTGCTGAGATGAAATTACTTCAATCATCGATGGTAGAATAATTTCCATGATTTTAACAATAAAACAATGATAACTCCTTCAGAAATATCGAAATAGAAGGAGCAAGGGTTCAGTGTGAAAAGTTTTTTGATGCGTAAAGAATGCGATGACGCGTAACGAAGATTCTCTTTTACGAGGAAGAATAGTCAGTGAAGCAACTGTCAACCGTGTTTGGCAATGTAGACAACGAAAGAGTTTCTTTTTTGTTGAAGGACTCTTGGGGATAGATTCTAGAGACGGACAGGGGACACTCGAGGAAAATGACAGTCCTTGAATATTCTCAAAATACATCAAAGTCTTTTGCAAAGCACTTGGGTAGGAATTTTCAACGTGAGGATTTTTTTGAGATAAATGCTGTGAAAAGACTCCGAAACCTTTCAAAAGTCCCTGAAAACTTTCCTTTTTCATCCAGGTTATTATGAATTGTTTTCCTAATGTTGGTTAAGACACTGTTCATTTTTCATCCGTCTTCTGATCAATTATGGATTCTTCCTCGAATCGTTTTGATAGTAATCTGATGAATTTTGGAAATATCTTGGAAAATAAACTCATTCTCGAGATATTCGCTGCGTCTTTTGCGCATAACTTGGAATTATTTCCATTCTTCACAATTATTTTGCAAATATCTCAGAAACTATCAAACTTATTAAGAAATGAGGAGCCTTTCTTTCGTACATCGCATCCGATTTCGACCCGATATAGTTCTGAGTTAGGCTCGAACGTCAGGCCAAATTTGATGTGACGAATTTCAGCTTAGTGCTACGATATACGCCCAACATCGCGTCCTATACCGAACTCGACAGACGACTAATAATATAAGAACAATTTTTTAACGTAAAATAAAAAGAAAATTATCATTTTTTTCCAAGATTCCATAATTTTATATCTTTATTATTTATATTTCAATTTTAATCATTTTAAAGTCATTTTTGTAATTACACATTTCAGTTCCCACAGGCAGATTTGAACCCTCGATCGTCGGATGATGAAACTTGCGCGCTGCCGACTGGATCCTCACTCTATTCGACTTTGACAGAATCGTACTGTCTATATGAATCTAAAAATCATTTGATCTCAAATTCATATCGATATTTATATTCTTTACATGGATATCCTTATTGAGAGGAATATAATTACAGAAGTGAAGTAAGAACCGAGAAACAAAACTACATATTCCTCACAACCCAGGTAGAAATGTATCTTGCATCTGCGAGACTCAACATTGGCGCAAGATGGATAACGCAATGTTGTGAAATACAAGCTTGGCGCAACCACGGTTCCTCCGTGCGCCGTCAAATTAGCTACGAACATGTTTGGGTAACCTTGCTACAGGGTTGCGCTAGAGCAGCGCACCCAAGGCTTGCTTTTGACTGGCAATTCTAGCTTGGGCCAAGCTAACTCGTGTCAGAAATGATAGTCCAATAAAGAGGAGTTCTACTTTTTCACTCGCATACTAGCTCAATTTTTTTTTAATAAATGGATTTCGATCCATATTTCAACTATCTTTGATTGGAAAATCCTGAAAGGGTGGCAAAGGAGTAAAAAAATCAAAACCACCCCAAAAATGACGTTTTTGCCAATATCTCGGAAATGGCGAATAATATGAAAAGAAGTTTCGAACAAACGTTGAAGATATTAAAGTTATCCACACAATTGTTAGTATACACTTTTTCCGTTTTTGCAAAATTAACCGAGGTATTGACAGTTTGAAAATTTTTTCATACAGCTTAGTCACGGGAAAAATCCTAAAAGCCTCAAAAAATCGGATAAATATAAAAAATCAGTATTTCTTAATTTTTTTTCCTATATATCTACAAAATACGGAGAAAGATTCCAAAGGAACCAAGCTTTTGTTCAGCGACTCATTCAAAAGTTGCTGAAGAATTAATTCTTTAAACTTATCATTTTACTATTCAAATGGTCTGTTTTCTGCGAATTCACCAAAAATAATAAATCCAAAATTGAAAAATATTGAAAAATTCTGAAAAATGAGAAAATTGGGGATTTTCCAAAACTACAATCAGTGGAGGTCAAAAAATGAATATTCCATTAATGGAATATTCATTTTTTGACACAAAATTCTTCTATCTTTGGGAATCAAAGTTTTATTGGAGTGTTATTTCTTCCTCTATTGATAATCGAATCAATTTGATGGCAGAAAGGGAAGATTTATTCAAATCAATTTTTATATCTATTCTTTAACATTTATTTATTATTTTTTAATTTTTTTAAATTGAGTTCACGAATTAATCATCAGTAAGAAGAATAATTTAAGAAAAGTTAATTATGGCGTAATTTTTCAATCGTTATGTTGGAAAAGGAAAGAATATGAAAATTAATCAAAAAGAAAAATTATTGAAAAATAAACGATTATAAAAAATTATTGGGTGATTTCAAAGCTGATATCGATTGGAATTCGTACCGCAGAATCGGGGGGAGCGATGTTGGAAATTCTTTTGTCAAAAGCAGAGCAGCCGAACTTCGGTTACGTGAATTACGTTCGATAATCGTTTCGAATTTGTTGCTCGGATAAGGGTGTTATGACTTTGGTCCAAATTTCGGATAGCTATAGGGTTCCCGATATTCGACTACTCGATATAAAATTGAGTTACGATACCAACTCACCATCCCAATATACAGGGCTTGATGTTTGGAAGAATATCAGGTTTATTCGCGGAACCAATATCCACGCCCGATATTGTTTCGTACTTTGGCCTTTGATCGACTTGCCCAAAATCGTATCAAATAATTTGGCCCGAACATCTGTCATCCCGTGGATATTGGGAAACCCTACATGGGATGGTGGATCTCTCAAAAATTTACTAAAACGATTCGTTTCTCATCAAACTATGATACTTTTGACGTATTCAGTGATTTTCAAGTAATTGCCATCATTTGTATTGTAATGGACTGTATCCAGAATCTGAGGAATGTTTCTTTTTTCAGCTGGAAATAAAACTTTTTAAAAAAATTTCAGAATGGATAATCACTTTTTATAATTCACTTTTTCATCTTAATTTCTTGAGTGGTCTATTATGCGCCGAGTTTCGTGAATCAGTTTGGAAATTACTGAGAATATGTAAAGTATTATGACTTTCCGAAAAAAGGGAAAAAAAAATTTAACCAAATTTTTTGACCATTTTCGAGCTGGTCCGTCTTGCCTCGCCCTCCCCTACTTCGGAAGAGAAGTGAGATTGCGTCATCTTCATGACTGAAGAAGAAATAATAATCGGAACTACCAGAAAAGTCCCTCACAAAGTTGTACCATTTCGCTTAGTTCCCAAAATCTTTTTGCGACGGAATTATTCCTCGAAACGTGAACAATTGAATTTGAATAATCAAATTGGGCTACTTCAGTGGAATTTTTATTCTTTTCTCTATCATGTTGTTCTTGTAATGAAATATTCCATTTAAAAAGAATGATGGGCGATTATGAGAATGAGTAATTAATTATCAATGTTTACCATTTATCATGATTTTTCATGCGTCAAAATTTTTATATTTACCTTTCACACTGAGGAAAGAGAAAATTCATCAAATTTCTATTGTTTGTATTAATTTATTTTGATTTGAAAACATCCATTGGACGATATTCAATAAAAATCCTGAAAGTAGAACTTGTGATGAAAACTCAAAATGCTGAATGAAAATTATATTGATAAAAAGAATAAAATTCGAGGGATGTCCTGATTTGTTAACAATTAGGCTCTGTACGCCTCGCAATTTGAATTTCGATTTAAATATAATTTCCATTAATTGTTTTGAGTTTTCTTTTCAATTTTGAATTCCCACTTTTTTCGATAATTGAGAAATGGGAAGAGATGAATTTTTCTCATCTTTGTGTAGTCAAGAAAGTATTAGAGGCTGACGTCTTCCGCTAGAAAGGAGCGGTTGAAATAAACATATCTTAAAGTCGTGAAAAATTGAAGTTTTCCTGGTATAAATTAATGTTTGATGGGCTTCAGTGCTTCAAGAGAGTTGTTACATATCGCAGCGCGCGTGGACGACCTATTAATGCATGATAGAAATGGCCACATAAATTACAGAGAAGAAAATCTAAATTTATCTCCCGCATGTATCACCACTCTGCACGTGTGAAAGAATTTCTTACAGTGCGACAAAAGTGACGGGGTTAGTGGAACTGCTAATACGTTGAGACAGTTCTTTCAATAGATCTAATTTTGTTCTATGCAGAAGGTCTCCATGAGAATCCCGGTGTTTATTAAGTCGCGAACAGGGCTGAGAACTTTGGAGCCTTACGATTTATTTGTCACTCAGTATATGAGTGAGGGTGCATCGAAGAAAATTGTCAGGAAAAAGTACCGAACTTTCCTAGGAAATGCGAGACATTTCACTAGGTGTACAAACAAAAAATCAAAACCGACCAAAAAACTAATAAGCACAAATGAAAAATCCATTAATTCACGTTCAGCAATTTTTGAGGCGCTGACAGCGCCATTTTTGATGCACTCCTGTGACTTATTGATGAACTCTTCTGAAAAATTTCCACCTAATTTTTCAATATCTTGTATTTGTCACGAAATATCCCACAATTTCGAAAGATTCAGTATTTTTTACTCAGATATTTCATTATATTTTCGTCTGAATTTCCCTCCGTGTAGGCACAATAATTCACCGATTAGATTGCATGTAACAGTTTGACAGTTAGACTCGTGTCACACAATGCCTATAGCACTGTTAAAAGAATTTTCAGCAGTGTTCCTGCCAACACTGTCAGAAAGAATCTTGACAGGCTCCCCACCAGTCCTATCAGAAGGATTCTCTGTAGGGTTCTTACCAGCACTGTCCGAAGAAATTTTTTGCCCCTAGGGCGTAAAAAACTATCTTCTCTCCCTCTCTTCATTCGAATAGAAATGTAGCTCTTTTCATCCTCAGTACAAAAAAAATTATACGCACCGCAATGAAAACTTTCGTCGACACTGACTTCTTTCCTCCTTAGGTGCATAATATACTATTAGAAGAACTTCTACGACTACTGTTGAAAAGGCTCTTGGTAGTGTTGCTCCTTCTTAAAATAAGAACATAAGAAGAGGAGGCTAGCAACGCTTGTCAGTTTGTTTAGAGAATAACAAAATAAGAGAGCCGGACTGCGAGACTGATCCCAGACTTCAAGTCAGACGCATGCTGTAATTAATAATAAATAAACCGCTCCAACTTTTTGATAAATAAAAGTGTTCGTGTCACATTTATTCTCCTTTGAATTTAACCGTATATTACCTAACAAGTGTGATAAAGTATGTTCTGACGAGTGTGAAATTGCGGAAGGAACCGAAATCTTGTTTGGCAATCACACGAGTCAGAATAGTATATTATATGCCTAGGGCAGTAATTTGAGAAACGTCTCAGAGCATATGTAATTGTTGGCAGAGGTGAAGCCGAGGTCAACAAACATGTGCTCTGAGACATTTCTTACATTACTGCCCTGGGCCTGTAATATACTAATTCTGCACATTGGGACAGAAGTGAGCTTACGCTCGAACGTAGCGAGGACTGAAAATCTCACTTTTCGTCCTCGCTACGTTCGAGCGAGGAGCCTTCTCCAGGAACAGTGAAAATTGTGAAAATAAAAGACTAAAGTAAATGAAAAGACAAAACTTTCCCGTTTAGGATTGTCGCGAAATTATTGTCCAAATTATTGTGATTCGTTTTAGTATATATATTGGAATTATTTCAGAGTAAGAAGCAGCGCGGAATTCGCGGAATTAGGGTAAACTCAGTTATGTTAGGGTAAAGTAGTGGGGGACTCGCGCGACAATTGGTTGGGTTGGGCTTCGGCTCTACCGAAATTGAGCGAAAACAGCCGAGGGAACCTAACGCCAACTCGTGGGAGAGAAGACTCGTTCTTCTTCTCCCGGGACACCGTAGCGATCACATCGTGTAAAGGAAAGTTAGACAAACGGAAAGAAAATTGAAGTAAAGATAAATAAAGAGAGGTCGACACAGAGGAAAGACAGCACAAATAACGTAAGGTACGCGAGTCCCCGCACAATTAATATTTTGAGTCTAAAGTAAAGAATTTTAAGTAAAAGATTAAAAGTAAAGAAAACGTCGAGTTAGCGTCTGTTCCGGGTGAGTCCACCCGGCTAATGTTGGATTTATTGTTGTTCAGTCTGAGTCTAGTTTTGGATTAAGGATTAAGGTGGAATAACTATACAATGATGCACGAGAAGTTCCTTTAAATATTTCATGTTTTTTTTTTCCAATTTACGTGTATATAATTAATTCTCCTGAATACATTGAATTTATATTATTTGAGTTAAAATTTGTCATGAGTTTTGTGTATAGTTTTTTGCCGTCACGAATACCCAAATAAAGAGTATCGTCCCCTCTTCCCCTCGGGATAGAATAAGAGTTTCACGTAAAAGAGCGGGTAAAATTAGAGTCTTTTTGGGATTTTGTAATTTATTTGGATTAAGGACAAAACTTGGAGATTTGTCGTTTTCCCCCAAATTAGTAAAATTTTGCTAAAACGTCTGGCGCCCATTTCAAGTAAAGCAAATTAATTGGGGATAAATCGAGTCATATTTTGGAGCATAAATTTGGGTCAGTTTTGGAGTAATTTTTCAGTGCATTTAACGAGTTGGCTCAAGGTCAGTCAAGCCAAGTATCTTCAAAATAATCTGAATGTAATCTCTTGATGTTTCACCCTTCATCTCCATTATTTTGTAAATATCTCAGAATCTATTGTATTTACGGGAATTCATCAAAAATTCTTCTTTGTAGTCCACAAAATTTGCTATGGAAAGTTCTCTACAAATAAAAAAAGGATCGTTCGTCATTGGCACTTGACTACTGACGAAAATTGACTTATCCATATTCATCGATAGTTGACTTGAAGATAAAACGAAGTAGATCACTGAAAATCGTCATAATAAAAGGGCGTAGACGATAACTTTGTGATTTTGATGACTTTTTGCTCTCGAAATTATTGCCCTGCAGGTATGTTATTTTCATGACTATCGCTACGGCACGTGTAATTTTAAACTCCACAAGTGATGAAAAATAAAAGGGTGTACGTTTCCCAGAGAGGCATTTTTTATATCGATTCCTCCTTTTTTTTCAGACATGCGCGCCTAGTTACTCGAAAAAGGATAGGCTTTTTTATCATCAAATATGCAAATTTTTAAAGTAAAGTTTACTTGCACCCCATCGATGTTAACACGCCTATGAACATCGAAATATTCAAAAACTGATGAAGAATGTTTTATAATCGAATTTTCAACCATTTACTGTGATTTGAATGAATCAATTTGCCTCTGCAAGAATCGTGGAAATTATGATATCATTGAATCTCAATAAAAAAGATCAATTGTTTTGATACATCAATTCAGGGTCATATGTCACGATCTCCCTCTTCCTTCTCTATTGGAATTCTTTGATCATGCCATTAATGTAGGCATTGAGACTGATCAATTAAACTGATTGAATTAATCAATTCCCATTCTACGATTGAATAAGAAACAGAGTGAGATAGAAATAAAGGGAAAAAAACTCTTCCAGTGCATTCTCGTGGTAAAAATAAGTCTGATGACGTAGCCAGCATAGTTATTACATTATCATATATCAATGATAGGATGTATGCATGAAAGGTTTTAAATTGCCGATTAATTTTAATCATTCTGCAATTCAATGCCACCGTATATTCAATACAATTCAAATTTGAATGATAATTCTTCACATTCAATTCAATTGATTATTGTGATTTTCCTTTGCGTTAGGCTCGACAAGGCAAGTATAACGAACAAATGAGTTAAACAAAAGCGTAAAGACGCGAGTGGGAGAAGGGTGGCGTATTGAAGACTAGTTATATAGAGAGCCAGTGGAAAATACGATCGATTCACCACCTGTGCAATCAACCAATACATCAGCAGAGAATGGATTTCATATACAGTACTCTCGAGATTTCAGCTTAACTCAATTGGATGCTGTTCTCTTCATCGTTGATGCAAAATCGTTTTTCCATTACATGATTACATTTAAACAGGAAATTTAACATTCGATGCAATTGTGATTGAAAGGGTTCTCTTTCAGTTTTCTCAAAGTAATGGATTTTTAATTTGTGATTCTCAGTTGAATTTTGAATAGAAATGAAAATTCAAGAGGGAAGTTTGTAATCTTTTTTTTTTTTTCAATATCTCAGAACCTATGAGGGATAAGAAAATATTTGTAGGAACCTCATTTTTAGGAAAAAAGAAAAGCTGCGAAAAAAAATCCAGTGGCTTTTTTGATAACTCCCATAAATTTTGAGATTTTGAAAAAATGAAAGTGATGAAAAAAATTTTGACAATTTGAAAAATTGTAGGTGTCAGGAGGTTTTATGGGATATCTTCAAATTTGACAGAATAAGGGTTTTTTTCGCAAGTATCCCGTCTGTAGCTGTGAGTTTGAGCTACGAAATGAGCATTCTGAGAAATGTTCTATCTTTCATAAATTGTGAAATGTTTTGGAGCAATTAATTTCAATCTGAAATTTGATTGGTCTTGGTTTCCAGTGTTTTCAAAATATATCAAGATTCATAGAAGATAGAAATTGTTTCGTACTGTTCTCTTTAGTAGCTTTCATCTACAACTAAGGTTTCTATGCTTTTTCTCAAATCCCAATTATTTTTCAATTAACTTATTTCATTACTTAATACTTTATACAATTTTCATGTTTCATTTTAGCAAGAATATTCTTCTCTTTTTCCAAATAAAGAAAAACAGTGGAAAATTTATTCATTTTTAAAATGTCGTAAACTGCACATAATTTAATTTCAATTTGTTCATTTTTAAGAAAAATAAAAATTTGATGAATTAAGAATACGAAAAAAAAAATTTATTATGTGAATTATTTATCAAATTATTCTCCCCCTTATCATTTCAATTCTATTCGACTGTATTCGCATTTATTATTATTCCTTTTTTTTTGTTTTTGATACGGAAAAAAAATTATACGAAAGATATGTTTGGCATTCAATTGGACGATAAACTTATCCAATGAACGTTGGTTGATAGTGAACACGTGTGAAAAGATGAGGATAAACATTTTTATAGCTCTCACCCGAATTGAGTCAATGGTTAACGGATGGTAATTTTGTTTCTGGTATTCTCTTTTCCTCCATTTCTGTCTGTTGTTTTATTTCCTCGTTTTTTTCCCTCTTTTTTTTGGTGAAACAATGTGAGTATTCGAATAGCTACTCACGTGGTTGGGCGAATACATAGGGCTTGAAATTGACTCAATGACTCACCTGAAACAAAAATGTTGCGCAGATTTTTCTTTTATTAGCTGTCAAGATTGAAAAAGTGGATTTTGTTTCTTTTTCATTGTACAATAGCTCAATAAATGTTACAATTGTTTTATCATTGCTGCTGTTTGTTTTTGATTGGTTTATCATACATCAATTTGTATTGAGCGGAAAACACGTTCTCTTTTATCATGAAAAAGAATTATTCTCATATTTCTTTGTCATCACATAAACATCATATTCACAAAAAATTCTGAGAACAGAGGCTATACAAATTATTCGACAGAAATCTTTTTGTAATGATAATTAGAGTTATAAATGAGTAATTATCATTAGGAGGAATGCTTCGCTTCTTGTAGATTTTGCAACATTTCGAGAAAAACTGAGTTCAATATGTAGAAAATAGTTTGATTTCCAGATCGAATTTTAATCGTAATTAGTTAACAACAATTTTTCTAATAGTTTTGTGTGGAAATTCAAATGTGCTTCATAGCTTTCTTCAACATAGTTAAGGAACTTAATACAGGAGCATATGAGACATCCCACGCTATTTCACCTACTTTTCGGGTCATATTTTTTGATTCTGTTCATTTTTGGATATGCTGTTAAAATGTCTAATAAGAGTCATTTCCAATAGAAAATTTTTTATTTCAAAAATTTACGACCATTCTGAGTTTAGAAGAAAGGCTGTGGATGCTGGTTTCTCCCCAACTTCAAATGCTCATATGTCATTAAATTTCAGTTGTGTGAAAAAAGTAAAAGCATACTTTCTTTGGAGAACGAGCATAAACTTGCAGTTAAATTATTTGTAATGATTGAAACGCAATTTTTCTATTTTTTATAAACTATCCAAATAAACAAATCGACGGTTATTATCAAAAAGACGCTCCTAAAAATGTGACAAAAATCTATGTTAAGAGGGCAAGAAGTTAAAAAAAATTTAGAAAAGCAAAAAAACCTTTGCTCCATGAATTCTCGCGGGATGATGAATAAAAAAATATGAAGAATACCTTAAAAAAATGGTTATTTCTGTGAAAATAAGATGAAATGCGCTGAGTTTAGTCAGAAGATTACAGATTACTTAATGAAATAACAAAAGAGTGAGTCAATTGACTTCTCCAGGCCCGCATGTTTTACTGTTTTTGTGAATTTATTTAGAAAATCTGTAATATTCTAATTAATCCCAGCGCATTTCATTTTATTTTCACAAGAATAAACTTTTTTTCAAGGTGTCTTTCATATTTTTATCTATTATCCCGCGAGAATTCATGGAGTAAGTTTTCCTCGCTTTTCTTCATTTTTTTAACCCTTCTGCTCTCTTAGAGATTGATTTATTTCTGATTCTCCTGTAAATTTTCGCGCTGAGTATTCGAACCGTTTGAACATATATTTTTTCCAGATTTTTAGGAGCATGTATTCTATGATAACGGTTAATTGGCTTATCTAAATAGTTGATATAAAATGAAAAAATTGTGTTTTGATCATTGGAAATAATTTGAATCCAATTTTAGGCTCGTTCTCTACAAGTAAGCATTCCTTCACTTATTTTATATAACCGAAATTTAATAAGATACAAGCGTTTGAAGGCAAGGAGAAACGAGCATCCCCAGCATTCATTCCAAACTCAAAATTGTCGTCGATTTTGGAAAAAACATTCTTTTCCCATGGGAAATGACCTCTATGAGCCCTTTCAACGCCATATCTAACAAGCAGGAGTTGGACTCTCCGTGCGTTATTTGCAAACCCCGCTCCTTGTGTGACATTTAATATCCTGCCAATTAGATTGGCAAATGCTTCCGAATGGAATTTCATCTATATTGAATCGAATCGCTATTCATGTATCCCATTTGCTCAAAGAATAAAATTATTCCACAACGAATACGTCCTTATCCATTTCTACGAATATTGTTCCAGATCGTATGGATTCAGGATTCGATCTTGGGACCTGCAGTCTCAGCTAATAATAATCGATTGAAGCGCAATAATGTCATATCGTGGCTCTAGAGTGTTGAGGGCGTAACAAGATAGGGAACGCGTACCATTTACGCTCTTTTCTCGTCGAATTTAACACGTCGATATGATACATAAAAATTCAATATTAGATGGAAACTGAGATCCTACGATAAAACTTAAATATCGAAGTTCGGGTTCCAAATAGGATTTCTATTCTTTCTGATTGTCATCAGAATGAAAATGTACTCATTTTGTAGAAAAAATTGTCTACTTTCGAATGGTAAAATGAAAAATAGTAGTGTTTCTAGGTAGAAAGCTTGAAGTTCCTACTCTTGAAATCTTGAGAAGAAAATTTTTTATGACCATCCGTTATAACGAGATAAGAGGGTTGAAAGCGGAAATTTTTTTTCTTCATTTTTCAAATTGTTCCACTGACTTCAAAAATCTTTTTTCGCCTTGACCCTTATCAGGATCGTGTAGCCTGACCTTCCAGCTTCAATTTTCTTTTTTTGTTTTTCCCCTACGACCATTTGTTGCTGAGATATCGTCAATTGAATCAAAACAAGCAGACGCCTCACTCTCGTTGCGTTATTTGCAAACCCCACTCCTTGTGCGACATTTAATATTTTGCCAATTCGATTGGCAAAATGCTTCCGAATGGAATTCATCTATGGTGAATCGAATCGCTATTCATGTATCTCATTACTCAAAAAATAACATCATTCTCGCTACAAATACGCACTCATATATTCCTACAAATATTGGTCAAGACTGTATCGATCTGTTCAGGATTCCATCTGCGATACTTGGAATCTACTTGGAACTCGAAATCTCAGCTCAGAATAATCGATTAAATTGCAATAATATCACATGGTACGTCAAAATTCAATATTAGATGAAAATTCAGGTCCTACGATGGAACACAAAAATTGACGTTCGGGGTCCGAATAGGATTTCTATTCTTTCTGATTGCCGACAGAATGAAAAGGTACTCATTTTGTAGTAAAAATTGTCTACTTTTGAACGGTGAAATAAAAAATATTAGTGTTCCTAGGGAGAAAGCTAAGGAAAATCGTGATTTTTGAAAAAACTAATTTATCGAACATCTTTACAAGAGACTTCTTCTGAAAAATCTGAAATTCTCACCATTTGTGGGGCTCATTGAGATGAATCTTTTAAGCTAAACTTGGATGTGATCGCTTGGATAGTTTTCGAGATATAACCTCTTTTCATAAAATGGTTTTTGGCCAATATCTCAGAAACTACTGGAGCGATTTCGCCCAATTTCAATACCAAACTTTTCGTTCATTAGATGCACAAACTGACGAAATTTGAAGTCTCTAATTCAAATAGTTTTTGAGCTATCGTGTATAGTAAATTCAGGATAAAAAACACTGTAATTAAAATAATCTGCAAACGCAAAATCTCAGCAAAATTTACCCCGAGTGAAAATTGTGAGTTCAAATGAAAAATATTCCATCGCTGAGAGTGAGGGCTGTGAATCAATTTTTCGCGGAGAAAAATCGAAAACACGATTTTTCGAAAATTTGAGTTTTTTCGAAAAGTACTCAACCGATTTCGCTCAAATTTCACTGACAGCAATTTGCATGGAAAGGGAAAGTACTGTTAAACTTTCAGCTCACCAATTATTACCGTTGTGGAGCAATGAGCTGATATCTGTCACACACACACATATATATATACATACAGACATTTTTTTAAAATGTCATTTCTCGGCGTTTTGGATCATTCTGAGTCATATTCCGATGAAATCTCGAAATTGAAAAAAATCGCATTGACAATGCTTCCATCCGGAAGCAAAACTGCAGATATTAGCATGAAAATGGAGAACTTTTGGAAATGAAAAAGGTCAGACTTTTAATTTTGAGTTGAGATCCCGTAACTCTCAAAAAAATATTTTTTCATGCAGTTTTGTACAATATTCAAATTCCAACTAGAAGTCAATTTTCCAGTTCTAACTTCCTCTCCTCAGTCGCGCTCCATTTCCCTCAAATTACGAGATATATAGTCATAACGAAGGGGAAGTTGAAATTCGATTAAGGAACTTCATCTGGTAACGATTGAGTTGTAAGAAAAAGTATCACGACTAGCATAGTCGCTTCAATGACTTGCGTACTCGTAACCCGTTCGGATGTTACATACTAGGAATGCTTTTGCGTCACTCATAATATTTACTTTGTAAAAAATCGAATTTATAAAAATAATTGTCCCAAAGCTCAAAAACAAAAAGGTAAACTCATTCCAGTCCCAGTTAATTCTGTATGATTTGCTGTTCAAGCACAATGTACATTGCCTCATTCGGAGAACATTCTTGTTAGTTTCGAAAAGCGCGCGCTTCTGACGGTATCGTCATGCGAGTAAGATGAAAATCAATCTCCAGAAAATCAGAATTTTTCGAGACACATTAATGATTATGGAAAGTTCATAAAATGTTCTTCACAGAATTATTTATTCATTATAGAAGTTTCTTCTGAAACTATTTGTCAATGGCCCCGAAATTTCATATTCATAGACGGAAAAACACGAAAACTCATAAGGAATCGTGTTAATTTAGAATATTTTTATTTATTAATTTCCCCCGAACAAGATATCCGGAGACTTTGGAATTTGATCAGGTGATTTTTCAGATACTCTGAAGTGTATGCGAGTTCTTTATTGTAATTAATAACTGTTCGTTAATTCGATTACTAGATGAACTCTTTTGAATTCGAGAAATAGTTGAGAGACATGAAACTTCTGATGGGCATCTTCTCTATACAGAAAAGTGAGGGCTACAGAAGAATGTCTGCAAGCTTCCAGGAAAGCGCAAATCAAGATGAAAACGAATTATCATGGTTCACAACTTTGCTACTTGATTATTCAAGAAATTCAGAAAATAGTTGAAATCGAGGAGTTTCAATGGAGAATTGTTTCGTAGCTTTGATTCTTTCTCAATAGTTCGAGGAAGATGAGTATGCAGCAATGTTGCCTAATTTTTGTTACAAAATGAATTGTTGTTTGGTTGTTTTAAGAAAATTTTATCGATTCCAAATGAGTAACGTGATAAGTATCTTAGGGAATTTGATATACTTCAAAGAAAAAAATCGGTTTCAATAGATATGTCCCTGCTGAAGTTTCTCCAGTTGTTAATAATGAATCGTTGATTAAAAAAACATTCCAATGACTCATACTAAGATTCATAATTATTGTTGAGTAATTAATGAACATAATTCTTGTGAAATTAATTATTTTTATTATGAAATTGAAATTAAATATTTGCTGATAAACTTTTGCAAAGTGAAGCATTAATCCCACATAAGTCCAAGATAATTGAATACAATTTGTTCGCAAGGTGAAAAAACTTCAAATTAATTTCCGTCACAGGATGTGTGCCTCCGAAATAGAAACATGGAGAGAGAGAGAGAGACAGACAGAGGTTCGAACTTGGAGCAGACGGTTATGAGATGAGTCTTAAAATATATTACACCTAATCCATCTCGCATGAATATTATTTTTGGCGTGACAGAGAGGAAAAGATTACGAAGCGATGCTTATCCAGAATGGAATGAACAAATAAAAACTTCCAGTTTGAAAAAATAATGAATTTCCATTTCTCTAGGGTGAATAAAAAATAGGTGGCTGTTTCCACTTGAGAATTTTTATTAAAATCGAATGTAGGTTCTTTTACACATTTCCCAGAAACTATTGAATTGAGGAGAATTTATCGAGACACATTTTCCTTCTAAAAAAATATCTCTCAATACTTTTCTCTTAATTCCCCCATCTCAGAGATTTTCTTGAAAAAAAACTATGAATGAGGAGTCGACAAATTTGATGCAGATTTTCAGAATGGCTCAGAAACTATGGAATTTATGGGAATTCGCCTAGACACATTTTTTATAGCTCTTATAGCTTAAAATCTTCCACAAAAAATGTTTCTTGACATTTTCCACTCAACTTACTCTTTTCATAGATATTCTAAGAATTATCTACATATAACTCTTTTGATCCTCTTCTTCCATTAATTCACTGCTCGTTTGTGAATCTGAGTACGAAGATTGAAGTTTTGCGGATATTAGTTGATGTTTCAATGCATCATAGTGCTCACAAAAGATAGTGATGCGCGGAGGCACCCGCGTATGCCTCATTGTTAAATTGAATTGTTTGGAAAATTCATGAAACAAAACTAATTATCAATAAAACTCACCCGCATATCCAAGAATGACGTCTCCTGGGAATACTGCTTGCGGGTACTAGGAGTAATGGCTGAGGTGGTGCTGATTTACCACCACCCTCGCCAGCCGGGAGCCTAAGCTCCGGCACCTGAAGGTGATTGTTCATCTCCAATCGCTTCACCGTAATTCTTTTCTTTTTTCTCCCGATTTTCTAAGAAATTAAATTCTCACTTTTTATTTCATTTTTTCGCGACTGTGCCTCATCCCAATATTCTCTTCTCGGTCTTTGATTTTACCGAATATAAGTCATCACGGATTCATAGAACACGCCGAAGCACCTGAAGAGCAAGTGGGAAATAGAAATAAAAAATTCAGGATTATTCTGTGAGAATTAGTTGAAATGAAATGGAGTATTTTGTATGAATTCGGGAAGTCGAGAATACATTTGCGGGAATTTGAAGAAAAAAAATGTCGGAAACGAGCTGATTTAGAGGGGTGAATCTGTGAACCTTTTTATAGAAAATTGTATCGTCTACGAAATAGGTCTCTTCATAAATTTTTATAGATGCAATTTTTCCCGAGATATTTGGGAAACACTTTGAAAATATTCTTATTCCACTAAACTATCACATTTAGCAAAATTTATTAGGAGACCTTTTTCTGTAGATGCTCGAATCCTCAACGAAAAGGCACTCCTGAGTACTATGGCTAGGCTCAAACTCGTTTCAGAGATATTCGAAAAATAATTCATACAAAATTTTCTCATTCAATTTTTGATGATTTGACTGCTGAATTTTTTCATAGAACAGTTATCGATTCTAAAAATTGAAACAAATTCCTTGTATTCTTTGGGACTTCAAAATGGGAGAAAATTGTAAAATGAAGAAGAAATAATTGAAACTTAAGTTTTTTTTTAATGACTTGTCCATTCATTCAGAGCATTAAACACTACATTGATGATATTTTTTTTTTCAAATTGTTTAAATATCATTATTGTTAAATAAAAGATTTTCAAAAGACAAATGATTCAATTTTTGCATTGAAACTCTTTGAGTGCAAACGTAGAAACACCATTAACAAATTTTTGTGACAATCTCAATAATCTTCTAGAGAGTATACTATTTACTGTTATTCGTCAAAACAAGTATTTCCCAATTCAGAGTGACACAAACCACCCTTGACTCCAAAAGAGATGAGAAAAGAAAAGACAAAGAGTCACATTGTCGTGATTAGTAACACGTAGAAACGTTGGTTCTTGGCCAATTCAGTCTCATATTATTGGTTAGAAGAACCGCAACTAATTGAGCTACAATTATTCGTAAATCTTCTTTTCGAACTAACTTTGGCACTAAAATGCTACAGTGAGCTGAATTCTTTTCTCTTCACTTTTCTGAAATCTTTTCGGAAATAATTGCAATGGGGATATTCTCACCAATCACACTAATTATAGCAGGCTTTCAGAACTATCGAAAAAAGTAATTTAGAAAAATTGCCTATCTCAATTATAATTACTATATGATTTTCTGGGGTATTTCACAAAAACTGGAGTCATAATAAAAAATCGTGTCACCCTATATCCACAATTATTCACATTATTCCACAATTATTAACCATGTGAACTATTTTTTTTTCTATTTTTCTTGGAGTTTTTGTAAATTTCCTCAAAATCTATGAGAGATAGAGGAAATTTTGTAATGGCCTTTTTTGTAGTGGGAATTAGTATCTTTAAGAAAAATCACTGCAAAAATTTCTCCCCCTCTTCCAGATTCAGAGGTCATTCTCAGAAACTTGTGACAGAAAACTATTTATGAAAATATTTTTTTTTTAATTACACATAAGTTTCCTCAAACTATTTCGAAAGCCGTGAGAGATAAACAAAATTTAGCAATAACTTCTCTTTTTAGATCAGTCTCTCACAAAAATAGCTTGAATGAAAATTTTTCTAGCTCCCCTAGGTTCTGAAAGATTCAACAAACAACAAGAACAGTATCAAATCTACCACTTAATCACTGAATTTATGCAATTCCACTCCTCAACGTATTCATTTCACAGCTCTGTCACAAATTTTTTCCTCCCACTAATCCCTACACTTTGATGCACACGAGAAGATTCTTCTGCATAAATTCCAATTTTTTTTTATTGCTCACTTTGATGAGCTAAAAACGAACTCTGCACATTGTATAACAGAAATCGATGATTGAAGAATGAACAAAAAAGAAAAGAGCAAAAAAAAGGGAAATGTTTGATGATGTTGACAATAAATTGTAGCAAAAAAGGCGAAAAAAAAAACCTTGAAAGGAAAATGATTGAAAATAAAATGTGATATCACATAAAAGTTGAAGGCAAAATTACAAAACTTGGTGAAGATATAAAGGATTGGAAAATGTATGAAAGAAGAAAAATAAAAAATTTAATAATGAGTGAACTTTAGAAAAAAGGCCTTTGTAAGTTTACTAAAGGAAAATCGTTGAGGGCTCATCGATGAGTAATCGATAATGAGGCCATGATTGAAGATAAAAATTGCTCTTACTTAATAAAGGTGTAACATTTTTCCATTAAAAATAAAATCCAGAGGATGAAGAGACAAAACAAAACAACGTGACTAGCTTTGGAATATATTTTCTCAGAGTTTCACAGAAATTATGTGAAAATACTGAAATTTTCATGGAGACTTTTTTTCTATAGAGAGAGAGATTTTCATTATTTTCGACTATTTTATGACTTTGACTTTGGTTGCAGCAAAGGGAATATGAAATGCAGTGAATGAATTTCAAAACAAAGCCAGTATCTTTGAAATATGTCAAATAATAATAGCAAATAATTATTTCAAGAGATCTTTTGCATAGCTCTCCGTTCTCTTGTACAAGAAAAAGCTTTCATAGAAATTTCCATTTATAACTTAAATTCTGTGATTTTCTCTGAAAAATTAACAACAGAATTGAAGTCTTTCGTTTAACCTCTGTCTCTACGAAATTCAAGACATAAAAATGAGAGAAAAAAAATATATATTTTTGCTATTCAATGAAAAATGAGCCATTAATATTTAGTTCTCTCTTTTTATTTTGACACGTACAAACTCATAAAACGCGTTCGACGAGTCAACAGTTGTGTTATCGCGCGCTAACCGAGTGCAGGCATGAAGTCTGAGTATTTACTAGGTCTCAAAAAAAAAAAAGAGAAAAAAAGAAACGAAGCAGAGGAAGGCATGAAAATGTACGACACTTGCGTATATACACAATAATAATCAGCACTTGACCAGTACGTCGCACCCGGGCTCGAAAAAAAAAACTACGCATAATCAAGTTAATAAAATGAATAAACCGGACCAACCGCAAACTAACATTTGCACGAGTATCTTCATAACACATTGAATGACGTTAACTTAATATTTTTTCATCTTTCAGTGAAAATGTTTTTATTTGAAATTCAGAAATCCATTTAAATTGTAAACAGAAAGAAGGGAAATATGTATTTGCAGAATATCACTTCACAGTAAATAATTAACACTAATATCACTTAAAAAAATTATTGATATTTTCATTTAAAATCCTTTGGCAGTGAAGACACGTTTGTTTTTTTTCTTATTGTCAACAACATTTCATCAATTTCATTAATGTTAAAGAGACAATGAAGAAGAAAAAAACGTTTGATGCAGTGTTTAAAATTCACACAATGGAAATGTTTTATTTACACTTTTTTTTTTCTTTTTTTCGAAAGTAATTCTCATAACATAGGCGTAACTCGTACATGTATCCAAAGTCGAATATAAGTATTTCATTCTTTCTTTCGTATTCTCCTTTTTTTTTTTCCTCTTTCCCTTCATATTCGTTACATTCACTCCTTACCAACTAACAACCGGAATACTTGAGCCAGTGATAGTTACTTTATGAATTGATATAACACTATCGCAAGAAATTGTAATACTATAATTTTCAATAACACGATTCTCGCAATCAGTTATAGAATGGCAAGTAAATCATTAAAAAAGAAAAGAAAAAGTATCTGCTTCATTTGATACTTAAAGTCCCAAAGATAATACAATTAATTTAAAAAAAAAACGTACCGGAAGTGGCAGCTGTCAGGCTCGAAGATTTGAATATAAAACCGAACAAAAACAAATGATCAACGTAAAGAGTTTGGTAATTTTTATTCAATTCCCTCACGCACACACACATACACACACACATGCTTATTTATTTCATGAAAAGATAATTTCTTTCAATTAATTTTGAGAAAAAAAAATGTGACAAACAAGATTTATTATGGAGTGAAGGAGTGAGAATAATTGGACGTCCAGCATCCAGTGGATGAGGCGTTACAAAGAGATCCGTCTCGTCGACGTTTGCCGGTGGAGACGCACCACGGTCGACCCGTTGAAACGTTCCGAACAGGAGGGAGAGAAGAGAAAGGGAGGGAAATTGAGCGGAGGGAGTAGCAAACGGACGATGTGGGAGCGAGGGTTAGCGGAGTTGTACGGAAATTTACGAAATCGCAGCTGCAAGTTTGCGTTGTCTTTTTGTTTTGACAATGTGAATACAAGAAAAAAAAAACTAAAAGAAATTTTTTTCGTTCAAAAATATACAGTATAAAAAATAAATGAGACGAGAGATGTGGAGGTAAAAAAGATTTGTCTTTATTGTCTTCATGTAAAAGCCCCGGGACAAGCTATAGGGGGGAGGTGATACCGGGTTGCAGGAAGTGACCCGGTTTTCGCAGTTTCTTCGAATTTTTATTCTCACTCTTTTCTTTTTTTTTCCAGGATTTTTGCGGTTAATATTTTTCGAGTGATGAATAATTGCTCTCGTTTATTTTCTCGATATTCAAGAGAGAAGGAAAGACTAGTAGAAAAGGCTTTTCGAATAGCTGCTGAGGGCTCCAGAGGTGGGGGAGATCACTTGCTGGGTGGTTACGTCGGTGTAACTATCGATTTTTCGAGTCACGTGGACCAATGCCTCTCTGCACCTGGAATTTTCATCTTTTTTGGGGGTTTGAACTGAGGTTGGGGCTTTTTTCCCAAAGTTTTGAGGATTCTACGGGTAAAAACGAGAAACTTGAGGCGAAAAATGTCATTCAAATATCTGAGCAGGATCAATATATTCAGAGTTATTTAACGAAGAAAATTGTTTTTTTGTACTATCTCGAAACGTGCTGATTCCAAATCAATTGTGGCATTTTTTCAATTGCATCGAGATATTTTTCAGCTGATATTTCCCGTTCTTTTCCGATGAAATTGAGAAAATTGCAGAGTACAAACAAATTTATCTTTTTGTTATTATAGGAATATTTTTTGTCAAAATTTTGTTACCTTGTGTCTCTATAAAATTTGAATTTCTGGTGGATAAAAATCTGCTGGCGAGCATGTCATTCCACGGAGTGATGATTTTTTATGAATTTTTTTAGTGTTCATTTTATCAATTTTCATCGATGACTTGACGCAATTATCAAAGAAATTAAATTCAGTTTTACGATTTTTGATGTTATTTTTCATTGAATTTTCATGAAATATTATTGGCACTATTGTCAATTTTTCCAATGATTTCATAACTATAGACGATTTTTTATCAACAATTTCACATATGTTTTCTTTAATCATTGATCCTTGAGTATCACTCCTGTTGCACATGATAGGATAGCTATTTCCTTCAGTTACCGAGACGTTTGATACTTGGGTTGAATGGCATTGTGCCAAGTCTTTCGTAAGTGATAACACTTTAGCGGATAGTTGAAGTATATTCGATGAATTCTGACGTAATTTTGGATTTATATACAATTGAATATTTTCTTTCTCATTTGGATCAAAGTGTTTCACTAAAGTATTATTGTCACTCTGAATTTCGCAAGTACTTGCCTCAGCATTTTTATTGTTATCATTAAAATTAATTTCCTCATTAATCATTAATTGTTCATTACAAAAATCAAATGATTTAATTGAATTAATTTCTGTATTAATTTCAAATGAATTCATCGATTTATGGGAATGGCTATTATTTTCATTATCAAAATTTAAATAAACTTTGAATTTTTTATCATCAAAATTACTATCACACTCGATTAAATTAAGTGCACGTACTTTACCAGTTAATTCACAAAATTTACCTCTCAGTGGTCCCAATTCTTTTTCAATTTCAACGAGTGCTTTAACCTCTGATAATCCAACAAAATTATTGTATTTTTTACGATAATTACTTTCATAATTTTCAATTGATTTGCTATCATTCTTGAAATTATAATTTTTATTTATTGTACTAAATGAATTTGTTTGGCTAGTAATATCATTATTTTCATAAATTTCAATGATCTCCCGCATTTTGTCGCTCTGCGCTGACGATGATACAACACGACGTGGTAATAAATTTAAATTATTCAAATTATATTCTTGTAATTGTCCACTTTCACTCGGTGTTTCGTACTGTGAATCAGTTGATTTAATTGATAATTCTGATGATACGTTTGATGCGATTAATTCATTATTCATCAAAATTTCATCATTATCCGCGGATTCAATGGAATTATCCATTTTTTTTTTACAATTTTTTTCACGATAAATGATAATCTGGCGATTAAAGGACAAAAGAAAAACGTTAAACGTTCTTTCTTTCTTTTTGTTTTGTGGAGAAAAACAAGAGATGAAAGAATCTAAAACTTAATGAAAGTTGAGATGAGCACACCCTCGTGTATTCAAGTGCCACTTGTAGAGAATCGTCTTCTGGATTCACACAATTTGAGTCTGTCGATTGCCAGTTTGTTACTACTTGAGGATATTTTACCATTCATAGGATTCTCAGGTTTACTATTCGCTGTCGGTAACAAATGCATACCAGTAATGAATGGAAGTAAACTTATCGGCTGGTACATTCAGTCGGTATATTGTTTTGTGGGGTATACTTCATTCAATCAATAGATCTTTGAAAAAAAATATTCTTTGCTGTTTTTACACCATTTTTTTATAGACTACAAGAACTCAGGCATCAAACGGTAGAACATCTGAAAAAACTCATTTGGTGTATTCTTTTCCTCTTTCAACTGTTTGATAATTCTCTGCAACTATTGCTTCATTCTCTTTTTGTCATGATAATAATTATTTCCAGCTTATAGTCCACCAGACCACTAATCCTCTTATTTCAAATTCACGTCAAAGAAATGAATTAGAATGATTCATTCTTACACCATGGGAATTGTCATTGTTTATTCTTCTTATCTCGAAAATTTGTAAGGTGGATGCTGACGTCACCCTGTATTTGAGAATACAAAGAATATCAATGATACAAGAACATTTTCTGGTGAATTTCTATAATAACCATTGTAGTAGCGAATGGTATAGAACGAAGTTAAATATGTATTTGAAAATAATCAAATTCGGAGACACAAGTCGCTTGAGTCTGCGGAAAAAGTAATTCTCCAGATAAAAACGAATGCAGGTTATTCAGGGCGTAATCGTTCGAATGACTGAGCATTCGAATGAACAAAATTATTATTTGTCCTGGTCTCTGACAGAGTCCCTATTCGCGCCATGGCAGGGACTTTCTAGAGACACCTTGCTGTCTCTCCTAACGGGACACGTGTCTTCCCTACAGAGACTCAGTCCCTGCTCAACGAACCAGAGTCCTTACTCGGTTTATTACACTTTATTCATTACACTTTTAATAATTTTACACTTGTAATAAAAAATTATTACACTTTTAATAACTGAATTAAATTTATTGAAAAATAAAAAAAATAAAAAAATTTAATTCATTTATTGGACAGACTGAATGAGATATAGAATGGGTGTGTCAATCTGCACATTTACCAATGATGGTAAATGTGTCTCTTAACACTCCCATCCCATATTCAAGATTACTTTCGAGAAAAAATTGGATAGTCCTGCACCGGGAGTCGAACCCAGGATCTTCCAATGTCATGTCGGGCGCTCTACCGATTGAGCTATCCAGTTCTATACCAAATTTCCATTCGAATTGCCTTGAAATCTCACTCACTCAGTCTTATCCCTACTCCGCTGTTCCTTCATACAGCAATTTTAAATTAAATTTAATTCATTTATTGGAATATACCACGAAATTGACCGATCGCCTATATAACCCTGCGTAAAAAAGTCAACTTCAATATTTATTTTCTCCCTTATTCTACGGTCACTCAATTCCAGAAAATTAGTACATATTTTTAATCTCCCAATGAACTTATTCAGAAATTTTCAGGACTCTGTCACATTTGCTTTGTTTAGGTTCACTTGCTGCAGTTCCTCCTTAAGGCCCCCATAAAAGGCAAACGATTTGAAGTTCTTCAGTTGATGAATTCAGAAGATAATGAAGAATAAATAGAGTCATAATTACAATTATCCCGACCAGAAATTTGGTCCGGCGGAAGTTCGGGCCTGATCTGGCATGCCACATTTGAGCTTCGGTCATGATCCGGCATGCCTTATCTGGTCCTGATAAGGCGTGTGACGCGACTTCCAATAAGGCACCGGATAAGGCATGCCGGATCTGGACATGATTTGGCAGTCCGGATCTGGACCTGATTCGGCAAACCGAATCTGGACCTGATTTGGCAAACCGGATCTGGACATGATTTGGCAGTCCAACTCAGGTCATGATGTGGCAGCCCGATTCAAAATTTTTAATGGCTTTTGTTTGCAAAATAATGAAAAATTTCGATTCATCACGCCTTTTTTGAGATCAATTGCCCTCCTAAGACGCTTTCCTATCGCTTCGATCCCATGAAATACTGTTTATTCCATGTGAAAATTTTAACCTAAAGAGGATTTGAAAACGCTCGAACCTACGATTCCTAAACCTACGCTTTGTACCACGGACCTACGCACGCTTTTCTAATTTAGATTATTTGGACTACCTACATGAATATATTTCTTCAGACATTCATTATTTAATGATGATGACTTACAGAAGAGACTTGTAATCATTCTGAATACAGTTATAAGAAAAAGCACAGATATGACGAAAAAATAAATAAAAAATATATTTCGAGTAAATCCAGCTTTTCTGCTGGAGAGCTAGCTTTTTCCTCCTCCACCGACCTTCCTTCGGCTTTTTCCACTAAAATAATATTTTTCGAGTAAAAACGAATTAAAATAATAATAATTATTATAATTGTTTTGCATTTGTCAAACAATTTTTATTATATAACACTTGAATCCTGACTATATTTTACAGTATTTTATTTGCAATTGATAGGATTTCTTCTACATATTTATTATTGAAATAGAACGATTACATAGGAAAGAGTGGGGCGAATGAACGTTTATGCAAGAAGGGCCATCATTAATTATGTAGCAAATTTCGTGATGAGCAAGTTATCGTGATACTTTTGACACCCTATTCTGTTCATCACGAAATTTTGATGATTTTTTTTTCTTCTTTGAAGGATTGGGAAAGAAACAATGCGTAAATTTTCAATTACGCATTGCTAAATTTTCTGAGAATTTCCTATTTTTTTAGATTTTGGGAATTAAGATTTTTTTAGAAAATTCTTTTCAAAATTTCTAAACTGGACCCAAAAATTCTTGGCCATCATATCCATCTTAATATTGATTTCCTTCTCCTACTAATTCAAGTCTAGTCATGATCTGGACCTTAGGCTTTTTGCCGTAGATGAACCGCAATTGTGGCTCATCTACGGCAAATATTGATCGGTCCAGATCCGGTATGCCGTATGTGGCATACCAGATCCGGTCAGGATTCGGGCCCTTCATTCTCGCCGAAGCTGAGCCGAAGTGTGGTTCATCTTCGGCAGACACAGTCGGCCCGAATCAATGCCGGACTTGGCATGCCGTATCCGGTCTGCCGTAGATCTGGCCCGGATTCGGCACAGGGCAACTTCGGCATGCCGGACCAAATTTCTGGTCGGGATAATTAATGAAAGAGATAGGGACTCTATTCCTCGAGAGAAATTATAAAGTTTATTGAGTTCAAGTATAACTTTCGAAAGTTATGAGTGAATTCAATAAACAATTAACAAAACAATTGATTAAATAACTGAAAAATGAGCAATTAGGGAAGAAGGAAAATATCTCCATGTCCATTCTCTTCCATCTGCAAGAAATTATTTGTGTGAAAGCCTTGGAACTTTTATGCTAGTGAATAGGTCTTGTCACTTGAATTATATTCAAATTGAATGAATTTATGGGTAACGCACAACATTTCCTTTGCGCTGCGTCTGCGTCTTATATCGCATGGTCTTCACTCACCTGTTCTCGGAAAGGGATTCGACGAGAAACAGTGACGCGCGTTTTCATAGACTCTAGAAATGCAAAACTTCCTAACCGAGCCACAAAATGAAAGAAAAAACCATTTTGAGTACGGAATAGACAATAGGGCAGGGATTAACCCAGACTGGTCTCCATAAACTACTCAACGAATTTGCTCAAGTGATATGGGATTTCCTGCCCTATTATGTTCGCTGAGACGTTGTAGAATAGTCTATATAGTGAATACTGTCCGGGCACATTCAGCAAGTTTTTGGCAACTCCATTCAAAGAACAACTTCATTCAGCATGAGGAAAATTTTACTCGTTACTAGAATTTATCTTATTTCTTCATCAGCTTTGCAGGATATGTCATCCAAGGAACATAATAGTCTTGTGGAACACTACAATCAATAGAAGTTGATTTTTTTCTGAATTTTCCACCTAAGCGATTGATTATAGAAGAATTAAAACAGCAGAACGCAGAGAATTCCTGATAAAGTTACTAGTAGTCTAGGGCTAATAAATAGTTTGTTGATTTTTACTGAAATCATTAGAGAGATGAATTAACATACATCTATTTCATGGCATTTTGGAAAACATTTCGGAACGGAAGGAGATTGTGAAATTCTAATAAGGAAGAAATTTCTTGCAGAAGAAAATCAAAACTGCAATGAAGATTTCAATAAGAACATCCCTATTTTGCTTAATTTCCGGGATATTCTTCAAGAACGATTTATTCTCTCAGAAGCTGCAGAAAAAGTTTTCCGTTACACTGGTGTTGCCTATTTTGGATTGAACTACATTTGCATGAACAGATGTTTCCTACAGTAACTCTTTCAAGCTTCAGAAAACATTCAATGCTTGTGTTCAACTGGTCGCTAACAAAAGGTGTTATGATTACATTTCAAATGTTAGAAGACAGTTGGGGTGGCTAACTGTGCCTAACCGACGTCAATACCTTCTGAGATGTCAGATCCATAAAATGAACAATCTCGGTAAAAATAGTCTTATTGATATTGAATCACGTTTCCACTCTCTGAGTTCATTACAAAGGCCAAGAAATCGTATAGCCGCATTGGAAATACAGGCTGCTACACAATTTTGAAAGTAGCTCCAGCCGGATATCATGGAGACCTCATCGCTTCCAATATTTCGCAAGCTCTTCTTTCATTATTTAAAGTCTAAGGAGACAGTAGAATTTTCTGTTTAGTGCGTTGGTGTCTTAACCGTACGAGACTCAATAACTCAATTATATAGTTCATTTTTATGAAAATTTCCATTTCAATTCTGCTGTTCATCCAATGTATTAGAGGTGTATCCATAAAGTTTTTTGTGGACGGAAATGGTAGTTTGTGAAACTATTTTTGAAAATGCTTCGATGGATTTTTGAACCTGAAATATACTTTCTAATAAAGGAAGGAAGAATGGATAACAGGAGACATACAATTATCCTGTTATCCTCCTTCAATACTCAATCGTTAGAAATTTTTCGAATTTTTCAGGTATTTAAGCTATCAAAATATCAGCTGTTTGATTCAGGTGTTGTATTAGTTATTCCTTGTCCTATTTGCACAATCAAATATAAAATGTCTCAGAGAACGTTTGTGTATGCTATCTCTATGAAATTCGATCGAAGAGTCCATTATTTAGTATACCGATGTTACGCGTCCAGCAGTTCAGAACTCTACGAAATTATTTTACGAGATGTTCGTTCAGAAATTAACGAGTAGCGAAGCAAAATCTTCAATGCACTATCAAAATATATAAGAGATGAGAATCTAGATGATGCATACACTGAAAGGTCAAATAGAACGATAGAAGCTATGCACCACGCCTTAGGCTGTACTATAAATTTTTATCACCATCTCGTTACACAAACGATAACGAGATTACAAACTGGCTGACTCCCGAAAACTGAAATATGGACACTACACAGTGCAGATCATTGTGTTAGGAATGAAAGGCCCTGTGTGCTCGCCTTATCATAGTTTAATATCCCAATCATTGAGACTTATTCATATCTTCCGGCTCCAGGAACTTTCTGCCGGAGAGATATGGAAAATTTGGGCGTAGATACTACCTCTGGATAAGCTCGGACCATTCTACTAGAAAAAGTGATTAGCGCACAAATCTTCACCTTCAGGAGCAAGTACGCAATCAGTAACGTAACTCTGTCTGAGATGACATCTCCAGTAACTTGTCTCCTGTCTAGAACGTTACTTTGCTCAAATTCAGATTGACTAACTAAAGTACTCAAACTTTAGGTGAAAAATCCAAATTTTGAATTCAAAGTAAAATAGAAATGATTTTCCAGAAATCTTCGAGTCATTAAACAATGAACCAACAACGATCGTTAGAGCATTCTGAACTACATCTGCTGGGATCCAGCATCCTGCATCAGGCCAATTGCGCGACCAAATAATCATCTACAGGCCCAGCAACATTCACTACAATTTCAACAATTCAACTTCAACTATAAACCATTGTTGGTTCTTTTCCATCCTAATTATAAGTTCAATTCTACGCTGGAGAGATCATTTTTCATCGTCTTGACTGACTTTAGAGATTCGATTCATTCTCCAATAAATTCATTGATGTTCGTTGAAATATACAAATCCTAAACATCGAATTCTGACTAAATACATTCGACTGAAAACCTCTGTCTTTCAGATGTTACGGTCCCGCAAATCTATCTAGCTACGAATATTCCACGGGTTAGAGAAACGCATCCGGGAACTAATAGAGATAACACTGCAAGAAAGTCTCGGTGTAGTGCTAGAGATATGGAAGCCTCTCAGAGCAGCATGAATAACACGAGTGTGGTGCGAGGCCCACGACTTCTTTCATTTCTGTCTGCAAAGGAAAGGAAATAATATAAAATTGTAATAAATCAACGAAGAGTTGAAACCGAGCGGCATTTCCATACTTCGAGGTGAGTCATACTAAGAGACTCGATCTTCACGCACCTAAAAAACTTCGAATCGGTATAAAACACCCGAAACCTACCAACGGACGACAAACAAGATAGCAGTGCCAGTTTGCTCTCCAGCGTAAACTGTATTTACTCTTCTGAAGGATTTACTGCGCCGATTTTCTTTCAACGAGGAAATTAGGGGACAGGTTACACCTCTGGTTAACGCCCAGGAACTTTTTTTCTTTACTATATAAAGGGGAATGCACCACAACTCTCCACCATCAGTACCAAGTCGAATCTACAATGTTACTCTACTCAAATTCTGATCAATCCACCGAAGTATTCAGACTTTCGGAGAAAAGTCTAACTCTTTAGTTCAGAGTAGAGTAGAAGTATTCTTGAATAAAGACGTTCGAGTCATTCTACGATGAATCAACAATCGTCGTTTGAGGATTCTGAACTACATATACTGAGATCCAGCATCCTGAATCAGCCCAATTGTCCAACCAGAGAGTCATCTACATCGCCAGCGATAATCATCGGCATTCAAACGACCGAGTTTCAACTATAAACCGTTGTTAGTTTCTTTCAATTCGAACTGTAAGTTTACTTTTACGCTGAAGCGATTATAATTTTCTTCTATCGTATTGACTCATATGAGACGTTTGATTTATCCTCAAATAATTTATTTGATGCTGGTTGAAAATAAACAAATTATAGCATTTATTTCTGAATAAACTTATTTTGTCCGAAAACCTCTGTCCTTCAGACATCGGTACACTTTAGTGTTTTACCGCGGCAAACCGTTCCCTTATTTTTACTATAGGTATAACCGCAACCGTGACTAGTACGTATAATCTACTATTTTCTTCATTAGAAGGTTATCAAAATTCACGTGTTTTTCGGGTTGTGGCCGTAACACAGACCTCGATACACTTTAGTGTCACTCAGTGGCACTCTGGCGGATCCGTCGATTACCTATATCGATATGTTCACTCATTCGATCTTCCATCGGTCAATGGTCGATACAAATTCTGAAATTTTTTGGAAAAAAAAGTAAATCAACGTGGACAGCCGGCGATTGCCAGTTAATCATTTTCATTTTTCAAAGGACTTCAGAATTCTTATCGGCCATTGACCGATGTGATTACACGGCCAACAATCAATAGTTCAACAATGGGTCTGCCAAATCCAACCAATCTCTTATTCTATCTCAGGTACTACTGCAACCGTGTTCAGTATGAATAGTCTACAATTTTCTTCATTACAAAATTATTCAAATCCACGTATTCTCTGAGGTGTAGCCGTAATGCTGATGAATCATTATGAACGGTACGCATTCTTCATCAACCTAGAATTCTTTCAGTAGCACTAGCATTGAATTAGTGATTGTCCAAATGTCTTTTGGAAAAAAAACCCTATGTATAGTCATATGGATTCTGGAACAAAATTTCATTGATTGTCCAAAATCGGTACAGGAAAAAAAAAGTTCTTCCTTCAAATTTAGATGTACTCTTGAACCCATCATCCATCATATTCTCAGCAAATTTCAAGACCATTCCGAAAATATTACCCGCAAATCGAAATTTCAAGAAGAGAATTATGGATAATTCTCGCGTAGAAATCTGGCGGGTCTGCCTTTTCACCCCCTCAGGTCATCATTGGGATGGCGTAAGCCTTACCCGATCGGGAAAGACCTTGTTGCGTGCCTCGAAATTGCCTCCAGAAAATATTTTAGAGGTAAAATCGAGTAAAATTTGGCAGTGCCAGACACCTCAGACAATTTATGGCAATCCTGGTAAGTGAGGAAGCAGCTGACGAAAGCCAGGTAAAGAACCGGATGGAAGATGGCACCCACAATCGGCAGAGCGATCCCCGTGAAGAGGAAATGGACTTAATTGTCCCGATAGTGACTGAAGAAGCGAAGCGTCAGCTAGAGACCTGTCTCAATAAAATTGAGCAAAATATGGCCTTTACTGACAAGTCATAAAACAGAGGAAGAAACGAGGACCGTCAAAAATGAAGAGAAACCTTCGACATGGTCACGGTTTAGGAACTATCCACTAATTAGGGAAGTGCTAGTGCCGATAATTGACAATACGAGTCAACAATGGAAACCAGCTGTCCCTTTCTAAAGATATGAAAAAAAAGGAATATCTAATGTACCACTTCTAACGATAGAAGGGGAGGTGATAAAAGGGAAACGAATCCAAAATTCGGGCAGTCAGTTTTTTCGCTTTTTGGATCAACATCGAGCTTCTTCTACCTTCCAAATAAAAACCCTTGAGTACCAACTCGAGTCAGTGTTCCCTCCGAGAGGCCACCCCGCTGGGTGAAACAACCTTTTCCTCTTCAACCGAGATCGACCGGTCAACTTCATCAGGACGATAAAAATCGCATCTTCAGCTATTCTACAACTGGATCACCGTCAGCGAGCCTACAGTCCTGTCAACCAGCACCACCCGATCACTACGACTACCTGAGCTCCAACGCAGATTTCCCATTCTATCCCTTTCTCACCACCAAGTGTAAGTCTTGAAATTTTACAATTAATAATCGAGGTTCCACAGGTCTGTTTGGGTTTTCGTTCAATTGTTCTAATGATAAATAAATAACAGTGTGAAAAATTAACCCATTAACGTAGTCTTGGAAGTATTTCTATTGCATTCCTCACTAATTTATCCCGTCGGTCAGGAGATCCGCCTAGACGTCATGTTGATCATCGTATACGTTAGTATTTTGTCCGCGCAGTCACGTCCCGAGAATTATTAATTTATTAATGGGGTATGAAGATCGGGATATACTAGTTTACCTAGTTCCTTCTTTATATCTCGCGGTTAAAGGGAGATCGCGACGAGTTACGGCCCAATAGGGGGTTTCCAAGGCGTTTTTATACGCCTTCACGTACTTTAGCAACCCGAAGAGCCGCAACAACCTAGTGGGTTCATCGTCGGGAACTCATTAGGCAGACCCGACTGTGTATGGGGATTCCATGAGATAGTGCCTAGTCAGGAGTTCTCCGAAGCTTTTAATGTCGGGACTTACTGAGATTTACCTGACTGTGATTGCACCCAACAATCTCATTATTAGGAACTCATAAAGTCATCTCCTTTGTATTCCCGATCGGGCACTTGAGATGAAATCCTGAGGCAGCAATCAAGATAATCCGAGCATCAACAGAACACTTAGTTATACAATTCGTCGCTATGTGGCGTTCTGTAGTGATTTAGTTCCTAAATGACGTTTGGTCCTAAAGACCATAGATTCCAGTGACCTGGCAGGTTCCACACACTAATGTACTTCGCACATTCCATGGAGAATCAACTATTGCAATCTGATTTTCAGTAATTGCAATACGGAAATAATTAAATGAGGAATTTTGAGACATGGAAAAGTCAACTAATCAGTTTACTTTTCCTTGTATTAAAATTTCTTTAACTGATTTTTAGGAAATTTAATAATTGAATGCATAAATGCAATACAATTAGAATATTGCAACTGAATAAGAATTAATGAGAGGCCCATTACAAATTGTGAAAGAATATGAATACCACTGTTAGTCAAATTCTTCTCCTAATATTTAGTGAAGGCTGAATAATTATCGTTATAAATTTACGCGAATTAATTTTTATAGATCGGATTGTTATGAAGTGAAGTTGGCATGTCCCGATAAGGTACATAGGGGAGAGTGGGGCAAAATGGACCTAAAAGTTGAGATGACTCCAAATTTTTTTAAAAAGCAGCGGTTACACCAAAAAATCCGAAAAAATTTATAAACAATATACATATGTTAGAGGATTTTTTCAAATTTTTTCAGATTTTTTCGTCGAGTCCTTCATTCCAAAAAAAACTCCTTTATCATGTCACTATGAGGGTCCATTTTGCCCCACTCTCCCCTATATGTAATCTACTTACATATATGTAATCATAGGCTTTCGCTTGGTGCGGAAACTATT
Source organism: Aleiodes alternator (assembly GCA_963921955.1). Lineage (NCBI taxonomy): Eukaryota > Metazoa > Arthropoda > Insecta > Hymenoptera > Braconidae > Aleiodes > Aleiodes alternator. Next base: position 2,410,759 of record OY998115.1, on the reverse strand, counting down.
TTATCAACTCAGATGGTCTTCAATAATAGTATCGGAGATATGCAAATTAAGACAGTTAAAAAAGATGCAATCTAAAGCTTGAGAGATAATCGCTGAGTAATTTATCTATTTCTCTGCTTGAGTTTAAGCAATTCACATAAAATTCTCAATGATTCATGTACAAGTACCTCAAAAATTCTCATTGTTTCTCCATGACCGACTGAACTTTTACCTAATGCCTGAAGACACAATAGCAGGAAGCGGCCGGTAAGGTAGGGAAAATTTCTAATCTGTTTATCAGTATTTGAATCTATGACTTTCCCTGATTCATCCGCTAATCCTTTCGAAACGTATGGATTTATGGAAGGACATCCATAAATTTGTCTGTTAGATCATTGAATGAACCTTTTTCCTTTGGAGATAATTTCAGAGAACAGTGGTGAAGTGCGCTTCACTGTAGCATTAGTCGGGGATTATTCAGAAAAATCCAAGAAAGCTCCTTCGAAATAGTTGTTATATTATGGAAAGACTATATTTGAAGTTTCAGAACATCAGGTCTCGTGTTTTTTCAGGTTTTTATTCACTGTTATTTTAGGATTTCGTGCATAAAATAGGAAACGATGACGGTTAAGCATAACTTTTAATGGATATTTCTAGATGATTGATACGGTGAATTCATTTTCTTGTATGAATCTAGACTACTTCTCATATGAGAAATAGAGAAGATGGACGAAGAACATTCCCCCATATTCATTCGTAGATTTCATAAATCAAAAAAGTATTTATAAAATAATGATACTACAATTTATGTCACGACACTGAGAGAAGAATAGTGCTAAGAACTATCGAATATCAATACCACTGGTCCTTAATGAATAATTCTCCGAAATAATTAAAAAAGTTCTTGAATCTACGCTATTTCGTTGATTCAAACAGATTAACTAGTGGAATTGATTGAATGCAGTAAGTTTAAAAGCTTTTTCAATTATTTCGGAAAAAATATTTGCCAAAGACCAATAGCATCAATACCTGATTGATTTAACCACTATTTTCCTCTCAGTGTGGAAATAACGATCAATCTTTTAAACATCATCGCCTTGGAATTAGAGTATTCTCACAAGGATTTCGAAAATTATCCATTTTGTAATTCGAATTCTATGATAATTTCTTCAGTCTTCCCTACAGAATCTAATTCCGATTGAATTTTCATAATTTCAATTTCATTGAATAATTTTGGAGAATCATCTGGTAACTTGATACACAATCATTTAACAAACAAATCAGAATCAAAACACCGTTTCATCCCAAAGCTTTGGGAGAATGGGTAATTTATTCACTCTATTCATGAAACTGTAATTGGGACTTGGTTAATTGCGCTAAATGTATGCAAATTTTATTGGAATGAAAAGCTGAATTACATTGAAATTAAATATTATAAAACTGAAAATGGATAGAATTTTGAAGTCCTCATAATGATAATTTGCATTTCAGTAGTCAGAAGATGGAATAAGGAAGGACAATTCCATTTTATTCTTTATTTTTCAGACATTATCGCAGAATTGGAGCGAGATGTGAATTTTATGTGGAAACTCTCTTTACGGAGCAGGATGAGCTTTAAGAATAGTCCTCGAGAAAAATTTGGTATCTCCATTAAATTCTAAGATCTTCCTTGAAAACCTTATAATTGTCCTGCGTTTCATCTCACTTTTTCAGTTCATTTGCACTGACTCAAATTTGAACCCAATTTTTCTGTTTCAAAAAGTCCAAGAAATGATTTTTTTATGCACTTAAAGTCCACGAATTCCTCGGATTATCAGAAATTTGATCAGAGAAATCTGTTGGCGTTTCAATCAATCTAAAGTAGAGATTCCATGGAAACTCTTGAGTTAATGAATTTCCATGAAAACACTATCAAAAGTGGTGAGTATTTTTCCTCTTCGACTAATTTTTGTTTTTTATTGTGAATTTTTTAAATAATTTTTCTGTTTTTCTATGACAAGGAAGATGATAAAGCGTAGAAGAACTCTAGAATTACAGTAGATTACTTTGCAGATATCTCTGAGTCTATCGAGTTTATGAGGATTTCTCAAAGATTTCTTTTGTAGCCAATAACATTTCCTACGAGAAGAGTGTCATGAAACTTCTTGTTCATTCTACTCGTTTCCGAAACATTCACAAAATAATCTCTCCGAAACTCTGGAGCTCTTTCGTTCCTTACTCTATCCCTTTATTCTTCATTTAGAAGAGAATGAACAAAAAGAGAAAAATAAGTGTGGGACTGATCTTTAACACTAGATGCATTAATAGATACAGGTGATTCGGTGAAATGATGGAGAAAAATTTAATCAATACATCATCGAAATAATGAATAATCTATACACGGTCGGTAGAATCAAATTCTGAGAAAAATTTAATTGCCCTCAAAATAATGATTTTTTCTCTAATAATGAAATACTCTTCACTTTTATAATTAAAATTCATATTTTCCAAATTTTATTTATAATATTTATTGATTTAAAATAGTTTATTCTGTTGGAGAAAATTGAGAAAACTTCCATCAATTATTTCGAAAACTATTAAAGCAAAATAGACCGTATTATAGAATACAACATTTCCCAGCGGGAATTTGCCAATCTCTCTGATGAGATTAGTAGAATTTTAAAAAATTCATCAATTCAGTAATTTCTGAAAAGTAAATTCTTTTACGATCTAATTCAATTTTTCATCGCCCACTGAAATCCATTAAGAAATGAGAATTTTACAGATTATGAATAAATAAGGAATGAGCACTTTTGTCGTGATGTTGACATGGGCGTTGATTCAATCCCCATGTCAAACAGCCGGTGGCAATCGGAAATAAAACAAAGAGAGATGTTGGTCGTGAAAGACAATTAACTGCAGACGAAACATATCATTAAACTGTACGTATTCTCCACGTGAAGCCCAGGAATTTCAATTTGTGAAGAATCATTTCTCAGATTATTCTCCTCCTCGTATATCAATGAAACTCACCAGTAAATAAACTTACAAAGCCTAAACACTAAAACCACCAAGCTGTTTGTGTTACAAGTTTTCCCTTCAACTTAATATTTTCGTTTTGCATACCCTTCACGCCAACAAAATTATCGAAAAAGATCTCTCGCACTGGCAAATGTGGCGTACAATCGATTGTGGGTTAAGAGTTCAAGGACGCTAGACACACGAATAGTCACTCCTCCCGTATACAATGAAAAAGGAAAAAAAAAATAAACGAAAATCTTTATTTTATTTTTTATTTCGATATTTTTTTGAGAGAAGTGGAGAAGAGCAAAAAGAGAAGTTTAACTTGAAGCAAAGAGAAATAGAAAAAATGTCAAGTATTGAGTATTGTAGTTTCGCGAGGCTTCTCGACTCTCCGCAATTGAAGGCCATAGCATAGAGAAGGAGAGAAACAGAGAGAGAGAGAACGAATTTTACCCTCGAGGTCAAGTCACACCAATTAATTCGTTCGAGTCCGGAAAGTAACGGCGATTTTCTCTCGTTTCGTCTTATTATACTGTAAAAACTAAATATGTCAATTGTTCAATCCACCCACATTCAATTATTCTTCCGAGAAGGAGGGAGAGAGAGAGAGAGAGAGAGGTAAATAGAGGGAGAGAGGGAGGGTGGATGGAAAAACAGAAAGAATCTTTTCTCAATTCTTGAAGATGCATAGAATCTTTCTTCCATCGTTGGAGAAGAATTAGTAATTGGAAAAATGCAAAAAAAACTCCGGAAAATTTGATAATTAGATTTTCATGATTGAAGATATTGAGGGAAAAAATATCTCCCCGAGTAGAATCATCAATCTCTCTTTGTCGAATTAAATTTGACTTGGAATTAGAAGGAGCATTCTAGAGTAATTTACCACGGTGAAGTACTGAAAGATAGAAGCAAATAACTTCCATTTTATAATTGGTTTTTATAGGACATCTTGTAATTTGAGGGAAATGGGGGATTCATGTTATGATAGCTTTCATTGGGACAAGTTAGAGCTGCAAAGTAAGTCATCATCAAATTTTCTCTATCCCCCTCAGATTCTGAGGAAAAAAGTGATAAGTTCAACAATCAGTTTTTCTTAAATAGAGATAACGTGATTTTCATGGCAATCTTTTCTAGCTCTTTTTTTCCTTGAATTAATTACAAAACTGTCATTAACTACAAACTCATCCCAGAAAAGCTGATAAAAAAAATAAACTCAATATCTCTACGAAGTGAATATTTTCCTTCTCCAATCGATTTCATTTAAACAAATATTTGTCAATAAAAATCGAATACAATTAGCCGATAAAATCCATTGAATACACACAGGATAAGCATTTGACAAGTGGAGATTGGAAGCAACACGTCACCACAGTTGACATTAAAAAATGAGAAAAAAATATATAATAGCACGATACGTCACGCACATTTGAATTACATCAAACTTGATGCTTTTTGATTTGAACATAAGTACAATGTGATAGCCTACCTTGGCTACGTAACCCTCTTCTCACTCCCTCCTACCCTCCGTCACGTCCATTCTTCCTGCCCCTTCTGCCATTTCCAATAAAAACGTAACTCCACTTGTTGGACGCGGTCATTCGAGGCCGCCACCTGATGCTACGCCACTGTCTCATCGATTCCCCCAAACTCCAAAAGACCCCTAGGTTACCATGCCAACCAACTTCAATGTTCTCTTCCACCCCTATTCTCACTGTCTCTCTCGTTGGCTCTTTTCTTCTCCCACGGAAATTTCCACCCCTCATTTGCCGATCCCTCCACTCTCATAGAAACCTGTCTATCCTTTTCACCACCAACGTGAACTGTCGTAGTCCGCCTCTCCATTTCTCTCTTTCTCTCTCGCTTCGTCAATCTCTGGTGTCCTTCCTACGTAATACCAAGCCAAATGACGACTGAGAATTGATAAACACCCACAGACACATCCGGATCCCTTCCTATCTGCTAAAATCCCTATGGCAAATAAGGGTCAATTCTCGAATCAGAATAAATGAAGAGAAAAGGCAAAAAATGAAAAGGGGAAACATCGTGGAGAAAAGGAGAAGCGCGTATGGATATGAATGAATGTGTTGAAACATTGTGATGGGATTAACGGCACTTGATGGATCAATTTTTTGTGCCATGATTTTGACGGAAACTGATTGATGAAAATTCCGGAGTGAAACAAGATTATTCGATTTTTTGGGCCCGATCGGCTTTCATGAAATATCATGAGAACTGAGGCAGATGAAGAAATTTCCATTATTACTTATTTTGTAGACTTCTTTTACCGTCAATGACCCAATTAATGCCACCAAGAGACCTATTCTGCCACATATCTTTCATAGAAAAATTATATCTTATTATGAATTCAAATTTGATTTTTCCTCGAAAGAATTCAGGGTCTGGACTATCATTTGCATCAATTATTTTCCTGAATTAATGATAAAAATTATTTAATTTATATTTTTGAAAATATTTTGCCCATGGCCTGATTCATGCCACCATGGCCCGATTTCTGCCATAGAGGGTCCCAATAATTGCCATCAATTAATTTCCATCACTGGTCGTTATTTTTAAATTATTCGTCAATTTATATGAAAGTCCAATGATTTCGCTAATAATCAATACAATTTTCAATTTATTAAATACTTAAATTTTCTCAATATCACACATTGAACTGATAAGGCACTCTAACCCCACATGAAGAGCTTTAGGGCTTTATCTTGCTGAGCACGCTGGTCGCATTTAACGAATTAATTTTAAAAATATATCTAGTAGAGAAATATCAGATATTTTGATTGTCCGGTGTCTTCAGAATTTTTTTCTAGCCACTGTTATCAATTACTTAGAGTTGAGAATTCAAATAAGTTCAATAATCACGAAAACGTATGAAAAGTGGCACTAATTGGGCCGATGGCATTAAATGGGCCATTGACGGTACGCTCGAATGAAGAATCTCGTGTTGGAAATTTTTCCATTCCTCGCAGTTTCTGCGATATTAAAAAAAAAAAAACAGGAGCCTCACTGCTTGTGTATAATTTGAACATCTTACATTCAACATTCTGCCAATGCAATTGGCAGCGAGCTTCCGAATGGATTCTTCAACTTTAGTCCTGGAGTTCTATTATCACTGATTTGTACGTGAAGTGCGAAAATCACAATAGGCCTCAGAGGGTTCCCGCATGGAAAAGATATATATTGTTAAAAATATAATTTTGAGTAAGTGATGAATTATATGATATTGTAAATTCAATATAAGAATCCACAGGCATATTTTTGCCGAAATAGTATATAATTCGATGATGAGAAAGATATAATGGTTCATTATAATTTTCTTCTATTTGAACATATAATTATGGTAACTATAAATTTGGAATATGTTCCAGCATGTATTATACTATTTATAATATTAATATTTAATCAGAATATAATAAAATATATAATATTGGCATATAATGAAATTAATACTCCAAAGATATAACAAAAAATATCAGTTGAAAATAGTTTGTAAGAATCATAAAATTCTGAGAAAGAATGTAATTTCAAAATTTTGAGATAAAAAAATATTTAATTTATTCTATAGAGGAGGGTCCCTGAGTAACGTACTCTCCACAATATCTGAATGGATCATGAGAACATTTGAAATTATTGAAGATGTACATCACACGGAATTCGCATTAGTGTAAAGATACAACCTATCTAGTTATCATGAAGTGCAGCTATATAAAATGAACTATAATATATGTTATTTTCAATAAAATATATGATCAAATATAAAATAAAAATTATAATGATTCACATACTGGCCCATACATATTTGGCCTAATGTTGGACAACCTATTTTCCACACAGGGGGAAAAGACCAGCACTCGGACCGATCTTGGGATGTCACTCGGGTGCGATATTGTTCTAGGAAGTTGCTTTCGATGTACTGCCCAATTCTGGGTTAATGTGTTGGCTTTGTATATTAAACCAATTATGTCGCCTCTTTCATTTTAAAGAGAGAACGTCAGTCTTCGGTGAGGGACGTGGCGAAGGACGAAACAGGGTTTGGGGACGAGGTACGCACCTGCAAAGTGTATGCGAGAGCAAACTCCTAATATCGCTTGTACCAGACAGAGACCTATTGAAATTTTTCTCTTTCTTTTCTTGAATTGTTAAAAACTGGCTGGATAAAAGTTTCCCAAATTTTATACATTAAACGTTTGTGAATTGAGTAATATCGGTATTGAAAGTTTGATTCGAGTTTTGCGTTTCCAAACTGTGAGGGGTGTAAGCACTGATGGTGGTGATACATAAGAGCTCATGGTGAAGGACAAATTTTCTTAATTGATTCCTCAGAATCAGTGAGATTAATGTCCTCGGAATTTTGCAGGTAACTCTCAAATTGATTCGAAAATATGAGAGAATTTTTCCATGTTTGACTTTGCATTTTCATTTTACTAATGCTTCTCCTTAAACTTATAAATTGGGATATAAATGGAAATATTGATTTTATATTGAGATTTAAATTGAAATATTATTTTGTTCCAGAAAGAAAAAATCCTGAGCGTTATACAAACCCACAACCTAGAGGTTGTCAGTCTGCTACTTTTATTCAGGTATATAATTTATTTATTGTTTGCACTTATTGATACGGAGGTTTTTTTAGTATGAACAGCTTTGCAAGAAAAACTTCCAGGTAACATGTAATAAAATGTTATCAGCTCCATTCTCCACCCTTAATTTCTGAATATCTTGAAATTTAATTCATTCTTTTTGATGATTTTTTTATTTTATTTTAAGATTTATTCACTTCATATATCAGATTATTCGTTGCTAGATTGGCTGCACAGATGGAAAAATGACGCTTCTTTAGGCAATATAACCATCATAAAACCATTCACCGTGAGTTTACATATTTCTATGTTATGGAGTTGATTAATTAATTACTAGTCTTTTGAATCATATATGGAATGCTTCATTCGGTCCTGAGTTCGCGATTCAAGTCAGGCCCTGACTTGACAAATGCGTTACAGCCCAGACTTGGATCGGATAAGACATGCAAGCGAGCCTGCTGCCCGGAGTCAGGCCAGACTGATCAGGTCCAGAGGTGACCCAGATCAAAATTTCTAGTCGAAAGCACACCCTAAATGGGAGATTCTCGTATGGCCTTTTTTCCTCCACAAAACTTCCACGTTTCGGAAATAACCAATCAAAATCTGATCCATCACAAATTCTTCACACATCTTAGCCCATCACAAATTCTCATCTCAAATTTTCGTCAAAGATATTTCGAAATTCATGAAATATGGAAAAATTCACGCAATTAGTTTGTTTGTTCGGAAAAATGAGAGCTGCAAAAAATGTCCCGAAGAGAATCACTCTCTCCCACCTTCCTCATTCTCCGAGATTTCCAATTGAAAGGGATTACGGAGATAAATCGGCTCATCTCCTTCTAGCTCGCCGTTGCTCGATTACTTTCTGAGTAGCAATGAAATTGTTTGATGTTTGAAAAGCCCAAAATTATATTAAGCAAAATGGAAAATTTTCACGAATAAAGTCTATGATACAATGGATTTCAGTCTAATAGTTTTCGAGATAATGCTAAAACCGAAGAACCATGAAAAACCTTTTTTTCCAAGGACCAAAAAAAATTATATAATATTATTTTTCAGTGGAATTTTTTCATTTTTTCGAGTGGAAGTTACAGAATTCAGAGAATCCATCAACTTTGTTCAACTTTAAAAAATATTTTTTTTTTCCCCCGAGTACACACGATATTTACATGGTATATAAATGTAGTGTGCGTATGTGTCTGACCATTATGGATACGCGTATTCTTTTTCTACTTGAATTGAGAGGGAGTGAAGTTTACACGATGAAAATAGCACATTGTGTGTTGTGACAGAGTAAAATCGATTATTTAACGTTTCAAACGATAAATAAAGTGATAGAGTAAAAGGACTTGATTGATTCCTCCCCCATTTGAATTGTATATAAATAAATAATTGCATTTAGTTTAATCGCCGATAAATGATTTAACCAAGGATAACCGTTGAATTTATCCCTCGCTTATATAATTCCCAACAACTGAGTTATTTTGCCTCAATAACTTATTTTATTTTCCCCTCATCTTTTTTTCCTTTTCCCTTAATCTATAATAAAAGAAGAGAGGCTTTATTTTTATTCAACTCGACAAAGCCATTAACTCTCACGATCATAAAATAACATCATTTATTGCTGCTGAAACAAAATTCACTTGGATTTATCGTTTTAGTGGTAGAAAACCCAAGAGTTAAATGGAAATGGGAGAAAAAGGAATATTTATCCACTATAAAGATCAATTTCCATGCAAAAGTTAAGTATAATGCTTTACATCGTAACCGAAGCCGAAAAAAATGAAATTTAAATGCATCTTTTTGCTCCCAAATGGAAGCTTTGTATTCGCAATTTTTTTCGAGATGCCAATTTTCATTGGGAACAACTCAAAATGAAGCAAAACGTGGAGAAATCATAATGAGAAAAGAAGTAGACATGCATATATGCGTGTCGGTGTGTACGACTTTACGACTCTCTATTACTCGAGAACGGTGAGAGATAAAAATCCAAAATTTCGGCAAGATATCAGTTTTGATAAAGTGTATGTCCCATAAAAATTTCAGCAAGATCGGTTCAATGGTTTTTGAGACATAGCAATTTTTTAAAAATCGTATGTTTCAAAATTTCTCACCTTGCGTGAGACGAATACCGTTCAAAACTTTACTCAAGATTTGCAACCATAATATCTAACTTTTAGCCAATTTTCATGAATTTAATCCCGTTATTCTATTAGTTATCAATGTTTTTCTGATTTTTTTCGAAAACTCGGTTTTACGACCATAGCTCAACAAATAATTGACTTAAAGACTTCAAATTTTTTCTGTATATGTAGTTTCTGATGAAGATGGTTGGGATTGAATCTGCGGCATATCGGTTAAACAGTTCTCGAGATATTTTGAATTTAAGTTTTTTCGAAAATCGGCTGTATCTTCCAAATTTCTCATCCGATTTCATCGGGACGAAGCTCAAAAGATTCGTGTTTATAAGCTAAACAAACCCTCAATTTTTTGAATTTTTAGATGAAGTTGTCCGTTTATTACATTGAAAAATCTATTTTTTTCTCAATATTTCAAAAGGAAAAAAAAAATACAATTTTTCTCGATTTTTTTGAATGGACACCCCTATTTTTTATTTGTTCTCTGAAAGAACACATTTTTCTCTTTCAAATAAGCCCCTACTCATCTTCGTAGGACAATCAGAAACTGTACCCAAAAGGGAACATTCAAAGTGAAAAAAGTGAACTTTTATGTAAAATTTGGTATAATTTGAAAATAATTGAATTTAATACATCCCAATCATTTATCTTATAGGGGAGACCGGGGCGAAATGGGGTACTTCAAAGCACGTATTCCCCGACCCCATTTTGCCCCGGCCTCCACTATTTTATTGCGTTATAACACGAAAAGAAAACTTTTGAGACTGCAACAATTGCGATGATTGAAAAAATTCAGGAAGAACCATTCGGAAGCATCCTGCTAATTCATTAGCAGAAATTGAAAAGAAGAAATAGCAATCTGAAAGATAACGTAGAAGAAATAGCAACTAACGCAGCGACCAACGCCTGCTTGTTTTGTGTTCATTTTCACATTTTTTTTACCACTGGCCATTATGCATTACTTGCCTCAAATCACTAAAATGTACCGTTAAATACCAAGTCTTCTTGGATGAAAGGAGTCAATGACCAGGGTTGCGCGTCGTTGGTAAAGCTCAAAAGCTCGCTCTCTCCCACTCTCTCTTGTTCAGGCTACACTGCATATTTCAGTTTGAAACGCGTCACAAGGCAGCCCCCAGTGACGTCACAGTTAACCTACATACAAACCTAAAGGGGTGTTGTACGTACTGTATCACGACTACCTTTGCCTCTCTCTCTCTCTCTCTCTCTATTTTTCCTCGTTTCCTTTTCTTCCTTCATTTTTCTACTCGTATACCATACCTCCATATATAGTGTCAAAGCTTGCTTACGTCTCCAGCCTCGATTAAAAATCCACTATACTGCGGTACCTCAGGAAAATTTCATAAATATCTCATAAAAACAAAACAACCGAAAGGAAAAAGAAAATGCAAAGAATTTTGTAACTCTTTCGGGATAAAAGGGAATTGGTTAGGGCAGCTATTTGACAGGGAGTGGAAAAATGAAGCTTGAAAAAATGCAAAAAAAAAGTGTCAAGTTTAATTAAATAAAAATGTCGAATGTTAAATGAGAAATGTTTAAGAGGTTGATGTGTCAAAATTAATGTTTCATAATTCATTAATGTAAATTTTCATAACTTTTCTTTACGCCATTGTAAAGATACGAATTCATAATGTCAAGCAAATGTCCAAAGATTTGCAGTGTTATTGGTAAGCGTGAGGCGAAAAATAATGAACTATCAAAACGTGAATTTGATTTACGTAGACGTTTAGAAATGTTGGAATGCTGGCTACCAGCAGTTACGATGATGCGAATGATGACGGGCGATTTAAAATCAAATGATATGAATGATTTAATTGATAAACAGACAGCTAGTATGACAGTGTCATGTTTGTGTCCAAATGCAAGATTAAGTCAGCATGAGGATGTGAGAATACGTGAAATTGATAGTGAACGGAAAAAAGCAGAAAAAAGATTGAATGAGGCAAGATTATTATTGAATGAGAAACAAACAGCTGTTATTGAACAGTCAAAGAGAATTGAAGAGGCACGAGAGAAGCGCGATGGTTTGGAAATTAAAATTAAAGAGATTGAGGCTAAATTATCGTCGTACAATAATTTGAATCAGGCGAAAAGTGAACAGTCGATTGGTTCAATTGGTCCTGAAGAATTGGTATACCTGACAAAGTTGGAAGAGCTCGTTAAATCTGAGGCACAGTCGAAAAAACAGTTGGAGGAAATGGAAAAACGCCAGGAGATCTACATGAAGGCATTGGAGTCCGCTGGTGAAATTTGGAGAAAAGAAGAGCAATCAATTGAATTTGATGGTTTGAAGAATCAGCTCGAAGTTAAATCATCAGCTAATCAACAGCTTGCTAACAAAATTTGTCAGCTCGAGGATCAAGTCGAATTACTGAAGGGTAAATTGAGAGCTTGTAATGACAAATTAAGGCACTTCACTGATGTTGAAAGGTCTGATATAAGAATTGGTACTGATCAGACTTACAGTGATGCTGGATCATCAATTAAACCAGATAGCCGTGAAGTTTCAATAATTCATGATTATTCAACATTTCAACGTGATGAAGAAGTTGATGGTACAGTTAGTGTAGAAACTAAAGAGACAACAGCAACTGTGGAAGTAACTGAACGTTCTGTACAAGAGACTGTAATTAGTTCACTTGAACTGAAAGACGTAGAGACTGTTACAGAGCATGAGCTTCAATTTGTATCGCTTGAGGAATCAGCTTGGAGTAGTGAAGCGCCAACAACACTGCCTTCAATTTATGAGGGATATGAACAAGAATTGATATCAAAAATAACTAAATTTGATGTATCAACAACAATGAGTATTAATTTTGCGCTTATAGATATTCCGGAATTAGAAATTTGGAGAAATCATGTGAATAACATACGCAAAGTAATTTCGGTGAGTTGAGAAGAGGATAAAAAAATAAGATAGGTGGGTGGACATTTGATAGATCTTATAATTTATCTTTCCGAAATTTTTACAGAAATGTGACACATGCAAGGTAACAAAGCCCCAAGTTCTGATGATACAGGAAGCGATTAACCGTCAATTGGGGGTAAGAAAAGTGCCCAGTCATTGGAATTTCATCATTCACTCCATTATTTTCGTTTTTCATATCATTCTTTTTCCATGTTCTTGAAAAAAAAAACTCTATGAACCAAACAAAAACAAAAATGAATCCCTCATATAGATCGAGTTTATCGTGAGTGATGATGAGAATTATCAAGTAATAACGGACAAGAGCGGATTAATAGAGACCCGAGGTGAATATCAAGTTTCTCCGGCACTGGAGCAAGTCAGTGAGATGATTGTTGGTGATGATCACAAAGGAAGTAATGATGGTATTGTGACTGGTAGTGGGAGTTATGCAGGTGATAATGCCAGTAATATGATGCTGAAGGACTCGAAATTATCGCAAGCAGCGTCGATGCCGATGGCGGAAAAATTATCGGGTGAGAAATTTTCAGAAGACTTATACAAAGTAAAATTTCAATCATAGAGAAACAAATGATTCTTATTAATGATTCTTCAGCACCAACAGATTCAGCAGTGATTAAAGTCACTGAGATGGAAAGTTCACAACAAATATACGGAATGGGGATAGATTCGTTGCATTCCAATGAGGTAGCAAGTGAGTTGGAGAAAGTAGGAGAAGATAAAAAATACGAAGAGAATGATGAAAGTTTGAAAATCGATAATAAGAAGATTGATGCTGTACAGGGAAAAGTATCAAAGAATAATGATGTTGATGGGGTGAATGAAATGAGGGTCCATGAAATTGGAGAACAGAAAATTGGTGATAAACAGAATGAAATAAGAGGGGACGGTGAAATTGTAGAAATAGATGAAACGAGTGTTAGAGAAATCGATGGTCAAGAAATTGGAGTTAGTGATGTAGGTAATTCTGGAAGAGTAGATGAGGAAGTTGATGAGGGAAAAATTGTTAGACAGAGTGTGATTGAAGTAAGAGGAATCAGAGACGAGAATTTTAGTGAAGTTGGAGATATGAGCAGGGAGAATGAGAGGGATGTGGAGGGTGGAGTGATAGAAACCAAAGGAGATGAAATTGGACAGAGTGGGGATCAAGGAATTACAAAGAAGGAATCTAAGGTGGAAAGTGGCGGACAGGGAAGTGGTGAGATTCGAGGATTGGCGAGTGGAGAGAGAAGAGATATAAGTGGATGTGGAAATGATGATTTACAAGGAAAGTGTCCGGTTACGTCAAAGATGTCGTTCTGTATATGTCATGCTTTGCGGAGATGGCCGGTAAGTTGGTCTTCTTCGTGTTCTGCTTAATTCATTCCCATGTTATCCAGTTTTACTCGTTTTCTAATTGCTTCAAGATTTTTCGGTAAACTTTGTGTAAGAGGTAAATTGGTTCTCTCAAAGAGAAAGGTCATTTTTCTAATAATATACATAATGAAAGTAGTCAATAAAGTAGCTTGATAAATATTGTTTTCTGCGCTAGACTTCCTAACACTGTCCATCAATTACGTCACACAAATTTTGAGAATTCCAGATGCCCTACTCTTATGTCACACTCTGTTACATTTCAATTACACTCTCTTATTTCCATACCCCTCTGCATTGTGACGTCAACAATTGTAGTTTTATGTTGATGTAAATTCATATATTGAGGAGGCTGGTCACCACTTGTGCGGGGCGCGCGGACTGGAGAGAATGCCTATGCTTTAGCACAGGGATCCCAAGCTAATACCAATTCCTGAACACAAAAATAGACAGCATTTTCCTGATCTCTAATCAACTAATTACTTGCTGAAAATCATCAGAATATTTTTTTTATTCCCTCTTATAATTTTTGAAAATAAATAATCATCTCAAATGTTGTCAATGTCATAGAAAATGAAAGAAAATTGATTGCGAAATGGGCTCGGGAACTTTGACAACGCTGCTCGAGCGCTGCAGTTGAAATATATTTCAAACTGTATCCACACATACATACAGAGCTCTCACAGACATAACACTACGTCACGCGGTGATGCCATGTTAGCTACTCGACACGTGAATTTTTATCGAGGAATTGTATAAAACCATAAATTGCAATTGTAAAAGGTCTGTAAGGCCCCAAAAAAATGGTCAATTATTTTTCCTAATTGTTCAAGAAAGGTACTGATCAGTTCTTCAATCAAATCTCAGTCGTCGATCACGAGATTTTCAATTTTTTGTCTCCGAATTATCGGTACGGCTCCGTATGCCCATAAGAGGCTGTGTATAACCAGGGATTTTCATTAATTTATTACGTCCAAACTAGGTTCAAGAACGAATTAAAAATTTAACACGAGTCGTATGGGATATTCAACAATAACATTGAAAATTTTCAGAATTTTTTCATTTGAACGCATGACCAACCTCCTTAACATTAGTGGAATATGAAAGAGGGATAATAGGTCGAATAGTCTAGTACAGGAGAGTTATAAACAAACGAATTCTCACCAGTACATCCCAAACAAAATAGTTTTTTGCTTGAAAAACATAATGAAATAGTTGTGAACAAATAAATGTCTCAGAGAAAAAAATCCTTGAGTATAAAAAAACGCCATTATCTATAAATAAAAAAAAAGGGTTTTAGATCAGTTCTTTGCAATTTTTTTTCTCTCAAGTTTTTCTTGACCAACATTCTCAGGCTACTATAATAACAGTTTGAAGTGTGACCAATACAAAAATTTTGTTAATTTCTTAGATTTGACATTTGTAAAATCATAATACTTAAATTCCCATGGACCCTCTGTCAGTTTTTTTGACAAATTCACAATGTTCTCCTCCCCCTCAATGTGTGTCGTAATTTATGAACGGCCCTTTATTGTCATTGTCAGAAAAATAATTATCGAATAAAGCTTATTCCATAAACGTAACATTCTACTATCAGATATTAAAAAAATGATAAATTCAGTTTTTTTGGTTGTAATTATGTGGCTGTACACGTGTATGTTTCAGTAACTACTGGTTTTTTATTCATGCAAATTAGTCAATATGGCATACTGGGATTGATTCAATTAGAAGACAAGAAGCTTCCTAGAATCTAAACAATTCAAGGAAGAATCCATCTCACTTGAATTGTTTTTTCAGTAATATAATTTTTTAATGCGTTTGGAAAACAGTTGGAGTGGAATAGAATTGTACGAGATAGTTTGGAATTCACTGAATTTTCCTTAACTTTTAGATAGACTGAATTACATTAATTGCAGTGGGTGGTAGTTTAAGGGTGGATTTAACACAAAATCTCTCCTCTACAAGTGCAATTACTTCTTTTGTGAAACAAAAATGTTTTTCAGTACAGCTCAATAGAATATTTTCACGTAAATTAACTTAGAGCCCTTAAAAATTGTGAAACTTCTAGTGCAAGCGTTTCCCATGAATTCCGGTAATCTAATTGACAGTAGAATTTTCCTTCCATTCATTAGAATAATTGGAGTTCACTTTTTTTTGAATTCCTAAATTTGTTTTCATATAAAATTCAGCGAATTCTATAACTTTCCGGAAAAAAAATTTATGGTCTAAAGTTTCATCAAAAGTTTTTAACGAATGAATTTTCAGATGAATTCATATCCAAATTTTCCAACCGAATATATAGAAATTGAGGTATGCGTACTGTAGTTGCATAACAGTTCGACGAAAAATTCATATCCAATTAAAGCTTTCTCGGAATTGTTTGAGGCTTCTAGTTTTTCTTACTTTTTTCCCCTTTCCTGCTTCGGAATATTGAATAGTTTTATGAAGTTTGTTTTATTGAAGTTTGTTTTTTTTTGTTTTTTTATTGTTGAAGTTTGTTTAGTCGTTGGATAATGCATGATTTGAAAAAGTGAAGGGAAAAATATTTTGATCAGATTTAGTTATGTGTTTAATGATTTAATTCAGTTTAATGATTTACTATACAAAAAATTTCCAAATAAAATTCATTCAGTGCACAAACTTCAAAATTAATTGCTATTTGCTAGCGTGTAAGCTTATGGGATAACAATGTGACAAAAAGAAACGAAAAAAAACATGATGAATGTGCAGCGGTAACAGCGAGGAAATTTCCGCTTCCGTGATGTGATTGTAAGTCTCTTTAAACTCATCAGCACTCTAAATAATTGAAAAAATGGAATTTCTTCTGGAAATTAATATTGCCAAAGGAACAGTCTTGGATTGAAAAATTCTTAATCGGAAATTTTCTCGAGTTTTTAAGCCGCAAACTTAAAATTGTTATTCCACAAATTAATTTACAAGATATTTCTCACAGAATGCAGAAAAAAAGATTCAGGTATTTTAAGGTATCTTTTAAATGCAGAGAATGACAAGACGAGAATATCGAGAATCCACAGAAGCCATAACAAAAATTCCACATACCAAAGCAAGAACCTTATATGGCTCAAAGGCAGTATCTAGTGCCACAGTAGAATCTGTTTTAACGCAAACGAATGTAGAGATGCAAAATGTAATATCCGATGGAGGACGAATTTCAATACCAGAGGAAACAGCTAAGGGAGGTGCCGATATATGTGACCCATGTGAATGCGATCCCTGTGCTTCAGTCAGCACAACTAGTAGTGAAATAGAACCGTATGAATTGAAAAAAGCTAATGTAGAAACGAAAGAACAAGGGGTTATGGCAAAAATAAACAGATCTAAAAGATAAAATTTATTGTTTTTCTTTGCCTACATTGCGACTTGAAAAAAATAAAGGAATCAAGTCTAATCTGAGCTAATCAAAGTATATCCAAGTAGATCTAATTGTTAATTCAATGATATCCAGTTAGATGTGGAACCGATGTTTTGAATACACAGAGTCGAAACAGACATGGCTTTAACCAGTTCTATTTGGATTGGATCAAATTCGATTCAGATGAATATGGGATGGCACTTAACATCACCTGTTTGGCTTGGATCCGATCCTAACAGATCTAGCCTGATTGTATATGATGTGCAGACAGACTGCTCAGATTACACCACCCTGTCAAATTTTTTTTATACAATTATTTCATCTAATTAGATATATCTAAATCTCGAAAAGTGCAAAAATAATCTAATTTTCAAATCTGATCAAACCTAATTCTATCAATTTTCCAAATCTGCCGAGATCTAAATATATATAATTACACCTGATTGAGATCTGAGCCGTTTCATTGTGGGGTTGTCAGATCTCATCAGATCTGGTGAGATCTATGAAAATATCTGCTTAGATCTCCACAGATATGACTAAAGATCGAATTATATCTGATTCTATCGAATTAGAATTGTATCAAAAAGAAAATTTTTCAAGCACGTATTATCAACATGGTTTAAGAAGACATGGCATTTATCCAAGTCTATTCAGACCAGTTGGAACTAGTTGGATCTGGATGTTTCGCATATGGCACTCAATATGAGTTGCTTGGATCAGATCAGATTTGAACAGATCGAGTTTGATCAGACTTGATAACTCATTTTTTTTTATTGCGACTTGATAACTCATCAGACTCACTTAATTAGGTTAGATCTCATTAGATGTATTCGAATCTGACATTATGCTTCATTGATGATTGTTTGATCCACAGGAGGGAAGAATATTCCACCATGATAATGAAAATATTGAATGAATCAATGCTATGTTGATTGAATCAAACATATTCTGGATAAAATTGGTTTGAAGAATCATCATCCTCAGCACATCATCATTTCCATACTGTACGGACGTATGCAAATATAGTTTACGACTTCGATGACATGAGTCAAACGGGTAATCTCTTCAACGCTAAACATCCTCAACAAGTTTTGCGGGTTTTATCGGTAAATAATATATGTGACATTGGAATCTGAAATGAATATCTTCACAGGACAATCAGATTCGATCTATTGTATCTGATTATTTCAAAATGATTTAGATTTGAAATTGTCCTGTTTCGGCCAGCTCTGATGAGTTTCCTGGAATTACAAACCAATGGAATTCCCAATTTGATCAGATGAGATCCAATCAATTTTTATACAGGGTGTTTCTGAATTGATAGAAAACATTTTGGTATTTAATAGATTGAAGCTCCAGGAATCTGGGAAGAATAGTGAAAAAATTCTGCATTCAGCCAATTTTGAATAATTAACGATTACAATGGGCCAATTAGAAGTGATTCCTTTAGTATAGAAGATGGAGTGGGGGGAGGATGGAAGTAGGGATAGAAATGTGGCAGCATCGCATTCGAATCTGGAGCGGAAGAACATATGACGTGTGTCAGATGACTAGGCTCACGTCTGTCATAATTAAGGGGGTTCCTCAGTTTCTAGGCAAAAACAAGAAAATATTCCAGACTGCTGAAAATTTACGAATAGGCTTATTGCGTAATTGTCATTATATAGTAATTTTTTGGAATATATTTTCCATGAGAATAAAGGAGAAAATAATTATGGAAGTTAGAGATAATACATGGGGTTATACGGAAAGTAGGTAAGCTTCGGCTGGTACCTACGTAGCCCGCTTGATCGGTAATGAAGTAATCATGCTACAATTCTCTACCGCTCATATAACCCCACGTATAATATCTAACTTCCATAATTATTTTCTCCTTTATTCTCATGGAAAATAAATTCCAAAAAATTACTATAGAATGGTAATAACGCAATAAGCCTGTTCGTAAATTTTCAGCAGTCTGGAATATTTTCTTGTTCTTGCCGAGAAACTGAGGAACCTCCTTAATGATAAGTTCCGCATATAGTGGCGCCCCTCTCGATGGGATAATATTATTTTTTACATTTTTTGGAACATGTGATAACTCCTAATGGATTTTTCGATTCAATCTCATTAGGAATGAACGGCAATGATCAGTGACAGAATCTTGGATTTGAAGTTTTTTTTCGAAATTATTGATTATTGCAATCAGCTTCCATTGGATTGAGCCACAGACGTTAAGATCTGCCCCATAAAATTCACAATTTAAAACTATTTTGGAACAAATCGTGTGATTGCTGATTAGCAATCACACAATTTGTTCCAAAATAGTTTTAAATTGTAAATTTTGTGGGGCAGTGATTATTCGATTTATGCTGAAAACTCTCTCCAATGGGACATTTTGTAGGCTCAATGCAATTTTAACTTTCCTGTCCCAAGGATTACTCAAAATCAATTTTTTCCAAATTGGCATTTGCAGACATTAAGCTTTTTGTTATAAAATTGGCCTTTGGCAACAATCATTAAATGAATTCCGTAACATAAAATGGTAGAGTAGATACTGATGAATCTCATCTGCTAGCCATTAGTGAATTTCTCATAAATTTTACTGAGGACTTTTTCAGTTAGTTTCTTTTGAATATACACTCACAGAAATTAAGATCTGCACTTCAAAATCTACAGCTTGAGACTATTTCGAAACAAATTGTCCGATTATGAGTACGCTTCGTTCACACTGCAACACTGCTTTGTTCCCAGCTTATTGGCACACTAACAGGTTATCGGCATGCTCGAGCGCGCTAATAGCAAGTTTGGAATACACTTGGGATATGCTGAATCCTTGAGAACTACTCAGCTAACAGTGGGTGCAATTTAGATACTAGAAATAGCGTGCGTCTTCAAAGGTTAAAGTGCTTTGGGAGTGCAGCTGAAGTGCATGTGAAATGTACTTGGAGTGCACTTCAAGAGCACTCCAAGTATGCTCGAAGTGTACTAGGGATATGCTTGGAGTGCCCTTTAAGTATACTCCAATTGCACTCCCAGTACACTCTCAGTGCACTTGAAGCTCACGTGAAGTGCATCCACACTGCCCTCGAAGTGCTCCTAAAGCACACGTGAGGTGCACTTAAAGCGCCCTCGAATTGCATTTGAAGTGCACTTGGAGTACATCCGAAATGCCCTTGAAAGCACGTGCACTTCACGTAAAGTGCATTTGGACTACATGTAAAGTGCATTTGGACTACACCTAAAGTGCATTTGGACTATACCTGAGAAGCACTTGGAGTACATTTGGAGTGCACTTGAAGATCACTTGAAGTGCACGTGAGGTGCACTTGAAGTGCACGTGAGGTGCACTTGAAGTGCACGTGAGGTGCACTTGAAGTGTACGCGAAGTGTACGTGAAGAGTACGTGAGGTGCACCTGAAGAGCATGCGAAGTGCTCTTGAAGAGCACGCGAAGTGCACTTGAAAAGCACGCGAAATGCACGTGAAGAGCATTTGAAGCACACGTGAAGTACACATGGGGTGCGCGCAGAGTGCACCTCAAGTACACTCGAAGCACACATGAAGTGCACCCCAAGGGCACTTGAAGCACACATGAAGCGCACTTAGAGTGCACTTGAGGCACGCATGAAGTATGCCGAAAGTGCACTCTAAGTCTCTAATTTTCATGTCTAATGAAATTAAATTCAAAAATCCATTAGGAGCTGTCACATGTCAGTAAATAGAGAGAAAAATTATGAAAATTGAAAGCTCGATCACCTCAAAATTTCTGAAATTTATTGAGAAATCATAATGTAACAATGAAAATTTATTACTGAAATTGTTAATCGCAATTGTATCAATAGTGCGTCTTTTTTTCGTGCATTATATCAAAAAATGTAAAAAATAATATTATCCCACCGAGAGGGGCGCCACTACATGAGAAACTTATCATCAATTATGACAGACGTGAGCCTAGTCATCTGACGCCCGTCATATATGGGGCATTCCACGCTATTTCGATCACTTCTCGGACTTTTTTTTTTGATTTTTTTCATTTTTTGATATGTTGTGGAGATGCTCAAGACAAGTCATTTCCCACAAGAAAAAAAAAAAAAAAATTTTTTTGAAAATTTTACGACCATTTCCATTTTTGAAAAAACGCGGTTTTTGCCCATTTCTCTCCAGCTTTGGAGGCTCGTATCTCGGTAACTATCGGTTATATTAAAAAATAGAAACAATACTTTTTTGTGGCAAAAGAGTACGGGAATTCATTAAAAAATTTCCATTTGTCTAAATGTAATATTTCTATTTATTATTAACAATTGAAATAAAAAAAATGATGGCAACTAGAGAATGCGTGCTCCTAAAAATCTAGAAAAAAAATATGTTACAGACTGATTTATTTCTGATTTTCTTGTAAATTTTGGTGAAACTTCCGTCGACCGTTCTCGAGATATCGATTTTTTTATGTTATTGCGTGATCGGCGGGCGCTATCGAAAGGCCATGCGCATGCGCACAACGGCTCTAGCTGCGAATCACGTGGTCGCTGGCGCGTAAGCTGAGTAACTGACATGCCAGTGACCACGTGATTCGCAGCTAAAGCCGTTGTGCGCATGCGCATGGCCTTTCGATAGCTCCCGCCGATCACGCAATAACATAAAAAAATCGATATCTCGAGAACGGTCGACGGAAGTTTCACCAAAATTTACAAGAAAATCAGAAATAAATCAGTCTGTAACATATTTTTTTTCTAGATTTTTAGGAGCACGCATTCTCTAGTTGCCATCATTTTTTTTATTTCAATTGTTAATAATAAATAGAAATATTACATTTAGACAAATGGAAATTTTTTAATGAATTTCCGTACTCTTTTGCCACAAAAAAGTATTGTTTCTATTTTTTAATATAACCGATAGTTACCGAGATACGAGCCTCCAAAGCTGGAGAGAAATGGGCAAAAACCGCGTTTTTTCAAAAATGGAAATGGTCGTAAAATTTTCAAAAAAATTTTTTTTTTTTTTTTTCTTGTGGGAAATGACTTGTCTTGAGCATCTCCACAACATATCAAAAAATGAAAAAAATCAAAAAAAAAAGTCCGAGAAGTGATCGAAATAGCGTGGAATGCCCCATATTCTTTCGCTCCAGATTCGAATACGATGTTGCCACATTTCTATCCCTACTTCCATTCTCCCCCCACTCCATCTCCTGTACTAATGGAATCACTTCTAATTGGCCCATTGCAATCGTTAATTATTCAACATTGGCTAAATGCAGAATTTTTTCACTATTTTTCCCAGATTCCTGGAGCTTCAATCTATTAGATACCAAAAGGTTATCTATCAATCCAGAAACACCCTGTATAAGACCATATTTGAGCATTTTGATCAAATTAGGTCTAATCAAATCTGCTCATTTTTTTCAGGATGACCCGATCTTCTATGAATTCACATGAAAACTTATTCATGAGATTTTTCCTTCGGCAAGATTGAAACGAAGAATTAAATCTTTTCATTACTTCTATTCTGCAGTATCATCTTCTTTCAGAACTTGGGGAGTTGATGGGTTTTCTGAAGTTCACTAAATCTATTTAAAAGTGGGGGCAGCTTCCATTGAAAAGTGATGCAGCATATTGCATTTTAGACTTAATCATCTCTCGTAGATATTCGAGAAACAATTTCGAAGTGAAAAAGTGAAGGAGGATTCACTTTCGGGCTATCTCGAGACGCATTTTTGGTAGCCCAAGAAAATCTTTACAAAACGAGGTTTCCTAGAGATTTTTCATGACCCTATCCCTTTCAAAGATATTTGCAGGAGAATCTTCAACGAATCATTCAACTTTTATTACTTTGTTAAATAATTTTCATTTCTGAAATAAAACTAATCAGATAAACAATCATTTCTCCCGAAAATTACTGAAATTGTATTATAGCGATTGACTGGGCAAAAAATTTTCTTGCGATAAAGTTGCTGCAATTCAAGAAATCAAAAGTTTTCTAGCAATGATTTTTGTCAAGTCACTGAAAATTTTACCAGGATAATAACTAGGTCTTTGTATTTTCAGTTACATGAAAGAAGTTCTTTGAAGTTTCAACTCTCTGATAATGGAAAAAGTATTGAAAACTCCTGAAAATCTACACTGAAATAAAAAATTCTTGTAGCAAGAAAATTGCCTCTCAACAAAATTTTACTTCACAATTTCTATATCTATATATATTGAAATTTTCTGGAGTGAAGCAGATTTTCCTCAACTAAGTGAATTTTGTTACAAGAGTGCCATCAATTGAATAAACACCGTAAATTTTTTTCTCATTTATTTTTATCATCAATTCTTCTTCGTTGACAAAAATAAAAAATTGTACTATCTTTCAACTCTCATTTTTGACTGCCAAGAGCCGTTGACAATCCTCATAGTATTATTTCATTTTTCTCCACCTGACTTACCGAACGTTAGCAAGGGTGTGACGTCGGGATCGCAGATTGTGATAGCCCCTCAGCTCACCGATGCTGCCTTGTTCGGCTTGCATCTTGGCCTGAGCTGTGGCTGCCGCAGTTGCGATCACGTGATGCTGATGACCCGTCGCCCCCGACGTGGTGACGCTCCTGCGCGAACGCCACCCCGTTCTGTTGCCGGTACCGCCGATACTCGGCGTCGGTGATTTCTTCTGATACGTCCTGCAACGATTTTACCTCAATTCAATCTGTCCCACTTCAATCTTCATTTTTTGTTCTTTTTCCTCAAAGGAATGAACAGGATGGATAGAGGAAAGGCTCATTTTTTCCATCGCTTCGTTTCTTTTTCTTACTATTCGCATTACTCCTTCCCCGGAAGGATTGCAAAAAAAATGAGGATTTGTGAAAAAAGAATAAGTATATGAAGGATAAAAAATAAAGTTAAATAAAGAAAATGATTGAGTTTCAGATCCTTTCTCCCTTGTTAAAATTTGGAGTGAGCGAATGTCATTCTTCTTTCAACTCTCTCAAATGATATCTTCAACAATCATTTCCTCTAATTCTTTTTACAGAGGTTCTTGAGAGTAATAATAAAAAAGATCAGCAATTCAATAGAGCCTTTACTTTATGATTAGTTTTTGTAGAATATCGTGGAAACTGAGAAGAATAATGAAATTTCTTTTTTATTTTTTCGTGCTTCAAATTTCTGTTCTCAACAAAAATAATGATCACAATTTTTCTTTCTATTCCCCGTAAATTTTCAAATACTTTGTAAAAACTAATGAAACGAGACGAATTGATTTTACATTTCATTCGAATTGTCATGAAATTATTCGGGAGCAAAATGCGATAGAGAAATTTTTGAACGGCGTTTTTTGTAGCTTGAAACTTTTGCTATAAAAGAGGTCATTACAAGAATTTTTCAATTTCTTTTTGGTTTTGAGGTATTACAAAATGAATGTGACAACTTTGATTAATAAATGATTATTAATAAAAAATTCTGCAACTGCTTCTAATTTCAATGCAGTAGCGAAAAGGTATAACAACATGAGTCGAGATATATTTGTAATTATCTCTCATCAAATATCTTGGAAGTTGAGAGAAATACTGAGAGAAGAAAATGTTAAAAACTGTTGAACATTTGTTCCATTGAAACTTGGCAAATATTTTTTTGAAATAATTAAAAAAGTTGTGTTCATTCAAACAGTTGATCTGTGTGAATGAACAAAAATCAGTAAATTCAACAACTTTTTTAATTATTGAAAAAAAAAATTATCAAGAATTAATGGAACAAATATTTGATTGTTTTCAACACTTCATTTTCTCAGTGCAAGCACTTTACTATGAAAAACTCTCCAGTCCTCAATATTTGAGGAAAACGTAAAGAATTGCATTAATGATTATCAAAGTCTTTCGCAATTATATCTCAAACGAGAGAAGATGGGTGCATTATGATTTGGACCGTTTTTGGAGCTCTCTCCTCTCTTTACGAAAGAGGTTCTCACAAAAGTTTTTCCAATTCTATTATTTCTCGAGATATTTCATAAAAGTTTGAATTATAGTAAAATCAATGAATCTCGTTTTTCAAGTACATTTCTGAAAATGTGGTAATATGAAAGTTTTTGATAGACATTTTTTGAAAAATATCATCATCTTGTCAGTTTTTGGAATAATTATAGTGAAAACTGAATAAATTATAGACTTGGCTCATTTCACCTCTTCACCACTGAATATATTCCACAAAAACCACATTTTAATGTCAAATTAGCCTAGGTAATTTTAAATAAACATGAAATATTTATCAATTGATCATCAATCATCTGAAAATTAATAATTACCTCTCTCTAGTATGTCGACACTCCTCATCGTCCTCCTCCTCAATATCGTGTAATCGTGGACTCAGACGATGCTGTGTACCACCGTCCTTGTTACAATCCTCTTGATTAATTTTAGTTGGAAAACAACCGCTAGTTACTTCACTAATATTATCTCTATCATCACTATCATCATCATCATCATCATCGTAATTACAATTATTATCATCATATGTTCTTTTATTAATTAATAATATACCCTTGCATTGACGACGACGTTGATTTTGATTACTAGATGATTGTAATACTGATAATGATTTTTTATTAGCAACACTAACATCTGTACACGTTTTTACCCCTTTACCAGTACCAGTTGGCCTACGCCCGCCGCCGCCGGCGCACGGCAGGCAGCAAGACCACGCGCCCCCCACTTCGAAACACAATCGACACTCAACGTCGAAACATTTGTATTTATCAGTGATAAATAATCACCGAAAATCGAATGATGACTTGATGAATTATACTTCAAATTCAATTATTCGATTATTTAATACGACAAAAAAATTCATCATTTCCAATTAATTTTTTTTTGCACAAAATCAGCCTTGCAATGCTGACAAAAAAGTGCAAGCACATTGTCAATAATATAATTTTTTTTTTCTTGTCAAAATTCTCCATCAATTTCACATGATTTCTTTGTCATAAGCAACTCAGTCGATTCCACAGGCTCCGACCGTATCGACCGACCTGACTTCCATAGTTTTCTCATTTATTTAGGTGAGACTTCACTTTTTCTACTGATTTTTTGCACAGTGAATATTAACTTGAAGCATAATCCATAATGATCAGACTTTATCGAAGAGTTTTTTTTTTTTAAATCAACTTTCAATCACTTCTTAACGTTTTTTCTCCCCTTTCACTCTCACAGAGAGCCTATACATATATGTTACTGTTTATTTTGCACTGATCCGGTCATGATCACAGAGATGATTGTCGATGGAAAAAACTGTGTAAATATTTATTCTTAGAAATTTTAACAGACTCATTATTTCAATTTTCTTCCACTTTATTTGAGTTTGTGCGACAATATCATGGACAATCTACAACACGTCAATACCTCATGGCAATGATGAAAAAAAAAAATTTAAATTTTTCAATGATTTTTTGCCTCTTTTTCATCTTTCAATTTAATGAGCTAAAAATAAATGAGAATCTCTTTAGTTAAATTTAGATTATAATTCACAATGAGAAACACTCGAGATTAGTGTTGGGGTATAATGAATTTTCTTCTCTTTTTCTTTCTCCCTCCGCCCTTCATTTATCATCTTCTCTTACTCAAAGAACTTTACATCTTCCGTAGAAATGAGGGAAATTTTAATGCCCGTCAAGTATCATTTTCCATCTCCGTTGGTACTCGTTTTCTCTTACAGGAACCGAAGGCAACCCACGATCGAACCATCCCCTTTCTCTCCTCTCTCACTCCTCAACGACGCCAACGTTTTGAAACCACTCTCATGTACCTTCAGTCCCCTCTCTTACATTCTACTCCCCTCGACTACTTCTTTTTTCTTCCTCCCCGCACTATTTTTCCTATTCATTTCATTTCTCTCTCTCCCTCTCTCCCTCACGTTTGCCTGTACTCTCCTTCATCCTATCTCGACGATTCTCGTTTCTAATCTTTGGTCCAATATTATTATCCATCCTTAACATTATTGCAACGCCCCAACTACCAGCCAAGTACTTTTCATTTATGTAGGAAAAAAATTAAGAACTGAAGAAAAAAAATGAATACGATTCCACTTGAAAAATTACAACTGAATTCCTATTACTCCAGTTATTTCTGTAAATGAGTAAATAAAATTATTTTTAACAAGTGCCCATTGTAATAAACCTACTGTCTGCTGCACAATTTCATCATCGAGAATGTCAACTTTATCATACCAAAATAACTGGAAAATTTAATTCAAAATTCACTCTTCTATCCTACGTTTTTTTTTTTTTTCATTTCAATCGTGTTCCTTTCATGACCATGAAACGTCACACAAACTCTGTGGAAAATTGGATTTCTTTTATATGACTATTTCTATTTATTCATTTTTTATTCTTTTCATTCTCCCCACTCTACAATCACTAAAAAAACACTATTTTTTTTTTAG
Source organism: Aleiodes alternator (assembly GCA_963921955.1). NCBI lineage: Eukaryota > Metazoa > Arthropoda > Insecta > Hymenoptera > Braconidae > Aleiodes > Aleiodes alternator. Next base: position 2,382,993 of record OY998115.1, on the reverse strand, counting down.
CCAAAATTAAATTAAAGTTAGATATGACGCGTTTACATAAAAGAAAATCTCACATTATTTAATTTTCATACTTTTCAATCACATTTTTTCGAGATTATCTCTTTGGCTTTGTAATTTTGAATTTTGAATTATCGTTAATTTGTGGAAATGGAAAATGGAGAATTGGTTGAGATGGCATTCACTGTTAGACGATGAAAAGTGAAATAATTAAGGAGGATTGGAAGATAGACCAAGAGAAAGAGAGAGAGAGACAGAGGAGGAGGCAGTAGTGAGGTCAGAAAATAAAGCTCCAAATACTCCTTCTCAGATTTCCGAAATTGTGTATATTTACTTTTTTCCTTTCCCAGGAGATAAATATTTTTATAATTTTCCTGTTCTCACGATAAGGAATAACGTAAATTAACGTAAAAAAAGGCAAATTTGATTGGGGTTAAGGGGAGGAGGAAGGGAAGATACTGGACAATACAAAATTTTCGTTTTGTTTATGTTTATTTGTTTTTGTATATGATTTATGAGGGGGATAATTTCGCTTGTGACGTTAAAAGTTAATCCGCCCCGGTCCGTCAGTATTGACGATGGCGGCGGCCGAGAGCCGACTGAACCCGACTGCTTCATCCACATAGGAAAGGGAACATTGCGCAGTGTGTGTGTATACTCTTGCTCGTCTCCCAATAACTGAAAATCTACCTCTCTCACTTACTCGCGTTTGTACTTGATGTGAAATGGTTGGAGGGATGGACTTCTTCTTTACTCACGGGCGCGCTATTCCCCATATTCGTGCCAGTGATGTAGCATCCGGAAAAGCTGCGGATCTTCCGGGCACCCAGGGATGCAAAATTTTTGACAATTTTTTTTTCAATCATTTTTCATAATAATAAACGAGTTGTGTGAAGGTTTTTATTATTATTTTTTTTTTTCGAGAAAAATTAGGTCAAAGCGATCTCTTTGATGAGTGGTCGACTGGAAATTCAGTGTTCTTGAGTTATCGGTGATACTGTTTTTTGAGATGAGGATTCCGGAGGGAAACGCGTCGAGCGTGCTCTCAGCGAAAAATGAGAGAAGAATTTTATTTGAATTGAATAGGAGAATTAAAAGTTGAAAAGCAATTTTTTTTCGCGATTTAATGGAGGTGAAGCTTCATAAAATGTTTGTTTTTGTTGGTGAGCGCTTGGAAAATAATCTTTGCCATTGGTAATAGAGGAGTGATGATGTTTAAAAATACATCATTCAATCAACAGTACTCTGATTTTTATAATTGCTGGACTTGTTTCAGAGGAAGGAAAAACAGATGGATTTTGTCAGGAAATAATGATGAAAATTTATAATTAACAAATGAATTTTTTTTTTATTTAACCAATGTATATTCTCGGAATTATGATTTGAGATTTCAATTTTCGTTATGATACCGAGAACTAGATGATATGGTTGGAAAGTGGAATGGGATGACTTAATTTCAGAATTTAATGAGTTTCTTTCTTAATTCCCAGAATCTTGGGGGATAGTGGAATTTTTGTAATTATCTTTTTACCCCCGACAACAACGCAGAGGGGTATATGGGGCATTCCACGCTATTTCGATCACTTCTCGGACTTTTTTTTTTGATTTTTTTCATTTTTTGATATGTTGTGGAGATGCTCAAGACAAGTCATTTCCCACAAGAAAAAAAAAAAAAAAAATTTTTTTGAAAATTTTACGACCATTTCCATTTTTGAAAAAACGCGGTTTTTGCCCATTTCTCTCCAGCTTTGGAGGCTCGTATCTCGGTAACTATCGGTTATATTAAAAAATAGAAACAATACTTTTTTGTGGCAAAAGAGTACGGAAATTCATTAAAAAATTTCCATTTGTCTAAATGTAATATTTCTATTTATTATTAACAATTGAAATAAAAAAAATGATGGCAACTAGAGAATGCGTGCTCCTAAAAATCTAGAAAAAAAATATGTTACAGACTGATTTATTTCTGATTTTCTTGTAAATTTTGGTGAAACTTCCGTCGACCGTTCTCGAGATATCGATTTTTTTATGTTATTGCGTGATCGGCGGGAGCTATCGAAAGGCCATGCGCATGCGCACAACGGCTTTAGCTGCGAATCACGTGGTCACTGGCATGTCAGTTACTCAGCTTACGCGCCAGCGACCACGTGATTCGCAGCTAGAGCCGTTGTGCGCATGCGCATGGCCTTTCGATAGCGCCCGCCGATCACGCAATAACATAAAAAAATCGATATCTCGAGAACGGTCGACGGAAGTTTCACCAAAATTTACAAGAAAATCAGAAATAAATCAGTCTGTAACATATTTTTTTTCTAGATTTTTAGGAGCACGCATTCTCTAGTTGCCATCATTTTTTTTATTTCAATTGTTAATAATAAATAGAAATATTACATTTAGACAAATGGAAATTTTTTAATGAATTCCCGTACTCTTTTGCCACAAAAAAGTATTGTTTCTATTTTTTAATATAACCGATAGTTACCGAGATACGAGCCTCCAAAGCTGGAGAGAAATGGGCAAAAACCGCGTTTTTTCAAAAATGGAAATGGTCGTAAAATTTTCAAAAAAATTTTTTTTTTTTTTTTCTTGTGGGAAATGACTTGTCTTGAGCATCTCCACAACATATCAAAAAATGAAAAAAATCAAAAAAAAAAGTCCGAGAAGTGATCGAAATAGCGTGGAATGCCCCATATGCGTTTGGCATGGAATGCATTGGTATGACAACGTGTTTATGAGGCCTTATCTTATTGAAAACGAATTGAAATATATGGACTTCTTGACTGAAAATGTAAGGATTTGTCCAGAGATGGTTTTAGGGATTAACAGATTACATACCTAGCCCAGTAAAGTAAGAAATGTCTCAGAGCACATGTAATTGTTGGCCGAGGCGAAGCCGAGGTCAATAGACATGTGCTCTGAGACGTTCTTACTTTGCTGGTCAAGGTGTGTATACTATTTTTCTGCCCTCCGGCCGGAAAGCGGCAACTTCGTTTAGCGCAGCGGTCTAAAAGTTGCCACTTTCCGACCGGAGGGCAGAAAATATTATTCACCCCCAAAGTTTTCTCTATTAATCTTAGGTGTTGGATAATTGCTAAAAACTGGTAGAACGAGTTAATTTCAAAGGAGTTAGGTTTAAACCTAAAGCTAACCCGAGTCGAAATTTTCGCGACGGATTTGACGAACTTTCAACATATTCCTTTGATCTTTGCGGATGCCGAACGTACCTTTACCATATTCTCACGTGAAATCTATTTTTTAACATCAGAATACATCGAGAAGGCCCGAAAACCTGGACGTCCATCAACGTATTTGAACGTACAGTTGGATGCGGTTGATTCTGACGTGGATTTAATGTACATTTTTTTTGTATTTTAAAAATTCACGAAATTAATGGAGGAGAAAAGGAGAAGAGGGAGAAAGATAGGAGAGGGGGAAAGGTGGGGTAGAACAGACACGTTTGAGTTTTTATGTCAATATTCTGAAAAAAATTTGAAATTCGTAAAAATATTAAGAATTTATTATTTTTCGTAAGACCAGTGGGGAGTGGAATTCATCTGTCAGAAATGATTTTTCGTCACTGGTAACAAAATCTACTTTTTGGTCAAGATTCAAAGACAAAATTCAAAAAAAAATTTGTGAAGTCTCATGAGTTTCATTGAGCGTAGCGTGGAAATTCTGAATGGAGGTGGAAAATTAGATCATTTGCGAATGATTTATGGAGTTGTCAATTTGAAAATCTCGATTTTCAAAGTATTTATAAAGAAAAAACAGATTTTCATAAAAATGCTCGTAAATACTTCGAGTATAGATATTTTTCATATGGTGGATATGGTGAATCCGATAAAACCATATCAAATGATCTCACCTTTCTCACAGAAAAGTGAATTTTCCTAAAAATAGAAAGTGGCATATTTTCAAATAATGAGCCAAAAATCCGAATTTTCAAAAAACAAAAAAAAATTCTGGGACTTATTGATAACCTAATGTTTCCTCAGGTTTTCAATGCTATTATCAGAAAAATCTATCTCCAACGGTTTTATTCTCCTGTCCATTTTACCCCACTTATTCTTAATTGAAATTTGGAATTGAAATGGAATAATAAAAGAAGGAAAAAAATAGAATTTGAATAGAAATTTGGGAGTTTGAGGAAAAATTATCCTTTTCCCAAAAAAAATGAGCGAAAAAAAAATCGTCAACATATTTTGCTATTGATTTTTCGAAATCAATTCTCGATAGTCACTTCAAAAAAATTGACAGCAACTGTCAATCATTTCTTCGGAAGATCGTAGTATAAATATGTGATGCATATTTGAGCTCAATTAGAATTGCAAAAGTTATATGTTTCAGGTTAGTAGCAGACAACGAGGAATCTCCAGGCGGTCACAGAAGTTAAGCAGCATTGGATCTGGTCAGTACTTGGATGGGTGACCGCTTGGAGTATCTCGAGAACTACTGAACCGAATTCTTTTTTTTTTTTTTTATTCACTTCATTTTTAGGAAATTAGGATAGCAGTCATGATGGGTTATTTTTAAGTATATAATTAAGAGAGGAATCAATTAAAAACGTTAATTTGTGGTAAAAACGCGATGCGAGGGGAGGGGCCAGGAGGCTCAATTACGTTCAAGTTACACTCAAGTACATCAAAGTGGTCAACGTAAGTCATCGTCACTCAATTGTAAAACGGCACTAACTCCAACTCAATACATCAAAACTACGCCAGAGTACCCGCATTCATATGAGTGCTTCATCACAAAATCAGCGTAGTTCTGATGTATTTAGAGATATTTTTTTACATCAAAACTCCGTTGAATTGTGCCAGAAATTTCGACTCGGGAACTCATTCAGTCTTTTTTAAATGATATTTCGAAATTGGAGGCAAATGGAAAAAAAATTCTACAGAAGCTTTCTTTGAAGCTCTAAAGCTCACCATCGCCCTTAAAATTGAAGATATTTGGTAAAAGAATGACGAACTAGTCAAGCTAATTGTACACTCTCTCAAATTTTTCAAAATATCTCACAAATTCTAGTGCATAGAGAAGTTTCTATGATGGTTTTTTTCGTAGCTCTCGATTTTTCCACATAGAAGTTCTCTACTAATTCTTCAATCTTCCTCAGATTTCGGGATATTCCATGAAAATAATTGAATTTGATTAGTGACAACTGGATTGGCTCCACAGAATTACGAACATTAAACAAATTACCACTTGGCTGACAAAGCAGTTTGAGTAAATTCAAAACCATTTTGTCGAGTTATTAATTATTGACTCAATTCAACTTTCCATTTATATTTACAAAGTGAATTAAATTCCCTGTGCAATTAATTGTACTCTGTCAACACTAAAGTTGGCTGAGAATTATGAGTGGATTTATTCGTGTGAAGGAAGTGGAAGTTCAATTTCTACCAAGGACAATGAGCGGTCAAGGAATAGATTATTGCAAGTATTTTAATTGCTTTAACCCTTTGCTTCGCAAAAATCTTCAGCCGTCACGTGATAGTACGTATTGGAACAGTCGTGCAAAGCAAAGGGTTAAAAAAAGAATCATTGAGAAATATGAATATAAACCAGAAATATGTAGCTTGAGATAAATTTTGGCTTATTATACGCATTTGATATGCTCTGGGTGTTGGATGAAACGTTTTGCGTAGCTGCGCATAAACTACCAAGCTAGAAATAGAGACGGGTGTAAGATTCTCCCTTTTCTTAGGTCATAAAGCCGTCAAGCTTGTTCAATTTTTTTATGATTTCTCAAAATCCTAATATTATTCTCGATTTATCCATGGAAAAAATCTATTTAATTCTTTGAAAGAATTCCAAGAATTTGCAATGAGATTCCTCCTCGAACCTTGAAAAATTTTATAAATTAATTTCGCCCTCATTTTTCCTATTATTTCATGAATAATTAGTTAGTATATTAATTTGGTACTAATTTAACGAATATATTAAAGAGACCTTTATTATAGAGAATTTTTTGAGCTAAAAAAAAGAACGTTTCTTCATATTTTTTTGCAAACCTGAAAGTTCCCGAGATATTCACCAAATAATTAGCTTGTAATTCTTGACTCCATTTTCTTCCCTTCATTAGATTTTCATACTTTAATTATAGAGAAAAACGAACGAAAAATCAATATTGAATTAAGCGAAATTGTCATGAGTATACATCCACAAAAATAATCGAGGGTCACATTTTATAGAGGTTACAAAAAGAAAATTTCAATATTTTTTCTCACATTATTTCAAAATGCGAAAAATACGTTTGCAAAATTCAAGTCTCTTTTTGTCTGCAAACCAATTCAATTTCATGAAAAAAGAATTTCCAACATTTTTCTCTCTATATATACTTAAATTCAATAACCATTTTTGAGAGCATACAAAAAATCAATAATATCCAATTGCGTCAAAAAACAAAACAATCACAAAAAAAAATAATATATTCCCTCATATTCGAATAAAATCAAAAACAAACAGTACTATTAAATAAATAGAAAATTTGAATCGATAATGAGAAACTGAAGTGGTTGAGTGCCGGATGCCAAAGTACCAGCTGGTTAAAAGACAGCTGAGATGCCACCACCAGTTATATCTCCTGGGGTAAGGTCGATATAGTGTCGAACGCGTGCGCGTTTCTACAGCAGGCACGCTCAAAGCGCCCCCGAGTCATCTTCTATTTTTTCTTTCACCTCCATTTTTAAAGATAACTCTTCATTTATATTTATCCTTTTTGCGTACATGAAAGGGAAGAATTATACAAAAAAACAATGTTTGCAATCAACGTCCAATAAATGTTAAATTAATGTAACAAAATTGTGCATTCATGAATGCACAGTAGATCACATTTTTTCTCACAAATCATGTGAATAATTATTCAAAGGAAAAACACAATTACACTATTTGTGTTAATATCGTTTGTCCATTTGAATGCCAAATTATGGTTAGAATAATAATCAGAGGATTATCTTCATTAACTTCACATAATTGCAATTGATTGAGTGCAAACAATGGAAATGCGAGTATCTTGATCCACTCCAACTCGAGCTCTCTCCCACTACCTAAACATTGTCTGGTTTATTGTGTACTATTTCTACTTGTTGGTGATGCCCGAGTCTAATAAGCTATGAAAATTCAGCACGTTTCTCCGTCTCCTATCGCCTTTTTTTTCTTCCTCGAATAAAACGCGAGACCGAAGCTAACGGAGACACATTGTGCATGTGTTTGTGTTTGTTGTAAAGTCAGTACCAGGACGAAAACGCAACAGGCAGCCAATCAATATCCAACGTAGAGTCGCTAGGTGCGACTTTGCCAACTCTTCCCTCACTCCACTCACTACTGTCTTCCTCTTGTCTTTTTGCCTGCTCTCATCCCCTCACTCACCCATTGGGTTGATCCAATTGAACGCATACATTCACAGTAGAAAGAAGGAAGGAACAAAGAAAAAGAAGATATTTGGTTGGAATTGATTACTCTAGAGGAAGAAAAAAGTGAAAGGCAAATGAATTAATGTCAATAGAGCTTTAGTTGGGTAAAATGAATTTATTTAATGGGGGTAAAAAGCTTCTTTTTAAATGGGCTTTTTGAAAAAAAAAGAAAGTGGTCGAATGGAGTTCATTTTTTAACAGAAGTGTTTTGTCAGTTTTATCTCGAAATTTAAGGTAGATACGCATTAATTGTATGAGGACCATTTCTGTGAGTCTCATTCTGCTTCACAAAGGAAAATTTCATGAAAATTTCTGTATTTTACTTGATTCCGAGATATTTCTCGAAAATTAACTCCAGAATTGATTTATCACTTTTCAGTATCAATTATGATGATGAAAAATTTCCTGAAACATGGGGAGGAATAACTGATGTTGCAAAGTTTTTCATAAAAAAATATTTCTCCATCTCCTCCAGATTTTGAGATATTCTGCACACAGAAAAAGCTGAGCAGAGAATATGTTTTTTCTGTTCATATTATATGTACTATGCAGTACATATAATATGAACTATCGTTTTTTGCATAGAACATGCGCTATTAGTTCATAAAATATGCACTATTTGAGTATATTTTATGTTAAATTTTTTCCGCATAAAATATGCTCATGATGCGCATATTTCATGCGTTCTGGGAATGCATAGAATACGAACTTATAAATAACATAGAATATGTTCAAAGTGAACATAAAATATGTTCTAAATGAACATAAAATATGTTCTAAATAAACATAAAATATGTTCTAAATAAACATAAAATATGATGAAAAAAGAATCATTATACGATAAATGATTTAATTGTTCTGTTTCCCAGCTTTTCGTGAATATCTCGGTGAATAAGCGAGATAGAGCGAAATAGATATCAATATTGAATCGGGAGAGAGTTTTTTTCAATTTTTCGCTATCATCTCGGTAAATAAGCAAGATAGAACGAAATGGAGGGTAATTCGGGATCAGGAGGGAGTTTCTCCAGCTTATCACGATTATCTTGGTAAATAAGCGAGATAAAGCGGAATGGACATTAATATGGGAGCAGGAGGGAGTTTTTCCAGCTTATTTCGATTATCTTGGTGAATAAGCGAGATAGAGCGAAATGGACGTTAATTCTGGAGAAGGAGGGGGTTTTTTCAGTTTTTCGTGATTATCTTGGCGAATAAGTGAGATAGAGCGGAATGGACATTAATATGGGAGCAGGAGGGAGTTTTTCAAGTTTTTGATAAATATCTCGGTTAATAAGCGAGATGGAGCGAAATGGACGTTAATATGGGATCAGGAGGTAGTCTCCTCAACTTTTACAATCATCTCTGTAATTAAGCGAGAGAAGGTGAAATGGACGTTATCAGGAGAGAGTTTTTTCAGTTTTTCGCCAGTATCGGTGGAATAAACGAGATAGGGTGAAGCACACATATGGAATTATGAGGAAGTTTCCAGATGAAATAATCTCCTTGACCCCAAATAGAAAGTCCATTTCGCTCTATTTCACTTCTTTGCCGCTATAGTCGCAAAAAATCAAATCAACTCCCCCCTGATCTCAAATTAACGTCCACTCCGCTCTATCTTGATTATTCGCCAAGATACTTACGAAAAACTAGAAAAACTTGCCGATGATCCCATATTAACGTCCATTTCGCTCTATCTCGCTTATTTACCGAGATGATAGCGAAAAACTGAAAAAACTCCTCAATGATCTCACATTAACGTCCATTCCGCTCTATCTTGCTTATTCACCAAGATAATCGTGATAAGCTGGAGAAACTCCCTCCTGATCCGGTTAACATAGTAATGATTACAATGTTCACATAGTCATGACTGCTATGGTGAACATAGCAATCATTACTATGTTAACATAGTAATTATTGCTGTGTTAACATAGTAATGATTACTATGTTAACATAGGAATGATTGCTATGGTGAACATAGTAATCATTGCTATGTTCAACATAGTAATGGTTACTATTCTATTTCTCTCCGTGTAAAAACAAAAAGGCGTAAGTGCCAAAATTGAAATAAAAAATCCTAAAAACAAAAGGGCGTAACTCCAAAAATTCTCCTGAGATAAAAAAATTTATAAAAACAAAGAGGCGTAAGTGCGGAGATACGTCCTTTTCACTTTAACTTTAACAATTATATAGCGATTAAAAAGGAAATAACAAAGGGGCGTAAGTGTGAAGATACGTCCCTTTCATTTTAAAATTGGTAGTTACGCCACTTTGTTATTTTAATTTTCATTTATCCAAATAATGTTCTAGAGGCCATAAAAAACATTTTGGAGTGATGCGTGGACATACGCCCCTTTCACTCTAAGGCGACGATATGTACAGTAGTACATATTATATGTACAGTAGTACATATTATATGTACAGTAGTACATATCATATGTACAGTAGTGCATATTATATGTACAGTAGTGCATATTATATGTACAGTAGTGCATATTATATGTACAGTAGTACATATTATATGTACTACTGTACATATTTTATGCTAAGGTCGTGTGCATAAAACATGGATAATCAGAGCATAGTTGCTGCGAAAAGTCGAATCATATTTTATGAAATGCTCAGTGCATATTCTCTGCTCAGCTTTTTCTGTGTGTGGAGGAATTAAGAACGAGGGCGAATTTGTTCGATTTCACTCTTCATCACTGTTTTATTTGGAGACTAATACTCGCAAACGCGTGACGCGCGCCTTTATTAATTCATAGTAAAACAGGTTCAAGGAAGACATTTACGATGAGCCGGATTTAGTGGTACTCTCTTTGAAAAAAAAAAAAATGAGATAATTCGGACGAGCCAAGAATTAGAATTATTCCGCGAAGGTTGATGAGAAAGAAAAGAAATGAATACGATTAGATGGGAGATTATTTGGGAGAAAAAATCAGAAACTTGGCCTTTTCAATTTTCATCAATGATTTCAATTCGAATTCGGATGCTATCGCGTATCTAGATAGAAAAACGATATCACTTCAATTTCTGATTGATCAATTTCGAATATTCGATTGATCGATGGAATATCACGCAGTAAATTACAGATATCGCAAACACCATTCGATATTTTCATTACACCTGTATCTAGTTTATGGAGATAATTAATCTACATGTTGAAACAGATACTGCGTGAGCTTGTAGAGATTCAGATGATGAAAATGACAATCAATCGATACACTAAGGCAAAACAAATGTTATGAACTATTACCACTTTAAATTAAATATTTGTTATTTGTATTAAATATTTGTTCCATTAGTCTTTGGCAATTTTTTTATAATTGAAAAAGTTTTTGAATTTACAGAGTTTTGTTCATTCGAATGAATCAACTGTTTGAACGAAATTCAGTAAATTTCACAACTTTTTTAGTTATTAAATAAGATATTTGCCGAGTACCACCTTGAAACCAGTCTGGACTCCTGAAATGGGAGTCTGGTTCCAGCGATTGAGCTACCGGTCGAGGCACGTCCCCAGGTGGTGAATAGGGGAAGTAGCCAACACTAGTAAGAGGGACTGGAAGGGAACCGGCTGGCTCCGCAGTCGGGTCCAGCCCAGGAACCTCTGGAAACGCTGGTGAAATGACGGTACAATAAGGGAGACGACGGAAATAAAAGCTCTGGCAGTCGAACGAAGGTCGTCACCGCGGACCAGCTCCCCCAAGCTGTAACCATCGTGCCAAGGTGTAAACCATCGTGCCGAAGGCTGAATGGCACAGGGTGCCACAGGGTGGATGAAACTTTGGGTCAATGTGTCCGAACGATGTCCTTGGGGCACCAGGGCGCACCTCATTGCGTTCTGGACCTTACCCTTGCAAATCGGGCTCTGTGAAGGTGGATCTTATTTCCCGGATGCACTGGAAACAAGATGGCAAGATGGGCAGGAACAGGGATGAGTGGGGCTCTGAGAATCACACCTTCACTTGCCCTGATGGACATCTTGGTTCAGAAGCCAGAACGTCTAGGGGCAATAAAGGTAGCCTAGGTCTCTGCGGTAAGATTCTGGAGGAACTTAATCTCCATGCTCACATTGCTGCTTAACAACGGAGGAATGATGAGTTACGCCGGCTAGGCAGCGATGTGTGCAGGGGTACTGGGGCCTTCAGGAATTGCTAAGTCGTGAGACCGAAAAGCGATGAATGCGCTCTGAAAATAGTCTTAATAGTTATAATCCTTCAACCTGAGGGCCCAGTTTGGTACACTGACGGCTCCGAGAAGGACTGCGGTGTGGGTGTTGGGACTTGGTGAGAAGGAACTAAAACTAACATCCTGGCACGGCTATCCCGACACAATGCGGTACTACTAACAGTACTAATTGCAAAAGATGTGCCCGGGCAACACTGGAGCTTCTCAAATGCCTTGATGGGGCTTATCACAGGACATTGCCCCACCAGAGACTATCTGCACAGATTGGGAAGCCGGAAAGAGGTCCACCTGCGACAAATGTGGGATGGAGGTGGGCGACGTCCACCACTTACTGACAAGATGCCATGGACTAGAATGAGACAGATGGGAGGTTTTCGAATCCACTAGCATCTCGGACTTAACGGTTACAGGAGACGACGGCTGGGCACCTGTCATTACAAGGCTTACCAACCTTCTTGAACTCTGGAACTCAGGTGGTCGCCGCCACCCAAGCAGAATTTCGGACCGGCGGAAGTTTGGACATGATATGGCATGCTGCATTTTAGCTACGGTCATGATCCGACATGCTTTATGTGCCCCTGATTAGGTATGTGACTCGACTTTCGACATGGCACTGGATAAGGCATGCCGGATCTGGCCATGATTCAGCAGTCCAACTCAGGTCATGATTTGGCAGACCGAGTCAAAATTCCTAATGGCTTTTTTTTTCTTCAAAATAATATGAAATTTCAATTCATCATGATTTTTTTGAGATCAATTACCCTCCTAAGATGCTCTCCTGTCGCCTGATGACATGAAATACCGTTTATTCAGCATGAAAATTTTACCGACTTGAAGACGATTATGAACGCTCGACCCTACGATTCCTAAATCTAGACTTTTGTACCACGGAGCTACGCACACTTTTCCAATTTAGATTACTTGGACTGCCTATATAAAGATATTTTTCCAGACATTCATTACTTAATGATGATGACTTACAGAAGAGAGTTCCCAGGTAAAAAAATTTTGTCGCTTTTTTGTAGGAAGACGACGTTAGGTCGACGTCGCCTAACTGGGACTGAAGTCGACATTAGCTTTAACTTTTGCTGATTTTCATAGGGGAATGTCGAGGTGACTTTTTGTCGATAATTCTCTTTTTTCGATTTTCGAGGATTTTTATCTAAAAATGAGACGACGCTTTTTTGTCGACAAAATGTCACTTTACTGCAATTCCATACCGAAATGTCGTGACGACTTTTTGTCGATTTTTTTCTAATTTTGAGACTTTTTGTATAGAAATAGCAGAAAGTCTTTGTCGACGAAATGTCGCTCTATTGCAGTTTTAGATAGGAATGTCAAGATAATTGCTTTTCCATAATTTTTTTTTCTCAATTTGGAAGAGTTTTGGATAGCAATGGCGAAAATTTTTTGTCGACGAAATCACCGTGAATCAGATCCGTTGGGGTTCATTGCTATCTCATATGAGGCATTCCGCACTATTTCACTCGATTTCTGGGTCGTATTTTTTGATTTTGTTCATTTTTGAATATGTTGCTGAGATGGTTATCAGAAGTCATTTCCCGAAAAAAAAACGAAAAAAAAAATTTTTTTGACGAAATTATGACCATTTTTGATTTTGGAAAAATGGCATATGTGCTCATTTCTGTGTAGCTTTGAATACTCATATCTTCTTCAATATTAGTTTTATGAAAAAAAAGAAGGGAGACTTTTCTCTCGAAAAATAGTGATACTTTGCAATAAAATTTAGTCCGGAAGTTGAAAGTTAATATTTCTATTTTTTAACAACAAACTTAATAAACAAATAGCCGAAACACAACTTTGCCAAATCTTTAAAAATCTGAAAAAAATATATGTTACGGATTGAATTATTTTTGATTTTTCTGTAAATTATCTTTTTCCGTCTCGGAATGGTTGACGAGATATTGTTTTTTTAATGTTTTCGCGTGGTCCGTGGCCGATGCTCCAGAGCCTTGCGCATGCGCACAGCGCACTAGCAGCAGGTCACGTGGGAATTGGCGCGTAGGTTGAGCACTTTCCATCGCAGAGGTTCTCACGTGACCTGCTGCTAGTGCGCTCTGCGCATGCGCAAGGCTCTGGAGCATCGGCCACGGACCACGCGAAAACATTAAAAAAACAATATCTCGTCAACCATTCCGAGACGGAAAAAGATAATTTACAGAAAAATCAAAAATAATTCAATCCGTAACATATATTTTTTTCAGATTTTTAAAGATTTGGCAAAGTTGTGTTTCGGCTATTTGTTTATTAAGTTTGTTGTTAAAAAATAGAAATATTAACTTTCAACTTCCGGACTAAATTTTATTGCAAAGTATCACTATTTTTCGAGAGAAAAGTCTCCCTTCTTTTTTTTCATAAAACTAATATTGAAGAAGATATGAGTATTCAAAGCTACACAGAAATGAGCACATATGCCATTTTTCCAAAATCAAAAATGGTCATAATTTCGTCAAAAAAATTTTTTTTTTCGTTTTTTTTTCGGGAAATGACTTCTGATAACCATCTCAGCAACATATTCAAAAATGAACAAAATCAAAAAATACGACCCAGAAATCGAGTGAAATAGTGCGGAATGCCTCATATAGAAACGGTGACATGGATGTTCAGGGTGACGACTGAAAACTAATTTCAAAATTCTCTGACTTTCCCATGACTTTTCCCTGACTAAAAATAAAATTTCAGAACCTACAAAAAAAATACACAGAGAAAAATGCTTTCTTAATTTAAGTGAGAAAACTCACTTGATTTAAGCCAGTTTTACTTTCTTAAATTAAGTGAGAAAAGTCACTTGATTTAAGTGAGAAAACTCACTTGATTTAAGTGAGTTTTCTCACTTGCATCAAGTGACTTTTTCTTTCTTAATTTAAAAAAGTAAAACTCACTTGAATCAAGTGAGTTTTCTCACTTAAATCAAGTGATTTTTTCTCACTTAATTTAAGAAACTAAAACTCACTTAAATCAAGTGATTTTTCTCACTTAAATTAAGAAAACATTTTTCTCTGTGTATCATTTGAGTATACTTAAAAATTCTCAGCTATTCCTGAAAATAATTTTTCTATTAGAATGGAACAATAATACCTTTTAAACTCTTTTGCAGATTTCCAACCATTAAAAAAGTTCAATTTTTTCGATTGAATATCTATAACTTTAAAAAAATCAGGAGATAAAAAAAAATAAACTACGGATTCTCTTGACTGAGATCGAAGTTGCCTGACTCTTCCAAAAATTATAAATTCCCTGACTTTTTCAGGTTTTCCAGGTCAATCGCCACTTTGAATGTTTTCGACGATTTTTTTTTAATTTTCAACATTTTAGTGTTTAAACAGTGGCACGTCTTACTATCGTCATTCCTCTAAATTTATAGTTCCATGTGGGATCTCAGAATTCCTTTTTATTTATTTTTTCAATTTTTGCATTTCAATTTCAAACAATCTTTTTTGGAAATAGTAGAAGTTTTCTTGGAGGAGAAATTAATAATCAAATTGTTTCTTCACAGTTAATTTTTAGGCCTTTCACGAATAATGGTGAAAGAATTTTGCAAGATTCAACAATAAAATCACAATGTTTTAGAAACCCATAAATGTAGAACAAATTCTGAATGAATGAAGAAAACGTAGCAGTAAAACGAACAATAAATGGCAAAAAAAAAATTGAAAATTTTCTTGATTTATCTGCCTCCCATCTTCTTAGGCTTTACTTTTCTCGTGGCTTTTATTCCGATGTTCATTCTCGCTGTGTTTCTTGAGATATTTCTTTGATTTAATACCATCTTCATCTAAATTTCTGCGGTACCGAATATCTCTATCTCTGTCCTTATTTTCAAAACAACTTTCATCGCGTTTACGTTTCGTATATCTATTCTCTTGATTCCTTCTCCATTTGTCATAGTTTTTCATTTGATCTATTCCGTTTCTATTGCAGCTTTTATTTCTCTCTGCCCACTCACGCTTCTCATTTTCATCATTATCTCCTTTCTCTCTGAATCTCCCGCTTTGAGACTTCTCTCTGTCTTTATCATCTTTTCTTTTCCTTTCACCACTCTCATCTTTATGTCCATGCGCACGTCTCTGCCTCTCATTTCCATTATTCTCTCCTGTCTCTCTAGATCTTTCACTTCGAGACTTCTCTCTGTCTCTATCATCTCTTCGTTTCCTCTCAGCACTCTCATCTCTATGCCTATGCGAATGTCTCTGCCTCTCATTTCCATCCTTGTCTCGTTTCTCTCCAGATCTCTCACTTTGAGACTTCTCTCTGCCTCTCTCATCTTTTCTTTTACGCTCACCTTTCTCATCTCTATGCATATGCGCACGTCTCTGCCTCTCATTTCCCTTCTTGTCTCCTTTCTCTTTAGTTTTCTCCCTTCGAGACTTCTCTTTATCTCTGTCATCTTTTCTCTTTTTCTCACAACTCTCATGTCCATGCTTATGCGCATGTCTGTGCCTCTCATCTTCATTCTTGTCCTTTTTCTCTTCAGATCTCACCCTTCGAGGCTTCTCTCTATCTTTGTCATCTATTCTTTTCCTGTCAAATCTCTCATCACCATGCGTACATCTCCTCTCTCGATCTCTTCCTGTGTATCTGTCATATTTAATTTTTCTCTCACGGCTCCTCTCTCGGTCTTTTATTTTATTTACATACTTTTCGACTTCGTTCTTCTGTTTGTCTCTCAAGTTCGATCTGCTTCCTGGATCCTCCTTGAGCTGCTCTTCATCTGCAACTACTAGAACATCCGCTTCGTTTTGATTAGCTGTTTCTTTCTGACATTTAGTGGGATTTTCTTCCTTTGTATCTAAGAAATAAAACCATTGATCATTAATCCCAATACGATTGATATATTTAATGAGATTTATTACCATGTGCTTCTACTCTACCCATTCCCTCACTGTTCGAAGTTATTGGTACCAAATTTTCCCCTGCACTGCTGTTTTGTCCCTTATCAGGAAGTTCGCACACTTCATCTAGTTTCTGATCTTCAACTCCTCCTGCAGCTTTCTTCTTCGTCACATCAATCTTCATGTCCTCATAGCTCTCAGTATCTTCATCTTGACCTGTTGTTTCTGCTTCTCATGAATGAATAAATTTTTTCATTAAAGGGGGAGGGGGGAGGGAGGAGTAAGGGTTCACGCGTGAAAAAAAACTTTTTTTTACAAGTTCCTTTAAACGTATGGATTGAGCAAATTCATTGCAACCATTTGAATATTATCAAGTATAGATTCAACAGCATGAAGTGATTTTTTTATACGAAAATATCTACAAACAAGCCGGTAACGGAGCTTCTCCAAGAACGTCTTTTGAAATAGACGACTAGCGATGATCACTGTATCTCAGCTGGAAATTATCAGAAATAAAAATCCATTGAAATTTAGTCCATGTATCATTAAATCCTCCCCCCAACGATCTCTGATTTTTTTTTCTATCTTTCAATTTTTGGTGGCCATTGAAAGTAAAAACTGCTATTTTTTACGAAAAATTGGGGGATTTCGTAGGTGGAAAACTTCCTTAATGTAAAAAAAAAATAATCAGAGATCGTTGGGGGGAGCATTTGATGATACTTTGAATTTCAATGGTTTTTTTATTCCTGATAATTTACAGCTGAGATACAGTGATCACCGCAAGCTATCTATTGCATTCTTGGAAACGCTCCGTCACCGGCTCGTTTGTGGATATTTTCACATAAAAAATTACTCAATGTTGTTCAATTCATGCTCAATGATGTGCGAAATGTTTCACCAAGTCTGCTCAATCCATACGTCTAAAAAATCGTAAAAAAAGTGTTTTTTTTTCCACGCGTAAACCCTTACCCCCCCTTATTGAGTTCATTGTAAGAAGCTTTTCAACTTATTCATTGGAAGTCTCACTTTCTATTTTTCCTTCGTCATTATTCTCTCCAAAATTCCTGACTGAATCTTCATCGGCACTTATATCTCCATCACTCACTGATTCATCATCAGTGGTTTCACTTTCATCAGCTTCTTTCAACTTCGACTCTCTATACCTTTTCCTTGTTTTATTACATAGATCAGCCACAGTCTTCCTATACGCTGCTTTACTTTGTCTCCTCTTTCCGAATTTTTTACAGCAAGTTCCTGAAGATGATAATGAAATTATTACTTTAGTGAGAGCCTGGATAAAGAAAACATCATCAGTCTCACTGTAGACGGCCTTGTAAATATTATCAGGAATTTTGTTTCCTCTTTTGGCATTCATCTCAATCAATTGATTCCCCAAACACAGCCTCAGAAGGGCACAGGCCATTCTTCCCGGGAATTTAGCAAACGCTTTTATGTCAGTTAACTCTAGATAATCGACAAAGATTCCCGAACCCTTTTGAAGCTCAACCTGTAATTAACATGCAAAATTCGTGAGTCAGCCCAGCGGTAAAAAAGAGTTTAGAAACATATAAATAATTCCATTTCGATGCATCAAATATCTAACAATGGAGACCCTTTATATATTCTCAGATATATTTTTTTTTAAGTGAGTAAGTGACTGAGTGACCATTTTCGGCTCATCTTCTGGAGAACTCTCCGATCCTGGCCCTTTACTAGACATTTGTTCCACCCTTTCTTTTAGAGTGCAGCCCCTCGTATCTTCGCAAGGGTTCTCATTTGATTTGGTCGGCATTTTCCTTTTTCTTACGTCTTCCCGATTTCCAAGAAGGTTATCTGCTGATTTCTTTCGCATTTTCCCTCCTTCTGAAGTACCTTTCTCTGGGTGTCCAGAAAGATTCTCTATCGAGGTTATTCGTTTCTTCCCTTCTCGCGAAATGTCTTTCCTCGAATCTTCAGCAGGATTCTCTGTTAATTTGTTACTTTTGCAGCTTCCATTCATCTCAGACTCGTCCATCTCCTTTGCCTTTATCAGTCGATTCTTCAAATTTCCATCTTTTTTCTCACAGTGCGCTGCAAGCACGGGCTGATTGTCTGTTTTCGCTTTTTCTGCATCTCCAATAGCTTCATCCTGAGTATTTGAATCCTCTCTGATTTCTGTCTCTTCATCCACTCCACTTCCTTTGGCCTCTTCATTATCATATGTATGAACTTTGTTGTTATCATTTACTTCAAGAACGTCGTCGTCTACGTGCTCCTCTTTCTCATCACTTGGATTATCTGCTCTACATTTGGTCATTTTCACTTTAGCTGTACGTTTATCAGCGAAATTCTTTGATTTTACGGTTGGCTTCTTCTCTGCGTTTCCCTTGAATTTCAATTTCCCAGCTCTAGTTCTCGTTTCCTTTGATCCTTCATCAATTTTTGAAATTTTGTCATCATTCAGCGCAGCAATTTCCATTGATACCACTGGTATCTTCCGTTTTAATTCTGCTTTGGTTTTTGTAGGAATTTTCGTGTCTTTTAATATACTCTTTTCTCTAGTTTGTGATTCAAGTTCCTCATTTCGTGTTACTTTATTTAACTTTTCTGATGATTTCAACTCAGTCATTTGCTGTAAAACTTTGGCATCTCTACGAAGGTTTTGATTTTTGAAGTTTTGATCTCTGAGTTTTGCTGCTTTTTTCAGACTCTCCTGTTCATTCGTCGTGAGTGGATTCCCTTCCTTCGTAAATTCAAGTGCCTTTAGTTTGTTTTCATCTACTGAAAGTAAATGAAATTTCGGAATTTTTCGTAAAACATTTTGTAACATAATAATCGGTTATTGTAATACCATCTTTTGCCAGGATATCCACATCATACCATCTTCTACACCATTGTGCTCTGGGACCATTTTCGCAATCAAAATCGATTACATCTTCAGAAATAATACTAGTTGTTGGATTCTTTCCCTTCCACAATACCACATAAAACATCTTATCGTTGTACTGGTGGTTATTCTGAATCCAGATCATGAAAAATATTCAAATGCAGGATAATTAATTGCCTGAACATGAAAAATCGCTCGAGGAGGTTCCTCCATTAAAAAGAAAAAGGAAAAGCGTTGGAGTCTGGAGATCCACTAAAAAGGAAATTCTTTAAGCAATTGGAAACATAATGTAAATTCCAAACCCCCTGCCCACCCACAACCAAAGAAAATGACATTTAAATGAACACACTGAACACTGAACACACTCATTTTGTTCATAATTTTTCAAAAATAATTAGTTCATACTCCCCAATTGATAAACTCCACTAATTTACGCCTTGCAGGTCTTCAGAAAAATCTAAAGAAATTTTCAGCAATAATGCAGATACATTGAAACATCTCCCCAATTCTTTTCAGACTTTTTAATAAAGTCCTTCACTCGAAAATAAAAAAAAATTTTTTTTTTTTATAATTCCACTTTGTCTCAGGAAAGAAATTTGCCTCTGAATTAAAAAAAAAAAAAAAAAAAAAGTTTCCTGGTCTATTCTATTTTTGTTTTAAATGCAGGTCCTCAGAAAAATCTGAAAAAATTCAGTAACAATCTAAACATATCAAAGTATCTGCTGAAATTTTTTCAGATTTTTTCATAAAGTTCTTCACTCTCCAAAAAAATCCTGAAATTCCCATTTACCCCTTGTCACAATCCTATTATTTTTTTTTTGAAAATTCAGGTCTGTAAAAAAACTGGTAAAATTCCCCAACAATATAGGTATACAAAAGCACCTTCTCAGAATTCTTAATCATTTTCTTTTCTATATTCCAGCAAATTTTATCGTCTGATTCATGATATTGTCTCTGATACTGGGAATTCCATTATTGACTTTCATGAATTCCTCGTGCTCACCCGAGGAACTTCATGTGTATAACAGTTACCTAGGTTCTTCTTCAATTCACAATTTTTAATTTAGAAAAATTATCATGAAAAATTATTGGACGCACACGTTTGATTTTTTTTGATTAATTCTAACCCCGATACATGAGCATTTCGAGTTTGCAATTTTTCCGGCTTAATATGAATTGATAATTAACTCACAGTTTTTTTTCCAGTTCCTTCACTTTTTCTAGGTTCCATTAAATCATCCATTCCCGAAATTGGTTTTGATATTTTCTCTAATCGTGAGTATCCAGGATATTGGTTACTGTCAGGGCAATCAATCAAACGAAGTTTCGTTATTTATCTGTCACCTTAGTTACGCAAAACAACGTACTTTGAAAATTCCCACAATCGTAAAATTACAGATTCAACGTGGAAAATAATGAAATAGTACGAAAAAATACGAAGTTATACCAAAAAATATAACAAGGAAAAAAGGTAATTAATTTCTCGATGGTGTTATGACACCATTTAAATTTAATATACATTAAATAATTTCTCTCTTCAACTCAAATTAAACGATAATAATTTTCTTCAAATGGCGGAAAATACCTCGTTCCCCCTCTAATAAACTTGAATAAAGACAGAGAATAAAATTGACAGCAAATGCGGAGTGCGGAGAAAACATAATCCGCCCCTATGGCGAATTAGAAGATGAATTTTTCTTTGGGTGAAAAGCGAAGGTGTTTGAAAGCTTTCGGAACCGGAAATTTGTGGTAGGTCATATTTAAAGAGCAGTGGAATTTTTTTTTTCTAAATTTCTCACTTTTTGTATATAATTTTTTATAAGTTCGGCCCTATGACGAATCAAGAGACGAATTTTCCAATGGGGAAGTTTGAAGCCATCGAGAAACCTTCACGATTGAAAATTCCAGAAAAATTGTCTCTTAAAGCGTCATAGAGCTGGACTTATGAAAGAAAATGCAAAAAAAGAGAAATTTAGAATTAAGAAAATTCCCAATACCCTCTCAATATGACGTACCACGAATTTCCGGTTCTGAAGGCTTGAAAAACACCTTCGGCTTTCACCCAAAAAAAATCGTCACTCAATTTGCCATAGGGCCGGACATATAAAATTCATCCTTCATACACAGAGGAAAATGTTTTCTTAATTTAAGTGAGAAAACTCACTTGATTTAAGTGAGTTTTACTTTCTTAAATTAAGTGAGAAAAAGTCACTTGATTTAAGTGAGAAAAGTCACTTGATTTAAGTGAGTTTTACTTTCTTAAATTAAGTGAGAAAAAATCATTTGATTTAAGTGAGAAAACTCACTTGATTCAAGTGAGTTTTACTTTCTTAAATTAAGTGAGAAAAAGTCACTTGATTTAAGTGAGTTTTACTTTCTTAAATTAAGTGAGAAAAAATCACTTGATTTGAGTGAGAAAACTCACTTGATTCAAGTGAGTTTTACTTTCTTAAATCAAGTGAGTTTTCTCACTTAAATTAAGTGACTTTTTCTCACTTAATTTAAGAAAGTAAAACTCACTCAAATCAAGTGACTTTTCTCACTTAATTTAAGAATGTAAAACTCACTTAAATCAAGTGAGTTTTCTCACTTAAATTAAGAGAGCATTTTTCTCTGTGTAGTCTCGCCCGGTGTGTTAACTTAAGATACGTAAAAAAATCGATTTTTCTCGCAGCCAATCTTGTTGTTCCTATTTCATGAAATCTTTTCGAATAAAAACGGAGCTGAACGACTTTGGCTACGAGAAATACCCTTAAATGAGTGAAAATGAGTAAATTCTGAGCCAACTGTATCATCATTGACCCAAAGAAGCCCATCAGAGGCCCAAAGCGCGCGAAAATTCTCCGGATATTTTCACGGCTAGCTTCAGCAACATCGAGAATTGAATGTCATTTTCCATCTTTATATGATTTAATTGTTGATACTCCTTGAAGTTGAAGTTTGCACTCTTACATTATTAAGAGTGGAAATATTTTTTTCGTTATGCTTATGCTGAGGATGTTGAGAGAGAGGAGAAACCCTTTCGGGAAAGCGCATTCCGTGCACATATGACAAAAGAATATTTTCGATACGTTTCATTAATTCTCCGTATTTCTCAAGTATAACGAACTGAGTTTTTTTTTTTTAAAGTTGTCCTTTGCAGTTCAAATTTGATTCCTTAAGATCTTGAGTCAATATTTTCCTATATAAGTTGAAGACAATGATTCGTATTTTTAATTCCTTCATAGATCATGCTTGTATGATTCTGAGGAAGTTCACAAAATTGATTTCATTTCATTCAATGCAAATATGCAAATCCTTGAGAGATTCTCGCAGTAATGTTACAATCTCCGTTAGTGTCCGGGAATTCTCATTGATTTGTTTCATATGATGAATTAATTTATCAGTGGAGTGGTGAAGTAGGAGAAAATGAAAAGTCACATGTAACTTTTCTAGCAATCATCTTCGAATCGAGTAGATGTAGAGAAAACGTGATTTTTGGATTCATTCTACTTGACCACTTCACTATTGAACTGATCTTTATATCTCTGCACCATGAAATAGTGAATTATTAATTTCCAGAACAAGAGCCAATATTAGAGAATATCCGGGCACAGAGATTACTGCTTCAATATGTCAGTTAAACAGTTCCATTACAAGAATTTATCACGAAGCTCTATGTATCGGCATAGAGTAGAGCGTAAACGACAACGACTGAACAATGAAACAAGTGACGAAAGTGACGATTCATCGCCCTACGAAGCAGATATAATTGACAATGAGACAGAAGGTATGAACATCTTCTATAGATCAATTTTCAACTCTGATTGCTCTAGAATTTTCTTCAATTAATTATTCCTCAAATTTCTGGGCACCTGTAGGAAATAATTACCATTCAGACGATGAGAATGCTGAGAATCATTTTAGAGCACGGGAAGTTCCAGAGAATATGAACTTTGATAGAGATTATGATAACATAAATGATGATGATAATTCTTCCCAATATTCTGATGCATGTTCTACTCAAAGTTATCTAGATGATATCGGAAATGATTTTATTAGTGAGGGTGAAGATGTACATGATGATATTACTGATGATGATGGTAATGAGTATAATAGTGAGAATGATGACGATGAAAATCTCTCACTACATGAGCCTCTATATCCAGGAGCTAGAATTACAATTGGAGAAAGCCTGACTTGTACACTGAAGTTACACCTACGTCATAAGCAATCAGATTCTCATTTGAGTGACTTATTGAAATACGTCGAGATGCATTGCCCAGAAGGAAACAAATGTCCAAAAACTCTGTACTTTTTCCGAAAATTTTTAGGCAATTTCAAAACTCCAATTGAAAAACATTTCTATTGTCCACATTGCTCTATGGAATTAGAAAATCTAGATGACATATGTCCAGTTTGTCCTGAACCCAAAGCTACATCTTATTTTATCTCCATTCCCCTTGAATCGCAATTACAAGAACTTTTCAAACGTCCGGGATTTTATAACAGCTTGCGTTATCGTTTTGATAGAAGGAAAGAAGATGATTGTAACCTTGAAGACATTTTCGATGGTGAAGTTTACCGAAGTTTTTGTACTGATGAAAGTCCAGTCAACTTAAGATCTCAATCGAATTTATCATTTACGTGGAATTCAGATGGCGTTGCGTTATATCAATCATCAAAGTTTAGTATATGGCCCGAATTTCTGATGATCAATGAATTACCCCCTGAAGACCGAAAAAAAACAAATAATATGCTTATGACTGGCCTTTCTTTCGGAACAAAGAAGCCAGTGGGTAATCAATTTTTAGCACCATTGGCAGAGAATTTGAAGAAATTAAAAACTGGTGTTTCATTATACGTTGAAGATCTAGATCATGAGGTCAACATTAAAGGTATAACCTTATGTTGTACGTGTGATTTACCCGCCAAGGCCCTGTTTTTGAATATGAAACAGTACAATGCTACATATGGATGCCATAAATGCAAAATAGAGACACAAACTGTAGAGGGAAAACGTTCCTATCAAAAAACTGATAATTTGGAAGCGAGAATGACAGATGAAACCGAGAAATTCGCAGAGCTTGCCGTTAAATTAGGCGCTCCAATTTTCGGTGTGAAAGGCCCTACTCTCATGTCACTGATTTTGCCAGATTTTATCCGTTGCAGTGTAATTGATTCGATGCATTTGCTTACGGGAATAACAAAGTTATTGTTCAGGGTTTGGTTCCTTCCCGAATACAGGAATCATCCAGCCTCAATATCCAATCACTTCAACAGAGTTCGTGATCGCATCTGTTCCATAGCTCCTCCATCATTTGTAGAAAGATTGCCACGTAAAATCGATGATTTTGCATATTGGAAGGCATCAGAGCTTATAATATGGCTGTTGATGTATTCCACTGTCGTATTGAGTGATATCATGAGTGAGCAATTTCTGTCCCACCATAATTTACTTGTTTGCGGAATTTATTTACTGTATCAAAAGAGCGTTCCAATGGATGATATTGACAAAGCACAGCTTCTTTTGCACAAATATGTCAAAAAACTTGGAGCTTTGTATGGTATGGAATTTATGAGTAGTAATATCCATCTACTTCTCCATCTTCCCAAAGTTGTACACGATTTTGGGCCTTTATGGGTATATACCTGCTTTCCATTCGAAAATGCAAACGGGATTTTAAAATTACTCGTCCATGCCACACGAGACGCACAAATACAAATCTGTAAAGGCGTATCTTTATATTTATCATTGGAAGGACTGAAGAAAAAATATATACGAGATGGAAGTGAGAGTGCTACTTTTTATAATTACATTGACAAGAAAGGTACACTTCGCTGCAAATTAAATTACATATGTCGTAATATTGCTTTCGTTGGTGTCATCAAGAAATTCATAATTGTTCCTCCTGAAATCCATCAAAACTTATTGCGATTTGGATACAATCAACGTTCAGTATATAATTTTCATTGTCTTGTGAAGAATGGCTTATTCTATTCTTCACAATCATATAAGCGGAAGACCAAAACAAATTCAAACTGCGTAGTTTACATTTCCAATAATCAAGAATCGATTGGTTTCATCAGAACATTCTTACGTGTTTCAAACTGTACGTGCAAAAACAGTGTTTGTGATAATTGCATTGACGAATCAGAGACTTTGGCGATTATTGAAAAATGTAATCAACGAACAATCTTTTCGACATCCAGCCCTCAAACTAGGCTAAGATTTATTCAAGAATTAGAAATCGATAGTAAAGAAAGATTGATTATTATCAATGTATCGCAGTTAAAAGCTGTTTATTTGCAAATAATGATCCAAGAGACTGCGAAAATTTATGCAATTAAGCCTCTTTCGTTATGAAACATAGAATTGCATTGAAATAAAATTTTTTTTTTCATACAATTCATATCTATTTTTCTTCTATTCCAAAATGTAAAATAGAGCAGGTCAGAATTCGAAATAAAATGACTAATATATATTGACGGAAATTTATCTCAACATTTCAAGATGGAACAAAAATTAAATTCCAAATTATCAGCAAGAAAGCGCTTCATTATTCCTATGTGAAGATCTCCAAATTTTGAGAAAAAATTGACAAAAAGTCATCTCTCTTCCTTCATGGAAATACAGTAAAACGATATTCAGTCGACAAGAAAAGACTTGCCATTTTCATACGAAAATTCGCGAAAATTAAGAAAAAGTCATTGAAAACCAGTCGAGTCGACGTTTCTCTATGAAACTGTAGTAAACGACATTCTGTCGACAAAAGAGTGTTTCGCCATTTATATTTGAAAGTCCCCAAAATTGAGAGAAAGAAATTATAGAAAAACATTCATCTCGACATTTCTATCTAAACCTGCAACAGAACATTTCGTCGACAAAAGACTCCCTGCTATTTCTATACAAAAAACCTCAAAATTGGAAAGAAAATCGACAAAAAGTCGTCACGACATTTCGGTATGGAATTGCAGTAAAGTGACATTTTGTCGACGAAAAAGCGTCGTCTCATTTTTAGATAAAAATCCTCGAAAATCGAAAAAAAAGAATTATCGACAAAAAGTCACCTCGACATTCCCCTACGAAAATCAGCAAAAGTTAAAGCTAATGTCGAATTCAGTCCCAGTTAGGCGACGTCGACCTAACGTCGTCTTCCTACAAAAAAGCGACAAAATTTTTTTACCTGGGTTGTAATCATTCTGAATACAGTTATAAGAAGAAGCACAGATATGACGAAAAAATAAATAAAAAATATTTCCCAAGTAAATCCAGTCTTTCCACTGGAGAGCTAGCTTTTTTCATCTCCACCGACTTTCCTTCGGCTTTCTCTGCTAAAATAATATTTTTCGAGTAAAAACGAATTATTATTATAATAAGTATAATAATAATTATTATTATAATTTTTTTGCATTTGGCAAATTTTTTTTATTAAATGACACTTGAATCTTGACGATATTCTACAATATTTTATCTGCAATGCATATGCTTTCTTCTACATATTTGTTATTGAAAAGAAATGATTACATAGGGAAGAGTGGGGGATATGAACGTTTATGCTAGATGGGCCATCATTAATCACTTAGCAAATTTCGTTATGAGCAGGTTATCGTGATACTTTTGACACCCTATTCTGTTCATCACGAAATTTTGCAGATGCTTTTTATTTCTTCTTTGGGGGATTGGGGAAGAAAACATTCATAAATTTTTAATTTTCTCAGAATTTCCAATTTTTTTAGATTTTTGAATTTAAGATTTTTTTAGAAATTTGATTTTTACGACAAGATTTTTGTAACGTTTTTTTTTCAAAATTTCTAATTTAGACCGAAAAATTCTTGGCCATCATATCCATCTCAATACTGATTTCATTCTCCTACTCATTGAAGTCTAGTCATGATCTGGACGTTCTGCTTTTTATCGTAGATGAACCGCAATTGTGGCTCATCCATGGCAAATATTGATGGGTCCAAATCAGGACAGGATTGGACATGCCATATGTGGCATACCAAGTCCGGTCATGACTCAGACCCTTCATTCTCGCCGAAGATGAGCCGAAATATGGTTCATCTACGGCAGACACAGCTGGCCCAAATCAATGCCGGAATGGCATGCCGTATCCGGTCTACCGTAGCTCGGCCCGGATTTGGCACAAGGGAACTTCGGCATGCCGGACCAAATTTTTGCTCAGGTACTTTGGGCGGGCGGTTAATAGTAACACTCAACATGCCCCTTTGGCCACCAAACACTAAATCATACATGCATGCCAAGTACCAATGGAACAAATATTTAATCATTTCTTCCATTTTTTTTCCAGTTTTTTAATCTTTCATTTTTGAGTGTTCAAAGCAATTTAGTACGAAAGAAAAAAATAGTATTATTCCTCCTGTATTCTTCATTATTTTTATGAAAGTTAAATCACAAACGCCAATGTTCATCAAATTGGACGGGATTAATTACTGCTAATGGAATGATTGCAGAATACAATGATGAAGCCTTAATGAATGTGTTCATCCATGGAGATTCGTTTCATTCAGTTCAATGGAATTTAACGGTTGTGCAACAAATATTTCGTAAAATGCCGTCAATTTATCATCGCAACTTTGATTATTCTTTAATACAAAGTGAATTTAACATGGAAATTGATTCTTCAGATTAATCGGAGAAATTTTAATGAGGAAATGATATGAACAAATCCGTTTCGTCTATCAATTTTCCTAGAGAAATAATTTTATTTTCTTGGTTCTTTCAGTTTCCTCCTTGATATCTTGGGAAGTAATGAAGTTAGGGGGTGTGCGCTGCAATGGTTGGGATCGGAAATTTTCCGGACTTTCGAATTCAACCGTTTTCATTTTCCTATGATCCTTCACTTCCGCAGTATCGGTGGAAATATGAAAGAATAAATGAGTAGAAAATATAAAGAAAACATCTTGATACAAATATAAATGAATCTGGTTATGTCAGTTGGCTGCTGACATTGCGTAACTTGGCCTTCTAAAATTTACCTTTTTTTTCTAAAATGCATCAGAGTGAGAATAAAGCAGGACAATATATATTTTCTTTCAATTGAAAGCTGTAATTGAAATATTTGAAACATTAATCATTGGAGTAAGATAAGCATTGAAAATTTTATTCATGTCAGAATGACGTCATCTCTAGCTCCGTGAATTTATTAATTCCTGAGATATTCGCAGCATAGATGAAAATTCAATTCCATGGAATTTATCATATTTTACGTTGACATGTCACGTACGGATTAGTGAATAAAGAATATATAGAGGACTTTTCCAACATCTTGGAGAATAATCTTTTCCTATTATAAAATATTCCTTCGAAAATGCTCCTGAATCTGTCTTCAAGGTATTTAAAAAAAAAACACTTTTATCGACCACTCTTGTACGAAATCCATGCGGAACTCTATATTGCTAAATAAATAGATGAATTGAATAAGAATCCAACGCAAATGTCATTGAATAGTGCTCAGTGGGCTTTCACTTGATATCTTTATGTTAAAACTTTTATGAGGAAACTGTAACAAATGTCTCGCATAGAAAATTGGAAATAAGAACATGACTGAAATATCCGTTCAAAACCTTCATTCACCTACAACGACGCATTATTCCATTTTTTTCTTCCTCATTATTATTGTCAATGTTATATGACCATGAATGCATTCTATTCGTGGATAGTATAATACTCATCGTAATAATCATCGAGTAGTAAAGGGAGACCGCATGCTTATAGGCGAAAAAAGAGGGGCCGAGAGGCGTGATCAATGAGCTTTTAAATAATTCCATACCAACGACCCAGTTAACCAAACATCGATCGTTAACAATTGGTGGTACTCTGGATAACGAATTTTTTTTAATGCAAAAACAAAGTGTATACAAATATCGTAAAAGTGGAAAATAAACGGGGAAATCAATTTTTTAAAAATATTTTCAAAGTGGATAGTGAGCTGCTTGTAAAAGCATTAAAATGTTTAATGCCTTTTTACTTCTCCAGTTTATTCCTACTGAAATTGTGGGTATAATGTTTTTCCGCAGTTTCGTATACTATGAATAATTTATTTGTTTTTTTTCGCCTCTGTGGAGAGGGGATGAAAACGATGAGGGCGACAGCTAGCAGAATAAGGGGAAAACAGCAGAATAAAAATGGTGAGAAATTATAATTTTTTTCCCTTCCTTGGTCGAGCATGCAAATGTGTTCTTTATCCATTGTCGGTAATGTAAACTGCAAATTTGTTGTTTCTTCGTTGGTAACGATGCTTTGCTTGTGGCGCTCAGCCCTTGAGATGCAATGTAGATTTTAGTTGGGATTCAGTAGGGAGAAGAATGCAATTATTGATTTAATATCGGAGAACATTTTGAAGCAATTTTGATGGGAAAAAAAGGGGAAAAGAAACGGCCTCATGGAAGGAGTAATTACGGAATGAATTCGATAAGTTTAATTAGAGATTGAAAATGAATGAGAATTATCGATCGTATGGGGTGGAAACCGCATTGCAGAACGAGCATGCAATCACAAGTCGCTTGTAAATCGAACGTAGAGGTGTATACAATCTGGTCGGCAAATGAAGTTTGTTCAATTCACAATAGACAATTGTTTGCCTGAAACTGTAAAGAAGATAATATTGGCATTGAATAGATTGGAGGAATTTCATTTTCACTAGGGGTTGAATATGAACTGCATGCACTGGTGAACTTTGAATGACTTAGAGAGTTTCAAAATTAATAATAGGTAGAAAAAAATCTGACAAAAAATAAATATCGTCCATTTTTTTAGTTTTCATAAGAAACATCGAATATTAACTTTTTGAATAAACAAAAACAAATTCAACATGGTTTGCACGTTTTCCCAATTAATTAAAATTCTTTACGAAAGATTGATTGTTGAATTTTCGAGTAACACGGTTCAAACTTTTATGCTTGTTAAACTTTGAAAATTCATATCCAATTTCTCCAATAGCTATTGAATGATTTTACATACGCTTGTCAAATTCTATTCCAGGTGAGTGCCTCGGGAATTTAATGAACAGTCTGCATCGAAAAATTCATAGGAAATTCTTGTAAAATGTGAAAATAGATTTTCACGCACTTTGAATTCTGTAAACTATTCTGTAGCCTGAAGGAGACTGGAAATTGTCTGTCATGATCTTTTTTGGGGCCTTTATTTTCCTCGCCTAAAGGCATCCGATTGGAATTTTTCCATTTCCCATGAATTCTCAAATGGTCAATAGACATTGATGATGAAATTGAATTGCCTTTTCTCGTTTTACTTGTCCATCATGAATGTAATATTTACATAACTTTTCAAAATCACATATACGGCTTTCTCATGAAAATTACTACTTCATTTTCCCAACGGATTTTTCAAGCTGATTGATAATTGATCAATAAATGAAATTCAGATATTACAAATAACGAAATTGTCTGCCTGAAACAAGTTTCCTTAGAATATATTGAAAAACACCGATATGTCGAAATCTCCATGATAAGCTTTTTCTGTTCTTTTTATTTCTCAACAAAAAGGTCCCAACAATAATTTAGCCCTTAGATTTTGAGATATTCCACAGAAACTGATGACAAAGTGATATTGACTTATCACGTTTTTCCACTTGACTGCTGAATTATCCTCAAAAAAATGCCGATCCTCATTCCTTAATTTACTTTTCTATTTATCATCACCAAAATCTTCCATCAATAAGAATTAACCAATTCCAAAAAAGAAATTCCAAGAAAATTTCCTACTCGTTGAGTTGCTATAAAATAAAAAAGAAAACATATTGTAATCTCACATGACAAAGGTAGCGTTTTGTGCCTAGCGCGATTTATCTGTCACCAGAGTAATCCCGTTGAGAATTGGTCTACACCGTGCGGGTCAATACTTTAAACGAAAAACCACTGGAGACTCAAACAGTCCCTGCTCCCTCTCCTTCTCTAACCCTCTTTTCTGCTTCAGTACGAAGGTGTCCTGAGGTTATTACCCGGGAAAGTATCTCGTGTAGAGTTCGTGTGGTACGTTGATATGTTCACCACGGAAGTTCCACAGCATGTCACGACATTAAATGCATGGGGAGGGATAAATTGCACTGCAGGGGTATTTTTCCAGAATGGGGTAGAGAGAGAGAGAGGGAGAAAGAGTTGAGAGAGGGGAAGAGGAAAAAAAACTTAATAAAAGTTGAATGCAGTGAAAAAATTATGAAATATTCTGCTTTGAATAACTGTGTTGCAAAGTTATTTCTTTTTGTTGAGGGAACTAATGAGATTTTTTAAATACTTTTTTAATTCCCCGGCACTAATTTACGTTTTTTTATGAGGGTTAAAAAGTTTTTACGCTGATTTTTAAAAAAATTACATCTATGTCACTTCCTCTCGCTCATCATTCTCCAGAGTTATTTGATGAAATTTTCAAAATGAATTTCATTTGTCCAAGAAAGCAAAGGTCCTAGCATATTTTCTCTCGCATCAAGACGACAGCTAAATTTGACATTTTCATCGCTCACTGAATTGAAAATGTTGAAAAGATTTCCACTGAAAAATAATATACAAATTTTCGCTCTGGCATGGAGCTGAATTCAGTAGTAATGCGGTAATTCAAGGTGAAGAATGAGACCTAAACGAAATTTTTAATCTCCGTTACTTTTTACAATTTTCAAAGAAAAAATATTCGCGATGGACACCTGCCTAATTTAGTATACAGTACTTATAGCGACATTGAAAAGACCAATCGTTGTTTCTCTTCGATTATTTTCAATGAGACATCTTGAAGATGGCGGAAAATCACAAGATTTTTTTGTGGACTTTTTTTGTAGAGTGTATTTTGCTCTACAAAACGTCCTTATAGTCCAGTAAAGAAAGGTTTTAATTTTTTATTCGTATGACCGACTCCATTTTTTTTTAAGAAACTGGTTTTAATATATTTCGATTATTTGTCGTTGAAAAATCCCAAAAGCGTGTCAGAGGGGTAGGAAAAAAATGAAACTACCCCAAAAATGAGTTTTCTGTTTCTAATTTCTCGAAAATAACAAACAATACAAAAAAAAGTTGCAAACCAAAAGTGAAGATATGAAAATTATCTACAAAATATTTTCGTTGCACTCTTCGCGAAATTGACCGAGATGTTCACAATTTTTTTTGATAGCTCAGCCATGTGGAAAATCTTACAATGATTAAAAAATCGCGAAAATGCCGATTTTTCAATATTTCTTTCTTCTACACGTATCTCCAGAACATGAGGAATGAATTGAGAGATACAGATTCTTGGTTCATCCATTGATTCAAGAGTTATTGAAAAGCTAATTTTACACGAAAAATGCCACATATTTGCGAGATTCAAAGATATTTCCATAAGACCGACGTTGAATGAGGAACAGCGTCCTGTCCCATTCAATCTCTCCCGGAGAATTAATAAAACTAATGGATACAGGGTAATTTTCAGACGTTTATTCGGAAAAATATGACCCTACTTTTCATGGAGCTCATTTGAGTAAGATAAATCTTGGGAATATTTATTCTTCAGGGGAACATGAAAACGAGGCTAGAAGAATTTCAAGTTCAGAGTGGCGTTTTCTTGGAAATTTTTTGGAATCCGAGAGAGATATCAACAATTTCATACAGGTCTTTTATAGCCTGTTCTAAGCCCGCATGGAAAAAATATGTATTGTTAAAAATATAATTTTGAGTAACTGATGAATTATATAATATTGTAAATTCAATATGAGAATCCATAGGCATATTTTTGCCGGAATATTATATAATTCGATAGTGAGAAAGATATAATGGTTCATTATAATCCTCTTCTTTCGGAACATATAATTATAGCAGCTATACATTTGGAATATGTTCCAGCATACTATTTGTACTATTTATAATATATTAATATTTAATCAGAGTATAATCGAATATATAATATTGGCATATAATTGAATTAATTGTTACGTGCTGAAACACGTAATTCATGTTAAAATTATCTTTGAATGGGTTTTTCCCCAAAAACTTTCAAAGACAAGAAGGTTTTCCCCAAGCATTTCCTCTTACCGTAATTTACGGGTTTTTCCCCAATTCCCGTTATTTCCAGAATTACGAAGGTTTTTTTTCCCTTCTATAGAACAAAAAGGCCCAAAACTAAATCCTGTAATTTCCCCACAGCTGCAACTTTATTGCACGAAGCATATTTTTCCTAATCCCCTCAATGAAACCAAAACGTTCCTTCCAAAAATGAGTACGAATCTCACTTCCTTTTCCTCAGGTCTTTAATGACTTTTATTACCTCAAGTTCGAGTATTTTCCCCTCTTTAAGTACTTTATTGCAATAATCCCTTTCACCTGGAGGCGACTCTACCCAAATTACCCAATGTCGTTATACCTGACGGGTTCGACACCTAAACCACCACCCACTCCCAAAGTATCACGAGATTCGTCAACTATCACCCCCTCCTACCCTCTCCAATACTCCTCACCTCATTTCTACGATAATATTTAAGGAGGAACTTAAAATTATAAAATCACTTCCCAACCGAGACTCAAGACAGTCAGAAATAAAAATTATTCAAAGTGAACTTCGACCCATAGTTCATAATTAGAAATAAAGAACATTGTAACATCTAGTTAAAATCAATCTAAAATTCATATCAGAAAGTATTCAAAATCAGTAAAATTTAGAACTTTATGTAAATAATTATTGAGTTAAAATAAATAAATTGTGTTCATAAATAATATAAAATAAAAATTATAATGATTCCCATACAAAACAGAAAAACAATATAAAGTGTACTGTCATAATTATTTGATGAATTGAAAATGAAGAAATATATTTCCCAATATCAAATATCTTAGATATAGAAAATTACATGATAAAATATCAAAATCTATATAATTGGAATAGTAGAATTATGTATATCAGTAGTGAAGAGGTAAAACAGGATAAATCGACTTATCTTCAAGGTCATTTCGAAGGGAATATCTCAGAAATTAAGCGAGATAAGGTGATATTACTCATCGGTTTTTGTAGAGAATTTCAAGAGTTACAAAAAAGTTTCAGGGCAAAATTGCTCTTTCTCGGTTATTTTCTAAGGTATTTTCAAAAAACTTAATGAGAAAAAACAATACTTATCTTGTTTTACCTCTTCACTACTGATATAATTACATAATATATTGAACACCACACTTATTCTTGCCGGTTCATACCATCCGTTATTAATCCGATATTATTGAATATATTCATAGCTATATATTTCTCTTCCATGTGGGGGGACCCAATGACAATAGGGAGCTTGCATATTTTTTTTTCTTGCAGGAGACAGTTTTTGAAATGAGGAAATCATGTTCTTTCTTTTAAAATTAATTCATTAACTATGAATTGTTCAAAATTGCATTTTCTGAACGGCGTTGAATCGGGGAAGTGACGTCAAAATACCAAATGATTCGTCAGCACTGGACTAGCGTGAGTTGAGAGAACTCGAATATTAGTGCTAAACAATCCATACGCATCCTCAAATCTACTTTGAAGATGTTTTGCGAAGATGCTTCCGTCTACCTCAGACATTACGTGAATGATCAAACTCCATAAACATAATTCTAATGATTCTCTATATCCACTGCCTAACCTCTGCATAATACAGAGTATGCATTGACCAATCACATTAAAGCGCCAGCTAATGATACTTTTCAAAACTATATAGTACATCAACGTCACTTCCGCTTTCTAGCTGTTTGAGATTTCTTCATTTTCAAAGTAAAAAAAAAACATAAATAAACATTTTCATAATTATTATTTTCTTTTATGTACTCCACTGATTCAAATTAATCAATTGGAGTGGAAAAAAAATTAAAAATTAAATATACAAGTTCCCTATTTCTGTATCTCTACTACGATTTAAAATATTATCCAGAAACTCACTGAAAACTGTCACGCTATTTCCAGGTTTTTCCCAGTTGATTGAATAAAAAATTTCAATTTTCCTGCAAAATTGAATTGAAACTCATGCCTGTTCAAATTTTTCATTAGATTACAATTATGTGAGTTTCTGAGAAAACTGTTCAATAACTCGATGAATAATTTTTCAAATAATAAATTGACCCAAATCATCCTGAAAATTTGATCAAGCTTGTTAATTAATCACAATTTTGCGATAGAAAATGATTCAATATTTGTGAGAGTAATTTTCTCGATTTCACCTCGATTGGCTCCAATCGGTCGTGCACAAATTACTCGTAGAGTGGTGAAATCACACAAGTTATTTTATTTTACGACCAGCCGATATTAATATACGAAATATCTCGGAAAATAATAAAAATTGAGAAATTTCGTAATGACATTTTTGTGGGAAAGACCTTAGATCTACAAAAATTCATTAATTTCTCTCACATTCCAAGATGTTTCCCGAAAAGGCCGGCATTGGGCAATAGATTAATGCCTCTTTGCAATTTCTCTACTCTTTAATATTTCAGAAACCAGATAAGATTGAAGAATTTTCGTGATAACCTTTTTTGCAGCTGTGACTCCCTTCACCAAAAATTTCCTATCCCTTCAATTCTCAGATGATCCACGAAAACTGTAACAATTTCATTTTCCTTCCGTCACTGAATAAATGAATGTTCCTGAAATAACTTTTATAAAAACTCTTTTTATCTGTAACTCCATTCTGGATTAATCATCTGAATAAAAAATTTTCTATTTCCCTGCAATACTTTTTCTACTTTATCTAATCCTCAAGAAAGTAATCATGGAATGAACTCATTAGAAAAAAACACGTATCTATCAATTCAATTGCCAGGAATCAACCACTTGAGCTCCCCCTCATAATTTCCATATGCGAAAGATAAACAGATTTCATTCCATGGATTCAAGAATTGAAATATTTTCATATCCTCACGTTCTAATAATCCAAGAGTAAATAATTTTTTTCTTCTTTTTTCAACCCATCGAGCCCTGCGCGGAGTGAAATAGAATAGTAACCATTACTATGTTCAATATAGGAATGGTTTTTTCACGTCAGGCCACATAGCAGTGATTACTATGTTAACATGGTAATCATTGCTATATTCAACATAGTAATCATTGCTATGGCCCACATGACAATCATTGCTATCTTGGACACAGCAACCACTCTCACAGCAACATAGGAATCTATGTCCAACATAGTAATGATTACCATGTCGAACATAGCAATCATTACTATTTCTTTCTTCTCCGTGTGGCAACAATGTGCCACCAATTTCATCACCTCTTTTCTCCCTCGCCCTCACAAACGCTTGGACTGAAAAATAAATTGCCTTTCTCCTCCACTCGACTTCATCTTCAGAAAAAATGTAGTCTGAACAATTCAATACCGAAAGATTTCAATATTTTTCTTTTTCTCACGGTGATTATAATTCTTTTTGGGCGAAACATGGCCATAATAATAACGATCTCGTGAGAGTATAGAGCTTAAATTTAATGTCCTGCGTTCATTATCATAATAACTGATAATGGAAAAAACTCATTAACATAATTGTTAATGAAGATTAAAAATTTACAACAAGGCTGGGAGAATTTGTCTCTTCTTTCCTTTGTTTTTCTCTTCCCTTAAGAAGAATATGAGAATATTCGATGGCTCATTTTCTTACCTCCTGCAGTGAATCGGTGCTACGGGCCAACTTCTCCGTGTTCTCAATATAATTGGCTGCATACGTCCAGCTAGTTCAAGCACTGGGGCTGATGTTTGTCCACGATTTTTTTTACCCCACAAATGTCCACAAACACTACTACTTGATCCATTACCCCAGCTTGTACCGGCACTTGTACTTGGTACACTAATATCAGGATGTGGACCACTCTCGCTACACGCACGACGTGACAACATTTCACGTTTTCCCTTGTCGTACTTCATTATTAGTTGGATATTTTTTTTCTTTTTTCGAGCCCAAGAGACTATAAATTCAAGAAACAGAAAAAAGTTTCGAGGAATTACACTTTATCGCCATTTATTTTCATAAGATCTGTTTCTTTTTTTGTGTTGGTAGATTATATATTATAATTTATTTTATCCCTCATCGGTTAGAATGATTCGTTATTATTAAATGTGCTCTACGAAAAAAAAATATAAAGTTCAGATGAATTTGGTGTTTTTTTTGTTGACCAAATTTTTTATGAGAATATCTCGATAAATAATACAGATGGAGATTTTTCTGGTAGATACCGTTTTTGTAGAGAATTTCCCGATCTGCAAGAAAAATTTGAAGAAAAATTCCTCAAACTCTGCTAGATTCCGAGATATCCAACTTTGAGCGAGTTTTGAATTTCTTGTGCAATGACAATTACAACCAGAGATATCTTGAATGAACTGATGATGAAATGAAAATTTTTGGTTTGCACAAGCAAACTCTCAATTAATCTCTGAATTTCCCTCAGCTTTGCAACGTAATTATTTAAAAATTTCTATCTCACATATTTTGGTTCACCAATTTAAAGTATTTTTTATGATAGAACATTCAAATTAGAAGTGAAATTTATTCCATCAGTTTTTATAAGCAAATCAGTTTTATGGAATATGTTGAAATCTAAGATTGATAAAGAAATTTTCGTGAGGATCTTCTTTAATGTAAAAATTCAAAGCTGTTGATAATGTTGTGACAAAAAATACTCCATTTCCTCCAGATTGTGAGAATTTGACCAAAAAAAACTGATCGTAAAGTAAGCTTTAAATGTCTCTATATGTTGTCACTAATGTCAAATTTAGTTTTCATCAATTTTCTTGAATTCAAAGAAAGATAGAAGAACTATGATGAAAATGTTCCTCGTGAGTTGAAAGACTGTCTGTAAAAGAAAATCTCACAAATTTTTTTATCGTCCCTAGATTCAGAAATATCTTTTGAAAATTAATTTTCTTCGAATTAACGGAAAAATAGAGATTGACGGGATAATTTAATTGAATTCATTAGTATGTTGAATATTCAAAAATTCAATTTAATATTAACAATAGAACATTATATTGAATGAAATTGAATTTCAATATT
Source organism: Aleiodes alternator (assembly GCA_963921955.1). Taxonomy (NCBI): domain Eukaryota; kingdom Metazoa; phylum Arthropoda; class Insecta; order Hymenoptera; family Braconidae; genus Aleiodes; species Aleiodes alternator. The sequence goes on along the minus strand of OY998115.1, from coordinate 2,344,705 downwards.
GAAATATTTCCAAGGGAAACACAAAGCACTTGTTACAGCGAAGTAAAGAACTTCAAAGCAGCTTTTCAAATATGTAGTCTATTATCTACTCTGTTTTTCCTTACTCTTCACGTCAAATATCAGCAAAGTATATGAAACTCATAAAACCCTTGTAGTCTCTTCCACTTCATAATATCTTTACTCCATTTGAGGTAAGAAAAGGAAAATTGGATGACGAAAACTTGAATTTCTCTCACGTATCAACATTTCAGGACAAAATCCCATGTAATTACTTATTGTGAACTTAATTTCTCCCTGCAACTGAATGGGAATTTAACAATCCTCAAATCGATGAGGGAAGTTTCAGTTTTTATTCACAATGTAAATCACAATTTCCACGTTTTATTTTGTATTTTTCGCATCTACATTTTTTTTTTATCAAGTACACATATGTTTTTTTCGCCAAACAACCGCTCGTACGATACCGAAAACTCGTTAGTCTCTTACATATACCTATATATATATTTATTGATTCCACTGTTAATTACCGACTATGTAATCAACTGTATCAGAAGAAATACATTTTTAGGCCTGAAAATATTTCATTTTCATCGTAAATTAAAGTTGGTTTATAGTTCATTTTCTCCAAGTTTTGCAAATACGCGGATAGAAAAGGAGATCGATTATTTTAGCAGTGTCAACGACCCAAAACAATAACACTGACGTTTTTCTCCCTTCTTCGTGTCTTTAGTTCCGAAGAATAACTACTTTTAGCCCCGTGCGAGAAAAAAATTGAATAAATAGACTTTCATTCGTCGATTAACAATTTTTCTGTGCGGGTAAAATGTTTATGCGTATTATAGCATAGGATTCAGACGCTCACCGGGTGAATAACACGTGCATCAATGACATCCGACCACTGTCTGACCACTTGCCCCGTGTTTCTACTGATCACGCGGTAAACCACGACGCCACTGGCTTTTCCTAGGACACATTTATTGGGGATTGAATTTGTGTTTTGCCTGTGGTAGAACGCCATTGTCGGTGCTTTTTTGAAGTTTTCGGTTGAGGACAGGGGAAGTCTTTTTGTTATCGATATTTGAGGGGTTATCGGGGATCCAGATAAAGAGGGCGACTCTCGAGGTTATTGGTGAAAGGTAACTTCGTGCAGTGGAAACTACGATGAGAGTGACTGTTGGTAATGGTAGATTTCAACAGTGATCCAAAGGTGGCAGGAAGAACTATACGAGAACTGCTAAAGAATGGTACATCTGTATAATAAACCTTGATCCATTTATCATCAATTTAATCAATTTTTCTCCATCACAAATCATTGATCCAGTTCTCCTCCCAGGCTTCAACCAAAGGAGAATTGAGGAATTATAGTAGTTATCAGGGTCCAGAACTTGTTATAACTGAAAGCATTACCAGCCTAGCTCATACCTTGGTTACGGAATGAACTAAACAATAGATAATGTCGAATTTCATACAAATTCATCATTTATATTTGTACTATTTAAAATTCGATTCATGAACAATAAATCTCTAATGTACACTGAAAGAAAAATCTGATCAGTGGAGCTATAAAAATTTAGTAGAAAAAGACCTTGACTATAAATTGAGTAACAGCAACTATTTCAGATATAGCTAGTGTCAGTGGACAATACATAGTGTTATTGACGAATATTATTGCAACCAGAGCATTATATTGATGGTTACCTACCATTGGACATTGTGTTCTATACTTTATAGTAAACATGACAATACTGTATACAGTCACATTCCGAGTCGAAATTTTTAGGTGGCTTTAATTTTTGTTTCAATCTACAGAAATTGTGAATTGAACGAAAGCCAATAGAAGTTGAACGGAATAGGGACAGTGTGTTTTTTCAACTTACTTTGAACTCACGAATAAGAAAAAAAAGAATTCGATCTAGTCTCGAGATAGTCCAAGCGGTCACCCATCCAAGTACTGACCATATGCAATGCTGCTTAGCTTTGGTGACCGCTTGGAGATTTCTCGTTGTCTGCTGCTAATCTGAAACACATGACTGTAACGATCCTGATTGCGCCTTTTAGGCTTTTTGAAAAAAAAGAAAAATGATAATGAATACAATCCACAATAAATGCAAAATTATGATAAATTATGATTTGAGGTTATGTGGGATATTTGGACCAAATAAAGTAAATTGTAAATGTCAATCTTTACATTTACAATTTATTTTATTTGGTTCAAATATCCCACATAACCTCGAATTAAAATTTACAGGAATGTGGACGCAAAAATACACAGATAATAAATTAGTTTAATTGATTTTTTTTTACTTTTGAGAATTCTTTTTTTTTTTTAATTCACCTTCTCAACATATCTCCGGCTTCAGTGGTGATACCGTAAAATTAAAAAAAATAAATAAAAGATGAGATCATTTGCGATGAATTTTCGGAATTTTCAATTGAAAAATATCGTTTTTTTCGTATTTATAGGCACTCGAATGGAAATCAGGGCAAAATCATTCTATCTTGATTCGAGATATTAGCCAAAAATAATAAAAAAATAAGGAAAAGAAATAGACAATTCAAGACGGCCTATAAAATTGTATGTATTATATACTAAATGGAGTAAGCTATCTGAGCCATATGAAGTAACAATATAAATATCGTCACGATTACACGACATATAGTCACTTTTAAGATATCTATATTCTATAGCATTCTGTACACTCATTGCTATGTTGTGCGTGCTAATGGGATATAGTTATTTAGGAAAGTGTAGCTTAAAAACCATTGCTGTGATCACTATACACATATAATTGATTTTGACCTTCACTAATATGGTTTTAGTCATACCAGTATATAGGATTTCTCTCAGTGTATGAGAAAATAAGAGTTCTCGTTTGACAATAGAAAATAGGTATTTATAACCTGAATTTTGAATTTTTTTTCAATCGAGAGGATACTCCAGGGATGAGAGAAAAGAAGACATAGTTGAGATTTTATGAAAATTTCTTCCTTATACCCGGGTGGGAAATGACAACCGATCCGAGTTTGAACCGGACTTGGACCAGAACTCACCAACCTCGTCCCAAGTTTGGCATCCAAGCTTGGTCCAAACCCGATTAACCCTTGGAATGATAACGCGGAACCGAGATTGGAAACCAAAGTCGCGCTGGATTTTGGTCAGCAAACATGGACCGAGTTCGACGGCGAGGTCTGTTCCTCATCTGAAAAATAAATTCGAGCCAAGCATGGAATTGAACTTTGGTCCAAGGACGGAGCTACTTCGGTTCCAACGCTGAACCGCGATCATTCACTGCTCTAGGCGAAATAAATCCGCATAAATTCAGCAAAGCAATTATTTTCTCCACAGTTTAATTATTCCAAATCAATTCCAACCACTTGTACAGTGGTTTAGTAACATTTGGCAATACAATTGAATCCCAAATTATGTAAGATTAAGTATAGTATTCTAATTATTATGGCAATGATAGTATTTTCGTTTTATAATTCTTAGAGTCTACATCTTAATAATACCATCTCCCTTAAATTATTTTCAAACTTTATAAATATTCTTATAAAAAAACAAATTGATACATTTTTCAAAGAATAAAATATTCAGCGAATGTATCGACATTTTCATATAATTTTTTTTTTGGTCCATTGCCTTCTTCGTTCAATATCACGTTTTCACTCGGGAACTCCGGAAAAAAATACAAAATAAAGAACAAATAAAGAACCAATTTCTTTCCAATTCTTCAATTTTTTATAAAATTCAAGAGCGTGTCACTAACTTTCCAAGTATAATGAGAACTTTCTTTCAGGAATAGAACAACCGTTTTTAGCGGAAATAATGAAATATAAGGAAAATTGATAGGCTCTAAGCAAGAGCACAACGTAAGAAAGTATAGTTAGCTTTTAAGAACAATTAAAGGATTTTTTAAACGCAAGAAGGATTATCTCGGCTCTGCAGCAAGAGCACGACGAAGCAAGGCTTCTTTTTTGACATCATTACGATCATCAACTGTCCATAGGAATTTTCCAACACGAGAAAAAATTTTCAGTTCTTTAGGTTCCTTGTCGTTGAGATTGTAGGTAACTTTCAAGTAATCTGAAAGTCGAAGAATATTCGTAATTATCACAAATTCAATTCCATGTTACTAATATTCAAGCAATCAAACTCAATAGCTAAAATGAGAAGACAATAGTTATAAAACCAATCAGATATTGATGCCATGGGTCTCTACCAAATTATTTTTTTTAATAATTGAAACCATCTGTTGAATTCACTCAATTTGCAATTCAACTAGTTGATCTGTTTGGATTAGATAAATTCAGTGAATTCAACAACTTTTTTAATTATTTCAAAAAAATATTTGCTAAGGACCATTTGCCTCAATATTTGATTATTTTTACCACTATTTTTTTCCTTCGTGTATGCGTGTTTGAAAATGAATATTACCTTCTAAACATTTAAATGTGAAGGTAGCAATGAAACTTTATTTTCCTCCATGGATTGTTTTGCGATCAATTGAAGGGTATTTTCCTTGTACGTCTGGCGTTATTATAGCTGTGAGGATAATTGGAACAGCATCCTCATAGTTTTTAATCCCTCCAGCCTCCACTTTCATCAAGTCTTTCTGTAATTTCGTAGAGAATATCATAAGTAATAAATAGAACAGAAAATTGCGCAACTTAATCTTTAATAAATGAATGAATATTACCAGAGCTTTTTGCCGCTCAACAGCCTCATTTGGATTTTCTGCATTGGATTCATCTTTTGGATTTAAGCTCTTGTCGAATTTTAGAAATTCTTCGTAGTTATCATTCCAAAATTCAGTATTCAATTTTCTTTTCAGATTAACTGGAACAGTGCTGGTATTAGGAGTGCATGCCATGAATGTGGTTTCCTTCAATTCATCGGTTTGTTTGTAAAAATCATACTGCCAGCCTCGTCGCATAGCATCCAATTATTCCATGATATTTAATGACATCAGCTCCATTGTAGCAGTGATGTCGTTTCAGCAGTAGGGTCGTCTCAGACTTGTGTGATTTTTCTTGCATTTGTTTCAACTTTGTTTCTATTATTCTTTTTTTTTTCGTTCCTGCTGGTTATCTTTCCTCCTGGTTGCTTGATTCTAACACTGCCTGCTGCTGAAAACAATAAAAATACATATAACTATATGGATGATTCCACCAATTCTCGAATAGAATTTCGGCTCCAAATTTTGGGGGGCGACTTTTCAGTCCTCATCGATTAAAACCATTAAAATGAAGAGAATCCTAAATTCTAAACCATTTTGCCCCACTATCGAAGCAGAAATCAATGAATTTTGATTTTTGCAACAGAATTTTCTCTTAATGACGTGAGTAACTAAATGGAAAAAAAATACAAAATATGAATTTTCGTCGCGAATTTTCTGAAAAAAATATCTTTTTTCGTCTTTGTCCTTGTTTTCGAGGTGAAAATGCTCTTTGAAAACTTCAAATGCTTGTTTCGAGACATTCCCCAATTTTTTTTTTTAATTTTTTTCATTTTTTTTGAAAATTTGGAAAATTTGCTAGGAACTATATGATTTTTGGCCCCTGCTCTTGAAAACGCCGGCGACTGTGATTAAAAATTTGAAATTTGATACTTATTAAGAATTAACAATGAATGCAAGCTCGAAAAATGGATGTTGCAAAAGACATATGAATATTGATCACATTTCATAATTCTAAATGGAAAACATCAGTTGTTTAAATGTTCTTCATTTAGCATTATAAAATGTGATCAATATACATATGTCTTTTGCAACATTCATCTTTTCAACTTGCATTTATTGTTAGGCCTTAATAAGTATTGAATTTCAAATTTTTAATTACAGTTGCCGGGGTTTTCAAGAGCAGGGGCCAGAAATCATATAGTTCCTAGCAAATTTTCCAAATTTTCAGAAAAAAATAAAATCCCTGCATTTTCGATAATTGTTGGTAATTTTTGCAAGTGTTTCGACTGATAGAGAGGTTTTCTAACCTAGGATCTTAAAGCGCTGATAAATTATACATTTCAATTCCAGATTCTCCAGAGTCGGATGACAACACTTTTTGAAAAGCATCGCATAGTTTCTCCTCACCTCTTTCATATGTGGCTATAATATGCATCAATTTTATTTTATTCAATAATCGATCATCAGAAATAAGTCATGAAAAAGTCGTGCGTGATACAATAACAGCTAAATGATATGTAAATATGAAATGAATTACTAAATATACTCACTTGTGAATTTCAACGTTTTCACTAAGAAAGTTTCCCACGTTGTGTCTGGTGGCATCCTATTCCGAACTATATCATTCATTCTGTCATACTCGCTTGCTGGTGGATAATAACAGGTTTTGAGATCATAGTCATTCAACCGAAAGCGAGGCACTAGCTCAAATTGTTTTTTTCCACTCGCGTATTCATCGACAAATTCAATAACCACGAAGGATTTAGTAGGAAGAGTAGTCATTATAATAGAAAAACTGTTCTTCTTCAGAAATATTACGAACGTCTGTGACTCAGTAAACAAAGTTTTGAGGTTATGATTTCTTGTGCGTAATAATTAAATAATTAAGCACGTAGCACTATTTTTGAAGTAATTGGCTCTCAAATCAATTCACTCCTTCATTCTCCTCTCTATTCAATTGTTAATCTGATCAATTATTTTGCGAATTGAGATGCACTTATTGCAACATTAACTTCTCAGCGTGCACTGACGTTGAGTGATACACCACCATCTTGAGAAAAAAAGCCGGGAGAGAGAAAAGGAGCGAGTCTTGTTGGCGGGAAAATTCTACACTGAAAAAAATACTTAACAAAAGAATAATGAGGACGCCAATGTAAAAAAAAATTACATAACAATTATGGCGCTCACAAAAAAAAATTCATGCGTTCCAGAGTCCGTCTCAACTGCAACTGGTGACATCCACCCCCGCCCCCCTCTCACTCTACTCCCTCTTGGCTTCACATCCCCCTCTTAGTCGCAATCACTTTCTCCTTTAGCCTCCACCGCTTAGTCACAACCAATGGCGTTCAACACTGTGAAATACCAACACAGCATGAATTTTACACGTAAGCTGCACACTACTACATACAGACACGGTGGAATTATTGATGGAAATTGAGCGTTATAAAATTGAACGTTGGAATTCCAAACTTGTAATATTTTCTTTTACAATTCTAGCTGATGGCTAGGAATCAGCTTCGGTTCAAATCCGGTAACAATTCGATATTCCGAACTTCAGATACTGGTTTCGGATGAAGTTCGGACCAAGTGTGGCAATAGAGTTCAGATCTCGGACATACGCCAAACACGGCGCGAGCCTGTCTTTACCAAAGGTCCAGACTCAGCTCAACTTCGTCTACCAAACTTCGGTTCGTCGAGGCTGAGCCAAGTTTGCACCGTTTGTTGATCCTCGGATATCCCTGCCTGGGTTATGTATTGAATCTTCTTCAAGTCTCCATCGAAATTTTCTCTTTCCAGATTTGTTGGAGGTATCCAATCCACTCCTGAGCTGGGGCAAATCTGGGAAGGTAGAATTTCGGAAAACCCTTGAGGAAAAATGAAGTAAGACATGAGGGGGATATACAAAATACTTGTGGGAAATTGAAAAAAGACATGGGGAAGCATTAAAAAAGTAAGGAGTTACCGACTGATCCTGATTGACCCCGGGATCAGGAGGCCAATCAAAACGAGGTAATTACAAATATCGACACCGGGTTAATTTGGGGGACCAGCGGCGTAGTTTCACGAATTATCACAGTCGTCTTCTGAGCGAGACTCGTCCACGACACTTGTTCGCGACACACTTACTTCTCAAAGTCGGAGCGAGAAACGTGCAAAATGTAACACCGAGTTCACCAACGAGTGCGAGTGAGAAAACCCACACCGAGTCGATAGACGCATGGTGGAAAACAACGAGTCGTTTTTATGGGTTTTGAGTGAGCACTAATTGAGACATTCATCTAAATTAATCGCAATTTACAACCGGGATTAATGTAAATTATCGTGAGAAATGAGTTTAACGAGAAAGAGATAATTATCAATAAAAGACAATTATTAGAGTCAGTGAAATTCATCCATGAGGGTAATCTAGTCACGAAATAAAAGAGCTATATAATTTTATAGAATGTATCGTGTCAACTATTCTTTGAGAATCCTTAATCAGGTCCTTGTGTTCGTTAAGGTTTGTGTTCTCATTCGTTCCTGAGAGCTGGCAGCGGAGGCAGTTTTCATCACCAAGAAACCCATCAACACCTTAAAATATACAGTCCACTAAAAAGAGAAAATCATCGGGGAAGCCACGGCGAGTTGCTTCGGGTTTCCTCCCGTTAAAGTTAGGGCAAGAAAATTGCCATGATTTTTAGCAGGAAGATGTAAGAAATACTTGGGAGAGGTTTGGAGAAGGCTCGAAGAATACTTTGGGTCCAATGAAAGGAGACATAATGAAGAGATTTCAATCATGTCTTTTTTGCTTCCGAATCAGTTCAATGGTTTCTGAGATATAGCAATTTTTAAAAATCGTATCTTTCAAAATTTCTCAATTTGCGTGAGACCAATTACGTTCGAAATTTTACTCAAGATTCGCAACCATAATATCTAACTTTTGGCGAATGTTTATGAATTTAATCCCATTATTCTATTAGTTATTAATTTCCTTGTGTTTTTTTTCAAAAACTCGGTTTTGCGACCATATCCGAATAGAAATTCCGCCCGGCACGCCTGCTGTCACACTCGGTACTAATCCGGAATGAATACGGTTATCCTGATCCGGTATGCCGTTGTTGCGGCTGATCAAATCCGGATCCGGAATGAATATGGTTATCCTGATCAGACATGTCATGGTTACGCCTGATCAGATCCTGATCCGAAACAGGTATGGCTATCCTGATCCAGTATAGAATAGGCATGCCTGATCCAATCCGGAGCGAGAGGGAATATGGCTATTCTGATCAAGCATTCCATGGTTGAGCCTGATTAGGTCCTGATCCTGAATGGGTATCGCTATCCTGATCCGGTATAGAATGGGCACGCCTGATCAAAGATGGTCTTGATCAGTATTACATTAGGATAGCCTGATTGAAGAATTTTGGAGATAACGCTAACTCTAATAATACTATCCTGGTCTGGCCCTGACATCTCCCGGATACGGAGAACTTGATTGAGAATTGTGGAAAAATTCTAAATCCGATCAATTTCTCCTCGGCTGGACATGATCAGGACCACATCAGGTTCCCCGGGTGTTAATTGATTTCTATCACCTTTATCATAAACAGCTAAAGGATCATTCTGAGTTCCCCACATATTTATTATCCACTTCTGGAAATTATTAAATGCCTAAATCCAAATTTTCAGCCTTCAATTTCCAAAAGGATCGGAGATATGAATTTTTGAATATCACAAAAAAATGAAAATATGGTAATTTTCAGATATTTATATCTCCTGATTGAATCATGGTAACGACATTTTTTTATTCTAGAGGCTGGGAAAATGGGTTTCTAACCTCACTTTGCTGGGTTTGAAACGCATTTTTCCAGCACCCTTGGGCAAAAAAATACTATACGCACCATGGGTGGATGAAAGTTAATTTCGACAAAATTTTCCTTCCGAGCGAAGCGAATTAACTTTTTCCGCTCTAGGTGCGCAATGTACTATTACAGGTGGCTATTTTCTTTGTTTTGAAATGTAATTCTCGAAAAAAAATATGAATTTTGACTTTTCCTGAAGAGCGACACTTTTGATTGAGAACAAAAATATCTGTTATACTAGACTATGAAACGAATTTTTTGAGCCCTTAATGAAAGTGGGATTCAAATATCTTTAATTTCTTAAGGCACTTTTTCGAATTTTTTTCATCATAAATTCGCGTTTTTTGAAAATTATTTAATTTTTCATAAAAATTTTATTGTAAATATGGTCAACTTATATTTCTCTCTTGTGCCAAATGAGTAAATTGGCAGAATCTATTTCAATATATTATGACGGAAGGTTTTTTAACTCATTCTATTTCTCTAAACTCATTTTGATGAGTTGTGCAGACGAGTACACAATAAAAACAAGCAGAAGCCACCGACGGCAGTGGCTATATAGTTAGAGCAGGGGGTTTGGCACACAGAAGCCCTGGGTTCGAATCCCGGCGAGGGGAAGCCAAAAATTTGAAAAAACTCTAATTACACAGTTAGTAACCGAGCGGGAGTCTCGCAAGGGACGACTGCATCTTGGCAGGTTTTCCTCAAAAATGAAGTTTTCCCTCATCCTTCGGTGAATGCGATGGAGCGAGGGGAAACAAATGTAAAAGGCCGAGAGGTCATGCATATGGAATAAATAAAAATAAAAATAAATATACAAGCGGAAGCCTCACTCTTGGTGTGTTATTTGGAAACTCCGCTCCTTGTACGACATTTTAGTATATTAGACAACGAGTGCGGGAAGCGCCGTATTACCCACGAGCACGGTTTGAGCGCACAAGCGAAGCGAGTGCGCTTAAACGTGCGAGTGGGTACGGCGCCCCGCACGAGTGGTCTATACAATTTTATATCACTCACATGCGGCGTGAAATGGCGCTTGACCTTACTCTTTAGAGGTTGACAAGTGCTGTTTTGATCCATTGAAACGTCTTACTCATCGTGTTCGATGAATGAAATTTTTGGCGTGTATAAAGACTATTACCCATGCTGGAGTGTGTGGTGATGACATTACCGCACGCTTCAGCGTGGGTAATGGGCTTTATCCACGCTAAAAGTCTCATTCGTCGAACACGGTGGGTAAGACGTTTCAGTGGATAAAACAGCGCTTGTCAACCTCTAAAGAGCGAGGTAAAGCGCCATTTAACCCGCGTGAGTGATATAAAATATTTTGCCGAATCGATTGGCGAAATGCTTCCGAATGGAATCCATCTATGGTGAATCGAATTGCTATTCAGGAATTTCATTACTTAAGAAATAACATTATTCTCGCAACGAATACGCACTCATATATTCCTACAAATATTGCTCCAGACTGCATCGATCTGCTCAGGATTCCATCTGCGATACTTGGAATCTACATGGCACTCGAAATCTCAGCTCAGAATAATCGATTAAATTGCAATAATATCACATGGTACATAAAAATTCAATATTAGATGAAAATTCAGATCCTACGATGGAACACAAAAATTGACGTTCGGGTTCCGAATAGGATTTCTATTCTTTCTGATTGCCGTCAGAATGGAAAGGTACTCATTCTGTAGTAAATATTGTCTACTTTCGAACGGTGAAATAAAAAATAGTACTGTTCCTAGGAAAAAAGCTAAGGAAAATCGTGATTTTTGAAGAAATTAATTTATCGAACACCTTTACAAGAGACTTCTTCTGGAAAATCTGAAATTCTCACCATTTGTGGGGCTCGTTGAGATGAATCTTTTAAGCTGAACTTGGATGTAATCGCTTGGATAATTTTCGAAATATAACCTCTTTTCATAAAATGGTTTTTGGCCAATATCTCAAAAACTACTGGAGCGATTTCGCCCAATTTCGATAAAAAAACTTCTCGTTCATTAGATGCACAAACTGACAAAATTTGAAGTCTCTAACTCAAATAGTCTTTGAGCTATCGTCTATAGTAAATTCAGGATGAAAAACACTGTAATTGAAATTATCTGCAAACGAAAAATTTGAGCAAAATTTACCCCGAGTGAAAATTGTGAGTTCAAATGAGATGTATTTCATCGCTGAAAGTGGGGGCTGTGAATCAATTTTTCGCGGAGAAAAATCGAAAACACGATTTTTCGAAAATTTGAGTTTTTCCGAAAAGTACTCAACCGATTTCGCTCAGATTTCACTGACACCAAATCCCATGGGGAGGGAAAGTACTGTTGAGTTTTCAGATCACCCAGTATTACCGTTGCTGAGCAATGAGCTGATATCTGTCACACATACACATACACACACACACATACATTTCATAAATGTCTGTACACTCTAAAAAAAATATACTAGTGACAAGTACAAGCTGGTACTTGAGTACAGTACACTTGTGAGAAGTATAAAAAAATACTGGCGATGAGTGTAATGTGGTACTCACCATGAGTACAACGGCCACACATGAAGTATAAAAAATACTTGTGACAAGTATAAAAAATACTTGTGACAAGTATAAAAAATACTTGTGACAAGTATAAAAAATACTTGTGACAAGTACAAAAAATACTTGCGACGAGTATAAAAAATACTTGTGACGAGTATTGCCTTGTACTTGTCACGAGTACTTTCTTATACTTGTAACAAGTACTGTCTGGTACTTGTAACAAGTACTGTCTGGTACTTGTCACGAGTACTTTTTTGTAGTTGTCACAAGTACTTTTTTGTACTTATCCCAAGTACTTTTTGTACTTATCCCAAGTACTTTTTGTACTTATCACAAGTACTTCTTTATACTTGTGACAAGTACTGTTTCGCACACGGTAAATAAGCGAAATAGACGTTGATATGGGATCAAGAAGGAGTTTTGACAGTTTTTCGTGATTATGTTGGTGAATAAATGAGATAGAGCGAAATGGATCTTTATATGGGATGATCGGGGAGTTTTTTTAGTTTTTCGTGATTATCTCGGTGAATGAACGAGATAGAGCGGAATGGATGTTAATATGGGAGCAGGAGGGAGTTTTTCCAGCCCTTCGTGATTATCTCGGTGAATAAGCGAGATAGAACGAAATAAATATCATTATTGAATCAGGAGAGAGTTTTTTCAATTTTTTGCTAACATCTCGGTGAATAAGTGAGATAGAGCGAAATGGACATTAATATGGGATCACCGGGGAGTTTTTTCAGTTTTTCGCTATCACTCGGTGAATAAGTGAGATAGAGCGAAATCGACGTTAATTTTGGAGAAAGAGAAAGTTTTTCCCGATTATCTTTGCGAATAAGGGAGATAGAGCGGAATGGAGATTAATATGGGAGCAGGAGGGAGTTTTCCCAGTTTTTCGTGATTATTTCGGTGGATAAGCGAGATGGAGTGAAATGGACGTTAATAGGGGATCAGGAGGTAGTCTCCTCAACTTTCGCAATCAACTCTGTAATTAAGCGGGAGAAGGTGAAATGGACGTTAATTTAGTATCAGGTGGGAGTTTTTTCAGTTTTTCGCGACTAGATCGGTGAATAAACGAGATAGAGCGAAGTACACATATGGAATCATGAGGAAGATTTCAGATGAAATAATATTCTCTTGATCCCGAATTAACGTCCATTTCGCTCTATCTCGCTTATTTACCGAGATGATAGCGAAAAACTGAAAAAACTCCCCGGTGATCCCATAATGATGTCCATTTTGGTCTATCTCACTTAGTCACCGAGATTTTAGTGAAGAACCGAAAAAACTCTCTCTTGATTCAATATTGATATCTATTTCGCTCTATCTCGCTTATTCACCGAGATAATCGTGATAAGCTGAAGAAACTCCCTCCTGATCCCAAATTGACGTCCATTTCGCTCTATCTCGCTAATTTACCGAGATGATAGCGAAAAACGGAAAAAACTCCCCGGTGATCCCATATCATCGTCCATTTCATTCTATCTCACTTATTCACCGAGATTTTAATGAAAACCTGAAAAAACTCTCTCCTGATTCAATATTGATATCTATTTCGCTCTATCTCGTTTATTCACCAAGATAATCCCGAAAAACTGGAAAAACTCCTTCTTGATTCCATATCAATGCAAAATGCTGGAGATATGCCTTTGTTATTTCAAGAAAAGACAGAAGAAATGGAACTTACGCCCTTTCACCTCTAAGTCCTTGCACTTGAAAGCGGCAAATATTAAAATATGAAAAATTCTCACTGGGAGTATTTTTCGGACTTGCATCAAGTACATTCGATACTTAGAATAAATTAAAAAAAAAACTCGATATGAGTACTACTTATACTTGAGTCAAGTATCTTTAGTACTACTCTCTAGTACATTTAGTACTACTCTCCAGTATATTTAGTACTACTCCCAAGTATATTTGATGATGATCGAATATACTTACCACCAGTCCTCTCTGAGCTTGTAGCAAGTATCAAGATGATGCCAGCTCAAGAATTAGTTAGGTACTTGTCACAAGTATAAAGTATACTAGCACTGAGTATACTTTATACTTCCCATGAGTATATTCGGGATCAAGCTGATATACTTACACTCTAAAAAAAATATACTCATGGCAAGTAAAAATAGTACTTGCAGCCAGTACATCGGAAAATCTTGGATTGAGTAAATGTTTTTACTCGTTACGAGTATAAAATAGGCTCCTCATAAGTATATCAGCTTGATCCCGAATATACTCATGGGAAGTATAAAGTATACTCAGTGCTAGTATACTTTATACTTGTGACAAGTACCTAACTAATTCTTGAGCTGGCATCATCTTGATACTTGCTACAAGCTCAGAGAGGACTGGTGGTAAGTATATTCGATCATCATCAGATATACTTGGGAGTAGTACTAAATATACTGGAGAGTAGTACTAAATGTACTAGAGAGTAGTACTAAAGATACTTGACTCAAGTATAAGTAGTACTCATATCGAGTTTTTTTTTAAATTTATTCTAAGTATCAAATGTACTTGATGCAAGTCCGAAAAATACTCCCAGCGAGAATTTTTCATATTTTAATATTTGCCGCTTTCAAGTGCAAGGACTTAGAGGTGAAAGGGCGTAAGTTCCATTTCTTCTGTCTTTTCTTGAAATAACAAAGGCATATCTCCAGCATTTTGCATTAATATGGGATCAAGAAGGAGTTTTTCCAGTTTTTCGGGATTATCTTGGTGAATAAACGAGATCCAGCGAAATAGATATCAATATTGAATCAGGAGAGAGTTTTTTCAGGTTTTCATTAAAATCTCGGTGAATAAGTGAGATAGGATGAAATGGACGGTGATATGGGATCACCGGGGAGTTTTTTTCCGTTTTTCGCTATCATCTCGGTAAATTAGCGAGATAGAGCGAAATGGACGTCAATTTGGGATCAGGAGGGAGTTTCTTCAGCTTATCACGATTATCTCGGTGAATAAGCGAGATAGAGCGAAATAGATATCAATATTAAATCAAGAGAGAGTTTTTTCGGTTCTTCACTAAAATCTCGGTGACTAAGTGAGATAGACCAAAATGGACATCATTATGGGATCACCGGAGAGTTTTTTCAGTTTTTTGCTATCATCTCGGTAAATAAGCGAGATAGAGCGAAATGGATGTTAATATGGGATCACCGGAGATTTCTTCGAGTTTTCCGTGATTATCTTGGCGAATAAGCGAGATACAGCGTATGTTAATTTGGGATCGAGAGGCAGTTGATTGGATTTTTTGCGACTATAGCGGCAAATAAGTGAAATAGAGCGAAATGGACGTTAATTCGGGATTAAGAGAATATTATTTCATCTGAAAACTTCCTCATAATTCCATATGTGTACTTCGCTCTATCTCGTTTATTCACCGATCTAGTCGCGAAAAACTGAAAAAACTCCCACCTGATACTAAATTAACGTCCATTTCACCTTCTCCCGCTTAATTACAGAGTTGATTGCGAAAGTTGAGGAGACTACCTCCTGATCCCCTATTAACGTCCATTTCACTCCATCTCGCTTATCCACCGAAATAATCACGAAAAACTGGAAAAACTCCCTCCTGCTCCCATATTAATCTCCATTCCGCTCTATCTCCCTTATTCGCAAAGATAACCGGGAAAAACTGGAAAAACTTTCTCTTTCTCCAGAATTAACGTCGATTTCGCTCTATCTCACTTATTCACCGAGTGATAGCGAAAAACTGAAAAAACTCCCCGGTGATCCCATATTAATGTCCATTTCGCTCGATCTCACTTATTCACCGAGATGTTAGCAAAAAATTGAAAAAACTCTCTCCTGATTCAATATTGATATTTATTTCGTTCTATCTCGCTTATTCACCGAGATAATCACGAAGGGCTGGAAAAACTCCTTCCTGCTCCCATATTAACATCCATTCCGCTCTATCTCGTTCATTCACCGAGATAATCACGAAAAACTAGAAAAACTCCCCGATCATCCCATATGAAGATCCATTTCGCTCTATCTCATTTATTCACCAACATAATCACGAAAAACTGTCAAAACTCCTTCTTGATCCCATATCAACGTCTATTTTGCTTATTTACCGTGTGCGAGACAGTACTTGTCACAAGTATAAAGAAGTACTTGTGATAAGTACAAAAAGTACTTGGGATAAGTACAAAAAAGTACTTGTGACAAGTACAAAAAAGTACTGGTGACGAGTACCAGACAGTACTTGTTACAAGTATAAGAAAGTACTCGTGACAAGTACAAGGCAATACTCGTCACAAGTATTTTTTATACTCGTCGCAAGTATTTTTTGTACTTGTCACAAGTATTTTTTATACTTGTCACAAGTATTTTTTATACTTCATGTGTGGCCGTTGTACTCATGGTGAGTACCACATTACACTCATCGCCAGTATTTTTTTATACTTCTCACAAGTATACTGTACTCAAGTACCAGCTTGTACTTGTCACTAGTATATTTTTTTTAGAGTGTATCAGGAGCCTATTTTATACTCGTAACGAGTAAAAACATTTACTCAATCCAAGATTTTCCGATGTACTGGCTGCAAGTACTATTTTTACTTGCCATGAGTATATTTTTTTTAGAGTGTAAATAAACATACAGACATTTTTTAAAATTGTAATTTCTCGACGTTTTGGATCATCCTGAGTCATATCCCGATGAAATCTCGAAATCGAAAAAAACCACGTTCACAATGCTTCCATTCGGAAGCAAAAAGGAGTGATTCTAATAATTTGTAGAATGAATTATTAATGATCCGATCAAATATGAGCAGTTGTCCGTTGAGAGGGTTAATTATCCTGATTAATAATAGAATTAACAAATACTAGAATATTTTTATTGAATAATCCTATAAAAATTCTTAATTGATTCTTGCGGAGACACCCAGGACATGTCACTTTTTATTAGAACATTAAATTAGTGTTTCTTGAGACACTTGTTGTATTCTATCATTTTTTCTTGATTTAAATTAACATGCAATGTCAGGACAAAATATAATAAAAAAAAAAAAGGAGAATTTATCATTAACAGTGGCCATTGAGAATTGCCATTGTTTACAAGAGACGTCTGGTATGTGGAGTCTCACATAAAGAATTTTTTTTGAATTTTTTTGTGCCCAGTAGCGATGTCGCCTTTGCTGTTGTCAAGGGGACGTCGAATATCGGTGCCTTGACGACAGTAAAAGTGCGTCGTCCTCACTGCTCCTTTTTTTGTGGAGCCAATACATGTGTAATTATAACACATGATTTGCCCCCTTGAGGAAGGTTAGGGAGAGGGCAATGCACTTCTCATATGCACTTGACCCGAAGGAGTCACTCCTCAACGGGACATCAAAATAACCAGGTGGTTCCGGGAAATAGAAAATTTATTATTCAATAATTGAAATTTATTTTTTATTGAAAGTTATAAAAAAAATATGTTTTGATCCGCTCAATTTTAAGTAATTAAAAATTCGGGAAACTACGAGTCAGTGGAATTTTCGGGTCCTGAAAAAAAGAGACTGTAAAGAAAAGTGGAAAAAGAGTAGAGATTGAAGAGGAAAGGAGAGAGAGAGAGGGAAGGAGAGAAAGAGGAAGTTTTTTTTCTGTGAGGAGCGACCACGGGAAGAAATAAAAGAAGTTGGAAGTGTAAGAAATCTTCATTAAAAAGTAAGTAAATAAAATCTTACACATTCATGCGAACAAATCAAATTTGGTTCTTGGGTTTTGGAAATATTTTGGATTTAAATAATTTTAATAAATCCTATTATAAAATGCTATTATTATAATAAAAGTTGCTGAAAATATTTTGTTTCCTGAAGAGGAAATTTTTTAAAGAAACAATTCAATTTTGTTTAATCTTCGAGAAAAAGAATTGTTACATTGAGAAAAATGTTATAAAACAAAATATATATGGGGCATTCCACGTCAGATCGGATAGTTTTCCAACTTTGCATTTTTGATTTTCTTTATTTTCTGACATTTTCTTGTATCTATCGCAACACACTCTTCGGCCAAATTCGAGATTTTTCTGATCATCGGTTCAAAATATATCGAATTTTGAAAAAACAGCTGTTTTTACGGTTTTTTGCTCATAACTTCCATGAAAGTGGTCCAAATTCAGCGTTTTTTTTTTGAAAATTCTCGTTTTTTCATGTACTTTTTGAAAAAAAATACAAAAAAGTTATCCCACATATTTTTCTGTATGATTTCTGGAATTAAAGATTTGAATTGCGATTTTAAGACTGTTTGTACCCTTTAATTTTTTTGAAATTTTTTTATGTTAAACTTCTATCAATTCTTGAAATTTTGAGCCCCGGTTGATCGTGGGCTTCGGGGAATTACTATTTTTTTTCGATTTTTGAAAATTTTGAAAAAAAATTTCGGTCTTATCTATTATTAAAACTATTTTTTGTTATTGTTCTTATTTTTTGAGTAATTTTGAATTAATTTCGAGGGCTACATATAAAAAATATATTGAGGGTAGAAAAGCAGAAAGTCATATGCACCAAAATGGCCATTTCTATAGCAAAGGGTCGTATGTGTAGGAGATACGATGTTCTGCTTTAAGTGCGAAATTGAATAATCTTTTCCTCAATTCTCATATTGCATTTCAAGAGCGAAGAGGTGAAACAGGAAAATCCTAATTTTTTTTTCATTCGTTTCTTGAAAATATCTTGGATATGAATTGAAATACGCCATTCTTGCTTTGATACTCTTTTGTAGCTCTTAAAATTCCCTGTATGAAAGGATGGAAACAGAGTTGCGCTATCTCAATCAGTTTCCAAGATATTGAGCAAAAAAAAGCAATAGAAAAATAACATTATCTTCGCAATCGAGCCACTTTCGACGATTCTATTGGAACCCTTCTATGTAAAGAAGGGTAGAAAATTTCAAGAATTACAAGAGGATATAAGAGTGACATTTCACCATCTCACTTAGCTTTTGAGATATTCCCAAATAGTAATGACAAAAAAAAGAACCCTCTGTATTCACTTTGAACCTTCACTGAGTTATTAGAAGGATTTTTTTGGGGTTCAGAAAAAAATCATTTTAACGAATCAGCTAAGCTACAAGGTAAAATAGAAAAGGTTCATTCTTCATCATTAATGCTACTTTTTTATCCCTTGTGTTGCTGAATATTTTGGAAACTGATTGAGATAGCACGATTTCCTCCCTATCTTTTCCGGTAGAAAATTTCGAGAACTACAACAAAGTAGGGGAGCAAGAGTGGCGTATCTCCATTAATTTTTAAAATATTCTCAAAAACGAATATAGAAAATATTATTCAATTTTGCATTGAAAGCAGAAGGTCGTATGTCTTATACAGACGATTTTTTACCATAGCAATGCTCATTTTGGCACATACGATTTTCTGCTTTTCGACCCTCGATATATTTTTTATATGTAACCTTTGATATTATAATAGCGTTCCACATTGCCCTGCCGTTTCACTTTGCCCCACCCTCCCCTATAATGAAATAAAATAAATGAATAACGTTTTTGTGATTTTTTTCAACTAAAACTGTCAAGTTTTTCAAAACTTCGTTGAATGATCGAAATTAATTCAAAATTACTCAAAAAGAGTAAACAATAACAAAAAATAGTTTTAATTATGGATAAGATCGAAAATTTTTTCTCAAAATTTTCAATAATCGAAAAAAAATAGTAATTTCCCGTAGCCCACGATCAACTAGGGCTCAAAATTTCGAGAATTGATAGAAGTTTAACATAAAAAATTTCAAAAAAATTAAAGGGTACAAACAGTCTTAAAATCGCAATTCAAATCTTCAATTCCAGAAATCATACAGAAAAATATTTGGGATAATTTTTTTGTATTTTTTTTCAAAAAGTGCATGAAAAAACGAGAATTTTCAAAAAAAAACGCTGAATTTGAACCACTTTCATGGAAGTTATGAGCCAAAAACCGTAAACAGCTGTTTTTTCAAAATTTGATATCTTTCGAACCGATGATCAGAAAAATCCCAAATTTGGCCGAAAAGTGTGTTTCGATAGATACAAGAAAATGTCAGAAAATAGAGGAAATCAAAAATGTAAAATTGGAAAACTGTCCGATTTGGTGTGGGATGCCCCATATATACATATATCTTTGATTAAAATTTATGTTTTCCTTTGCAAATTTCCTTTGTTATTCCGAGACATTGATTTGACGAAAAAAATTTCCCTTCCATTTATCCCTAACTATTGGTATAGAATCAGGCTAAAATTAAGAAAATAAATAGGATGTATGTTGGTAAGAATTTAATTATAAAATAGTTCTGACGTAACAAACAGAAAGAAATCGAATGAATTGAATTTTATAAAATTTTATATTGGTGTTTCTTGCGACACCCGTTGTATTCTGCTTTTTATTTTTGATTTTATTTATTTATTTTATTTATTTATTTTGAACAACAACCCAACAGCCGAAGCCAATAACAGGGTTACAAGCGATATATACATGGTTTCATACAAAGTAGTAAATAGTAACAAGTGTCAATTGTAGCAATACTTATAGAAGGTGATAGAATTAGTTGAACAACTTATGTAAATAGAGTTTCACATAGTACTTTTCAACAGTGTTATACATTTTAATACACTGAAATTAAGGCTGTCATGGACAATGTCAACCTCGGGAAAACACTCAAAAATTAAGTTAAAAATAGTTCCACCTTGGTAGACTGGTGTGAATTGAGGGAGGCTGGGACCTGCCAGGGGAACATAAATCAGAGCCCTGTGTCTCGACATCATTTGGGGATCCCTGAACGTGAGACGACACAGCAGCAGCGGACAATCGATGTCATTACGCATGATTTTGATAACAAAAATTATGACCGTTAGCACCCGCTGCTGACTGAGACTCAAGCATTGGAAACGATCACAGAGCTCCCGACAATCGGAACCCCTTGCCGGATAGACAGCATCCTGCTTCCAACAGAGAAATTTCAGGAATCTCCTTTATATAGACTCAATCTTTGCCGCATACTTCAGATAAATCGGTGACCAGACCACCGAACCATATGACAACTTGGGCTTAACTAGCGTATCAAATAACATTTTAATAACTTTGGTATTTTTGAAGGACTTAGTGATACGAATAACAAAACCCAGGCTCCTTTCACATGAAACAACCAAGTTCTCAATATGGGGGCAGAAGGTCAGGGATCGATCAAAGGTGACACCCAGATCTGTACAGGTCAAAGGTCTCCTAAGTGCAACCCCATTGATTACATAGTCAAAGACAATGGCCGATCTACTGCGATAAAAAAAACACATTCACACTTGTGCGCATTTGGCGGGAGTTCGTTTGCAGTACACCACGTGCTAAAGAGATCAAGACAACGCTGCAGAGACTCACAGTTCTCAAGACTCCCTATAACTTTATATAATTTCGAATCATCAGCATAGAATACATGGTCGCAGGCAAGAACGGACTCGACATCGTTAAGAAACATGTTGAATAGAAGAGGACTCAGTACTGAGCCCTGTGGGACACCTGATGTTGGAGTAGTGCCAGAGGACATGAAGCCATTATACGACACAAAGTTACGCCGCTCAGTCAAGTAGCTCCCGAGCAGATCCAGTAGCCTCCCCTCAATACGAAGAGCAGCCAGACGACTTAGAAGAATATGAAAATGCAGCTTGTCAAAGGCCTTCGAGAAATCCGTATAAACCACATCAATCTGGCTCCCAGAGGAGATAGTCTCATTAATGACTTCAGTAATAGATGCTAAATTCGTGATAGTAGATCTACTCCTGGTAAAGTCATGTTGATGTGGTGACAGACCGCTCTGAAACGCTACATATAGATGCTCAATAAGACATCTCTCAAAAATCTTCGAGAATCTTCCTCAGGATAGAAATTGGCTGATAGTTCTCAATAATATCCTTTCTGCCCTTCTTGTGAACGGGTGATATGCGTGCCTCCTTCCAACGCGAAGGGAAAACCCTCGCCGCTAATGATTGATTAAAGATTATGTACAGAGGGTCGATGAACGCCAACCGGCAGTCCTTGATCAGAAAAGAGGGAATCAGGTCGAGGCCACTGGTTATCCGGGCGGCCAACTCGCCAAGGGCCGAACCAATCATTTCTTTGCAGATAACAAGAGAATCTCCAAGTCTCACTTGCCTGTGTGCAGACTCAAAATCAGCACCCATATAACCAGCCTACGGCACCGCGTGGATACATCAAAAAATCTGGCGAATTCTTCAACAATCATCACAGGATTCCGAATCTCCTCATCACCCACGACCATGATTCGAGGTATTCGCGTATCTTTCCGTATCCCATTCGCATGCCTTCATAGAGAGGTGGGATTGGAGATAATACTTGACTCAATGATACGTATATAATTTGTGTGCGCTACTGATATGGCTGACTTTAACTTAGTCCTTAGAGACTCAAACTGAAGACGATGAAATTGAGACCCAGTTTTATTGAAGCTACGAAAGTGTTTATTTTTGAGCTCAATATCAGAAATAATTTGCTTGTTGAACCAAGTCGGATAACTGGAGCGTTTCATTTCAATTTTAGGCCCATTGATGTCTATCACTCGGTTCAACTCAGCATAAAAATTGTCTAAATTGGTGTCTAGACAGAGTCCAAGCTTACAGGCCAAGTCACGCCTACTATGCTAATGCATGGGGCAATGCAATCGCAACCTGCAAAATGGTATCTAGGCGGCGAGCCACTACTGATCGAGAAGGATGCATCGCCAGCTCCAGACCCCTCGAAGCCCGCCTGACTCAAGGTGACACTCAACGCCGGATGAAACCTTGCAACAGGGACCACTACCTCAGCAAATTCCTCAACCATACGCGGAATATTTGCGTAGACGAGGTCAAGATACCTGCCAAGGTCATTGGTAACACTGTGGCACTGGTGAGCATCCCGTATTGCAGCCATCTCCACGAGCCCCAGCGACTTCCGGTTAGGGACCAGATCTTCCGCCTCCAGGTTAGACACGGTATAGAGCAGCTTCGGTGCATTGAAGTCACCAAGAATAACGAATCGCCCATTGAGTACAAGTAAATGATCACAGAGTTCCTCAACAAAGTTACAATATTTGTCATTACTAGTGTCTGGCGGGATATATACAGCGATCACAAACAGGGAGAGAGACCCGAGCTGGACTGCAGCCCCAATGATATCAATAGAGATAAATCTTTGCTGAATAGCAGAAAAGTCAAGTGCTTTAGAGTTCATATCAGATTTCGAAGCAATAAGAGCACCACCACCTCTCCCCTTTTTTGGATCACAACGATCATCCCTGTAAATATTGAACAGTTTAGGGTGAAAGGATTCACTATTGAGTTTAGTAGGATTAAGCCAAGTTTCCGTTAGAACCATAAGATCGCTTGAGCAAGCACATGAATTGCGCAGAACTAGATCATATTTATTGCTAATGCTTCCACAGTTTTGATATGATAAAGGAATACTTAATGAGCGTTTCCCCAAAGCCCTACATGCAATGTAATCACGGGCCACACGAGTCTTGCACCTAACGCAGGTCTTCGGTTGATCCATACCTGGCATGACTAGTAGTTGTAGAGCGTCCTTAGACATTCAAAATCAGTTCCAGCTGAAGAAATGGCTATTTTATTAATGAGCAGTTCTTTATCAACAACGGCTGGTAAAGATGACCACCCCACTACCGACTGTGGATAAAGAAAATAATTCTACAATTGACTGCTGGTGAAGTAGGAAGTACGAGCAGTAGTCGGTAAGCCTGATACATAGACCCAGTCCCAGGTGGCACCACTAAAGAGTTTCCGACTACCGAAGATCCCCGAAAAATTACGAACTCTGTGGAATAAAAGCTACGCCGTTAAAGTGAGGTTAGGCAGGAAGCAATTTTCACATAGGCTCAAAAGAGTTAATAATTGCCCGCACAAGTGGAATTATTATTTCAAAGATCACTCTCGGCTACAAACTACATGATCGCCGCGACATCACCACGCAATTAACAACTTGATAAAAAAAAGCTGAATTGATATTGCACACGAGACAACGACTCAACTCTTCACGTGCAGCGCCACCCACCCGTTTTTGTTTTAAATTGACAAAAAGAAATTAAATGAAAATTATTCTATTGGTGTTTCCTGAGACACCCGTTGCATTCTACCTTTTATTTTTGATTTGAATTAACAAAAAGAAAGCAAATGAATTACATTTCATAAAATATTATATTGGTGTCTCTTGAGACACCCGTTGTAGTCTACTTTTTGATTTTCGTTCAGAGTAACAAAAAGAAATCGAATGAACTGAATTTACATAAAATATTATACTGGTGTTTCTTGGGACACCCGTTGTAGTCTACTTTTTGCTTCCGAATGGAAGCATTGTAAACGCGATTTTTTTCGATTTCGAGATTTCATCGGAATATGATTCAGAAAGAACCAAAACGCAGAGAAATGACATTTTTAAAAAATGTCTGTATGTATATGTGTGTGTGTGTGTGCGTGTATGCGTGACAGATGTCAGCTCATTGCTGCACAACGGTAATACTTGGTGAGCTGAAAATTTAACAGTACTTTCCCTCTCCGTGCAAATTGCTGTCAGTGAAATTTGAGCGAAATCGGTTGAGTACTTTTCGAGAAAACTCAAATTTTCGAAAAATCGTTTTTTCGATTCTTCTCCGAGAAAAATTGATTCACAGTCCCCACTCTCAGCGATGGAATACTCCTCATTTGAGCTCACAATTTTCACTCGGGGTAAATTTTGCTGAGATTTTTCGTTTGCAGATAATTTCAATTACAGTGTTTTTTATCCTGAATTTACTATACACGATAGCTCAGAAACTATTTGAGTTAGAGACTTCAAATTTCGTCAGTTTGTGCATCTAATGAACGAAAAGTTTGGTATTGAAATTGGGCGAAATCGCTCCAGTAGTTTCTGAGATATTGGCCGAAAATCATTTTATGGAAAGAGGTTATATCTCGAAAACTATCCAAGTGATTACATCCAAATTCAGCTTAAAAGATTCATCTCAATGAGCCCCACAAATGGTGAGAATTTCAGATTTTTCAGAAGAAGTCTCTTGTAAAGGTGTTCGATAACTTAGTTTTTTTAGAATCACGATTTTTCTTAGTTTTCTCTCTAGGAATACTACTATTTTTTATTTCATCGCTCGAAAGTAGAAAATTTTTCATACAAAATGAGTGCCTCTTCATTCTCACGGAAATCAGAAAGAATTTCATATGATATCGAATTTTTATGTACCATGTGAAATTATAGCAATTCAATCGATTATTCTGAGCTGAGATTCCGAGTTCCAAGTAGATTCCAAATATCTCAGATGGAATGATGAACAGATCGATACAGTCTGAAACAATATTTGTAGGAATATATGCGTATTTGTTGCGAGAATAATGTTATTTGTTGAGTCATGAGATACATGAATAGCGATTCGATTCACCATAAATGAATTCCATTCGGAAGCATTTTGCCAATCGAATTGGCAAAATATTAAATGTCGCACAAGGAGTAGGGTTTGCAAATAACGCACCGAGAGTGAGGCTTTTGTTTGTTAGTTTTTGATTTAACTTAACGAAAAGAAATAAAATGAATAGGGAAGCTGCATTAAAAAAAAAAAAATTTTTTTTTGCTGAAAACGGTCAATTATTACTAGTTGAATGCTAAAAAAAATACAAAGCTTGAAAAAAAAATTATTTTGCAATAATTATTGTATTAAAAATGAACAATTTTCCAACGGTTTGAAAGCGGAAGTGTCGTCGCTTCACCACATTCAAACTGCAATGGGTGACGGTAGTTGGCGTTGCGGTAGTGATTCAGACGTTGAGGCGCGCAACTTATGTTGAAAAGGTTATGGAGTGCTCGAGCTGAAAGACAGTTGAGTGTTTTTAATGAGTATTTATTGTTAATTTCATCTCGAGAAAGAAAAAAATGTTTAAAGTTGATGAAGGATTCGACAAAGCTACTCCACAAAATCTTCCTAAAGTCGATTTGGAAATGCTCATGAGTTGTTTAACCTCTTACAATGACAGCGCTGAACTTCGAGGAATTAAAGCTAAAAGGTAGATCTCTGGAGTGATAGCAATAGCAATAATAAAAGAAAATAGTTCTCGTTCCGTAATCTATGAATTTTCCGCAGATCCACTCGTCCTGAATATGGGGATGCTGCTATTGGGTGGGTTCAAGTGAGACGAGCAGGGAATCAATGTGCCGTGAAAGCTCGAATGTGCCCTGAGCACAAAGTCCGGCATAAAGGATACGAAGTAGTCGTCCTCATTAATGAGGAAGAAGAAAAAATTGAGGAAGTGAAATGTTGTGATTGTGCTGCGTCTCTGGGTAAGTTCACAATGGATGTATTCTGTAGCGAAGAAATCTGATGTGATCTCATGTTACCTCACTATTTCTGTTTAAGAAATTTTCTTTCAGTTACAAATTAAATTTCATCAATGATTAATATTTATGGATTATTCTAGGAGGCTGTAAACCTGCATATGCTTTTGTGGCATGGCTCCATAGAAGATCGGAGGAAGCATCAGTAACCGATACTGATTGCTACTGGAAGAAGAGTAAATTATCTTCAATGGGAAATAAATTAAAAGGCTTAACATTGAAAGAAATGATAAGTGACAAAAAGAAAATTAATCAACAGCCAAAAACAGGATGTTTTTTCGATCGCATTATATCTCGCGGTTTAGAGAATGTCTCCATTCAATCACTTGGTCAGTTTTTATGCGGATCGAGATGCTGTTCAGCAAATGTCTCTTCACTATTTGGCAGCTAATTATGATGGTGACACCAACAATGCTGAAGACTTCTTGAGATTTCGTGAAGGAAAAACCAGTCTTCAACAGTGCACAGCAGTGGCAGCTTCCACCACACATCAAAGTACATCGCCGATCTGGTGAGCTTCAATATGCAAGAATCACGGCATCATGTATGAAGTTGCGCACTGCCACACAAATCAATGAGCATTGTTTGAAAAGATAATGGGTGGTAAAATAGTTGATACTGCTGCTATGCAACGAGGTCGACAGCTTGAGAGAAGAGTTATCAGCGTTTTGGAGACGAAAATCGGTGAAAGAATATTGCCGGATGGATTCAACATGTCTCCACAATACCCATGTTTTGGAGCATCTCCCGATGGCAAGACAAAAACGCACGTAATTGAAGTGAAAACTCCACGCAAAACATCAACGGTGTCCCACTATTATTGCAATAGACTCATCAATCCCAAGTTTTACGCGCAAATCTAACTGCAAATGCTGCTCTGCCAAAAACAAGAAGCTATATTTTGTATAGCTGATCCTGAATTTGAAAAAACTAATGAGATTGGATTCTGTCACGTGAATTTTGACTCAGCAATGGTCTCATCATTTGTGAGAGATGCACTTCTCTTCTGGAAGTCATCAGTCTTTCCGGCTCTCATGAAATCTGTGAATCTAGCCGATTAAATCGATAGAGAATGTTCCTTGAAATTTTTGAAATTTATTAGAGATTGTAATTTTCATTAAAAAAAAGAGTATTATAATGTTGAAAATATTTTTTTGTCAAACAGAAAATATAAAAACTATTAAGGAAAATTATATAAAAAGTGTCCATTTTAAATAACTTAACGCAGATATTTCTTTCAGTCAAATTCATTAATTATTCTACTCTGTAAGTTCACCAACGCAGCAGTAATAATGACAATTTCATCTAATTCCTCTAATAAATTGTGATCAACAGTGGAATGTGGCTGAAGCATTTTCAATTCCCTGAGACGTCTTATCACACGCTCCACGTGGATTCTGACACTGGCAATCTGTTTCGTCAATTTTACTTCATTCTCAGTACTTCTGGTATCGCTTGATACACTAGGAAGACGTGACAGCTTACATTTTTTCATCCGTAGCGTTGTTTCAAGGTTTTCAAAACCACGGTCAGCTAGAACAGATGCACCTGTTGGTAACGATTGTAGGTACCCTGATTTCTGGACAATCTCTACATCACATGTCCGACCACCGTAACCAGGTGAAACGAAATTAATTAGTCCATCAGGAGTTATTGAAATTAAATATTTTCCAGTGTTGCTCTTTTTGTACTCAGACCAAGTTAAAGCTTGATGCACTGGATTGCTCAACTGTTCAATCGTAATTTCGAAGCAGTCGATTATAGACTGAACACTGCTGTACCGTAATTGGAAAGCCATCGGCAGATTGCGAACTATGTCACGTGGCGATGGCCACACAATCAATTGCTTTAGGTATTGGACAATCACCCCAATCGTAGTATGAAATATCCTTGAAACTTGGGCTTCTGATAATCCAAATTCATATCCTAGAATTGCGTTTGGAGTATTCTGTCGTATTTTTGTTGAAGTCAAGTACACATTCCTCTTAGACACGCCTGCAGCATCAATGATTTCATCGATTACGTACATCGATTCCTTTGGGATCCCCAGAAACAAGAATGGGTTATCTTCGATGAATTTTTTTGTCGTAGATTTGAAGACTGTTGTGAGAAGTTCTTGAATGTCTTCGTTGCCATCAGTAGCAGATGGAACATAACTGCTGCTTCTGCTATTAATTGTGCCATTGAAGAGACTGCTATTAACAGTCTCTAATGTATTTTGTCCCGAACTTTGATCGCTTACTTTTTCTGCACCATTCTTTTCTTTAGTAGCACTCGAGTGACTTGAAGGAATTGGACTGGTTATCCATGTGGTTGCCTCTACTAAAAGTCCAGGTATTTTCCAAGGTCTACAGGTGATCCCTGTAGATTTATAGTTGAACTGAACTTATATTTGGGACTCAACCCAATTGATCGCTGACTAATTTTCGACTCACTATCATCAAAACCTCCTGGATGGTGATTTGTTGCTAGGGAGGAGCCTTGATCTTCCACTTCGACAAAATGTCTTATATTAAATGACCGTTTTTCTTGATTGTGTTCAGACTGAACTTCAAGTTCTGGAGATGGAGAAATCCTTTTCAAACTTTCTACCACGGCTATGTTATGAGAGAAAAACTGAGAAATGACACCCGCTTTCAATTTTACATTTCCACCCACCACCTACCACTGGAGATAATTCTCCAAGTCTTTACTTAACTGTAATAGATGGAAAATTAATATAAGAGATGTACAATACATTAATTCGTATTAATAGATGAATCAATACTCACACAAAAATGATCTTCACACATGTATGAATTTAATTGAATTTTTTTATTTATAACGGCCGCTTTACGCCATTTTTCGCGTATCTCTGGATTTCTAGGCACGTAAATGAAGTTTTTTTGTGGCGTATGAATTGTTGTACTTGTACAATACGGTGCGATACATGATTTATATGGAACCACTGATGAATTATGCAATTTTTGGAACGTTTTCTTCTAGATATATTCAGTGAACTGTCACTCTACTCTCAACATAAATATAACCTACAGAACATGACTAAGAGTACGAGCTGTGGGCGCTAGGTGGCTGTGAGACCCAATATAGTATTCTGACGTCATTTTCGATTTGGAACCGTTTGAAAATGTTAATTTTTAATCAGCGTTTATAAATAAATTAATCTCTAAAAAATTTTTTTTTTTACGCATTTTCCTCTTATAATGCAATAATCTTTCGAAAAAAAAAATACAAAAAAAATGTGCAAATTCCCTATTGAATTTACATAAAATATTATATTGGTGTTTTTTAGAACACCCGTTATATTTTACTCTCTATTTTTTATTTAAATTCATGGAATAGAATAATTAAAATTTTTAGAGGGAATCTGAAAGATTTATTCAAATGTTTAATTTTTCGATTTTCTTTAATTTTTCCTGAAAAGTGTTAATTATAAAATGATTGAATTTTTTTTCGGAGTGAATCCGACGGATTTATTCAAATCCTTATCTTACTCCTATTTTTCATTAAGATGCTAGAAATAGATTAATTCAAATTTTTGAAGTGAATCGGACAGATTTATTCGAATTTTCATTTTCTGGATTTTCTTTGATTTTCCATTAAAAATATCAGCTATAAAATAATGAAAAAAAAAATTCAGAGTGAATCCAACGGACTTATTCAAATTCTTATTTTTCAGATCTTCTTCAATTTTCCACTAAAAATATTAACAATAAAATAGTTAAAATTTTCGGGAGTAAATCCGCCGGATTTATTCAAATTTTTATTTTTCAGATTTTCTTCTCAAATGTTCGACTCTAAAACCAGAAAAAAATTCTTCATACTTTTTCCCAATACGTAAAATCTGCGCGCGCAGTATCCACCTATTTCTTTCTATTGAATCTGTCCACTTATTTTACTCAGCTTCTTGTAACTCCTTTTTTCTCTGTTTTTCTATCAATTCAACCTTTTTTTCCTCTTTCCTTTCAGTTCTCACTCTCGAAAATCTCCCAATACTTTTCCCTTTCTTTTTTCCAAAACCACAATGACTATTTATATCACTCACGCGGGTAAAATGGCGCTTCACCTCGCTCTTTAGAGGTTGACGAGCGCTGTTTTATCCACTGAAACGTCTTACCCACCGCGCTAGACGAATGAGACTTTCGACGTGGATAAAGTACATCACCTACGCTGAAACGTGCGGTAATAGTCTTTATACATGCCAAAAATCTCATTCATCGAACACGATGAGTAAGACGTTTCAATGGATCAAAACAGCACTCGCCAACCTCTAAAGAGTAAGGTCAAGCGCCATTTCACATCGCATATGAGTAATATAAAATTGTATAGACCACTTGTGCGGGGCGCCGTACCCGTAATACAGCGCTTCCGACACTCGCTGTCTAATATACTATTCCCTCTTTCCCTCTCTCGTCCTCTTTTTTTCCTCACTACACCAATATATGTATTGTAACGCCATATTTTGGCCGTTACAAACATTTGTTTTGTTATTAGACCGGTATCGCGGTGAATGTTTATATTATTGAAATCACCAAGACGGAAGGTCCCGAGAAACGAGAAAGAATATTTTGATTTAATTAATTCGTTTATTTTTGAATTTTCCGCCTTGAATATTCCCGCGTTCGCCGGAGTTTTCCTTCATGCCGGAAGGAGGAGCGTGCTGACGGACGAGAATCACAGAGAGCTGCTCCAGAAAGTTATCGACGCAGAAATAGGAAATCGATGGGAGGAGTTTTCCGTTGGACTCTCTACTCTGATTGGCGGAAAATTGAGGAAATCAAGGACGTCTGGAAAATGATAATTAATTCGATATTAATTGATTATGATAAAAATTAATTAAGAGATTATCATAGCAAATTATAACGGAATTTTTGACGTAAAATTATGAGATTCATTCTTTTATCATTTATTTAATTACCGGATTTAAAGGAAAATAATACCGGTGATAAAAGAATAGAATTAACGTCATTGGCCAATTAATTTGGGAAGAGCCACATGTGGTCTAATTTTCGACGCACGCCGGCGTCTTCCCTCACTTTCCGTTTTGGTGGCAAATAGTACAGACGTGATTTTCGCTGTAAGAAAAAATATATTAATTACCGTTACAATAATGGCAATACTTATCATTGCAATTATTATTTTTTTGGAGAAATTAAAAATTACCGAGGATAATTGGAGATTTTCTTGGATGATTACCGGGGAAGTTGAAGGATTGAAGAAAGGATTTGGTTTCGAGGTTAATCAACAACACTCCGGTAAGCGTGTAATTATTCTCGGCATAGTTTTTGGACATTTTTTTTGTTAGCGTCATTACGACGCCGGTAACCGCCATTTTTGGATTTTCCGTGGCGTGATAGTTTTTTTTTGTATTATTCGTGAAATTAAATAAACGCAAATGGTTTAATGTTTCTCGTTGATTATTTTTTTTTAATTTTTCGGAAAATGATTGTCGGGAAAATTAATTGAGAAATTGTGATTTAAATAATTTTTTTATTAAAATTTGATCGGCATTTAATTTAATTTTCAGCGATAAATTTTAGACGATAATTTTGATTATTTTTTTATTCGACGACGGCGATTGTTTCGTCTAATTTAATTTTTTTTTATTAATTTTTTTATTATTTCAAGTTTATCGCTGGAAATTATAAAGGTGTATTTTTAAAGGACTCCGATCGTCCATGCGACTATAAAGTCTTAAGGTACTTGTCGCGTGAATCAGAATTAATTCAAATTTTGACTTTTAATTTTCTTGACTATTTTTCTTTAACGACAATTTAAATTGTGTTGTTAATTAATGTTTTGTTGAGTTAGTGAAAATTTGTCGGGACTTTTGAATTAGTTCTGATTATCATAATTTTTTTTTGTTTTGATAAATTTAATTATATAGAGTCCTGAACGATTGATTCGTATCATTTTTCCGATAGTAAAAACATTTATAATATTGTTTAACTAAAATTAAATTCAGTAACGGTAATATTTTTTTTTTTTTATTATACTGTAATATTTGTTTTTTAAAGAGCATAGTTAAAAGGGATATCGCTCTGAATTGAAATTATAAAACGAAATTGAATTTTATTTTATTTAGAAATCTGTATTCCTTTTCGATACATTACAGGTGAGTTATTGAACCCAGCCGCCTCCGCGGTCATTAGGATTTTGGATTTTGAATTTTTTTGTTACTGACTAGTCGGATAATCACCTGGGAATTAAATTTTGATTTTCGTTGTTTGTTTTGATTTTTGGACGAAAGGTCGTCCTGGCGCCCCACAATTAACATTGTTTGAATTTATAGATTTTATTTGGATATTTGAATTTCTTTGAGTTTCACGCAATTCTTTAATTACCGTGGATTAAAAATACGTGACAGTATATATCTTTTTTTCCACTTCCCTTCTCGGTGTCCTCGCGCTAATTAATTTGGGAAGGAAGTGCAAAGCTCGTCAAGAGTCCGTTGCCCCTTCCTTGGCTAATCAATTTTTAAAATAGAGGGGTGAATCATTTGACAATTATGACACAATTGCACCTTACTTCGGGAATAGTGGGAGAAGGTTCGTCTCTCCTGTTGTCGTCAAGGCCTTGCAATTTGACGCCCTTGACTCCCGAAGGGAGAGGGAGGCAGGAAGGAAAGCATCGGGTTAACGATGTGTTAACTCGTGTTCTTCCCTCCCCCACTTTCCAAGAAATTAATTTAACAAAGAAATACTTTCGATATGAGACGATCCTCTACCGGATGTCTCATATTTAAATAATGGTGAATCGTCTTCACCGTTGTTCTTATCTTTTGCTTCCGAATGGAAGCATTGTAAACGCGATTTTTTTCGATTTCGAGATTTCATCGGAATATGACTCAGAATGATCCAAAACGGCGAGAAATGACATGTTTAAAGAATGTCTGTATGTATGTGTGTGTGTGTGTATGTGTGTGTGCGTGTATGTGTGTGCGTATGTGTGTGTGTGTATGTGTGTGTGTGTGTGTATGTGTGTGCGTATGTGTGTGTGTGTGTGTGTGTGTGTGTGTGTGTGTGTGTGTGTGTATGTGTGACAGATATCAGCTCATTGCTCCGCAACGATAATACTTGGTGAGCTGAAAATTCAACAGTATTTTCCCTTCCCATGCACATTGCTGTCAGTGAAATTTGAGCGAAATCAGTTGAGTACTTTCCAAGAAAACTCGATTTTCGAGAATTCGTTTTTTCGATTTTTCTCCACGGAAAATTGATTCACAGCCCCCATTCTCAGCGATGAAATACATCTCATTTAAGCTCACAATTTTCACTCAAGATAAATTTTGCTGAGATTTTTCGTTTGCAGATAATTCCAATTACAGTTTTTTTTATCCTGAATTTACTATACACGATAGCTTAAGAACTATTTGAGTTAGAGATTTTAAATTCCTTCAGTTTGCGCATCTAATGAACGAGAAGTTTGGTATTGAAATTGGGCGAAATCGCTCCAGTAGTTTCTGAGATATTGGCCAAAAACCATTTCATGAAAAGAGGTTATATCTCGAAAACTATCCAAACAATTACATCCAAGTTCAGTTCAAAAGATTCATCTCAATGAGACCCACAAATGGTGAGAATTTCAGATTTTTCAAAAGAACTCTCTTGTAAGAGTGTTCGATAAATTAGTTTTCTCAACAATTACAGTTTTTCTTAACTTTTTCTCTAGCAACACTACCATTTTTCATTTCACCATTCGAAAGTAGACAATTTTTCCTACAAAATGAGTACCTTCTCATTCTGATGACAATCAGAAAGATTAGGAATCCTATTTAGAACCTGAACGTCAATTTTTGTGTTTTATTGTAGGATCTGAGGTTTATCTAATATTGAATTTTCATGATCGGGCTCATTTCCATGTTGATAATAATAATTTTAAATGATCATGGGAAATTGGAAGGTTTCTTTCCAAATACAATACTCAAGCATTGTCAATTCGCGACGTTTCGCTTATAATTTAAGCTTCATCAGGCGTTGTGAACCAAAAATTACAAATCATCATTCTTTTCAGAAATAATACAAGAACAAATACAACATAATATTCGGAGCTCGTGTGTTTAACTTCACTCTTTTACACCAATGGAATCAATTAGTCTCATATCTGGCTTAAAAACTAAGGAATATATTCCAAATTACCTTGACATTATTAGTATTTTGTTAACCTAATACTATTAAGGTTCATACTGAGAACCAACAATATTGCATAATTAATTAATAGTATATTACAACCCTAGAAAATAAAAAGTTGGATTTCCGGCTTCGCCTCGGCCCTTATATCGCGTAGGCCAGGGCATCCAACTTTGTGGCCGTGGGTCGTATACTATTTTTCTTCGCTCTGGACCGAAAACACGGCCAACCTGTTGGTGGGAGGGGGGGAGGGCGCCAGCCCGACTTTTGTAAAACCGAGGCGAAGCCGAGGTTTTACTGGTCGGGGTGGGCCTCGAAAACATGCGAAGAAAACGGAAGAAAATGTAAAAAAGGAGAGTTTCTTCATTGTTGAGGTTATGTGTCTTTCAATTCACTAGCGTTGTTTTTATATATAATTATATACAAGGTATAAGG
Organism: Aleiodes alternator; assembly: GCA_963921955.1. Lineage (NCBI taxonomy): Eukaryota > Metazoa > Arthropoda > Insecta > Hymenoptera > Braconidae > Aleiodes > Aleiodes alternator. The sequence continues at coordinate 2,309,732 of OY998115.1, read as the reverse complement.
AAAAAAATCTCAGCTGTATAATGATAGCGACACGAGTATTACACTGTTAAAAATTTCTGTCTGAATTTTCCGTGCAAAATCACAGAAATTTTAAACGAGTTATAACTCTACTGAAATTTCAGATAATTACATCATTGAAAAATGATCAAATCATCGATTTTCAAATAATTTCACGCCTGAATATCAATGAAATTTGCGAATTCAGGTCAATTTTTTCTTGAAAATTTAGAAAAAATAGGAAAAATTCAAGAAAAAATTGAAAATTCTAGTCATTGTAATTCTGAATATTCATGTTCAGTTGAAAATTCAAATGAGTTGTAGAATTTTTGTCTCAATTCTACTTAAAACTCATAAATTCCTCTGAATTTCCTCGGAAACTCACTGATTTCATGAGCATTTTCCCATTAAAAAACATTCACAGTATCACGTTTATTAAAATTTTCATCGAATTGTCTATGAAATTTCAATTTTTTCCTAACTGTAGTGCTGCCGGGCTAGCGAGCCACAAAAATTGCACAACCCATCGGCGCGCGCATTCACTCGAGCAGGCCACAAAAACTGCTCTTCCCGGAGTGAAATGCGGCCGGGAAGTCCGTGCTTTCGGGCCGGAACGCAGAAAAATACATTACATGAGTACACTCTCAATTGTTTGTTATTGCACTACTCTTGACACTACCTCTGTGGCACTGTCTTAATGATGCCCCTGTGGTGGTGTGTGTGACGAATCATTGAGTTTCAGGCCACGGCAGTGGCTCCATCTCTAGGCAGTGATGGTAAATTTAGGAGTCGACAAAATTCCGTTGCTCTATAGTCATTAACCATTTTGTGAACTTGTTTCATGCTGATACTCATGAATTCAAAATATTCATTCGAGGGAGTTTTTCTTTCAAGTTAATTTTCGTGAAGAACCAGCTAGTATTCTCTGTTTGTTCAAAATGTTACTATACATTTTGCTCACACGTTGAGTGTCTTCACGTTCATGGACTGTGTCATTGAAGGAAATGAAAATCATCTCAGCGATATTCCTTTTCCTCCAATCAGACTCAGTATCGACGATGCTGGTTTCAGAGAACTTGAAAGAATGACCAGTACTAGCGAATGGGACATGGCGAGAGCCCTACCCAAAGAAAGGACATAACAACAATAATAACAATGACCAGTACTAAAATGATGAATGGCTAAAGCTGTGCGTTCTTTTTTCAATAACTTCAGAGGAGCACAATCATTGAATTTATGTACCATATGATATTATCGCAATTTCATCGATTATTCTGAGCTGAAATTTCGAGTTCCAAGTAGATTCCGAGTATCGCAGATGGAATGTTGAACGGATCAATACAGTCTGGAGCGATACTTGTAGGAATATACGAGGGTGTATTTGTTGCGAAAATAATGTTATTTCTTGAGCAATGAGATACATGAATAGCGATGCGAATCACCATACATGAATTCCATTCGGAAGCATCTTGCTAATCGAATTGGCAGAATATCGAATGTGGCACAAGGAGTGGGGTTTGCAAATAACGCACCAAGAGTGAGGCTTCTGCTTGTTTGAATTTAAAACAAAAAGTTATTTTCGTTTCGAATTAAAAAAAAAAAAGTCTCAGAAATTTTTTCCGGAGATTACATACACTTGGTAGTCGGGACTGTTCGTGCACTCGTTACTCATCCTCTCCTACATTGAACGTTAGATCCTAATCAGTAGTGAGAGTTAGGCTGCGAGTCAGAGGGTTAAAATGGAATGATGTGAACTTCGATACTCAGCCGAAATCAATCCTGAGCACCTTCAAATTTTTTTCAGAGATTCGTACATTTCAACCAATTCGGTTGATTCGATTCTTTAATTCAATTGATTCATTGAATAAGTTAGTTTCCATCTTTACGCAATAATATGAGTTTTCAACTACTGTAACCTGAATAGGTTAGAAATTTAAATAATTAAGCACTTTCCGCCTTCTCTCCATTCAAGCTCAGATGAAATTCACATGAACGAAGGCCTATATATGACTGAAATTAATAAATAATGTGTAACGGGGATTCGTCCAGTCCCGTTACACTTCCGGCCATCCCTTTCCACACACACGGTTCGATAGCATGGGCGCCAGTTTATTCTTTACCGGAAAAATAAACAAAACTCACTCTGTGCTGGTTTGCCTGGGCTCACCACGCTTAACCTCTTAGGGCGGTTTCGGGCTAACCTGCTGAACCTTCGGCAGTAATTACTCGGGGAATTACCAACCCCAATGGATGGCATGGGCAATCCATTCCCGGTAACCCAGTGTGCTGGTTATGGTAGAGGGGCGTGGATCTAGTCACAGTCCCTCTAGCGAGAACCAGTCGGAATTGGGGTATTCCGCGATAGCCTCTGGATGAGCCCGTCCGCAGTATTCCTCTGATCTATCGTCACCCAGAGAATACCGGACGCCTCCATCCACACGAGAAACGCCACGTAGCCACATGTTTCACGTAGCCACGTAGCCTCATCCCTCATAAATTGAGGGATTTGATATAAATCGATCTGATCGGATCTGATTAGATCTGATCAGATCTAGCTGGATTTTGTGATGGTTTTCACCGTCACGGAATCATTGAAAATTAGAATATTGAATTAGTCGGGACTAGCGGTACCCAGTGAGGATAGGACTCACTTAGAGTCAGAACAGCACATGTCTAGAGTGAGATCAACAAATTTTTGTGACCTCACTGATGAGTTTTGTTTCTTTCTGTTCAGATTAACTCCAAAAACGAAGGAAAAGGTCGAGAGTTAGGACTGAAGAGGAGTTGCGCAGTCCTAAACATAAAATTATCAACGTCAAGGACAACCGGGGAGAACTGGGCTGGAAGCAGCATCTACTCATTTGGTACAGCACCAGCCAAAGAGGAGGAATATTGGCCAACAGCGAGAGAAGCTGGAGATCACCAGGATCGACGTTGGAATGAGTGAAAAGAAAAGACTCAAATTATCAGTGGGAAAATAAACGAGTCAAGTGAAAAGAAAGACAGAACTTTTCCGTTCACAATTGTCGCGAAATTATTGTCCAAATGATTGTGATTATTATTGGTATATTATGGTGAATTATTTAAGAATGAGAATTGCCGAGAGATTGTCAGAATTCCGACGAAGTCAGAGTTGAGGCAGGTGGGGGACCACGTAGTAATTGGTTGAGTTGGGCCTCGGCTCCACCGAAATAGAGCGGAAACAGCCGAGGGAACCCAATGCCGGCAGGCACGAGAGAAGACTCGGTCTTCTTCTCCCGAAACGCCGTGGCGAAGAAATCGATGATAAAGAAAATGAAGTAAAGTAAAGAAAAGTCAAGAAAAAGTATGGAAATTCAAGCAAAGTAACGAGAAATAAAATGAGTTCGACACGGAGAAAAAAAAGGACAAATAAAGGAACGTACGCGAGTCCCAGCAAAATCATTATTTTGAGTTTAGAATCAGTAATTTTGAGTAAAGAGTAGAGCTAAAGGAGCCGTCGAGTTAGTGTCTGTTTTGGGTGGGATCACCCACCGTAAATTGAAGTTATTGTTGGTCGTTCTGAGCCAAGTTTTGAGTTAATCATTGAGGTAGAATAATTATAAGATTATTCACGAAAAATTTCTCTAGATATTTCATGCTTCCTTCTGATTGACGTATGTAATTAATTCCACTGAATATATGGAATTTATATCAATTTGGTTCAAATTTATCGGAAGTTTTGTGTGCGTTTTTATTTGTCACACGGAGAGAAAAATCTGAGAAAAATTACAATTCCGGAATTGTAATCCAGTAGCATGCTGTTGATTTGGTTCATTTTATGCATGCAAAAATTGAAAATTGAAATGCGATAATTGAATTCTAATGTTCATTTATCAATCTCTATCGTGCTGAATGGTATTTTTTCGAGTTTGATTTTTTTTAATCAAAAATCCGTGGAAAATTACGAAAACAGTACAAAATTTTACTGAATACGCAAGTAAAAATTATGGTTCAGAACAAAGAATTTTTTGTTAGCCATAAAATTTTCAAAAAATATCGTGGATTATATGAAATATTAATTACGTGACGCATCATTACGACAGTGTTACAATGTCAATTTTTATGATGTCGAATGATAATTCTTCCTCGTTTCGAACTATCATCTGCTATGAAGAAACAATGGGCACTTAAACTGAAAAAACAATTGAAGGTAACATAATAGTGACATAACCCAGGTGGAAATATGCTTGACATATTTTGACAAAAAATGTCATAATGTAACGAAAAATGGCAAAATATGACAAATAATCAGGGTGATGATGAATTTTGACATAATATTTCCTTTTTTGACATACTATGACAAAAAATGTCATTTTTTTTCTGACCAATAATGACCAAATATGTTAGATTTGGTCATCGATCGAATATGACATAAATCGTTAGAAATTGACATTTTTTGTTAAACATATGTCACAAAATGTCATTTTTTCTAAAAAATTTGAAACTGTTTTTTTGATATTTTATGACATATTTTGATGTGTCATAAATTGACAAATTCTGATAATTAATGACATTTTTTCGTGAAATATGTTATAAATTTTCAGACATTATTTGTCATATTTTTATGGGACATGAAGTGTAAAAATAGGACAAAATATGTCATAGGAAGTCATATTATAACAAATTTAAAAATGTCATAATTAGCTATATTATGATCAATTCGAACAAGTATTTTAGAGAATATGTGGATGTCATAATTTGACAAAAAATATCAAATTTTGTCATAAAATAAGAAAAAAAGACAAATGATAGGAACAATTCCTTATTTTATATAAATTTAACATTTTTTGACATATCATCTCATATTTTGTCAATTTCTTATTTGACCGATTATGACCGACTATGTGAGATTTGCTCATTGATAAAAAATGACATAAATTGTTAGAAATTGACATTTTCTGTTAAACATATGTCAAAAAATGTCATTTGTTTGAAAAAATTTGGGACTGTCTTTTGATATTTTATGACATATTTTGATTTGTCATAAATTGACAAATTCTGATAATCAATGACATTTTTTTATGAAATATGTTATAAATTTGCAGACATTATTTGTCATATTTTTAAGGGACATGAAGTGTAAGAATATGACAAAATATGTCATATTAAGACATATTATAACAAATTTAAATATTTCATAATTAGCCATATTATGATCAATTCGGACAAATATTTTAGAGAAAATGTGGATGTCATAATTTGACAAAAAATGTCATAATGTGACAAAAATCATAAAATATGACAATTGCAGAGAATAATGCCAAGTGTTGTCATTATATTTCATTTTTTGACATATCGCAATAGGAAATTTCATTTGTTTTCTGACCAATAATAACCGATATGTCAGATTTTCTCATCGACCAAGAATTAAATTAATTGTAAATTTAACATTTTTTGTCGAAAATATGTCAAACAATGACATTTGTTCGAAAAAATTTATGACTGCTCCTTGACATTTCTTGACATGTTCTGATTTGTCATCAAATGTGAAAAATATCTTCGTGAAAAATATCATACCCTTTCGAACATAATCTGTCATAATTTTCGTAGTCATAAAATGGGGAAATATGACAAAATATGTCACAATTTTTCAGAAAATGAGTGAAACTGGTAGTTCCGAAGGCGCCGCTAGAGTGCGCATTGTAGAAAACTAGTCCCTAAGCCCGCTATCGTTTGAGAAGTCATAAATTCAAACGGGCGAGGCAGTTTTCTTCGTGAATCTGGTCGGGCAAAGATAATGCTCAACAAGATTACCGCATTTTTTATATTATCCGTATGGGTCGTTCCCATACGGCATAAAAGAATAGTACCCGTTTGTGTTAGCTTTCCTACTTGTGTCATGCAATGCCATGTCCAATCCCTCATTCTTCATCAAGGTGTACGACATATTATGACATGACATCTTATAGTACATTTGGATAATTCAAGGAATGACACAAATGCCGAAGGAACATGTCGAAATTTGTCCGATAATGACAGTTTATGAGCTATTATGAGTCATGACTCAGTCAGACTCAGTCAGACAGAAATAACGAAATTATTTCGAAAAAATAGCACAATTCTGAGCATAATTATTGAGAAATTTTGATTTGAAGATTGTTGTAACTGTTCAGCTCTCTCCTTATCTCACGTATGTGATAAGGAATTAGTAATGTAAAAAAATTCGAAAAATGAAAAAATTTGAAGAGTTTAATCATTTTTTTCGAATGAATCGAGGTACATTTTTCAAAATTATCAGTAATCAATTGGAAACTAACTTACGAATCCTCATTCCTTTTATTTTATTGACAGCACCCTGGGATACGACTTTGAGATTAAGGAAATTGCAAGAACTGTTATACATTATTCAGTGCTGCGCTGACTTTTTTTGTTTCTTATACAGCCCATTTATCAAACATTATTGAAATCAAGTAATGGAAAAAATGTCATTATCTATTATCGAGACCGTGGAACTCTCAGTGAAAATACTCGATGTTTGATGAGTCGTTTGACTATAGCAGAGGAGAAAGATCGACAATTCGCTGCAGTACTTCGACAGACAGGAGTAATATGCTTCTACAATCTTGGGAAATATATTTACAAAATTTATGAAAAGATTATTCCCAAAAATCTATATCAGCAACCGATTTTTTCCTCCAGTATTCCTTCTCAGCAATTCCTGGAATGGTCTCGTCGAATTAAGCATGTTTCAAAGGCGAATCTCCAACAGTCTATTATATGCCCTATCGAAAAGCGGATAAGAGAAAATTAAATGCTGAGGGAATTCTTTGGGACCATTATGGCTATCAATGTCGTACTCTGAGAAAGAATAATTTATTGAAAAGTCGCAGGAGAGGAGGAAATAGTGTAGTTGATACTGATGAGGGTGTGGAGGCAAATGTAGCATTGGCGGCTGAGTGGCTCAAAACTCATTTGAGCCAAGAACCCCTGGTCAGGGAGCATTGGATCACGTCACGCCCTGCTCGGAGGAAACTTCTGAAAGATGGTTGTTCAACAGCTAACTATTTCAACCGATTTCCTTGTTTAAAAACTGCAATTGGTGAGGAATTACTTGATTTGGATTTCAATGCTGTGTATCCTAATCGGAGTGATGACCTGTTTGATCTTTGGGATGTTGTAAGAGATCATCTTACAGGATTATTGAATGCATGTCCAGCTGTATCAGGAACCGACAAAAATTTCCTCGACCGACTGCCCCAATTGTTGATACGTAAGTGACCACATTCCATTTGAATAGTTGGGAAAAATAACAAAAAAAAATCTACTACGTTTTTAAATATAAGAAAATATTTTAATTCAATTTTTTATATTGTTTCAGACAATCGCGATATAGTCTTGATATCTTTACTGGTTTACTTGATTTCACCTTTGCCTCCTAAGCGAGTTCATGATCAACCAAATCCAAAACGTTCATATAAAGAGAGACAAGACGCATTTATGCTCCAGGTACAGGTGAATTTTCTTTTTTGATCTTTTTACTCACATATGAAAGATTTTTTTAACGTTTTGTTTACGATTGACAGACTGCAGGAGAAATTCTTCCTGCCCTGGCGCGTCAACAAGAGTTTCTCAGAGCTGCTAAGCTGCCATTCCAACCGACACCAGTGCTAGTTGGTCCTCTGGAGAACTTGGAGGCTGTTTATGTTCATGTGCACGATTCACTTGAGACTCCAACGATTTATAAAGCAGAATCTGTGCTTCATGCCGTTGATTTGACGTTTAAAAGTTTTTTTGGCATTGGGGTGTGAATATCCCAAACTAGCTTCTGACGCTTGGGTATTCATACAGAAAGCATTTTACAACATACACCTCTCACGTGACAAAGTGAGTAGGCCCACAAACGTCCTTCTGGGTAAAATTAACCAGTGGGCATTATCATCTGATGAGAATCGTCCATCAAATTGAATTCATTCACTCGGAATTTCACTCTTACGACGTTTCCTACTATTCATTATTCTTACGATGTTTAACTGTTCTTTTTGCGAGTCAAATGCCTCAGAATCGAAACAATACTTGTCCCATATCCAATTATGTCATTCTGAACTACAAAAATTCCCCTATGGTTTCGAGTTATGTTTGAGAACTTACACCACTCTAGATTCATTACGAAATCACGTTTACGCAAAGCACAAAATGAAAAATGCTAAGGATGCTACTGAAAAATCGAAACATTTTGATGAAGGTATGAAGGATTGTCCTCATTTGCCTATGAGCAAAGGTGAATGCTCCAGTACCAATGCTCATAACGTAGTAGAACTAGAAGGAGGATCAGGAGATCTAGAAACTGAAGGTCAGACATGTCATTCGATTCCATCAGCTTCACCTCCAATTGAAATTGATCCAGCCATACTTTTTGCTGCTAAATTGTATGATTATCCTGATTTTGCACGTATTTGAACCAATCAAATTATCAATGAAACTCCTGATATCTTAAATCACATAATTGAAAAAATAAAAAATGATGTTCTCAAAGTGGTTGGAAGTGAAAATGATACTCCGAAAATGATGGCTGACCTACCTGGACAAGGCCAACATGCCTTGTAAGCTCTATGCCAAAGTCCATTCCGAAGCACACGCCCGTGGTGATTCGGAAAATGATGAAAAAATCGCCACTGCGATCAACACAACATTCTCACACCCCCACTCCCTCCAAATCACACTCACAGTCATCCCAAATACATCTCCCCCAACGAAATCACATCCATCATTAAAAAAATGAAAACCCGCTCTGCCCCTGGTCCCGACTCCATTCCCACCATCATCATCAAACGCTTACCCCACAAAGTCATTTTCTTACTCACCAAAATATTCAACTCCTGTCTGAACCTTAACTACTTCCCCCGTAACTGGAAAGTTGCCACAGTTATCCCGATTCCGAAACCAAATAAGCCCTCATCTCTGCCGGTCAGCTACCGTCCCATCAGTCTACTATCAATACTAGGAAAAATACTTGAAAAACTACTACGTTCGCGACTCCTCAGGATCGTCAAGAACCTAAACTTACTACCCAAAGAACGGTTCGGCTTCCGAGAAAAACATGCCACTACCCATCAACTTCTACGCATCACAGAGCATGTCAAGAATGCTGCCACAAAAGAACAATTCACTGCCCTACTCCTCTTGGACAGCGAGAAGGCCTTCGACTCCGTGTGGCACAACGGTCTCATTCGTCAGCTCATTCAGTACGGGATTCCCCTGTATCTGTGCCAAATACTCCAGTCTTACTTATCTGATCACCTCATACGGGTACGAGTCGCCTCCTCGCTCTCCAAGCCAGAGAACATTGTGGCCGGTGTACCCCAGGACTCTGTGCTCGCTCCTACTCTATTCAACCTCTACATCATATCCTTATTCCAAAATCTTCCAAAGAGAGTACATATTGCCGGATTTGCCGACGAGATCGCCCTGTATACCTCCAGCACCTCTCAAAACTACGCCACCAAATCCCTAAGTATAGCCGCAGAATCTACAATAGATAAGCTTGAAGCCCTCAAAATCAAAGTCAACGAATCAAAAACCGAATGTATCATTTTCTCCACATCTCGTATTTTCATAAAATCACTGTGCATTGAGAATAACTACATCGATGTTACTACCACGGTCAAATACCTAGGGGTGACGCTAGATAATAGGCTAACCTGGTGCAGCCACATAAATCAATCGATCCAAAAGGGAAAGACGATCCTGGGCAGACTTTACCACCTATTCAAGTCAAAAGCCTTATTCAAAAAAGTAAAAATAAAAATGTTCAAGGCCCTAGTGCGCCCACTTCTCACCTATGCCGCTCCAATTTGGCATAATGCTGCGCAATGCCACATTCAAAAATTACAAGTAGCTCAAAATAAATTTTTTAGAGTAATTAATAATGTCCGACGCAGAACTAGGATACCATTATTACACAAAATGTCAAACATTGATTACATCTCTGAATTCCTAGATAAAATCACAACTAAATTCACAACTAACTTAATGAATCACCCAAACATCCTGGTAAGAAACTTAAATCCGTACATAATCTCCAGATGGTCAAATCGGCCATGGTAATCCGTTAGAATTAAATTGTTGAATTGTAAAAAAAAAAAGAAATATATTGTGACGTAATTCCTGAGCCTAACGGTAAGCTCAGCAATTAAGCACGCTTGAAAAGCACCCAATAGCCAAAAACAAAATTCAAAACAAAACCAAAATCCAAATGGGCGCCAGGATGTATTTCAACATCCGATCAATCTTAAATTGATCTAAACAATAACAACAAAATCAAAAATTCAAATAAAATAACCACAAACTCAAATACTCCCTTATTCAGCACGAACTAGTTCAGTCTCCCCCTCAGGGTCGCTGTTGTGGGTTTGAATAAGGAGTGTAAATAATTCCAAACAAAACAATTTAGGGGATAAAATAAAAATTTTTATATAAAAAAAATTAATTATGAATTATTAAACCCCTGCGTTACATCGGCGAGTGCGCAGCACAATAAATCAAATATTATAAATTTCAAACAAATAAAACAATTCAAAATAAATAAACAATTAATTACAAACAAATTCTTTGAAACCAAATTTAAAATAAAGTTAATCTAATAAAAGAATTTAATTAATTAACAAATTGATTAATTCATTAATTAATCGTCAACGCATAATAAAGTTATCAAATAAAAGAAATATTCAAAGAATAACATTCAAATTCAAATTCATAAGAAATTAATGTTGCTGCCACCTACAGTCATCTTTCGCAACGAAACGAAAGTAACTATTGTTCCCTAGCGCTAAGTTACTAGAAATTCCCTAGCGATATTCCCTAGGTGTCAAGGCCGACTCAACTATACTCAATGCATGAAATTAATTGAATTAATTTCATGAAAATAAAAATAAAAAAAAAAACATCATTCATCAAACAAAATTTCTCAAAATATTGAATAATAAAAAAAAATTAAAACAGAATTCAATATATTTCACAAAGTCGCGAGACTAAAATTCCAAACTAAATTCCACTTAATTATCTTTGGCCATGACGCCAAAATATATCCGTTAATTGAATTTTCTCAATTCGCGACATTTTATCCAAACAAAAAAAAAATATTTTTCCAAAAAAAAATATTTTTTTCCCGAGAAACGAGCACGAGAGTTCCAAAAATTATTTTTAACAAAATTAATGTTTCCAATAAAAAAATTATCAAATTAATTCGCCGATAAATGGTATTCGATTTCGTGGCGTCTTTTTATATGGCGTCATTACGCTAACAGAAAAAATACAATTTCCACGACCACGAAATCAATTACCGTACAAAATTTAATTAAACAAAAATTTGCTCACCAGATTATGCGAAATTGATTTCAACGTGAACAATATTTTTTTTGTTATTCAAATTAATTAAACGACAATTAATACAATTAATTCCAATGAATTAATTGTCCAAACGTGAAAATGGCGACTATGCAAAATTGTACAGAGAGACACGACAAAACATGTGTTTACTCTACGGCACACCAAACGAGAATCCTGCCGACAGCAAACGCTGTACTCGGCTAAGGCGTCTTTTCCGGGAAGAACTCTTCTCATTGGTCAATCCCAGACTACGTCAGTTAACACAGCTTAACCTGACGACAATAATTTCTTCTGTTCAATGACAATAAATTCCAACGAAGACAATTGAGAAACTCCAAGTCGATGACATTAGAGTTGGGACAATTTTATCAAGTCCAAGGATGCAACCAAAGTTCATCTAAACGTCTCAATTAATTCTTCCGATGAATCTTGTCATTGGCGCCAAAACTTTAGTCCAATTAACCGACTCCTTCGGTAATGTCGATTCCCTTCATCATCGTCCATCTGGTGTCTCCCTCTTCCAGTCGTGAGACATCAACTCAATTGACGACAATCCAATGAGCGTTAACATACAAAATTAACCAATCGGCATTAGTTTTACAGACTTTATACAAAAATTGAACTCTCGTGATTCGTTTGTTTTGATTCTCCCTTGGTGGTGCCAAAACTATTCAGAATTTAAAATTAATTACGCGCCCAGACGACAAAAAGTAACGTAATCCAAATATTACGTTACAATATACATATATATTGTGACGGTAGTAAAAGGGGTGGGGGGAACAAACTCGTGGCTCTGAGACCACCAGTTAGAGAGAAGTAAAAGGGAAAGCATACGTGCGCTCCCATTGGCTGAGAGAGAGCTGGTGGGGGTAAACCCAGCGCGTAGGGTCTGGGCTGCGAGTATATAAGGAGCTCGCAGCGCAGACCGAAGTCACTCGTCCCTCGCCAACGGTGGAAGACACCCGAGGCTCTCCAACGGGCTCACGCCCCGAGGAATCCCGAGCAACGGTGAATAGCCCGAGCAAAGCAACGGTGAATAGCCCGAGCGAAGCAACGGTGAATAGCCCGAGTGACTTCCCATAACGACGACATAGGCCGTGCATTAGCTAGCCAACCAGAGAACAGCTGCTACAGCAGAGAGAAGGGAAACCCAGGAGTGGGGGGGGGAGCGGCGCCACCAGCAGAGAAGGATATATAAGAAGCCTGCAGCGCAGAGAAGAGTCAGTCGACTGCCGCTTGCGGCAAAAGACTCATCACGCGACGACGATCAGCCCGAGCGAAACCCTTTCTTTACTAAACGACGGCGATAAGCCCGAGTGAGTTTTATGCAACGGTGAAGAGCCCGCGCAAAATCCCTTTTAGCGGCGGCGAAGAGCCCAAGCGAGTTTCCCGCAACGGTGAAGAGCCCGAGCGATTCAATATAATAAAAATATTTTCTGTGAATAATCTGTAAAATATTCTATAAAAATAAGAGAGACTCTGAGAGCGCTTTCAAGCGTAGGTGGACGCTCCAGGTCTTAGGGTGGCGAACTCAAATACGCAGAAGAGGACCAGGATCCGCACGAAGAGGACATCGCCATCGGCCCCGGATTTATTAATGAAATTACTACTAAAATCGTAAAATAAAAGGGTTAATCATTCATAAACACAAATAATTGAGATAAAATTCTAAGAATAAAGATTCTTCATGTAACGGACGATAAATGCTCCTCTTCAAATCACTTGTAAATATTTAAATAAATATGATTCTTTAGAGCATAACCAATCCGTGTCGGCCACATCATTCAACACTCTAGATATAAGCCTCTCTGGTTCATGGACAAAGACCCATCCACTCCTTTCGTTCTTTAATATCAAAGTGGTACGTTACAATATATATATATATATAAACAAAAAAAAATAAAAATAAAATAAAACAAATACAAAAAACCACCAACTCATCGTCAATCATCGGGTTTTTTCCTATAACTTTTCCCTATCCCAGATCTTCTCTTCAACCCCCCCAAATCTTGATGCATCTCCCATAAAAAACACTTAAAGATAAGTAAGAGCCTGAGGGCTGACGCTATGTACAACAATGTAAATAATTGGAAACTGCATATAAACACTGTAACCACACATATTCATGTTAAATAAATCAATCCAAATTCAAAAAGATGGCTGACCTTAAAGATGTATTCACAGCACATGAGAATCCTTTTTGTAACGTAAAAACTGAATAGCATTGTTTCAAAGTTTTCGAAAATTGTGGCACCTACATTCCCCCTGAATCGTATTTACTGAGTGAGAGAGATGATTTTAGGCTCAAAGATGCTGCACAGCAATTTGAGAGGCGTCCAGTAACTGCCTAAATGATAAAGTTGCGTTCAGTACTGCAGAATTTTTTTGAAATGCCACAAATTTTAGAGGAAGCCATGAATTATGTACTATTGCTCAAAGAAGACTCAACAATAATTTCGAATTTCATTCAGGGAGAGTTATGGAAAAAGCTGAGTGCTAACGACGGAGACAAGATGGTTTTACCCCTTGAAATTTATTTCGATGAATATGAGAATAACAATGTATTGGGCAGCCATCGGGGCATTTCGAAATGTAGTGCAATTTATGCTAGAATCTCATGCTTGCCGCCTCACTTGGCCTCCAAACTTGAAAATATTTTTCTATTTGCTCTCTTCAATACTCTGGATCGACGCTACTTCCAGGACAGAATAATAATTTCGAAAATCAAAGACGAGTTATGATTTTTAGAAAATGTAGGAATTACTATTAATTTTCCTAACGGGAGAACGAAAATTTCTTTTCGATTGGCCTTAATTTCCGGTGATAACTTAGGTGTACACTACATGTTAGGGTTTCGTGAATGTTTCAGTCAAAATAAATTTTGTAGATTTTGTTTAATCGATAAAAAAGATCTAAATTCAATTTTTCATGAGAGTCAGTTGATTTACGATTAGAATGTAATTATGAATCTGATTTGAAAAGAGAGGACAAAGAGAATATAGGTATGGCGGGGGAATGTCTCTTTTATGGTGTTGGAGGCTTTCATCCCTCAATCAATTTGTATGTTGACATTACTCACGACTTGTGGAGGGAATATGCAGATATGATTTGGGTTTGATACTTCATTATTTTATCAAAATGAAAAAATATGTAACTTTAAAACAATTGAATAATCATCTCAAAGGTTTCAATTATGGATTTATAAAAAACAAACCCGCGGAAATTTTAAAGTCTCATTGACTTAAAAAACACATCATCATTTCAGCTTGCGAGTAAAATAATATCGTGAATAAATCGAAATTGCCAAAGTCTAATAGCTGTCAGTTCTTTTAATAATAATTTAATATTGCTCTCTTCTTTAATGCGAATCAATTCAGGCCATCGATTAATTAGATTAATATTGAAAATTTTACCAGCGGATACCCATGGAAATTAAACCACATTCAATTGAAAAATGTCAGATGATTCCGAAAAAAGACAAGTACGCTTAGTAAATTTTACCATTTCGGCTGATCTTTTTTGATCGCAGTGAAGTTAATTTTCATCAGTTGATTGTCAAAATTTATCAGTTTAACCCCAAATTTCATTTTTCTTCATGTAATTTCTGACCGATTTTGTTCAACAATCTTTACTAAAGTTTCTTTACAAAAATCATGTAATCGTTGATGAAAATTTAATCAAATGAAAATCAATTTTTCTCGTACATCGAAGATGCTACAGGATTACAATACAGTATTACATTTTTTATTACATTTTCTCTATAATTTTGATCGTTTGTGCTTCCGGATGGAAGCATTGTAAACGCGATTTTTTTCGATTTCGAGATTTCATCGGAATATGACTCAGGATGATTCAAAACGTCGAGAAATGACATTTTTTAAAAATGTCTGTATGTATGTGTGTGTGTGTGTGTGTGTGTGTATGTGTGACAGATATCAGCTCATTGCTCAGCGACGGTAATACTTGGTGAGCTGAAAATTTAAGAGTACTTTTCTTCCCCAT
The DNA here is from genome assembly GCA_963921955.1 of Aleiodes alternator. Classification (NCBI taxonomy): domain Eukaryota; kingdom Metazoa; phylum Arthropoda; class Insecta; order Hymenoptera; family Braconidae; genus Aleiodes; species Aleiodes alternator. The sequence goes on along the minus strand of OY998115.1, from coordinate 2,294,387 downwards.
GCAAATTGCTATCAGTGAAATTTGAGCGAAATCGGTTGAGTACTTTTCGATAAAACTCAAATTTTGGAAAAATCGTTTTTTCGACTTTTCTCCGTGAAAAATTCATTCACAGCCCCCACTCTCAGCAATGAAATACATCTCATTTGAACTCAAAATTTTCACTCGGGGTAAATTTTGCTCAGATTTTTCGTTTGCTGATAATTTCAATTACAGTGTTTTTTATCCTGAATTTAGTATACACGATAGCTCAAAAACTATTTGAGTTAGAGACTCCAAATTTCACTAGTTTGTGCATCTGATGAGCGAAAAGTTTGGTATTGAAATTGGGCGAAATTGCTCCAGTAGTTTTTGAGATATTGGCCTAAAACCATTTTATGAAAAGAGGTTATATCTCGAAAACTATCCAAGCGATTACATCCAAGTTCGGCTTACAAGATTCATCTCAATGAGCCCACAAATAGTGATAATTTCAGTTTTTTCGGAAGAAGTACCTTGTAAGGATGTTCGATAAATTAGTTTTTTCAAAAATCACGGTTTTTCTTAGCTTTCTCCCTAGAAACACTACTATTTTTCATTTCACCATTCGAAAGTAGACAATTTTTTCTACAGAATGAGTACCTTTTCATTGTGACGACAATCAGAAAGAATAGAAATCCAATTTGGAACCCGAACGTCAATTTTTGTGTTCCATCATAGGATCTAAATTTTCATCTGATATTGAATTTTTATGTACCATGTGATATTATTGCGATTTGATCGATTATTCTGAGCTGAGATTTCGAATTCCGAATTGATTCTAAGTATCGTAGATGGAATGCTAAATAGATCGATACAGTCTCAAGCAATATTTGTATGGATCTATCAGTCCGTACTTCTTGCGAGAATAATGTTATTTTTCGAGCGATTAAAAAGATATTCTTTTTCAGAGAGATTCGATTGATTATGGGTAAAATCCCATTCGGAACCATTTTGCCAATCGAATTGGCAAAATATTAAATGACACACAAAGAGTGGGGTTAGCAAATAACGCACAAAGGGTTGAACTCCTGCTTGTTTTCTCTCCGTGCACGAATACCCAGATAGAAGGTATCGTCTCCTCTCCCTTTTGGGATAGAAAATAAAGTGTCACATAGAAAGCGGGTAAAAATCGAAGTATTTCTCGGGTTTTCTCACTTATTTCAATTGAAATAAAATCTGGAAATTTGTCGGTTCCCCCCAAGTTCGTAAAACTTGAGTAAAAACGACTGGCGCCCATTTCAAGAAAAGGCAAATTAATGGGGAATATATCGCGCAAAATTTGGGTCAATTTAAGAAACTTTTTTGTGTCTTTAATAGTTGGCTCAAGGTCAGCCGAGCCAGCCGTTATAATCTGATCAGATCCAATCAGATCAATGCCTGACTAAATCTGTTTAGATCTTATCTTAGATCTCAGTAGATATGACCAGATCTAAGTAGATCCGACGAGATCTGATCAAGTCTAACTGGATCTAATCAAGTCCATTCATATCGGTTTGTAAGATCTAGTTAGATCTAACCAGATCTAGTTTGATCCAGTCAGATATCATGGAATCCAGTTGTTTTTGAAAGCGTTAAATTAATTGCACTATTTCCAAAATATCGATTTATTAATTATTTTTTACGTGTAACAATTCTTTGGACTCACTTCTGTCGCCATCTTGGACCAAGTACTTTTTTTCTCAAAATTAAATTATATTACGCTTTTAGCGCCTCTAGTGGTCTGCGTAACGAACCGGGGCGCTTGGAAGGTTGTCTTTCAAAAAAAAATAATGATACTCGAACACAGAGCGTTTCTCTTTTCCTCTACAACATGAAAAAATGAACAAAAAAAATGAAAAAACAATATGAATGTCTCTTGTTTCATTAATCATTTTCTTCGCTCATTGGTAGAGGACACAGTTTCTTGATCGAGCGTTTGTAGTTGTTTGTAACAGTCTTCACTGTGACTACTCGGATTTCACCATCTGCTCCTGGGTGAACCTCAACAACTTTGCCAAGGTGCCATTGAAAGGGGCGCACGTTATCCTCGATCATGAGCACCATGGTACCAAGTTCCACACGTGGACCAGATGATTGCCATTTACCTCTCTTCTGCAACTCCTGCAGATATTCTCGTTGCTAACGTCTCCAGAGTTGCTGCTTCATTTTCTGCAAGTGCTGCCAGCGGGATAGACGCTTTTCTTAAACCTCGAGAAAATTATATTGAACAGGTAGGAGGAGTGAGTCGCCTATCAGGAAATGGGCAGGAGTAAGAACCTGGATGTCAGAGGAATCGTTGGAGATAAGAGTTAGTGGGCGCGAATTCAATATCGCTTCAATTTCAACCAATAAAGTATTGTATTCCTCATAGGTAAATACTTTGTTTTGAGTAACCGTGCTCAAATGTCTTCTCATAATCTTAACGGCAGCTTCCCACAAGCCTCCAAGATGGGGTGAACGAGGAGGATTAAATCCCATTGGATTCTCTGTTTAGAGAGAAATTCAGATATGAGGGGTTCGTTTCTTTCTAGGAAATCATAAATTTCCTCCAACTCACGAGAGCCTCCAGTGAAATTTGTGCCGTTATCCGAGTGCAGCTTATGACACAAGCCCTGTCTAGCTGTGAATCGGCGTAGAGTGGCTAGAAAAGCTGCGGTGGTTAATTTTGTAACGAACTCCAAATGAATGGCCTTTGTATGGAAACATACAAATACAGCTACGTAACCTTTACAAGTGTGGACTCTGCCACGACGCCTGCTCTCTCTGATTTGAATTGGGCCAGCGTAGTCAACTCCAGTGATAGCAAAGGGACGAGTATATCCTGTCACTCGATCTGCGGGTAAATCCCCCATCGAGACATCAGGTACAGCGGGCCGAAAACGAAAGCATGCTAGACATCTTCTCACAATTTTCTGGGCTTCTCTGCGGCCACTGATAGGCCAGAACTTCTGTCGTACAGAATGGAGTAGCTGTTCAGGTGGACAGTGCAGTAGTGGCAAATGTTGTTCTCGCATGATGAGAGTGGTCACATGATTCTGTGCAGGCAATACGAGTTGATGCTTCTAGTCTTCACTGATTTCAGCATGTCTGAGCCTTCGTCCTACTCGTATCAATCCTTTACCGTCAATGAAAGGATTCAAGGAATTCAATGGACTTTTTCTGGGTAATAGGCGCTCTTCTTCCAAAAACCGACACTCAGTGGAGAAATCTTCAGCCTGAGTCCACTTGACGATAGTTTTCTCAGCCCTGTCCAATTCATCAACCTCTAACGGGCCTGTTTTTTCTCTGGGGTGAAAGCTAAACGAAATCGATGACAGTAGGCTATGATTCGGCGTAGTTCAGAGAAAGAAGAATACCTTCTCAACACTTCAGAGCTGCTTGTTGTAATTAAAGAAACTAATGTCTTCTTCAATTCAGGTAAATCGAGAACATCTGGTTCATTGATGTGATCTGGGAATTTCCGTCCCTCTCGTAGCCACGAAGGTCCATGCCACCATAGCATGTTCTCTTTCAATTCTTCTGGACTACAGCCTCTGGATATTACATCCGCAGGGTTTTCTTCGGATGATACATGTTTCCACATATCGGATTCAGTGACCTCTTGTATTTTAGAAACCCTGTTGGCAACGAAAGTCTTCAATGCCTTTGGCTCAATGTGGATCCATCCTAATACTATAGTACTATCACTCCATAAGCGGCCATCAACGATTCTATTGTCGAGTGCTGCTTTCACAGTTTGAAGTAATTGTAACAAAAGCAGAGCTGCTTCCAATTCAAGTCTAGGTAATGAAATAGTTTCCATAGGGGCAACCTTCGATTTGGAACACAGAAGTTGAAAATGAGAGTTACCAGCATCATCCACGCTGACTGCATACAGACAGGTGCCAAAAGCACTCTCTGATGCATCTCCAAATCCAAATAAGTCGAATTCTTCACTGCTATTTTTTGGATTCACGTTTCTGGGTATTTGCAGATCGTTAAGAGAAGGAAGAGACAAATAGTATCTATTCCAGTCATCTTGAAGATGTTCAGGTAAAGTTTGATCCCAATCAAGTTCCTGTGGCCATAATTTCTGCATTATCACATTGCCATTGATGAGTATTGGAGACACAAGTCCCAAGAGATCGAAAATTTGGGCAATCCTGGATAATACTGAACGTTTGGTGTTCACATCACCCTGCGGCAATTTTACTTGATATTGCAGTTGGTCTCTTGAAGAATTCCAGAGAAGTCCCAAAGTTTTGAGAGCTTCTTCTTTATCGATCATTAATAAATTATCAGTTTCACTTAACTCTGCCAGATGATGTAAAATCTCTGGATGATTTGATCTCCATTTTCTCAAAAGAAATTGACCTTTCATCAAGAGTTCATAGAGTTGCTGTTGTAATTTAGTAGCTGTTTCATGATTTTTAGCACATCATCCATGTAAAAATCGTTGTTCACAGCTTCAGCTGAGACACCACATAGCGTGATAAGGCGCACATGCTGTACCGTATGTTACAGTGTTTAGCTGGTAAACGTCTGCGTTTAATTCTGGATCTTTTCTCCACAGAATTAATTGTAATGATCTGTCATCTGGATGTATTATTATCTGTCTAAACATTTGTGATATATCGGCAGTCAATACATACTCGTGTGTTCTGAATCTTGTGATGATCTTGAAGAGATCATTCTGAAGATTGGGTCCTGTCATGAGCTTATCGTTCAATGAAGTGCCTGAACTGGTTTTGGCTGATGCATCGAACACAACTCTGAGCTTTGTCGTTATGCTTCCAGGGCGAATTATAGCCTGATGAGGTATGAAGTATGTTTCTTTCGATCGCAATGTCTCCGTGTCCTTCACCAAGCTCATGTGTCCACGTTCGAGATAATCCTCCATGAATTCATGATAGTCTGTATTTCACGCAGTTCTGTATTTCGTTTGAACTTTCTCTCGACAGACTCGAGTCTACGATAGGCTTAGTCTCTGGACTCTCCGAGCAATACCTCTGGACGTGTTGGTAGGCGCACAATGAATCTGCCTTCATTATTTCTCTATGTCGTTTCTGAGAAGTGTTCTTCACACTTTTTCTCTTCTGCGGTATAATGACGTGTCTCTGGTATTGCCTCTTGTTTCCAGAACTTTCTAATTTGTTGGTGTAATTCAACATTTGTCACCTTTCGACATGTTGGTTGTGTATCTGCAGTTTTCTCATTTAGTTCTCCTCCAAGGATCCAACCAAGTCTGGTATTCTGCAAGGCTGGTTGACCAGACAGCCTGTTGTGGGGAGTGCCAAGGATTATCTTCCAGTATAGGCCTGCACCAATGAGCAAGTCAATGTTTCCCGGTTCGTTATAAACTGGATCTGCCAATTGCATGTGCTTTGGAGTGATGATTTTCCTCACGTCGATTTCAGTGTGTGGAATTTGTTCAGTGTTAACTGGCAGTACAAGACATTCCATGTCTGCTGTGAAGTCACTGTGCAAGGCTTTGATTGGAATATTAACACTTTTGCGTGCATTCGTTATCGATTGATTGATACCGCTTATTGATCTTGACTCGTTGTTGTAAGGTAGTTCGATTTTATTCACCCAATCTGAGGTAATAAGATTCGACTGTGAACCTGGATCCAATAGAGCACGGCATAGCAGCTGTATGCTGCGATACATTTGCTAATTGCGTTTTTTGCTTGTTCTGATTCAGCATTCTCAGTGTTTGACACTTTTCCATGAGGAATTTGAGAAACTCTTCAAGTTTCGACATGTTCTCTGTTGTACGATTTTTTATGTTCGTTTGCCAGTCTTTTTGTTCTGGATACTCAAGATGCTTTTTCGCTAAATGGATGATTATCGTGTCCCATGAGTCAACTGGTTGATTGAGTGCTTTGAGTGATGCGATGTGAGTCTGAATGTGCCAAACTATTTTCCTGATGCCATCAGCTTTTTCCTCTTTTGGTATTGGTGGAAAATTGAAAAGTTCTTCTAGGTGATTCTGGATGAGCATGATTTTATTGTCGCAGGTATCGTTGAGCAGCTTCCACGCGGCTGCGTAATTGTCTTCAGAAATGTCAAAGGCCCCGATAACGTTGCTAAGCTGCGTTCTCCTCGAAGCTGGCCGATGAGATATTGGTGCTTACGCACCGCTGATAGTTCTGTGTCATTGTGTATTGTCGTTTCAAAGCTGTTTTTGAACACCATCCATTTGGTGAACTCACCATCAAATTCAGGTATTTTCAAGTCTGGCAACTTCGGCTTGCTCTTGAAATGGACTTCCACCGCCTGTTGCTGGGTTCCACCTAGGTTTATATTGTGTGCACCAGCTGCTGTTCGAATTCGTTCTTCCTGAGCTTCCCGAGCTCTATCAATAATTGTCTGGGCCTGTGCCGCTACTGTAAAATATCTTTGTTCGATGAATTGACGTTCCGCTGCATTTTCCTCTGTAAATGCTTGTCCATCCTCTCCATCTTCCTCAAGATTTTCAAGCTGACCTTGAGTCTCATCAAATGAACGCATGACTTCTTCAAGTTTGCGGAGTCTTACTTGAGCATCCGCTGCTGATGCAGCCTGATCTCTGAGAAACGTTTCCATTCTTGTCATTGTAGCTTTACATTGAGCTCTTGCTCTTTTAAGTTTCGCAGTACTCATCTCGTTATTTTTTGAAATAATAATAAATCATTAATTATTTACCAGAAAAATATATGAAAAAAGGGAATGGGAAATGATAGGATAATTTTTAGTGCGACTCACTCACCTGAATAATTTCTCGAAGCCCTACGTTGTTGACTAGTCTCTGTGTTTCGTTGATGCGTAGCCTTGAATCCTTCCCAGGTCTTCCCACTGGTTCGTTCTTGACGTTAATGAGTGCTGATTGTGCCTGTATATGCCTGCTAGGTTATGTCGGTGCGTTTTATGCGTGTGTGTCTGTACAGCTCGTGTGTACACTCAATATGGCTGCCGTTATGTTGCAACGTTTTTTGTTTGTGTGTGTGAGTGTTCTCACTTTCGTGTTTATGATTTGATCGTTTTCAGCAATTGAAGATTTGATTCAAGTTTCGTTAACTTGAAACAATTGTTCGTTTTCGTTTTTTTTTGTATGTTCGATGTATGATTTATCGTTTGATACGTTTTTTCATTCAACTGAGGTGTTGACTGTATGTCGTTACGCTTTATTTCTCGGCGTCGTTTACGCTTCGCCAATGTTATTATTGATTTTTCAATCGATTTTACATTTTATAAGCCCTTAGTGCGTCGTAAGTACGGGCTGTTGGTGGTCGGGGTAGATAATAAATGATTTTTCATATAATCCCGCTAATTACAGGTGTGTGGGCTGTGGGTAGTGGGGGTAGATAATGAATAATTTTTCATATAATTATTATGTTTTTGAATATTCATCTATTTTATCAATTTATTAATTTACTGATCAATTTTTTTCCTCATTCATCAAATTATCAATTCATTTATGCAATTATTCATTCGTATGAAAAAAATACACCCAGCAAAAAAATTAAGGGAACGGTAAATTTTGTCAGTTTTTTGCTTGATTTTCAAATGGCTGTAACTTCGCCAAAAATGATCGTATCAGAATAAAAAAAAATCGTTGGACATATTGAAGTCTCTACTCTTGAAATCTTGAGATGAAAATTTTTTATGACCATTTGTTATAACGAGATAGGAGAGTTGAAAGTGAAAATTTTTTTTCCTTTTTTTTTTCATTTTTTCAACTTGTTCCACGGACTTCAAAAAAATTTTCTCGACGTAACCCTTATGAGGATCGTGTAGCCTGGTCTCTCAGCTTCAATTTCTTTTTTTTTCCCTACGACCCTTTATTGCTGAGATATTGTCGATTGAATCAAAAAACACCCTTTTGTCTTTAATCGTCGATATCTCAGGAACTACTGATCGCATAGCGAGCGGATGATGAGATTCGTAAACTTGAATAAATTTCCTGTGAGATTCTTGCACAGTTTGATTGAAAAAAAATTTTCTTCCAATTTTAAAACTGATTCGAAAAAGTACCAAAAAATTGCGTTTTTTTCCTTTTTTGAAAATTGCCCTGCATTTTGCGAATATTGAAAATGCTGCAACGTTTTTCTTTAGTCTAATGTGTGCTGGAACACCCCCTAAATTTTCAAGCCAATCGGTTCGACCGTTTTTTTTTCCCGAACGAACAAAGTTTCAGCAAAAATTAGAGGAACACTTTTTTGTGCCCTAAACACCAATTAATGATGATTAGGGCCGAAAATGTTTTTTCTCCGTTATTTTTCCGTGATTTTTTGTGCAAAATGTGTTGAATTTCATCGAAAAATGAGAACAATGAAAAAAGCAAAAAAACAATAAAAAAATTGAAATTTTGTTTTTCATTAATCAATAAAAAATTCGAATTTTTTTTTAATCAATAAAAAATTCAATTTTTTTTTCAATCAATGGAAAATTAGGAATTTTCACTTCTTTTGAAAATCAATGAAAAAATCAATTTTTTTTCTCAAAAAACCAGTAGAAAACTTGGAAAAAAAATTTGAAAAATGAAAAAAAAAACACAGGAATCGCATTTGATTTGGAGAGATAGTGACTTAGCAAATTTTTTCAAACAATTTTTTTTTTTATTTTTTTTCGTTTAAAAAAATAGTTTTTTTGATTTTTTTATTGATTTTTCTTCATTCTTCATTGTTCTCATTTTTCGATGGAATTCAACAAATTTTGCACGAAAAATAACGGAGAAAAAACATTTTCGGCCCTAATCATCATTAATTGGTGTTTAGGGCACAAAAAAGTGTTCCTTTAATTTTTGCTGAAACTTTGTTCGTTCGGGAAAAAAAAACGGTCGAACCGATTGGCTTGAAAATTTAGGGGATATTCCAGCACACATTAAACTAAAGAAAAACGTTGAAACATTTTCAATTTTCGCAAAATGCAGGGCAATTTTCAAAAAAGGAAAAAAACGCAATTTTTTGGTACTTTTTCGAACCAATTTCAAAATTGGAGGAAAATTTTTTTTCAATCAAGCAGTGCAAGAATCTTACAGGAAATTCATTCAAGTATACGAATCTCATCATCCGCTCGCTGTGCGATCAGTAGTTCCTGAGATATCGACGATTAAAGACAACAGGGTGTTTTTTGATTCAATCGACAATATCTCAGCAACAAAGGGTCTTAGAGAAAAAAAAAAAGAAATCGAAGCTGTAAGACCAGGCTACACAATCCTCATAAGGGTTAAGTCGAGAAAATTTTTTTAAAATCCGTGGAACAAGTGGAAAAAATGAAAAAAAAAAGAAAAAAAATTTTTCCACTTTCAACTCTCCTATCTCGTTATAACAAATGGTCATAAAAAATTTTCATCTCAAGATTTCAATAGTAGAAACTTCAAGCTTTCCAACTATTTTTTTTTATTCTGATACGATCATTTTTGGCGAAGTTACAGCCATTTGAAAATCAAGCAAAAAACTGACAAAATTTACCATTCCCTTATTTTTTTTGCTGGGTGTATTTATTTATCTAAAAAAAATTATTTATGTCAATTTAAACATTCATTCATCTTTCTAAATATTTGTCCATTCATTTACTTATTTTATTCATTTTCACTGTTTCATTTTCCTTTCAGTGATCTTTATTCCATTTCGTTTTTTTCATTTTTTCTCTAAGCAAGATATAAGATGAACGAAATTTGAGGAAAACATCTTAGAGATTTTTTCCTAATGTGGAGAAGCAAGTGCAACAGTTGCATGAAAGGGGAGCGCAACAGCTGTCCTTAGGTGTCGCGTGCCTAAGGTCAGTGAAGAGAATGTATGGGGGAAAAGAAAACGAATACAGAAAAGAATTTAAATACATTTATGAGTGGTGAAATATATATTTGCTTTAGAAAAATACATTCTTCAATTTAACATTGAGATGATCCATTCTACAACTCATTTTCACTATTTTTTTTACAATTCACTGGAAAAGTATTTGTTAACATAGGAAAAGAAAATTGAAACACATTTTTCAATCAAAAAGGAAAAAAATCATTTGTACATATTTTGCACACTTTGTGTATGAAAAAAAAATCAAATACATATTCCAAAACAATAATAATAATAATAACAATAATTTGTACATGTAATGAAACACTCATACAGACCAGGGTTGGCAGATGGGGGACATGAAATTATGTGTTCAGGGCCGTAAAATTGTCGTACATTTCAAAAAATTATAGTACGGAAAATAAAATTTTGAATTTTCACAAAATTTTTGAATGAAAACACCTATTTGTGATCAAGTCATTCATAAGTATTTATTTCATAAATAGAAATTTTTTTTTCTGACGTAACAGTTCCAATACACGCTTAAAACTTAATGCATGAAATATTTCTTGGCGCCAAGTTTAAATTTTTGTATTACAGAACACTTAATTTTTTTTTAATTATTTTTTTAACACTTACCATTAATGACGAGAATCAAAAGGCACCGTTAATTTTCTGGAACTATCATTTTTCTCCTCAATCCAAACTTTTCAGACACGTTTCAATAAACATTTTAACAAATAAATACTTAATTAAAGTTTTTCATGTAAATAAAATCATCCTCGGAATCTGAATTTGTCAACGTAGATTCTGAGTGGATAACAAGCTGACTAGCTTCAGTATTTGCCTTTTCATTAGTATTTCTAGGATTAACATTGCGAGCTACCTGTTTCTGAGGCTTTTTTGGATAAAGAATTGCACTAGACATTTTTCGATAATCATCATTCGTTGGCTCAAAAGATACACAATTTTTACTGATACGCTGCTTAGATAGTAAAATGCCATTCATTGTCGGTGTTACCATTTCATTTCTATTTTTCGTTTTTGCTAAATTTACAGCACTGAAAATACGCTCGCATGTAGCATTAGAATGAGGGAAAGGAATTACTCTCAATACGAATGTTGATAAATTTTTAAATGAGTAATTAGATTGATCACCTTCGCCACAATTTAGGAGATTGTGCCAGAAAACATCGAGATCATCAGTAACATTCATATGAGCAGGAAGCTCAAAATTTGGCAATTTTCTCCACTCATCATCGATCAATTGTTTGTCGATCGATGAAACTAAACGAGGCAATGCGTTCATCAGTGGTAGGAGACTTGGAATTAATTTTCTTGTCTTTTCCGACATGGCGTTGGACGGTTTGAATGCAAACATTTTCTCGAGAATGCTATTCTCAAAATCAAATCTTTTTTTCATTTCAGAGCAGCCCGTACTGAAAACTTGAACGCAGCTAGTAATGAAGTCTCTTTTAAGGAGTTTAGGGAGTAAACTCGAAATGACGGGAAAAAATTGATTTTTTTAACAGGGATGAAACAAGTCGTTTCAAATCACCTCAATTTTTTTCAAATTTTTCATCTAATTATTTACGACGAAAAAAAATGATAACAAATGATAAAGTGACATAACCCAACATTTGAAAAAAATTAATTATAGCTTGAAAATTCATTCTATTATGTCAAAGACCCGTTGAAATACTTCTCAGAATCGTCAATATTATAGGAAAAAAATTTTTGCACTGTTTGTTGCACTAAACAATTAAAGAAAAATAATTTAGTAGAAATAGCTTTCTGAGCTCTATTTTTTTAAATTTATAACTGCTCAGAAAACGATGGAAAAACCAAACAAAAATTAAGATTCGATCACTGAATATTTCTTTAATATTCTGGTGGAATTTCCTCTAAACTGTCTAATTTTTTACAAAGATATTTAATTCAATGTTATGAAAAATCGACGAATTTAGACATTTTTCTTCATCCGTGAATGCAAGGCGGCAACGTTGTACCGCATTTATTTGGCGCGTAATTTCAAATGAGCATCCAGAGGTTAAGCGATATACATCAGAAAATTTAGAATAATTTTGAATAAATCAGAATTTTCGAATAAAATCTTTTTCACTTATTAATTTACCGCTCCACCGCTTCATCTTTTTCAATTTCGTTACCCGATCCATTATAAATGTATTGATTTCTACTGAATTATTTAATTATCACATCCCGAAAGTTAGAGAGAGACGAATGCTCTCAGTGCTGTCAACCGGAGAAAAAGGAATAATAATTTGACCACAACGTTGTCGCGGTTATTCTCTCTTTTCGATGTTTTTTGACTTTCAGAAATTGATTGCATTGCTCTATTGCGTTGAATCGTTGATTTAAAGAAAAATTCCCCCATCCTAAAGCAATGAAAACATTATTTCGGAACTTTCGGATCATTTTTCAAAAAATCTTTGAAAAATAATTTTTTTAGTGTTTTACGATTGGATCACTGCTGGAGAACAATAGCCTCCCTTGTCCCCTCACACCCGATTTACAATCACTCCCCAAACTCCTTAAGATCGTTGTTAGATTTAATTTCAGGTCCATTCAAGTAGTTTGCCACTCCAATTCCCAAATAAATCTGATTTTGCGGTAAAAATTGATCTTTTTTAAACGGATCTAGATCTTCAAGATTACTTTTGTTGACATAGTTTCTATCAATGTAAGACTTTAATAAGTCTTTGAATGTAGAACTGATTGATTCATATAAGAGAGCAATAGCAGGTTTTTCAGATTGAAACAATTGATTGAGATGAGTGAATTTAGGTAAGACCCATTTTAAAAAAAGATAGTGCAATTTTATTAGTGGATCTTTCAAAGCGTTGACGATGTGAGAGACAGAGAGTAATCTTTCTGAAAGCAGCTTGCTTGTAAAATACAACTCTAATGCTCCCCATTGTTCAATTACTCAACATACGACAGCATTCAATGAAAGCCACCGAGTTTGTGAAGGGTGAAGCGTTTTATGAATTTCTAAATTCAAGGAAGTTTGGAATTCTCGGAATTCATGCTGACGTTTGGAGCTGGCTTTGAAGAAGTTATAGATATTTCGGGCTAAATCTTCGTATCCTCATGGAATCACTCTACATGCTACACTTGCGCATAAATGAAGTGAAAGGCAGATGCACTTGAAGATACATATTCCAGGACAAGCCTCTCGAAAACGACTAGCAACGGAATTGTGTGATCCCATCATTGTGTTAGCACCGTCAGCTGCAAACCCAATGACATTATCAAAAGACACACCACGAGTTTCAAATGATTCCTTCACACATTTGTATAGATGTTCTGCTGAGGCTGAATGAGCCTCAGAGTCCTCTTCAAAAACCCGACAAAGATCCCAAAAGCGGCTGACGACTTGACCTTCCTCCTTATCATAAAACCTTCATGGAATAATGTTATAATAGCAGGATTACTATTAAAGAAAAAATAAATAACAAGTTTTATATTAGAAAATAGAAAAGTACCTGACGATTATACAGATGGTTTATACAGCGGAAACATCGGTTGATTCATCAATCAGTATGCTAAACTGAGTGGTTTTCAGCTTTCTACATAAGATTTCTTTTTCTGACTCTCCAAGAACATTTTTAATTATTGCTTTAGCTTTGGTAGATTTCAATTGCACGTTTTTCACTATTTCTGAATCCGTGAAACACTCCTTCAATACAGCAGTCATATGATTCATTACATCAAAGGAAATATTATGCTCTATCAAAAAGGCACATAACTTAAGTTCTGCTTTTGTAGCAGCTCTAGCAGATGGAGCAGCTCTGTCAGTGTTGTGAATTGATGTAGTATACTTGTTCATAGATATTTGTTTTGAGAGGACTGAACACTTTGATAAATGTGATTGAGACTTTGCGTGATCTCTAATTATAGCTATTTCTGCTGTAAAATGAGCATCACACAGTTTGCACCTAGCTTTATACACATTCTTAAAATCACGAGTCAACCATTTTCCAAAATCTTGTTCAGAAAGCCAGCTTTCTTTGAACTTTTGTTGTCTGCTCGTAGTCAGACGCAATTTTTTCTTTGGTGGTGTATTTCCAGGGTCACTTTCATCAGAACCTTCATTATCACTCATACTGATATAAAAAAAAATAACCAACTCAAATATAAGTTTATTCAAATTTGTAATGATCTCAGAACTTTACTCTTGATGAATGCAACTCAACGGAGTAATGCAGGAATATGATCGAATCAAAAATTCTCCGTTTACGTCCACATAAAGATGAGTTCACAATGATCAACAATACTTGATCCTTGAAATAGCCAAGCAATTTTAAAGTTTGGTTGGGGGTACTAGGCACTGCACATGTAATAACGAGTACCTAGGGATTCTCATTAAATAAAAAATACCTAAAAATTTTAGATAGAAACAGAAGCCAACACTACTGCCCTCTATCCACTCTCTGTAATTTCAACAATGGGTGGCAAATGCGGCTACGAAGGCAGGACATTTTCAAATTTTCTCGCCGTTTATCGAGCATGTATAAATACTAATCAAAATATGCTACAATTTTGCTCTTCTAGTGAAATTATAGTACATTTATCGATTATAGTACACACATTATGTTACATAGTACAATGGACGAAATTATGTGACATGTACTATAATTATCGTACGTCTGCCAACCCTGATACAGACACACACACGCACTCACTTTACAATTTATGAGAAGGAAAATAACCCATACATCTCACGAGACCTTGAAAAATGATGTCGTTTCTCAAATTTTCTATGACACACACGTAAGATTAGAAATTTCCTCCATTCCAAAATATCATACTCTTCACTCTCATTAAACAACTGTCCGCCATCGTCCTGTAACGAGCCCCAAAGAATCTCGTTCTCCGTGGAACATCGGCAGAGCACAGGTAAGTGCACTAACCGTCACGCACAAACCCTGAGGCAATCATTAGAGACAACTCTATCATCCCCGTAACAAAACACCCCAAATCCCCGTAGCAAAACCGTGTAATGTGACCGTTTGAAGCGAAAGCGAGGCTAGGGATGGGATCTCGCGTGAGAAGACCAGTAAAAAAGGGCGCTCCCAATAAGGGGATTTTTGTCCTAATTAAGGGGAAAATATTTCAGAAGAACTCGGTTTATTTGTTGTATTTTTAAGTAAGGATTGAGAGGCAACAGCGGACAAGATCTGTGCCTCAGAGTGCTCCAATCACGTTTTTGTTGGGTATAGAAGGCCTAGTTAAATTTAGGAGGCCTCGGTGGACAACATCCGTGCCCCAATAATGGATTAAAGAAGGATTCAGAAAATCCCGGAGAAACGCGCCCAAAAGGAGCCCGGACGCAAAAAAAAAATTAATAATTAAATAAAGTAAAGTCATTAACCCCGCTTGAATTTGGATGAGAACCGCGCGAAGACGTCTCATCGCGAATGTGTACGTCATGCACCCTAGCGGCAAAAAGGGGCATGAGTAGTTTCGGCCGAACGGGCACGTACAACTCGAACACAGTCGTACGTACGCCGGTAGTGAGTGCAACACGTGAGTCACCCGGTACAACATTATGAGTGTTTTCGTTGGAGAATAAAAGAGGAAAAAACATTTAAGAAGAAAACATTTGAGTGAAGGGATAGCTTGTGAGGACGGAAAGAATGGAAGGGATAGAAACAGAAGAGGAAAATGAAGAAAAGGCTGAAGGCGCCGAGTGATGAGATGCCGAAGGATTTGGTGAGCCATGAATCAATTTTCCCGCTTCTACCTCTTTGTAAACGTCCCCAATAACTTATCTGATTTTTTTCCCTTTCTTCCCCGTTACGTAGTTAATTAATTAATTTATTAATTAATTGATCAGAAGTCGTTACGTCCACCCCGCCGTTAAATTCATACTTTGTTTCGTATGAAAGAAAATGCCCAAAACCCACGCGTTGCACTAGCAGTATACAGCTGTGCGTCTATCTCTCTCACACTCATTGGATTTAGGATGGCGGAACGGTTTTTCTCCCGTAACTCCCGCAATTTCCCCGAGAAAAATCCGAAACTGACTCCACTCGCTGGGGTTGATTCCTCGAATTCAACGAGCCCTCATTTGTCCCTCCCGTTACATTTTTCTTCAATTTTTAATCGGGAAAACGAAAAGTTGGGGATATAAATTGCCCTAATTCGGTAGCGATACATCCTGAGATAGAATTTAAATTTGATGGTAAGAGTGTGCCTCGACATCTTGCGGCAGGGAGGTCAATCGTTAGATCAATTGCTTGTAGGGCACATGTGCCTAATTATTGATCGTCAGGCCCGTCGGCGAGGTGAGGGAGCAACAAGTGACGCGAAGCCACTCGCTGATTGTATGGCAAATTGTGAATGCGTGAGCCGCCATTTTGCGTTTATATAATTTTCACGCAACTTTATAAATTTTCACGATTAATTCTGATAAATAAATAAATTTCATATTTTAATTAAGATCAACTCATTATCGATCAATTATTATTCGTTATTCATTTGGCTCAAGTGTCATTTCTATCGTTTCTATTTTCGAGGATCAACGGGCACGAGACACTGTAAGTAAAACTGAAATCATCGCTTTCCTCTTGATTCTGCAATTTCTCTTCTATTGGGTCACCCAAATCAAACCTATTTCTTTTCTAATTGTTTTGATCTACTCATTTCGATCGACGCTCTTTGGACAACCTCTTATGGTTTAATGGTTTTCCCATAAAACCAATTGGCGCTCAACAATTTAATTATTTTCATTAACTTTTGCTAATAGAGCCCGAGCAGCCACTGACCCCAGCCGCGCTCGGTGAAGGTTTCTTTCCTTTATTTTGATCTAATAATTAATATTAAAATATTTAAAATCAAACTTATTCAATTTTCCATAAAAATTCAATAAATTGAAAGAAACCTGTTTCATTTGGCGCCCAACGTGGGCCAACTTTGGGGAATTTTTGAAAATTAAGATAAAAGAGAAAATTTTAAAATCAATATAATTAAAATAAAATTGAGAAAATTATTTCGAATGTAATTGTCCAGCGTTCGTCGGTCAAATCTTCTTAGCAATGGCCTTAGCAATGACACTTAAGCCTGTGCTAGCCGCTGAACGTAAACACATTGATTGTACAATCACAAACAAAACTTTTGATCAAAATATTCTGTACAATTGAATCAAAAAATAAAATTAAATCAAAGCGAATTTAAATTGAAATAAACTGGAAAATTATTGGATATAATCAATTAAATAAATAAAGTTATAAATTCAAATTAATTAATTGAAATTGAATTTCCACAATTATTAAATCTCCTGAAGATCTAATTTAAAGCCAAACAGTTAGATAGTTTGAAATTTGAGAAAGCATAAAATTAATTTAATTGATTTATTTTGAATATTATTTCATCAATAAATCAAAAATAATGCGTTTAATTGAAAACAACTTATTATTAGTTACGAACAACGAGTCTATGTGTTACTTTTCTGTCTTCTTTTCTATTAATGCTTTTCTTGTATTCTAAATTAATTATTCAATTGATCATTGATTTATTGTAATCATTATTATTAATTTATATCATTGGTCCTATTTTTATGGAATAATTATTTTGAAGTATTATTGAAATTAATTGTTGATTAGATCAATCGATATTGCTCTTGGTTTGATCAATTAAAATTGATGAATTGAAATACTTATTAAAATATTAATTGAATTTGGGATATTATTCAAGATCAAGTAATTGGAATATTGCTTCCGACACTTGATTAACTAGTTGAATGATTGATTGATCTAGTCAATGAATATTACGTTAATTAACGGTGTTGAAAACTGAATTGAATTAGTTTTCAAATTAAGTGAAGCGAAATTAATTCACAGTCAATTATTGTCATTGTCTGAATTATTTATTATTTACTCATTATTTTGTTTATTTGTCGAAATCATTTCAGTATTCGTCTAAATTACTATATTAATTTCTGTTATTGTGAAAGGTCAAATATTGTGGGTAATCATTATATATAATAAAAAAAAGTGTGTTATTATGTGAATGCCGCTAAGGCTTAGAAACCAACCCTCATAGCCCTATGGGGGTTATATGGTGTGGTAGCCCTCCACCCCCCATCCATGAAGAAGTTTTCCGTTTTCGGCTACGGGGTTTGGTACCAGAGATATGGGGTTGAAAGAGGGTTTTTTACTCATTTGCTCCTCATGGGTAATATACAATAATGCTCTAGATCATTCTAAAATTTACTAGAACAATCTAGAATAGTTGAGAGTATTCTGGAATGTTCGAGAAGGTTCCAAATAGTTCGAAAATGCTCTAGAATGTTCCAGAAGATCTGGGAATGCTCTAGATTGTTCTAGAATGCTCTAGATTGTTCTAGAATGTTCTAGATTGTTTTAGAATGTTCCAAATTGTTCTAGAATGTTCTGAATTGATTTAGGACGTTTCAAATTGTTCTATACCGTTCTAGAATATTCCAAATTGTTCTAAAATGTTCCAAATTGTTCTAGAATGTTCCAAATTGTTCTAGAATGTTCTAGATTTTCTAGAATGTTGTAAATTGATGTAGGAAGTTTTAAATGGTTCTAGACTGTTCTAGATTGTTCCAGAATGTTTCAAATTGTTCTAGAATGTTCTTGCATATTCTACATTGTCCCAGAATGTTTTAAATTGTTCTAGAATGTTCTAGACTGCTCTAGAATGTTCTAGACTATTCTAGATTGTTCTAGACTATTCTAGATTGTTCTAGAATGTTCCGGGAAGTTCAGAAACATTCTACAATGCCCCCCAAGGTGCGAGAATATTTAAAAATGTTCCAAGATATTTCTAAATCTTTTTTAGTACCAAAATATTTGGAAATATTTTGGGATGTTCCAGAAGGTTCGGAAACTTTCTGAAGTGTTCTTGAAGATTCGAGAATGTTGCAAAGGGCTGGGAGATATTTTCCAATGTTTCAGAAAGTTCGAAAAAATTCTAGAATTTCTTTGAAGGTTCAAGAATATTCTAGGAAGTTCAAGAACATTGGGAGTTAGAAAAAAACCGATACTGCCATATGTTTTCTACCTAAGAAAATGTCAATTTTTCAATGAATTGGTTATAAAAGCTCCATTGTGAACCGTTCAAATGGATTGCCCGATTCATTCCACTCTCGGTTTGATCAATTAATCAATATCGATGAAAATATTGGAGATAGATCCTTTCTGAAAATACTATTGGAAAGCTGAGAAAATTTCTCATGGGAATCATAGCAATGATAAATTGAAAGTAGGGGTGAGCAATTGCTCGCTCGCCACGCTCGCTCGCCACGCTCGCTCGCGAATGGAGGAGTGCGTTACTGCTGATTAGAAGGAATTAGTGAGAATGTATTATGATGAGTGTGACTTCAAGCCGTAAGAACTCCTCGATAATTTCTCTCACTTACTATTAGAAAAAATGATGAATGATAAACACGATAAATAACATCAGACATAATTGTGGAAACTACCAAAAAATGTTGGGGAGATCTAAAAATCTGGAGATCAACAAAAAAATCAATTTTTCCTTTTCGGGGGTAATGTATAGACTCCACTTTTTGGGAAGAAGAACTTGATAATGCTTTTCTTAAAAAACTAAGAGAGTACTGGATCGATTCCGATCAAAATCTAATGACCGCGAATTTATGTCAAGATGCTTCGATTACCACATCGATCACCTCGATCACATTATTGATTTATGAGAAAACGTGGACGAAAAAATTGATCATCGGACATACACACAAACACACACACAGACATGATCGTGAAAACTATCAAAAAATATTGGGGAGGTCTTAAAACATGAAGTTCGATCGAAAAATCGATTTTTCATTTTCGGGGCCATTACATAAACTTCCCTTATCGGGAAGTTAAAAAGATAATAGTAATACATATTGTTGACCTAAGATTTCTACAGCTTTCCAATAAAATTCTGGTGAAATCTCTATCTCGAACCGTTTAATTGGAATGTATACGTTACCCCAATTTCTTCTGATAAATCAATCAATATCGATGAGAAAATTGAAGAAAGGTTCTTTCTTAATTTTTTGAATTTCTCAAAAATTTCATTTTTTAAAAGTTCGAAGATAAAAGACTTCTATTTTTGAAGAATTTCCGTTTTTTGGAATTTTTTTGTACTATCGGGTGATGGGATTTCCGGTTATTCCTCAATGAAAGATGGGCTCATTTCCTATCAATTCATGTAGTATAAAGGAAGCAATTATCTATTTTTCGAAGACTTACAGGGAAAATGCTGATTCTCAGCGAATGGCCTATATGTTAAAAATCATGGCAACTTCCTTGCCCTGACTTTTACTGGAGGTAAGCCCGATGCAACTCGCCGTGGCTTCCTCGTTGATTTTCTCTAAGTGGACTGTATATTTTAAGATGTTGATGAGGTTCTCGAATTTAACTGCCTCCGCAGCCGACCCTCAGGAACGAACAAATAACACAAACCTGAACGAACACAAGGACCTGATAAAGGATTATCAAATGATAGTTGACACGATGCATTCTATAAAAATATATAGCTCTTTAATTTCGTGACTAGATTACACTCATGGATGAATTTCACTGGCTCGAATAATTGTCTTTTATTGATAATTGTCTCGTTCTCATTAAACTCATTTCTCACAATAATTTCTATTAATCCCGAGTGTAAATCGCGATTAATTTAGATAAAATGTCTCAATTAGTGCTCACTCAGAACCCATAAAAACGACTCGTTGTTTTTCACCATGCGTCTATCGACTCGGCGTGGGTTTTCTCACTCGCACTCGTTGGTGAACTCGGTGTTACATTTTGCACGTTTCTCATTCAAGATCCAAAAAGTAAGTGACGCGTGAAATCGCGTAGTTACTCGTCTCCCGCTTGTCACCAGGGTCAAGACGCCTCTGGTGACC
This sequence comes from Aleiodes alternator, assembly GCA_963921955.1. Taxonomy (NCBI): domain Eukaryota; kingdom Metazoa; phylum Arthropoda; class Insecta; order Hymenoptera; family Braconidae; genus Aleiodes; species Aleiodes alternator. The sequence continues at coordinate 2,273,729 of OY998115.1, read as the reverse complement.
ATCAGGATAATTTGAATAAGATTGATGACTCGACCGCTCCTCGGATAAATCAGGATCGGTCGATAAGTAACTCAGTTTTTTAACACTATAAGTATTTGAAGAATTGATTAAGAACAATATGGATAACATGAATCGATGGAAAATGAGCTCACCTTCCATTCGAGATCAATCCCAGGTCACTACGATGAATAGAATCGGAGATACTGCCAAAATAGTAATTTTGTCTGATTTTTGAAATGGGGACTCCTTTCAAATTTGGCCCAAGAAATGAAACTTTAGGAAAACTGGAACAGATCGATACTAACATACGTTCTTTCCCTAAATTTTTCTCAGCTTTACAATGGTATTCTTGAAAAATCTCGATCTCGAACCGTTCAATTGGGATACCTATTTTACACCAGCTTCCCCCAATAAAACAATCGATATTGATGAAAATAATTAGAGATAGATTTTTTCTGATGATACTATTAAAAAGCTGAAAAAACTTCCTATAGAATCATAAATCAGAACTGTTTTTAGAAAATTTTAGTTTTTCGAGAATATCTCTCCTTCTACTGGTTGTAGCAATCTGGGATTGATTTCCGAGGGAAGGTGAGCTCATGTTCCATCCATTTCGCAGTTCGAAACAAGAAATTATTCATCTATCAAGTACGCATAATGTGGAAACTAATCTTCAGAAAATGGCCTGAAAGTTTTTGAGAAATTGACTTGAAAAAATTCGACCCCACTGGATTAAAGAGAAATGAGCTCACCTTTAATTTGAAATCAGCCCCAGGCTGCTATGACTAATAGAACCGGAGATATCACCAAAAAAATTAATTTTGTAGATTTTCAAAGGGGCAATCCTTCCAAAACTTGGCAAAAAGAGAAATTGTCTCAAAATTGGAAAAAATTAATCCTGACACATCGTTTCTGCCTGCAATTTCCTGGAATTTTCTCAATTAGAATGTCCATTTCACTAATCTTCCCTCGATGAATTATATATAATTATAAGTCAGTATAGAAGCTGCTAAAAAATCTGACACGAGCAAAGCGAGGGTAGGACCACTAGTTGGGGAATAAACCGAAGCCTTCGCGTTTAAATAAATTATTAAACTCAATAAAATTGTAAAATAGTTGAAGAATTAGATCACATTAAAAATTGATATTGGACTGAGAACTGAGATTGTCGCGAGAGCTTTGGCGAACAGATGAAATGAATCCGTTAAGATCGCCAGTAAATACAGCCTTATCAGGCAACGGTAGCCAGCGGAATACCCAGAGAGAGCCTACAGCAAATGATCGAAGTCTTGAAGACACTCCGCTCGATTCAAACCAATCGGTAGGACGAGGTCGTGGTAGAAATGGTAGATCGAGCCAATCACCCTTATGGGCTATTAGAACTCCCACATTAGAACAATTAGAGATTACAACGCGGAGGATCGATTTGCTCGAAGATACGTTACGCGAAATGCAGGAGAGTCTTCGTGAAATTATTGGTCGTATGGCTGATCCTGTCCCAGTTAACCAAATGAATCCAACGAATACTCAGTCAATTAATCCTGGTCTACCGTCACGAAGAGCCGAAGTGAGAGACGGGACGGGTAGCTCTTCCGAGAGAGAATATAATGGTGACTCTAGCGACGCCGATGAATCAATCCATATTATTAATCGCCATCGTCAACAAACCGGACAAGCAAACAAAGAATCATCAAGTCAAGGAGCTGATGCTCAGCCTCCCGGTAGTTTTGTTCGTTCTAACCCAGGTCAAAGTTCACAACCAAGAGATTTTAAATCTTCATATGTATGATTATACCGATTTCTTACATTATGCAAATGAAAGAGGTTACACGAAACCCAATGCCATCAATTTTCAAAAGTCGAGACCAAATGTTACATTTGGAACGACTAAAACGGTCAAATATCATTGTATTGAAGAAGAATCGGATGAAGCAAGTAATTTCGATGATGAAGATCAACAATCAGAAGTAGAACTAGCGGAAGAAGACCATGACGAGTCGGTCGTTGATTTGAAAGCCGTGCAAAACGTGAATCCAAATAATGAACAAAAAAATAATAAACATTCAAAGCCATTGGTTAAACAACGGCTAGAGCAGAACCTAGATCGATTCCAAAGCACGGTAAATGCTGCAAAAGTAGATAAACAGCCATCTAAGACTGTAAAAGCTGGTCAAAGTCATCATTATGATGAAAGTAAGATGTTCTGTTATAATTGTGGTCAAATGGGACACGCCACGCGCTATTGCTCAAACGACCGACAAATTGTTTGCGTGTCATGCCGAAAGGTAGGACACTTGAACAAAACTTGCCCAACAAAGTCGGGAAACGCTTAGAGCCCTCAACTACTCAGCCTCAGAGTGTTGAACCAAAGGGCAACGTTGAGGGAAAGGTACTAAGTGACAAAATTCCAAGCTCAAGTAAAGAGGAACAAAAGTTTAATGTAGATCAAATGAAAAATTTGGATAAACCAACAAGCTTGGAGTCTCGTCACGAAAATGAACTAAGACTGAATTTCAAACTTGATCTTATTGCTGAACAATCGGAAGAATCAGGAATTTCCGATAATGATGACATACAAATGATCAATTCGATAAAAGTTTTGAAAACGGAACTGGTTATGTTATTTACCCCAGCGGATGATCAAGCTAAAATTAACACAGACGAAACACATAAATCAATCGACACTAAGACATTAAAACCGTGGCGTCCATTATATCTCTTGTCATACGTGGCTCGCGAATCGATAGAACGGCAGGAGCCCTTCCGAAGTATACAGGAGTTGGTTAAGGTGACTCCACTTATGGCAAAGATTGTAACGCGTGACAAGCAAATTCTTGCAAAAATTGAGAATAGACAAAATTTCATTTTTGAGCCTGGTGGCCAGTGATTGGTAATACGGAGAGGGTCGATACAATTTAGCAAAATGTAGACATAAGAAATACTCTGCATAAAAGCTCGCCAAGGCTAACGCGAACCGTACAGTTTCGGTTGAGATCATTTTGGGTGCTGAAGTGTATTATCCAAATAGAAAATTGAGTAATAAGGCTGAAGGGTATTCCTCGAAATTCGCTCATAAAAATGTAGGTCCAGCTTTCGTTAAGAGAAAAATAGGACCAATGATCGTAGAGTTAGTGAATAAGTCCGATAAAATTGTCGGGGAGTATCATGTAACTCACTTAAAGATACCAAGAAGAAGTCTACGATTTATAGGGCAACAGGATGGATCCATCGACCAGCCAGCCCACGAAAGAAGAGCTGGAAGCCAAGCTCAAGATATTGATGGAGGAGAAGCTCCAGCTGACCGAGAAGGTCCAACAGTTGGAGACCACGATCAAACTTCAAGGTAGCCAATTGAGCACTAATGTCAGTTTGGTTGACACTCCACCAAATGACCAACGCACTGATGACTTGGAATCAAGTTCCAGCGGTGCAAGAACTCTTATTGATCTATTTGCAAAGCCGATTGAAGAGCTTGTGAGCACGAATGAACATCAACCGTGCCAAGCAGTTTTGGATCTAGTTAAAGAGATCCAGGAAACAAAGCCACCAAGGCTTGAATTAAAACCAATTCAAGTCATGACACCGATACAACTCGAAATGGAAAACCTCAAGCGTAAACGCATTCCTGAGGCAAATCATCCATTGGTCAAAGATCCAGATACTGGTAAGGAACAAACACCGATCACCTTGCCCGGCGCCAAGCTAGCACCATCACTAAAGGTAGTACCTTTGGAAGCGCCAGTACTCCCTTCCTGGGAATCAGCACTTGAAGAATTGGGAATTACTACTACCACCAGCGACAATGGAACTAAACCACTCTATTATGTAGACTGTCGTATCTTGACCCAAGAAGCGGTCCAGAAACTCGTTCGTATTCGAGGAGAGCATTTGATCAGAAAGGTCGAGTCAAAGAAGGTCGACCAAGGAACGCAAACATATATAACCCAAGTACATCGCCAGTATCCTGCCGGGTGCGTAAACTGCGGTTCTATTCAACACAACTTCCGTGGTTGCAAGGCTGCATTCCGCTCAGGATTCTGCCATGCTTGTGGAGCGGAGAACATGGACAAGGTTGACTGTTTCTATCCTCACGGGATCGAACATGAGCTTGCACTAGGAAAGTGCACTGGCTGTGCTCGAGATTTGATCCTCTACTGCTCAGAGTGCCCAGATTGTAATATTCGTTGGGGAGGTTACCCTGATTATCTGCGCTTAAACTACGCGACATGGCCAACCTGGATGATATCTGGAGATCATCAATACCTGGTGGGAGAGGGTGAAGAACTGCTCAGAAAAAAATCCAAAAAGCGTTTTGACAATTCCCGTGATAGACCGAATCAAGTTCGAGAGTTTCTCATCAGAGAAAATGCGTTGATCAAAGAGTTACCCAAGAATGAAGGGGTCAAAAATCTGGTCAAGAAACTATCAGAGGAAAAAAGACGTCAAGCCGTGCAGGTCTTGGAATCTCCGACAGTCAAGGGATCACTTGCCGAGGTCTTTGAGCTCAGACCAGAACTTAATGAGGGTCAAGAGGTTAAGATCGTGGTTCCAACCAAATATAAGAACATCCAGGCATCACCATCATCATGGCCGCACTTGACTGACCATAAGCTATCAATATTATTAGTTAAATAAGAAAACACTGTACCAATATTACAATAAAACAAAGTTCAATTTATAAATTACGTCTCGAGACATTGTAGAGTCAACTTGGGTCATTGATCACTGACTGGGGATGGTTGTGATTGTTGTTTTACAGGTCCGGAGATCCAGATAAGCTTTCCCAAGAAGTCAAGGTCTGAAGGGAAAGGATTGAGATAGAATTTAAATTTAATGGTAAGAGTGTGCCTCGACATCTTGCGGAATGTAGGTCAATCGTTAGATCAATTGATTGTAGGGCGCATGTGCCTAATTATTGATCGTCAGGCCCGTCGGTGAGGTGAGGGAGCAACAAGTGACGCGAAGCCACTCGTTGTTTGTATGGCAAATTGTGGATGCGTGAGCCGCCATTTTGCGTTTATATAATGTTCCACACAACTTTATAAATTTTCACGATTAATTCTGATAAATAAATAAATTTCATATTTTAATTGAGATCAACTCATTATCGATCAATTATTATTCGTTATTCATTTGGCTCAAGTGTCATTTCCATCGTTTCTATTTTCGAGGATCAACGGGCACGAGACACTGTAAGTAAAACTGCAATCATCGCTTTCCTCTTGATTCTGCAATTTCTCTTCTATTGGGTCACCCAAATCGAACCTATTTCTTTTCTAATTGTTTTGATCTACTCATTTCGATCGACGCTCTTTGGACAACCTCTTATGGTTTATTGGTCTTCCCATAAAACCAATTGGCGCTAAACAATTTAATCATTTTCATTAACTTTTGCTAATAGAGCCCGAGCAGCCACTGACCCCGGCCGCGCTCGGTGAAGGTTTCTTTCCTTTATTTTGATCTAATAATTAATATTAAAATATTTAAAATCAAACTTATTCAATTTTCTATAAAATTTCAATAAATTGAAAGAAACCTGTCTCAATCCTATTTCCCCCCGTATCGTCTTGCTCGGCACTCGGCCTAGTTCCGAGAATTTGAGTGCCTCAGGACGGTTATTGTACTTCCTAGAATTTAAAATAATCATAACTAAAATCATTTAATTTCGGTAATTTCATTTAAATTTCGAGTTTTGAGTGTTACGTGTGGACTTTCCCAGATTGTCTTCTACAACTGTGCAATCGGTCCACTTGCGAACTTTACTGTTCTTATTCTCCGAATTCCTTCTTCCTTTGGCCAGCTCGCTGTCGGAGAGCTCACGGGTGGGTTCACTCGCGTCTTTGGGATATTTAGGAGATATTGACGGGAAACTTCCAATTAATAACAATCATTGAGATATGAAATCAATAATATATTAGTGAAATAATGAACAAAGTACAAGGGTCAACTGGGTCCGCTCACGAAGCTAATTTTTTCGCGGCCTTTTCCCAGTGGACACCCGGTGGTGTCCACTAGTCGAGAGTAATCCCCGGAGTGACGAAACATCAGTGTTTTAGTCACATCAGAAGTCCACATTGCTGGACAAGCATTCCCACGCTTTGGCCAGTATTTTTCTCACGAAAAAGATAGGCCAAGCGGATTTTCACAGTCACACCGTTCTGAAACCAGAACTAGACTCTTATTCACGGCCAGAAACGCTTATCCTGCAATTTTTTCATCAAATGCAAACTCTCTTCATATTATTATTATTATTTAATAAAGAGTGCACAAAAATGCGCGACGTGTGACTTCTCCACACGTCACACGATAATTGTCATTTTTTTAATTTCTTTTTGGGAAAACATTTTTTTTTTTGAGAAAAAATTTAATGAATGGAAGAGAAAAAAATTAATTGAAGAAGAAGAATAAATCAATTATAAGTGAAAAAAGAATTGAATAAAGTCCAACTTACTTTTTCAACAGATATTTCTTTCAAAGTATCGTTGAGAAAAGTCGTTGGTGATGTATCCTTCACTTAATCTTTTCTAAAACTGATCTACATTCCGACCAGTTTTAGAAAAGACTCACCAGAAACCCCACCACTTCTAAATTTTTGTGGGAAAAATTTTCATTGCTTAGATCCATCTACTGCATTCCCATCCTTTTGGGGTGTCAAACCACTTGATGCACTCCTTGGATGTACCACCACACTCCCTCATCGGTTTTACGACTTCTCAAGTGTATTACCAGATGCAGCGATGATGCAATGAAGGAAAAATCAAAGCAGGGGTGGACTTACCTTTTGAAAGCATTAAAATTTTTTTCTCAACATAAAAACTCTATACTCATAAGAATTTTGAGGTGGGAAGAATTTGCTGTTGCCTAGATATTAATTCAGCCAGTGCATCTTTCGAAGGGTCAAGTTACTTGACACACTCGTTGCATGCACCGCCTCATGCCCCTATGTTTTTACGACTTTTTTATCTGCATCACCGAATGTAAGATGAAAAAATCCAAGCGGGGGATGCTAAGAGTAACAAATTTTTCTCTTATATTGAGATAATTCCTGAAATACGGAAAACACTTGCATCTCTGACCGTTGGAAAAGCCAGAAAATTTTTTTTAATGACTTTTTGAGTGTTTTTCGCCAGCTGCAGAGCATGAGAAAAAATTCAAAAAGCTTTTTCAAAATCTAATCAAGGGGGGTGGACACATTTCCCGAGAGCAATGAAAATTTTTCTCATGGATTTTAATCCGACATTTTCGTACATATAGAGGATCATTTCGACTCTTACCCACAGTTTTCTCTGAACTAATCTCTTGTCATCATGAATCCAAATCTATCCAAGAAAATTGTTTCCCTAATAAAAAACGTGCACAACCTAATTTCGACAGAGGAAAATGGTGCAGAAATCATTTATTGGGTGAACCGTATTCGTTGGTATAAAAAACAAGCAAAACCATTATTGATAGCTTCCAAAAATAGCGGTGGAAAATCTAAATATAGTTATTTATTGGCATAATTAGCAGTTTAAAAAGAATTAATTTGAATCGTTGTTAGTTATCGGAGGTGGTCTCCAAAACAGACTCTCGAGCCGAGTTGAATGGGAAGATTTAGAAAGTGCTTTCGATAGTCGTATTCGAACTGGTGTAATAATCAATACATGTCATACAGGTTTGATTAGTTTTTTAAAAGATGCATGTCAAATGCTCAAAGCGTGAGTGAAAAATATTTTGAAAAATCGGGAGGCAGTGAAAGTAAATGCTACATTACGGTACAAAATGCGTGTTTGGAAAAACGATCGGGATGTGGTAGAGAGAAAAAATTTTTCGACATGAAATGAAGTGATTTTGCCGACCACATACTGTACAGAGTGGTCTAATTTGTACGCGAAAGAAAAATTATTTCGGAAAATTGATGAATTTATAAAGTGAGGTTCGGGATGGTCTTACAGTGAAACCATTAGCATGGAAATTTGGGTAATTTGGCAGTATAGCTCTGCCAACTGAAAATTAGTGTTTTTAATGTTTTATCTCAAATTTTTTTCTTCCGCCGTGCTCGGTGCGCCTATACTAGGCTCGCATTGAATTCGGTTCATAAAAATTTCATTTCATAAAAATTTTTTTTGCTAAATAAGTTGGTTTGTTAATTTCGAGCTGAAAAACATGAATTTATTCATTGTGTTCAAGAACTCAATGAATACATCATTCAAACTTTGATAAAATTTCATTTCACAGTAATTTGAAGCAAAATAATAAATTCAATAGAGTAAAGTTTGATGTTTTGATTGAGCAAGAGGGGAGGGGCGGGCTGAGAGGTGAGGCATGTTTGAAACAGTCATTTTCTTCCTGACAAAGACAGTTGGTGTGAAAACACAATGATAAACAGAGACCAATGGTCTTATGAAAATGGCAAATTTGGTAATTCAACCAAATGAGCCTTTTCTAGACCAGTATCATTGGAGTCTTCTGCAGGGAAACATCAAAACTGTGTGTTTTGTTTTAAGAGCTAGTTGCCACCACTGCGTCTTGGTTTTTTTTGGAAAATCCAGTTTTCAGATGAGTATTTTGAAGTTTCATTCAACCCGTATTAAATTTATTTATGTTTTTTTTCGTCTTTTTTCTTTTTCTTCGTTACTATTTTTAATTGATATTCCAAATTGAAATTGTTCCACGCGAAGTGTACAAATTATTGACAAATGAAGGAAAAGGTACATTTAAGAAAGCATATTGTGCATGAAGTACTTGTTTCCGTGTAATATAAAAATTTAATTTTTTATGCCCAATGAAGGTGGGCGAAGGTTTTTTGTCAATATATTCTCCATCTGAAAATCCCGAGTATCATTCATAGGATGGGTCGTGATAGGTTCCTTTTCGAGGCCTATGCACCACTACGTCCTCGTCGTGGCCTTGGGTTACGCCAAACGTGGTGATAATCTCAATTTTCATTTATTGTTTTTTTGGTTTAATTGGTTAGTGACTTTCAAAAAAAGTTAGTTGTTTTGGAAAAAAATTTAATTAGGATTTTGTCCGTCTGCCTTAAAATCTTGCCACTGGCCTCTGCTACATCAAGACACATCAATTTAAAATAAAAAACTTGGTAAAACTATTGGGAAATTTTGGAATATATGGCAGAGTGAAACTGACAAATTACCGAAATTTGCATAAATAAATATAACCCATTACGTGGAGGATCTAGTTTTATTGAGGTTCCAGAATGCATAAAGCGTAAGAAAGCAGTTATTAACGTACGAAATGAGGATGTTTTCTATAGTCGATAATGGCCGTCAAGTGTAAACTCAAGAACAATAAAACAATATGGAAATCTTATCCATCGTTCACGACAGTGATAGAGAAATATGAAATGTTTGAATATCCGATGGCACTGACAGACATTCCACGGTTTGAAGAATTGAATAATTTTCCAATCAATGTCTATGGCATAGAGACGAACAAAGAAAAAAGTTGAATAGTGTCATTATATTTAAGCAGCTTAAGTGCTTCTGGAAAGGAAAATGAGACAATACATTTCCTTTTTATTGATGCTTCACGCACGGGAATGTTTCATTATACTTATATACCATCTCTATCGCGATTGTTCAGTTCACAAATCTCACGAAATCAACATGCCAAATATATTTGTGACAGATGTTTGTGTCATTTTCAAATTATAAAATCTTATAAAGATCATTGAGCTGACTGCATCGCAATTAACAGCTGTCACCCAATTCTCCCATCAGAAAATGATAAAATTCTGAAATTCAAAAAGTATAAACACCAGTTATCAGTTCCATTCGTGATATATGCCAATACCGAGTCTCTATTAGTGAAACAAAGTTATGACAGTGAAAGTAAAATAGTGACATATCAAAAACATGCGCCGTTTAGTGTTGGGTATTATGTGGAATGTAATTATGGTGAGAGTAAATCCAATTATTATATGAATCGTGGTAAAGACTATACAGAGTGGTTCGTTAATGAATTGTTCATGTTGGCACAAAATGGTGATTCCGAATTGAGCCGGAACGGGCCAATGAAGCTGACTCCAACGATGCAGGAAGAGTTCCAAAAGGCAACAAACTGTCACATTTGTCGTGGTCTTTTTACACTCGTGGCAGTGAAACATTGAGATCATTGTCATTTCACAGGCCAATATAAAGGAGCAGGACACAGGTCTTGCCATTTAAATTATCAAGAATCCTGTGTAATTCCTGTCGTGTTCCATAACCTGTCGGCATATGATGCACATTTTTATGTGAACTCTCGAGCCAAGCCGTTCAAAGGAAATATGTCAATACTGCCTGTGAATAAGGAGCGACGGATATCATTCACCAAGTCGGTGGCTGGTACAAAAGTGCATTTTCGCTTTATTGACTCATTTCGATTAATGGCAAGCAGCATTGAGAAGTTGGCATCGTACTTGGAGCCCAGCAAAATGACAATTACAGCGAGCCCTTATCCAAATCCAGATTTATTTTAGCTTGTTCTTCAACAAGGTCTCTTTCCGTATGAATATGTGAGTGAGTGGAAAAAATTGGAGGGAATAGCTTTACCCAAGAAAAAAGATTCCTTCTGAACATTATCCAACCAGGGGAATCTCAAAAAAGAAGTATAAACATGCCTGTAATGTGTGGCAGAAATTTGAGATTCAGTCCCTTGGTGAATACTCAGATCTTTACTTGAAGACTGATGTACTGCTCTTGGCAGATATTTTTGGAAATTTCCGTCTGAGCTGTTTCACATCATATAAGCTTGACCCATTGCATTATTATACTGCTCCAGGACTAGCTTTTGATGCGATGCTCAAGATGACTAAGATCGAATCCGAATTGTTGATGGATATTGAACAGCTGCTATTTGTTGAGAGGGGCATACGAGGAGGTTCATCTCAATGCTGCAACAGATATGGGAAGGCAAACCACGAATACATGGGAAAAAAATTCAAAAGAGATAAGGACAAATCGGCAAAGGGGAAGTAGAGCTCTGCCAACTGAGAGTATTCATTTTTGACACTTAGAATCCGAATTTTTGGATCATTTTTCAGCCATGTCTAGTTTCAACTGTCGTATTGACAATAATAATATGGAAATTTGATTTCACAAAACTTAAAATATGATTGTTGAATATTTGCCTTCAAGCCAAAAAACTTGAATTAATTCATTGTGTTCAACAACTCAATGAATATAACATGCAAACTTCATTAAAATTTTATTTCACCGTAATTTGGAAACTAAATGATAAATTCAATAGAGAAGGGTTCGATGTTTTGAACAAGTAAGAGGAGAGAGGCAGGCAGTCATGAAATAGTCGATTTCTTCCTGACAAAGACAGTTGGTGTAGAAACACAATGATAAACAGAGACCGAAGGGCATACGAAAATGGCAAATTTGGTAATTCAACCGCACAAGCCTTCTCTAGGCCAGTTCTGTTTTGGTCGTCTGCAGTGCCATTAAACAAATAAATTTATTAATAAATTAATTTTGATTAATAAATTTTTAAGAGAATCAAATTCCGGAAAAAATATATAATGCGCAAGCAGGATTTGAACCCACGACCCTCTGATTACATGTCAGGTGCTCTACCGCTGAGCTGTTGCGAGTTACTATATTTACCTTCGAATTTTTGATTCTCACATCTTTTCTCCACATCGAAACTGTGGGTTTTGTATTAAAATGTCGTTGCCACCACTGCTAGTGTTGTCTCTTGGAAAATCCAGACTTCAGATGAGTATTTTGAAGTTTTCATTTAATCCGTATTAAATTTATTGAGGTTTTTTTTTATCGTCGTTTATTTCGTTTCAATTTTTATGTGATATTTCAGGTTGAAATTGTTCCACGTGAAGTGTACAAATCATTGACGAAAGAGGAAAAAGTACATTTAGAAGCACACTGTGCATAAAGTACTTGTTGTTTTCCGAGTAATACAAAAATTAAATTTTTTATGCTCAATGGAGGTGGGCGGAGTTTGTTGTCAATATATTCTTCATCAAAAACTCCCGAGTGTCGTTTATAGGATGGGTCGTGATAGTTTTCATTTCGAGGCCTATGCACCACTACGTCCTCGTCGTGGCCTCGGATTACGCAAAACGTGGTGATAATCTCAATTACATTTATGGTTTTTTTTGGTTCAATTGGTTAGTGACTTCCGAAAAAAGTTAGTGGTTTTAGGTAAAAATTTAATTAGGATTTGGTCTGTCTGCTTTGAAATCTTGTCACTGGCCTCTGCTACATCGAAACACATCAATTAAATTTAAAAAAAAGGGGAAGTTATTCGAAATTTCATAATATTTGGCTGAGTGAAACTACCCATTTACCAGGAAAACTTTCCAGGACAAGTTTTCATGAAGAATTGTGGGAACTACGAAAAAGATCCCTTGGTAAATTGTTATAAGTTCCGTTGTTCACAGGATATATTGACCCTTCATTATTAATTTAATTTAATAATAAACTTCAATAGGGGGAGGTGGAGCTAATTGAAACGTCGGTAATGTGCCATTCCACTTTGTCCCATCCTTTTTCTACGCAAATTTATCAATTTTTTTTCGAGAATTCAGATACTTTAGAAGTAGTGTCACCATATGAGACTCTTTTTAAATCAGTCACTGAAATAATGTAGAAAATGTACAAAGTTATCAGATTCTAATTCTACAAAACATTCGAAATAACTAGTTAAAGAAGATTATCGTAGAGGAAACAAACCTTTCAACTTTTCCCGTGCAACATTGAGGAGAGTTAGAACATTTCAGCTCATTTAGAAATGACAATAGCTTGTCAATTCAAGAACATCTTGCGCTCATTTCCATTATTGCTGACTATTTTACTATCCTAAGAAGGTATAAGATTGGAAATTTTGTTCGTGACGACAAATGAGCAAAATCGTTACCCACAATTTTTCCTTCATGTATGAAAAAAGAGGATGCGTAGAACCCACGCGACAGAAGTGAAACTTCTGAAATGAGTAAGTGATAATAATTGAGGATATGGGGTTAATTTTGAAGAAAAATGGCAAAGAGCACAGCTCGGCACACTCAGCTATGTAATCAACACAACGCTTTGAGATTTGGAGTATCTGATTATAGCATTTTGAGTATTTGTTCATCAACAAATTTTCTTTTTTTTCCGCACTTATGAAGTGTTCAGAAAACTAGATTTTTTCCAATCAGTTTCTTGTGAATATACCGGAAACTGATCGAGATAGAGCAGTTTTGCTCCAAACCTTTCTTGTAGCTCTCAAAACTATCTCTAAAGAAGGATTCATGCAAAATTGCTCTATATGGAAAGAATATTGTAATTTTTTTACTAATTTCCCATAGTAATTTCGGTAATTCTATGGTATAGCTCTGTAAACTGAAAAATAAAGAAATTAGAGTTTTTTGTGAAATTTTTTTGACTGGACTTGAAATTGAGGCTGTTTCTGGGTTCGCCCTGAAGTATGACCTCGAAAATCTGTATATCTGCATTTTTCAAGACTAATTGATGTGAAATTCTTCTACTCGGTCCTGAGAATAGTTGTAAACCATCAAGATGGATGCAAAATGCTTATTCAAGAGTGAGTACTCTATGAAAATTTTTTAAGATTATTCACGTATTTTTAATGTGAAGAAGCGTTATTTATATTTTAATAATCCGTCCATTTTGGAGAATAAATTAAGGAAAATAGTAAATTCCTCCATAACTATGAATAGAATTGGTGAGTTATATTCATATTGCTTTTTCTATGCATAGCAATAGAGATTTCACTATTATCAAACTTCAGCTGAGTACATAAATGACCCGGTTCATGCAATATGCATGAAATTATTTTTCATAAATCAATATTTTGGTTTTAGTTGTGAGGATTTTTTTTTCTTATCATGCATTATTTTTATGCCCAATTCAAAATTGTTATCTCGTATATCTTGAGTCCCATGAGTGGTAATGCAGCTGGCAACATTCAGATGTAATGTTTGATGAATTTCCTCAATAAGTTCTCGTGGAAATCTTGTTCGTACACGTCGTCTCTTTAAAATGAATATTTTAATTCTTGGGAATAGTATAGCTGCCTGAGTATTTAACATTTTCATTGGACAAAATTTTTAAACTGAACATTATTTTATTCCGAACAAGAGTCATTTCAGATATCTCATTGTTCATGCAGCAGGAAGATAAGGGGAAAAATGACGTAATTTCATTTACGAAAACATCCATTTATTTGCTTACAATAAGTTTTTCCATTGGCTACATAAATCACAGACGTAAAAAAAAGGGCTTTCAATTTCACTCTTCTTTTTTCCTAAATGTCGCAAACAGCTGAGATGGGTTTGCTTTCCACAAATGCTGCAAATTACCCACGTTTCTCTGCGTTGAAATTCCTCATGACCACATTGAAGACAACGTAGCATGACATCCAATGAAGATTTCAACCCATTCTGGATCCATTCATCTCGTGAAGCATTCGGATCAAAATGACAGTCAATATCCAATTCACCCTTCATTATTATTTTCTGCATGAAATATAGAATAAATATCCCACAATTATATCCATCACTCTGAGTAGGATGAAGACAGGTTTTTGCTGTCCATTTCTCGCCAGATTCATTCGGAAAAATCAAGTTCCATGCTTTCTCGAAATTCTTATGGAAAAAAGATTTCTTGGTTGAATGACCGGAAACTGCTGGATCGAGGAGATACGTGCTCTTGGATTCGATGTCAACGTAAAGTAGTTTCCAATGAGAAGAAGCTACATGAAGGGGTAAAAGAAGCTCATCTCGATTTTTCTATTCTACCTCACATCTACTTTTCAGTTCACAGGGAATTTCCTTCGGTTTTCTCTCTCTCTCTCAAGTATTGTCCCCAGATTTCAGCTTCAGAATATGTATATCGATAACTATTCTCATTGCGGAACGTAAATGCTCGATAGCAATAATCTATCAGCTTTGCTGACAATCACATATCTGGTGTAGGGTGATTGTTGAATAATCTACTGAAGTCTTCCTGATATGAATACTACATATCATCAGAATCAGAACACTTCTGTGGATTCCTGGGCACAACGCCTACAAAACACGATCTCGGAGCAGTAGAATTGGGACTGAATTAATAGTTTTCCGTTGCAATGCAGCCATTGGGGAATGAAGTGAGAGTTTTCTTCTCAAAATCAGATTGGACTTTCTTCAGTTCCGTGAGATCAGCATAACGTTTGTTAGTCTTCGCTGGTTCACCTTTACACCATGTCTCCTCCGATCGCGTATCGTCTGGCTCATTTATTTTACTCGTTGCTGCCTTCACTTTGGATTACGTCTTGCTTTTTTTTGTACTGCTGAGGCATTTAAAGACGTACTTCCTTAAGCACTGCATAAGTCGTATCTGACATCTCATCAACGACGCGGCCAGCTTTCACATTTTTTTTTCCAGGGTCGATTCTTTCATGATTTTCATATAATTTTCAGCATTTGCATTGCAATAATGCTGAGTATTCGGATCATCAATTAGAAGAGCTGACCACATAGCTGTGTACGGTAAGAGATTATTCAGCAAGTATTTTGTGATCACTTCTGAATGATAGACATTGTCCAGATGATTACCCTCCACCACACTATTCAAATGTTTCCTGGGTTCCTGAAATAATAATTGGAATTCTTTATAAAAAGGACTTGAAGCATATACGCTTTCATTTGGGGCTTGTTCAGTAAATCTTTTGATTCTTTCATTAAGCTTCTGCAGTAAAATCTTCAGGCTCTTCGTATTTTTTTACTTTTATGTCACTTCGGGATAATGATGAAAGTGCCTCATGGACAGTATCGGTCATTTTTTCTGCAATCAGCACCGTACCCACTTCTTTCACTCTCAAACGCAATTCAGACATGGAACAACAATGAGCCAGAACTGTCCTAGACTCCATTAAAATAGAGTGCGGTTCTGTTTTTTTTTGAAACTATTGTTTTGTAAATATCGAGAAATCATCGTCATGAAGTGCTGGTAACAAAAATGAACTTTCAAATGATCGAAAGAATTTCCGCGTTCTTAAAAATACGCGAATGATCTTAAGAAATTTTCATAGAGTACTCACTCTTGAATAAGCATTTTGCGTCCATCTTGATGGTTTACAACTGTTCTCAGGACCGAGTAGAAGAATTTCGCATCGATTAGTCTTGAAAAATGCAGATATACCGATCTTCAAGGTCATCTTGAAATCCATTTGGCGAAATTCTAAAAATTATAAATATTCGACGGTTCACAGCTTATTCTACCGAGACCGCATCCTAACGCTCAAAATGAGGTATGACGCGGTATGTCATTATACCCGAAGCAAAGCTGACGCCATCATGTTCCTAAGAGAGCATGATGTAATCAAAACGCACGCTTTATGTCAAAAGTCTGGGAGTTTGATGGTTATTAACAAGCAGATAACGGAATTTGTTTGCAATGGCTCACATTATGAGCGTAACAACCGTCGTCATAGGGTTAGAGTTAGATGTTCAAAATACTTGAGTATTTATGATGAATCGTGGTTCGCTGGACGGAAGGTGAAGATTCAGAGCATCTTGAGGCTCATCAGTCTATATATGAATAATAAAAAGATAACCCTGGACCTTCTGTGCTTCGAGACACCGTTGGCTGAAAGTACTGTTAGGTTCTGGGTTAATAAAATTGACGAAAGACTTGTACAATGGACTAGTGAAACTAATAATGGAGAAATGAGAGGTGTAGGACGAGTAATTGAAGTTGATAAAACAAGACTGGGTGAGAAACAGCTAGCTAGAGGCAGATCGGTCAGGGGTGCGGTGTACGTGCTAGGCATTCTCGGAAAGGACTCTGGACGATTAGTCATCGTTCTGATTCCCACTCAGGAAGCTGAAACACTTATGGCATTCCTCCGCATATATGTAAAACCTGGGTCAGTAATCCATACCAATTGTGGGAGCGGGTACAAGAGATTTTACTGTTATGGCTATGAGCATATCAGTGTCAATCATAAAGTATACCACGTCAATCCCCATGATAAAGCTAACACGGGAAATATCGATTGGATCTGGAGAGAGCTGAAGGCTGCTATTTCCAAATACGGGAAGAAACTGGCTAGGTGCCTCGGACGAGTGGCTAAGCACCTCTTTTTCAGGACTTATTCTGTTTCTGAACGTATGAACCCATTTCTTGATCTGATCAGATTCCATGAAGATCGCGATTCTCTACCTGAACTAGTTTAGGTACTTGGTTTGGATACTTGAAATTCTATTATTAGTTGTTTGGATTCGACAAACGAGTGTAAAAGGTATATGTACTTAGTAAAAAACTATATTATATTTCGAATGCTCAAGGAAGGTGAGCAGAAGTTGGTCGAGTCCATGCTAAATTCATCACCAAGTACTCAGTTGGTTAGGTGAATGGTTGCGGAAGTCTTCTTTTGGGGGCCGTCGCACTACCATCTCCTCGCCGGGGTCCTGGGTGCAGCTAAGAGTAGTGCATTTCCTGGTTTCAGTCTTTCTTGTGTTAAAGGAGTTGTTAGAGGTTGTGAGTCAAGAGGTCGAACACTTACAGTTGTCATTAGCAGTGAAATTAGGAGAAAAAAGTAATAAAAAATACGAATTATTTGACAGAGTGAAACTAGTGAATTATCGTAATTTCTACTGAAAAACATCGAACCGGTGGACCATACCGGTCATTTATTAATATTTGCAATACAAAATAGTGAATTTAATAAAAGCCATCGAAGCGTGAAGAAATATTCTTATGCTCACATAGTAAAATTTGTTCAGTGAGTCCTCAGAAAAAATGTTTGGTTGATCTCAATTTTTATTTCTTTGACCTTGAAAATCTGTACGTAGTAGTTTTTATTAGTGTTACGTGTGGACTTCCTCAGATCGGCTTATTTGTCACTGCGATCTAATTGAAATTAGTCCTTTGTCGATGATAACTCTCTGCTCCCTCTCCTAGCCCATCGTCGGAGAAATCATGTGTGAGTTCACTCGCGAATTTGGGATATTTTAGGGACATTGGTCGGAAACTTCAAATAACAAGAGATGGTATAGTCTCAAATGATAATATAATGTAGAAAAACCGATCAAATATTACAAGGGCTAGATTGAGTCCGTTCGCGGAGCTAACTAGATCTTAATGTGCTTCGCTCGAAGTCCAGCCACGGTCTGTGGAAGAAAGTCATTCGATCTCTTTCTTCCACTTGCTCGAGAACGCTTTGTAAGCAAAGCCTAATCAGATCCTGATCCGGAATGAGTATGGCTATCCTGATCCGGTATAGAATAGGCATACCTGATCCAATCTGGATCTGGAGTGAGAATGGTTATTCTGATCAGGTGTGCAAGAGAGATCGACTGAGGTGGATTTGACGTTCCCTCTCTCTTGCACTCACGATCATTTTCGTATGCAAAATATTATTAATCAATTATGTCGGAAACTAAGCAAGATAGAGCGAATGCCCAGGACATATTTCTTCTTCATCTCAATGCGAGAAAGAAAAATTTCTTCATATAAATTTGCTCTATCTCGCTTATTTTCCGAGATAACTGAACATCAACGTCTTGCCTATAAAAATGACTGTGAGTGCGAGAGAAAGAGAACGTCAAATCCACCTCAGTCGATCTCTCTTGCACAGCTGACTTTCGTCGGCGTTTATATCGGAAACCGAGTGAGATAAAGGAAATTTGCAGGAGATCATTTTTCATTATTTCGGTAAGATCAATAAAATCGATTTCCTAAAAAATTACTCTATCTCACTTAGTTTCCGAGAAAAATTTTTAAAAATTTGTCCCACGGCAAAAAAAAATCTTTTTTTTCCACGGCGCTATTCTCACGGCTCCTTCTTGGAAACTAAGCGAGATGAAGCAAATTTGTAAAGGTCATTTCTTCTTCCTCAATGAGACGAAGAGCAGACGTCCCTTACAAAGTTGCTCTATCTCGCTTAGTTTCCAAGATGGAGCCGTGAGAATAGCGCCGTGAAAAAAAAAAAATTTTTTGCCGTCGGACAAATTTTTAAAATTTTTTCTCGGAAGCTAAGTGAGATAGAGTAATTTTTCAAGAAATCAATTTTCGTTATCTCACTGAGATAATGAAAAATGATCTCCTGCAAATTTCCTTTATCTCGCTCGGTTTCCGAGATAAACGTCGACGAAAGTCCGCTGTGCAAGAGAGATCGACTGAGGTGGATTTGACGTTCTCTCTCTCTCTCGCACTCACAGTCATTTTTATAGGCAAAACGATGATGTTCAGTTATCCAAGAAAATGAGCGAGATAGAGCAAATTTATAGAACCAAATTTTTCTGTCTCGCATTGAGATGAAGAAGAAATATCTCCTTGCCATTCGCTCTATCTTGCTCAGTTTCCGAGATAATTGATTAATAATATTTTGCATACGAAAATGATCATGGGTGCGAGTGAGTGCGTCAAATCCACCTCAGTCGATCTCTCTTGCACAGCTGACTTTCGTCAGCGTTTGTCTCGGAAACTGAGCAAGAGAGAGAAAATTTGCAGAAGATTATTTTTCTCTTGAATAATTACTCTATCTCGTTTAGTTTCCGAGATAAAGTTTTAAAAATGTGTCTAACGGAAAAAAAGCCTTGGCCCGGCTCATCTGAATGATTAATCCCAATTCATTCTTCTAATTTCATTAATAATTCCAATGCAATTATTAATGAAATAAGCATAAAATGAATTGGGAGGAATCATTTGGGTGAGCCGAGGGGAGTGGGCTGGTAAATGATCTACTTTTTATTCGCCTCTACTTCCAGAAGAACCAGTGGCGAAAGGTGGAGGGTGTTATCTTTTTCATCCAGACGATTCGGGTTCAAAACCAATGAGATCAATTTTTTTTCTAACTTTTCAGATTAATTGAAAGTTAAAAAAAGATCAATCACATTGGATTTGAACTCGGATCGTCCGACTGCAAAAGACAACGCTCTCCACCTTTCGCCACCGATTCTTATGAAATTAAAAGGTCATTAATGGACAAATAATCTACCGAGCCGCTTGCCCTTGGAGCTTCCCCCTGTGATTCCCCCGGCTCATCCGAATGATTAATCCCAATTCATTCTTCTAATTTCATTAATAATTCCAATGCAATGATTAATGAAATAAGCATAAAATGAATTGGGAGTAATCATTTGGATGAGCCGAAGGGAGCGGGCTGGAAAATCATGGACTCTTTAATCACAATTATTTCCAGAAGAACCGGTGGCGAAAGGTGGAGAGTGTTATCTTTTTCATCCAGACGGTTCGGGTTCAAAACCAATGAGATCAATTTTTTTTCTAACTTTTCAAATTAATTGAAAGTTAAAAAAAAATAATCACATTGGATTTGAACTCGGATCCTGCGATTCAAAAAGACAACGCTCTTCATCTTTCGCCACCGGTCTTTTCAAAATTAAACACTTTCATTCATTATTTGAATGCAGAGATGAGAGAGCGTTTCATCACACACTAAAATCTAGCTCTCTCTGTTTCATTCGCACAGCTGACTTTCCTCGTGGCTTCTCTCGTAGAATAAGCGAGATAGAACAAATTTACATATCCTTTTTTTTCTTTCTTTTCCTGCCGAAAATGAAGGAAAAAGATCTCTTGTAAATTTGCTCTATCTCGTTTAGTTTCCAAGAAAAGCTGTGAGGAAAGTCAGCTGTGCAAATGAGACGGAGAGAGTTGCATTTCAGTGTCTGAAACGCTCTCATTTCGTGTAGCTCAATGCGATACTCGATGAGCATCGCATGAGCGACACAAGCTGCTCGCTCTCTCGATCTGGGAAACTAAGCGAGATAGAGTAATTTTGCAAGTGATCTCTCACTTCCATTTTTTGAAATGAAAAATAAAAGATCCCTCACAAAATTACCCTATCTCGCTTAGTTTCCGAGTTAATTCAAAATGAAAGTTGCCGACGGCGAAAAAATTCATCGATATTTGTGGAGATTTTTTAAAAAAGAAATCTCGGAAACGAAGCGAGATACAGCAAAATGTCTAGAGAGTCATTTTTTTTATCTTACCAAGATAAAAAAAATGATGTCCTGTAATTTTGCTCTATCTCGCTTAGTTTCCGAGATTTTTTCTTTCAAAAAATCTCCACAAAAATTGATAATTTTTTTTGCCATCGGCAAATTTCAGTCTGAATTAACTCGAAAACTAAACGAGATAGGGTAATTTTGCAAGGGATCTTTTATTTTTATTTCAAATAATAAGAATGAAGGATCATTTGCACAATTACTTTATCTCGCTTAGTTTCTGAGATGATTTTTAATTAATATTTTTTTTTTCTAATGAATGAAAAACAAAAAAAAAAAAAATTTAGAACGAGAGAGAGAATAATACTCTCTCTCTCTCTCTTTCACCCTCTTTTGTTGAAGGGAAATGTGTTCGTGGTAGAAGGGGATCTAAGCTCCGCCCATTTCTCCCACTCACACATTTCTCTTCTACTCTGTGCCCCTATTGGGTACACTTCAACCCTGAATAACTCGGCAGGGGTGCTTCAATCGAAAAGTCGCAGAGGACTTTTCGATCCAGAATTCCATCCTGAACCTAAGTTTACAGGGTCGACTAGTAGTCCTGGTACACCCTGTATAATATTAGTCACATTTATAGCAAAGTGTAAAGAAATTTAATAACTTCAAAAATGCCGGAAAAATGAAAAGAATCATTTCCCCATTACCGGACCAGGCCTGAAATTTGAGTAATATCGATAAGTGTTTTCGAGATTTTTTTCGCGAAAATCGAAGGATACAAACAGTCTTAAAATTCCTGTTTTAACTCTGAAATAAATGAAAACTGATCAGAATGATCATGAATAATTTTTCGCATGAAATTTTCAGAAAATTCATCAACAAACACGAATTTTCAAAAAAAAAACAGACCGATATTGGACAATTTTCCAAAAAGTTACGGCCGTTCCAAAAAAAAAAAAAAAATTTTGAAAAATTCATATCTCCGAAGTGTCTGGAACAAAAAATTTGAAAAAAATCGAAGAAACCTCTTTCGAAGGGTACAAAAAGATGCCCAAGTTTCAGCCAAATCGAAGATGCAAATTCAATTGATAGGATGAGTTGGCATGGAATGCCCCATATATAGTTGACGGTGCTCGATAATTTATTAAGTCATTCCTCGTGTTCAATTGAATTGAGGAACTCCCCATGAGTTCTACCGAAGAGTAGATCCGGAGATGGAGGTCATTAGGCGACCTCGGGTTAAGAGTACACCAAAACGTCACAATGTTGTTTTTTCCTGGGATTTTCGGAAGATTTTCTTGATAATTATTGATTGGAAAAACTTTTAACATCACTTTTTGTGAAAAATACAGGTTTAAGATTATATAATCACATTGCTCTCTATTATAAGGCACATTATAACCGGCAGTCTGGCTGTTCAGTCTGTGTACGACTCGTCGAATCTACCGGGTTAAGAAACATTGCGTCTGGTTACTACTTGGATGAACAAACTGAGTGGTGAGGTGCAACTACAGAGAATTAATGTGCCTTTCTCATCAGCGTGACAGAAAGGCACATTAAAGTTCCGTATGAATCCGACTGCGCTGATCAGAGTTTTCCATGATTTCCCCTGGTTCACGGCAAATACGGTGCAGTAATAGGAAAGTCGATCCTTAGCGCTCGACTACTAGTTTCAAATTATATTACTTGGTATTCCGTTTTCGTTAATGAATGTTCAGTAGGCGTAGTTTTCAATCTCAGAATCGAATTTTGAAACCAATTTTTGAAGGGAAAAATTACCAAAAAGTAATTTGACAACGAGAAAATTTGGGTTAGAAATTCGGCTTTGATAATAAGTGTTGCGACTACTTGAGCTTAGTGAAATTTGTATTATTGATTGATGTAGGAAACTAATGTTTATCGTTATTCGCATAAAAAGTCTGATAATTTATGTTATGTAAGGATGAGACGGATTGACTCTCTGAGAGAAAACCGACAATTACCAAGGAAGAATATATTACCTGATTAATCTCCATTAAATTGAAGATTCAATGGATTTAAGTATTACAAAGAGTGAATAATTATTATGAATAATGAAACATGTATGAGAATACTCTTTAAGCGTCACCCATTCTCCCGTATGACATACAAGGTAACGCAAAATTCATGAGCAGCATGCACGTTTCAAGCTTGATAATAAAAAAATGTTTTTTTTTCACGAATTCACCCAATACCTAATTCTCCTTAAAACAAGCAGGAGTTCCAACCTTTGTGCATTATTTCCAAACCCCACTCTTTGTGCGACATTTAATATTTTGCCAATTCGATTGGCAAAATGCTTCCGAATGGGATTTTACCCATAATCAATCGAATCTCTATAAAAATGAATATCTTTTCAATCGCTCAAAAAATAACATTATTCTCGCAAGGAATACGCACTCATAGATCCCTACAAATATTGCTTGAGACTGTATCGATCTTTTTAATATCCCATCTACGATACTTGGAATCAACTTGGAATTCGAAATCTCAGCTTAGAATAATCGATTGAACTGCAATAACATCACATGGTACATAAAAATTCAATATTAGATGAAAATTCAGATCCTATGATGGAACACAAAAATTGACTTTCGGGTTCCAAATAGGATTTCTATTCTTTCTGATTGTCGTCAGGATGAAAAGGTACTCATCTTGTAGAAAAAATTGTCTACTTTCGAATGGTGAAATAAAAAATAGTAGTGTTCCCAGGGAGAAAGCTAAGAAAAACCGTGATTTTTGAAAAAACTAATGTATCGAACATCCTTACAGGAGACTTCTTCTGAAAGATCTGAAATTATCACCATTTGTCGGGCTCATTGAGATGAATCTTTTAAGCTGAACTTGGATGTAATCGCTTGGATAGTTTTCGAGATATAACCTCTTTTCATAAAATGGTTTTTGGCCAATATCTCAGAAACTGCAGGAGCGATTTCGCCCAATTTCAATACCAAACTTCTCGCTCATTGGATGCACCAACTGGCGAAATTTGAAGTCTCTAACTCAAATAGTTTTTGAGCTATCGTGTATAGTAAATTCAGGATAAAAAACACTGTAATTGAAATTATCTGCAAACGAAAAATCTGAGCAAAACTTACCCCGAGTGAAAATTGTGAGTTCAAATGAGATGTATTTCACCGCTGAGAGCGGGGGCTGTAAATCGATTTTTTACGGAGAAAAGTCGAAAAAACGATCTTTCGAAAATTTGAGTTTTCTCGAAAAGTACTCAACCGATTTTGCTCAAATTTCACTGGCAGCAATTTGCATGGGGAGGGAAAGAACTGTTGAATTTCCAGCTCACCAAGTATTACCTTTGCTGAGCAATTAGCTGATATCTGTCATACATACACACACACACACACACATACATACAGACATTTTTCGAAAATGTAATTTCTCGACGTTTTAGATCATTCTGAGTCATATTCCGATGACATCTCGAAATCGAAAAAAATCGCGTTTATAATGCTTCCATTCGGAAGCAAAAAACAAAGAAACTCAACACGATAATTCAATCTTTCTGTTTTGTAGATGTCGTGAAGTTTTAGATAAGAATATTGAATACTATTACATAAAAGTTCAGATAATAACAAACAAATTCAAGAGGAAATTGGGCACATATATATGAAAAAAAATTAAAAACAAAAACCTGAAATAATAACGATGAACCATTTGACAGATTAGAAATAATAATAAAAATTGAGTAAAAACAAACTCTACATCACAAGAATTCCAAAGTTTAGAAAACATTATGAGTGAGAAAAGTAGTGTGCGGAACACTATTATTGGGATTAATGAAAACAGGGATTTACAACATCGAGTGAGTCAATCTTTCCTTCAACACCCAAAAACCATCCGAGCTGCAAGAAAAGGAAATAAAAACTAATGCCACTCGCTAGAACAATTTGTCAAGTTATTCTCCTTTCGTTCTAAATAACCTTCCCAAACACTCCTCGTACAACATTTCCCTGGAATGCAATTTCTAACAGTAAATCTCAAATTCGAAAATTTGGATTCAACGAAATCATTTAGAGAAATTCTCATATTTTTCTCTCCGAGTATTAAAAAGGAAGAATACCAAAATAAGAAAAGAGTGTGTTCGTAGCACTCTACGCGAAGAACCTGCCCGCCTCCCCCTTCCTCTGCTGTTTTCCCTTTCCACCGCTAAAGCATATGCTAGAGTGGTATCACCACCAACGCACTCGCCTCTTTCTCGCTTCTACTTTTTCCCCACTACTTCACTTCCACGTTCCCCTCAAAAACTTGTAGCGTATCCTAATACATGAGCTTAGCCTGATCCCTACCTGTCACTTCCTCCCACTACTGAGGTGGCTACGTCACTGTCACGTGCCGGATAGTGGTGGGGGAAGGCCACTATACGGGTATAAAGGGCACACTCGAAACGGCAGACAGTCCCAGGCCAACAAAGTTGTCAGATCTCCCGAGGCCAACTCAACGGAGGAGACTCCCGAGAGTGTCTCCCGTATCTATGTCTTTGCTACGACAAGTGTTCGTCACTCCGAGTAGTACATAACGGCCACAAGTTCGAGTGTTTTCATTTCTCCCACTTACAACGAGTGTGCACCACTCCGGGTAGGGCACGACGGCCACAAGCCCTAGTGGAAGATCGACGTGAATAGTTCCTGGGACATGCACACAATTACACACGTGGCTATATTCCTTTTTCCTCATAAATTAAGATTTTCTCCATGATTCATTGAATTTCCGTTAGTTTTTTACTTGACATTACTCACACCCACAGTTTCATTTTCCACTTGTACTTACAATTAAAAAAATCTTGAATGAATACTTGAAATTTGTGCTATATATTACCTGTCTGAGTTTTATTTCTCATTCCCTCCTCTCTCAAGTACAAGAAATAGTTCAAGTAAGAATTTTGATACGTTACAAACCTTCACTCGTTTTGAGACGGGAGCAAAAAATTAGTACCTTCCGGGAAGAAGTTTCACTTCAAAAATGTTACTGGAAATAGTTTTCACTTTTGAACTATCATTATGATAGTAGGTCAACGCTATTTGCACAATGCACGCAAAAGTCACGCAAAGTATAATATACCAAAAATATGATTAAAATTTAATTTAAATTACTGCATGATGGGCAGAGGTGGGGGTATATACTGAGCGAGCGACTTATCAAGGCAATTCGAATGGAAATTTGGTATAGAACTGGATAGCTCGATCGGTAGAGCGCCTAACAAGCAGAGCGAAGGTCATTTGCTACCTGTTGCTCATTAGACCCCTGCTCACATACGCTGCTCCCATCTGGTGGAACCTAGGAGCAAACCAGATGGAACAAATCAGAATGTTCGAGAGAAAGTGTGTTAGCCCTGAAGGGTTCGATTTTATAATAGAATTAATACGAGAGATAATTTAATTTAAGCCTTTATTAACTAAGTATAATTTTTAATAATATAATACACGTTACTTTTCGCGAATTAATGGCCAAGAGACTTCTCCGGCCATCGTTTATATATCGGTGTTTGTTTATGCCTTCGGTGTTGCATTACCTCACTCCCAGTGAGGTAAGCGACAACGTAAGTAGGTGGAGTAAGACATGAAGTGCTGATCTTGCACTTCGTAGCCTTACCAATGCCACTTCGTACGCTTATCATTTCTTAATAAAATGGAATCTTATTATATAGGTATTTGGGTCATAACACCCCTCCCCGCCAGGGAAGAAGATTTTATCTCCTGAAATCTTTTCACTTAATCTAATTACATTTTTTTTTACATTTAATGGTATTTTAGTCAAACTACACTCCTGCGATTATCGTTGTGGGAGTTGACTGTCGTCACCAACAGTAGAATAGTATTCCCGCAACTATGATGAATCCCAACATCATCACTCCGGAACTTATTGTTGTTGGATGTGTAAAAAATCTATGGAAGGAACCATTTCCCTCGTTTTCCTCTAATTTTTGTTTTTCGTTCCCTAGTTGTAATTGGAGTCCCTTTATTTCTCCAATGTTTTAAACAACATTTTTTATTTTAATGTCTTTCATCTGGACCCAGCTGTGATTTAAATTTTCTTTTTCAATGTCGGTCAGAGTGAGATTCAACTTAGGTTGTACATGCAAATCTAGTTGAACTCCAGATGATTTACGACCTCTAATTGTGAAATCGGAAGTAATGATTTCACAAAAATCCGTGACGTAGATTATTCCAGACCCTTGTAAGATTTCTCTTTTCTCTCTATCCTCACATTTTATTGAGATCTCCTCAGATTGTGCTGTAGCAAAAATCCAAGCATCGCTTCTATGCATATTTATTAATAATAATTGTCTAATAGGTAGGTGTTTTGGTACACAAACCTCTGGCAACTTCTTTGGACTAGTGTACATTTGTACTTCACAGTCGCTATAAGACTTTATAGCCTGTACCGGAAGTATCTCTGTACAAAGATATTGTCCACGTAATGTCTTGCACTCTTTCAACTGTCGAAACGTCAGTGGAATGTGCTGTCGTGTTGCCCCGTGTATTGTTAACAGTTCGGTGACCGGTTCTAAATATGAATAAACGCTTTCTGATGTTTTTACTGGAATGCCATGTGATTTAAAAACATCAAACACTTGGAAATTGACCAATGGTATTTTCACAAGTGTAATGACCCGCGAACCAACTCGAGGATACTCACAGTGGATACTTCTTCCATTTCAAACAATCCACCTATTTTGGCTTCGAATGGAAAGCTTAAGCCTTTAGGCAACTGAGCCTTTTTCAAAATAGAAACCCACTGGGACTCAGAGAGAATACCTGCATTCAATATTTTTCCCCCTTTTCCTGTCAAAAGTTTTCTAATTTTTTCAGCATCTCGCAAAACGCCATTCATGACCGCTTCTATTATCATGAAATGTTCGTCTAGTGAAACTCGTGTTGTAAGTTGGACTGTAATAAGCAATAACGTCTTAACCAACATTTAAAAAAATTCTTTCTTGACGGTGTATTTTCAATAAGGAAGCATTTCTGAACCCATATATGACATCTACAAAATTTTGAGAAAAATGTTGGTTAAGACATTATTGCTTATTAGCATCCAGTTGATCAGCTCCCAAATTTAATTGTTTAAGGGCTCCTTTCACAGTTTGAAGTAAAATCTCTTCATTTTTCTGGATATTCATCTCTGCAGTTTGTAATTGAGACAATGTAGAATTTAAAATCTCAATTTGTTTCCCAGCTATCTGGAAATAAGTTGGCTTCTCGTCCTCCAGTCCTTCCAGTCTCTCATGGATTTCTTTGGCGTCTTCAGCGTCCATAGTACCAATTAGTGATTTTACAACGGTTCCTAGGCCATCCACTAGACCTCTTTTCCTTTTTGCAGGCTCTTCTAGTCCCAGTAATCCGAAGATAAGTTCTTGAGTTTCCTCAAAGTCTGAAATCCACTGTTCTGCTATCATTTCAAAATTTTTCCCGTGTACTTTTGCTGAACCACTGTAACTTAAGACTTTTGTTTTCCATAAATATTCCTTTACTTGTTCAGCCCTTCGGATCCAAGGTTCTATGTTGGTAGAGGCTGCTATTGTCCATTCGCAATTGCTGAGGTAGAGTTTCCCAATTGGTTCAAAATAAATTCCAGGAGTGTGAACAAATTTTTCTATCATATGTCCCTCCCCCCTCACTTGCGAAATCATGCTTCCCAGTATGAAGACTGCCAGAAATTTCGACAGAAATTTTGTGATATGGGGAAGTTTCCGTGTACAATGAACTCTGCCGCACTGAAATTGCCAACGTAGCGACAATTTCCGACATAAATACTCTGTGTGCTGACTGAAAGGTACAGTTATCCGGAAATCCTCCATTGAAGTTTTACCAAGTGAAGTTTTACCAAGTGAAATCATGTTCAAAAACCAGAAGAGTATGGAATACCAAGGTCCGAAGATTCCTCTCACTAGAGCTTTGAGATCCTGGAATTGTACACTAGCCTGCTCAGGATGCCACCAATTTGGCCATACTATAGCAGACTGTCGGCGTGCAATACTCCGTTCTTCTCGCAAGCCAGTGCATCCGTATTCTCGGCATGCAAAAGATGACTTTTCTTTGGAATTTCTGGTAAGTACTTCCTTCATCGTTATGTTTTCCTGCACAATTGATGCCTCATTGGTCTCTATTTCTGCCATATTTTCATCTGAATCAATTTTTTTCTGTTTATGTAAAAGAGCAATTATCCATATCGTCATGGATTCATGAATTTCCAATACCGGAAGCAGATCAGACGATGGAGAAGAGCCGAAAGAGAGACGAATTCTCTTCTCTGGAATGCTGAAATATTTGACGACCAAATAGCTGACATCTTCAACCTGCGACGTCTCTTCAATGAGGAACCAATTCCTCAGCCATGCCACGTGCCTATCTACCACACACGAGACTACATTAGGTGTTCTATGTGCCAGCGTCGTGGCTTCATGTCCCCTGGATTTTTTTTCTCTAACGATCAATGGAATTATGGACATAAATTGGTCCTTATGAAATACTAAATGTACATTCATCACACTTTCCATTTGTTTTGTAATAAAATATGAATTTATTACTCCAACTTCCTTCTTAAATTTATTGCGCTCTCCATCCATTTTTGACCATTTCATATAATCCAAGGTAAAGGGATCATATAGTCATAAATCCGCAAAAGGTCGGAGTTGATTGACATGTACTCTTTGTGTTTTCTTCTTGTTACCAGATTGAATGGTGTAGTTAACGTCAGAATTTTTTTCTATTATTGTGTAGGGTCCAATCCATGGTTGAGTTAATTTCTTTGTCCTTCCGCGTCGAACCACATTATTTTTCATCAGCACTTGATCGTTTACCTTGAACTCAACTTCTCTGGAATTTCTGTCGTATTGAAGTTTTGATTTTTCTTTCGACTCGGAAACATTTTCTCTCGCAATTTGCCATGCTGCTCGTAATCGCTCTCGCAATTCCTGTGCATAGTCATCATATGAGTATGTTAACCTTGGCGGTTGCTTCACCGACGTCGGGATTTCAGCTGGTTTTCCATAAAGGAGCTCAAATGGTGTCATTTTTGTTGACGTATGCGGTGTTGTGTTGTACGTAAACATAGCGTACGGCAACCAAGTGTCCCAATTTGTATGTTCCTCATCTATAAAATCCCTCAGATATTCCGCTAACGTCCGATGTGATCTTTCCGAGGCTCCATTCGTCTGTGGATGATTAGCTATAGTCTGAATCTTCTTGATCCTCAGTAGTTTACAAACATGTTTGACTAATTCACTTGTAAAATTTGTTCCTTGATCCGTGAGTAATCGTTCAGGTGCTCCATGCTCACAAATGATTTTTTCAACAAAAACTCGTGCTATCATAGATGCTTCTTGGTTTGGAATAGAAATGGCTTTACTAAATTTCGTGAGAGCATCTTGAAACGTCAATACGTATTTATTACGCAGTTCAGACTCAGTTAATGGTCCGACAATATCCATAGAACACTGTTCGAACGATGATTCCGGTGTCTTGGAGATTACCATAGGTAGTTTGCCCTAATTTATGCAGTTGGCACTTCTTACAGGATGTAACGTATTCTTCTATATGTTTTTTTATACCACTCCAGTAGTATTTCAATTTCACCTTATCATACATCCTTTTAATCCCAAGATGTCCTCCTAAAGGTACATCATGATATTCTTTAAGAATTATCGGGATATCAGCAGCAGGTGGAGTCGTCACATCGTTATTGCACAATTGCATTAACTCGTTTTTCAGTTCTTTTTCTGTCTCTTTCTTTTGCAGAGCCCGCGTCACAACAAACATGCGACTCAATGCGTCAGCATTCGTATTTAATTTACCAGCTTTATGAACTACTTCGTATTCATATTCTCCTAATTTTAATCGCCAGTGCATCAGCCTAGATCCTGGATCCTTCACATTGAAGATCCATTTCAATGGTCGATGATCAGTAATGACATAAAGCTTTTTCCCATAAAGATAAGGCCTGAAGTGTTTTACTCCCCAAACAATAGCCAACAGTTCTTTTTCTATTGTACTATAGTTGGTCTCTGCTTTGTTTAATGTCCTGCTGGCGTAGGCGATTGGTAAATCCTTGCCAATTTCTCCTTGAGAAAGAATAGCGCCAATGGCCTTGTTAGATGCATCTGTAGTCAATAGGAATGGCTTGGTAAAGTCTGGATACTGTAGGACTGGTGCTGTTATTAAATTCTCCTTTAATGTATCAAAGGACAACTGTTCTTTGTCACTCCAAACCCATTTGGTTTCTTTCTTTAGAAGATCAGTTAGAGGTTTGGCTATTTTCGAAAAATCTCGTATAAATTTCCTATAATAACCGGCCAATCCTAGAAATGACATAACCTTTTTGGCATCTGGTGGAACAGGGAATTCTTTTACAGCATCAATCTTACTAGGATCCGTTTTTACACCTTGCTGGCTTATCACGTGCCCAAGATAAACGACTTCTTTCCTCAGGAAGTTACATTTATCTGGCTGTAATCGGAGATTTGCTTCCTTCAAGCGTTGCAGCACTTCTTGGAGCCTCTTATTATGTTCCTTGAGGCTCGCTCCAAATATCACAATGTCATCAAGGTACACAAAACAGCGTAGACCCTGAATACCTGCCAAAACCGAATTCATTAATCTTTGGAATGTTGCTGAACCTCCTTTCACCCCAAAAGGCAATCGATTAAATTCATAGTGGCCCAAAGATGTAGAGAATGCTGTTTTGCATTTATCTTCTTCTTTCACTGGAATTTGATGGAATCCCGAGGCCAAATCTAACGTTGAAAAATACTTTGCTTTTCCTAGGTGATCCAGAATCTCTGTGATATTTGGAATTGGAAATGAATCTCCAATGGTGATATCATTTAGTCTTCTAAAATCCATCACAACCCTCAATTTCACTTTTCCAGAAGCATCAGGTTTCTTTGGTACAACAAGTAAAGGTGCATTCCATTGACTATGGCTCGTTCGTACAACTCCATTTTCTAGCATTTCCTTAACCTGTCGTTCTACTTCTTCCTTTTGTGCATGCGGTAACCTATGTGGTCGCACATTCTGGACAGGTTTATCATGCATTATTGGGATTGTATGTTCCAAATGATTGGTAATTCCTGGTGAGTCTCCTGGGAGTTGGACGATTGAGTTATATTCTTCCAGAATTTCTAATATGCTCTTTTTTTCTTCATTATTCAGATCGTTTAATCCCAGGTTCTCATGTAATAATTTAATCCGATTCTGCTGTACTGTAACTCCTCTCAGTTGCATAATTTCCAAGGGGTCACATTGAGGTAATTGTTCCAGTTCCACAATTGGCGTATTTACATAAACTGTCTCATCAGTAATATTGATGACACAAACAATTGCTCGACCATTGTTTACTTTTGTGAGGCATTCTCCGAAAAAAATGCCGTTTTGCAATTGTTGTTTCTTTACAATACCTCGTTCTCGTTCGTTACCGTTTTTTGCAATAGCCCACATTAATTTTTCCGTTCTAGCTTCGACTTTGAGTGGTTTCCTCCCCCTAAAGAAGTCCAAGTTTACTCCATCTATGGACACAGTTTTTCCTGGATTCACGATTATTTCCAAATTTTCAGATTCAATGAAATCTTCTCCTAAAATTCCTCCAATACATGGGAAATCATCGGGAACGACGTGAAACATGTGTCCCAATTCTTTTCCATTTAACTTCAAGTAGAGTATTACAGTGCCCATGGTTGTTACATCAATATTTCCAATACCTCTCAACAATCTGTTCTCTGGATTCAGTTTTATATCATTTTGTAATTGCCCTGACTTTATCGCAGAAGTGCAGGCTCCTGAATCCCAAAGGAACATTGTAGGTTCCTTTAATTCTTCTGCGGAAAAAATTAGATGACTCTTCTGTTTCGATGGGTCCTTTGCTTTAATCATTCTCCTCTGTTTATGGTCCTGAATGACATTTTCTTCTTCCACAGCTTCTATTTTTACCATTTGGATTTGGTAAGCTCCTACTGGTAGAGCATTATCCTTACCTGTCGCATCGTTCTTCTTTTTTTGATTATGCAAATTATTATTATTGGTCGAATTATTGACCTTATTTGGGGCTGCATTTTTAGCCTCAAGTGTTGCAGACTCTTGAATCCCCAATGTTTTCTTCAACTTTCGGAAATTCATTGCATCATGTCCTGAATACCCACAGTATTTACAAACTTGGGTAAAAGCGTTGACACTGCGTCGATCAGCTACTGGCAAAACTGTTTTGTTTTGACCTCCTTTTGGTTTGCAATCTCTTGCAACATGGCCCATCTGACCACAGTTGAAACAACCTCCTCCAGAGGATTGTCTCCCCATTGATTTTCTGTTATTCCCCTGGGAATATCTATTTACTTTATTATTATTACCTCCAGTAGGTTTATTCCTTCCCCCCATAGTGGTGGAAATAGTTTTTTCTAATTCGATTGCTCCAATGCAAGATTCATGCAGGGTTTTGTAATTATTAGCCCTCACAAGAATCTGTAACTGGCCTCGCAATCCTTGCTCAAAATTAGCTTTTGCTAGAGTTAGAATTCCTTGTCTCAAACCGTCTCTACCGATTTCACATAAACTAACGTTGACAGTCTGGATCGCTTCCATCAGATCCATTGTCACACGTTCTGCTCATGCCGCGAATTTAGTCACATCTTCATCAGGTCGTTGCTGTAATTGATGAAAATCTACTTGAAGACCAATTAGTGACGTCGTTCTCGCAAACAATGCCTCGAGTTCTCGTTGTAATTCTTCAAAACTTGTTACGTTTTTATGCTTCAATTGTGTCAGCGCTTTTCCATCCAATTTACTACCCAAAATCATTGCAAGCAGTCTATCTCTTTTTGCTGGATGGACCATTTCTCTTGCTATTTCACATGAACGCTGAAAACCTGCTAGTTTCTCCGAATTTTCTCCATTAAAATCCTTTACCATTTGTAGAGTAGATTTAAGTGTGTTGATTCTTCTACACGCATCACGTAGCTGTCGTTTTAAATCTTCTTTTTCTCTTTGTCCTGCTTGAAGTACACCTTCTGCGAGATCTAATTGTCGCAAAACGTCATCTGCCAGGGCTCCTCTCTCGGTGTCATTTTCCCAAGCTAGACGCATTTCGTTACGCAATCGATTGTTTTCTTTTCTGAGCAGTTGTTCGGTAGTGAGTTCTGGCGTGAAATTTCCAACTAGTAAAGATCCTCCCGGAACTGAAAACGGTGTCCTCAAATTAGGAGTACTGAATTGTTCTTCGTAGACTGGCGAACCCTCTACATCCTGACGTGTAGTTGAATTCCCTACTTTACCATTTATGATCCTCACTCCTGTGACGTCTGCAGTTTCTCCGTCAACTCCATCCATGTTGTTGAGCAGGCTTCCGTCAAACGATTGATTATAATTACGTTGAGTTTCCACTCCTCGTGAATATCTTTCGTTACTTTGTTCTTCTGCAGACTCCTGGGTTTCTGACACAGCGCTCAAATTCCCAAAATGTAGTATTCTCCTTGCGGTAGGGCGCATCTGATTTAGTGCACCACGCAAATTACCGACAATCCCTGAGAACGATGTCTGACTCATTCGGAGTCAATACCTTTTCTGTGAGAAAGAAATGTAACTATTTTCAATCTCAACAGAAAATAAATCAGCTGTCTATCTCTGAAGACCCTTCTGCTGATTCCGCACGTTATGCAATAACGTCTAGTTCTTCTCTCGAGAGTGAAAAATATGTAAGTAACGTAAAAGTTGGATAAAATCTTAAAAATTTCTCTCCGCGTAAAATTCCCGACAGTGGTTGATCAAGCCGCTGTCTAAGCTCCGCTGCCACCAAAATGTTAGCCCTGAAGGGTTCGATTTTATAATAGAATTAATACGAGAGATAATTTAATTTAAGCCTTCATTAACTAAGTATAATTTTTAATAATATAATACACGTTACTTTTCGCGAATTAATGGCCAAGAGACTTCTCCGGCCATCGTTCATGTATCGGTGCTTGTTTACGCCGTCGGTGTTGCATTACCTCACTCCCAGTGAGGTAAGCGACAACGTAAGTAGGTGGAGTAAGACATGAAGTGCTGATCTTGCACTTCCTAGCCTTACCAATGCCACTTCGTACGCTTATCATTTCTTAATAAAATGGAATCTTATTATATAGGTATTTGGGTCATAACAAGTGTCTCAGGACAGCACTCAAACTACACAGATCCTGGTACAGCAATTATAAACATAAGGTAAGCAACAAGATGCTTTACGATACTGCAAATATCCCCAGAATTGACAATCATGTACTGAAACTGACAAGAGACTATTATCAAAAAGCCAAGTCGATAAACAACAACCTCATACAGAGCCTGACTATCAACGACCCCATACTAACCGTGCACGCAGCAACAATAGGATATGCACCACCACAATCCTTCACTTATTTCGACAGACTGGGACTGATACAGAATGAAAATAATATCCCGATAATTTACCATTACAACAGACACAAAACCAATAAAAAAATTCCACTAAACTGGGACAGACACCACAGGATAGTTTACTCAACCGCTATACCCAAAAGAGACTCACTGGACTTCACGAGACTTGCGGAGGATCGGTACTGGTGGCTGGACAATACGGCTGCCATGATACCTAAACTCAAAAGCAGATATAATAACGTAAAGCATCTTGTTGCGGCCTATGAAAAAAATAATAAGCGTGGGAGGAAAAAGAAATAAACCAAATAGATCCATAGGGACTTAGAAAGTAGAGTTAGAGGGAGGAAATATTGATTATGAGAATATTTCTCTATATAATAAGTTGATTAGCATTTCAAATTTCCATTCTCTTTATTGAATTTTTATTTTTCTTTTTTTTTACTTTTTTTTTCTTATCATTTTTAACTCATAAATAGCCAATTTCTGTGGCTGTGATAGCTAATCGCCTGTAAATATGTACATAAATAGCTGTAGGGAATAGTGATTCAAAATAAAGCCAGTGTGGTTTTTATTTCTATATAGGACGAGTAGAAAAATTTTACACACTAAAAAGAATTTAAATATATATACAGAAAGCCATTAATACCTGAGCCTTAAAAGTTTATACAATAAATACCTTTTATTTTCATTACTGATCTGTATAGAAGATACACATACTCTAGGAAGTAGAGACGTGGCAAGAAGCCACCAAACTTTCATTTATACTCACACATAATGTTAAGGTTTTTGTTCGCTAAGTTTATTACACCTCTATGAAACAAATAATGTAATTTTTTCAATTTAATAAACTTTTCGAGAGAAAAAAAAAAAAAAAGTAGAGCGCCCGACATGACATCGGAAGATCCTGGGTTCGACTCCCGGTGCAGGACTATCCAATTTTTTCTGGAATTGTTTCGAAATGTAGGGTGCAAAATAGCCAAAACCTTCTTGAGATATCTCCAGTTCTATTGATTGATAATGGTGAGAGATGAGATCATTTACAATTGATGGAATTTCCAATTCGGAAATATTGATTTTTCGAATTGGAAATTCCATGATAGGTATGGAGCAGAAATGGATTTTCACGAAAGTGCCCATGAATACCTTGATAATCGAGATGTTTTAATTGAAAACCAACGACTGCTCGAAAATTCAGATAATTGTAGTGAACGAAATGTGGATGGTGATAAGGCTAAGGGAAATGAATTGTTCAGATACCAGTAATTGGAGTACGTGGAAAACCCTATTATTGACAGTGGTCAAATGATGTTCAATATACAGAGATCACAAGATATACAACACGTTGATCAGGGGAGGAAGGGGTCAATTGAACCACGGGGCAATTGAACCACGGGGCAATTGAACCAGTCGATTGAAAAACAGGGAAAAATTCAAAGAAAAAAGTGCCCTTTCAAAATGAGCTCTCAATATATTTAGCCTTGATGTGCCTAAAATTTGGAATCATTATGACTGTTCAATGTTGAAAAATTCCAATTTTTATGATTTTGGGCATGCAAATTTTTTTTTCAACTCCCGACGAAATTGTTAATAATATTCTCATTTTCAAATGTTATCATGAATTATCGATTTTAAGATCTGAATATAACTATATTCTATCACTTCTAACTCGATTTATAAGGAAATAATTATGTAATAGTTTTGAGTGCGTTAATTACTGTCAGTAAAACACATGGGGTCAATTGAACCATAACCGATACGTCCTTTACTGAAAGCCATATCATGTAGCAAAAGTAGAAAAGATTGCGCACCAGGCAAACTGTCACTCATATCGATACTCGGGAAAAGTTCAGGAATAGAGACAAAAAAACAAAATGAAAAAAACCCTGAAAAAATGGATTCCTCAGAAAAATTTGAAGAAATTCAGAGTAGTGTAAAAGCATAAAATGAAAACTACTGAAAAGCAGTGATATAATAATATATTTTTAGCAAAGTATGCAATAACTGTTATACGAGTTGATATCTTAAAAGTTATTTATTGAAGAGAAAATTATTTTGGCTTCCAATACTTTCGACTCAATTGAACCCAGCTAGTGGTTCGATTGACTCCAAGCTAGGGACAGTTGAACCACTTGATGCGGTGATACACTTATATATTTTACTTCAAATTACAATCACTCGCTGATTAATTTACCAAACAGCAATGATACAGTGAATAACAAACTACTATTCCATGACAAAAAAAAAGAATCATTTCTAAAAATTGTATTCTAAAAGAATTGTGGAAGAATTTTTGGTTCAATTGACCCTCTTCTCCTCTATCACTAATAGTTGAATGTACTAATATTTAAAATACTCCATATTTGAAAGACCATTGATTAACCACCTCAATTCCACCATTGGAATTGTGTATTAACGAATCTCCATCTTTTCCGTTCAATGTCTTGTGGGCTGACACGAATTAATCTCCCCGACGTTATCTCCCCGCCAAAATCACCCCGTGACAAAATCCCCGCCGTTTTCAATACCCGTCTGAAAGCACTTGTAACTAATTATGATAGTAATGATTAGGGCCCGGATGTTCCTTTAAAATTCTGACCAACGTGAATGTAACGCTGAGTCAAAATTTTTTAATTTATTCATTTACGTTAATTTATCAAACTAACAGCTTATTAATGAATAGAATTTGAGAGAAAATTGAATAGTAATAATTATGTGGTGAAGTATTTGTGAGAAAGCTTAAGGTAAGAAGAATACTATATTTCACTGGCGGAATTTGGGGGGAATTCGTCCAGAAGTGTTTTAAACGAATTCCCCCTGCAAAATATAGTATTTCCTCGAATTCCCCCCAAATTCCCCCAGCGAAATATAGTAGTTCTCTTACCTTAGGCTTTCTTGCAAATAGTTCACCGCGTAATTATTATTATTATATTTTCTCTCAAATTCATTTATAAGCTGTCAGTTTGATAGTTTGACGTAAATGAATAAGTTAGAAAATTTTGACTCAGCGTTATATTAACGTTGGTCAGGATTTTAAAGGAACGTCCGGGCCCTAGTAATGATAAATTTTATTATATACGTAATTTCAGTTATATTCTTGCGCTTAATTGATTGTTGTTTTCCAATAGTGATTTCAATTTTTGGAACAATCTGTACCACATATTGAAGACAAGCGAAATAAGTAAATTATCAAGAAAATATCCGGTCTTCGCGCATTAAATAATATCTCTCTCTCTATTTAAAAGTTTGATAATTTATGTCTGTTATTTTTGATTAAATTTTACGAACAATGTCGGTGATAATCCAGTTTATATTTATTATTATAATTGCTTCATATATTCATATTTCTTTGATTAATATAAAAATCAACTCGTTTTCATACTGACATTTTTCTTTTAATTCAAAAACCGCCTATACCGTTAATTTAGAAACAAAATTAAAAAATCTGAAATAATAAAAGAAAGAAAATATTACAAGGGACATGCCAACACGTATGAAAATTTTCATTGCAGCTGCGATGGACTTACCATGGATGCTGCCATGACCAAATCCATGGAATATGTCATGGCACCTGCCATCAGCATTTCGAAGAAAAACCATGGATGGTGCCATGGACAAATCGTCGAACCATTGCTTTACGAACGGCGATTGTCCATGGCGAATGTGCCATGGACAAAGGAGAATTTACCATGGTTTATTTATATATAGTTTTTCGTCATTGCGGATGTCCGTGGCGAATCTGCCATGGACAAAAGAGCTTTTACCGTGGTTCTTCTATATATAATTTTTCGTCATTACGGATGTCCATGGCGAATCTGCCATGGACAAACTAGCATTTACCGTGGTTTTTCTATATATAATTTTTCGTCATTACGGATGTCCATGGCGAATCTGCCATGGACAAAGGAGCATTTACCATGGTTTTTCTGCATATAATTTTTCGTCATTACGGATGTCCAATGGCGTATTCGCCATGGACAAAGGAGCATTTACCATAGTTCTTCTATTGTTATGTATGTTTAATCAACGGTAATTAAAGAATTGCGTGAAACTCAAAGAAATCAAAATATCCAAATAAAATCAATAAATTCAAACAACGTTAATTGTTGGTCGCCAGGACGACTTTCCGTCCGAAAATCAAAACAAACAAAGAAGTATCAAAATTCAATCCCCAGGTGATTATCCGACTAGTCAGTAACAAAAGGATTTCAAATCGAAAATCCTAATGACCGCGGAGGCGGCTGGGTTCAATCACTCACCTGTAATGTATTGAAAAGGAATACAGATTTCTAAATGAATATAAAATTCAATTTTTGTTTTTTTTTTTATTTTAATTTAGAGCGATATCTCTTTAACTATGCTCTTTAAAGAAAATGAAAATAAAAAAAAATATTACAATAATAATAAAAAAAAAAAATATTTAGTTACTAAATTTAATTTTCGTTAAACAATATTATAAAGGTATTTACTATCGGAAAAATAATACGAATCTATCGTTCAGGACTCTATATAATTTTATTTATCATAACAAAAAAAAATAATCATCAGAACTAATTCAAAAGTCCCGACAAATTTTCACTAACACAACAAAACAGTAATTAACAACACAATTTAAATTGTCGATAAAAAAAAATAGTCAAGAAAATTAAAAGTCAAAATTTGAATTAATTCTGATTCACGCGACAAGTACCTTGAGGGGGGAGCCTGCTTTAGAAGCTTAAAAAAATCGATTTTTTCGAGGATTTTTTTGGGAAGGAAACAAATATTTGATTGAAACGAAACTTTTAGATTTTATTGTTATGTATTTCAAGAGTCTTCTCAAATTTTTTCATCAAAATATATGTCATAATATGCGTGGTACAAGTATTTCGCCGAGGCGCCTCGAGTATGCATGTGTCGTGCGGCGGGAAAGATGCAGGTCGCAATTTTCATCTGACACTAAAAAACCAAAAAAAATTTTAATATTCAATAGTATAGCTTCTAGTTAAACCAAGAAAATTGAAAAAAAGTGAAAAATTCAATCATTTTTCGCAAATTACAAAAAAATTTTTTTCCAAAAAAATGAATTTTTTTTTTAATTTGCGAAAAATAATTGAATTTTTCACTTTTTTTTTTAATTTTCTTGGTTTAACTAGAAGCTATACTATTGAAAATTAGATTTTTTTTTGGTTTTTTAGTTTCAGATGAAAATTGCGACCTGCATCGTTCCCGCCGCACGACACATGCATACTCGAGGCGCCTCGGCGAAATGCTTGTACCACGCATGATATGACATATATTTTGATGAAGAAATTTGAGAAGACTCTTGAAATACATAACAATAAAACCTGAAAGTTTCGTTTCAATCAAATATTTGTTTCCTTCCCAAAAAAATCCTCGAAAAAATCGATTTTTTTAAACTTCTAAAGCAGGCTCCCCCCTTAAGGCTCTATAGCCGCATGAACGATCGGTGTCCTTTAAAATGTACCTTTATAATTCCCAGCGATAACTCGAAATAATAAAAAAAAACATAATAATAAAAAAAAAAAATTAGACGAAACAATCGCCGTTCTCGAATAAAAGAATAATCAAAATTATCGTCTAAAATTTATCGCTGAAAATTAAATTAAATGCCGACCAATTTTAATAAAAAAAATTATTTTAATCACAATTTCTCAATTAATTTTCCCGACAATCATTTTCCGAAAATAAAAAAAATAATTAGGGAGAAACGAGAAACATTCAACCATTTGCGTTTATTTAATTTCGCGAATAATACAAAAAAAAAACTATCATGCCACGGAAAATCCCAAAATGGCGGTTACCGGCGTCGTAACGACGCTAACAAAAAAAATGTCCAAAAACTATGCCGAGAATAATCACACGCTTACCGGAGTGTTGTTGATTAACCTCGAAGTCAAATCCCTTCTTCAATCGTCCAATTTCCCCGGTAATCGTCCAAGAAAATCTTCAATTATCCTCGGTAATTTGAATTTCTCCAAAAAAAAACATTGTTTCCAACGATAAGTATTGCGATCATTGCAACGGTAATTAATCGAAATTATTTACAGCGAAAATCACGTCTGTACTATTTGCCACCAAAACGGAAAGTGAGGGAAGACGCCGGCGTGCGTCGAAAATTAGACCACAGGTGGCTCTTCCCATAATTAATCATCCAATGACGTTCAATATTTCTTTTATCGCCGGTATTGTTTTGCTTTTATTCCGGTAATTAAATAAATGATAAAAGAATAAATCTTATAATTTTGCGTCAAAAATTCCGTTAAAATTTTCTATGATGATCTCCTAATTAATTTTTATCATAATCAATTATTATCGAATTAATTATAATTTTCCAGACGTCCTTGATTTCCTCAATTTTCCGCCAATCAGAGTAGAGAATCCAACGGAAAACTTCTCCCATCGATTTTCAATTTCTGCGTCGATAACTTCCTGGAGCAGCTCTCTGTGATTCTCGTCCGTCAGCAAGCGCCTCCTTCCGGCATGAAGGAAAACTCCGGCAAACGCGGGAATATTCAAGGAGGAAAATTCAAAAATAAACGAATTAATTGAATCAAAATATTCTTTCTCGTTTCTCGGGACCTTCCGTCTTGGTGATTTCAATAAGATAAACATTCACCGCGATACCGGTCTAATAACAAAACAAAATATTTGTAACGGCGAAAATATGGCGTTACACTATATATAAATTTTCGTCATTACGGACGTCCATGGCGAAACTGCCATGGACAAACGAGCACTTACTATGGTTTTTCTATATATAATTTTTCGTCATTACGGATGTCCATGGTGAATCTGCCATGGACAGAGGAGCATTTACCATGGTTTTTCTATATTTTATTTTTCGTCATTACAGATGTCCATGGTGAATCTGCCATGGACAAAGGAGCATTTACCATGATTTTTCTATATATAATTTTTCGTCATTACGGATGTCCATGACGAATCTGCCATGGGCAAAGGAGCATTTACCATGGTTTTGTTAGGACTGGAATTGGTCCAAGAGTAGGTTCTTTGGGTTTATCTGTAGAGATACCCTCTACAATGAGTAGATACTTTAACTCGGTGGTTTATTAGAAAAGAATAAATATTTATTTAATTTAAATGATTAATTAGTATCCATTATGTATAATAAAATATAAAGATAACAGGTACCAGTCTCCGAGGTGACTGGTACAATGACACACTGTCGTGTCTGGTTGAGAACTGACCTCTCGAACATTAGTGAGTTCGATTCTTATAGTCAATTATCAGTGTCACATTGCAACATGATTATACATGTAGCAATAAGACGCTGCGTCAAATAATATGTGAAGTAAGTTGAACTCATTAATGTGTTCAACTTCTTTACTGCAATAATGAAATAATTGAACAATATTAAATAATGCTTATGGGGCATAACATTCCTCCCCCCCAGGGAAGAAAATTATTATCCCTGATGATTTTCTCTCATTATGAACAAAAAATATGCCTCATATAACTAGAATTTTACAAGTTTTACGTTTCGAAATATTTTCTTGTCCATAAATTCTTTTTTTTTCTTCTTTCTTTTTCTTGTATTCTGAAAATCGATTGATTATTATTATTATTATCATTATTATTATTATTAAATGCAGTTATTGGATATATGCAGCATCCACAACTGCAATTGCAATTGAATTTTATCCAAAATCTCTATGGTGATAACTCGAGAGTCTCCGCTTTTCCCAAGTCTGGATTATCCAAAATCAATTTTTTTTTTAAATGTCTTTTCCATCGTCCAGTTGCATCTTTCTGTGGAATATTTCGATTAATAGTTTAGAAATTATGTAAATGAAAAGAAATTCATTTGAGTTTATTGGCATCTACTGCGTAAGAGCTATCGTGCACTTGGCCTTGGTGTCATCAATATGGCCATCCTGCTGAATCAGCTCTACAATAAACTTCTGTGTCCTCAAGTCTGCTATACATTTCAGAATTAAGTAAATTGTAGATTGTAATTTTCTACTTTTCCACGTTTCCACTTCAACAAGACTGCTTCCAGCTTCTTCCAGGTTGTTGGTATTGAAAATGGTTAGATTCGTCTTCACTTTTACTATGAAAATCAAGATAAGAATTTTTCTGAGCTCAAGTTCCTTACTTTCCTTCCCCCCTTTGAGAAGTTTAATGTTTCCTAACATTGAATATGAATTTTCACAATTATCTCGTTCACGATTTCTTACTGAAGAATCAATTGAATTTTTAGATATAAATTCATGTGACTTCGATGGAATTTGCTGTCGTTTGAACTTGAATGTGCGTAGCTTTTGCTGACAGTGCACTGAAGTAAATAAAAACTTCTTCTGTCTCCAAATTGTTTCATTCGATTTCCGTATTTTTGCGTGAATAAATTCTTTAATCATTCGTAGCAAAATGAGTTCAAATATGAATTGTGCCATAAAAAAGTGTTCCATATGTGCTAGTGATTTGCACATCTGTGAAGACTGTCCCCAAACAGTCCGAACATCAGTCATCAAAAAGTATCCATTTTTCCGCAAATCTGTAATTTGTGGTCCCCAACGAAAAGCGCAAGGGCTGTCACAAAAACACCG
Source organism: Aleiodes alternator (assembly GCA_963921955.1). Classification (NCBI taxonomy): domain Eukaryota; kingdom Metazoa; phylum Arthropoda; class Insecta; order Hymenoptera; family Braconidae; genus Aleiodes; species Aleiodes alternator. The sequence goes on along the minus strand of OY998115.1, from coordinate 2,229,861 downwards.
TTTAATACAGCGTCGTCTTCGGATATCAGCTCGTTGTTGTCCCGGCTGTATCCGTTTTGATTGTGAAAATTTCCAATGTGTTGGAGCAAACGAACTAGTAAGTCCTTTAATCTTGAACTGTTTTCCCTCATTTTTTCTTTTTTCGAAGATTTAAAATTTTCCTTGTTGCAGGGCTTCACTCGCTATCCGCAAGATTTTTCTTCCGCCATCCGTGAGTGGTGTCAAAAAGAAGAAAATTTGAATCCTGCAAGAGTTACTCGTTCTTGTCGACTTCTGTCGAAACAGAAAATAGCTGTTCCTTGCCATCTGCCAGGTGTACGGCGATTCCTCGGAGGAGTTATCTCTCCTTATTGCATCTTGTGCCATGGTTATTATCATGGTGCGCCTGGATATGTTCTGTCGAAGGAAAAAGAGTGGAGAATTTATCTCGGGTATGGTCGTTTGGGTGCTCTCGTCGATCAGTCCGTTTTCGGCATTTTCTAGCTGCTTAGTCAATGATCTCTGCATCCCTTGTGTGAGAGCTTCATCTGGACCACTTCTCCCTTCCAAATTGATGAATAGTTCACTGATCTTAGTATTTATTTTTGTTATGTATAATTGTACTGTCAAATATATTTTTATTGTAAAAAATAAATTGAGTACTTGACTATCCTTCGAGGTATTCAATAGATCCTTCTCGCAATTTCCAAAATTATCCTTATCCTTATTATAAGAATATTTCAGCAAGTCCTTGTGTTTCAATTCGTTTTCATGGATTAGGAATCCATAAAATTGTGAGAGTTTCACATTCATCAAATATTTTTCCAGTATTTTATTGAACATTATTTTAATCGCTGTTTCTTCCTTCTTCCGTTCTACGTATTTCATTTCGCCAGGTGCTCCGATTGTACGAACGTTGAAGAATGCACGCGTCAGCGTTTTTGACTCGTCGCATCGCCCGATGGTCGTCCACTGCCGTAATTCGATCTCCGCTTCACCTGATTTCTTCATTGAAATTTTTATTTGAATTATTATTTCACGAATAATTGTTTCGACACACTTTTGATGTGTTACTTCTTGTGCTTTTATTCTTGCCTGATACTTTGCGACAGCTTTAATCCATATTTCATCAATTTTAAAGGCTTCTAAGGGCCTTTGCACCTTCAAATCTTGCATTTTAATTCTTGTAGAATGTTCAGTCTCTTGACTTGCAACTGCTGTTGGTCCAATATTTATCTCGTAATTTTCCTCATTACACATATAAACTTGTGTATTCATCATCTTTCGCAAAGATTCTTTTATTCCGAAATTCAACAACACTTGAAGCATTTTATGATGTTCTGTTTGTGAATCTTGAACGTAGGCGGTATCGACGTACCAAAAGTCGAATAATTGATTGTTGATGATTGCTGAATCTGGTTGGCTTCCTTTCGAGATGTTGATTGCATCCATGTTCCTGATTAAAAAGTATCCAACGGACGGCATTAGTGCGAGATGATTTTTCATCTTCCCAGCACAATCAGAATGAACTTTTTCTGATTTTTTCCTTATTTGTCCAATAATCTCATGAACTATCTTTAGTGCCGGACCTTGGTTACCATGTAAAATTCTTACAACACTTGATTTTTGTGGAATTTTAATAATCATTTTCGAATGTTCATTAGATAAAAATTGATGAACTAGATGCTTTCAAGCTTTGACGATGATAGAAAATATTTGATCTTGAGTGTTATCTTGAAATATTGAAATATGAGTATCTGTTGTCTTTACTATCCTTATTCTTATTTCACTCTGTCCATCTCGTCCATAAGGTTGATGTTCTCCATTGAAGTTGCAAAATTCTGCCCATTTTTTGATTTTAATGTTGAGGTCTTGATTGTATCGAAATTCTTTCTCATAACGAGCTGTTTCCTGGTATTCCTTGAGGCTGGTCAGTATCTGAATGTCAACTAACGTAATGACTTCAGCTTGAGTTAAATGTTTACTAAACGGATTTCGACATCGTTCTTGTCCTGTATTATACTGAGTTTGCATTATGTAAACACCTGGATTTGCAATATTATTTATCTGTCTCACCTTGAATACCAGCTTGTTTTTATACTGTACTGATTTGATGATCCATAATCTCAATCTTAGTCCTGTATCCTGCAAGAGGATGGATCTTCTGATGCTGCCTTTGGTGTGAGATGTCCATTGGAGATATTTTTCAATCTCTTGATCCCAAGTGATCGGTATAATCAACAATTTCATCAATAATTCTTTCCTTAAGAATATTATAGTTTCTTCCAGTATTAATGCGGTATTAATATCATCTGATTCAGGTGATAATTCAGGTTTTCCAAACGAATCAAGAATTAAATTTTCATATTTTTCATTGAATCTTTCAATTGTAACTCGATCATGAGGTCTTAGACGATTCGGCTCCATGATTAATCTTGCTATGTCTGTTCTGTAGTATCGACTGATGCTGTTTGTACCGTCAATTGAATTCTCATCTGAATTAGTTTTCAATCGCATGACTTCAACTTCATTCATTTTTCTTCTTTGATGGAAATGAATATTTGCCAACTGCTGAATTCCCTCTTGTTTCACCATGTTATGTTTTCCTAGGCTAGATCCAAGTACCACAATGTTAATGTATGGTTGATAGCCCCACCGCCTTTGAATTTGCCTTCCATCAAGGCTGAAATCGCCTTCTCTGGTTATTGCAATTCCCAGACATTCTGTATACATTTGACTGGGAATGAAACCTTTTCGTTTCAGCATTTTTTCCAAAGTTGAGAATGTTCCAAATACTGAGAATAGACCTCCGATGATTCTCTCATTCTTTGTCTGATAATAATACTCTGCATTTGCTCCTATTGCTTCTGGCTTCTTCCGCAAATCAAACAGCTTATCTGGTTCTTCTCTCAATAAATGTTCATCTAATTTGGGTGAATTAACGATTTCTTCTTGAGATTGTTGCGAGTGTTTTAGGAGTAAACTAACGCTGTGAGATTCTTGGGTAATCTCTATTTCGTTTTGTCTTGAACTCGGACTTGAATTCTCATGAATCGAAGGATGTTGATTTTGTTCTAGATGACAAGATTCTTCTATTTCTATTAGCATCTTTCGATTATTTATCGAGAGATCATTACATTTTGGATCTTTCTTGTGTGAACTCAATTCTTCTTCTATAATTTTCTCTTCAAATATAATTGGATGTTCAGTTATTGAGTCATCCAGACTCTTTTTAGTAATTATCGTTCTCTTGATGATTTTCTTATGCACAGTTTTGATGGTCTTCCGGTTCTGAGTTGACTTGTTGTTTATTGGTGTCTTACTTGTTACTGGAACCAATCTTCGTTCCCGCATTTTTCGGAAATTAAAGCCTCTCCCATTTATCCACAACGTTTTTCCTGGCTCGATTTGTACGCTCAAATCTGTTGATTCTAGAAAATCTTCCCCAAGAATTCCTCCTGAGCACGGAAATTCATTAGGTACCACATGAAATACGTGTCCTAGTTTTTCTTCACCAATTTTCAGATAAATTATAACTTTTCCCAATGTCAAGATGGTTTCTTCAGCAATTCCTTGAAGGAGATCTGTGTTCTCTATGATCGGAACTCCATGACGTAATTTACCGATTTTTATTAGCGAAATCATAGCACCAGTGTCTACTAGAAACGCTGTTTGTTTCTTGAGTTCATTGGCACTTAAAATGACATGCCTCTTCATATTAGCTGAGCTGACGGATTTTATCATTTGTTTCGTTTGTGTTCTCTCCATATTTTCCAAGATCTCTCCTGTTTCACGTTCAATTCCATATGCCATGATGCGATGAATTTTTCTTGACTGCTGGTAGGACTTTTGTAATCCTTTTGCTGACTCAACTTTTTGTCTGTCTGTAAAATTATTTATATTACTCTCTGCATTACCTTTATTGTGCTGGACTGTCGCAATATGTGCTGACTTCGAAATTCCGAGTTTTGCTTTCAGCTTATGACACTGATGAAAGTTATGAGTACTCGATGTGCAATATTTGCATTTTCTTTGCGACTGTTTGTTTGGATTAATAAATTTCTTTTTCGGTCGATTGACCTCTTCATTATAGTGGTCTCCTAGCAAGAGTTTACATTCTGCTGCTGTGTGACCTTCTTTTGCACAATTAAAACAAATCTTGAACTTAGTATGGCGTCGTTGTAGGTCCATTCCAATTCCTGTGACATTTTTGCGGCTGTCTTTTTCTCTTGAACCGTCAAAAATTCCGGAAGCTGTAGTCGTAACCGTATTTTTACTCATGACTTTTTTCTCTTTTTTGTTCAGAAGGTTCTTCTTCTCTGTCGACCTCTGACCCGAATTATACTGTAGTTTCGCTGCTGAGTCCTGCAATATGACCTGCTCAAAGTTCTCTGCTCCTAATTGAGACTCATTGAATGTAGTATAATTCATCGTTTTTACAAAACATTGGATTGGTTGTCTCAATCCTAATTCAAAGCGAATCTTCGCTATGTCCATAGCTAACCTTTCGACACGAGCTGCAAATGTGCTAACGCTCTCATCTGTTCTCTGCCGAATGCTGCAAAATTCAAGTTGTAGTTCCTTCAAAGTTTTCGCTCTGTTTCCTGTCGCTTTTGTACTCCTGTACTCAGACTCTACCAGAGTTATGTTCTCTTTGCCGGTTGGCACTGAAGAGCTCGCACCTTGTGTACTATGCTCAAAATTCTGACTATGGATGTCACTATTTGTTGTCTTACCGACTAGTGATTCCGCTGACATTGATACGTCTACCAAATGTCCATATGTAAATGGCACGCTGACCAAATTTTCCTCGATAACTGACATACTTGTCCGTGACGTTGGCATTCCAACCATACGTCCACTTGCTATTGACGCGCTGGCCAAAGCATCTTTAAAAACTGACATACTTGTCAACGACGTGGACCCGTCTAAATGAACTCCGTCTCCGTACGAGACGTAACTCCTTCAGGTTCTAGTGGAAATCTTCTATGATTCTCCTCCCCCTTCCAGAGATTTGATTTTAACTGTTTCCACAGCTTAAAATCCTGTATTATTCAAAAATGTCGCTAAGTACAATTTGAATCTTCTGCTGTTGGACAACAAGAATAAACGTGAGAAGTTAAAAATTACAAATGCTTTGTTATTCAATACAGTTACTTTCAGCTAATGAGCTTAGCTGGATGTTTACTGCCAAAAACCTCTACGATTTTCTATCCGTCGATAGACTTGTTTCCTTCATGCAACTGAGTAGAATCCTCTTCTCTCGGTCTATCTAGCGATAGTCTATCCGAAGATAGTTGCTCTCGTGATGAAAGCGAGTTTTCCAATTCCAAATTTCGCCAAGTTATTCTCGTACTCACTGTAGTCGTCGGCAATGGTTGATCAATCCTTGCCTTCGAAGAAATCCGCTGCCACCAAATGTTAGGACTGGAATTGGTCCAAGAGTAGGTTCTTTGGGTTTATCTGTAGAGATACCCTCTACAATGAGTAGATACTTAAACTCGGTGGTTTATTAGAAAAGAATAAATATTTATTTAATTTAAATGATTAATTAGTATCCATTATGTATAATAAAATATAAAGATAACAGGTACCAGTCTCCGAGGTGACTGGTACAATGACACACTGTCGTGTCTGGTTGAGAACTGACCTCTCGAACATTAGTGAGTTCGATTCTTATAGTCAATTATCAGTGTCACATTGCAACATGATTATACATGTAGCAATAAGACGCTGAGTCAAATAATATGTGAAGTAAGTTGAACTCATTAATGTGTTCAACTTCTTTACTGTAATAATGAATTAATTAAACAATATTAAATAATGCTTATGGGGCATAACAGTTTTTATATATATAATTTTTCGTCCTTACGGATGTCTATGACAAATCAAGCCATGGACAAAGGAGCATTTACCATGATTTTTCTATATATAATTTTCCGTCATTACGGATGTCCATGGCACATTTGCCATGGATGAAGGAGAATTTACCATGGTTTTTCTATATATAATTTGCCGTCATTATGGATGTCCTTGGCGTATTTGCCATGAATAGAGGAGCATTTACCATGGTTTTTCCATATATTATTTTTCGTCATTACTGATGTCCATGGTGAATCTGCCATGGACAAACACGTAGAAAGATTCTGATGGCAGCCGCCATGCCGAAATTTGCCGCTTTCCATGGAGGTCTTCACCATGGCATTTTTTTCCATGGCGATTCTCTCCATGGTGTTTCTTTCATAGCTTTCCTTTCCATGGCCATCTTTTTCATCACATTCTTTTCCATTGCATTTTCTCAATCGTGGAATTTCTCAATGCGAAATTTGCCATAGAGAAATTTGCTATATCCATGTATTTAATGGTGGATATTTGTGTGATGTTTGAATTTCACAATCATAGAATTTTCATGATTATCAAAAAATCCTCAAATTGTAATGTCATTAATACTCAGAGTATTAGTGCAGATTTTTTCATAGAGATACTTCTGTGAAAAAATGTCTTCATAAAATCGAATTTGATGAAGAGGTTCTTCATAAATTGATTTCTTATAAAGTTTTTTTTTCATATGAAGGAATTTTATAAAGATATTTTCTATGAAATGTATACATATCGTTACCCTAATGACAGAGTTACGCTTTCTATAAGGATTTTATAGCACTGACTAACCCTTTTTAACTTCATTCATGTTTTCTAATCAATATCTCAGAAACTAAGTGAGATAGAGCAATTTCTCTCCCATCCTGTCTTGTAGAGAATCCCAAGGGCTAGAAAAAAATACGGGAGTGAAATCACTCTATCTCGCTTCGCTTTCGAGACATTCTCAAAAAAACAAAATGATTGAAGAAATCAATTCGGTCAATTTTACTCTTTCACTGGATTTTTTTCTAAATTCCTCGGAAACTAAGCGAGATAGAACAACTTTGGTTGAATCCTTTATTATAAAAAATTTCAAGAGCTATGAAACAATGTGAGCATAACATAACTCTATCTGGCTTTGTTTTCAAAATATTCTTACAAACAATTGAAAGAAAAAATCGATTCATTCAATTTTACTTTTTCACTTCATTCATATTTTCATCAATATCTTGGCAATGAAGCGTGATAGAGCAATTGTGCCCCTATCCTGTTTTGTAGAGAATTTCAAGAGCTATGGAACAAGATGGGAGTGAAATGACTCTATTTCGCTTAGTTTTCGAGATATTTTTGAAAACAATTAAAAGAAAGAATGGATTCATCCAATTTGACTTTTCCACTGCATTCATTTAATTATGAATATCTTGGAAACTAAGTGAGATAGAATAATTTTGCTTGAATCCTTCTTTACTTATAGAGAATTTCGAGAGCTGAGAAAAAGCTGTGAGTAAAATCAGTCTATCTTGCTGGGTTTTCGAAATATTTCCTAAAACAACTAAAAGAAGAAATAAATTCATCCAATTTCACTTTATCACTGGATTGATGTATCTTAGAATATCTTGGAAACTAAGCGAGATAGAGCGACTTCGCCTGGAGTCTTTTTTATGGACAATTTCAGAAGGTACAAGATAAGAAGAGGGTTACATTGCTCTATATCGCTTAGTTCTCGAGATATTTTCAGAAACGATTGAAAGAAAAATTCGATTCATGAAAATTTCACTTTTTCACTGTATTTTTTCTTTAATGTCTCGGAAACTAAACAAGATAGAGTAACTTTGCCCTCAGGCTGTTTCGTAGAAAGATTCGAAGGCTGCAAAAGAGTATGCGAGTAAAATCACCCTATCTCGCTTAGTTTTTGAAATATTTTCAAAGGCAATTTAAAAAAAAATCGATTTATCCAATTTAACTCGTTACGAGATTCATTTTTTCATAAATATCTTGAAAACTGAGCGAGATAGAGCAATTCTGCATCGATCCTTTTCTACAGAGAATTTCAAGAGCTACAAAACAAGATGAGAATGAAATCACTCTATTCCGAGATATTCTCAAAAACGATTTCCAAAAAAATCCATTCATCCAACTTCACTTTGCAGCTTCATTCATTTTCTTTCATCAATATCTCGAAAATTAAGCGGGATAGAACAATGTCGGCTGAATCTTTTTTTATAGAAAATTTCAAGAGCCGTAAAAAGAGATGGGCATCACATCACTCTATCTCGCTTTATTTCCAAGATATTCTCAGAAGCAATTGAGAAAAAGAACGATTTATTCAGTTTCACTTTTTTGCTTCATTCATTTTCTCTGAATATCTTGGAAATTAAGCGGGATAGAGCTATTCTTCTCGCTTAGTTTGAGATATTCTCAAAAACAATTGACAGGAGAAATTGATTTAATCAATTTTAAATTTGAAACTAAGCGAGATATAGCGATTTTGCCTGGAGCTTTTCTTATGGAGAATTTCAAGAGCCTCAAATTAAGAAGAGAGTAAAATCGCTTAGTTTTCGAGATATTTTCGAGAGCAATTGAAGGGAAAAATCGATTCATCCAATTTTACTGTTTCACTGGATTCATTCTTTCATGAATATTTGAATGGTTGAGCGAGCCCGCCGCGAAGCGGCGGGCGAAGCTCGTCCACAATTATGAAGAGTGTCTCGTTCGAAGGGATCACTATGTAGTACCGCTACTACACACGAGGTGTCACCACAGTTTCAGCTCCCACCATAAAGCGAAACCCCAACGGCTGCCTCTTACAGCTTGGGTTCCTCATTTTCGTTTAACGTTCGAGATCACGAGGGTGGGATGTAAAAGAGAAAAAGGATTTTTTCTATTATTATTATTATTATTTATTTTTTTTTTTCTTTAATAAGGGACGGGAGTGATCCCTTCGAACGAGACACTCTTCATAATTGTGGACGAGCTTCGCCCGCCGCTTCGCGGCGGGCTCGCTCAACCATTCAATTATGATTCGTGTCTCGTTCTCGGAATCACTATGTAGATGTTCAGAGCATCGAATTTTGTATTTATCAAACGATTCTTTATTGTTATTATTATGATTACTTTTATCTTAGTATTACTTTTTTTTTTTTTTTTTTTTTAAAGTTGAAGATACCATGACTTGGAGTCAGAGTCATTAAAATATGTATTCTTATTTAATTCGTAGAACAGCTTTGGCAAAACTACTTTTGTCTACACGAACAGGACGATTGTAAAACGTGTCAAATGTTTTTGAACGGCCTGACCAGCCCGCCAGATTCTTGATAATGCTGGAAAAAATGCCTCGTTTCAAGGCTGCAGAAGTGGCAGCGTGCCGGGTGCTGTGTGGTGCGAACTCGGCACCTATGCCGCATTCACCCAGGAAAGCCTGAACCCATCTACTGATGGTATCCTTGGATGCAGCCTGATGCGGCTTCCTTGTGGAAATAAACAGCTGATCTTCACTGCCGCGCAGCTTTTTTGTTGTCTCCAAGTATTTTTCTAGTGTGATTGCTACACATAATTCTGGATGGTCCTTAAATCTTGGAATTTCCAAGAGAGGCTGATTAGCTCGAGGTCTGGTTGTTTTGATTTGATCCGGTATTCTTATTGTATAGGAGCAATCTTTAGCTGGATGAATATTATTGATTTTAATAAGTGCAATTGTTTGTTTCCTATGTGCTGTGATCAGAGATAGGAGAACTGCAAGTTTAACTGTCAAACGTGACAAAGTCAAAGATTCTAGTGGATACATTGACATTAATTTCTGAATGATTGGATCTAAGTCATAAATTTCGTCATATTTAGGTTTACTAGGGTTAGACTTGAATGCACCTCTTAGTAAACGAGAGATCAGAGGATTTTTTCCAACTCTGTCTCCACAGATCAAGGAAATTGCCGATCGGTAGGTATTCATAGAGCTGTACGAGATACCTTGATGGAACTTCTGAGTTAACCAGTCCACCACGAAGGATATTTCTGGTTGGAAAACGTTTTGATTGACCATTTGGCAAGAATGAACCCATTCTTCGATTGGCTTTTTGTATTGCTTAAGTGTGGAATTAGTGATTGACTTAAGCAATAAATCGATGGACTTATTATTTAGATTTTTCTTGGCGAAGGCTTGCCGGATAATCTCGCAGCCATCAAATGCAATTTCCCTGCTAATGGATGTTGATCCCTGAAAGGAGATAACAATAAATCTGATTGAGGTTCAAAAAGAACAATATCACTATCTACTAATGATAACCAGAGTGGGTACCAGGCTTGGGATTTCCAAACTGGTACTACGACTATTCCACAGGCTTGGTCCATTTGAATTTTTCTCAAAACCTTTAGAATGAAAGAAAAGGGGGGAAAAGCATAGAAATAGTCATCCCAATTGATAGTAAAAGCATCAATTGAATAAGCCTGAGGGTCCCGATGCCAAGAACAAAATCTATGACACTTGGCATTATCACGGGATGCAAACAGATCTATTTCTGGTTTCCCCAATTTATTGACGATTGTTGCGAATGCCCAAGGTGCTAATTGCCATTCAGTGTCAATGTTATTCACTCTAGAAGCTTGATCAGCGTCTATATTGTCTCTGGAGGAGATATAAGAAGCATAAAGCCACAATCTTCGTTCCTCGCACCAGTGCCAAATCATTTGAGTGATTCTATTGAGGTGAGGAAATTTGATACCACCCATTCTGTTTATGTAAGAAACAGCTGTAGTATTGTCGATTCTAAGTAATAGCTCGCAGTTAGAATTGTCTGATGCAAATGCTAACAGTCCTTTGAATGCTGCAAGTAACTCTAGAGCATTTATGTGGAGTTTCTTTTCCTCGGAAGTCCAATTGCCGAATTGCACCTCGCCGTTGCAATGAGCATCCCAACCAGTTCCTGAAGCATCAGAACTAATTGTCTTTATGAAGTTCAAGCTCCTAATCGGGTTGCTTGCATTCAAGATTTGAGTCTCCCACCAGTCCAGTTCTGGGAAAATAATTGGTGATAATTGCATTGTTGCATCGAAATCGCCGTCTGATTTAATCAGTGCTAAATATTTTCGATGCTCAAAAATTTTTGAATGGCACCAACCGTATGCAACTGCTGGGCAAGCAGCTATAATCGAACCGACGAATTGTGCAAAGGATCTAATGGAACATTCAGTTAATTTTTTCATTGCCATTATCATGGATATTAATTTTTCTTTTTTCTCTTCGGGAAGTTGTATTACCATTAATTCTGAGTTTAATACGAATCCTAGAAATCTGCATTGAGTCTGAGGAGTTAAATTACTTTTTTCTGTATTAATTATAAAACCTAAAGATTCTAGTAATTGTACAGTTCTCTGTACATTCTCTTTACACTTGTCTTCACTATCTCCAATGCAGAGCCAGTCGTCTAAATAGGAGACTGATTTTAATTGTTGACTTCTTAAAAAACTTGCAACTGGTTTTAATATTTTAGTAAACACCCAAGGTGCCGTATTGAGTCCGAATGGGAGACACCCGAACTCGAAAAGGCGCTCCTCCCAAAGAAAACGGAGGTATTTCTGGCTATTTTTGGAAATTGGAACTTGAAAATATGCATCTTTCAGGTCAATATTGGCCATGAAACAATTCCTAGTCATCAATTTGACAGCTGTCCGATGGTCCTCCATTTTAAAATGTTCTGTATCAATGAAACTATTCAGATTTTTCAAGTTTAACACAAATCTCAATTTCCCGTTACTTTTTGGCACAAGGAAAAAATTAGATAAAAATTGGCCATCTATTGGAGGGCATTCACGTATTGCGCCTAGTTCTAATAAGTTATCGATTGCTGCTTTGGCATCTTTTATTTGATTTTTACAGATCAATGACTTTATCGATCCAGTTTGTTGTGGAATTTCTCTGAATGGAATTACATAACCTGAGATTGTTTCTAGTATGAAGGAGTCATTAGTAATGTTGGACCAAGCCTGTTGAAACTCCCTCAATCTGGCAGCAGTTTTACTTACCGACGTTACTTGGGGTCGCTCGGCTGAGCCGGCAGAGGGCGCGCATTTTTCTGCCCCGAGGTTAGCTGCCTGTTTCCTGCTGACCTCGTGGAGGAACCGTTTCTGTGGAATCGGTTTCCTCTGGAGCCCGTCTGACTTGAGGCCTGTTGCACATTCGACGGGCGTCGCCAGTTTAAATTTTTCTTGTTTTGATTCTTTTTGTCATTATTGGGTTTAATAGATAAGACAATTTTCTCAACAGAGCATGCTGACTTGATTGGTTTTGAAAGATCAGCTCCAAACAGCAAGTCATCAGTGACTGCATTTTCCAGGATAGGCTTGTATTTTTCGTCTACACATGGGTAGATGTAAATTTTTCTTGTCTTTGTGAGTTGATGCATCAACTCACAAAGGTATTTGCTTGAATCACAAAGTAATTGCAGAAGCTCTTCTTTATCGATGCCATCTCTCTCTTCATGAAAAATCAAGTTTATTGCTTGGCCCATGGCGACCAAGCCAAGACCACATAAATCCTGATTCATAGCCAGGTATTTATCTCTTGATTTTACTGACTTATTCAGAAGAGAGGTTATCTCTGGATTCAGTGATGGCGTTTGTAAGGGGCAATTACCCTTACGTGGATACATCTCTGAGAGTTCCAAACTTGATTTTTTAATCCCATCAACAATTATTTCCCTCCAACATTCGGCCAGGTCTTCATGAAGCTCGAATGTGTCATTCTTTTTCTTTGAATTGGCCCCCAGTAATTGGAGAGTTTGCTCATCCAATTTGATCGCAGGAGTATTTTCCTTCTCCTCATCAGAATCCTCCGATGATGTCACAGGCGTGTCATCCTCTGGAGGTTGTGAATCCTCAGATTCGTCACTGTCTTCTGAAAGCAGTGAGATGATCTAGATCATACAGCTACCAGAATAATTGGCGCAAAATGTACGATTCTAGTCGTTTCTTTTTTTTTTTTTTTTTTTTTTTTTACCTGATTTTTCGTTGTTCGAAGTAGAGGCTGTCACGGCGGCCACTTCGTCATCGACCAGTTTTTTGTATTTTGCCAATTTCTTTTGTAAAGCTGCAATACGTGCATCTGCATCTGCAGCTGAAGCCTTACGTTTAGGCATTTTTGAATAAAATAAAACTAATAAAATTAATAATGATGTTAATGGATTAAGTGAATTTTCTGTCTCGTAAGTGAAACCGTGGCGTACTCTTCGTGCACAGAAAACGTAATGAGGAACCCAAGCTGTAAGAGGCAGCCGTTGGGGTTTCGCTTTATGGTGGGAGCTGAAACTGTGGTGACACCTCGTGTGTAGTAGCGGTACTACATAGTGATTCCGAGAACGAGACACGAATCATAACTTGGGAACTAAGGGAGATAGAGCAACTTTACCTCGGACCTTCTTCATGGAGGATGTCACGAGCTGCAAAACGAGTTCAGGGTGAAATTACTCTATCTCGCTTAGTTTTCGAGATATTCTCAAAAATAATTGATTGAAAAAGTCGATTTGTTCAATTTGACTGTTTCACTGGATTTTTCCTTCTGAATATCTTGAAAATAAGCGAGATACAGCAATTTCGCTTGGATCCTTTTTGTAGTAAATTTTAAGAGCTAAAAAAAAGAATTCAGAAAAAATCGCTCTATCTCGCTTGGTTTCCGACATATTCTCAATAATGATTAATAGAAAAAATTGATTCATTCAATTTTACTTTTTCACTGAATTCACTTATTCATGGATATCATGGAAAATAAGTGAGATAGAGGTATTTCGCTTGGATCCTTTTTTGGTTATAGAAAAATTTCAAGAGCTACAAGACGAGTTGAAAGTAAAATCGCTCCAGCTTCCTTAGTTTTCGAAATATTCTCAAGAACAATTGAAAGAAAAAGTAGATTTAGTCAATTTCATTTTATCACTGGATTTATTTTTCTTCGAATCTTGGAAACTAAGCAAGATAGAACAATTTTGCCCTCGTGCTGTTTTGTGGAGACCTTTGAAGGCTACAAAGGAGTATAGACGTAAAATCACTCTATCTCGCTTAATTCCCGAGATATTCTCGGAAATAATTGATTTGTTCCATTTGACTTCTTCACTGGATTTTTTTCTAATATCTTGAAAACTGAGTGAGATGGAGTAATTTTGCCGTGATACGTACGGGAAAATCCCAAGACTTACAGAAAAATGCCTTATCTCGCTTAGTTTCCGGAATATTCTTGAAAAACAATTAATAAAAATTAAACCAAACCCGACACGATTTTTCTCCGGCTATGCACACGAGAACAAAACAGTCGGCGAGGTTAAGCAGTTGACGCATGCGCACTGTGCTCCAGAACGCAGTATTGTCGAACAAGCCAAAGAGGTCACCTCCGAAGTCCATCCGAAGCTGAAATTGACATGTTGTAGTATAGGAGCTGAATATTTCCGAGGTTACTCCATTGGCCAGTACGACTTCACGCATTCGTCAACTGATTAACCTCGCCAACTGTTTTGTTCTCGTATTTACAGCCAGAAAAATCGTGTCGAGTTTCTTTTCATTTTTATTAATTGTTTTTCGAGAATATTCGGGAAACTAAGCGAGATGAGGCATTTTTCTGTAAATCTTGTGATTTTTCACACAGAAGCATCACGGAAAAATCACTCTATCTCACTCAGTTTTCGAGATATTAAAAAAAAATCCAGTGAAGAAGTCAAATGGAACAAATAAATTTTTTCAATCAATGATTTCCGAGAATATCTCAGGAATTAAGCGAGATAGAGTGATTTTACGTCTATACTTTTTTGTAGCCTTCAAAATTCTCCACAAAACCACGCAAAGGCAAAATTGCTCTATCTTGCTTAGTTTCCAAGATTCAAAGCAGAATAAATCCAGTGATAAAATGAAATTGAACAAATCTACTTTTTCTTTGAATTGTTTTTGAGAATATTTCGGAAACTAAGGAAGATGGAGCGATTTTACTTCCAACTCGTTTTGTAGCTCTTGAAATTTTTCTATAAACAAAAAAGGATCCAAGCGGAATACCTCTATCTCACTTATTTTCCAAGATATCCATGAATAAGTGAATTCAGTGAAAAAGTGAAATTGGATAAATCAAGTTCTTCTATTAATCATTATTGAGAATATTTCGGAAACTAAGCGAGATAGAGGGACTTTTTCTGAATTCGTTTTTTTAACTCTTAAAATTGACTACAAAAAGGATTCAAGCGAAATTGCTGTATCTCGCTTATTTTTCAAGATATTCAAAAGGAAAAATCCAGTGAAACAGTCAAATTGAACAAATCGACTTTTTCAATCAATTATTTTCGAGAATATCTCGAAAACTAAGCGAGATAGCGTAATTTCACCCTGAACTCGTTTTGCAGCTCGTGACATCCTCCATGAAGAAGGTCCGAGGTAAAATTGCTCTATCTCTCTCAGTTCCCAAGATATTCATGAAAGAATGAATCCAGTGAAACAGTAAAATTGGATGAATCGATTTTTCCCTTCAATCGCTCTCGAAAATATCTCGAAAACTAAGCGATTTTACTCTCTTCTTGTTTTGAGGCTCTTGAAATTCTCCACAAGAAAAGCTCCAGGCAAAATCGCTATCTCTCACTTAGTTTCCAAGATATTCAGAAAAATGAATGAAGCAAAAAAGTGGAACTGAATAAATCGTTTTTTTTTCTCAATTGCTTCTGAGACCATCTTGGAAATAAAGCGAGATAGAGTGATGTGATGCCCATCTTTTTTTACGGCTCTTGAAATTTTCTATAAAAAAAGATTCAGCCGACATTGCTCTATCCCGCTTAATTTTCGAGATATTGATGAGAGAAAATGAATGGAGCTGCAAAGTGAAGTTGGATGAATGGATTTTTTTGGAAATCGTTTTTGAGAATATCTCGGAATAGAGTGATTTCATTCTCATCTTGTTTTGTAGCTCTTGGAATTCTCTGTAGAAAAGGATCGATGCAGAATTGCTCTATCTCCCTCAGTTTTCAAGATATTTATGAAAAAATGAATCTAGTAAAGAGTTAAATTGGATAAATCGATTTTTTAAGAAATTGCCTTTGAAAATATCTCAAAAACTAAGCGAGATAGGGTGATTTTACTTGCATACTCTTTTGCAACCTTCGAATTTTTCTATGAAACAGCCTGAGGGCAAAGTTACTCTATCTTGTTTAGTTTCCGAGACATTAAAAAAAAAAATCCAGTGAAAAAGTGAAATTTTCATGAATCGAATTTTTCTTTCAATCGTTTCTGAAAATATCTAGAGAACTAAGCGATATAAAGCAATGTTACCCTCTTCTTGTCTTGTACCTTACGAAATTGTCCATGAAGAAGTCTCCAGGCGAAGTCGCTCTATCTCGCTTAGTTTCCAAGATATTCTAAGACACATCAATCCAGTGATAAAGTGAACTTGAATAAATTTATTTCTTCTTCTAGTTGTTTTTGGAAATATTTCGAAAACCCAGCAAGATAGACTGATTTTACTCACAGCTTTTTCTCCGCTCTCGAAATTCTCTATGAGTAAAGAAGGATTCAACCAAAATTATTCTATCTTACTTAGTTTCCAAGATATTCATAATTAAATGAATCGAGTGGAAAAGTCAAATTGGATGAATCCATTCTTTCTTTTAATTGTTTTCAAAAATATCTCGGAAACTAAGCGAAATAGTCATTTCACTCCCATCTTGTTTCATAGCTCTTGAAATTCTCTACAAAACAGGATCGGGGCACAATTACTCTATCGCGCTTCATTGCCAAGATATTCATAAAAATATGAATGAAGTGAAAAAATAAAATTGAATGAATCGATTTTTTCTTTCAATTGTTTGTAAGAATATCTTGAAAACAAAGCCAGATAGAGTTATGTTATGCTCATATTGTTTTATAGCTCTTGAAATTTTTCATAATAAAGTATTCAGCCAAAATTGTTCTATCTCGCTTAGTTTCCGAGGAATTTGAAAAAAATCCAGTAAAAAAGTAAAATTGACCGAATTGATTTTTTCAATCACTTTTTTTTTTGAGATTGTCTCGAAGGCGAAGCGAGATACAGTGATTTCAGTCCCATATTTTTTTCTAGCCCTTAGATTTCTCTACAAGACAGGATGGGAGCGAAATTGCTCTATCTCACTTAGTTTCCGAGATATTGATTAGAAGAAATAAATGAAGTTAAAAAGTGTTAGTCAGTGCTATAAAATCCTTATAGAAAGCGTAATTCTGTCATTAGGGTAACGATATGTTTATATTTCATAGAAAATATCTTCATAAAATTCCTTCATATGAAAAAAAAAATTTATAAGAAATCATTTTATGAAAAACCTCTTTATCAAATTCGATTTCATGAAAACATTTTTCCACAGAAGTATCTCTATGAAAAAATCTGCACTAATACTCTGAGTATTAATGATATTACAATTTGAGGATTTTTTGACAATCATGAAAATTCTATGATTGTGAAATTCAAACATCACACAAATATCCACCATTAAATTCATGGATATAGCAAATTTCTCCATGGCAAATTTCGCATTGACAAATTCCACAATGGAGAAAATGCAATGGAAAAGAATGCGATGAAAAAGATCGCCATGGAAAAAACGCCATGGAAAGACTCGTCATGGAAAGAATCACCATGGAAAAAATTACCATAACGCCATGGAAAGGAAAGCTATGAAAGAAACACCATGGAGAGAATCGCCATGGAAAAAAATGCCATGGCGAAGACCTCCATGGAAAGCGGCAAATTTGTGATGGCGGCCGCCATGGCGGCTGCCATCAGAATTTTTCTACGTATTTGTCCATGGCAGATTTACCATGGACATCCGTAATGACGAAAAATTATATATAGAAAAACCATGGTAAATGCTCCTTTGTCCATGGTAGATTCGCCATGGAGATCCGTAATGACGAAAAATTATCTATAGAAAAACCACGGTAAATGCTCTTTTGTCCATGGCAGATTCCCCATGGGCATCCGTAATGACGGAAAATTATATATAGAAAAACCATGGTAAATGCTCCTTTGTCCATGGTAGATTTGCCATGGACATCCGTAATGACGAAAAATTATATATAGACAAACCACGGTAAATGTTCTTTTGTCCATGGCCGATTCCCCATGGGCATCCGTAATGACGAAAAATTATATATAAAAAAACCATGGTAAATTCTCCTTCGTCCATGGCAGATTCGCCATGGACAATCGCCGTTCGTAAAGCAATGGTTCGACGATTTGTCCATGGCGCCATCCATGGTTTTTCTTCGAAATGCTGATGGCAGGTGCCATGACATATCCCATGGATTTGGTCATGGCAGCATCCATGGTAAGTCCATGGCAGCTGCAATGAAAATTTTCATACGTGAAGTATCGATACTATGTGACTACACTCGTGACTATGGAAGTTTTCCATGAAAACTGATTGCAAATTATTTCAAAAATCTGAATCTTTCGCTGACGGATCCAAGCTTGCCCGGTGACTATAATTAATCAATTAACTGTAAGTCATCACACATGAAGGACTCCACCCTCTATCAAATCTTTTATCATCGGGAGCTCATTGAGTATTGAAATGATTTTACACGCCTTCAATAGAGGAACTGAAGCTATTGTTAAAAAACTTAGAATAGGATGATTAACGGATTGATTCAGTCCAGCAGTTTCTGAATATGATCTGTACCCGTGTAGAAAAAACATTACTCTTGAAGATCTTTCAAAGATCTCTTGTCTATCTTCGGAGAAATCTTTCGGAGACTGTTGAAAGATCTTCATAAGCTGTCATGCAAGTGTCAGTATACTAGATCTTTTCATATTTTTCTTTGTCACCATCATCGGTATGTCTCTTGTCTTTTGAAGGTCTTTTTTGATGAATTTTTTAAAACTCGTATCTTGCTAAAATAGCGGTTTAGACTCAATTTTTGCAGACAACTTCGAAAAAAATTTCTCAGGCAAAGCACTCTTCTCTGTACATTTCTCTCGAACCAGATGGAAAGAATTTGTTTCAGAAAATCGTGACTATTTTGGGAATCTTGGAATGATCTCTGAGAGTGGTTCTTATTTCAAATAATGAGAACTTGCATCTCTCTGTAATTTTTATTGAATTATCTGAGAAACTGAATGAAATTATTAAAATGATACAAGTGTATGGAATATATTCGAAGAAATGATCGAAAAGGGCATTTTTTTAAACATATTTTTAATTATAGGAGATCATAATTGCAAAAACTGCTCTACCCCCACGAAAAAAGTTATAATCTAAAATGTGAGCAGATATAATTTCTTATAATCACTTATATTCCTATGATATGTCCAGTTATATCTTCTAAATTATATTTTTCTTTAAATATATCCAGTTATAATAAAAATTATATTATGATATAATTAGAATTATAACAACAAGATATATCCTCAGATGTGTCTTTGATAATATATCTCAGAATATATAAAGATATAAGATGATATATATCTGCTCAAGATAATCAAATTATAATCGAGGTTAGATCCTCTGATTATAAAACAAACTATGAAAATATATATACTAAGATATATATATTATTCATGATTGAAATGTAACCACAGATAGATCTACAGAATATAACGGAAGTTATAAAAATATATATGCTGCTATATATTTGTGAGTTAGAATTAAATTCTAAGCACAGATAGATCTTCAGGATATATCGAAAATTATAACAAATTAAGGCACGTCAAGAAAATGTATTGGAATTGATAAAATTTTATATAAAATAGGATTTCAACGAAAAAATAAGAGATAGCAGGAACTAAGGAGAGTCCTATATTCTTTTATTAAAGCTCAAGGTATCAATATATAGGAAAGAATATATTTCGAAAATAATTAAATATAAAAAATTGTAATTTTCATGATTTTCAATGCATTATACAACATTTCATTATACAACATTTCGTTATAATTAAGGTAAATAGAATACATGCAAAGTTAAATGCAATAGTTGAATACATATAAAAAGTGTTTGAGTGTATGTAGGCAGTCCATGTTCTCGAAATTAAAATGGCGTTCGTAGCTCCGTGGTACAAAGCGTAGGTTTACTAATCGTAGGGTCGTGCGTTCAAATCCTCGGGTCGGTAGAATTTTCATGCGAAAGAAATGGTATTTCGGGTCACGAAGCGATAGGGAAGCGTCTTAGAAGGATAGTAATTGCTATCAAACAAATGTGATGAACTAAAATTCCTCATTATTTTGGAAACAAAATTGTATTTTGGTAGTGGTAACTGAGATTATTCTTTTACCATCTCAGTTTCGGTTTAAGGCTTAGTTTCAATTTCAGAATTTATAATAGAAATTATAATAAAAAATTATGATTTTGGTCTTAGAATCTAAATTAGAAGACCGAATTATATCCTAAAAATATAAGAAAACGGCAAAATGTCGTATATCTTGGAGTTATTTCTTCTTATATTCTAAAATCTATCTTTACTCATATTCGAGGATATATTTTCAGCTCTATTTCAGGATAGAATTTTTTTCGTGGGGGTATACGAATTTGTCGTTAAATTCAAATGCTTGAATAAAAAAGCTGATGATAAATGTAATTAATGAAGTTTGTGAAAGAGAGCCTCGGAATTGATGGACGATAATAGGAGAATGGCAAGGCCTCTGCTTTTCCTAAAAAATGGGTGAGGGAAAAAAGATCGTAGCATCCATTTGCTTATCTCTCACAGTGTAGAAGCTGATTAATAATCAATTTCTGCAGAAATCATTCGATGATTTGATACCAGCTATTAAATAATTTCTCCAACTTTCATGAATTCTCAACTGAACGATGGAACCGCAACTCATCATCTCTGAAATTCTACATTCATCCTTAACTTTTTCAGGTATTTTCCGTAAGAGAATGAGTTTCAAAGACAATAAGGCTGAACGGCATACATGTTTCCTGTATTATGAACAATGAGTAGAAAATATACATTTAGTAATTGTGCTACTGGGATAACAGTTAATACTTCATCATCATTAACATCCAATTTGTGAATTAAATTGAGAGGTTCTGCAGGATGATCATCTGAAGCAGGTGTGAAAAAAAGTGTTTTGCACATTGCACTTCTTCACAATTACCAACGTTTCTGATACATCAATACAATTCTCGCAAATTCCTTTTTTGCATGGACAATCAGAAACCCGAAGGAAGGATTCAATAATCCCGATTGAGCGTTCATTATCAGTTATATATGCTACACAACTCGAATTTGTTTTTTTTTCTCGTGTAAGATGTTGATGAATAGAATTCTCCATCCTTTACAAGACACTCGAAGGAGTATATTGATGTATGATTGAGTCCGAATCGGAATAGCGCTTCTTGATAGTTCTGAGGAACAGTTGCCAACCTCTTAGCTTGCCCAGCGATGGCAACACCATGACTTACATATTGAAACTTCCGGCGATGAGTTCCCTTTTTATCAAGTCTTTTATAATACATTTCGATTCCGCTGCCTTCTTCTAAATATTTTTCGCTCAATCCTTCTAGCGTCAAATATACACACCTCTACAAATGCTAATTTGAGCACATCTCGTGTGGCATGTACTAATGATGTCAAAATACCGTTTGCATTTTCGAAAGGAAAACGTGTTGATACCCATAATGGACCGTAAGCTCTTACAATTGAAGGTAAATGAAGAAGCGAATGCAAGTTACACGTCATAAATTCTTCACCGTATAATCGTTTGAAGATGACAACATAATTGTACAAGAAACGCAATGCAGTCTCGATTTCCTCTTCCGAAAGACTTTTTTGAAATAATATATGGAGCCTGGAACTGAGCAATTGGTGGTGAGCCAAATATTCCTCATTCATAATGCCGTTGAGGATTACAACTGAATAAATCAGTAGCCAATTCATAAGTTCCGATGCTTTCCAGTATGCAACATCATTAATCCTTCCCGGCAGTCTTTCAACGAATGATGGAGGTGTTATAGTAGAAATGCGATCACGAATAGTTTTAGAATGTCTGGAAATCGACGCAGGATGATCTCTATATTCGGGCTCAATCCATATACGGAATAGTAATTTACTGATTCCGATTAATAAATGCATACTGTCTACAACAGTGTTTTGAATGAAGTCAGGAAGAATTTCAGGCATCACCGTGGGTCCCTTTACACCGAAAACTGAACGTTCGTTTTCAATTGCCTGTAATGCAAAACTCTCTGTTTCTTCCGTCGTTCGTAATTCGAGATCTTCAGTTTTTTGATAAGTTCGTTTTCGGCTGACTGATATTGTTTCAATTTTGCATTTGTGGCAACCATATTTCGAATTGTATTGCTTCATGTTTAAAAACGAAGCTTTAGCAGGCAAATCGCATGTAGAGCATAGAATGACCACTTTCACATGAACTTGTCTCCCTAAGTCCTCGATGTAGAAAGGCATACCCTTCTCCTCAAATTTTTGTAGATTGCGTGCAAGTGGACTCAAAAAACGATTTGCTTGAGGTTTCTCCGTCCCAGCCCATAGTCCAACTAACAGCATATTACTTGATTTCTTTCTTTCAACAGGTGATAATTCATTAATCATACAATATTGTGGCCATATGCTGAATTTCGATGATTTATAGAGAGGTACACCATCTGAATTCCACATGAAAGAGAGATTAGTCTGACATCTCAAATCTACAGGTGATTCGTCGTTACAGAAATTTCTATATATATCTCCATCATAAATATCTTCAAAATTATAATTATTTTCTTTTTGTCTCTCGAAACGATAATGCAAATTGTTATAGAATCCAGGACGGTTGAACAGCGCAGCTAGCTGTGATTCAAGTGGAACTGAAATGAAGTAAGAGGTTTCCTTTGAATCAGAGCATTCCTCACACTGATCAACTGTACTTCTCAGAACTGTGAAACATTCTGAACAGTAATAATTTCTCTCCAGAGGGATTTCCCCAACCAATTTGCCCAACCATTTCCGAAAAAGGTATAGAAAGTGCCTGAATTAGTCAGACGCGACTTTTCTCATATTTTCAGGATTTTTTTAAGAGTGAAGACCTTTACGAAAATTCTTGGAAAAATTACTCAACAATTCTGGCATGCTACTGCATGTTCTCTAATTTTTCCAGATTTTTTCACGACATCCCTCATTGCAAAAAAAATGAGGAATCACTAAATGAAAAGTGCCTGAATTAGTCAGACGTGACATTTCTCATTTTTTTTAAGAGCGAAGACCTCTACGAAATTTTTTGAAATATAACCCAATAGTTCGAGCATGCTGGTGCATATTCTCAAATTTTTCAGATTTTTTCGCAAAGTCCTTCATCCCGAAATAAATCAGAATTATCGAGTGAAAAATGCACAAATTAGACAAACATATATTTTCTCATATTTTTTGGATTTTTTTTAAGGTACAGACATTTACAAAAAATTGTGATTTTTCACCCAATAGTTTCAATGACTTTCAATATTTTTTTCAAGCGTGGTGGGAGGCTGACAATATTTATCCGGATATCTACACTCTGATTTTGGAATTAATAATCAAAGAAATATGGCACCTTCATGGGTTAAAAGAATATCATTTCCTTCGTTGGATGCATTGAGCTTTTCTCTTTTAGCCTTGGCCTTCCGACGAAAAATGGTCCGATCCGATAATGTTTCGTAGTTGCGAGAGGGCATGCTATGTGTGTAGATCCTTCAGAATATGTATTTTTCTATTTCCAGTGAATCTTAGGCAGTGAATCTTTGCGATCTGACTTCCTCCGTTTCTTTTCCACTGCTTTCAAGTTGATAATGTGAACGTTCAGGAAAAAACTCAAAAAACTTTTCGTTGCGATACGCTTTGTTTTTCGTAATTCATCCGAATTATACGCATGAATGTCGCTGACGTTGGTATTCAAGGTCGTCTTACTTGGTAACTAGGCGACGAAATATTAAATACAAATTAAATAAAAGCAGTTCGGTGGTATTTTCAATTGCCCCAAATAGGCAAAACGAGAATCAGTGCGTGTTTTTACATTTTCTTCATAGCTCGCTTTCATTACTAACAATATGCTCTGGTACAAGGTGCTTTGGAGGAGTGAACCGCGAACAGTGAGCACTGTTAAGGGGGTATTCTAGTCTAGAGACATGAATTTTAGGTAATTTTTAAGGTGTCGTAAAAAAAAGGCGATTAATATTTTTACTATACATTTTTTTTATCAGTTATTTATTAATGTTACAAGAGTACAGAAGAAAAAAAAAAAAAAAAAGGTAAAAATTTTAAAAACTGGAAGCTGATGAAGTGGGTCGTCTCAAAAAATTGGCACATAAGCATACCCATGATTTCAACCCTCCTAGTCATCTGAAATGAAAAAAAAAAAAGATTATTAATCTGCAATGATGTCGCAAGCGCATGAACTAGCAATAAGTAAAAAAAAATTTTTTGACAAAATGGCGACGGTTTAAAAAAAAAACGATTTTTTTTACCATTTTTTTGAGTTTTTCGAATTTTTTAAAAATAGTAAAAATTGACATTTGGGGATAAGGCTAGTTCATACTCAAGAGAGGTATATAAAGAAGATTCTCTGAAAATTTCAAGTGAATCGGTCCAGTAGAACTCGAGAAATCGTGGGTATCGTATTGAAAAAGTCTGTTCTGAGAAAAACGCATTTAAAGTTTCGCGTAAAGTTTTTCGCTGTCAAAGTCATGAAATGATATGTTATACTTACTTTTATTCAATCTGCCATTCCTGCTTCATACACACACACACACACACATATATATATGTATATATATATATATCCTTTATATACATATATATAAAGGAACAAAAGGTTCAACTGAGAAATATAGATTCAGGTAGACGGAGAATCCCTAATGTCTTTTGTTCGATTAGACCCAGCCGAACCAGTTTGGAGGCTGGGTCAGTAAAATGTCTATATCTCCGATAATAATTTAAATTTTTGAAAATCCTCTCGTAGACATATTCTTGAATAGTTAAACTTTGAAAATATGAAAAAAAAACGATTTTCTTGAAATTCTACACTAGAATACCCCCTTAAGCACATTGAAATTGATCCTAGAAAAGATTACGTGATGGCGGAATGGAAAGGCAAGCTTTACCCAGCAGATGTACTTGCGAAAAGTGGTAAGTGAAGAATTACTTTAATCGATGGAAATATTACAGATGGATTGCGTCTGATAATTTCATCAAGAATCTGAGGGAATTTCTCATGAAAACCATAGGTCAAAAGTGATTTTTTTCAATTTTCCAAAATTTTCATTTTTCGCTCAAGATTTAAAGGTTAAATCCTTTTATTTTTGAAAAATCCAAGTTTTTCAAGAATATCTCTAATTCTATTAATCCCAACGACTTGGGTTTGAGCTTAAATGAAAGGTGGCCTCATCTCCATTTATGTAATTCAACGGAAAGAATTATCAAATCTTCAAAGAACTTATGGGTGAAAACTCATTTCCAGGAAATGGCCTATAAGTATTTGAATAATTGATTTTTGAAAAAATTTGATCCACATAAATCGATGAGGAATGAGTTCAGCTTCCTTTCGAGATTAGCGCCAGGTCACTACGAACAAGAGAACCGAAGGTATCGCCGAAAAAGTGAATTTTTCCCACTTTAAAAAGCGGTCCTCTTTAAAACTTGACCGAAAAAGTAAAAAAAAAAGAAATTACAATAATAAAATTAACACACTTTCCACCTAAAAATGCCTCGGTAGAGTGTCCATATAATGAAGGGGAAAGGTGGGGTGAAATCACCTCATCTTCTCCTATTTGATATTTTACCGGATTCAAAGGAAATGAGAGGTTCGGGGAAGCTGAGGAAAATAGACAGTTCATTGGAAGAATCTTCCCTGTAGCTCTAATTTTTTCTATGAAGTAAGGTCTTTAAAAAAATTGTAGCCTGATTATTCCTTGGGATATTTTATGAAACTCGTGAAACAACAGAAGCAACTCATTTTGTTTGTAGAAAAAATTACGAAATCTATGATCGATAGAGGAATTCCTATGAGAACCTTTTTAATAAATGGGAATGAGAGCTACGAAAGAAATGATATCAAAAATTTCCCCATCTCCCCTAATCTTTATATATCCCATAAAGATTGATTTTAGAGAAAAGTAAACTTTTCTTGTTTTGAGTTTTTGATGATAAAATATACAGTCAATGGTCTTTTTTTAAAATGGAAATCGTCTCTTTATTGCAGCACATAAAACAATATTGGATAATATGACCTTCTCAGAAACTGGAGAAATTATACCAGATGATGAAAAGAAAAAAGAAAAACAAGCTGAAAAAGAGAAAGAGAAGAGAGTAAAAGCTCAGATGAAAAAAAATGACTTAGAGTTATTAGCTAGAATCGCTGATAGGAAATTAAAAAATTGTGAGAATAGAAAATCTGATGATAATGAAAGAGAGGCAAGAAAAAAAGAGGGAACCAAACCTGTCCAAGAGTCAGTTGAGCGAAAAATTTTCAAAAATTGTAAGAAAGATGACACAATTGATCATGGAAAAGTTACTAGTGCCGAGAAAATGAAGAATGAGGTAGCTTTGAAAGGAGAAAATAGAATTTCAGATGGATCCAGTGATGAAAATGAGAGTGATAAAATACATGCAAATATCAAAGCCGTCAGGAAGATGAAAAATATAACGGTGTCCAGCAATTCTGATGATGAGAACCATATGAAAATATCACCACCGAGTAAGAACCATAATGAATTCAATGCTTCGATGCCAGGATGTTCCGAATGGAAAGACGACCAAGCAATAAAAATCAAATCGAAAGATCCAGAACAGAGAGAACCTACAGCTATCATAAAGAATGTGAAAGGAGACAATGCACATGAACACCATGAGACTGGAGAACAAATCCAAAAAAGAAAAATAATTATGAAAAAATCAAATGAGGGCGATGGTGATACGAAAATACATGATCCTGAAGATGGTACTTGTGCAGATCACCACGAAATATCTAATCTGGAGAAAAAGCCAAAGAAAATGAAGAAAATATACCAAATTGAATACGTTGATAAAGACATGGTAATTATTTTCACAACAAACGAAATGAGCAATATTACATTAATGAGTAATTTCTATATTTTTTGTAGGTTGAACTGGAAAAGGGCAGTGGTGTTGTCATCGGGGTCACAGACTGGGCAGATATTGAGCGCACTTGCAAAGCTCCAGGTACCATGGCATGTGCACTAATGAGATTGATTATGGGGGAAAAATTACTTGTGAAAAATGCAAAGCAAGGAGATGCAATTCCCAAAGTTGTTTTCCATGCCATTTATAGTAAGATCAATTGATGATAATCACAAAAATATTCTTCTTGTATTTTATCACGAAGATTCCAATTCAATATCCACTTATATAATTTCAATTAATTAATAGCAGAGCCCATAATATAACCGAGGGAGTTAATTCTCTTTGAGTGATAACTTTTTTCTCATGTTTTCTGAAATAAATTCAAGTTAACACAGTTTTTAGTGTCAAGTAGTATAGGCTTTATTCTTTCAACCAATTACTAGTATATTGTAGATGCAAAGAAATTATCTAGAAATTTTTTATCATTCATCACTACATTCAGTTTCTGAATAATACAAAGAAAGTGAATCTAAAGTGATATTTTTCAGCAAAATCAATTTATTCATTCACTTGACTGCACTTCTAGATGATAAATTAAATCTTCATTATTCTTCAGATGCCTGCTGCTGTCGGTTCAAAGAAAATAAACAGTCATTCAACGAGTATACGAGGTCAATCACTAACTTGTGCTGGCGAGAAAAAAATCGAGTTAAAAAGGGTGACAAAGTAGACGAAAAGGAGCCTACATCTGATGCTGATAATGATATACATGTCAATGATCACCAGCTCAAGGTCGATAATAAAAATAGTAACTGTGAAGCCGATGGAAAGAAGGAAAATCATGGGCAAGTCAATGATGATTCCCTTCTTCACGCTAAAGCAGAAAATGGAAGAGGTGAGAAGAGAAGTAGAGAAAATAGTGAGGAGGAAACTGATGGGGCCAGGGAAAAAATGAAGAAAAAGAAACGTGGCGATAAGGAGGGGCTGAAAGAAATCCGTGAGGAGTCGAATAAACAGCCCGGTCATGACAGTAGAGATGGTAAAGAGAAGGAAAAGAAGAAGAAAAGGGAAGGAGGAAGGACCGCGAAATCAGTCACGATAGGAAAATTCGAGAGTCCAGCTATGATGAGAAACGTGGAAGAAACCC
The DNA here is from genome assembly GCA_963921955.1 of Aleiodes alternator. NCBI lineage: Eukaryota > Metazoa > Arthropoda > Insecta > Hymenoptera > Braconidae > Aleiodes > Aleiodes alternator. Next base: position 2,201,851 of record OY998115.1, on the reverse strand, counting down.
GGAAAACGACCGAAAATACGAGAAGTATCGACGTGAAGAAATGTATCGACGTTAAGAAAAGTATCGACGTGAAGAACAGTATTGACGTGAAGAAAAGTATCGACGTAGAGAAAGCCGTGGCGACTGGCACGACGATAAGAAGAAATTCGAAAGAAACACTCGGAACAGTAGTAGGAGTGGAGAACGAAAAAGAAAAGATCGGTATGAAAAAAGAGAAAGAGAGGGTGCGTACGAAAGACTGCGTGAAGGAAAAAGTAAAAGGAGTAGAAGCAGAGGAAGGTATTGAGAAAATGTTAGCTCACTATTGTTACCTCAGAACGCACTGTCAACTTTGAAATCGGTATTTCATCAGGATTCCATATTTAAGGACTGTGGAGGGTAAAGATGACTATGAAGAGAAATATTTGATTTTTCGAACAGGGATGGAAGAGATAGTTTTGAATCGGCTCAATTTTTTTTCAAATGTTTATCCGTTCGGTTTTAAAGTAATTAACGATCAAATTTTGTCTTATATATGAGCTCTGATGCACCAAACCTGTCCTAGCACGAGACTTTGTCACCAACTCAGGTGGTAACAAAGTCTCGTGCTAAGACAGGTTTGGTGCATAAGAGCCCATGGATAAAACGCGAGTTTGATAATCAATTCCTTTAAAACTCATTGGATGAAAAATTTGGAAAAAATTAAGGTGATTCAAAACAATTTTTTTCATCCCTGTTGAAAAAATCAAACTTTTCCCGTCATTTTGTGTTTACTCTCTAAACTCCTTAATAATCTTCGTCATCATGTTTAGGCGATTTCGCCAAGAACTAGGGAAGTAACCAAATGTCTGTGATGACCTTTCCTTCAGCTACCATTTTTCTGAACAAAAAGGTAGATGGCATTTTTTTAGGGAAATAAGAGGTACAAGGAATGTCTTGATAAACATTTATTTATCCCCCCTAGTTTTTGAGATGCTGCATAGAAGCCGATGGGAAGGTAACATAATTGACTTAATTTGTTCCACTCTTCAACTGACGAATTGATTTTTCATTTTTCATTATTCGTTTTTTTATTTTTTCGTTATTAGTAATTCAACACGCTGATACATTGATTGTATTAGATTTAGTTGATTTTGACTCAATTATTTGTTTTCTTTCATTGAAATGAGGAAATACCAATTGGTGTTAACGGGCTCATCCTTTGATTCTCACCACAGGATTCGTTCTAACGGATGAATTCAATAAATTACCAGTGATTGATACTACAATACTGGAAATACTAGGATTTTCATAAAAATGTTTTGAAAAAAAACGGAATATTTATTTTAAATAATTTGAGATGCCTTTTGAAATTACATAAGATGTTTGTTATTTCTTACATTATTGTTTTGATTCTGTATTTATAAATTCTTCAATAAATTTTCCAATTTGAATTCTTGATCGTCCATTGAGTCATATACAAGATCGTTTAACTATGCATACAGTTTTCCCTTCCGATAAAAAAGAATAATCGGCTGAGTAATAATGTAGGGAGTAACGGTGAGTTTATATCACTGTGGTATTTTTTATTATAGAATAAGCAGATCCAAATATATAATAGCAGACTGATCGAGATGAAGAATACAAAAAGATCTTCTGAAGAGAGAAGATCTTGTAATGGAAAAAAGAGAAAGGATACTAAAAGATCTAGTATACTGACATTCACAATATGTCTATTGAAGATCTTTCAACGGTCTTCCAAAAATTTTTGAAAGACCTCCGAATGATCTTCAAGAGTCAATTTTTTTTTTACACGGGTAGAATCATCGTCATTCCTCAATCGTGTCTGAATCTTATTATGTCGATTCCGTTCGGACATCCGGACGACCAGTGGTTTCAGTCTATTCCATTGACTCTTACCATAGAGGTCCAATAAGTAATCTCTAATTTTCCACTAATAGTCACAAAATCGAGAAATACTTATCATCGTCTCAACCTATCATTGTTTAATGTTTTCTGACAATTTTTTTAGATTGAAGTCAACAGTCTCCTTCTTTTTATTCAGATACATTGACCAGACAGGAAATATTGGCAGGATCTACTTGTTTATCGCGTCATTCTTTCTCTTTTTGTCTGTAGAGATTCATTTTCTCCCCAAGTTTAATGAGAATATCGAAAAGTTTTTTTTCCATATTATCGTCTGCTTTTTAAATTTTGAACATCAAACCTCTTTAGCTGATCGATGATATTCCATGTATCTTCTTTTTCCCATTATTGTTTAGCGTCATCGTGAAGCGTGCAGGATTCATGATGCTATCAAAAACAACGATGAGGATTTTCTTGACAGATATAAAAAAATGAAGTACATTACAATGTGAGCCGTGCTGGAGTATCCAGAGAATTGAGATTTTTTTACTGAGCGAAAAGGAAAATATGAGGAAAAAATATAATATGAATTTATGGAAAGGAGAGAACAGAAAGACAAAAAAAATTTTCATAAATTCATTACAGTTTAAACCTACACTTTTATCTCCAAGAGAAATCATTTCACAAGAAAAATTGAATAAAATGTCACCTCCATGGAATAGCAAAAAAAAGCCTGACAACATTTCCAATCATAAATAACATTAAGAAAACCAATTCTACCTTTCTGGAATGATTTTTTTCTCATCATCTCCTGTTGGAAAAAAAACTGAATTCCTATATTTTTTTTCCCATCGCATTTATAGCTTCCCGGTAAATGTATTTCATATTGCCATCGTTTTCTCAAGCAATAAATCAATTTAAGGTGAAAATTGAACGAATTGGAATGTATTTTTTCGTAAGAAGAGACGTTGAATTTTGGGATTTTAGTATTATCCACGCGAGAGTTTTGGGGGGAGTAATTCGATTCAACAGGGCTGATACGTAACTGACAAGTCCAACGAAACAAAAGGAATTTGTTGCTTTTTTTATTTAAAGAAAAACGATGAAAATTAATTATTTTAATTATAAGAATCACATGTTATTAATTTATTGGCCTTCATAACTGTTCAAAATAATGAAAATATTTAAAACACTTTGACAGTAGAATGTTCGGAGGAAAGCAAACCCTTCATCGTCTGTGCCACCAATGCAAGTCTGCTGCGAAAATGATTCTTTCAACTTCATTTTCTGGGTTAGTGTGAATTGTGATGAGGACATATTCAATTTTATTATATTAGTTTTCGATTGTTCAAAATTGTATTAAACTAATCTTCGAAAACACGAAACTTCGCCACCCGGGAAAAAATGTTCAGATCTGATCAGATCTGATTAGATATTGAAATCAAAATTAGGTGAATAGACAAACATGACCAGGCAGAATCGGATTTTCATATTATTAGGAAGGACAGTCATAGAACTATAAATATGGTCTCTTTTAAGATCTTTTTCAAATTGAAATTTAGCTGTAAAAAAAGAATTCACAATGTGTCGGATCTGTGCTCATTTCATTATTATAGAATGTTATATTTATTTTCATGCATGATTCTTCATTCCATTTGGGCATTCTCAACTTTTCTCCAAAGTCATTTCCTCAAATCATTCTAATCTTCTTCAGTGATAACGATTTGATTTTCAATTTGAATCGGTATCAAGAAATCGTGTGATAGTTGAGTGGTTAGAGTAGCAGACTAGTAATCCTATGGTCTCGGGTTCGATCCCGCTGAAGTCCACGTTTTTTCGATTTTTTCTTCTTAAAAAATTTCAATTTTCATTCATATGTTTAGTAAAGACTTCAGATTTTTATTTATTTTTGATTGTTTCTAAAAATTTGAAATGTTCAATTTCGGATTTTGTGCAGATCCAATTGGATCTAATTGGATCTGATCAGATCAAATTAGATCTGATCAGAGCGTGCCAATGTTCAGATCTGATCAGATCTAAGGAACTCAGACCTAACTAGATCTGATCAGATCTAATTTGATCTGATCAGATCTAGTTTGATCTGATCAGATCTGAACATTTTTGCCTGGGCAGTGGTAGTAGAGTGGTTTTTGCCGTAAGAGCCTATGGATAAGCATTTGAAATCATGTAATTTAACAATTTTTTTTCTCAGTCACCAGATAGTAAGTGCATTTATAATTCAGATGTATGGTATATTTTTCTATAACCATGTAAAATTTCAAGCCTTGCCGTTGATATTTGTGGTCACTTTGGGTGAGGTCAATATTCGATCGAGATGTTGCCGACGTTTTGAATCATCAAATTGATGAATGTCAGAACAAATTTCCTTACTCTCCTGATTAAATATTTTCGAGAGAACTTTTTGGATATATTTCCGGAGGAATCAAACTTTAGAGGATTAGGCACATGATGCTTTTTTTGTAGAGAATGTTTTCTAGAACAAAAATCGTTTGATAAATTCCTCCAAAACCAATAATTTCTGAGGTATTCGAGAGATAAGCTCATGATTCCTAATCTTCTCCATTTTTCCTTCGTTTTTCCGAAGTAAAAAATATGTAAATTATTCTGTGAATATTCTCGAAACGAGTGGATCCGGAAGGATTTATCACGATACCTTTTTCTCAAAGGATTTTCCCTTTCTTCGAAGAAAGTTCCTTCATAAATTTTTTTAAGACCAACGGTTTTCTCAATATTTGTCAGATAAACCCTCTCCAATGTTCAGATTCTTTGAATTGATCGTCTCTGTTGGAAAGCTATTCATATTATTTCAAAAATATCTTCAGTATCATCTTCAAAACGAGTTGCTTCATGAAAAATGAGAAATAAACATCTATTGTACAAAATTTCTTTCCCTACAAAATGGTTTCACAATAAATTCTTTCAAGTCCTTCATTTTTGGAGGCATTCAATAAACTAGCGAAATTCGATTTTCGAACTTCTCATCTTTCACGAAGTAATCACTAACAATTCCTTACCTGTGCTCTGGCCATTCTCCGTCGGTGGTGCTGGTCGGTGCTGATGTACTGCGGCTTGGTAAACTCAATCTGGGGCCAATTTTCAGTGTCATTGGACGCCTCCTACGTAGCGTGTAATCTGAAGTAGAGCGAGAAACATGAGAATAGAAAAGAAAAAAGAAAAAAGCAGAAAAGATCTCATTTGTAGAATGACTTAGACCATAAAGGAGATAAAGTAGGGAGAAAAAAAGTTTTACGTAAGAATGGGTTACATTTATAGAGGGACTGAGGAGCAAAGAAGAACAACTTACCATTAGCCGAACAGAGGGAGTTTCGACCCTGAAATACGTGGGGGGACAAATATTGGGGTGAACTGATGGGAGTAAGCTGGATCCCCTGGCTCAATACCATTGTAGACGGCATTGCCTGACGCCACGAGGGACCAATATCCCTTCTCCTTTCTTTCTCAATTTCTCTCTTTCTATTTATATTCTTATCACTTCTTTTATTATCATCTTCATTCAATTCGACTTGTGAATCATCATCGCTCACTCTAACTTCAATTTCCACCGTCTGAAATGCATCAATAAAATATGAGTTGAAAAAAAGGAAGAATTAAATCTAATAATATTTGTGGAGAGCTCCACTCGATTGTAAATTTATTATTGTTCAAATTCAATTTCGATGGCATTATTTATTGGAATTTAGTCTGTGATCTTAAGTTTTTTCTTCACTGCGAAAGTTAAAGTTCATTATTTCAAATATACATCATGCAATGCCAATTTTTCTGGTGACCGAATTGAAAGTCTTCAATATTTCGGATAAATTAATATTATTATAATAATAGAAACATATTTTGAAAATAGTCAATTTGGGAATCAATACATTTGATATCAATTCAATTTCAAGTGCTTCTTTCCTTTTGGGATTACTTCGATACGAAAGTTAGCTAAAGAGATTGTCACTAGGACATTTTTGTAAACGAACTTTTCACCCACAAAAGGAGTCTCCATAAAAATTTCTCTACGTCTTAGATTTCATGAAGGTATGCCTCAAAAAATTCAGTGCGAAAATCGTCAAATTTCAATAATAGCGTAGTGAAAGAATATGACTATAGAGAAATTTGGATTGTTTCTGCAGATATCTTCAAAACTAGTGTCTTCATCAGAATTCATCGAGTGACTTTTTGGTGAAGAAAATTATCTTCTACAAAAAATAATTCTCGATGAAATCCCTCGAGTCCCATCATTCACGAGATATTTCAAACATAGAAACTGTTCATTATTCATCGACTTATCTCTCTTCCCAATTTTATAATCTCTATCAAATTAATCCTCAGGAAAAAAACCAACATAATAGCGAGCATCGCCAATTATCCATTCTTCAGCCTCAATTAAATCAAAGTTTCTTTTCTCCACGTTCTTTTTGCTCTATCATCAGGAAGAATCTTCTCAATTATAATCTTAAAAACTTTGTAAATTAAATTAAAGACCATTTTCTCCGTCCATTCATCCAATTATCTACTCAATTCAATTTTTGCCGAAAAGGAAGTAGACAGGGGAAAAAGTAAATGTACAAATTGAATGAACAAAGTAAATTGAATTTAATTTCAAAAGATAATGAATATCGATGCTGCTCTATTTTCCATTCTCTCGCGATTCCATCAAATTGAAATTGATTGTTTCAAAGTAAAAATACTTTAATACTGTTAATAGATTGTCCATGGCCTAACCCTCCCCACCTGTCAGCCTACTGACACCATGCAACATCAAAAACATGCACTCACGATGTATTAATGAAGTTAACAAACATTTTGCATTGAATATGTTGTACTACCATCAACCAAGAATTCCCATGCCCACGCAACAATTTGTGCGCAAATCTGCATTGACGTCACACCTTGATATCCAGTTTATGTTTAGGAATTGTTGAATAAGACTTCAACTATTCAATAATACGGGAAAATAATGGAGGTATGGAGGGATGAAGGTAGAGGATTATTGCACGTGTTTACAGTGAGCGACCCTATTAATTAAAAATGTCAACACAGTATTGCTAACTGAAGATAATAGAATGAAAAAGAATGTGAAAAGGTCATTTTATTTCATAATTCTCTTCTATGGAGAATCCACTTCTCGTTGCATTGGATATAATGAAAAAAATTAGATCAATTTATTTGTTTTCCTTTATGTTGGGGAAAATTTAGCGTTGGCGATGGTTATATAGCTTATGATTGCAGTTTAATTAGGTATTGTCAATTATGAGCTATTCATGAGTGAGATGGGGAAAAAGTTCATGAATTTTTTGGATTGTAGTAGGAAGTGCACAAGAAACATCGTGCTGGAGGACCTTAAGCTAATTGTCTTACTCCAATGGCTAAAGTGCTGCAATTCAAAATATGAATGAGAATTCAAAATAATGAATGAAAATTATTTTTGAAGGAAAAAAGTTCGGGGAAATCCAGATTTCTTCACAATTATGCTCAGAAATGACTCATGATATTTCGGGAACTAGGGAGACGAACTGAGTTCTAGGGAGACGAACTGAGAGGTATGATAGTGTTTTACAGTTCTTGGGAATCTTTACCAATTCACTCTTAGCTCAGCAAAAGCACAAGCGGAATAGAATGGGACCGGCGGAAATCCTAGAAACACGAGAGTTGCTGAAACGACGATTTTTGCATCTCCTTTCAATTTGGAACAAATTAATAAAAACGACCTTTTAAGTCGAGTTCATTTAGATCTCTACGAGTTTACTATTTTATGGAATCGATAATCATACCTTTTCGAATGATCTTACTACCTAAGAGCTCAGAATGAGTCGTATCAATTACTTCTTTCCCTCAAATTTACTTGGACCTCTATTAAATTTTCAACGAATCGGAAAATTGTTCACCTTTACTTTTAATTTAGTAGTGGTAGGAAAGTGAAAGTAGAGAAATACTATGGACTTTGTTTCTTACATATCTTGGAAATAATGAGTTCTAGGACAATTGACGGGAAAACTTTCCTTGTAATTTACAAAATTCTCGAGAAAAAAGAACTAAAATTTTACCATGAGCTTCACTATTGACTAAGTAGGAAACTTCGACGTAATTCAGTTATTCGGAGAATACGATTATCCATCGAACTGGAGAGATCTGATTTTGACCAGACTAAATTCCTCAGATGACGACGAAAATTTTCGATTCCAAATTATATAATCAAAGCATCCCCAGTGGAGTAGAATCCGAGTTATTTCATTTCGGAAAGTCTCCGAGGTGTTGTGAATTTCTCTCTTTCAAATTGTTCCGGATGTATTAGAAATTGGATTTACGATGATTGACACAAGTATTCATTGCTATTATTCCTATAAATTTATTCCTAACTTTCTCATCATCAATCTATTTCTCAAGATAGGAAAGTATCCATTTGGTGAATCAAATTGAACGCAAAATTTTAACAATTTCGACGATCAAAGGAGTTATCCTTTCTTCGCCCATCTCCTCTTATATAAGCTTTGTTCTTGAATTCAATAAAAATACGGGGAGTCCATAAAACTGAGTGAAGAGGAGACATAATTTACGGTGGCAAGCATTCCATTTTCTCCTTAAAATACGAAAGTGGATTCATCAAGAATAAATAAATGAATAAAAATGATTGCTGAATAAACCCTTTAGGGTTTCAGAAGCAATAATAAAAAAAAAAAAAAAAAAATGATAATCACAAAATAACGTTATATCAAGTCCCGTGTTTGACACAATTTCCTTATTCACTGTTTGATGTATCTAACAACTTGTTGATTCATGAACCGCGTAATATGACTGGAGTATCCATCTCATGAAATTCAGTTCACTTGGTCACCTCTGTAACCGATAAAGTCCTAAACGTGAGAATGAAAAATTCTCGATAAACCAGAACAAATTTATGAAGAATTAATTGAATTAAAAAAGACGTTGATTTGTCACGCACTTGTTGTACTCAATTGTTAACGTACACTTGAAAAGAAACATGCACAGAATAAGAGTGAGGTAGTGAGCCGGTAAACGACTCGAGAGACAACGATAGACTGAGCGTAACGGGAGCGTAGCGCTGTGCGAGTTAGCGACAAACGAGGGAGAACAAAGAGGGGGTTGGAAGAACCATGTCCTTTTTTTCTCTTCCACATATCAGAGAAGTAAATTGTCTGCTAATAAACTCCCAGTTTACTCAACGGAAAGTTCAAGTGTCATTTCTCATTTGCTTTGAAATTCGTAGTTTCATAGCAGCGTTGGTAATTTTTTTCTCTCAAACGCTTTGCATTCTTTTGAATTTGATTATCAGTCCTTATAAACCAGTGGAAAATTCACGATTGACTAACCTTCGCTTCTCTACATCCCTTTCGCACTTTTCTCTTGCTATGTTTACACACACGTGGGTTTGTCAGTCTGATTTATTGAACTGAGGGAAGGAGGAGGGATGTGATTGCAGCTTGAAAGATATCGAATGGAAAAGTTAAAGTGGCAATTCAACGTGGCTCGCTGCTCGATGGAAGAATAATCTTTTTCTCCTTCTTGTCAGTTCTCATTTTTTTATTTACGTTCCTTCCAGGACTCGAGAATTAATGGGGCTACAGTTTTTTTCATCGAACTTAGCATTTTAATCAATTCCGGGGGTCTTAATGCCGAGTTAATCAAGGCTAATTTTTCTACTTTTAAAGTTTAATACATTAAAAGGACGGAGGGATAACATTTTGAAGCTTAGATGAAGAGGAGTGTTTATTATTCGAGTTTGGAATAATTTGATTTTTCTTATTGGGTTTTTAACATAATGGCCCTTTTTGTGGGGAAAAAAGAGATGGTAGGCATTGAGCTGATCCCGAATGACTACAAGGAGAGAAATTTTTTGAGAGAATCATGATGCTCAGTTCTATGAAGCAGATGCAAAATACATGCCTGGGAGATCGTAAGAGTCTACAAATGAGAAAAATGTCGGTAATTTGTCAGTTTCACTCTGCCAAATATTCCAAAATTTTCCAATAATTTTACCAAGTTTTTAATTTAAATTGATGTGTCTTGGCAGAGACAGACGTATTTCAAGGCAGACAGACAAAATTAAATTTTTCCTAATTAAATTTTTTCCAAAACAACTAACTTTTTTTGGAAGTCACTAACCAATTGAACCAAAAAAAAACAATAAATGAAAATTGAGATTATCACCACGTTTGGCGTAACCCAAGGCCACGACGAGGACGTAGTGGTGCATAGGCCTCGAAAGGGAACCTATCACGAGCCATCCTATGAACGCACTTGGGATTTTTAGATGAAGAATATATTGACAAGTAACTCTGCCCACCGCCATTGGGCATAAAAAATTTTTATTTTTATATTGCACGGAAAACAAGTACTCTATGCACAATGTGCTTTTTTAAATGTACCTTTTCCTTCTTTCGTCAATAATTTGTGCATGGCACGTGGAACAATTTCAATCTGAAATATCACATGAAAATTGAACCAAAAAAAAAACAACGAAAAAAAAACCTCAATAAATTTAATGCGGATTAAACGAAAACTTCGAAATACTCATCTTAGATCTGGATTTTCCAAGAAAAGCACCAGCAGCAGTGGCAACAAACTTTCAATACAAAACACACAGTTTTGATGTTTCACCGCAGAAGACCCAAATGATACTGGTCTAGAAAAGGCTCATTTGGTTGAATTACCAAATTTGCCATTTTCATAAGACCATTGGTCTCTGTTTATCATTGTGTTTTCACGCCAACTGTTTTTGTCAGGAAGAAATCGACTGTTTCAAACATGCCTCACCTCTCAGCCCGCTCCTCCCCTCTTGCTCAATCAAAACATCAAACTCTGCTCTATTGAATTTATTATTTTGCTTTCAAATTACTGTGAAATAAAATTTTATTAAAGTTTGAATGATGTATTCGTTGAGTTGTTGAACACAATGAATAAATTCAAGTTTTTCGGCTCAAAATTAACAAACCAACTTATTTAGCAAAAAAATTTATGCAATGAAATTTTCCAACAACCGACCTAAATGCGAGCCTAGAATAGGCACACCGAGCATGGTGCAAGAAAAAAATTTGAGATAAAACATTAAAAACACTAATTTTCATTTGGCAGAGCTATACTGCCAAATTACCGAAATTTGTCTGCTTAAGAGGCGAGATAGATTCTTGATATACGTGAAATGATGAATAGGTTCATCTTCATCGTTTCTCAAATCGCTCTCAACTATGAGCAAATGCATTGTTGTATTATCAGTTACGTTTTTGCTCAAATAAATTGGGATGACTTTTTCACAATTCCTTTCCGTTATTTCTAGAGCATAAACATTGATTGATAAATCGTTTAAACGTTCAAATTTCAAAATATTTGCTAAACTCATAGGGAATTTAAAATTCTCATATTTTAATACATTGCTATAATGTGGATAAGAACTCTTCCAATCACTATGAGTTTTTGCTGGATGAAGAGCAGCAGTGATACTCAAAAGAAAATAGAAATTAAACAAATGAACAAATAAATTAAACAAATAAATTTATTAATAAATTAATTTTTATTAATAAATTTTTAAGAGAATCAAATTCCGGAAAAAATATGTAATGCGCAAGCAGGATTTGAACCCACGAACCTCTGATTGATCGTTATTCTTTATATTTACCACGGTTTTTTTTCTCTGTATATTCTCAGACAATTCCACAAATGTGGATGCTCCACCTCTTAAGGGTATATATTGTAACGTAATATTTGGATTACGTTACTTTTTGTCGTCTGGGCGCGTAATTAATTTTAAATTCTGAATAGTTTTGGCACCACCAATTGAGAATCAAAACAAACGAATCAAGAGAGTTTAATTTTTGTATAAATTCTGTAAAACTAATGCCGATTGGTTAATTTTGTATGTTAACGCTCATTGGATTGTCGTCAATTGAGTTGATGTCTCACGACTGGAAGAGGGAGACACCAGATGGACGATGATGAAGGGAATCGACATTACCGAAGGAGTCGGTTAATTGGACGAAAGTTTTGGCGCCAATGACAAGATTCATCGGAAGAATTAATTGAGACGTTTAGATGAACTTTGGTTGCATCCTTGGACTTGATAAAATTGTCCCAACTCTAATGTCATCGACTTGGAGTTTCTCAATTGTCTTCGTTGGAATTTATTGTCATTGAACAGAAGAAATTATTGTCGTCAGGTTAAGCTGTGTTAACTGACGTAGTCTGGGATTGACCAATGAGAAGAGTCCTTCCCGGAAAAGACGCCTTAGCCGAGTACAGCGTTTGCTGTCGGCAGGATTCTCGTTTGGTGTGCCGTAGAGTGAACACATGTTTTGCCGTGTCTCTCTGCACAATTTTGCATAGTCGCCATTTTCACGTTTGGACAATTAATTCATTGGAATTAATTGTATTAATTGTCGTTTAATTAAATTGAATAAAAAAAAAAAAATATTGTTCACGTTGAAATCAATTTCGCATAATCTGGTGAGCAAATTTTTGGTTAATTAAATTTTGTACGGTAATTGATTTCGTGGTCGTGAAAATTGTATTTTTTTCTGTTAGCGTAATGACGCCATCTAAAAAGACGCCACGAAATCGAATACCATTTATCGGCGAATTAATTTGATAATTTTTTTATTGGAAACATTAATTTTGTTAAAAATAATTTTTGGAACTCTCGTGCTCGTTTCTCGGAAAAAAAAAATATTTTTTTAGAAAATTATTTTTTTTTTTTTTTTTGTTTGGATAAAATGTCGCAAATTGAAAATTTTCAATTAACGGAAATATTTTGGCGTCATGGCCAAAGATAATTAATTGGAATTTATTTTGGAATTTTAGTCTCGCGACTTTGTAAAACATATTAAATTTTGTTTGAAATTATTTTTTTTATTATTCAATATTTTGAGAAATTTTGTTTTAGGAATTATTTTTTTTTTATTTTTTATTTTCATGAAATTAATTCAATTAATTTCATGCATTGAGTATGGTTGAGTCGGCCTTGACACCTAGGGAATATCGCTAGGGAATTTCTAGTAACTTAGCGCTAGGGATCAATAGTTACTTTCGTTTCGTTGCGAAAGATGACTGTAGGTGGCAGCAGCATGAATTTCTTATGAATTTGAATTTGATTGTAATTCTTTGAATATGTTTTTTTTATTGTTGACTTTATTATGCGTTGACGATTAATTAATAAATTAATCAATTTGTTAATTAATTAAATTTTTCTTTTATTTTGATTAATTTGATTTTTAATTTCGTTTCAAAGAATTTGTTTGTAATTAATTGTTTATTTATTTTGAATTGTTTTATTTGTTTGAAATTTATAATTTTTTTTATTTTATTTATTGTGCTGCGCACTCGCCGATGTAACGCAGGGGTTTAATAATTTATAATTAATTTTTTTTATATAAAATTTTTTATTTTATCCCCTAAATTGTTTTGTTTGGAATTATTTACACTCCTTATTCAAACCCACAACAGCGACCCTGAGGGGGAGACTGAACTAGTTCGTGCTGAATAAGGGAGTATTTGAGTTTGTGGATATTTTATTTGAATTTTTGATTTTGTTGTTATTGTTTAGATCAATTTAAGATTGATCGGATGTTGAAATACATTCTGGCGCCCATTTGGATTTTGGTTTCGTTTTGAATTTTGTTTTTGGCTATTGGGTGCTTTTCAAGCGTGCTTAATTGCTGAGCTTACCGTTAGGCTCAGGAATTACGTCACAATATCTATTGATATTCACCATGAGATTGGTAATTTCGGTCTTCGACCAGCCAGAATTTCGCTCCTCAAACTCTTCTACTTTAGTTAATAATTTATCGATGATGTTTTCGTTGAACCATTCTTTGATATCTGTAGTGACTAAGATTGCACTATTTGCTGTAGTGAAGTGCTTTCGCTCTTCTTGATTTTCACCATTGCGAATGATTTTAAATGTGCATGCTAATATAACATTAACTTTAATGTTCTCTTCTATATGTAATATGTTTTCGAAACGTGTGAAGCAAATACCCTTAGCATCTGTCAGAAAAGATCGTAAATAATGATGAAGCAAATTTACTATCACACCAGTTCGGAGACGATTCTGAAAAGCACATTCTACTTCTCTTCATTGAACTCTATCACTTTCATCATTTTTGATGCGTCTCCTTTTTCTTTCAGGCCCAATATGACCACCCACTCGTTTCAAAGTTTCGAATTTCTCAACAATCATTTTAAGAATTGATATTGTTACTTGGAGTCTCATTTTCACACCCACAGGTGATGATGATGTACATTTTCTGAGTAATTTGTTGAATTTACGCACAAGTTTATGACGATGATTCAACCACTCATTAATTACTTCTGGAGATTCTCGCAAACATAATTCATATGCTTCTTCCATAATGTTCAATAACTTCAAACAAGTTTCCGAATTCACTCTGACACAATTGCAACCGCCTGTCGTTCGAAGAGTAACTGAATTGATCTATATGGTACATGAAGTATTTATACTCATCGTTCTATTCTCACTATCATTCATAGAACGTAATATTATATGTTTCGTTTTATGATTTCTTAAATTTGGAAAGAAAATTCTTGAATAATGAATTCGACGAAATGTATCGAATAATCAATTCAAGGAAATGAAATGAATCATTGCATTACTCATTGTAGAATTCTTTGTCTGCAACCTGAATAGATCATATATAAAAGCGGGGGAGGAAGATCAACCAACAGTTCCTATCAGAACGCTACACAGCGAACGTATAATTTCAAAGATATTTTTTTTTTGCTTAACCATACGATGGATCTAGCGAAATTGAACAGAATTAGTCGTTTAACCGGCTATTTGCCTCTTAAGAAAATGGCTGAACTGGGAGTTGCTACCAATTATTAAATAACTGAGCTGAAATGGGTTAAAACTAGATTTGGCGATCAGCTCATTGCAGCCCTAAATAACGAGTTCACTGTTTTTCTATCTGGACGAATTGTGAAGTTTCTACAAGAAAACGAAACTCAAGTGCATCACCTACAGCAAGCTCTCGTAGAAAAACGTCTGAATCTGCACTTTATAGGCGGTAGATTCGATGAATGTAAATTTGAATATGTGTGAGCTGTATCGTAATCATTATCATCATCCTAATTGTTACGACTTTCATTTGGGAAAAAAAATCCAAATTTAACATAATTTTTTCTAGTTCATTACTTTTTTTTCCTCCTACTCTCGACTACTCGATCAATCGTAATAATTGAGGAACTATAATTATCGCTATGTATTTGAAATTTATCAACTATCTCCGAATTTTCATCTGTGAGAACTCATAATAACAAGCAGGAGTTCCACCCTTTGTGCGTTATTTGCAAACCCCACTCTTTGTGTGACATTTAATATTTTGCCAATTCGATTGGCAAAATGCTTCTGAATGGGATTTTACCCATAATCAATCGAATCTCTATAAAAATGAATATCTTTTCAATCGTTAAAAAAATAACATTATTCTCGCAAGAAATACGCACTTATAGATCCCTACAAATCTCAGCTCAGAATAATCGATTAAATTGCAATAATATCACATGGTACATAAAAATTCAATATTAGATGAAAATTCAGATCCTATGATGGAACACGAAAATTGATGTTCGGTTTCCAAATAGGATTTCTATTCTTTCTGATTGTCGTCAGGATGAAAAGGTACTCATTTTGTAGAAAAAATTGTCTACTTTCGAATGGCGAAATAAAAAATAGTAGTGTTCTTAGGGAGAAAGCTAAGAAAAACCGTGATTTTTGAAGAAACTAATTTATCGAACATCCTTATAAGAGACTACTTCTGAAAAATCTGAAATTATCACCATTTGTGGGGCTCATTGAGATGAATCTTTTAAGCTGAACTTGGATGTAGTCGCTTGGATAGTTTTCGAGATATAACCTCTTTTCATAAAATGTGTTTTGGCCAATATCTCAGAAACTATTGGAGCGATTTCGCCCAATTTCAATACCAAACTTCTTGCTCCTTAGATGCACAAACTGGCGAAATTTAAAGTCTCTAACTCAAATCGTTTTTGAGCTATCGTGTATAGTAAATTCAAGATGAAAAACACTGTAATTGAAATTATCTGCAAACGAAAAACCTGAGCAAAATTTACCCCAAGTGAAAATTGTGAGTTCAAATGAGGTGTATTTCATCGCTGAGTGTGGGGGCTGTGAATCAATTTTTCGCGGAGAAAAGTCGAAAAAACGATTTTTCCAAAATTTGAGTTTTCTCGAAAAGCACTCAACCGATTTCGCTCAAATTTCACTGACAGCAATTTGCATGGGGAGGGAAAGTACTGTTAAATTTTCAGCTCACTAAGTATTACCGTTGCTGAGCAATGAGCTGATATCTGTCACACATACACACACACCCACACACACACACACATACAGACATTTTTTAAAAATGTCATTTCTCGACGTTTTAGATCATTCTGAGTCATATTCCGATGAAATCTCGAAATCGAAAAAAATCGCGTTTACAATGCTTCCATTCGGAAGCAATAATAATAATAATAATAATAATAATAATAATAATAATAATAATAATAATAATAATAATAATAATAATAATAATAAATCAGGAAATCAGGAAATCAGGAGATCCGAGGATATCAGAAGATCAGAAGATATCGAGAGATCAGAGGATGAGAGACCAGTGGATGAGAGACCAGAGGACATGAGTACGAGGAGGAAAATCAACAGCAAAATTCCTCCTAAGCCACAACAGCTGGCATCAGGGAACGTCAACCTGGCAAACAGTCTCCCAGAAGATGTAGACCTACTCAGCTTAAACTGGGCTGTGTATGAACATGCAGCAAAATTGGTTTCACGCACTCGTAGTGGTGAATCACTGCGAATTGTTAAAATGCGTGGACGCTGTGCACAGCTCCAGGAGAAGATCGACATGGCGCGGAGACAGGCGTCCCGCATTCAGTGTGTGATCAGCTTCATCCAAAGTGGTCGGGCTTTTACGCCCAAGGTTCGTCGCATCAGCGCTGACCTGAGATACCATTATCACACGCTGAACAAGATGAACCTCCTTGTTATCAAGGAGCGTTTTGTCGGGAAAGTGCGAGCTCTGGGGATCATCAAACAATCCTTAGAGAAGCGGATGAAGCGGTCGACGGAGAATTCCACTTTCAGGATCGATCCCCGTCGATGGTTTCAGCCTGCCGCGCCTGTTTCTGGAAAAGCGCCGACGGTTGACCGGGTTGAAAACTTTTGGAGAGGCTGGTATAGTCATGAGCCAGAGTTCCATGAAGATACTCCTGCTCTACAACACTTCGTCGCATTCTGTAGTGAACATCAGAGACAGGGCGATGAGTGTCAGCCAGTTACTGTGAAGGAAATTCGTGAGGTGCTGAAGGGCACGAAAAACCATTCTGCGCCTGGACCCGATGGCTTGACAATATTCTGGTGGAAGAAGTTTACTTCGACCCATCAACATCTGGCTCGGGTGTTTTCGTCCTTCTTGAACGGGAGCACTTCAATTCCGCAGTGGTTGGTAGAGGGAAGGACGGTGCTCATTCCAAAGAAGGGTGATCTGTCTGATCCGAGGAACTATCGGCCCATAACGTGTCTCAATGCGCTCTACAAGATATTCACCAAAATTCTGTATGAGCGTATTTTGGTGCAAGTGGACCCGATATGGCGATTGATTCATGAACAGCGCGGCGCAAAAAGGGGGCTGTCAGGTTGTAAAGAGAACTTGCTGGTTGATCGCAGCCTTGTACAAGATGCGATTCAGTACAAGCGTAACCTGTCAGTTGCCTGGATTGATTACCGCAAGGCATTCGATAGTACAAGCCATCAGCTTTTACTTTATTTGCTCGAGTGCCTTGGGGTGAATGAAGATCTGGTGAGATGCATAAGAGATCTTGTACCACTTTGGAGGACTCGTTTCACCATAACATCTGGTGAAGTGAAGGTTACTACCGGAGCGGTGCAGTACAGGAGAGGTATATTCCAGGGAGATTCCTTGAGTCCACTCTTGTTTTGCATCTCCCTACTGCCACTATCAGTTGCCCTGCGAACTGCGCGGGGATATGAGGCCGGTCCCCCTGGCCACCGGGTGCATAAGATCTCCCATTTATATTATATGGATGATCTCAAATTGTTTGCATCTGGAATGAGAGAGCTCAACTTACTCATTGAAGTGGTGGCCACTTATTCTCGTGCAGTGGGGATGTCCTTCGGATTGGACAAATGTGCTGTCTTTCATCTCAAGAGAGGGAGGCTCGAGGATGGGGAACGAGATATTCAGTTAGTGGATGGAGGCGCCATTCATCATCTTGGTGCTGAGGAGTCTTATCGTTATCTTGGTTTCGATCAGCGATCATTGATCAATGTCGAAACTGTAAAAGAGACTCTTTGCAGTGAATATAAACGGCGACTTCAGAGGATCTGGAAATCAGAACTTTCTGGAAGGAATAAGGTCGCCGCTACTAATATGTTTGCTGTTCCAGTCCTACTCTACTCCTTTGGTATTATCAAATGGAGAAGAGATGAATTAAGAGATTTGGATATCATGACGCGGAAAGTGATGCACCTGCATCGCAGTCTTCATCCTCGGTCTTCTACGCCGCGATTATATTTTCCTCGCGATGAGGGTGGGCGTGGCCTCTTGGGATTGGAGTGTCTTCATGACCGCTTAGTCCTTGGTCTCGCGTCTGATGTTTGGGAAAGTGTGGATCCACTCTTGGTCTTCGTGCATAATCACGAACTCCGGGGAGTGGGGGCACATCTGTACAAAGCAGCAAATCGTGCCGCTGAGTCTCTCGGTTTAGAGTTCTGTTTGCATTCTGGGGATATTTCCGTAAATTCCATCGTGCGGAAATCGAAGCTCCAGCGTAAGCAGATCATCAGAGCTGCTGAACAAAACGCGTTGTTCCAGCAACACTTAGCCAGGCCTATGCATGGCATGTTCTTCAGACATGTGCAAGAACAGGGTCTGTCGGTCCAGCTGACATTCAACTTCCTCAAGTCAGCTGGTCTGATGTCAGAAACTGAGGGATTTATTTGTGCGTGCCAGGATGGTGTCATAAACACCCTCGTTTATCGTAGCCGTATTATGGGCCTCGAGGTCCCGGACACTGCATGCCGGGCCTGCAAGAGGGCACCAGAGACGCTCACGCATATTCTATCAGCGTGTCCGGTGAGAGCAGTCTCAGGATACATCCATCGACATAATGCGGCCTTAAGAGTGCTGTACTATTTCCTGCGGCACTCTTACGCGATAGACAAGACGCCAGTGCTGCCGTATGTACCAGGGGAAATTGAGTCCGTTGTGGTGAATGAGAGATGTAAAATATATTGGAACTTCTCATTTGCCACCATCAGGCCCATTGGAGCAACCAAGCCTGATGTCGTCCTCTATGATTTTGATGACAAGGTCATCTATGTCATCGAATTTTCTGCTCCTGCTGAAAATAATATGGAGCGGAAAGAAGAGGAGAAACGGCAAAAATATCAAGATCTCCTGTTCCAGCTTCGTCAGATGAACCGTGGCTTCAGCGTGAAGCTGGTTGTCCTCATTATCGGTTCTCTTGGAGGCATGAAGCAGTCTTTTGTATCTGAATTATCCATCATTCCAGCGTGTAAGTCTCGTGCTTATCAGTTAGCTGGGCAGATGCAGAAGGCTGTTATTCTTGGATCTCTCCGTCTTTTACGGCAATTTGAGTCTGGACTGCAGTGATTGCTTACCCTCCAGTTGGTGGGAGCGGTCACTGTTGTAGAGCGTTTGAATATATTTTCGCTCGCTTGCTGAGTAATCATCGAAGGGGGTCGGAGCCCTCGAAGATTCCTCAGCAATTAATATAGTTAATATATAATAAATAATAATAATAAGCGTTGTTCCAGCAACACTTAGCCAGGCCTATGCATGGCATGTTCTTCAGACATGTGCAAGAACAGGGTCTGTCGGTCCAGCTGACATTTAACTTCCTCAAGTCGGCTGGTCTGATGTCAGAAACCGAGGGATTTATTTCTGCGTGCCAGGATGGTGTCATAAACACCCTCGTTTATCGTAGCCGTATTATGGGCCTCGAGGTCCCGGACACTGCATGCCGGGCCTGCAAGAGGGCACCAGAGACGCTCACGCATATTCTATCAGCGTGTCCGGTGAGAGCAGTCTCTGGATATATCCATCGACATAATGCGGCTTTAAGAGTGTTGTACTACTTCCTGCGGCACTCTTATGCGATAGACAAGACGCCAGTGCTGCCGTATGTGCCAGGAGAAATTGAGTCCGTTGTGGTGAATGAGAGATGTAAAATATATTGGAACTTCTCATTTGCCACCATCAGGCCGATTGGAGCAACCAAACCTGATGTCGTCCTCTATGATTTTGATGACAAGGTCATCTATGTCATTGAATTTTCTGCTCCTGCTGAAAATAATATGGAGCGGAAAGAAGAGGAGAAACGGCAAAAATATCAAGATCTCCTGTTCCAGCTTCGTCAGATGAACCGTGGCTTCAGCGTGAAGCTGGTTGTCCTCATTATCGGTTCTCTTGGAGGCATGAAGCAGTCTTTTGTGTCTGAATTATCCATCATTCCAGCGTGTAAGTCTCGTGCTTATCAGTTAGCTGGGCAGATGCAGAAGGCTGTTATTCTTGGATCTCTCCGTCTCTTACGGCAATTTGAGTCTGGACTGCAGTGATTGCTTACCCTCCAGTTGGTGGGAGCGGTCACTGTTGTAGAGCGTTTGAATATATTTTCGCTCGCTTGCTGAGTAATCATCGAAGGGGGTCGGAGCCCTCGAAGATTCCTCAGCAATTAATATAGTCAATATATAATAATAATAATAATAAAAATCAAGTTAAAGTATTAATATTCATTAATTTTTTATTTATTAGAATTTTTCCTCGCAATTTCAATCACGGATAACTGTATCATCCTTAATAAAGCATAATAGTAATAACATAATCATAAAAAAAACCAAAAATACTAAAGAGCAAACTGATTTCAATTTCTCCAATTTATTGTTTGATTTTACATCATTCATTTGCTCTTGATAAAGTGAATTAATTGAATAATTCTGGAGGATGTTAGGTCCAGAATTATTTTTGAATTATTCTTGCTATTAATAATTGAATTTATAATATTCATTCAAACATTCTTTTCGAAATCTCGAAAAGAATTCTATTTCTAAATTCAATGTGAGTTTTGAATTTTGACCACTATTCTTACGAAATAAATAAATTGATGACTCGATATTCCACGAAGGAACATTGAACTCCAATCGAATTGGCTTTAATTGGCTATAAAATTTCGGAATTACTATGTAAGCACAATGATCAGCAATTTCACAAGATTAAGAAACACCTTTTTCCAAAGTTTACGAGAGAAGGAGACTTCTTTATTATTTATTCAAATTGTCCTATGATGTTTTAAAAGAGGCACCATGCCTCTTATAATAGTCCTAGGCATATTGGAGGACTCCTAGCAGATTGAAAAGTGAAATTGACCTGTTCTTGTGTTAACTTGTCAAAAAATACCTAATATAATAGATCACCGTACTTGTTAAACATCAATTGAATTGGACAAACCGTAGCCTTCAGTTGAGAGTAATTGTTTCAGTTTTTCACACAAAAACGGAGATGAATTTTCAAGTGAATTCAATAAGAACTCGAAGTAAATCATATGTTAAAACACCAGAAATTGTGGAATTCCAATCATCTTGGTATAAATCATCATCGAGAAAATCAAGGTTCCACAACTTAGAAATAGGAAATCCAACTTAATTAAGAAGACAACTTTCAAAAATTCTGTAAGTAATAATTGGATTCACTTTGTATTAGGCTTTTAAAATCAAAAATCGGTCAAGAGACTCCATCTTTGAATTTTCGTAAAAGAAAATTGTGAAATTCTAATATTCAAAATTATAATATATCCAAAACGATAAAGAAATTAATCGAAGTCATTTATTTGATGCTGATCAAATTCAACCAATCTAACAAGAGTAGAAGCAAGATAAATGTTCTATAAACATAAAAATAATATAATTGAAGCTGTTCGAAATTAATAAAAATTGTCCTCGACGCTACAATATAATCTCGGACATAACAGCTTAATCTTTGTGGCTATACCACAAAGCGACCATTATGAACTTCTAGTGAAAATAAGAGAAACTCGAGATGGATTGACATTTCAAAGAGATAATGTTGCACATTTTCTTGCTGCCGATTGTGAAATTACAAAACAAAATACTAAACTTCTTCTGGATTTAAAGTTCATTGATTGTCAAAATTTGAAAGAACTGAAACCAAAGAAAGCTCAGGTCATAGTTACTAAAGTCGGGAAGTTCAGGACTTTCACTATGATAGTTAAGGATTATCATTTCGAAAAGTTCAACTGAAAACTTTGAACTCTGAAACTTTGTCTACGAAATTTACATGAAGCTCTCATTAAATATCAAATTTCCTCTTTCAAAATGGTGTTTCAACGAGATGAATTAGATGAAGAAATCAAGATCAGATTATTCTTGGAAAGAGAATTTCAAAATTCTCCAATAGAGATTATTCTCTGTCATGGTTGCATATGAATGCCACCGATGTGTATTCGTCCCGAAATCATCAAAGAATGTCATGAAACCCTCCAAGAAGGACACGAAGGCATAGTAAAAACTTTTCACAGGATAAGAGAACGTTTCTATTGGCCAGGAATGAAGCAAGAAATTGAGCATTTCATAAAACGATGTAGAACTTGTCAGCTGGAAAAACTACGAAGAATTAAAGTCAGACAACCAATGTTAATTACGGAAGCACCGATGGAATGCTTTGAAAGGATATCTATTGACACTGTAGGCACCTTACCAACAACATCCAGTGGAAATCTACATATTCTTACAATTCAAGATAACTTTTCTAAGCATTGTTCAGCCGTTGCAATTCCAGATATAAGGGCACATACTATTGCTCATGCAATACCCACAAAATTTGTCGCTCTTTATGGATGTCCAAGGGTCATTCTCACAGACAAGGGAACTTGTTTCACTAGTAAACTATTAGCGCAATTGGGAAAATTATTACGTTTCCATCACATAACTACATCTGATTACAGACCTCAATTTAATAGAGCTCTTGAGCGAAGTCATCACGTTCTAGCCGAGTATCTGAAAGCTTATACCAATGAAATCACAGAATGGGATACACTATTACCCTAGCGATCTTCTCCTACAACAACACATTGCACAGAGCCACAAAGTTCACCCCATATGAGCTACTTTATGGGAAAAAGGCAAGATTGCCATCGAATATTCATGAGTTAGATATTGAAACATACAACGATTATGTAATTGAGTTAATAAACAAATTAGATCAAATTCAACGAATAGCTGTTGAGAATCTAATTGATGCAAAAACTAAATCAAAAGAGTTATATGATCGACAAGTAAATCCCACAGAATTGAAGATTGGTCAATTTGTCTATGTAGAAAAAGAACCAAGAAGTGGTAAACTGGATTCGCAATATACAGGTCCATGAAATCGTGGATCTAACTGAAAAGGGAAATGTTATTCTTGAAACGGAGGAAGGTCATCGTTTCATGAAACACCCAAGCTTTCGTAGAAAATTTCTTTTCCTTCGAATTCAAAACTATTGCACTAGAACTGATCAGTTTTTTTTCAATTTTAAATTATTCTCCTCCAGAGCAATTTTTCTCAAAAAAAAAACAGTTAATTCAGAACGAGAAAAAACGAAGAGTTCAAACAATGATGCCACCACATTGAAGAGACAAGGAAGGAGAGAGGTTTCCCAAGAAGAAAAAACAAAGCTGGATCAGTCAGCAGCTGAAATGATTGCTTTGGACAGTGAACCTTACGCAATTTTCGATCGAAGAGGATTCAGAAGGTTGATTGGTGAATTGGTTCCATTTTACGAACTTCCCAGTCGAACAATTGTTTCTAGAACAATCATGCCTGGATTGTACGAGAAAATGAAATTATCAGTAGCGAGTGAAGTATCCTCTGACTTGAAGAGTGGTGTGAATTGTGTATCATTCACAACTGATATCTGGACCAATGATACCGGACATTCTTTTCTATGATTAACAATTCACTATATCACACCAGCATTCGAAGCAAAAAATTTCACCCTGTGATTGGGAGAATTAGAAGCTCATCACACTGGTGTGTTTATTTCCGAGACCTCAAAGGAAATACTGGGAAGATATTCAATTATTGAAATGCTCGAGGATATTCCAGTTTATGGCTGCACTGATAATGGCCGAAACATTGTTTCAGCTATCTCTTCAATTGGCTGGCATAATATTCATTGCTTTGCTCACACACTCAACTTAGCATTACAAGACTCCAAAAAGAAATATCCTGAATTGGAAGCACTATTGAGTAAGGTATGGAACATCTGAATCATCAAATTACGTTGGAATTTATTTTACTTTGCTATTTTATCCATATTTCTTCTCTAATTTTTCTGTAGGCCTGTCGAATTGTAACCCATTTTCATCATTCTACACCATCCAGGAAGGCTTTGGAACAAGAGCAGCGCCGTGAAAATATTCAGTAGCCTTTGAAACTGATTCAAATGGTACCTACGAGATTTAATTCTGAAGTTGCCACGTTAAGCAGGATGCTGAAACTGAAAAAACCCTTAATCCAAGTATTGGCAAATATTAGAAGACTCCCTGGTGTGGTGGAGTGTTACAGATTGGTAAATTCTAAAGGAAATTGTTGAGGTATTAAAGCCATTGAATCGAGTGACTGAAATTTCTTCTCGAATGAAGTATCCAACTTTATCAATGGTTATACCACTGATTCATGGGATCAATAATCGTTTGACGAAACTGAATGATCGACAGAAACATTCTCTACCACGACGCTTTGCAAGGAGCTTGATTGAGGCAATTATCGATCGATTCCCTGAGACAGCAGAGATTCTTCTTCAAAAAGCAACTTTTTTGGATCCTAGATTCAAAGATCTATTCACTGCGACTCAACGTGATGCACTACGAGCAGCATTGCTTGATGAGATAGAAAATGAATCTCCAGTTCGTCAAAGTAGGCAATCATCAGAAGGAAACAGTCAACAACCTATCTCTCAACAACTATCCAGCTGTAGTCAGATGTCATCTAGTAGTAATGGTTTAGGTAATGATATTAATTAGAATTTTCCTCCGGAGTTATCTTGTGCAGCAATGAATTCGACAAATTTTAGCGCAAAATTCTTGGAACTTATAATTTTTCATTCGACAAATTGAGCCTTCTTATTACCTATAACAAAACTTGGGGGAACGTCTGAAAATTGTGAAGATTTTAGAATATTACTACTGAATAATGCGTGAAATATCTCGGAATTGAGAACATTTTTTAAATGATAGATTCTTCTCAAATTGTACTCTTCCAGATTTTTGGTCTTTCTTGTCGAAATCATCGACAGATGCCCCATCAAATGATCGAAGATCTGTCACAAATCAGGAAATTGGAAATTATCTACAGTGTTCGATTCTGGATCGTAACGCTTGCCCGTTTGACTAGTGGAGAAATAATGTTGAAAAAATTTCAAATTTGTCATTTCTTGCTCAACGCTATTTGAGTATTCCCGGAGGGTCAATTGAGAGTGAAGAATTGTTTCCGACAGCAGGCAGTATTGCTGACAATGAAAAGGGAGCGAGATTATTACCAGAAAACATTGAAATATTGACAGTTTTAAACAAAAATTTGTGAAGTCACAAGCAGTGATCGTCAAAAATTGTTTTTTCATCAATTAAAGTGCCACTAAGTAGTCTGTATAGGGAAATTTAGGAATTTCTATCAGCATAGTGTTAAGTATCGTGATATTCAGTAACTACATAGTGAAGTTTTAATAATATTCAAAAATTTAATAACTCAAAATGAATAATTGTTCAATGAGGGAAAAATTTATGATTCAGTTTGGCTCATTCCTAAATAACTCAGTAATTAGAAGAATACTGTTCAAAATTATTAATTCCTTAAAAATTTTAATTATTCATATTCATAGTTAATGACTTTTCTAATAATTACATAATTACTTGTTCTAAATTCTTAGATGATTATTTGGTGTAAATAATTAGGTGATCATTACTTCTAAATACTTGGATAATTATTTGGTCTAAATAATTAGGTAATCATTTCTTCTAAATAATTAGATAATTATTCATTCTAAATAATTGGATTATTTTGAATTGCTTTAGGTTTTCAATTAATTGTGCATCATTCATTGTACATTTTGCAACTCAAGTGATCTCAGTGTTAATTAGTGATGAAATAAGAAAAGGCAACATTTTTGTGAGGTAAGTGATTCAATAATTTTGTAACGGAGATGAAAGCCTATCAATTAAGACAAACCCCGAAAACTCAAGAAACGGGTTGAAATCAAAAAGAAAGCCCGCCAACGAGACTAGAGGGCCGTAGTGTAGGCTGACCGTGCCCTCAAAAAGAAAAATGAGGATCAAGGTTGTGACCTTCATTATCGTCTGATCTGCCCTAGTTATCATCAAAATCAGCAATCGATCAGCGCCATCGAGCGCCTTGATCAATAACCATCTACACGAGGGCCAATGCAAAGACAGCCCGAAAGAATTCCTATTTCGGATTGGTCAGAAATGACGTGCTCGGAAACAGTAACTCCAACCGAATTTCCAACCACTTTACTCTAGTCTTGGAATATCTACGGTGTGGTCACACTTTATTTTTATTCTTTATTTTTTATGAATCAAGTTGATAAATAGTGAAGTCTGACAATTTCCTGGACCAACAGGACAACCAGAATATGTTGCAGAGCATCATCGCATCGAGTTGAAGCCGTTCGAACAGATTTACGTGAGTTCTTTGAGATTTTACGATAACAGTTAACATAATTGCCACGTGGCGATCGAAGATGAATTAATTAAAAGTACCAAATTAGTGATCTGAAGTTGATTCTCGCGACAGAACATTAAGAAAATCATTAAGGAAATATTGTGTGACGATTAGCGAAGGAAAGCTTGTGTAAAAATCGTGATGAATAATTACTAAACGAATTAAATGGGAATTTGTATGAGAGCAAGTGAGATGGAGAGTGATTGAGAGTGGGGAGATCGTTGGCCGCAGTGACTTCCAATTACCAGGCACACCACATATATAATACACCGAGCTTCCGAAAAAGGATGAATTATGACTTCTTCTATTTTGTAATTTGGTTTGTGCTCCACTTTGAATTCATCTATTAATTTGAGGATTAACAAAAAAAAGAACTATTAACTATTAACAAAAGCAAGAAAAATTTGTTAGCCTTTTCTGTGAGTTAAAAAAGATTTGTATTTCTCTTTGTCGAAAATATGAAAACTAGAATATCAGAGGCTCGAATTAAGAGCTTCAGAATAGTTTTTTTTGTTAATAAGGAAACAAACTATTTAACTGGGTACAACGCGTCTAAAATTATTAATGAATTTTTTTCTCTCTTAATTCTTGCAAATGGTGTGAGTATATTATCAGAAATTCCAGAAAAGATGTCCTTCACTGCCACCAGGGCACAATCAACATTGTTGAATAAGACTGATGATATTAATATGGCGAAACGAGATGATTCATCCATAGGGGTCGTACAAGTAGTAAAAGAGACAAGAGTAGAATTAGCTGCAGAATGTAGAAAACGCCCTTATCTGGATGGGAGGTACTTTGAACCGGACTTGAGGAATTCAACAGTAAATGGAACCATAGTTGGGATTTGCCAGTTATGCAAAATAAAATTTAATAAGCACCATACTATCAGACGTTCCTTACAAGCTCCATCAAACTATACCTCACACATTCAGGTAATTAAATTCATTTTTCACGTTTTTACTAATATTTTTCTATCAATTTATGTTACTATTTGGTGATTACAAATTCTACACTATTCCTTGTAAAAATATTCTCAGAAGGTCCATGCTGAAAGCCTTGACTCGTACAAAGAATATGTCACTCACAAACGCCGAAAAACTAATGATGACGTTAACCAGACTAGAAGTTATTGTCATTTTTCTCAGGTCAAGTTTGAAGAGAATGTATTAAACTACATACTGGAGAGCATGGCTCCTTTCAATACAGTTGAGCATCCGTCATTCCGGAAAATTTTCGGCGGTAATTTTTCACTGAATTTTTATTTTTATATTGGTTTAGTAAAATTTTTTATTGTAAGTGAATAAATCCTGAAGCCAAGTATAGTTGACTTGAACCGATGAACTTGAAAATTCAAGAAAAGGATTGGAGTTATCCACTTTTTAAGACACTCTATTATTCTCTTCATTTTTGTTTCTATTATACCATTCATTATAAATATAATTTATGATACGTAATATTTTCAAAAATGGATATGAAAATCAAACGAAATGGTAAACAACTAGCTCATTTATCAGCCTGAAAGGTTGCACGCAAAATCAATACCACTTTCAAGGAAAATATTGATTCCATAAAAACAATGATAAGTTCAGTGACATATGTGTGTACAACAGCTGACATTTGGACAAGTAAAAGTCGACGGTTCATAGGGATGAGTGTCCATTGGGTAATTTTTATACTTTGAGTTTCTTAAAATCTAATTTGTTCATGAATTGACAAAATGCCTTCGTGAAAATGCTAACATTTTGGGAAGCTGCAATGAGTATCATGGAATCTCATGACAATCCTTTCACTAACTCAGTTCTGTAAACTCAATAGAATTCCATTGATTTCAATATTATCTTTCGAATAATAAATAATTAAATTTCTAGATTGATGAAAATACCTTCGTGCGTAAATCGTATGCAATAGCATGTCGACGATTTCCAGGAACACACTCTTACGAAAGAGTCGCTGAAATTATTGAAAAGATTCATCAATTGTTCGGAATTGATAAAAGCAAAATTGTAGCAACAATCACTGATAATGGATCCGACTTCATTAAAGCTTTTCGTGTCTGTGGGATTGATATTAATGACTTCTTTTTTGCTGGTAACGATATTATTACTTTTCCTATCATGATAATACTTGATTTATATGATGATACTATTTGCAAAAATGAAAGAAAAAAGGTTACAGAGTTAACAATATTCAAGAATTATTTTGTACCTTGTAGTAACATGGGAAAGCCCGGTTTGAGGGACTAAATTACCCATGCTGCCATCTAGATGGTAGCATGGGAAGGTCGATAAAACAGACATCGTATGATGTACTGACAGGGTCGCGGCTCCCTGCATTACCAGACAGCATAAGAAATATTAATTAATCGATTGATTAATCAATTCATAGACAAATGTAAAACGCAAACAAATTATATAGGGATAATCAGGAAGACTCGGGGATTCAGTAAAAGCAGAATTTACTATTATAGAGTGAAAACTAAGCCGTTTCCGTTAATTATGACATGCAATGAAAATAAAATGATTTAAATTAATCCCAATGAATCGGGGATTAATTTAATAATACCCTTTAAAGTGTACATCGCGAATCTTCAGAAATAGGTGGGAATAGGTTTGGGCTCTCTCCAAAATGCGTAAAAGTAATCCTAGACCTCTGGGGATTAAAAAAATATATATATAAAGAATCAAAAGATTATAACTAAATAATTAATGAAAAACAATAGACCGAAAGGACTATAAAAGGAGCGCGCGGGCCTCGAGTAGTCAGTCTATTCCAAACATTCAACCGCTACGGAACTCCCTCCTAGTAAGACATACTTTAAGTCAGTAAAACCGTTTCCCATAGCGCGTAAATTTAAATATATGTGTTTTAAGGGACAAATGAAGTTGATTAGTTAAATAGTTGAATTAAATAATAATAATAAATTATCTTATTTCTAATAAGTGTATACTTATTATTAGTTTAACAATAATAGAAATAACGGAATAATTTCGAGAGTGCGATTAATTAAATTTGAACTAAATAAATAATAATAAGAATAAAATTATTAGTAATTTCCTTTATTACTTAATAAGTGAAAGAAGTGTATGTGTATTAATTTAATGTGCTTACCGAATGAAACCCGTTTAATTTTGGTGATTGTAATAGTTTTGGTGTTTTTTATTATTAAAAAAAACACATGGCGACCGGACCTGAAAATAACCAGGGTGACTGGATCAATTGAATTAAGGGTAATTCAAAGGATCGAGTCAGCCACGGAGCCGAATATTAAATAACTGATTAATATTCCTCCGTACGGTTACATAATTGGCGACCGTGACAGGACTCAAACGGTCTGAGATTTTTCAATTAAATTTTGAGAAATGAGTGGAAATAATCCACGGGTAGCCCCACAGGGCGCAAACAATCAAAACGACCCAGGGCAGAGAATGCCTCCTCCTGAAGAGCCCCCAATACCTGGAGGTATGGCGGATGATGTTGGAAACCTTAATAATCAGCAGCAGGATGGACAAAGGAATAATCCACTCCAACAGCAAGGTGGACAAAGGAATAATCCACCTCAACAGCAAGGTGGACAGAGAAATAACCCACAACAGCAACAAGGTGGACCAATTCTAAGAAACCCAATTTATCAGCCACCAGGAGCTGCTAATTTGGGCAATGGGAATGTGCAGATTATGGAGATGATGCAGGAAATGCTTAATGCCTTCAGAGAATTGAGGTTTCCTGGTCCAAGGGGAGGTGTTCATCACTTGAACAACCCGCCACCCTTCCCTAATGGAGCACAAGAATTTGTTCACCCATACCAGGTAGACTATGCTCAACCAAGAATGGCCCCATATTATGGAAGACTACCATCACCAATGCGGCCAGTGAACCCAGAAGGCAATCCAGCTTATGGGTATCAGCAACATCAACAAAATGGGAGACCACCGCCACAAATGGGGCCGGCAAACCCAGAAGGTAATCCAGCTAATGGGTATCAGCAACATCAACAAAATGGCCGACCATTGTCTCCCCAGCAGCATGGAATACCACCACCATTCCAGGAACGAGAGGGAGATGCATATTTTCAACGACGTCGTGGGCCTCTCATGGGACAACAGAGACAGCCAGTTTATCAAAATGAGCAACGAGGAGCTGAGCCTGAAAGGGGGCAAGACGATGATATCCGTTCGGATAGATTACCACGCCGACCAGTGAGAGAATCCCTCAAGTTGTCCAAACCCACGTTCGATGGAAATTTACGAAATGGAAACCCTCGGAAATTCGTCATGATGTTCGAGGAGCTCGCTCGGATGGAAGAATACAGCCCTTTCGAAGCCCATTTAGCATTTTTGGCGTGTTTAAGGGGAGATGCAGCCCGTTGGGGAAGCTTGTCCAATGCCAGATCATATGAACAGTTGGTGGTGTCGTTCTTAATGAAGTATTGGTCTCCGTTGATTCAGCAGGACTGCATGACCTACATTGTGGCTGGTAGATATGAGCAGAAACAGGATGAGTCTATGGAGACCTATTGCCTAACCTGGTCAACTCATGCACAATATTTTGATCATGATATGGGAGAAAAATGGTTCATCAAACATATTAAGCGCCATTTTTCACAACGTGTATCTGATCGCATTGATGCACGTAATGCACAAACAACGGAAGCAGTGATTAACATTCTCGCAGAACTCGATGGGGCATCACAAGTGTGGAACCAGGCAAAGGAGCTAAGAGATGAGAAAAGGCACGAATGGGCGACAGCTAAAAAAGAGGCAGAAAGCAAATCTGAGAGTAAACCCAGAGAGAACAAGTCGTATAAGAAACCCTGGGAAAACAGGACAAGTGACAAGGGCCAACATAAACCTGCCGAGGCAGAGGATAAAAAAGATAAAAATCCCAGGGTCAGAACCATTGCGAGGACATCAGCGGATGATGTACCAAATCTCGGGGAGGAGGCTGCCCCTGTAGAGGTAGTGCCGGAAGAAAACGATCCAGATAACGAAAGTCTTGCTGACACTGAATCAATATCTTCCGTTGAAGGAGACGAAGAGGGATATGAGTCGGAGCAAGATTTGCCAGATGAAAATGGAGAAATTCCTTGGAAATTGAGGAATGGTCACAACGCTTGGCCAAACGATTTGGACTCTGAAGATGATGAAGGAGCAGCACAGCAGAACCCTAACATCGGGAACGCCATAGCTATGGTGAACGACCCTTCGCCCGAACAATCCCAGGCTTTGGGGAGGCTAATTGGAAAATATGGAAGATCCCCACGCATCATGGTTAGTTTTGGGGAATATTCGTTTGAAGCATTGATCGATACCGGGGCAGAAGTATCAGCAATATCCCCAGGTGCCTTGGAAGAACTCAAGGAGGCAGGAATTGAATTTCGACAAATTCCATTTCCTGCTACCAAGCTGACTGGGGCTTTTGGAGGGAAAAGTATCCCGGTGAGGAGCCAGGTATTGTTGGAATTTGGAGTTGAAGGGGAGCAGTTGGAATGCCATTGCTTAGTCATAAAAGGGCTTTCAACTCCGTTAATATTGGGTTTCAACTTTTTTCGAAAGTATCAATGCACTATTGATTGTCATCAAGGAGTGCTGTTAACAAAGGATCCGGATATAAAGACAGATCTGGTGAAATTAAGCTCTCATGTGATTCGAGTAATGAAGGAGTTAGACATAAGTTTTTACATGATGAAGACTCCAGAGCTGGCATTGGAAAAATTGATAAAAAATTATCCAAAATTGTTTGATGAAGAATTAGGATGTATTAAGGGTTATGAGCACGTGATAGAAATGCGTGATGAAAAACCGTATAAAGCTCCAATATACCCAATCCCTGAAGTCTTATTACCCGAAGTCAAGGAGATTATTCAGGGGTTAGAAGAGCAGCAGGTAATCTCTAAGGCCGCAACTGAATACATAAACCCATTGGTGGCAGTGAGAAAACCAAATGGTAAAATCAGAGTATGTATTGATGCCAGAAACTTGAATGCTCGAATGAAGGACGACCATGCACAACCTCCAACAATCGAAGAAATTTTGGGTAGACTGGACGAGCGTAAGGTGTTTTCTGCATTAGACCTCACCAATGCTTTCCACCAGGTCATGTTAAGTGAAAAGAGTCGCAAATACACGGGATTCCGTTTTCTGACCCAGACATATGTCTACAACAGGCTTCCGTTTGGTCTGAAGACCTCAGGGGCTTCGTTCACGCGAGCGTTGGATTCAGTGTTTAAAAACAAGGTTGATGACTGCACCTTGATTTATCTGGATGATATATTGATTCTCTCAAAATCTTACACAGACCATGAAAATGATTTAAACCGTGTCCTGAGCTTGTTGGAGGCAGGTGGAGTCGTGTTAGGTAGAGAGAAATGTATTTTCTTCACGGAGGAAGTTAAATTTTTGGGACATAAATTTGGAAACGGAGAATTACGTATGCTAGAAGAAACGGTGGAGAATATTTGCAAGTTTCCACAGCCCAAAAAGAAGAAAGACATCCAGGCTTTTTTGGGTTTGGTAAATTGGGATAGACGCTACATAGATATGTTGTCAGAACATACGAGACCTTTGGAAAAGTTGCTCACAAAGACCAACAAGATAAAATGGGAAAGCGAGCATCAGGAAGCATTTGATAAAGTCAAAGACGCGTTCAGAAACGCTAAGGCTCTCACACTGATAAGAAAAGAACGGAGTTTCGGTCTTCAAACAGACGCATCGAAAATTGGGCTAGGTGCCCGCCTTTTCCAGTTTGATGATGATGGAGAATACACCGTAGCCTATGCTAGCAGGTCACTCAAAGATGCAGAGACCAGGTATACTACTACTGAGCAAGAGTGCCTGGCCGTAGTTTGGGCATTGAAGAAATGGCGTGTTCACCTTTATGGGCGTAAAATATTGATTAGAACAGATCACAAGGCGTTAACATTTGTGCAGTCTTGTAGATCTGTAAGTGACAGATTAACTCGATGGCTACTGTACATTGCAGAATTCAATATTGAATGGGTACATATCGCAGGTGAAAAGAATTCAGTAGCAGATACGTTGTCACGTTATCCAGTTACATCTTCAGAGGAATTGGAAGCCATTGAAATCCGTTTACTCGTGGCTAAGGATGAAGGATTGTCATGGGAGGGTTGGAAGGACAAAATAACAATGGCACAGCAGGAAGACGAAAGTGTTAAAAAAACACCCGAGAAGTTCCATCAGTTCTCTGATTTGTATTGGATTTTTACAAAGAGGGGATGGAGAATCTATATTCCCGAGGATATTGCTGAAGAATTGATCGAGCAGACACATAAATTGCTGGCCCATTTTGGTACAGACAAAGTGGTTTGTTGGTTGGACGAGTTCTTTCTGATTAAAAACATTAATCAATTAGCAAGAGACATCGTGGCATCTTGTGACGTCTGCCAAAAAACTAAAATATTCAATCGAAATATTAAAGGGGAGTCATTTTATAAATTACCAAGCGAGCCGGGAGAGGAGTTATCAATTGACATTTTTGGAGAACTTCCCCGTGCTAGGCTTGGTGTACGGTATATCCTCGTAATAATGGATAAATTTTCGAAGTTCACTAAATTGTATCCAATTAGGGACCAGACTGCAGAAACAGTATCCAGAGTGCTCAGGGATAAGTATTGTAAGACGTATGGAACCCCGAAACGATTGTTAACAGACAGGGGTACTCAATTCACCGGAGACGTATGGAAACAAACCGCAGATGAATTGGGGATCGAAGTGACTTGGACCACACCATATAATCCGCAGTCAAATCCAGTGGAACGTGTGATGAGAGAGTTGGGCAGAATGATTAGGGTATATGCAAACGAGAAGCACACGAGTTGGGATCAGATTGTTCCCCGGATTGAACAAGCCATCAACTCAACTCACCATTCCAGCACTAAGTATAAACCCTATTTCTTACAAGGAGCGGAGATGGATAAATTAATGATACCAGCATGGCTTGAACCATCCGAGAAGGAAAAAAGTGGATTTCCGAAGGTCAACCCAACAGAGAGGGAACTGGATAGTGAGGAAACAATTAACGAAGGGTCAATTAACGTTATGACACGATCTGGGAAGGATTTTTCCATCACGACAAAAAGGCAACTAGCAATTGTAAACGCTAGGGAAAATTTAAAAAACGCGGCTATCAAACGCTACGGGAAAAGAGGAGTAACAGAAATAAACAGAACTTATCAAATCGGGGACAAAGTATTAGTTACAGTTCATAAACTGTCAAACAAAAGTAAAAAGGAATGTAAAAAACTCCATTTAATTTATGACGGTCCTTACAAAATTAATAAAATTATCGAAAAGAATGCGTTTGTGCTGGAAAACTCCGATAAGGCTGTAACCGTACGGATGAATATTAATCAGTTATTTAATATTCGGCTCCGTGGCTGACTCGATCCTTTGCCTTGTTCCACACTTGTGATGCCCCATCGAGTTCTGCGAGAATGTTAATCACTGCTTCCGTTGTTTGTGCATCACGTGCATCAATGCGATCAGATACACGTTGTGAAAAATGGCGCTTAATATGTTTGATGAACCATTTTTCTCCCATATCATGATCAAAATATTGTGCATGAGTTGACCAGGTTAGGCAATAGGTCTCCATAGACTCATCCTGTTTCTGCTCATATCTACCAGCCACAATGTAGGTCATGCAGTCCTGCTGAATCAACGGAGACCAATACTTCATTAAGAACGACACCACCAACTGTTCATATGATCTGGCATTGGACAAGCTTCCCCAACGGGCTGCGTCTCCCCTTAAACACGCCAAAAATGCTAAATGGGCTTCGAAAGGGCTGTATTCTTCCATCCGAGCGAGCTCCTCGAACATCATGACGAATTTCCGAGGGTTTCCATTTCGTAAATTTCCATCGAACGTGGGTTTGGACAACTTGAGGGATTCTCTCACTGGTCGGCGTGGTAATCTATCCGAACGGATATCATCGTCTTGCCCCCTTTCAGGCTCAGCTCCTCGTTGCTCATTTTGATAAACTGGCTGTCTCTGTTGTCCCATGAGAGGCCCACGACGTCGTTGAAAATATGCATCTCCCTCTCGTTCCTGGAATGGTGGTGGTATTCCATGCTGCTGGGGAGACAATGGTCGGCCATTTTGTTGATGTTGCTGATACCCATTAGCTGGATTACCTTCTGGGTTTGCCGGCCCCATTTGTGGCGGTGGTCTCCCATTTTGTTGATGTTGCTGATACCCATAAGCTGGATTGCCTTCTGGGTTCACTGGCCGCATTGGTGATGGTAGTCTTCCATAATATGGGGCCATTCTTGGTTGAGCATAGTCTACCTGGTATGGGTGAACAAATTCTTGTGCTCCATTAGGGAAGGGTGGCGGGTTGTTCAAGTGATGAACACCTCCCCTTGGACCAGGAAACCTCAATTCTCTGAAGGCATTAAGCATTTCCTGCATCATCTCCATAATCTGCACATTCCCATTGCCCAAATTAGCAGCTCCTGGTGGCTGATAAATTGGGTTTCTTAGAATTGGTCCACCTTGTTGCTGTTGTGGGTTATTTCTCTGTCCACCTTGCTGTTGAGGTGGATTATTCCTTTGTCCACCTTGCTGTTGGAGTGGATTATTCCTTTGTCCATCCTGCTGCTGATTATTAAGGTTTCCAACATCATCCGCCATACCTCCAGGTATTGGGGGCTCTTCAGGAGGAGGCATTCTCTGCCCTGGGTCGTTTTGATTGTTTGCGCCCTGTGGGGCTACCCGTGGATTATTTCCACTCATTTCTCAAAATTTAATTGAAAAATCTCAGACCGTTTGAATCCTGTCACGGTCGCCAATTATGTAACCGTACGGATGAATATTAATCAGTTATTTAATATTCGGCTCCGTGGCTGACTCGATCCTTTGAATTACCCTTAATTCAATTGATCCAGTCACCCTGGTTATTTTCAGGTCCGGTCGCCATGTGTTTTTTTTAATAATAAAAAACACCAAAACTATTACAATCACCAAAATTAAACGGGTTTTATTCAGTAAGCACATTAAATTAATACACATACACTTCTTTCACTTATTAAGTAATAGAGGAAATTACTAATAATTTTATTCTTATTATTATTTATTTAGTTCAAATTTAATTAATCGCACTCTCGAAATTATTCCGTTATTTCTATTATTGTTAAACTAATAATAAGTATACACTTATTAGAAATAAGATAATTTATTATTATTATTTAATTCAACTATTTAACTAATCAACTTCATTTGTCCCTTAAAACACATATATTTAAATTTACGCGCTATGGGAAACTGTTTTACCGACTTAAAGTATGTCTTACTAGGAGGGAGTTCCGTAGCGGTTGAATGTTTGGAATAGACTCACTACTCGAGGCCCGCGCGCTCCTTTTATAGTCCTTTCGGTCTATTGTTTTTCATTAATTATTTAGTTATAATCTTTTGATTCTTTATATATATATTTTTTTAATCCCCAGAGGTCTAGGATTACTTTTACGCATTTTGGAGAGAGCCCAAACCTATTCCCACCTATTTCTGAAGATTCGCGATGTACACTTTAAAGGGTATTATTAAATTAATCCCCGATTTATTGGGATTAATTTAAATCATTTTATTTTCATTGCATGTCATAATTAACGGAAACGGCTTAGTTTTCACTCTATAATAGTAAATTCTGCTTTTACTGAATCCCCGTGTCTTCCTGATTATCCCTATATAATTTGTTTGCGTTTTACATTTGTCTATGAATTGATTAATCAATCGATTAATTAATATTTCTTATGCTGTCTGGTAATGCAGGGAGCCGCGACCCTGTCAGTACATCATACGATGTCTGTTTTATCGACCTTCCCATGCTACCATCTAGATGGCAGCATGGGTAATTTAGTCCCTCAAACCGGGCTTTCCCATGTTACTACAAGGCAGTAAGAGGAACGTTCAACCTGCGCCAACTACGGCCGTATCGCGAGCGACAGATTTTGAGAACGGGACTTGTGCTAGGGATATCTCTAGGGACTTTTGCATCATACGAGGGCTGCGTTGAGATGAAAAGTAGTGGGGCAGCGTCGCCAGCTAAACACGTCATAACTCTTTGGACAGTGGAAGAGAGAACAGCTCCCAAAAGTAAAAAACTGGCAATAACCATGAATCCGGAAGCAACACGCCTCATTGAGCAAATTTTGGGCGAGGAAGAAGTACTCGTGAATAATGGAAGGAGATATCTGCAGATGATACAAAATGCTAATCAAGGTATGATAAATATTGTTGAACGTGTACAACCTAACCTCAACCTCGCGCCAAACGCAGAACAGAGAAACGGGCATGGGGTATTGGCTGAGCCAAATAACCTAAATGTTGTCGAAGAGGAACAAGCTGGAATACCCGCTGTGGTCCCAGCAGGAGAAGTAGGGATCAATTATTTCCAAATGGATTGGCCTAATCTCGCACCAGCAGAGGCTAATATGTTAAATCAAGCATGGAGGGCTGTTTTGGACGACGATGACCTCCTTCCAGACGCTATGCTGGACGAATTGGCCAATTCTGAACATCAGGCGCTGGACCAAGCCTACACACAAAATGAGGAATCTCAAATACCAAATCCTGATGAATTAAATGCATGTGACCAGGTGAAGCCAGACGAAGAGGCAGCAGGACCAGGAGAACAGCCTGGTGAATCAGTAATGGTACAAGTCCTCGCTAATGAGGTACAAGAACCAGTGGAGGAGCAAGAAGGTCAACTTGTTGAAAAAAAAAAAACAGTTGAAGAGGAAGAACAACCTGGACCATGCTCTTCTGGTACACCAGACCGCCATGACGAATCATCCGTCGTAAGGGTGTCAGTCTTCGAAGATGAGGTACAAGCACCAGTGGGCGAGCGAGAAGTTCAACTTGTGGGCCAGGAAGATGCAGTTGAGGGAGAACCCAGGCCAAGCTCACCTGGTACATGAAACCATCATGATGAACCATACTACAACAGGACACGTATTGAACAATGGTGCAGGCGTGTTGATGGGTGTCTTCATGCTGATGAACCGGTTGCCAAACCGGTAGAAATTATTAACGACCCTGAAGACGGGTTGGCCAACATGGGGACGGGGCGCAATCGAGCTAACGCCCACCCATACGCTACACGAGCATCGGGAAAGAGGATGAGGAGATACGAAGACCAGGAAAGCAGTGATGACTCGGACGAAACTAGAAAACTTGAGTGGAAAGGCAGATTTGGGAAAAGAGGACCCAAAAGTAACTGATTGTTCAGTTGGATTACTTTCATTCTCATTTTATTATTTTCTTTTCCATATATTTTGTTCTTTTTAAAGGAGTAGACACTCCGTGGCCAAGTGCTTAAACGATTTTATTTGTTTAGTTTTTTTTTATAATCAAGGAGTTTAAAATTGGGCACTCCATAGCTAAGTGTTCAAACGTTTTCTTTCCATGATTCTGATAATTATATAAAAAAAAAGAAAGAAAAAAAAGAAAACTTTATTTTGAGTTAATATCAAGGAGTTGAAAATAAATACTCCGTAGCCCGGTGCTTTGAGAAATTTTTATTTTTTCTTGAGTAAAATTATAATTAAGATAGGTGCCTAAAACGTTCAGATGGAGTTAAAATTATGGAAGGGGTGCAGGATAGACTTCCTCTAGCTAAGAGCTAATTTTGCAGTATTGTGTAAAGAGAAAAAGGTAGAGTAAGGTGTTTCTAGAAAATAAGGACATGAGCAAAAAGTTCAAGTGCTTAAAGAAATTATTTTTATATTTTTATATACGAAGTCGAATTAAGAATGATAGGTCACCATTTATAAGGACGTATAAACATTTAAAAAAAAAAGAGGGGGTGTTAAATCACTTCATACTTGACGAGAGAAAACGTGTAACAATTCTGGTATAAAGAGACCCGGATGTTAAGCGGTGACAAAGTTCAGTTTTTTTTTATTATTATTTTAGAAAAAGGAAGGAAGGAGCGTAGTAAGTTAAGGTTCGTAATATTAACTAGGTATACACTTCATGTAAATCCGTAATATTGATAATAAAATGTTTGGTTTGGAGTGAAAATTGAGGTTAAACTATTTGCTGAATAAAAGGGAACGTAATTAATCCGCTGATTACACAACAGGGGTATATGCAATCAGCGAAGGGGAGTATGTAGTAACATGGGAAAGCCCGGTTTGAGGGACTAAATTACCCATGCTGCCATCTAGATGGTAGCATGGGAAGGTCGATAAAACAGACATCGTATGATGTACTGACAGGGTCGCGGCTCCCTGCATTACCAGACAGCATAAGAAATATTAATTAATCGATTGATTAATCAATTCATAGACAAATGTAAAACGCAAACAAATTATATAGGGATAATCAGGAAGACTCGGGGATTCAGTAAAAGCAGAATTTACTATTATAGAGTGAAAACTAAGCCGTTTCCGTTAATTATGACATGCAATGAAAATAAAATGATTTAAATTAATCCCAATGAATCGGGGATTAATTTAATAATACCCTTTAAAGTGTACATCGCGAATCTTCAGAAATAGGTGGGAATAGGTTTGGGCTCTCTCCAAAATGCGTAAAAGTAATCCTAGACCTCTGGGGATTAAAAAAATATATATATAAAGAATCAAAAGATTATAACTAAATAATTAATGAAAAACAATAGACCGAAAGGACTATAAAAGGAGCGCGCGGGCCTCGAGTAGTCAGTCTATTCCAAACATTCAACCGCTACGGAACTCCCTCCTAGTAAGACATACTTTAAGTCGGTAAAACCGTTTCCCATAGCGCATAAATTTAAATATATGTGTTTTAAGGGACAAATGAAGTTGATTAGTTAAATAGTTGAATTAAATAATAATAATAAATTATCTTATTTCTAATAAGTGTATACTTATTATTAGTTTAACAATAATAGAAATAACGGAATAATTTCGAGAGTGCGATTAATTAAATTTGAACTAAATAAATAATAATAAGAATAAAATTATTAGTAATTTCCTTTATTACTTAATAAGTGAAAGAAGTGTATGTGTATTAAATTAATGTGCTTACTGAATAAAACCCGTTTAATTTTGGTGATTGTAATAGTTTTGGTGTTTTTTATTATTAAAAAAAACACATGGCGACCGGACCTGAAAATAACCAGGGTGACTGGATCAATTGAATTAAGGGTAATTCAAAGGATCGAGTCAGCCACGGAGCCGAATATTAAATAACTGATTAATATTCCTCCGTACGGTTACAACCTTTTCACTTTTACACAGTTTTTTAATTTTTTTAGGTAATGAAAGCACTCATGATGAGGCAGAGTTGGACTCTTCTTCGGAAGGAGAAAATTCGGAATCATGCAGCGTTTCTGTATCAGACGAGGAGTGTGAAGTAGAAGGGGATGAACAGGGGAGCTGACAAAGACTCTTTCCCATTGGAATTAGAGGAAGAACTTGGAAAAATACTACCTGCCCATATTCGTTGTGCCAGTCACACATTGAATCTTGTTGCGACAGCCGATGCGATGGCCACTCTCAAAATCGCTAAGTCTTTGGAGTCGGGTTACACCAAAATGATCGAGCGCTGCTCTTCATTATGGAAATTGTTATCCGCTCCAAAAAAAAATGAACATTTCAAGGACATCATTGGTAAAAGTCTCAAAAAGCCCGTCCCCACACGATGGAACTCTTTATATGATGCTCTCATCCAACTATTCGGCTTGAAGGAAAAAATTTTGAGCAATGTTCAAACGTTGGGTATGACTAAACCTTTGGAAGAGGCAGGTAAAAGAAATTATTTTAAGCGAGAAGAGATAGAAATTAGCAAATTTTGAAGTGATCTCGTTTTTTGTAGAGTTATATTTCTTAGAAAAAAAATCATAAAATTATGGTATCAATCTTTTCTTTTCCATTTACTTTTCTTTCATTCCCGAAGATTCATGGAAGAATATTGCCGTTGTCATCAGCCTATCGCTCAAGCTATTGATGTTTTGCAAGGTGATCAAACTGCATCGTATGGATATCTGCTGCCTACGCTTATAATTACACGAAAGAAATTATTAGCACTCAAAGATTTGAGGTTTCATTACTGCCAGAAATTAGTTTCTGGATTGATTGAAGCCCTAGAAAGGCGCTTTAAGAACATTTTTTCTGTCGTAGAAGAAGGCAGAACAGTAGCTGTAGCTGCAGCTTCTCATCCCATGTTCAAGCTCAAATGGTTATCTTCTTTAAGTCAAGAAGCTCAAGATAATGTTATGAAAGCTATACAGGATGCAGTAAAGGGTCTTCCTGACATTGCCGTCAATCAACCCGAACCGCAAGCAGCAGCAATAGATGATTTTTTTAATTTTGATGATCCCCCTGTTGAACTTACGCCTAGTTCTTCTAGTGTTGCTAGCTTATCTGCTCTATCTAGTTCATCTTCTACAAGACCATTTGGCTCGACTATTCAGGAAGTCGAATTCCTGAAGTTCACAACAGAGACAAGGACAGATTTTCAAATTTTAAACACCTACCCTACTGTGCGGAAAATTTTCTTGAAAACCAATACGATTTTACCATCTTCCGCACCTGTCGAGAGGCTCTTCAGTTACGCGACTATGTTTGATTTACCCAAATATAATAAGCTCACTGATAAAAATTTCGAGTTGAGGGTTGTCACGAAATGTAATGCAAGCATTGCAAAAAAAAACAATAAAAAATGAAAAATACGCACGTTTTTTTCACTTTGATATCTTGTCCCTCGTATTGTTATTATCTAAATATTTAGTAATTAAAATAGTTAATGTACTAATTGTTCTAGTAATTATTAATTTGAATAGTTAATTCACTAATTATTCTCGTAATTAGTAATTTGGATAGTTAATTTACTCATTATTTTGAAATAAGTTATTTGAATATTTCAATTTCCTACTGTCCAGATAATTAAAAATTCAAACAATGAAACTAATCAGTATAAGATTAATAAATAATTTTCATATTTGAATTACTGATTATTGGCATACTTAACACTGTCATAGATAGAAGTATTAATTTTCTATACAATGGATAATTAAAAATCTACAATTTTTTTTATGCCGATCACTGGTCACAAGATTGTAGAAATTATCTAAATACTTTAATTGATAATCTATCATCAATAAATGTATATATGGGCGATTCCTCCAATTCTCGAATAGAATTTCGGCTCCAAATTTTGGAGGGCGACTTTTCGGTCCTCATCGATTAAAATCATTAAAATGAAGAAGATCCTTCCAACTGCGAGCTTCTGAATTAAATGACTAGCTCCACTCTGTTATTTTACGCCCGCTTTTGTTGCTGAAAAATCCCGAAAAACTAATTTGGCTGAACGCAAAAACAAAGTTAATGAAAAAAATTTTAATCTGGAGGAAATCTCTTCAGGGATTTCAAAAGGAAATAAGAATCTATATGCTGTAAACGGACATTCTTGCTCCCATCAGGAGCTTCTTTGTATTAATTTTATATATTTAATTTTAATTGTTTTTAATCTCGAATGTAAACTGGTTCCCCCTGCCCAAATGGTACCATGTATCAAACGGCAGTGAAATAAATAAATAAATAAAAAATGAAGAAGATCCTAAATTCTAAACCATTTTGCCCCACTATCGAAGCAGAAATCAATGAAATTTGATTCTTGCATCGAAATTTTCTCTTAAGAATGATGTGAGTAGCTAACTGAAAAAATAAATTCAAAATATAGATTTTCATCGCAAATTTTCTGAATTTTCTGAAAAAAATATCCTTTTTCGTCTTTGTCCTTGTTTTCGAGGTGAAAATCCTCGTTGAAAACTTCAAATGCTTGTTTCGAATCGTTCCCCCTTTTTTTTTCAATTTTTTTATTTTTTTTCTGAAAATTTGGAAAATTTGCTACGAACTATATGATTTTCGGCCCCTGCTCTTGAAAACCCCGGCAACTGTAATTAAAAATTTGAAATTTAATACTTATTGAGTACTAACAACAAATGCAAGTTGAAAAGATGAATGTTGCAAAAGACATATGGGGCATTCCATGCCAACTCATCCTACCAATTGCCTTTGCATCTCCGATTTGGCTGAAACTTGGGCATCTTTTTGTGTACTTCGAAAGAGGTTTCTGTGATTTTTTTCAATTTTTTTTATCCAGCCACTTCGCAGATATGAATTTTTTAAAATTTCGGGTTTTTTTTTTTCAAATAGCCGTAACTTTATGACAAATTGTCCGAAATGGGTCTTTTTTTTTTTGAAAATTCGTGTTTTTTGATGAATTTTCTGAAAATTTCATGCAAAAAATTATTCATGATCATTCTGATCAGTTTTTATTTATTTCAAAGTTAAAACATGAATTTTAAAACTGTTTGTATCCTTCGATTTTTTTAAAAAAATTCTCATAAATACTACTTCTAAAAACACAAATTTTAAGCCTAGTCCGGTAATGGGATAATGATGGGATATAATTTTTTTTTAATTTTAAAGTAATAAATTCCTTTTTTTTGTGTTTTTTCTACTGTTAATGTATTATCGACGTATTTTCCGATGAAAGGTGGGAAAAGCTCATACATGGAAATAATTGACAATTAAAGTAAAAATTCAAATTTTCGGGGTAAATTGTATCAATAACCTGAGAATTTTTTTTTCACGGTTGAATATTTTACAAGAATATGTTGTGATTGAACATGAAATCAATTTCATTGTGAGAATTCCATCTGTTTTTGGTACAACGCAATGATACTTTTGTGTACCTGTGATCGTTTTAGCTCAAGAATAACGTACATTCAAACTTTCTGCTGTTCTTTCATATTTGGCAGTACTTGAATATCATATTTCAATTTTTGGCAAGTTATTTGGCTGCATGGCCCATTCATACAACTCTCAGGCGTTTGAAATTTGTTTATCAAATGGCAACTGAAGACTAGCTCTGGCTGTAGCTCTTTTTAATATACCTGCTACACCATCACAAGG
This sequence comes from Aleiodes alternator, assembly GCA_963921955.1. NCBI lineage: Eukaryota > Metazoa > Arthropoda > Insecta > Hymenoptera > Braconidae > Aleiodes > Aleiodes alternator. The sequence goes on along the minus strand of OY998115.1, from coordinate 2,157,249 downwards.
TCCTTTTCCATGGTAGCTTGCGGAAAAATGACATTCAGCGGATATTCCAAAATCTCCATGGTGATAATATAAATTAACAAAATTTTGGAAGTTCTTGAACCGTTGCGGAGCTCCATCAGAAAAGTAGTAGATCTTTACAGCAGTATCAGACAAAGATTTCATCAAATCAGTAACAGTTTTCAAAAAAACGTGAATTGCAGTAGAATGCGGGCAACACTCAGATATAATCGCTAAACTTTTGTGCAATAATTCGCCATTTTTTTTATAATAAATAACCACAGTAAATATGGTCGCCTGATCATTGTTCCAGTGGAATCCTAGTACTGCATTTTGGATAACGAACTTGTAGTTCTCAGCAAAATCATAAACAATAAGAAATTCATCGGGTCCAAGAGACTATTTAAGAGATTTCATGAATCTTGCTTGTGATTTTGCAATAAAAGCATGAGGCAAAAATTCTTCAATTTTATTGCAGGATTCGCTGATAAACTCTGATGAGATTGCCGTTAAAGTTTCAAGGGCTGTCCACGGTTTCGAAATCCAATATTGATATGTCAGTTCATCAATATCATTTGTTTCAAAAATCTCATTCAAAAAATTTTCAGGTTATTAATACAATTTACCTCAAAAATGTGAATTCTAACTTTAAGTGTCAATTATTTCCATGTATGAGGTTTTTCCACATTTCATCTGAAAATACGTCGATAATACATTAACAGTAAAAACAACACAAAAAAAAGGAATTTATTACTTTAAAATTCAAAAAAAATTATATCCCATCATTATCCCATTACCGGACAAGGCTTAAAATTTGTGTTTTCAGGAGTAGTATTCATGAGAATTTAAAAAAAAAAATCGAAGGATACAAACAGTTTTAAATTTCATGTTTTAACTTTGAAATGAATAAAAACCGATCAGAATGATCAAGAATAATTTTTTCCATGAAATTTTCAGAAAATTCATCAAAAAACACGAATTTTCAAAAAAAAAAAGACCCATTTTGGACAATTTGTCATAAAGTTACGGCTATTTGAAAAAAAAAAACCCGAAATTTTAAAAAATTCATATCTCCGAAGTGGCTTGATAAAAAAAATCAAAAAAAATCACAGAAACCTCTTTCGAAGGATACAAAAAGATGCCCAAGTTTCAGCCAAATCGGAGATGCAAAGGCAATTGGTAGGATGAGTTGGCATGGAATGCCCCATATGGATATTGATCACATTTTATAATCCTAAATGGAAAATATTTAAACAACTGATGTTTTCCATTTAGAATTATGAAATGTAATCAATATACATATGTCTTTTGCAACATCCATCTTTTCAACTTGCATTTATTGTTGGTTCTTAATAAGTATTAAATTTCAAATTTTTAATTACAGTCACCGGAGTTTTCAAGAGCAGGGGCTAAAAATCATACAGTTCCTAGCAAATTTCCAAAATTTTCAGAAAAAAATAAAAAAATTGAAAACAAATTTGGGGAACGATTCGAAACAAGCATTTGAAGTTTTCAAAGAGCATTTTTACCTCGAAAACAAGGACAAAGACAAAAAAGAATATTTTTTTCAGAAAATTCAGAAAATTTGCGATGAAAATCTAGATTTTGTATTTCTTTTTTCATTTAGCTACTCACGTCATTCTAAAGAGAGAATTTTGATGCAAAAATCAAAATTCATTGATTTCTGCTTCGATAGTGGGGCGAAATGGTTTAGAATTTAGAATTTTCTTCATATTAATGGTTTTAATTGATGAGGACTGAAAAATCGCCCCCCCCCCCAAATTTGGAGCCGAAATTCTATTCGAGAATTGGTGGAATCGCCCACATAGTTCTTAGCAAATTTCCTAAATTTTCAGACAAAAATAAAAAAATTGAAAAAAAAATGGGGAACGATTCGAAACAAGCATTTGAAGTTTTCAAATAGCATTTTCACCTCGAAAACAAGGACAAAGACGAAAAAGGATATTTTTTTCAGGAAATTCAGAAAATTTGCGATGAAAATCTATATTCTGTAATTTTTTTTTCACTTAGCTACTCACGTCATTCTTAAGAGAAAATCTTGATGCAAAAATCAAAATTCATTGATTTCTGCTGCGATAGTGGGGCAAAATGGTTTAGAATTCAGGATTTTCTTCATTTTAATGGTTTTAATCGATGGAGACTGAAAAGTCGCCCTCCAAAATTTTGAGCCGAAATTCTATTCGAGAATTAGTGGAATCGCCCATATAAATGATCAATGAACTCTCCTTCATTTTCAATTCGTCGAAATCGATTATCACTCCAAAATTCAAAAAAATTCAAAATGAATTGAATAATTTGAACTATTCATTATTATTATTCAGTATTATTCAAAATATTCATTTTCTGAATATTCAATTCATTTTTTGAATTGAATATTGCTATTCAATTCAATTCAACCACTATTCGCACACCCCTAAAAGAAAGCATGTGTGAATATGATTTACTTACAAACAATCAAATCAATACCACCCATGATCTGTTGGGAAATTGTGTCGCCAGGATTGCAAATCAGATGGAAACAACTTGGACAGAACTCATAGGAGAGAAAGGTTGGCTATACTCAACAAGTGAGCCGGAAAAACTAGAAGTCAGTTGGAATGATAAAACAGTAAAGAGCATAACCCTTCAAGGAACAGGAATTCTGAGAGTAAATGGAAATTGTACAGCTGGGACGTCCTACATCGTATTGAACAGTATCAAAATTATCTTGTCAGAGGCTCCAGAAATCCACGGAGTACCCATCTCAATCAACATCTCAGAGATGGCCCCAAGCTTATTGGAAAGCCCAAAAATTCCGAATTTTTTGACAGCAAGAAAGCATAGCGTCGTATCCAATACTACCTTTGCAGATGGATTAGATGAATCAATGAAGAATACTGAATAAGCCCACAGCAGGGCTTGGAAGTTAATAAAAAAAAAACTCAATGAAGAGAACGATTGAACAAGCAGAAGAAATCGGATTACATCACCAAGAGGAATATTATCACAGGATTTTCTCTGTAACCAACTGGATATCCTGGGTTCGACTCCCGGTGCAGGACTATCCCATTTCTTCTCGAAAAAATCTAGAATATGGGGTAGGTGTGTTGAGATACACATTTATCATCATTTAAATTTCCTCGTGCAAAATTCCATTCAAATATGCAGTAGTCACGTCAAATTGTTTCATTTCAAGTTCGTATTGTGCTGCAATTGAAGTGATTATGCTTATGGAATTTTGACGTGCCACTGCAGCAAAAGTTTCACTTTAGTCTATGCCGGGACGTTGAGTGAAGCCTCTTGCAACAATTCTTGCTTTCCTTTTCTCCAACATTCCATCAGCATTGTATTTTTTTCTCAAAACAATTCGACTACCGACGATTTGTTGTTTTTCTCGACGATTCACTAAAACCCATGTATCATTTTTGATGATTGATTTCATCTCTGATGACATTGATTCCAGCCATCCTTCGGAGTCTTCTCCATTTAATGCTTCTTTCAATGATACTTCTGCAAGTCCTGCAAGCTCACTTGTGTCCCTTGATTATCCTTTTTTGGTCTTCTTCTGAGTCCAGTAAGTATTTTAGCAGGTTGTGACGGTTTTTACCGTCACAGAATTAAGCAAATAAGATTAACTAATTATTTTGAATAAAAATCACGATAATGATCGCAATTCGCGGTACCCGGTGAGGATGGGGCTCACCCAGAGTCAATTCAGCACATGTCCAGAGTGAGGTCAACAGATTTTTATGACCTCACTAATTTTTTTTGCTTTTTTCTGTTCAATTTAACTCCAAAAATTGGAGAAAAGTTCGTGAGTCGCGACTGGGGAGGAACTTCCCCAGTCCCAAAGATAAAATTAGCAGCACCAAGGGCACCCGAGGGGAACTTGGGAAGACGCAGCATCCATTTACTTGGTCCAGCATCAGCAGCCGAGAGAATGTTGGCCAACGTCGAGAGAGGCGGGAGATCGCCAGAGAAAACGCCAAGGCCAGAGTGAAATAAAAGACTCGAGTGAAAATAAAGACTAACCTTATCCGTGTACAGTGTCGTGAAATTATTGTCCGAGTTATTATGATTATTTTTGTACGTTATTTGGAATTAGTTTAGTTTAAGAAAAATTTAAGTAAAGCCAGTGGCGGGAGTAAAGTAGTGGGGGACTGGCGGGACAATTGGTTGGGTTGGGCCTCGGCTTTACCGAAATTGAGCGGAAACAGCCGAGGAAACCCAATGCCGACTCGTGGGAGAGAAGACTCGTTCTTCTTCTCCCGGGACACCGTGGCGGTCACATCGTAGAGAGAATCCAGAATCAAGTTAAAGAAAAGTATAGAGAAGATTGTAGAGAAATTCAAGGAAATAAGGAAAAAGATAAGAGGAGTTTGGAGAGACCGAGACGGATAGGAGGAAGCATAGACGTAAGGTATACGAGTCCCCCAAATAATAGAAATTTTGAGTCAAAGTCATTAATATTGTTTTGTAAAGATAATAAAACTCAAAGGACGCCGAGTTAGCGTCTGTTTGTGGTATATTCACCCAAGCTAGAGGAAGAATCATTATTGTTCGTTCTGAGTGGAATTTCGAGTTAGTAGTTAACGTGAGCTGATAATAATATTATTCACAAGAAATTTCCTTAAATATTTTCATATTCTCTCTGATTTAAATGTACATATCCTACGTTTTTAAATATACCTAATTATTATTATTTAAATCGGAAATTCTCAGGAGTTTGGTGTGAAGTTTTTGTTCTGTCCCGAATACCCAAAGGAAGGGTATCGTCCCCTCCCCCCCTTGAGATAGAAAAAGAGTTTCACGTAAGAAAGCGGGTAAATCTAAAGTCTTTTTGGGGTTTTGTAGTTTAATTGAATTAAAATAAAACGTGGGGATTTGTCGTTTTCCTCCAAGTTCTTAGAATTTCGAAAAACGACTGGCGCCCAGCTTAAATTGGGAAAAATTCGGAGCATAAATTTGGGTCGAGTAAAATAATTTTTCTTTTTGTGCCTTTAACGAGTTGGCTCAAGGTTAGTCAAGCCAACCGTTACAATGGTGCCCAACGCGTGGGGCTAACGTTTGGGTGTTCAGAGCAGAACAAAGCGAAGCACGGCAGTGGTGCTCAGTCAATAAAGTTACCGAAATAAATAAAAAAGTGAGGGTTCTCAGTCACGCAGCTGTGGGGGAAAATAAAAAGTGAAATTGAATTCTCGGAACCGAGTTGAATAAAATTAAATTGAGTTCACGGAATCAAAGAAAAAATAATAAATTGAATTTTTGAATTAAATTACATTGAGAGTGAAGAAAATAGATGAAAATAATTGAAATGGAGAATATTCAAAAAATTATGGATAGAATTGACAAAATGTCGGAAGAGGAGATGCGTGCTGAATTAACCCGGTTGGGGTTCGAAACAACCGGAGATGAGGACGAACTGAGAAGTCGTCTCACCAAACATTATGAGAAAGACGTATTAAAGTGGAGAAACACAAAATTAAATGATAATACAATTGATGAGACTGAGGAGGTAGAGAAACAGTCAGATCCATCGGTTAAGCCGGGAGATGACGAAATAGATAAAGAGATAAGTCGGAGGTTAGCAGAAGAATGGCACACGTTTCGACAGGAAAGATTGAGAGAGTATCGTCGGGAATTGGAAGAGAAGGAAATGAATGAGCGACATGGAGATCAAGCAAGAGGGGCAATACCAAAAGGCAAACCTCAGCAAAGAAGGGGTGACCAACCCCCCAAAGCACCTCAAAATCTTGGAAATGAATCGCGACGAAAAAGTCAGAAGTGGGATGAGGAACTATTGCCTCCTCCTCAAGAGAATTACAATTGAGGATACCACCCAGCTACTGAAAAAAGTATAACCCACAAAGTAGAGGCCGATATCACAGTGACGGTGATGGTCTCAAGAAGAGGAATCAGTGGGGAGAGGAGTATCCAGCTCCTCCCCAACCAAACAGGTATGATTCAAGATACACTGCAGCAACAAGAAGATCAAGTCAAGGGGCAATGAATCCATTAGCACGACTGGGTTACATTCAAGACGTTGGATACCAAACGTTGTTGAGTCGAGCTGTTGAACAAGCTCGTAGCTGGGGAATCAAATTCTCTGGCAGACCTAAAGAAGATGCCGAACAGTTTCTGGCGGATTTTGTTGCTAAATGCAACAGCCGAGGCATTCTGAAAGGAGACAGATTTAGACTATTTCCAGAGGTCTTAATAGGTAAAGCCGTGTGTTGGTACAGGTGTGAGGATATTTCTCACATGACTTGGGACGATTTTGAGTTCCAATTTTTGGAGATTTTTGTGAGTGGAGGAGCCGGAACGGCGCTCCAACAGAAAATATGGGAACGTCAACAGAAAATGGGCGAGTCTGCGTTTGAGTACATCACAGAAATGAGAGATATGTATAGACGTCTGCCAATTAAAATACCTGAAGAAGTACAATTAAGTAAAGTATTTCATGGTTTACTTGAAGATTATTTTCTGTTTATAGATCAAAGGGACTTCCGTAATTACAGTGAATTACTCAAAGTCACCAAGATGTATGAGGACCGATGGGCAAGAGGTAACAAAGGCTGAGGCAGTACAAGATGGGGTCCATTTGCTTCCAAGCCAAGTGACTACCAGAAGTCACTTGAAAAGTTCAACGCAATTAGTGAGCAGAATAATGGTCAAAGTCAACAAACAAGTTCAAGTGGTCAATCTCAGAACCAAAAGACAGCTGTATCAGGTGATCCAGGAGCACCACCTGCTCAAAGAGGAGCACAAAGTGCTCAAAACGTACAAGTCTGTCAAGGTGCAGCACCAGTACAGAATCAGAGGGTTGGGAACACCCCTCCTTCAAAACAGGTAAATTCAGGTATAGTAGATCGGTCACAACAAGGGGGAATTCCAAGTTTGGGTCCTTCAAAACGAGTTAGAGAAGATAGACAATTCGAGTGCTATCATTGTGGGGTCGTAGGTCATTCCTTGAAAAATTGTCCGAGAATAAAAGAAGTCATTTGTCTTAAATGCAAAAATGAAGGCTTCACGATCAACACATGTCCAAGGTGTTTGGGAAACGCGCAGCAGGATAACTCGAAGGGGTCGGAGTAGAGTCCTGCACTCCAGAAGATCCCAATAAAAATTTATTGTTAGGTACGAGTAATGCTGGTGGCAGGGGAGGAGAATCACAATTAATTGAAGTAAGACAATATCAAGTAAAAAGATTTCCAACGAATTTTAGGGCTGAGTCAAGTCTAAATAAGTGGCTCGTAAGTCCAGGTGAAGGTAATGGGGTTAAAGATGATGATGGTGGAGGTTTCGGTCAAGTCAGTCATAGTATTGGTAAAGTCAGTCAAGTTAAGGGCGACGTTGGGCAGGATGCTGGTAACGTAGGTAAAGGTAAAGTTAGTCAAGGTCAAGGTATCGTTATACAAAATTCTGGTATCACTCGTCCAAGTACAGTTTGTCAAGTTGAGCCAAGTGAGAGTGGTGAGGTTCGTCAAGGTCCAGTTGTTCGAAGTTCAGTTGTCGGTATTGGTCAAGATAGTCAAGCGTCAAGTAGTCAAAGTTCAGAGATGTCATGTAACGTTGAAAATTCTTTTAGCAAAGTCCAGTGTAGTACAGTAGTTGGTAATGAGAGGGGATCCCCCTCTCAACAGTTGGAAGACAAAGTGCTTCCAACTCCTCAGTCTCCTCTAGTGGTCCAAAACGACATGATGCCACCAAAATTGTCAAGTAATATTGAAGAATTATCAATTTTACATTATCCATCTTTGTCTAATAATAATAGGAAAATTTATGTAAATTGTCATGTAGGTGAAAAGTGTTTCAAAGCTCTTGTGGATTCAGGGGCCGATTACTCCTTCATTGGATCCACAGGAATGAAAATAGCGGAAGAGATAGCTCTTCCAATCTTTTCGGCTGGTGGAGCACAAGTATTGGTAGCCAGTGGTGCTAAATTGTCCATTGAAGGTCGAGTTCATATTCCGGTTACGGTTGATAACATCACGAAAGTGATAGAGTTCAGATTAGTTCAACAATTGGCTGAAGTTTGTGCTTTAGGCATGGACTTCATCCAAAATTTTGGATTCAACATGTTCGGTGCCAAAAAACAGTGGAGCCTCGAGGGGAGCTCCAATGTTTATTCGTTTTCTGACGGTGGACCAGGGCTGGATGACCCTGAAGAGTGTTGGATGATAGCAGAGTTGGACCCAAGTCAAGATGTTAGGTTGAAGGAATTTTTGAAGGAAAAAGTAGAGTCTTTACCAGGGTAAATTTGGTGTTACCCATCTGGCAGAAAATTCAATTGATGTTCAAGGCCATGCACCAATTCATCAGAGATGCTATCCAACGTCACCAAAGGTACAAAAAGCCATTCACGCTGAAGTTAAAAGAATGAGGGAGGAGGGTATCATTGAACCCTCCCACAGTCCATGGTCTACCCCAATCGTCATGCACAAGAAACCCAATGGTACTTATCGGTTTTGTTTAGATTTTCGCAAGATCAATGAGGTCACGAAGAAGGATGTTCATCCATTGCCTAGAATGGAGGCTATTCTAAATAAATGACGGAGTGCTAGGTATATTTCAAATATCGACTTAAGTCACGCATACCATCAGATTCCGATGGAGAAATCCAGTAAAGAAATTACAGCATTTAGTGTACCAGGTATGGGTCTTTTTCAATTCACCAGAATGCCGTACGGGCTATGTATGCCCCTGCGACATTCCAGCGTCTATTGGACAGCATAATAGGACCAGAAATGGACCCTCATGCTTTTGATTATCTTGACGATGTCCTGGTGGTGACACCCACGTTTGAGGAACATTTGAAAGTCTTGAAGTTGGTCTTGGATAAACTCAGAGGTGCCGGATTGGTAATAAATAAAGAGAAGAGTCACTTTTGCCAAGCAGAAGTCCGGTATCTAGGATTTATTATTGATCATGAGGGTCTCAGAATAGACCCCGAGAAGGTAGCTCCAATCTTGAAGTTTGTAACGAGGTTTCTCGTTACGGCTATCGTATCGGCTTATGCCACCTTCGGGTGAAGCTATTCAAGTGTAGAGCTCGAGGAGACTCACACATGAACAGCTAGAAAATACTACCGCGGTGCCATCTGCGTAAGATGACACCTTAAAGTTATCGAAAGCTAACTGACACGTCAGTGGGTTTTATATGCGGCTGAGGATAAGGCAGAAGCCCAGCTGAAATGCTGGCGCTCCACTAGAGATGTCGGAGTTATCTCTGGGCCTGGCAGTGGTGTGAGAGGAAGAATCACGCAGGCGCACGGAGAGACCTCTAGACGAGGAGAAGCAGCCTCAGCCGATATAAATAGACCCAACGACACGGTGTTCAGTTAGTCTGCCTTGGGCGGCAGACTCGAGAGGATCGGGAGACGTCCCTGGATCCTCTACCGCTCACTTCGGTGAGAGTTATCGTTGGTTGCCCGTAGCGTGGCTACGTGGCGTTTCTCGTGTGGATGGAGGCGTCCGGTATTCTCTGGGTGACGATAGATCAGAGGAATACTGCGGACGGGCTCATCCAGAGGCTATCGCGGAATACCCCAATTTCGACTTGTTCTCGCTAGAGGGACTGTGACTAGACCCACGCCCCTCTACCATAACCAGCACACTGGGTTACCGGGAATGGATTGCCCATGCCATCCATTGGGGTTAGTAATTCCCCGAGTAATTACTGCCGAAGGTTCAGCAGGTTAGCCCGAAACCGCCCTAAGAGGTTAAGCGTGGTGAGCCCAGGGAAAACCAGCACACAGTGAGTTTTGTTTATTCCTCCTGTAAAGAATAAACTGGCGCCCATGCTATCGAACCGTGTGTGTGGAAAGGGATGGCCGGAAGTGTGACGGGATTGGACGAAAACCCGTTACAAGTTTCCCCAACCTCGTAGTAAGAAAGAAGTTCAAAGATTTCCAGAGATGGCAGGGTGGTACCGAAGATTCATAAGAGACTTTGCTTCCATCGCTGCTCCTCTACACAAGCTGGTAGGGAAAAATTCAGTTTGGGAATGGGATCATTCTCATCAACAATCTTTTGAGGAGTTAATTGAGAAATTAACTTCAACTCCTGTTTTGTCTTATCCAGATTTTTCGCGTCCTTTCATTTTGTACACTGGCGCCAGTGACATTGGCCTGGGTGCAATATTGCACCAGGATTTCGGGGAAGTAGAGCATTTAATCGCGTGTGCGAGTAGAGTCTTGTCAGGTCCAGAGTCCAGGTACACAACCACCGAAAAAGAGTGTTTGGCGGTGTTGTGGGCCGTTCACAAGTTCAGACAATATCTTGAGGGCTATGAATTCATTGTTGTGACCGATCATAGCAGTTTGCTGTGGCTGAAAAACCTGAAAGACCCAACGGGTCGTTTGGCGAGATGGGCCATGAGATTGGCAGCCATCCCGTGTAAGATTGTGTATCGAAAAGGCACCCAAAATCAAGCACCAGACGCTTTATCAAGAATAAACTGGGAAAATGGAGATTTTCCCAGTAGCACAGAAAACCGCGGCGAAGATCCGAAGCTATTTCTGATGGTATTGAACGAGCAAGTCGACATGGATGAGTATAAGGCTAAACTCAATAATGTAGAACAAAATCCACAGGATTTTCCCAATTTGAGAGTTGTAGACAACCAACCTTTCATCTTCAAATCGATGCCAATTAAAGAAGAAACTATTGGGGACCTTGATGCTTGGGAGTGGTGGGTTCCACCAGCAGAAAGGCGTAATGTCCTTCATGAAGTTCATGATGACCCGCAGTCTGGACACTTCGGGATGGAGGAAACCATCCTGTGAGCTAAAATAAATTACTACTGGCCTGGAATGACCAGAGACATCAAGCAGTATGTTAAATCTTGTGATAAGTTTAAAAGGATCAAGGTTGAACAGAGATTACCAGGTGGTAAGATGAGGATCAGGAGATACGGTGAACCATGGGCTGTGATCTCGGTGGATGTCATGGGACCGTATCCCAACAACGCCAGGAATCGTCGATTTATTGTGGTAACGGGAGACGTAGTTACTAAATACGTAGAAGCCAGAGCCACTACGGATGCGACTGCTGAGACAATCAGAGATTGCATCGTAGATGTCATGTACCGGTGGGGACAACCTGAGGTCCTCCACACGGACAATGCTCTGTCACTGATAGGTGAAGTGATAACAGAATTTTATGAAGAATATGGTATTATTCACTCAACAACTCCACCACATTGGCCAGAAGCCAATCCTGTTGAGAGAGCCAACAGAATCATCAAGACTATCATCAGTTCATACTTAGCAGCAAATCACTCTGATTGGGATTTATTTTTGAGAGATGCAGTTTATGCCTACAATACAGCACCTCATTTATCATTGGGGGGCATCAGTCCAGCATTCTTGAACATGGGGAGAGAGTTGAGACCTCTCCACTATGCGAGAGGGGAAATAGATCCCCTCCCTGAAGAAATGAGACGTCATGAAGAAAACTGGAGAGCTCGTGCCGAGAAAATGCAGCAATTAAGAAGGGGTGTGGCTGAACACGTACAGAGAGCCTCCGAGAAACAAAAATTCTACTATGATAAAAAACACCGTGATGTCGTATTTAATGTTGGAGATAAAGTGCTGAAACAAAATTTTATATTGTCTTCAGCACAACGGGGAATTTCAGCAGGCTTTGCACCAAAATACGGTGGCCCCTTCACAATAATTGGAGTTATTTTTCCAGTTATTTTTGAATTGGAGGATTTGAACGGTCGATACGTGGGTCGACATCATGCAGGGCGTTTAAAGCCCTACTTTGAACGCGAACGACAGGGAAGCCTAAAGGGAAATAAGGGACACGTGAGCGCGACCATAACAAACACATAACCGTTCACGTCAAGCCCGATATCGAACTTCCAGAGTAATTGTCGAAATAAATTGGAGAAAGAAATGAGGAGGAGGTAACATTATTAACTTATTATGAAGAATATTTTTTTTGGGTAATGACGAATACTTAAGACTAGTGAGAAGAATTTTCTCTTAATAAAATAAAACAATTCACAGTAATAAGAAAGCGTGGAGCATCATCCTTGAGGCTTGGGCCGAGGAAATGCCTCTGTCTAGGAAATACGTATTAAATTGGGATCAACCCGAGGTCCCAATTGAACCAGCCCTGGTGGAAGAATCACCCCCAAAAGAAGAAAATGAAGAAGCAGAAATTCTAAATCCAGAGTGGTATGAAGAGAAAAAAAGAGACCAGTTCGATGAATGGCTCCAATCCATATTGAAACCTCCAGCCGTTGGTGAAGCAGGCCCCAAGAGAAAGGGGAGACGTCACAAACCGCCACCGAAGAGTCTCCTGTCCAAAAAAGGCCACCCTATTGATTACAGCACTTTTGAAGAGTGTTGGAATTGCCTGAAGGAGGGGCATGTCTGGCCAAACTGCCCAGTCCTTAAAGTTAAGCCCAGGGTCTTCTGCCAAGTCTGTGAGTGGCAGGGTGTCACATGGCAGAATTGCCCAACAGGGTTGAGAAGCTCCAGAGGAAGCCACCGTCCTCCAGAAGAGTCAAGGAAAAAAAACACATTCTTTATTCTTTATTGTGGACACATTTTCTTATTTTTTTTATCATTAAAGACAAAAAGATAAACATTCAGAGTTTCGTTTGGAGTTTTCGATGTAAACACTAACAATTGGAGGGGAATCGACAGAATTCCCTCTTCTTCTTTTCTTTACGTTTATTAGATGAAAGTAAATAACTATAGAAAAATTTATTTTTCGTTCTCAATTTAACTCCAAAAATTGGAGAAAAGTTCGTGAGTCAGGACTGGGGGGAACTTCCCCAGTCCTAAAAATAAAATTAGCAGCACCAAGGGCACCCGAGAGGAACTTGGGAAGACACAGCATCCATTTACTTGGTCCAGCATCAGCAGCCGAGGGAATGTTGGCCAACGTCGAGAGAGGCGGGAGATCGCCAGAGAAAACGCCAAGGCCAGAGTGAAATAAAAGACTCGAGTGAAAATAAAGACTAAACTTATCCGTGTACAGTGTCGCGAAATTATTGTCCGAGTTATTATGATTATTTTTGTACATGGTTTGGAATTAGTTTAGTTTAAGAAAAATTTAAGTAAAGCCAGTGGTGGGAGTAAAGTAGTGGGGGACTCGCGGGATAATTGGTTGGATTGGGCCTCGGCTCTACCGAATTTGAGCGGGAACAGCCGAGGAAACCCAATGCCGACTCGTGGGAGAGAAGACTCGTTCTTCTTCTCCCGGGACACCATGGCGGTCACATCGTAGAGAGAATCCAGAATTAAGTTAAAGAAAAGTATAGAGAAGATTGTAGAGAAATTCAAGGAAATAGGGAAAAAGATAAGAGGAGTTTGGAGAGACCGAGACGGATAGGAGGAAGCATAGACGTAAGGTACACGAGTCCCCCAAATAATAGAAATTTTGAGTCAAAGTCATTAATATTGTTTTGTAAAGATAATAAAACTCAAAGGACGCCGAGTTAGCGTCTGTTTGTGGTATATTCACCCAAGCTAGAGGAAGAATCATTATTGTTCGTTCTGAGTGGAATTTCGAGGTAGTAGTTAACGTAAGATGATAATAATATTATTCACAAGAAATTTCCTTAAATATTTTCATATTCTCTCTGATTCGAATGTACATATCCTACTTTTTTAAATATACCTAATTATTATTGTTTGAATCGGAAATTTTCAGAAGTTTGGTGTGAAGTTTTTGTTCTGTCCCAAATACCCAAAGGAAGGGTATCGTCCCCTCCCCCCCTTGAGATAGAAAAAGAGTTTCCCGTAAGAAAGCGGGTAAATCTAAAGTCTTTTTAGGGTTTTGTAGTTTGATTGAATTAAAATAAAACTAGGGAATTTGTCGTTTTCCCCCAACTTCTTAGAATTTTGAAAAACGACTGGCGCCCAGTTTAAATTGGGAAAAATTCGGAGCATAAATTTGGGTCGAGTAAAATAAAAATTTTTTTGTACTTTTAACGAGTTGGCTCAAGGTCAGTCAAGCCAACCGTTACAAGGTCTTCCTCTTCCTCTCTTCATTCGCGGAGCTCGATCAGGGTTCAGTTGATTATCAACACTTATTTCAGGTCCAGCATGACGATTCTCAGGTTCAATTTCCTCGTTCAGCTGCTCATCTTCATCCTCTGCATTCATTTGAATCGTTTCGGCATGATTCTCTTCTTTTTTTTCAGCGTCAAACCAGTGCTCATTCCTTTCATCTCTAGTTGGAATTTCTCTCCTAATCGGTTTCATTTTCATTTCAGCTTCTCTCATTTCTCGAGTTTCGTTGGATGTATTTCTTGATTCGATGGTTTTAAAGTTGATTGTTGAATTAGTTTCTTGCTCATTTACAAATTTCACATCTCTTGTTGTGTCTATTCTCCTTTTCTCAGGAATTCAGATTCTGTAAGCCTTGGATTGTTCAGAATATCCAACAAAACTACCCTTCGTAGATCGAGCATCAAACTTCCCAGGGTTCGGTTGACTCTTGCGAGTGTAGACACTGCAACCAAATTCACGAAAATAAGATACGTTTGGTATTTTCCCTGTCCACAGCTTATGTGCAGTTTTTCCATGCAATGCTCTTGAAGGACATCCGTTTCTTGTGTAGTTGGCAGTATCGATAGCTTCTCCCCAGAATGACGATGGTAAACTAGACTGAATCAGCATGCACCTGGCCATTTCCACTAAAGTACGATTTCTCCTTTCAGCTAGGCCATTCTATTCTGGTGTGTATGTCACTGTCAGTCTTCTTCCGATCCCATTCTTCTTCAGGAACTCATCAAAATCTTTATCATCATATTTCTTGCCATTATCAGACTGTAAATATTTAATTCTCTCTCCAGTCTGGGTCTCAGCAAATGCTTCATACTCTGTGAAAGCATTGAAAACTTGATTTTTCGATTTTATCAAACGTACTTCACACCATCCGGAATATTCGTCGATAAAAGTCACAAAATATTTAGTCTTTCCATTTGATTCGACCCTCACATCCCCAGATATCTGCATGAACGAGCTCCAATAATTTTGATGACTTTCCTTCTCTTTTTGGAAACGGAGACTTCGTCATTTTTTTCTTGAATACATATTTCACAATCCAAATTTTCTATCGACCCTCCAAGTTTAAGTCCCTTTATTTTTCCCTTTTTGTGACCATCCTGAAGATCTCTGTAGTTCAAATGACCCATCCTCTTGTGCCATAATTCTTTTGTACTCAATTTGGCTGTATGCATTTCAATTTTCTCTGCGGAATTGCATTCATCAATTTTGTTGACGCCTTCGGTGTTGCATTACCTCACTCCCAGTGCGGTAAGCGACAACGTAAGGAGGTGGAGTAAGACTTGAAGTGCTGAGCTTGCACTTCGTAGCCTTACCAATGCCACTTGTTTTGCTTATCATTTCTTAATACTATGCTGTTTCGCGCGCTACGCGCGCGTATCACTTTGCTGGAGGTGCTAGCCGAAGTTATGTATGTAAGAGTTATTTATGTAGTTATGTATTTATTTATTTATTTATTTATTTATTTCTGGGGGGAATGGCGGATGCCTTGTAGTGAGTGGTTGGGTGGTTGGAACAGGCTCGAGCAAAAATTGGAGCAAGTCCACAATAGAAATGCTGAGGGCCCCGGATCAACGGCTGGCCTAACTGACGAGCATCCAGAAGACACCAGCGAAATTTGCGCTGCCAGCGCACTATCCAACACCGGCGAGAACAACCTGTCTCCTCATCTTATTGAGCTAACGAAAAGGGGGCCAAATAATTCTTTTTTAAAGTTCGGTTCTGGAATGTCAGACATATCAAAAACTTTGAACGCTCGGTAGATCTTGCCGAAGTAGACATTATTGGCCTCTGTGAAACGTGGTGTCTCGGTGCGTCGGAGGCTCTCCCCTAACAGTACTTTAATTATAATTGTATCTGGTCACCAGCAACGAAAGATTACACCCTCGGACGACCTAGTGGGGGCCTAGTGATACTTCACAAATGGAACAATAACGAAGTGGAAACGGTGGAAATTAATGAAAGCTGGATTTTTGTTAAAGTCTCTGTCGCAGACGAAGTGTACATATTCGGTTTTGTATATTTTAAGCCTAGAATAAGTATGGAGGATCACTGTGATAGCCTACAACTGTTATTGGGGGTTTTGTTCGAGAATTATCTGGATGTTCCGATAATAATTGCAGGGGATTTTAACGGAAGAGTAGGATGTTTAAATGAGTTACCGGAAGAAATAGTTGAGGGCACAGGCCTTGACAGCAAAAGAACTGCTTCAGACATGAAAATTAACGGAAGAGGTCGTATATTGATGGATAGTCTTGAATCTAACGGTTTTGCTCTGATTAATGGTAGAACTCACAGTGATTCTCCAGCTGCTATAACTTATCGCGGGGGAGGGGCACTAGCACGATAGACTTAGTATGGATCAACCTGAATTTTCTAGATTGGATTGTGGATCTTGAGTTTATGTTTGAGGTATTTGGGTCTTATCATTTCCCGGTCAATTTTGTCGTGCTTCTGCCATCTCTCAACAATGAAAAGGAGGTAGAAACAAATAATACTGGACTTGCGATAAAAGGTAATAAAAAGAGAGCACAAAACTTATGCTGAAATGGGACACAGAAAAAGCGAATGAGTTTACTGAGAATATGAACAGGTATGACGAAAGGTATTTGTGTTTGAGCAATTGTACGAATGATGAGGGATACGTTAATATGAGAAAGGCAATAACTGACTGTGCAATGGAGGCGGGCCTGTACCGTCCGTTGAACAAAATAAAAAAAAAATTTGAAGGGAAAAAATGGTTCAACAAAGAATGTGCTGAATATAAAAGAACAGTACGAAAGCAACTGAAAATCTGTAAAAATTCTCTTTTTAGAGCGGAAGATGAAGAAAGATTAGACAATTTTAAAAGGGAATATCAAGCTCTGTTAATAAAAGCTGAAAACGAGTACTATAAAGATCTAAAAAATGAATTTTCTAACGTGAGAAATAGTAAAGAGTTCTGGGGAGTTTATAAGAGTCAATTTAAAAGGTCTTTTTTACCAGCAACTATTTCAACAGTACAATGGGTGAGCTTTTACCAAACGGTATATCCATCCAGAAGTACAATGTCCTATACAATCTCGGGTACTCACGATGACCTTATGGACTCCCCATTCTCCAGGGAAGAGATAGACTCTGCCATTGCACATTTGAAATCGGGTAAGGCGGCGGGGGAGGATCAGATATCCAATTACTTCTTAAAAAATTTACCAGAACCGTGGATAAACTTCCTCTTGGAATTATCAAATAGAATCGTGGCCACTAAAGCCCCTCCCGCTGCCTGGTCGGAAATAATTATGACACTGATTTTCAAAAAAGGTGAGCGAACAGATCCGTACAACTACCGGGGAATCAGTCTTATAAATTGCGTCACCAAAGTCTTCGCTTTGTAAAAGTGTAGACTTCAGGTGTAAAGTAAAAAATATACTCCCCGAGAATCAAGCAGGATTCAGGGCCGGTCGCGGTTGTACAGATAATATTTTCACACTCTTACTAAGTGTTCAACTACAAATCAGACTCCCCGGCAGAAAAGTGTATGGACTGTTCGTGGACTTTAAAAGGGCTTTCGAGTCTGTCCCACATGAAGAACTCTGGCTCAAACTGCAAAGTATGACAATCAGCTCTAAATTTATCCGTATAATGCGACAAATCTATCTTAATGCCAAAATGAAAGTAAGGGTGGACGGAGATTTTTCGGAGGGAGTGGAAGTGACGGAGGGGGTTTTACAGGGTGGAATCCTGAGCCCCCTCTTGTTCCTTCTATATATCTCGGACATGGAGGCGAGACTTAGAGCCGAGGGATTGACTGGGATAAATATTGATGGTTATCATGACTTACTTTTGCTTTTATACGCGGATGATTTAACACTGTTTGCATACTCTCCAGTCGACCTTCGTAAAAAACCATTAGCGTTTAGAAAATACTGTCTTGAAAATCACCTAACAGTAAGCCTGAAGAAGACTAAAATCGTTCCCTTTAAACGGTCAGGTAGATCCAAGGAAGAGACTTTTCACTATGGCGATGAAGTGGTTGAACAAGTGGATGTGTATGAATATCTGGGGGTTCTGTTCTCTAGCACCACGCTAGGCTCAAAATCGGCCGACAAAGCCGTCAGCAAAAGTAAAGCAGCCATGGGAGCGATTTTCGGGACATTGCCCAGGGTGAAAGGAGATTCGTGGGAGGGTGTAATGAAGATTTTCGAGAGCATAGTAATTTCTACCCTTATGTATGCCGCCCCTTGCTGGGGGCTTCGCGGAATTCATACGTTGGAGGGAGCACAATTGAGATTTTTCAAACGTTTATTCCTGGTCCCAAGCTGTACTACCAGCTCCGCATTGCGCATCGAACTCGGGATTGTTAAGATAGACTACAGATTATTTACAATGACCTGGAGCTGGATGCTAAAGCTGATTAAAATGGAAGACCATAGACTCCCCAGATTTGCTTCCTCCAACAAGTGGAACTTTTTTTAGACAGTAGGAATACGACGCACCCGGTGTCGGTGGTATACAATTGGGTGGCTCAGGTAAACGAGTTTTTTGTTAAAATAAACTGTGAAGATTTGTGGGAATTAATCACTTTTGAGGAGTGGAAATCGAGAGAGATGGAGATTCATGAACGATTATACCACGCTTTAATTAACGAAGATCTTAAACACTATCGAAAAACCTCTTCATGCCAATTTAAACTACCAATGCCTGAGCACCTCTCCCCGAATCTTATCCTGAAACCCCAAAACTACATCACCAGGGGTGACCCCTTTGTGATGATAAGAGTGATGGTCCAGCTGAGACTTTCAAGTGCTGGGGAGTGTAAACTAACACTTGGAAGGTTGACCTACAAATTAGTCCCTTTGGAACACTGTAAAATTTGCAAACTAAACGCTCTTGACACGATTGAGCACTTCCTGCTGTTCTGCCCTGCGCATGAAAAATTGAGGGAAAAATTTCTGCTGAAATCAGGAATACTAAGTAGCAATGAAGAAAACGGGTTAGAACAATTATTTTGTAATGAATGGGAGAACTCCACTAAGCAGATTTTCTATTTCGTCTCAAGAGCGATGAGAGAGCTTATGAAACTACTCGACGATTTGTGAGATGCAAGGCACTCGGTAGAATGTATATTGTTAGAATAAGAGTAATGTTAATAAATTGTAAGCCATTCCCCCTTGCTATGAGGGTTGTACCCTGAAAAAGCAATATGAATAAATAAAAAAAAAAAATTATTTATTTATTTATTTATTTATTAACGTCCCGAAGAGGGTAGTTTATGTAATGGCCCCAAAAATGAAAATAGGATTTTTCGATCGATCTTCATGTTTTAAGACCTCCCTAATATTTTTTGATAGTTTTCACGATCATGTCTGTGTGTGTTTGTGTGTGTGTGTGTATGTCCGTGATCAATTCTTTCGTTCACGTTTTCTCATAAATCAATAATGTGATCGAGGTGATCGATGTCGTAATCGAAGCATCTTGACATAAATTCGCGGTCATTAGATTTCGATCGGAATCGATCCAGTACTTTCTTAGTTTCTTAAGAAAAACATTATCAAGTTCTTCTTAATTTCCCAGAAAGTGAAGTCTATGCATTGCCCCCGAAAAGGAAAAATTGATTTTTTTATTGATCTCCATATTTTGAGATCTCCCCAACATTTTTTGATGGTTTCCACGATTATGTCTGTTGTTATTCATCGTTTTTATCATTCATCATTTTTTCTAATAGTAAGTGAGAGAAATTATCGGGAAGTTCTTAGTGCGGCTTCGAGTCACATTCATCACAATACATTCTCACTAATTCCTTCTAATCAGCAGTAACGCACTCCTCCATTCGCGAGCGAGCGTAGCGAGCGAGCAACTACGCAATTCTCTATTCGCGAGCGAGCGTAGCGAGCAAGCAATTGCTCACCCCTAGTTCATTTATTTACAAATTATTCTCAAAAGGGTGTATCTTTATTATTCAAAAAGATGCTTTTGAAAAAGTTGTTTTTGAACCAAAGTGCGTGAGAACCCTCTTTTATCGTTCGCAACACTTCCTACAAAATCTCATCAAGGCAAAAAGAGCGTATCTTCATCATTTAGTAGAATCTGAAATTTTTTAAAAATTGTTGACGAAAATTCGAATTAATTTAAATAAATTACTATCGTCCTGTTTCAAGAAAAATCTCGGAAACTAAGTAATATAGAGCACTTAAGCGAGAATCTTTTTTTGTAGCTCTTGAAATTCTCTACAATCATTCCCAGAGCGAAAAAGGTGTATCTCTATTATTTACGAAGATCGGAGATTCAGAAAAATAGTTTTCAGATGAAGTTGCATAAAATTTTGTCTATAAAATTCGATTCGAGATTAGCCATTATTAACAATCAACAGATTTGTTCGGATTATTTTTAAAGTTAAGTGAAATTGGGAAAATGGGTTTTTGCGGTTGGTTCCATGAGAATAGTGAGGAAATTTTACATGGAAATCACATGAGTTACCACGAGTAACAGAGTTAACAGCAGTTTTTGCTTCCGAATGGAAGCTTTGTAATCGTAATTTTTTTCGATTTTGAGATTTCATCATAATATGACTGCAAATGACCCAAAACGTCGAGATCCGTCGTTTTTAAAAAAATGTCTGTGTGTATGTGTGTGTGTCTGTGTGTGTGTGTGTGTGTGTGTGTGATGACGCATTTTCCGCTTTACTCTGAAGTGGGGTTAGCTAGCAATCTGAAAATTTTACCATGAGTTTGCCATGCGTGCCCCAAGCTCTCACAAAAATTTCAGCTAAATCGGCCGGATAGTTTTTGAGAAAAATGAAAATGTTAAAATATCGTTTTTTCGACTTTTCTCGATGAAAAATGGAATCACAGCGTCCAGTCTCCGAGAGGAGATGCGCGTCCAAGAGCCGCATCTTCGACCCCCGGGGTGGTGGGAGCTCAGATTTTTATTTTAGCCAGTAGAAAACTTTTGATAAATTTTTCGTGAAAATCTTGATTCCGCGATAACTTAATAAATAATTGAGCTAGAGACCTCAAATTTTGTGAAGTTGTACATCTGATAAGCACAAAGGTTGGTATTGAAACTGGGCGGAATCGGTCCAGTAGTTTTTTAGATATTAGCATAGAAACATCAGAAAAAGCGAGCTATATCTTCAAAACTATTCAATTGATTATATTTGGAACAAACTTAACCCTCTGAGGCCTATTTTAGTTTTCGCATTCCACGCACAGGTGGGAAAAATCTTACATGAGAAACCCGCAGATGGGATGCGGGTAGTTTCAGATTCTTACTGACTAAAAAACCCACCTCCGTGACATCATTCATGCACTTTTGCTTCACTCCAGCATGGACATTGTCTCCAGACGCTGTGACGTAGCGCTCTGATGTCATATTCTTTCTTATCAATCATTGTGTGGATGATTTCAGCTTGCCTTGTTGCTTGTTAGGCTGATCATCATGCTAATCTTATTGAATTATCGTCCGGTATGAGCTTTCAACTCAAGACTCTCTTCGTTTCATCTGTCGGACATAAACATCGTGTGACTCACATTGTCTATCATTCCGCATCAAGGGCATTGGTCCGTCTCTGCTCTCTTCCTCCTGAATAGGAATTTTCTAAAGCAACTGTGTCCAGATAAAGCTTGCGAATTAATCCTCGGAGGGTTTAAAGTTCTTGGCTATGCGTCATTTGTGTTATAACTTTCAGAATTCTTGAAATAATAATTCTAGGGAACCATTCACAAAATTGATCCTCCATGAATTTCCATTTTCCTATATGTTTCCCTGAGGAGGGCAATATATCTGAATTAATTATCGTGAAGTAAATTTTTTTTTATTGAAAGATGAACCCATTGTCGTTGTGACTTAATCATTTGCCAAATTTGAAGAATATCTTATATCCCAAATATATTGATATTTGCATAAATTCAACATTCAACATAATAAACATTATAAACATATATTATAATAGATAATTCAACATGATTAACAGCACTTAGATTTTGGTTCTGGTTCTTGGAAATGCTGTTTATAAGCATAACATTTACGCCCCTCTGTCTGTTAGGCATTGATTTCGGTCGTACAAGTGTTCAGTACCACATCATCATAATTTGTTGGAAATTATTGTTAGCGAACAATAGTTTGAGAATAATTGACCATTCTACTAGGCGTCGGTACTCAGTAATTTTCCGCATTTTATGTGATATCATTGATTGTTGTGGTAGAATTATTTCGACTTCTGAAATGAGATAGTTTATATCAACTTGATTGATTCATGCTATCTATACATTATATTTTCCTCGTATCGATTTTTGGTAGCACAATTTTAGTATTAAGAAAAAATTCAAAGTTACGCAAATTTTGAAAATTTCTCATTGCAGAGAATTTTATTATAAGCAACCTTGAATTAGGCTGAGTTTGGGCAAGGCTAAACTCGAGTTAGCTAACTTGACTATGAAGTTGAAGCTCAAGATTTCAATGGAATATGACTCAAGATGTTCCAAAAAGTAGAAATATGACAATTAAAAGGAATTTTGTTACTCATAGCAAACGAAGGGATTCTCATCATCTTCAGAACATTCAAATAGATATCATATTTAACAAAAAGAACATGAATTGATGTGATTAATATGAATAAGATCAGTGATGGTAGATTTGAAATTAAAAAATTCATTCGGAAGCTTTCTGCCAATTGCGTGGGCAGAATATTAGATGTAAGATTCTTAAATTACGCACAAGTAATGGGGCTCTTGCTTGTTTTTTTTTGAATTTGGAAGTGAAAGGGTCTAGCTGAATAAGTATGATCAATATGGCCCCTCAGATTTCTACAGTGGTGATTTTTTACCGAGTTTGTGATGTGATAAGATAGCCTCGTTCAGAATTTCAGCCTCCTCCTTCAAGTTTTCGCGATTGCAGGAGGTAAAAACTGCTTTTTTCACATTTTCACGGTTTTCGTATGACAAAAGACCACCAAAAAATCTGAAAAAAATCTGAAAAATCGAAAATATCTCCAAAAAAATGATTTTATTTTTTTTTATTTTTTCACAATTGAATCCTCTGAATGAAAAAATATTCTATATTTGAAAAAATCGTTCATTTGTGTTAGGATCGTCCGACCACTTTTGGAAAATTTGACGTGATCTGACATCAAAATATCTATGAATTCATTCGAAAAAAAATTCAAAATTCCACCTGCAATGACTCCATAAAAAAGAAAGATGCAAAATTTTCATGTTTTTCAACGAGAAATCATATGGAAATCTCTTCTAGGAGCTCTCTCATGATTTTCCTCATCTAGAATCATACTCTGAGCTCTTACTACATCATATTCGATGGAAATATGTTCATCAATTCCAATTATGTATGCTTTTCTACACTATTCAAGAACTTCACGTACAAGAATTTCCCTCATTGAATTTTGTATCAATATGAATGCAGATTTCCAGAACTGCGCCATCTGAGGTATGACACTGTAATTACGTAAAGAACTCCATTGGAGTTGGAAATGACGAAAATATCGTTCTTTATTTTCCCATTTATTTTAAAGCTCACTATCTCTTCTCAATGATCATTCCAAAATTAATCGATAAAAGTCACTACATTTCAAGATAATCTCGCAATTATGAATTAACTCGGTACGATATTTTCATTAAAGAATCGAACATCGGCATTGGTGGTAAGTACAACATCAATATATCTTCCAATTTATAAGTTGAAAAATTGAAGGTTAATTTTTACTGTCAATGAATAAACCTTAACATATTGCTGCTCATCCTTCCTTTCTAGAGTACATTTGAGAATTAGTGAAATTTTGTTGGGGAGTCCTCTAATCAGTCGAATCCGAGTGACTCATTTCAAAACAAAAATCATGTCAGCTGATCACGCTTGCTCAGAGTCTCCAACAGATCCTGATAAGTGTGCATATTGCAATCGCCGTCTTCGAGCATTGAAAGGACGAAAAAAAAGAATGAGAAATGAAACCGAATGTATGGAATACTCAGAGAGAGTGGGAAAGATGCTAAAGCTTGATGATGTACTCTGCAATTATTGTAGATTGATTGGATACGATTCACACAAAACAAAAATCCCAAACAATGAATCCGAACCCAATCCAACCCAAATCGCTGAAGCTTCTTCAGAAGTTCCAAGATCACAGGAATCAACAGACTTTTGTGAATATCCCGAATCTTCTGCTCAAGCTGATGATGATTTTGAACTTCATAAATTGGGAACCAAAACGTCTTCACTTTCCTTAGAATCATTTTCACAACGGTGCTCGCAGCCATTATCTGCAGCTAGCTCTTCAGAATCTTCTACAATAACCTGTTCTCAATCATCGACTAACCATCCATCATTTGTTCTTCCAATCCATACGTCAGAAGATGTAGAAATGGTGGAAATGCCTTTCCCACGAGTAGTATCAACTCATAAATATTGTTTCCTTTGTGGTTCATCAGCACAAATCGTTTCAGTACCACCTCAAGCTCGTCTACAAGTTTTCCAAAATAGGAAAATCTTCGTCCCAAAAGGAAACCGTTGTTGCCCCAGCCATCTCATCAAAAAAAAATTCTATACTGAAGATCTGAAAGTGATAAAAATATATTCTAGCACCAGTATTATTGAAGTTTCAGATTTGACTCATTTCGTGAACGAATCATCAAACAATTGTAACCTAGAATTGAAACATCGAATTGGAGATGGCACTCTAACTGACCAAAGACTGGAAGCTTTGACTGGTTATAAATTGGAAATTCTAGATGAGATATGTAGAAAAATGAGATCGATGAGGAATTCAAAGACACGTACTGTCCTTCAAGCTCTAGTAACATTCTTGTTCAAAATGAGAACTGGAAATTCCAATTGTATTGTTTCTTCTGTGCTTGGTCTTGAACGTGAACAACAAGTATCCGATTATTGTGCAGAAGTTATCAATTCATTCGAAAAAGATATATTACCTGAAAATTTCGGATACTTCAGCAAATCAAGAGAGGAGCTCATCAATCACCAAACTTCGGATACAGTGCGCAAATTGTACGAGCTTACTGATCAATTGGTGCTTATATTCGATGGAACATACATAAGGCATGAGAAGAGTAGCAACAATGGTTACCAAAGAAAATCATATTCTGGTCAGAAAAAGTACCGTTGTGCAAGCCCTTCACTATTTGCACACCCAATGGGTACGTTGTTGAGTTGGAGGGTCCATTCTACGCGAATCAGAATGATGCTGAAATCATGAAGATACTGTTGAATAAGCTGGATGGTCTCCAGAAAATCCTGAAACCAGGTGACATTTGTGTGGTGGACCGAGGATTTCGAGATGTCGTGAAGGACTTACAAGAGAGCGGTTACAAAGTATTCATGCCAGCGCTCAAAGGGCAACGATCTCAACTCACAACGGAAGAATCAAATGAATCTCGATGGGTGACAAAAGTTCGTTGGGTAGTTGAGGCTGTCCGTGGCATCCTTGGCCAGAAAAATAAACTCCTCCATCATACCTTGAACAATAAACTTCTTCCAAATGTCAAATCACTGTTCAAAATTGCCTGTTATTTGAACAATAGTTACGGGAAAAGATTGAATTCTGATACTGGCATTCGAGATGAAGTGATCGAGCAGATGAAATCCAGACGTAATATGGAGAATTCTTTGGCAGAAGAAGCAGAAGCTGGGCACTGGAATCGTCGGAAGACTCAATTTCAACAATTAACATCAGCTGATCTTCTTGATTTTCCGAAACTGACTGAACGAGAATTGAAGATCCTTTCCACTGGTTCTTACCAGCTCTCGCAGGCTGTTTCTTATCTAGCTGAAATGATGAATGAGGATGGGAATATCATCTTGAATTATTTGAAGCGACTGGAAGGTGAAAGTAACTCAATTATCCAGATTCTTGTGAAATCGCGCCATATCAATAGCAAAACATACAAATGTTACATCGATTATAGTCGCAATTCACAAAGCTCCTCAGGAATCCGTCGTTACGTTTGTGATTGTCCAAATGGGAAACGCACTGTCGGATGCTGTTCACACATCGCAGCAGTAATTTATTATTTGTCAAACGCTCGATATTTATCTAGAATTATAAGACCAGCTGCAATTCTGACAAGACTTTTCAATCTGGAAGAAGTCACTGCAGTCATCAACAGTGATAGTGATGAAGATTGATATTTATTAGACTTCGAATGATTATCCTTCATAACTGATTCCTGTTAATTGTGGGAAAATACCAGCTTAATGAAAAAAATTCATTTGATCTTATTGTTAGTTTCTGAAAATCGCTCGTTTTTCTTTATTTTATGAATGTCAAGCTAATGAATCGAATCAGTTTTCAGTCATATTGATATGTTACATCGATAGCATGATCGTGGGGTTAATTTCATTGATTTTCTAAGAACTCCGTTCGAAAGCAATATTGAAATTATTTTTCAATACCTTCCCAGTCATGGAATATTGTTCAAAAATACACATAGTTAGAGTTAATGAAAATATTTCTATTGAATATAATGTAGTGAAAGCTTATAGTATGATCGTAGATGAGGAAAATCATCAGAGAATTCCTAGAAGAGATTTTCATATGATTTTTTGTTGAAAAACATGAAAATTTTGCATTTTTCTTTTTTATAAAGTCGTTGCAGGTGGAATTTTGAATTGTTTTTTGAATGAATTCATAGATGTTTTGATGCCAGATCACGTCAAATTTTCCAAGTGTGGTCTGATGATCCTGACACAAATGAACGTTTTTTTCAAATGTAGAACATTTTTTTATTCAGAGGATTCAATCGTGAAAAATTTTAAAAAAATAGAATCATTTCTTTGGGGATATTTTCGATTTTTCAGATTTTTTTCAGATTTTTTGGTGGTCTTTTGTCATACGAAAACCGTGAAAATGTGAAAAAAGCAGTTTTTACCTCCTGAAATCGCGAAAACTTGAAGGAGGAGGCTGAAATTCTGCACGCGGCTCTCTTATCACATCACAAACTCGGTAAAAAATCACCACTGTAGAAATCTGAAGGGGCATATTGGTCATACTTATTCGGCTAGACCCTTTTTCTTTCTGATCAAAAATGACAATTTTTTCAGGAATGTCTTAGAGACTGAGTGAGAATCTTCCTTTATTGTTCTCGAAATTCTCTACGAAAGATTCTTAGGGCGAAAAGGGTGTATTTTCACTATTTTGCGGAATCATTTGAAAAATGGTTGACAAAATGAAATTAATTCAAATGAATTACAATCGTCCTATTTTTAGGAATATCTCAGAAATTAAGTAAGATGGAGCAATTTTGCAGGAATCCTTTTTTGTAGTTCTTGAAATTCTCTATAAATTATTACCAGGTCGAAAAGGGCGTATCCCTTTTATTTACCAAGATTTTTTCAGAAAAGTTGTTTTTGAACAAAACTGTACAAAATTTTGTCTATAAAATCCATTAGAAATTCACAAATATTAATAATTGACAGATTTTTTCCGATTATTTTTGAAAATAAGTGAAATAGCGGAGATAAGTATTTGCTGATGATTCCATTAGAAAGCTGAAGAAATTTCACATGCAAATTACATATCAGAAGTTATTTTTTTGAATTTGAAGGTGAAATCTTTATTTTTTCATCAAAAATTTTCTAAATCATCAGGGCAAAAAGGGCGCATCTTCATCATCTAGTGGAATCCTTTTGGATAACTGTTCACAAAAATTTGAATTAATTCAAATAAATTACAATCGTTCTATTTTTAGGGAGATCTCAAGTACAGATTTTATTGATATTCTGCATGAGATTCACTCAAAATGCCTAAAAATTAGGCAATTCTTTTTCACCAGTCGCAACTCTCGCAAGATGGTTTCGAATCTTTTAAGTAGCCCTTGGTAAATTTTCTCAAAATCTCTTTTCTGATTCTCTTAAGGATGTAGTCTGGAGCTTTGGGTTTGAATGTATTTTTTTATAATTTATTTTGAGACAGAAATATATGAAGAGTATACTGTAAAAATTTCAGAACGACATTCCACATATTAAGAAAGTTATAACTAGGGCCGGAGACTTTATTTAAATTTGAGTCTCACTAAGTTGCTAAGCAGCTAGGATACTCGAATCAATAAATAAGTTTGATGATTGAACAAAGTTCGGAATGTCAAAGTGACATTTGTGAGTTTTCAGACGTCTGTAATTTCGCCGCGAGTTTCGCTCAAAGTTCCCTTCAGAGGTCTGCTCAGAGTTCCGTTGAGAGGTGACGTCAAAACTCAAACGTGCGAAAACTCTCACAAATGTCACTTTAATCTTTCAAATATTATTCAATCATCAAATTTATTTATTGATTCGAGTATCTTAGTTGCTTAGCAACTTAGTGAGACTCAAATTTAAATAAAGTCTCCGGCCCTAGTTATAACACATATACGGAAGCATTTTACAATCCCAAACACGTATTACTAAAACTCTCGAAATGTAATTCGGAACTTGAGCTTTATAAAATATATTTTTTTTATAATTTATTTTGAAAGTACAATATGTGAAAAATATCCTGTAAAAATTTGAGACCAAAGTTCTAAATATTGAGGAAGTTATAAAACATATTCGAAAGCATTTTATAGTCTAAATACCTGTTACCAAAACTTCAAACGCGTTTTTCTCGAACCAACATTTTTTCGGCCGGTCCGGGGCAGAGAACAAAATCTATCGAACCGATTGGGCTGAAATTTGGATATGTCACTCTACACTGGAATGGCTCTCGCAGGTACCAGAAGCGTTGATTTTTAATGAAAATTTCATATTTTTTAACCGAATTTTCGAAGAAAAATATCGCGAATTTCGATTTTTTTTCTTTAAAAGCCCACCATTTTCTTTTTTCTCGATGAAAATGTCTAAATCTGGTACCTGCGATAACGAAAAGCCTACAGAACACTGATTCATTCGAATTTTCTATTTCAAATAACTTGCACCAACGTGTAACGGTTGGCTTGACTGACCTTGAGCCAACTCGTTAAAGGCACTGAAATTCCTTAAAATTGACTCAAAATTATCGTCCAAAATTTTACTATATTTTCTCCCAATTAATTTGCCTTATTAGAAATGGGCGCCAGTCGTTTTGACAGAATTCAACAAAGCTGGGGGAAAACGACAAATCCCCAAGTTTTACTCTAATGCAACGAAATTACAAAACCCCGAAAAGACTCTAATTTTACCCGCTTTTTTGTATGAAACTCTCAATTTATCCCGAGGGGGAGAGGGGACGATACCCTCTATTTGGGTATTCGTGACGACAAAAAACTATACACAAAACTCATGACAAATTTTAACTCAAATAATATAAATTCCATATATTCAGAGGAAATAATTTATGTACATTTAAGCCAAAGAGATTATGATTTTTTTCTGATAAATAATATAACAATTAACTCGTCTGAATTATTACTCTAAACCCAGCTCAGAATGAACGACAATAATTTTGATATTAGCCGGGTGGACTCACCCGGAACAGACGCCAACTCGACGTTTTCTTTACTTCCAATTCTTCACTCAAAATTCTTCACTGTTAGTCTTTACTCAAAATTCTTTACTCTAAACTCAAAATATTAATTGTACGGGGACTCGCGTACCTTACGTTATCTGTGCTGTCTTTCCTCCGTGTTGACCCCTCTTTATTTTTCTTTACTTCAATTTTCTTTACGTAATTCTTTACAATTTTCTTTACGTTTCTCTACGCGATGTGATCGCCACGGTGTCCCGGGAGAAGAAGAACGAGTCTTCTCTCCCACGAGCTGGCATTGGGTTCCCTCGGCTGTCTCAGCTCAATTTCGGTAGAGCCGAGGCCCAACCCAACCAATTGTCCCGCGAGTCCCCCACTACTTTACCTTAACGTTACTGGCTTTACTTAAATTTTTCTTAAACTAAACTAATTCCAAATAATGTACAAAAATAATCATAATAACTCGGACAATAATTTCGTGACAATTATAAACGGAAAACTTTAGTCCTTCCTTTCCACACACATAACTTTAGTCTTTATTTCCACATTTCTAATTTGAGTCTTTTTTTTCACTGACTCCACGATGATCCTGGTGATCTCCAACTTCCTTCACTGTAGGCCAACATTCTTCCTAGTTGGCTGATGCTGGGCCAAACGAGTGGATGCTGTTCCGTCCCAAGTTCCTTTTCAGTGTCCTTGGTGCCGCTACTTTTATCTTTGGGACTGGGAAAATTTCTCACTAGTCCTGACTCCTGACTTCCGGAGTAATTTCAAACAAAAATAAACAAAAATAATTAGTGAGGTCACAAAATATGTTGACCTCACTCTGGAAATTTGCTGGCTTGACTCAAAATGAGCCCTATCCTCACCGGGTACCGCGAATAGCGACCAAAACCGTGATTTCCATGAAATGTCTTTAATATTTTATTTTTATTGATTCTGTGACGGTAAAAACCGTCACAAACGTTAGCACCCGGATCAGTCACATATCTTTTTTTTTAAGTGGCTACTTTAACCGTAACGAAGGCTATTTAAATATTGTGAGATGAACTAAAAAATTTTTTTTGGGAATTTAAAAATGTCAACAACAGCATCTGAAAAATGTAGAATGATCGCATTTTATTTAGCTGTAAAAAAAATTGCTGAAATAAAAAGTTCGTAAAAAGTAAAAGTCCAAAAGCTCCAGACTACATCCTTAATACTAATGCTTTATGATGCAATGTTTTCTAAAATTCTCAGATCTTTTTGTTTAAAATTCGCAGGGGTGTTTATCAAGTAGAGATGTATCAATTTTTGAATCCTCTTCACTCATCTTAAGTATAACTGTTTCGACACAGTTAATTGAGTAGGTCTCCTCATGATTTCTTTAGTCAGACTAAGATTTTTCAATAGAGAGAAGGGCTGATGTTTTGCCTATCAGCGATATTTTGTTTGTTCCCTTCTACTTATCAATTTATTTATAATATTGCGTATATGTATCCAACGTAAGGATAAATTCTGAATATTTTTTTCTTTATTATTTTTCTTCTTATTCAAAATAAAAGATTTGGTTTTTTACAGTAATAAAAAAATAATTTCTAAATTGAAAGAAGAAGATGATCACTACTCATCAAATCCTGACACACTTCACTGAAGCAGTTATCATACCCATACTGGTCATTCGAAAGAATTTCAATGAAGAATAGAGTCATGATGATTTTTAAAAAAAAAAAGATCATCTAAAAATTAAGGAAAAAAATTGAATTGAAAACGATGACAATCAAATTGACCAAAACATTGAATATCGTGGAAACAAAATTATTAAATTTCTATAGGATCTATTACCATCGATATAAGTGATCATCTATTGAGATTCATCTTACATATCAAAATCCAATAAATTTTTGTAATTTCATAATGGGTCGTCGAGGTATTAGACGAGCGAAAAGAAAAGAACAAGTGATACAAGAACTGAGAAACAGAAAAAATAGAAATCAAAAAGAGAGACGAAATCGTTTAAAATATCAGAAAAAAACCGAAATATCAAGCATTCACAAACTGTGAAAGCTAAATATGGGAACAACTCATGGAAACAATTGAAAGATAAGAATATTCAAGAACATTATATTGGCTTAATGGAAGTTAAGTGTATTCATTGTGGTGCTAAACATTTCAAAGATGAAAAAGTATCAAACAAAGGGAATTCCTTTAATGATTGTTGCAGTCATGGAACAGTTCCTCCAGTTTCGTTTGTAACTTTTCCAAAGAAGTTGCGTTTATTATTCAGTAGGAATCACGAATTTTCACTAGGCTGTATTGTTTTAAAATTAGAGGATGTACTTATTATCAAATTAATACTCCATTATACCCCGAAAGTGATGGAAATGCAAGTTTCGGACAATTATTCATTCTTGAGCCTTCAGAAGCTAATGAACAACGAATGGATCTTTTTTTAGGATTAAATGAGAAAATTTTAGCATTGTTGGAAAATATCATTTGGAAAAAATGTCTTTGCTCAATCGTATCAAATGATGAAAAATGAAATAAATCGTCTTGAAAAAATAGCTCAACAAAGAGGTGAACCAATACCTGAAGTGAAAATGGCTTTCATGCCGAAGCGAGGAATCGACACACGGCGATATAATACTCAACAGTGTGTGACGTATGGAGAAATCACACGTCGCAAAACTTATACATTTTTGTTTCTATTTTATAAAGGGATTAGTAAAAGAGAGTTGAGTTGATCGAAAAGATGCGAATTAAGCATTTCTTCTTGAAAATGGAGTCCAGTTCGTTACAGAAATGTTTGACTGTAGAGGTTTGCTTTGTCCAGCTTTGGCATGAAAGAAAAGGTCGGCCAAAGCGTGGGAATGCTTACGAAGCATTTTTGGGGATGTAGAAACAGGATCACCTTTTTCGACACACCGCGGGGAGACACCAAAGTAGGCACATCGCGAATAAAAAACTATCTCCGCGATCGGACTCACTACTAATACTTGTATCTGTTTAATCGAATCTTATAATATACTGTCGACTTTTCCCAACAACATCATTTGTCGTTACTTGAGTTACCTCGACAACCTCCAATAATCCCAAAAGGACGAGTGAAACCCGCCCGTGAGCTCTCGGAAGTTGAGCTAGTCGAGGAGCAGAGGGAGAGACACCAAAAAGACTGGAGGAAGGGATCGATGGAAGGGTTGCAGTGTTGCGTTAGCCAATCCATAGAAATCCACTCGTAACATTGGCCCAACGTGCTTTTGGGCACTCGTGCCGGGAGTGTTGTTATTTTCTGGTAACATCAGTGTTAGACGCAGTGAAGTGATAACGTTTGGATAACAAGTGATAACAAATAAGGAATACGCGAAGTGCCTGAAGACAGGAAAAAGGAAATAAGAAAATAAAGACGCGAGACGTTCTCCTTTTTTCTCGTATTTGTGACTAATAAGTGAAGAAAAATATACAAGTAGAACAGCCTTGAAATTTTCGGGAAGTGAACGGACACAGTGAACCAGGATCCAGGAACTACCCTTTCGTGAGAGAAGGAAGGAAGCATTGCGGAGAGCCAGTAACCCAGGATATCTTGGGGGCCGAGAAACCAAGCGGCAAAAGAAGGCAACAACCGGCGTCCAGCTTCTGTGGAGAGCCAGGCCAAGAAGGACGAATAAGGATGCAAGTGTGGTTGCTGTTGGTTGCCGTCGGATTGGTGTAAGTACCCTATTCATTTCTTGGCTTCTAGCAGGACAACGCCTCGTCAGATAAATAGACGAGGGGTGACACAAGCTTGAATATCAAGCCACATGAGTGATTAAAAAATTTAAGGATTGTCAGTATCCTTATATTATAACGAACTTAGTGGAAACAGGCGTTCTGTGCCACAAAACTCTAAATATTTCACGAAGCTGCATGTCCGCGGACATGAAGGAATCACCGCCCCGAGGTACCCCGTGGACGCCATCCCAAAGTCATTTATGACGATGGGATGGTGACGAAGTATTCCTCCGGTGGCACGATCGCGCCGGCAGTATCGGATTTTTTAGAGACTGTTCCCGACAGCAGAGGTTTATTATTTTCATAAACCCCAAAGAATAGCGGATCAGTTGATCCCCGACCAATGGACCTTACGTGTTCGGGTATATGGCGGACATATTGAACGGAGCCGCCGGAGGTTTGGGGAACACGACGGCAGCAGACCCGACATTACCACAGACGACTCGCGATTCAGGACCTAATTCTAGAAACATGGCAGATGAAACACATGACCGCAACACAAACGGGGCGTTGAGACGCCCTCAAAGAATACTTGAAATGCCGGAAAATTTTTGAGGGGAGACAGATCAATCCCAGATCCGATCAATGAGAGTCGAACACGCGATCAAGCCTCTTATGACGCTTGAAGTGGGGGAAGATGTAGAACGGTTTATAGACAGTGTCCAACACTGCCAATCACTGTTGCGCCGCGGAGATGATAGAATTTTCCTGTTTTATTGTTTGACAAAGTTGGGACCGCAAGCGAGAACTTTCGTAGAAAGTGTGTACCATGAACTAACTACGATCACAGACCTAATAGACAGACTCAGGTTATCGTTTGGGACTAGGGAAAATTTGAGGCAAATTCTGGCACGAATGAGCCGACTTTTCCAAGACTACGACGAACCAGTCGTGAAGTATGCAGCGCGATTCCGGGAATTGATTTTAAAGGCCAGAAGCAAGATTGAGAAAAGGGACACGGGAGAGCTGGGAATAACGCTAAATGGCGTTACCCAGAACGCGAGGAGTGCTTTATAGCGGGGTTGAGAAGGGATGTTAAGGGAACGATTCTCCCCTTATCACCCCCAACATTCGATGAAGCAGTTGGCCTCGTGGTCAATTATGAGGCCAAACTGAAAGAAACTGAGGAATTCGATAGAATGCGGAGAATGAGTGAAGTTAAAAAAGGAAATCAAGGGCAAGCGAAAGTTAGGAAAACTGAGGCCAAAGACGAAATCTACGGCCCAGACGGAGAGCTCATCTATCAGTTCTCAAACATTAAATTGGTAAATTCATCGGGTGAAGCCCACGAAAACGGAGAAAGAGGGGGAGCATGTTTCCGTTGCAACGAGTTGGGACATTTTGCGAGGGAATGCCCAAATGCGGAAAAAAAGAGCGACGGCAGAAGTGGAGGAGGCAATTCTCAGGGGAATTCGGGCCAAAAACCACAGAACAGTACTCCTCAGTCTCCACCAACTCAAAACTACTTTCCGAATAACATGTACTTGCCGCCTTACATGCCTTTCAGATATCTACACTTCCCACCCCAGATGCCACCTCAATATTTCCCATTTCCCCATTTCCAGAATGTGCCCCAAGAGTATCAGCAATTCACACCTCAGGTGAACAATAGTTACAACTCTCAGAGGGGGAGGGGGGGAAGAGGGAGAGGCTATCGAGGAGGACGAGGAGGTTACCGTGGAGGTAACGGAGGGAATGACCGCGGAGGTTACGAGGGAAGCTCGGGATTTTTTATGAATCAACAACAGCAGTATGATCAGAGTCAGGGTGCAACTACTGATCAGGGCAATCAAAGGGGGCCGGGCGGAGCCGTGGATGATCAATCAAAAAACTGAAAGCGAGCCCGGAAGAACTGCGCGATCTGAGGCTCACTGGCGGAAAAGGCGAGGAGAAAAACGATCAAGCGCAGAAACAACAAGCAACTCGGATGGCTCAAATAAATTTAACATATATCGACACCACGCCAACTAGGATTGGAGTAACACGAGGGGACTAAGGAAAAAGAAAGCGATATTTTTTGTAGATAGTGGGGCGGACATAAATATAGTGAGAGAGGACAGATCAAGATCAGGCATCAGGATAGATGAAACCGAAGCAGTTATTATAAAAGGGGTTACAGCGGGGGAGGTACAGACAATTGGGGCAGTAACCCTAGAAATAGACGGTATGACAGACAGATTTTACATAGTCCCTGCATCATTTCCGCTCACTGAAGATGGAATGATAGGGAGACCATTTTTGAAAACGAACACAGTAAAAATAGACTACGGTAACGACACCATGACGATAAGGAAAAAAGTTCATTTCTTTGAAACCGGGAAATATACGCCTCCCCCCCCCCCCCGAACAGCAAAATAAGTCTATGTTAGAGTGAGAAAATTGGAAATACACGTGGGCTACGTGCCACGAAAGAAAATGAAATCGGGAATATACTTCGGTGAAGCAATCGTCGAGGCGAAAGGGGGGATAGCATTCATGTATATTTATAATACGCGTGACATGGAAGAAGAGTTTAGGGTCCCCACTATCGAACTTAAAAAAATCAGTCAAATATTAACATTAAAAGAGATTAAAACTCTATCGGTAATGAGGGATAGAGATAATCGCGAAAACAAATGCGAGGAGAGAGCGCGGAAAATAATGGAATTAATGCGATTAGAGGAACTCGACGAAGACGAGAAAAAGGAGGTGGAACAGTTAATAATGTACAACCCGTGGGTGTACAAATTAAAGGAAGAGAAGCTTAAAGAAGCGGATGTTCCCAAGTGTCGAATAAAGCTGAAAGACGATAACCCTGTAGTAGTGAGACAGTTCCGACTTCCATTCCACCTTAGGGATAGGGCCAAAGAAGAGGTGCAAACGATGTTAGAAGCAGGCGTTATAGAGCCGTCGGACTCGCCGTATAATACGCCAGCATGGATGGTTCCAAAAAAACCGGGGCCACACGGCGAGAAAAGGTGGAGATTAGTTAATGACTTTAGGAGACTAAACAAGAAAATGATAGCCGACGCGTACCCTCTGCCGAATATCACGGATATACTTGATCAGATGGGGAGAGCGCGATACTTCTCTACTTTTGATCTCGTCTCGGGCTTCCATCAAATCCCAATTACCAAAGAGGACCGGCACAAGACGGCATTTTCTACACCGGGTGGTCACTATCAATACACGAGACTCCCCATGGGAATCGCGAATGGCCAACCGGCTTTCCAGAGGGCCATGGACGTAGTTCTATCGGGGTTGCAGGGTATGGGACTTTTTGTTTATATGGACGATATAGTCATTTGCGGAAAAACACTCGAGGAACACCGCGAGAGATACAAAGAATTCGCTGACCGAATAAACTCAGTAAATATGAGCCTCACCCCAGAAAAATGCGAATTTTTAAGGGAAGAGGCAACCTTCCTGGGTCACGTGATCAGCAAGGAGGGGATAAAACCTAACCCCGCGACGCTAGCCCCGATAACAGAGTACAAAATCCCTAAAAATAAAAAACAGATTAGACAATTCATGGGGTTAGCGGGATATTATCGCCGTTTTATCCAAAATTTTGCGGGAAAAACACGACCAATAACAAACTTATTAAAAGATGGGGTCCCTTTTATTTGGTCGGAAGAACAAACAAATGTATTTGATAGCATTAGCAAAGAAATTACATCATACCCGATACTGAGACACCCCGATTTTGATAAACCGTTTGTAGTAACAACGGACGCATCAGATTACGCGATAGGAGCATACTGAGCCAAGGAGAGATAGGCCATGACCATCCCATATGCTTTGCATCGAGGGTGATGTCCCGAGCAGAGAAAAATTACACAAGAACTAAGAAAGAGTTGTTAGCAATTATATTTGCCATCCGGCAATTTCGTCCATACTTGTACGGTCACGAATTCACCCTGGTGACAGATCATCAACCCTTGGTGTGGCTTAAATCCACCAAAGATCCAGGGGCTCAATTGAAAAGATGGGCAAATGAATTAGAAGAGTACAATTATGAAATGAAGTACAAGCCGGGAAAATTAAATTTAAACGCAGACGCGTTATCACATAACCCGATAGAT
Source organism: Aleiodes alternator (assembly GCA_963921955.1). Lineage (NCBI taxonomy): Eukaryota > Metazoa > Arthropoda > Insecta > Hymenoptera > Braconidae > Aleiodes > Aleiodes alternator. Next base: position 2,119,997 of record OY998115.1, on the reverse strand, counting down.
GGTGACGTGGAGGAGCGCGAAAAGGTCGTGCCTTAGCAACAGAACAAGACCATATGTATTATGAGGAGGCGCAGAACGCACAGCTAGAGATAGGAGACTACGTGTGGTACCGGATTAAACGATTTCGGGTCACGGTGGGCCCTTATAAAATCATAGAGATAGAATCTGATGGCAGAATAATCATTGAAATAGACAGTAGTAAGAATGAAACCATTATGAAAGAGCAGGTAATGAAATATCAACGCCCGGAGAGAGAGATGAGAGAGGACAAGAGAAAAGAGGGACTCCGGTTACCAAGTGTTGGGGATTTAATCTGGTACACTAATGTATTTACCGGCCACACAGTAGGCCCGCACGTGGTGGTGGAAATTCTCTCTTCCGACCTGATCAGAATAAAAAATGGAGGAAGTTATAAGTCTATCGAGGTTGGGCAAATTATATCTATGAACAAAGAACATCACGACCCGACAAACAACCGCCCAGAGGCTCCGATACCGGAGGAAATGGGAGATTATTATCGGGATGATGAAGCCAATAGGATGGATGGAGCGGGACCCTCACGAAAACGCTCGACTGACGACTCGGAAAACCCCCGAGGGAAAAGGCGAAGAGGGTTGAGGGAGAATCCCAAAAGAGTAATGGAACCGCAAAACCTGAATGACATCACAGGGCTAGGAACGGATGAATCAAAAGATACAAGAATCGAGGAAGATTTTAGTATCTACAAGCCGAGTCAATCAGCATCAGAAAAAGGACCATCGAGGATAAGCGGATCGACGGACGAGGGAACATCTAACAAACCAGACGACACGCAAGACCCAAGCCAGGATAGAGGAGTCCCAGAGGAAGACGAGCTGGGACAGAATGAAAATAGCTCCCACCAGGAGTCCGATATGGATTCTGACCCACAGGAGAGAGACGATACACCTGATCCACTTATAGATTCGACGTCAGAGGATGACGAAGAAGAAGAGATAAACGTTAAGGTGTGTCGAGACCATGTGACCGCCGAAAAGGACAATTTTGCCTTCTTCATCTCGAGTGACGGGATACTTTGGAATGCCAGCACCAGAGTGCTAAGTGAGAAGGGATGGATAAAAGTGGGGGAGATAACGACCCAACATCCGAGCGTGGGAGAAATAGTGGAGGTGACAAAGGCAGGGAAACATAGTCTCGCACTTGTCATAAGAGAGACTGGAGACCAAGAGACGAAGCAAGAAAATGTCGAAATAGCAGTCGAAAGCTTTCTTATCGACATTCTGCAAAATAACATCACTACGATAAGAATGGTCTATGATAGGGAGAGTTTGACTGAGAGAGCTAGGAGGTTCGTGAGAACCAAGCTTCGCGAGGCCTTGAGGGGAACCGATACATGCGTGACATTCTGCACGAACTTAATCGAGGTCCCAGAAGAAGAAGATCGGCAGGAAATAATCAGAGAAAGCCACACATCAGCCACGGGAGGACATAAAGGCATAACAAAGACTCTACATCGCGTTTCTTGCCAATATTATTGGAAGAAGATGGACAAAGATGTGAAGGACTTTGTAAATTGCTGTGAGATATGCCAAAGAAAGAAACAATCGACGCATTCGAAAAAGTCTCAATCGATATCTATGAGCCGAAAGGAAAAAACGCCAGAGGACATGCGTATGTCCTGACTGTTCAGGACTGTCTGACAAAATATTACCTTGCAATACCCCTAGTCCACCAGACAGCGAGAGACGTAGCGAAAGCGTTCGCGAGACGAGTAATTTGCACCTTCGGGGCCCCGCAGGCGTTACTATCGGATAGGGGGACGAACTTCATGAGCGAACTCAGGACGGAATTTTGTAAACTATTTAAAATAAAGAGATACTTGACCACCGCGTATCACCTACAATCGAATGGGGCACTAGAGAGAAGTCACCACGTTCTGACTGAATACTTGAATGTTAATATTGGAACGGGAGATGAATGGGACGAATGGCTCGAGAGGGGAATGTTCTCTTATAATACAAGCATTCATGAGAGTACTAACTATACTCCCCATGAGCTAGTATTCGGAACTAAAGCTCGTGTCCCGTCTGCAAAATCGCTCGAGGGAATAGGGGAAAAATTTTATTCGGATTATGTAAAAGAACTCGCGGAAGGATTGAGAGTGCGTAAAGCTAACGCACGGCTCAACCAAATAGCGGCGAAAGAAAAATCGAAAAGGTACTATGATAGAAAATTGAAACCAGTAGAATATCAAGAGAGAGAGAGAGTATGGCTACTAAATGAGCCGAGAACGGGAAAGAGGGACGATGAGTGGAAAGGTCCTTATGAAATATTGGAAATACTGGAGAAGAATAATATTAGAATCAGGGCGGAACGGGAAGCGAGAACCGTCCACCGGGACAAATTAAAAAAGGCGAAAGTAAGGAGGGACGAAGAGTAGGAATTTTTTTTTTCTCAAAAGGTCGATATCAATAAATTTAGCGATAAGAGTAGTGAGTAAAAATCAAAGAATGGTAACATGCCGCGCGCGCAAGGAGGCATAGATTGAAAAAAAAAGGTACAACTCCGGGGGAGTTAGGAAAAAGAGGGGGGCCCCAGACTTACCGCCAGGGGAGTATTTTAAAATCATCTATCGGAGACGTCCGAATAGAGGAAATAATGCTACCCGGCGAAGTACATAAAAAAAAATATATATGGGTCATTCCATGTCAAATCACCAGATTTTAAAAATGATATTTTTTGATTGGGTTGAATTTTTTTTATGTTTTCATAGGTATCAAAATATGCCTAAACTCAAATTTTCAGCCCTTAATTTCCAAAAGGATCGGAGATATGAATTTTTGAATATCGCAAAAAAATGAACATATGGTAATTTTCAGATATTCATATCTCTTGACTGAATCATGGTAACGACATGTTACAGGTGGCAATTCTCTTTGTTTTGGAATGTGATTTCCGAAAAAAAAATATGCAAACCAATTTTTCATTTTTTTCACCGTTTTTTCTTAATTTTTAAATTGAATTTTGACTTTTCCTGAAGAGCGACACTTTTGATTTAAAAAAAAAAAATATATGTTATACTAGACTATAAAACGAATTTTTTGAGCGCTTAATGAAAGTGGGATTCAAATATCTTCAATTTTTTAAGGCACTTTTCCGAATTTTTTTAATCATAAATTCGCGTTTCTTGAGAATTTTATAATTTTCCATAAAAATTTCATTGTGAATATGGTCAACTCATATTTTTCTCCTGTGCCGGATGAGTAAATTGAAAAAAAAATTAATATAATGTGAAGAAAAATTTTTTTCGCTTACTCAATAGAAAAGAAAGATCCAAGTCGCTTTTTACGAGATATATGGTAGTTTCTTATCGAAATATCAGGAATCGACGTTTAATATTAGAAAAAAATGATTTTGCGATGCTTAATGAAAAATGCTGCGCTTCCTCCAATTTTATAGTAATCTCGATATTAAACTTTTTGTCTGGCTCGTTTTTAAACATTTTTGTAGTAATTTTAGTTGGTATATTTTTTTCGTGAAATAAATTTGAATTTACCATGTTTCTCTTTATCGATTCCCTATAGACAAATCATACAGCGACCTCTAGCGATTTATGAGTGAAGTGGTTGCTCCATCAAACCTCAAGACTTTCGCCATTATTATTTATAGCTGTTTCAAAGAGTCTGACAGTCATCGTGAATATTTAGCAGTCATTAAATATTTTTAGTTTGTTGATTTATATTATGTGAGTGTCACTAAAATAATGGCACCAAATCAATTTTGTGACCGCTGTTGCAATCCATTTAGAATTGCAAAGCACTTAAAGAAAAATAACCTCCGCAAAGTGAGCGACCGGTTACAATTAAAACATTCCCTAGACACAAATGCTCGTTTATGCTCCAGTTGTTTGAAAAAATTAGAAAGTTGTGATTTGATAATTCATCCCTTCAATGAACCAGCTATTACTGATAATCATGAGAGACAGCAAAGCGTTGATTGTGAAGTAATTATCACGAGCCAAACTTCTACCAATGATATCGTTTCCTCTAACACAGGTATAACACCAATTTCATCGAAAAAAATTTAATTCAAACTGTAGTTGACATGAATTGTGTTGTAGTCTAGGTGATTTATGTACTCATATTTGATTTATTACAGATTCTCAATCATCTGTTAGTGAACAAATTCTTTCACAGCAATTAAGTGGTACATCGTTGGAGTTCACTTTTCCTGAGATTAATCACGTTTTAGAATCACTTCATCTGAAACCGATTTATCCGCACCAATTTGATGACAAAGTATTTTTGAATCAAAAAACAGATGAAGTTGCTATTACTTTGAAGAAAGTTTTTTGGTAATATGAATCATGAACTTCTGTATCAAGTGAATAGTAACGATGCGATAGAAATCATCCAAAAATTAAAAAATAAATTTTGCGAAGAAGAAACAACTCGAGCTGAAAAGATCCAACTTTTAACAATTCTCCCTTCTAAGTGGAGTGTTCCAAAAACATCAGAAATTATGAATTCGACGGAATACATGGTGAGATGTGCTAAAAAACTTGAAGAGACTGAAGGAGTGCTCTCGACACCTGGAGCAAGGTCTGGTAAGCATCAATGGTTGAAACAGACAATAAATCATCTCGATTCATTTTATAACGATTCTGTATGCAAATTTTGATTTTAAGGCAAACCACTTTCAAAACATATTGAATCTTCCATTCTTCGGTTCTATGAAGACGACGAAATAAGTTCCCCCATGCCTGGAATGAAAGACTGCATTTCTTTAAGAAATGATGAGGGTCAGAAAATGAAAATCCAAAAGCGACTCATTTTATCGAACTTAAAAGAATTACACAGTTTGTTTAAGGAAAGGAATCGTACTGTAAAGGTTGGATTTTCAAAATTCGCAGATTTAAGGCCTAAGTATTGTGTCCTTGCTGGCGGAAGTGGCACACACACAGTATGTGTGTGCTCTATTCACCAAAATGTGAAACTCATGATGCTAGGTATAGAAAAAGATTACTTTCAATTGAATATAATCCTAGTAATATTGAAATTCATGTTTAAGAACGAAATTTTATCATGTTGTTGGTTGCAAAATGCCTTTCCTCACGAGAGATCGAGATATTGAATTATCTAATTATGATGACTGCATCAAAGCTATTGTGTGTCCAGTACCTACGTCAAAGTGTTTTCTTGGTGGTTGCGATGCTTGTCCCCGAGTTCATGTATTACGCGAATTGTTAGAAATAGTCATGGAGGAACAGGAAATTGAAACTGTACACTTTAGTCAATGGATATCAGCTCCTCGAACGAGTTTACAGAAATTATCTCAGTGTAGCTTTGAGTTTATTGCCGACTTCTGTACAAAAATTACGGAATTAATGCCTCATAATTTCATCGCCAAACAACAAGCGTCATACTTGAGATCTCTCAAAGATTCCTTGGAAAATGATGAGTTCATAGCATTTGTGACTTTGCTGAGAATTATGCCTTCATTATTCAAGATGCAGCCCCCGGATTCCATTGGAATAATAACCAATCCACGATTTACACGGTTGTCATCTATTTCAGAGAAAATAATGTGCTCGCTCATAGAAGTTTGGTTATTATCTCCGATTGTATGTCTCATGATGCAGTTGCTGTGCACGTCTACACAAGAACAGTTATCGACTATATAAAATCTCTTTCAACGAATCCGAAGAAAGTTTATTATTTCTCAGATGGTGCACCCCAGCAATACAAGAATCTTAAGAACTTTGTCAATTTATACCATCATGAAGAAGATTTCAAGATACCAGCAGAGTGGCATTTTTTTGCGACAGCACATGGCAAAGGACCATGCGATGGTGTTGGTGGTGCACTGAAAAGAAAAGCAGCCCGAGCAAGTCTACAACGTCCTCCTGATAAGCAAATCACTGATCCACAAGAACTTTACCAATGGGCGTCGCAAAAAAATAACTTACCTAATGTTATCGTGAAATATTCCTCTAAGGATGATTACGCTCTAATGTCAGTTGTTTTGAGTGATCGCTTTGAAAATGCTAAATCGTTAAAAGAGACTCAAAAGATTCATTGTGTGATACCTGGTACAGGTGGAATGATGATCGTGAAAAGATACTCGCACTCAACTGACTTTAAAACGCAGGCTATTCTGAAACCATCAATCAATCCGAGGAAGAGAACAAGAAATTAAAGATAATAAAATAATTCGACTAGATTTTTTAGTACATTATGAAATTCTGTAAATTTAAACAATAAAAAAATCATTTATGGTTATAAAATAGAAAAATTTCCTCTCAATTATTCATATTCCACGGAATATTGAATTCCCGGCTGGGGTGCTGGGGTTTTTTTCTCTCAAATTTAGTTATCATTTCTTTTTTTTTATTGTGTACTCGTCTGCACAACTCATAAAAATGAGTTTAGAGAAATAAAATGAGTTAAAAAACCTTCCGTCACAATATATTGGAATAGATTCTGCCAATTTACTCATTCGGCACAAGAGAGAAATATAAGTTGACCATATTTACAATAAAATTTTTATGAAAAATTAAATAATTCACAAAAAACGCGAATTTATGATTAAAAAAATTCGAAAAAGTGCCTTAAAAAATTGAAGATATTTGAATCCCACTTTCATTAAGGGCTCGAGAAATTCGTTTTATAGTCTAGTATACCATATATTTTTTTTTTTTAAATCAAAAGTGTCGCTCTTCAGGAAAAGTCAAAATTCAATTTAAAAATTAAGAAAAAACGGTGAAAAAAAAGAAAAATTGGTTTGCATATTTTTTTTTCGAAAATTACATTTCAAAACAAAGAGAATAGCCACCTGTAACATGTCGTTACCATGACTCAATCAGGAGATATGAATATCTGAAAATTACCACATTCTCATTTTTTTTCGATATTCAAAAATTCATATCTCCGGTCCTTTTGGAAATTAAGGGCTCAAAATTTGGGTTTAGGCATATTTCGATACGTATGAAAACATAAAAAAAATTCAACCCAATCAAAAAATATCATTTTTTAAATCTGGTGATTTGACATGGAATGCCCCATATATAATATAATAATAATAATAATAATAATAAAATAATTTTTTTTGTGGCACCTGCAAAAGTTGGTCCCAGGCCGCCCTCCGGGCCAAACTGGTATAGGGACAGGGGATACCGACTGAGACAGGGAGCCAAAAAAAAAAAAAGAGAAAAGAAAATCAATGAATTAATAGATTAATAAGGGTAGTTTATTCAAAAAGAAACAAGCAGGAGCCCCATTACTTGTGCGTAATTTGAGAATCTTACATCTAATATTCTGCCAATGCAATTGGCAGAAAGCTTCCGAATGAATTTTTTAATTTCAAATCTACCATCACTGATCTTATTCGTATTAATCACGTCAATCCATGTTCTTTTTGTTAAATATGATATCTATTTGAATGTTCTGAAGATGATGAGAATCCCCTCGTTTGCTATGAGTAACAAAATTCTTTTTTAATGTCATATTTCTACTTTTTGGAACATCTTGACTCATATTCCATTGAAATCTTGAGCTTCAACTTCATAGTCAAGCTAGCTAACTCGAGTTTAGCCTTGCCCAAACTCAGCCTAATTCAAGGCTGCTTATGATAAAAGTCTCTGCAATGAGAAATTTTCAAAATTTGCGTAACTTTGAATTTTTTCTCAATACTAAAATTGTGCTACCAAAAATCGATACAAGGAAAATATAATGTATAGATAGCATGAATCAATCAAGTTGATATGAACTATCTCATTTCAGAAGTCGAAATAATTCTACCACAACAATCAATCATATCACATAAAATGCGGAAAATTACTGAGTACCGACGCCTAGTAGAATGGTCAATTATTCTCAAATTATTGTTCGCTAACAATAATTTCCAACAAATTATGATGATGTGGTACTGAACACTTGTACGACCGAAATCAATGCCTAACAGACAGAGGGGCGTAAATGTTATGCTTATAAACAGCATTTCCAAGAACCAGAACCAAAATATAAGTGCTGTTTATAATGTTGAATTATCTATTATAATATATGGGGCGTCCCACGCCAAATCGGATGGTTTGAAAATTTGAATTTTTGTTTGCCTCGATTTTTTTATATCGTTTTGTACCCTATAAAAGGAGCGCCTAGGTGCATTTTGCACTTCTTCTGATGATTCATTCAAGAGATCTTGATATTTAAAAGAACAACGTCTTTTTTCGGTTTTTTGATCATAACTGCGTCAATAATCAACCAAATTAAATCTTTTTTTTTCAAAATTCATGTTTTTTCATGCACTTTTCAAAAAAAAATACAGAAAATTCACTCGGAGTGTTTTTATTGTTACTTTTTGAATTTAAAACTTTAAATAATTTTTTTTAACTGAGTGTATACTTCAATTTTCTTCATTTTTTTTTACCATCAAGTTCTATCTATTTAGCAATTTTTGAGCCTAGTCCGATCATGGGATAATGATAATTACATTTTTAAAAGTATTTCCCAACAAAAAAAAAAAAATTTTTCTCGTCAATTATGGTTAAAAATGCATTCGGTTATTGAAGATTCGAAAAAAAATTGAAGGATACTATAAAAAGTATTCTTTTCATGAAATCATTTATTCCTACATTCAAAATCACCGCGCAACTCAAAGACTGACTTCCGCACATGGTGGCGCTGCTGATTATTTCTATATGTCCACAGTAAAATGTTTCACTCTCATGTATGTGTATAACCTTTGTTTCTACCATTGAAAATTTCATCGAATTAGTTGTATACATTTCAATTGAGTTTTTCATGAATATTCAATCATGGAATCTCGACATCGCTTCGATTTGTGTTGTAATCCATTGAATTTAGAAAATCATTGCGTAAAAAAGGATTTGAGGCGAGCTTCTATGCAATTACAAGAATCATGGAATTTGAGCCGTTTTGATTACTTGAGTACATCATGTAGGGAACGATTACGATCTTTAAAATCAGTTGCGTCTACTTCAATTGGAGATAGCAGAGAAAGTGATGTGTGTGATAATTCACCAAATTTAACTGATGTTAGCAGTAAAAGCGATGAAAGTGACAACGAATGTGACGATCATGGTGTAACTGATGATATTACTGCTCCTGTAACTGATGCCGATGAGATTTCTCAACCAGTATCTGTTGGTAATTCGTTTTCTCGAGACCTTTTTACTTCATTTCGGTTTACCATTAGAATTTTTCAAAATTAATATTAAAAATGACTCTGACTTATTATCTTTTTTTTAAGGATTACAATCATTATCGAGTGAAGAAGTTACTAGTCAATTGAGTATCTTATCACAACTGAGTCTTGGTACTCAATTACCAGTTGTGAATGAAGCTCTACTTTTATTGAATGTATCTCTGATGAAGAAATTTTCAATAGATAAACCAGCATATTTAATTGCCAAACTCAATGAAATTTGCTCTACAGTTGCAACACTTTTTGGATTGAATTGCGAGTCCAATTGTTATGAAAGTACAATGAACTTCAAAGATATTCTCGAGAGTCTCAAAGCAAAATTTGATGATGAGAACACTACTCGAACTCGAAGAATACAAATTTTGACATTATTGCCTTCTGATTGGAGTATAAATCAAATCTGTCAAGTTATGGGCGCTACAAAACACATGGCAGTACTATCAAAAAATCTAAAAGAAAAGCAAGGAATCCTGTCAGTGCCAGAGAAAAAAAAGGGTAAAGTCGTGAAAAAATTATCAGCCAATTAAATTTATTGAACATAATATTTTATTTCTATAACGGGATAAATTGTATTTTCCAGGCCAATTATTATCAAATGAAATAAAGTCTAAAGTCTTAGAATTCTATACCAATGATGATGTGAGCGTTAATTTGCCCGGCAAAAAAGATTTTCTTTCTGTACGAAACGAAAATGGTCAAAGAGAACATATCCAAAAGAAACTCATTTTATGCAATTTGAAAGAATTGTATGAACTATTTAAAGAAGAGTATCCAAATTATCAGATAGGATTTTCTAGTTTTGCTTCATTGAGACCTGTTCATTGTGTACTTGCTGGTTCCAGTGGTACACATACCATTTGTGTGTGTGCCATGCATCAGAATATAAAACTAATGATACTGGGTAAATATCATAGAAGCTTTTCTTCTCAACTGTAAGAATTAATAATTTTCTTTCATTACAGGCTCTAATTTAGCAGCATTGACTCATCAGTTGGCAGAGCCTTTGAGGCAATATAGTGATTGTTCAACATAATACTATGTTCGAATCCGTCATCTGAGTGTTATTTTGGAAAATGTGTAAAGTGCCCGGGAATCGATGTTCTCAGAAATCTATTGGAAACTATACTGGATGAAAACACTGTAGATGATATCACATACAAGTATTGGATATCAAATCCTCGTTGTAGCCTCGAGACACTGATTAAGAGCTCATCAGAATTTGTTGATCTATTTTGCAGTCATATTCAAAATCTCTTGCCTCATGATTTCATTGCCAAAGAACAATCTGCAGTCATGAAATTCACGAAAGAATCGTTGCAAGATGATGAGTTTTTAGCAATTTGTGATTTCGCTGAAAACTACGCTTTTGTAATTCAAGACGCAGCTCCGGGATTCCATTGGAACAATAATCAAGCAACGATTTTTCCAGTGGTAATCTACTTCAAACAGAACAATGAACTTACTCATCGGAGTTTAGTCATTATTTCTGACAGCAATAATCATGATGCAATTGCTGCGTATGGGTATCTCAAAATTGTCACTGATTTTATCAAAGATTTGTTCCCCACGGCAGCTAAGATTTTTTACTTTTCTGATGGTGCTCCACAACAATTCAAAAACTTTAAAAACTTCGTTAATGTATATTATCACAAAGATGATTTTGACATCGATGCTGAATGGCATTATTTTGCAACAGCCCACGGTAAAGGACCATGTGATAGCATTGGAGGAACAGTGAAAAGAATTGCAGCGAGAGCAAGTCTCCAGCGACCAATCAATGAACAAATAACAACAGTTCAAGAATTATATAAATGGGCCTCCATGCCAAGCAGTCTACCAAATATTGCTGTGAAGTTCTCACCAGAACAACATTATTTGAATGCGAAAGAAAAACTAGATTCACGATACACCACTGCTAAATCAATCACAGGGACCCAAAAAGTGCACTCAATCATTCCAATTGGGGACGGCAACATACTTACTAGGGAGTATTCTCGTTCTAAGGATAGTCGAGTTTGTAAAATTTTCAAAAAAACACGTAAGTAAATGAGCAAAACATATTATTATAATATTTCAATCAACTAAAAGACTATTTATTTAATTGAAAAGACTAGTTTAAAATTTCATTCAGAATGGATAAGGAAATTCGATACTAAAAGTTGATTTCAACTCTGTCACGATGTGAACGCAGTGCCATATTCACAGCACTCAAATTATAGTGATTGCTTGAGCGTAAATGAGATACTGAAGAGTTAGTGACAGATGAAAGGTTAATCGAGATTAACAGGAAAAAAATTATTTTCAAAAATGGAGAAAAAATAGTAATTATCAATATCCCACGATCGGACTAGGCTCAAAAATTCCTAAATAAATAGAACTTTATGGTAAAAAAAAATGAAGGAAATTAAAGTATACACTCAGCTTAAAAAAAATTATTCAAAGTTTTGGATTCAAAAAGTAACAATAAAAACACTCCGAGTGATTTTTCTGAATTTTTTTTTTGAAAAGTACATGAAAAAACATGAATTTAAAAAAAAAAAAGATTCAATTTGGTTGATTATTGACGAAGTTATGAGCAAAAAACCGAAAAAAGGCGTTGTTCTTTTAAATATCAAGATCTCTTGAATGAATCATCAGAAGAAGTGCAAAATGCACCTAGGAGCTCCTTTTATAGGGTACTAAACGATATAAAAAAATCGAGGCAAACAAAAATTCAAATTTCCAAACCGTCCGATTTGGCGTGGAACGCCCCATATATATATATATATATATTGTAACGTGATATTTGGATTACGTTACTTTTTGTCGTCTGGGCGCGTAATGAATTTTGAATTTTTAATAGTTTTGGCACCACCAACCAAGAATCAAAACAAGCGAATCACGAGAGTTCAATTTTTGTATAAATTATGTAAAACTAATGCCGATTGGTTAACTTTGTATGTTAACGCTCATTGGATTGTCGTCAATTGAGTTGATGTCTCACGATTGGAAGAGGGAGACACCAGATGGACGATGATGAAGGGAATCGACATTACCGAAGGAGTCGGTTAATTGGACGAAAGTTTTGGCGCCAATGACAAGATTCATCGGAAGAATTAATTGAGACGTTTAGATGAACTTTGGTTGCATCCTTGGACTTGATAAAATTGTCCCAACTCTAATGTCATCGACTTGGAGTTTCTCAATTGTCTTCGTTGGAATTTATTGTCATTGAAAAGAGGAAATTATTGTAGTCAGGTTACGCTGTGTTAACTGACGTAGTCTGGGATTGACCAATGAGAAGAGTCCTTCCCGGAAAAGACGCCTTAATATAATCGCCATTTTCACGTTTGGGAAAATTAATTCATTGGAATTAATTGTATTAATTGTCGTTTAATTAAGTTGAAAATTTATTGTTCACGTTGAAATTAATTGGCATAATCTGGTGAGCAAATTTTTGTTTAATTAAATTTTGTACGGTAATTGATTTCAGGGTCGGGAAAATTGTATTTTTTTTTTGTTAGCGTAATGACGCCATATGAAAAGCCGCCACGAAATCGAATACTATTTATCGGCGAATTAATTTGATAATTTTTTTTTAAACATTAATTTTGTTAAAATAATTTTTGGAACTCTCGTGCTCGTTTCTCGAAAAAAATATTTTTTTTTTGTTTGGATAAAATGTCGCGAATTGAAAATTCTCAATTAACGGAAATATTTTGGCGTCATGGCCAAAGATAATTAATTGGAATTTATTTCGGAATTTTAGTCTCGCGACTTTGTAAAACATATCTAATTTTGTTTGAAATTATTTTTTTTTATTATTCTATATTTTGAGGAATTTTCTTGGTTGAATTAATTTCTCATTTAATTAATTTAATTAATTTCATTGTTGACATATCGTTGATATGATAGTTACATCTAGGGAAATTGTCACTAGGGGCACTAGACTAGGGACACTAGTTACTTTCGTTTCGTTGCGAAAGATAACTGTAGGTGGCAGCAACATTAATCTCTTCTGAATTTGAATTTGAATGTTATTCTTTGAATATTTCTTTTATTTGATAACTTTATTCTGTGCTGACGATTAATTAATAAATTAATCAATTTGTTAATCAATTAAACTCTTTTATTTGATTAATTTAATCTTAAATTTCGTTTCAAAGAATTTGTTTGTAACTGATTGTTTATTTATTTTGAATTGTTTTATTTGTTTAAAATTTATAATATTTTATTTATTGTGCTGCGCACTCGCCGATGTAACGCAGGGGTTTAATAATTTATAATTAATTTTTTTATGTAAAATTTTTTATTTCATCCCCTAAATTGTTTGGTTTGGAATTATTTACACTCCTTATTCAAACCCACAACAGCGACCCTGAGGGGGAGATTGAACTAGTTCGTGCTGAATAAGGGAGTATTTGAGTTTGTGGTTATTTTATTTGAATTTTTGATTTTGTTATTATTGTTTAGATCAATTTAAGATTGATCGGATGTTGAGATACATCCTGGCGCCCATTTGGATTTTGGTTTTGTCTTGAATTTTGTTTTTGGCTATTGGGTGCTTTTCAAGCGTGCTTAATTGCTGAGCTTACCGTTAGGCTCAGGAATTACGTCACAATATATATATATATTATGTATGCATAGCGTTTTCCGGTGACACGAAAAACGGCAATGCTTTCTTTTATTTAGGATTAGGAGGATTTGAGTCATAACATCCTTCCCTGCCAGGGAAGAAGATTTTGATCTTAATAAAATCTTCTCCTCTCAACTATTTAAATTACATACAAATAATAAATTTTTTTTTTTTTACATATTATCATTCTTATCGTTAGTTTAAGGTGAATGACTCTACAGGGGTTAATTTATTTGAAATTTTGTGAGTGGGAAGAAAGATGTTACTATGGAGAATATATAACCCCCACATTGAAAATTGATTGGAACCCTTTTTTATAGAGAAAAGGTACTATACTCCAGTGATGACCGTTGTAGGTGTTGTCCGTCGACACCAGCAGTATGGTGTTATTCCCGTAACTATGGCGAATAGGATCATCGGCTTTGATATAGTACAGCTGTCCCCTCGTAATAACTTGCAAAATTTTATATGAACAGGTTTTTATTGTTGATATTAAGTGAAATAATGGTAGATGATGATGTGTATATGATAGTGTCATGGAAAAACAAGTAATTAATGTTCAGCTTGTGGGTCATTGACACTTATGTTTAGTTAAACAAAAGTGTGAAGGACGCACAAGCTGTTGACCTTGAACATGCATGCTTCTATCGCGCTCCCCTCACTCCGTCATGCTAGCAGAACCACGGCGTGCACGTGGAGGGGCTCCGGTTCCAAAAATGTGCTGGAACTTGACGCTGTAATAGCCGACAAGTCCAACAGTTGATGGAAATGGAGACCGTTAATTTGGTACCTGAAGCTCAACATCTTGCGATGGAACTTCTGTTTCACTCGGTCCAAGTTATGAAATGATTAATGATGATGAAATTGAGATCTTTTCCCTTTATTCCACCCCTCTTCATAGGCAATTGTTTGTTTAAAAAAATTTATTTAATACAAAAGTTAATGAAAAAACTTCACTTTCACCACACAACCAGTCTCACTCCTTGTTAAAGTTGTAAAGTCCATTTATTCCTCTCAAAAGGCAGATAGAAGTAGGAACATGTTTTTCTGACCTTTTATCATTAAATTCACTTGAGCCATTCATACCTTGTAATCATTCAAAACCACTCATGTGTATCATTCATCAAAATTCATGTTGAACATATGTTCAGAGTCAGACCAATCAGATACAGCCTCAAGTTCATCAGGGGTAGTTGTTCTTAGTAAATCGAGAAAGACTTCAAGAATTTGTTTGGGATTGTTTCTTTGACGGAAATAAAATTCCGCTAAATGTTCAAAGAAATATTGTTTCTTTAACCCTTTCCTTGGTAAACTGGTTTTTAAGCTATACCATGAACTCTCGATATTTTGAGTATAGGCCCCAGGATGTGGATCCACATAATTGTGTGAGTGATTGACAGTAAAGTCTTTGTATCCATGAACCGAAAGTCCACAGTATGAGGACCGACAGTCTGTATATACTGTTGTACCTGCTATTACGTATTTTTTAATGATTTGGTGTAAAATTTCTTTGGATTTGCCCTTAACCAATGCTACAAACATTCTTCTGCTTTGTCTGCCAATACCCCCCACAACCCAATCTTGATCTACTTGAATTTTCACCTGGACCAATTCTTGTCTCGTCAATTTCCATGATTTCATCTCCACCAATTTTCCGTAAATTTTGGAAATAATGAATTTTACATACATTTCTGAACTTATGATTCAACTTGACAGCAGTATTAGGAGATGTGTCACAATGTACTTGAAGAGTACGTTGTGTTGGATGGAAAACAAGTTTATATGCAAAGAATCTGAGAAAATCACAAACATCCATTCTCATTTTTTCAAAAATAGTGTCTCTAAAGATAGAAATTTTAGTATTACATTTTCTATTCCCGTTAACTTTTTTACAAATGAAGAGAAAATTGTCTTTACTAATTGAACAATCCTTTAAGCAAGAAGGGCAACCTAACCCTTTGCGTAACACTCTTTTTTCTATCAAAAACTTGATGAGAATATTTTTATTACGCCACTTTTCAAGAAATTCATGTATTAACATGTTGATACCGATGTTATGTAAGTGTTAAATGTCAATTTTCCTTACTTGGTGTTGTAGAATAATGTGTACTTGATGTTTTTTCACTTTTCTCAAACCGGCACTTGTAGTCACTCCTCATCGGCACCATGCGGTCAAGAAAAATTAATTTATCTGTGGTCACTGACCAAAACAATGTCTCTGCAGGTATATTGAAGAAGTAATTATACACAGAGTATACCACCAGGTACCCTTATACTATACAAAAGCCATTTTTCATCTCGAGTAACGAGAATTGCCACGGAAGGTTCTTCACAGCCCAATGAATCCGTCAACCATATGGTGGCTACCCGACAGCCAAAGAGCAGACATTACGCAGCATCTAACTCTTGTAAATATCGGACTGCAAGCGCTGCTTGTTGTAAGAATTTGGGCCCATCTTACATCACTACCGTGTATGCAAAGGCAGGATTGCCTTCAGGACATATTACAGAAGTGTTTCGTTTGAGAGAGGATGAAGCTTTTGGAGCACGTGTGAAAAAGCAGAACACAGTAGAGTATAAACAACAACGTTGTACGAAAAAAGAGAAAAAACAACGTGATACTGCCAAGAAAGAGAAGAAAGAGGGGATTTCGTATCAATCGGGCATGGCAACTGATCTTCCTATGGATAACGACGATGACAGCAATACTCTATGCGATAATAGTCCACTAATTGTCACTGACACTGAAACAACAAGCTTTGATTCCAACGCAGATATACTTCAAATTGCAGCTAAATGTGGTGACAAAGCATTTTCAGCATATATGTTTTCAACACAACGAATCAATCCACAAGCTTCCGCAGTAAATGGATTCATTGTTCAAGAAGACTGCCTACTCCAACGTGGAATGCCTGTAACATCAACGCCTCCACGAATCGCAGCTGAAGAATTTTTGAAATTTATTGAAGGCTACAGACCGAAGGCTGTTTTGGTTGGTCATAATTTTGTCAGGTTCGATTTCCCTAAAATAATATCTTGGCTACAGAAACAAGGCTTACTTAATGATTTTGCCCGACGTGTCTATGGTATTGCTGACACGCTACCAATTATCAGCCAGAAATCGATTCGAAAACAATATTTACTCGCCAAGGAGTATCTGACTGACGACAAGTGGCAAAACATAATTAAAGATGCTCATGATGCTGTGGCTGATTGTCGAATCCTGGAGGCGCTGCTGCAACATTTCCAAATTTCTCGTCCGCAACTCTTGAGTGCAGCGCAGACAGTGAAAACTCTTCTCAATCGTTCAGCAGTTTTACAGACAAAGAAAGATCTCATCATCACTTTACAAAGTTTATCGGGGCATATATCAAAAAGGATGATTTCTAAAATTGCTGAGGCTCACATCACAATGGATAATCTGAAGGAAATCTACAGACGGTCTGACCGAGAAGGCATAAAACTCTGTTTGGTGAGAAGTATCCAAACGAAGAAGGGCCCGAAGCCATGCGTAACTTCTTCAGATCGCATAATTGACGCTGTAACGCCTCGTCTCAGTACCGAAAACGATTCGCCTGTCTGTTCGTAATACTGCATAAATTTACGAAAATTTAATGTTCAATTCAATTAAAATTATATATTTTGTTAATATCGTTTTCTTGTTCTCTTACTATTTATTTATTTATTTATTTAAGATACAAGTCCTTTAGGAATTGTCCCTATGACAGGGGAGGGGGAGTACATCTGCTAACATTTGTTTAGTAAAGTACATTTCCATGCTGTATTTATAGTGTTTGGTAAAAGAGAAATTATTATTTCAGCTTAACTTATTACTACTTAAGATCTACAAACTTAATAAAATAAAAGGTTAACAATATCAATAATGTTTAGATTTGGCAGAGCAACCACCGTAAAAAACAAGATAATCGCAATTATTTATCGGAAGTCTTGACTTAGCAGCTTGGCTGTGTAGTCGTGTAAATTAAATTAAAGCTCTCGGTCAAATTTCCGGATTTTCAAAACATTGGCAACAAATTGATAAATGTTTCTAAGGCTTTCTCCAGTATCGCATGAGAAGTGTAACAAATTTGTTATGATTCTTTTTTCTTCAAAAACGTCTCTTCTGGATTGAGAGCGTCCAGAAAGTGAGGGTCACCAGAAATTTCGTGGGGTTTTATAGAAGGGACAACGTAGAAAGATGTGAGTAACAGTCTCGGGTTCCTGTAGATTGCATAGGGAACAGTTCTGCAAGGGAATGATGAATTGAGTGGTCTTGCAAGAAGAGAGAGACAAAAATCTCAGGGTTGAGAGACGTAGTTGGGTTAGAGTACGGATATGTATCCAAGGATGCCTGGCCAGTAGATGAATTGGCACAGTATCAGTTGGTAGTCGTGGGATAGGAATTTGGACGTTGAAGGATTGAGATAGTTTCGTAAGTTCCTCGTTTCTGAAGTATATTTTTAACTACTTAATTAATAATTCTCGCTTGTTCCTCCAGAACAGAAGACATAGACTATCCCACATGTACTCTGCATCTATTTTGGACAACCAATTTGTTTGAGTTGTTCACTGGTTTTTTGAATATTTATTAATGATTCGCGAGATTTAACCGGATTTTGAGAGGAGCGTGGTGTGAGTTAAAAAATGACGCGTGCACGAGATTTTCTATTTAATATTATAACTTTATTATAATTTTGCACTAATAAAATATCACAATTTTATATCACTTTTTTGTTTTAACAATAATTGAATTGAGATAATCAAGAGTTTTGAGAGTTTCTATTAACTATTTTTTAATTGAGAATATATGAGAAATTCTGAGAAGACTTTTTGCACTTGACGCGAGAATAGCTCTTTCGAGAATAAGGATGAGAATTCCAAGAAAATATGGCAGGTGTCCTGAATTAATTAATCTATCATTCGATAGATTGCGGGTCAGAACACCTGTCAATCAAGTGGCGCCTCGAGTGCCAAAGTTGAGTAGGTCACGGTCAGTAGGCCGATGACCGATAAAGAAATTTGAATGGCTCTGTGTGAGTGTGAGTGCGTGAGTGTTTCTTATGGTTATTCGTCCATAACCAAACATTCTCCCCGCCGTCAGCAACTGTTGCTGACAAATTGAGTAAACTGAAACAAACAAAACAAAAAAATTAATTTGTTCGAGATTAATTGAGAACTCTTGAGAACTTCACCAAGATCTATCTGAGCTGAACCAGTGCAGAAACACCAAGACTTGGGAGGCGTAAATTCCTTATTCGAGATGTCACTGCTTCCATCCATCACCGATATCCTCTCGTGTGGGTCGTAAATCCTCACCAGAGTACGATGATGACTGAAGATGATGATAGATTGGTGCCGTGGAGATGTTCAAGACTCTTTTGTTGAGATTGGCAAAAGAGCGAGCTTGGCGATTGGTCTTTGTAGAGTTGAACTGGCAGTTTTGATAGTTACTACTCTTGTGAGATCATCTTTCCCAGGATGCAGAGTAGTAACTCTAGCGAGAGGCCATTTTGTTGGAGGAAACCTCTCATCAGTGAGAAGAACGATTGAGCCGACTTTAATTTCATGAGAAGGATGATGCCACTTTGAGATTGACTGAAGATGTTGAAGATAACTAGTGGACCATCTATTCCAAAAGCTCTGAACCTTCTGCTGTATGAGTTGCCACCGAGAGAGACGATTTACATTGAGATCCTCTAGAGAAGGTTCAGGCAATACTGAGAGAGGTTGTCCGATGAGAAAATGTCCTGGAGTTAGCGCACTGACGTCATCAGGATCTTCCGTGAGAGGTTCCAGTGGTCGAGAGTTGAGAACTGCTTCGATTTGAGCTAATAAAGTAGTGAGTTCCTCGAAAGTTAATAGAGAATCACCGATGGTTCTCTTGAGATGGAACTTCACTGACTTTACAGCAGCTTCCCATTTACCACCGAAATGAGGAGCACCAGGAGGGTTAAACGACCATCTGGTTCCATCGTTGAGCAAGAGTTGAGCGATTTGATGAGATTCCTGAGACGCCATTGAGAAGAGATTCTTGAGATTTCTATCTGCTCCAACGAAATTTGTTCCACAATCAGAAAACAAATTTTTGCAGATACCGCGGTGAGATATAAACCGTCGATAGGCCGAGATGAATCCTTCCGCTGAGTAGTCGGAGACAACTTCGAGATGAACTGCGGAAGTGGCCATGCAAACGAAGATGGCTAACCAGCCCTTATGAGACTTATGACCACGACCTTTCGTAGTCCTGAGAGAAACTGGACCTGCATAATCAATTCCTGTATTGAAAAATGCACGTACTTGAGATAATCGAGAAGTCGGAAGTTGCCCCATTAATTGTTGAGCTCTCACTCCTCTCTGTCGAGCACAAGGAACACATTTGAGAATAAACGATCTTACTGGAGCTCTTCCACCAAGAATCCAGTAATAGTTTCTGAGATGTCCGAGAGTAACTTGAGTCCCACCATGAAGAGTTCGTTGATGAGCTTCCTCAATGATGAGTTGAGAAAAGTGTGATTCTTTTGGAATTATCGCTTGGTGCTTATTATCGATTTTGAGATCTGCGAATTTGAGACGACCTCCTACACGGAGAACTCCCTGATGATCGACGAAGGCAGTGAGTCGATTCAACGGATGAGAGGTACTTAGTTTCTGTCCCCTGGACAATGCGAGAAGTTCCGTTGAAAAATGAGCTGCTTGAGTAGCCTGAATCCAAAAGATTCGAGCACGTTCAAGATCATCAGGAGTTAGAGGAGTCAATAGAGAAGAATTTGGAATTTTCTTGAGACGAGCAATGAATCGTTGGCATATTGCCGTGATTCTGAACAATTTGTTCACTGAGGAGAACTTGTTGATGAGATCCCAAATTCCTATATGTTGAATTTTCACGTTGAGAGTTACACCAGGCTTTTCTTCAAGATCGATTTGAGAGAGAGGAGTTGTGCTAAATACTGGCCAGGATGAGGAGTCTTTGTTGAGCCAATGAGGACCTTGCCACCAAAGTTTATGAGAACACAATTGAACTGCTGACAATCCTCTGGAAGCACAATCCGCGGGATTCTCCTTGCCAGGAACAAATTTCCATTGAGAAGACGTGAGCTCTTGAATAAGTTGAACCCGATTTCTAACGAATTCCTTCCACCGAGAAGGATGAGAACTGATCCAAGTGAGAGTAACAGAGGAATCCGTCCACAAATATGTTGCTACTTTGTGTAGATTGAGTGTTTCCTTGACATATTTGACGAGTTTTGCAAGGAGAACTGCAGCTGAGAGTTCTAGTCGAGGTATCGTTAGCTTTTTTATTGGAGCTACCTTTGTTTTCGAGCAAACTAATGAGATTCGAGTATCAGTACCATTCGTGACCTTCAGAAATACTACTGCAGCCATTGCTAGCTGTGAGGCGTCTGAGAATCCATGTATTTCGAGTTTTGAGTTATTGAGAATTCCAAGCCATCTAGGCACTGTCAATTTTGAGAGTTGTTCGAGATCTTCACGAAATTGTTCCCATTTATGAGTTGTCTGTGGAGAAACTTCATCATCCCAATCGAGTTTTTCGATCCATATCTCCTGTAGCAACATTTTTCCACGAATTACTACAGGAGCGAGAAATCCGAGAGGATCATAGAGTTGAGCTATTTCTGATAAAATGATTCTCTTCGAGATTTTCGATGCGTTTTTTGAAGTTGATGAGAAGATGAAGTTGTCTGATGCGGGTACCCAAGATAATCCAAGAATTCGAGTTTGAGAATCTTCGTAAAATCGAAGATCATTTGAGATACTGTCAGGAGAGAGCCATTTGAGGAGTTCTGAGCAATTACTGTGCCATTTAGCTAATGGCATTCCTCCAGCAGCACAGAGATCTTTTACTTGTTGAGCAGTCTTGATGAGTAATTCTGAATTATCTGCACCTCCACAGATGTCATCCACGTATCTTCCTTCAATTAATGAGTTAACAGCTAGAGGATACCGTTCTCCTTCATCTTCAACTAATTGAAGAAGAACTCGATTGGCAAGATACGGTGCTGAGCGCGTTCCATACGTAACCGTAGTGAGTTGGTACGTTACGATATCTCCATTTGAGTTGGTCCAGAGAATTTGCTGTAAAGGCCAATCATCTTCATGAACTCGAATTTGACGAAACATCTTAGTGATGTCAGTCATGAAGATGAGTCGATGTTGACGAGTCCACAGGAGAACGTCTGAGATGTCTTTTTGAGTTTTGGCCCCTGTATGGAGAATATCGTTGAGAGAACTACCTGAGCTGGTCTTAGCCGATCCATTGAACACCACACGCAACTTCGTTGTTTCACTACTTTCTCTGAGAACACCGTGATGAGGTAAATAGTAACTATGAGAAGAACCAGCCAGAGCACTCTGAGTCGTTTCAGGAACCCTCAACCCTCCTGATACCGAAATATCATGTGCCAAGGTCATTCCGTCTGAGCAAAGAGTGATCTGAGACTGTTTTTGACGAGTTGACCGATGAGAATCACTATTTACCAATCTCATATGATCCAAATCCTTATATTCCTTGAGAAAATCTGAGTAGAGTGAGAAGAATTTCTGATCCTTAGAAATTCGATTGAGCATTCGTTTGAGACATGCTAGAGCAGTAGAATGAGAATCTCCTAACAACGAAGTTGAGTCTGAAAGAGGTAATCGAACGATATAGCGTCCTGATGAATCGCGAGAATGAGTTGTTCTAAAATGCTGTTCGCATTCGAGTTCTTCCTTTGTCAATTCTGAGTTTTTTGAGCTAGGAACTTCTTCTTGAACCCAGAATTTTGAGAGTAATTCGTTGAGTTGATCATTAGTTGTTGTAACATGGAAAACATTACTTGATGTTACATGAGATGGTCCAGTTGGCCCGAATATTATCCATCCAAAGATAGTGAGTTGAGCTACAGGGGAATCTGGACCTCTATTAATGACTCTTGGTTTTATGAGTTGTCCGAATATGTCAGCGCCGATGAGAAGGTCGATCGGAGCTGGAGTTCTAAAATTGGGATCAGCAAGTTGTAATCCTTGAAGATAATCCCAATTAAGATCTTCAGCTGAGAATGTCGGTAAAGAAGAATTGAGATGATCGATTACGTGAGCAGACAATTGAATACGTTCTTTTGAGTGGATCGACTGTAGAGTGAGTTGTACTTCTCCATTGGTCGTCCCAAACGACGTTTCCCCAACACCAGTTAGGGTGATTGAGTTTTTTAATCTAATTAATTTGAGTTGTCTTACGAGTTTTTCTGAGATCATCGAAATTTCCGAACCAGGATCTAAGAGAATACGAACTTGTTGAGAATTTCCATTTGAGTTTACTAATCGAGCTAGACTAGTAGCTAAAAGAACAGCAGTTCGGAGTTGAAAAGACTTTTGTTGAGTAGAACACGAGATTGCCGTTTGGGATTGCAATTTTCACTGAGATGGCGCTGATGAGATTTCTTGAGCAGGCTCTTGATGCACTTGAGCCGTCACAACCGTACGGTTTGAGTTGTTCGACGTAGCTGTTGAAGGAAGTTGAGAATCCTGACGTGGACCAAGATGAAGCAGCGTATGATGCTGCTGATTGCATCCTCTTCGTTGAAAATACGATCATGAATTGTTGAAATTTGCCGATCTCTTGTTTGTTGAGAAGAAACGAGAATTTCGAAAGCCATTTTTAATTATTATTCAAGATTCGAGATGAAAAACCAAAATTATTCACTTGAATAAATTAAGTTATACGAGAAGACCAATTTAATCTCTTGTGAAAATAATAATTAATTCAACTTCCCTTTTTGTTGATGAGAAGCTGTTGAGAATCACTGCGAAGTTGAAGAATTTCAAAAAAATTCAAAAAAACGCAAAAATTGAGTTGAGATGTCCTAGCAGCGCCCTCTGGTCAATTGAGAAGCCGATCGATGCGTAACTAGTTGAATTTTGAGTTCCGTGGAAAATACGTTTGAGATCCCCAAGTTGAGTCACACTGGACGAATTTCAATTTCGAGAAGTTCAATGTTTGAGATGAGCACCACTGCCGAAAACGTTAGCAACACCACGCTCTCGAATTTTAATGATAAAAATTATAAAGAATGAGAAAAACCAATAAATATTCAATTTATTCTGCTCGAAGGACCAAAATGTTTGAGTTGTTCACTGGTTTTTTGAATATTTATTAATGATTCGCGAGATTTAACCGGATTTTGAGAGGAGCGTGGTGTGAGTTAAAAAATGACGCGTGCACGAGATTTTCTATTTAATATTATAACTTTATTATAATTTTGCACTAATAAAATATCACAATTTTATATCACTTTTTTGTTTTAACAATAATTGAATTGAGATAATCAAGAGTTTTGAGAGTTTCTATTAACTATTTTTTAATTGAGAATATATGAGAAATTCTGAGAAGACTTTTTGCACTTGACGCGAGAATAGCTCTTTCGAGAATAAGGATGAGAATTCCAAGAAAATATGGCAGGTGTCCTGAATTAATTAATCTATCATTCGATAGATTGCGGGTCAGAACACCTGTCAATCAAGTGGCGCCTCGAGTGCCAAAGTTGAGTAGGTCACGGTCAGTAGGCCGATGACCGATAAAGAAATTTGAGTGGCTCTGTGTGAGTGTGAGTGCGTGAGTGTTTCTTATGGTTATTCGTCCATAACCAAACACAATTGTTGACCTGGTAAACCCAGTTCCGGTTAGCAAACCTTTTAAGGCCCTTTTTATCAAAAGTTTTAGGCCTACTCTTGAAAAGGGCAAGGCGTCTGAGAAAGCAGATTTTCGGTACTCTGGAGTCACTCATTTCCAACATCTGGATTATCCAGTCTATGGTTAACTCAAAAACTCTGACTGAAATAGGAACCAGGTCAAACTCGAGTCGCAGAAGGTAACTCGGTGTGCATTTAGGGAGACTGAATAATTTTTTGAAAAAGTAATCTTGAGCAGTTTCGAGTAGTGACAGATAATTTGGAGCCCAAACGGGGGATCCATAAGTGAGAGTGGGAAAGACTATGCTATCGAATAGTTTCAAACAGCTCGGCCAAGAGTCAGACCTTGCCTTGCTCGCTGAAAAGCTGAGCGGGCTGCACTGAGGCCTAGAGCAGAGCAAGTAAACTCGATCCCTAGATAAGTGTAACGATTTGTTTCATCGATCGGTTCATTACCAAATTTAATAGGAGTTTCGTTTTTTGATTTCCTACCATTCCTAAAGGTCAAAATTTGCGTTTTAGAGAGGTTGACACTAAGGTTTTTGTATTCAACATATTTGAATAGAGTGGAAGCTATTTTTTGAGCTTCAACTCTACTGTCTGCAAAAAAGACCATGTCTGCAAAATTCAGTTGAATCAGATCAGTAAATCCATCTAGGGGGATTCCTCGAGCATCTCGTTCCAAGAAAAAAGTGTGAATGCCGGAAATAAATAGTATGAATAAGAGAGGGCTCAAGGATTCCCCCTGTAGAACACCGGCAGTTATGTCAGTGGCCTCTGATAGGTCACTACCCTGTTTAACTTGCAGTCGAGCTAGATCGTATAGGTTCTTCAGGAGTCTGATGTACTTTGCACTGACGCCGAGTTCATAAAGAGTGAGCCAAAGTAGTTTATGGTCGACCGAGACGAAGGCTCTTCTAAGATCTACGAAGAGGGCAAGAACAATCCTTTTGGGAAGTCTGAGCTGAAAGTTGACAGCAGAACCGAGTATAAAGAGATTGTCTAAGCACCCACGACCCCCCTTGTTCTCTTACTACCCTCACTTTAACCTCTTTTTTTTTATTATTCATTCAAACTTTATTCAATTTCAAAAAAAAAAAAAAATAACTTTACTTATGTCGGATAATATACATGGAATGTTCTTTGCTCATGTCAAATCTTGCACGAAACCAAAATCAAAGGAAGCGCGCGCAGATGTGCTGCCATTTTCTTTCCTCTACTAACTTCTGCTAGAGAGAGAGATCTGATATGTCACAGTGGAAGCGGCCACGGATTCACATTCAATATGATAATTAAAAATAACCCTCTGGTAAATCACCTAAAATAAGTGGGAAATATGTTCCATACATATCCAGGTTTATAGTGGTGAGTTTTTTTATGGCCCTTAAACGTTTAATTTTGCAGAAAAATTGAAATTTCTGATGGCTGGAGTGACATTTGAGCCTCATACGCCATGAAAGCTATGCAAAATGAATTAATTTCATAAATTAATTACGCCGAAACTACACGGGCAATGAATCTAGGATTTTACAGACAGGTAGAGCGAAGCCAGCTCTTTCAATAGCACATAAAAAAATATGGGGTTATACGTGAAGTCCAATTCGACCGTACTACCTTAAATCGATTGGATTTTTGATGTTTTGGTATTGTTTTTGTCTTATACTCTTTTTCCATCATAGTATTCTCTTCAATGCCTGTCATTCTTATTGAACCATCATTCTCGTGAATATCTCCTTTAAATGACACACTTCATTCTTCTGGAGAGATTTCTTCCTGCATGTCCTCCACTGAATCTTCGACATGATCAAGAGAATAGAGAAGTCGTTCCCAATTTATCGCGTTCCGACAGGATCCCGCTAGCATCTTATAATTCTGCTTTTCGATGAAAGTCCTCAATTGTTTCTTCAATCCTCTCTCAAAACTTTCTTTCACTTGTTTCATAAGTATGTCAGTTCGCTGAGACCTTATTTCCATAACTCTCATAGCGAAATTGACTACAAATTCATCTGACCGTTGCTCAAGATTGTATAATTCTTGCAGCTGTCTTTCTAATGATGTCACTGACAGTTTACTATTGTCTTCAACCGTAAGCGTGTCAGACGTTGCACCATTAAATGCTGATGTAGTACATTTCCCATTGCTCACTGTCTTCAAAGTGGAAATACTAACATCGTTATTCTTCGGTACCGGGGTAATCGTACCTTCTGAAGAATCCAAAAAATAACTCGTCATGTCTGATGTCATGCCCGTCACAGGCCTTACGTCTGTATTCGGCAGTTCATCTAATGACGCATTTTAACCTGGTACGTCTACCAGTACTGGTGTTCCAACCAGTTGCTCTGTTGCTGCTGGCACGCTGGCCATTTCTTCCCTGTTGACTAACATTCCTGCTAGTGTCTTTGGGTCCATCTCTACATATTTCATCTCTCCACGAGATGAAAATGTTCCTGGAACTTGGCTGGAAATCTTCCCACCGTCCAAAATTCCACAGGGTCGCTCTATATCTGGGTCATTCCATGCCAAATCGACAAATTTTTTTACCCGACCCCCTTTAATTTCATAGACAATTTTTTATCTTTTTGTACCCTCCGAAAGACATTTTTCAGAATTTTTTCAAATTTTTTCACCCAACCCAAAAAAAGATATGAATTAAAGAAAAAAACTGGTCTTTTTTTTAAATAACTATAACTTTCTCAAAAATTGACGTACTGGGACGTTTTTTTTTTGAAATTTTTGTTTTTAGATGTACTTTTTAGAAAAAAATAGGAAAAAAATTTCAGAGGCCAAGCTATATCAAATATTCCCGTTTTCTTGGAAAAACCGTCATTTTTTCAAAGTCCGAACCTTTTTTTTTTTTTTTCAAAGTAAACTTGAACTAATTCTGCAATGATTCCCGCCAACTTCGAGTTGTGCCGACAATCGCTTCTAATTTTTTTTTTGGTTGAATTTTTTTTTTTCAATTTTGCTTATTTTACATTACTTTATTCTACAATTTTTTGGGCTTTCTCGTAAAACTTCAGGAGTTGAGGAATAGAATTTTATTTCAGTATTTCAAGTGTTCAAGTTCCAAAATATAGTTATTTTTTTCCAAAACAGTAAGATAAGATAATTTTTTTTGCTTCATGACCGTTTCCTTTCCTCTTAGTGAAAAGTGGCAGCTTGAAAAATGAAGTGGGCTTAAAAGTTATCGTTATCTGATAAAAAGTCACAATTTATAAACTGTCGATTTTCGGTAAAGATTGTATCATCTCAATTTTTTAACCCTCTAAGCCACGAGTCGTAGCAAGACGTAGTGGGGGCTATAAAGTGGATACTGCCAATCGCGCGGCGATATTCGTCGGCCCAGAACCGTACAAACTGACGTTTCTCACCTCTATTTACATTTCATCATGTTTTCGGTTGTTTAAGATAGAATTTTATTTCGTTATTTCCATTAATAAATTCTATTCCGTGACAACAATAATGACAGTGTTAGTGCCAGTATATTTATTGTGTGTATTCACGTCATTGAACCCCTCATTTTTTTACGTTTTGAAATGTACAGTAGTGCCACCAGTGTTCGCGCGTTTACGTGGACTGGTCCGTAGGTACCCCCACTCTATGTATGCTCTACTCGGTGAATTGGTGGGAAAAACACCCAGTTCTTTATAGGGTTAGAAGTAAAGGAAAGGTTATGTTTGTAGAATAATTGTATTGTTGATTTGTTCATCGTATCACACAGATATAATACTGCTGAATACAGTATTCACTACTTGACGAAAAATATTTCTTATTCATTTTTTGTTTACGAGTGATTACAATGCCAAAGTTTTTCGATCGATGTTGTAATCCATTCAATTTGGAAAAACATAAAAAAAAATTATCTCTACGAAATTTACCGGAACATTTAGCGATTCGACACAATTTGTCGAGTGATGATCGAGTATGTACTTCATGTTATAAAAAACTACTTCAGCCGTCTGCTGATAATCTTTCTGATGAAAGTGATGATGATGAAAACAATGAGTGTTTTGAAAATGATCAAGATATTATCAGTGAATCTATAGAAGTTCACGATTCTGAAAGCGATAACCTCACAGGTATTTTCTAAACTTTTATACGTTTGGGTATCCAACTGCTATTGTTAATTTTTTGTATTTTTCATTGTTTTTGTTTTTTTTAGAGCGAACAACAAGTGTTGAAGAATCACACATTCAACCAAGTAGTTCGTCGTTATCTGAACTGAGTCAGGAGATAACTCGTCCGATCATAAATGAAGCTCTACTATTGTTAAACCAATCCCCAATGCTCACTAGAAGACAGAATGATGATGCGTATTTGTGCAATAAAGTCACTCGTGTTGCTCACAATTTGAAAAAGGCATTAGGAGTTCAAAATTCTGTGGAATTTCAGTGCGGCGATACAGATGCTGCTGAAATAATTTAAAAATTGAGGGATAAGTTTCATGATACTGATACAAGTAAATCTCAACGTTTACAAATTTTGACTCTAATGCCGTCAAGTTGGAGCATTGAAAAGATTGTTGAAGTAATGGGTACTACTACGTACATGGCACGATTAGCAAGAAAGCTTGCTGCTGCCAAAAGAGTCTTATCAGTACCTGAAAAAAGAATGGGTGAGATATTGAGTTACAAATTTTTTTTTTAGAATCATCAATGTGTGATATTCATAAATTTCTTTATAACGTCCAATTTTTCAGGCCATGGATTATCTGCTGAAGCATCATCGACTGTTATAAGTTTTTACAATGACGATGAAATGAGTAGTCTCATGCCAGGGAAAAAAGATTGTATTTCATTACGTAACGAGGATGGTACGAAAGTTCAAGTACAAAAACGTTTAGTACTTTGTAATTTGAAAGAGTTACATAAGATATTTAAAGCAAGATTTCCCCAAATTAAAATTGGATTTTCTTCATTCGCATCTTTACGCCCAAAACACTATATTTTAGCTGGTGGATCTGGTACTCACACAGTTTGCGTTTGCTCTACTCATCAGAATATCAAACTCATGATTTTAGGTGGTAAGTTGTGTCGATTAACTGAAGGCTCAAATCTGCCATTGGCAACTTATAACGACTGTTTAAATGCAATCGTATGTGAAAAACCAACGACTGACTGCTATTTTAATACATGTGCTAATTGTCCAGGCATCGAAAATATAAAACAAACATTACTAACAGAAATGGATAATAATGCGATTGATGAAGTTAGTTACAAACAATGGGTGTCCACCCCAAAAGTAACTCTTGAAACAACGATCAAAGGTGCTTCGGATTTTGTTGATGACTTCTGTGAAAGACTTATTGCTCTATTGCCACATAATTTCATTGCAAAAGAGCAAGCGGCTTATTTGAGAGAGCTAAAAGAATCTATAACAGAGAACGACTTTATAGTCATTGTCGACTTCGCTGAGAATTATGCATTTGTTGTTCAAGATGCTGCACCAGGATTCCACTGGAATAACGACCAAGCAACAGTTTACACAGTCGTTATTTATTATAAGGTAGATAATCAGCTTGCACATCAGAGTATGGTTATCATTTCGGATTGCCTAAACCATGACTCTATTGCTGTCCATGTTTATTCTGGAATTATTTTCAATTTCATTAAATCTCTGTCATCTGCAGTCGCCAAAGTATTTTTCTTTTCGGATGGTGCACCTCAGCAATATAAAAATTACAAGCATTTCAATAATTTATCACATTATCGTGAAGAGTTTGGTGTCACCGTCGAGTGGAATTTTTTTGCAACAGCTGACGGCAAAGGGCCTTGCGACGGAGTTGGTGGAACAATTAAAAGAAAGGCCTCACGAGCAAGTTTGCAGTTACCACCTGATCAGCAAATACTGACACCTATACAATTATTCGAATGGGCGTCAAAAAATTTGGCAAATATAAATGTTCGATTCTCAACAATTGAAGCCTATAATTCGATGAAAGAAAAACTAGAAGATCGTTTCAAAAATGCAAAACCAATACCAACGACACAGAAAATCCATCAAATTTCGCCGTTGGAAGATTGTATGGTGGAAGTCAGGTCATTTTCTTCTTCGGAGAAGTATTTAACTTACAGTACAGTGAAGAAAAAGAGACAATCATCGAGGAAGAAGAAATGAAAAAACTAGATGTAATATTAAATATTAGAATCAAATAAACTGTTTTACATGAAATAAATTGATTTAAACACATACGAAGAAATATTTTTTATTCATTCAAAGATATTAGGTTGGGACTATGCTGAATTAACACAAGGATACGGATCGTCCTCCTCCTGTTTCTTACTTTTTGAAATAAATAAATATATTTTGGAACTTGAATACTTGAAATACTGGAATAAAATTCTATTCTTCAACTCCTAAAGTTTTACGAGAAAGCCCAAAAAATTGTAGAATAGAGTAATGTAAAATAAGCAAAATTAAAAAAAAAAAATTTCAACCAAAAAAAAAATTAGAAGCGATTATCAGCACAACTGAAATTTGGCGGGAATCATTGCAGAATTAGTTCAAGTTTACTTTGAAAAAAAAAAAAAAAAAGGTCGGACTTTGAGAAAATGGCGGTTTTTCCAAGAAAACGGGAATATTTTATATAGCTTGGCCTCTGAAATTTTTTTCGTATTTTTTTCTAAAAAGTACATCTAAAAACAAAAATTTCAAAAAAAAACGTCCCAGTACGTCAATTTTTGAGAAAGTTATAGTTATTTGAAAAAAAAAGACCAATTTTTTTCTTTAATGCATATCTTTTTTTCGGTTGGGTGAAAAAATTTGAAAAAATTCTGAAAAATGTCTTTCGGGGGGTATAAAAAGATAAAAAATTGTCAGTCAAAATAAAAGGGGGTCGGGTAAAAAAATTTGTCGATTTGGCATGGAATGACCCATCTACAGTATCTCCCAGTACTTGAGGATCCGCAGGTTGGAGAGAAAATCTACTGGTATGATTTCCAATCCAGCGCCGGAAATTCCTGGCTATAACAGACTCTTCTTGAATCTGTCCAAACAAAGCCAATATTTTTTTTTTTTACTTATGTAATGAAGCGTTACGAAAATATGCTCAATAATTCAATAACTTGATATTAGCTATCTCAATTCTCTCCCCCCGAAAGAAAATGAAATCTGACCGTAGAATACGACGTCAGAACACGTAATACTCAATTGTGTATTCTTAGAGATCTAAAACGTTGCTTGGTACAATTTGAATCCTCTTCTGCTGGTCTATCATAAGATAGTCTTCTCGCTCTCCTGATAACTATCAAAGAATAATAGCGAGCCTCTAATTGCTTCGATGTTAACTTGTGGATCCTGAACTTCTATTGATATTTCCAAAGAAATCCTATCCTGAGACAGTTTTTCAACAGATATCCCATGCTTGGATTCCCCGAATTATTCTTATATTCCACTGTAGTCGCCGACGAAGGTTGATCAGGCCATGCCGTTGAAAACTCCACTGCCACTAAATGTTAGACCCGTTTAGTCATAGAAAAATTGAGTAGGTTCGATCTATAGAGATCTCCCTCTGTAGTGGATAAAATACTTTAACTCGGAGAATTAATAAAAATGAATTATTACCTTTATTATCAAAATGTTTCCATTTTGAGTGAAGAATTTACGGATTGAATTTAAAAAAAACTACTGATTAATGTGAAATGGTTTTCGACAACTGATCCCCGAACATCGGTGAGTCTCATGTTTATATTCAATTATTGGTGTCACAATGGGTGCATTCGTCTTGGACACTCACACGCTTTCAGCGCTCACGCTTATAAGCGCCAATTATGAGTGTTCATTTTGCGTTATAAGCGCTCAGAAAATACTGTTCATCTTGGACAGCGTAAGCACTTGTGAGCGTCGATATGGCGGATAT
This sequence comes from Aleiodes alternator, assembly GCA_963921955.1. NCBI lineage: Eukaryota > Metazoa > Arthropoda > Insecta > Hymenoptera > Braconidae > Aleiodes > Aleiodes alternator. Next base: position 2,087,634 of record OY998115.1, on the reverse strand, counting down.
TTTGAAAGTTTTTCAAGCGATAGATATTCTGTTTAATTTAACTAACGATGATATTGATGATGGACTAGATGAATTTGAGATGATTGAAGGAGATGATGATGAAGTGGAGTGGGAAATCTGTCGTGCACATTTATTAAACATTCCGAATAAAAGAGAACGTTTGCCAAGGCTTCAAAATTATGTGGAAGAGGTTATACCAAGTCTTACGGATAAGGAATTCCAGTCGCATTTCAGGTAATTATTGAAATTTGAATATATATTATAAATATCATTGGATATCCATCGTCATTGAAAATTTTTATGACAAACATTACAATCAATAGCATTCCAAAGATGATAAAATATATAGTATGGGAGGTGGGATCAATATTATTATAAAATAATATTGCTCAATCAATACTATTATAATCGATTTATTGTAGGATGCGCCGGTCAACATTTAATTTTGTTTTGGATACAATCAAATCTTCATTGATCCGGAAATCACCAGGATGTAAAATGATATCCCCTGAAAAGCAATTACTGATTGCAATATGGAAAATGGCAACTCCAGATTCATATAGGTATGGCAATTTTATCAAGTTTATAAAGATTCATGCTGAAGAACCAATTGATAAAAAAATATTATTTTTGTTAGATCGATTTGTCAGAAATTTGACGTAAGTTTAGCTGCAGCATTACTGAGCGTACGTCGAGTTGTAAAATCTCTAGTTGAAATCGCTCCAAATTTCATAGTTTGGCCTGAAGGTGACAAAGTTGCTGAAATTTCACATGGATTTGAGGCTACAAGCGGTTTCCCAAATGTCATCGGCGCAATAGATGGTACACACATAAATATAGCTCAGCCTCATGACCATCCAGAGTGCTACGTGAATAGAAAAGGTCATCATTCAATTCAGTTGCAAGTAAGCAATATAATCATATTGAATATAAATTCTGATGTATTCTATGAGAATAATTAATTTTATATTTCCAAATAATAGGCTGTATGTGACAGTGGAGCTAAATTCATCCATTGCTACGCTGGAAATGTTGGATCCGTACATGATGCACGAGTATTGCGTCTTTCAGAAGTGCATGATTATCTTCGTGATCCAGAAAAATTTCCAAATGGATGTCATTTAGTTGGTGACCCGGCTTACCCTATTCATAAACATCTCTTAACGCCGTATCGAGATAACGGTCATCTATCAATAAGAGAAAAAAATTATAATTTTTGCCTGTCATCTGCACGAATAGCAATCGAACGTGCATTTGGACTGCTAAAGAAAAGATTTCGTAGTTTACTAATAGTTTTAGATATGCATTGAACAGATTTAATTCCTGAGTTCATTATCGCTTGCTGTGTATCGCATAATATATGTTTATTGAAAGCAGATGAATTGATACTTGATGTTGATATCAATGGAGAAAATGGAAATTTCGAAGACAATTTGCACGTTCCACAAATTAGAGGCGCGTCTACTGAAGGTACTGATAAACGAAATCGTATATGCCAGCAATTACCCATGAGAAATGTCTAATCAAGTGACTTTAATTTTTTTTTCACTTTCAGTATTTTTTATACAAAATAAAAAAATTTTAAAAATAATTGTGGAATAGGATTTGTTTTGAAAATTATTTAAGCTTTCCAATGGAATCTTGAGACAAAACATTTTTTCATGGTTCCCAACGGTTTATGGTTTCTTTCTAATATTCAAGCTGAAAGGGAAAAGTGGAGCAAAATGGATATTGTAATGAAACAGTCGGAGAGAGATTTTTTCAGATGATTCTATTTTATTTTATTTTATTTATCCTTTAATAAAGACCCAACAGCTATAAAGCCAATGACAGGGTCACATACATTTCTTTTACACTTTGAAAGCAAATAATTAAAAACATAATATCCATAATTTTTATTGCCCAGTTAAACATATATATATAAACATATATCTTACATTAATCATATTTCGATGACAAGAAGCTGTTTATAAAACATATACTTTTAGGTCTCAACTTTTTCAAATAGTCAATAGCACTCGCTTGCACACAATCAATTGACGCAGAATAAAAACCTACTTGCTCATTTAAATTCAAAAACGTATTGTTTACTGAACTACAACTCCTGTACAGGGGAGATGATAGTGGTACATTCGATACCGGAAAAGGCAAGTAAAAAATTGATTGATTTCTACCTCCACTATTGGAACGCTGAGGAAATTTTAGGCAGATAAAAAATATCTGAATTTTTATTTTTCTCATTTTTTTCAGAATTTGATTTTTTGGCATTTTTGAGGGTAAAAGCCTTTCGATTTTTGAGAAAATTCAGTTTTTTTGGAACACTTCCGGTTCTATTGGTCGTAGTGACGTGAGAGCGATCTCTAATCGAAGGTGAGATCATTTCCCATCGCTTCATGTGGGTTTGAATTTAAAAATATCGATTTTTCAGAGAGTTATGGGAACTTTTGTGGAAGATTATGATCATCGGGTTTTGCATGTTAACTATGTGGAAAATCGATATTTTTGAATCCACAACCCCATAGATGGATGGAAAAAAATCCCACCTTTCATTTAAAATTGGCTCCGAGTCGTTACGACCAATAGAGCCAGAGATATTTTCAAAAAACTGAATTTGTTCAAGAATCGAAAGGCTCTTTACCCTTCAGAAATCCCAGAGAAATTCAAATTCTCTAGAAATTGCAAAAAATTAATCCTGCCAGACATTTCTCGATTAAAATTCCCTCAGTTTTCCGATGGAATCATTAAAAGAGATCCATCTCCAATATTTTCATTCACTTAAATATTTTTTTATTATATATCCATAAAAACTCAAATGTGTCCATTTTACTCCTCATGTCCGTATTACCCCACCTTCCTTTATGTGTGTGTTTCACGTCCTCTGACTACTTACCTCAGCTTCCCCTATTTTTTTACACTTCCATACGAGCAAAATATTAATTTTAGAGGATAGAATAGGATATTTGTATTGTGAACAATAAATCAAATATTTGCTTATTTTGTCAATAACTTGATTAAAATTTATGATAGTATGAAAAACCTTTACTCATTGTTTTCTTATAAAAAGCACAACAATAACTTAACATCTAGTCTAATTATTTCATCAATACAAATTTTTGGAGAGAACAACTTAGAATATTAAGATTTTTATCTTTTTACCAGTACCAAGTAATACAACAATCTTCAATTTATCAAATAATGACTCCCATTTGCATTTCTTCAAATGCAAAAGGCATTCATTTACTTAGCGACTAAATACTATCCTAGTTCTCTTGACCATGATCATCTTTAAAGTGATAAAATCAGTGGCAAAGTGATGAAATAGAATGATTTACTCATTGTTTTCTTCTAAAAACAGAAATAATAATTGACCATCTAGGCTAATTTATCCATCCATACTAATTCTATAAATAACAACTTAGAATATTGATATTTTTATCGTTGTACCAACACCAAGTAATAGAACAATCTTTAATTTATCAAATAATGAATCTCATTCGCATTCATGCACATACAAAAAACTGTAACGGTTGGCTTGACTGACCTTGAGCCAACGCGTTAAATGCATTGAAATTCCTCAAACTGACCCAAATTTATGCTCCGAATTTTTCCCCAAATTACTCCCGATCAATTTCCCTTTATTTAAACTGGGCGCCAGTCGTTTTTCGAAACTTCAAGAGCTTGGGGGAAAACGACAAATCCCCAAGTTTTATTCTAAATCAACGATAATACAAAACCCCAAAAAGACTCTAATTTTACCCGCTTTTTTATATGAAACTCTCAATTTATCCCGAGGGGGAGAGGGGACGATACCCTCTATTTGGGTATTCGTGACGACAAAAACTTTACACAAAACTCATGACGAATTTTCGGTTTAAACAATAAAAATCAAGTATATTCAGAAGAATTAATTATATACACGTAAATTGCAAAAAAAACATGAAATATTCAAAGTAACTTTTCGTGATTAATTTTATAATTATTTCACACTAATTGTTAACTCAAAATCCAACTCAGAATGACCAACAATAAATCTCACATTAGCCGGGTGGCCTCACCCGGAACAGACGCTAACTCGATATTTTCTTTACTTTAAATTCTTTACTCAAAATTCTTCACTATTAATCTTTACTCAAAATTCTTTACTCTAAACTCAAAATGTTAATTGTACGGGGACTCGCGTACCTTACGTTATTTGTGCTGTCTTTCCTCCGTGTCGACCTCTCTTTATTTTCTTTACTCCAATTTTCTTACGTAATTCTTTACAATTTTCTTTACGTTTCTCTACACGATGTGATCGCCACGGTGTCCCGGGAGAAGAAGAACGAGTCTTCTCTCCCACGAGTCCCCCACTACTTTACCCTAACGTCACTGGCTTTACTTGAATTTCTCTTAAACTAACTAATTCCAAATAATGTACAAAAATAATCATAATAACTCGGACAATATTTTCCCGACAATAATAAACGGAGAACTTTAGTCTTTTCTTTCCACACACATAACTTTAGTCTTTATTTTCACACTTTTAATTTGAGTCTTTTCTTTCCACTGACTCCAATGCTGATCCTGGTGATCTCCAGTTTCTCTTGCTGTTGGCCAGTATTCCCCCTAGTTGGCTGATGCTGGACCAAACGAGCGGATGCTGTTTCTTCCCAAGTTCCTCTTCCGTGTCCTTGGTTCCGCTACTTTTATCTTTGGGACTGGGGAAATTTCTCACCAGTCCTGACTCCTGACTTTCTCTCCATATTTCCGGAGTAATTTCAAGCAAAAATAAACAAAAATAATTAGTGAGGTCACAAAAATTGGTTGACCTCACTCGGGACATTTGCGGTTCTGACTCTAAATGAGCCCTATCCTCACCGGGTACCGCGAATCGCGACCAAAACCGTGATTTTCGTGAAATTTCTTTATTGTTCTAATTTTCATTGATCCTGTGACGGTAAAAACCGTCACAAAACATTCATTTACTTAGCAAGTAAATTCCATCCTGGTTCTCTTAACCATAATCATCTTTGGATATAAATTAACGATAGATTAAATAGGATAAAGCGATTTTTCAAAGTTTTTTTTTATGAGAATAACTCGGTTAATTTCTGAGATATTTTCCAAAAATCATTAAGGAGGAAAATCAAATTATTCTGGTCCATTTTTTTGCTATCGGAATAATCTTAAAATTCTAACATTGAAGTTCGGCACTTAAGTTCCTTCATAATAGCCTTACCTAAGATTTTTTTTATTATTGCGTAACTTATTGCGTTATTTAGGTTCTTATCATAATAAAATCTCGCATTATCTAACCAATTATCTCAATATGGAAACATATATTTTAGAAAAATAATGTCCATCATTAACACTCGAAAAACGTTGCAGAGTCAGTTATCTAAAAGGCCCAATGTGAATCGATTTCTCTAGTCTTCGAACTCAGAGTTATGATTTTTCAACCAATTTTTCTAGCAATTCTACAGCTCTTCTCTTCAATTCCACATTTTCATTTTCACTCCGTTCCCTAAAAGCCATAAATTCTTGGAATCTACGATTCTTATTTTCTTCACGGATTCTCGCACACTCTTGCAGCCCTTCCAACAGCTCATCAGCTGACGTGAACTTGGCTCTCTCTGAAAATATTGATATTACTTAGAACCATCATTTATCTCGTATTTGTGGGGAACGACTAATAATATACTCACTCGAAGGTATATTCTCTGATGATTCTTCGATACTCGAGTAACTTGCGCTACTGCTCTCTGAATCCGATTGCTTTCGCTTCTTTCCAGTGGATGAACAACTCGTAAGCGGTGCGATAAAAGGCTTATCCCCCAGAAGACTGTCCATTAGCTGAAAATAAACTATATATGATCTTTCCATCGTATCTTTATGATTTCTTCATTAGATTTGAATCATCATCAACTATAATTACCTCATAATAAATCCAAGTTTTCCTAGCATTGCCCGATTTGAGATTGTGATCTTTGATATTTTTGTAAGTTTTCTTCATTCCTGAAAACCTTGATTGACACTGTGGGCCAGTGATTTTGTGCCCATGGCTACCAAGTACCGCACCGATTTTTTCCCATAATTTTTTTTGAGAAATTTTCCCGCTTTTCATGCTGGCTTCATTCGTCCGGTATTCTTGAACTAATAGAAGAATCGCCTCATGAGACCATTTGAAGGCTATCAACAGAAATTGATTCACTGAATTTTTCGATGGAAGATAATACAATGAGAATTAAGATTAGTTTCAAACCAACCTGATGCTCTGCATTCGGAATTGACTTGTTCCTCTGGTATGGTCCCAGATTCATTTAAATCTGACTCAGAATCGAGAGCCGCTACCACTTCGTATTCGTCGTTTGATTCTGTTAGTAATCAAAAAATTATGCAGATAATTAATAGAGGGTTAAGTAAGGTAAATTACACATTCAAACGGCTTGAGCTGGAAATTCTTCAATGATTCTACTGAGAAAAGTAGAAATTTGTAGCAGAAAATATGTGCCAGAATTAATTTTTCGGAACGTTTGAACAGATCTACTTTTTTTTTTAAATCGATAGAAATGAACTTTTTTGGGCATATCGCTTGTTTTATTCTTCGTTGCGACGTTGATTCAACTGTAGATGAAAGGTGAGATCATTTTCTATCGATTGATGTGGTTCTGAAATTTTTTCTCCGATTACGAGTGATTTATAGCTCGTTTTTTAAATTGAAATCAGCTGTTCAATCGTATCATGTTCAGAAATCTATATCTTCACCTTAGAAACAAAGGGGCGTAAGTGCTATGTATGAGCATAGCATTTTCGCCCCTTCGTTTCTAAGGCGACGATATAATCTTCTTAAGAATCATGTGATTAGAGAGAAAAGGATCTCACCTTCCATTTAAAATCAGTCCCATGTCGCTGCCGCCAATAGAACCGGCGATATACCTGAAAAGGTCTTTTTTCAATCATCAAGGATTGCACCCTTGATTTTTGTGTGATGAAAAAAAGTAAACTTAATAGAGAAAAAAGAAAAACAATCAAATCTTTTTTAAAAAAACTCAGAAATGAATTTTCAAGTGATCTACATCATGTAAATAAAACATCGCAGTCAAATCTCTCCACTTCAACCCTTATGCCCTTTTCACCTGACCTTCTGCTGAAGATAATAGTTTTTGAAAGAGATAATTTTACATGCAAATGTAAAGCTCGAATGTAGAATAAACCAAACATACCAGCCATAAATCGAGCCAATGCTAAGTTTTTCGCCTCCTCCAACTTTTCAGCAACGAAATACTGGTCTGTAATCAATTCAAAATATTCCACAAGCAAAAAAAAGAAGAAGAATGAGAATAAAGTATATAGTTTTTCCAGAATAGAGTGGAAGTTCGAAATATTGAGAGCCCTTTCTTTGATTAGATCAAGGAATAGAAATTTGAAATTTCTTTTCTACCAAAAACAGCAGAATAAAAAAGTATTACAAATTTTTATCAACAAGCAGTTACAATACGGTATTGAATAAACTCATGAGTTGCCAACCGTTGAACCTCATCAGGAGTGACTCCAACGGTATAATCTTCATTTGTTTCAGGATCTGTTATTGGGATAGAGATGACTTTTGGTACCTGTATTGCCATGTTTTCTGTTGATGTTTATCACCCGTCATTAATTGATGAAAAGTTTGGTTAGTTTACGCTTCCGCAATGTGTTTATTTTGAAAGTTAGTCTGATTTGGCGCTCAGGCTCAGAAACGCTTTTGCTGTCCTACCTCGATGGAGAAAGCGTTTGTGAGCGCGTAGAACAGTTTACAAACGCAGCCATAAACGGCAACTTTCAGCGCTTACAGTGTCAAGTCGAACACTCAAGACCACGCTCATGAGCGCTTTAAGCGTGTGAGCGTCCAAGACGAATGCACCCATTATTACACGATTGAGTGTGTAAAAATGCTGAATTTCCATAATATGTGAAGTAAGTGCAACTTCTTGACAGATTATGCAAATGATTACAATTGAGAAATATTTAACGAGGTTAAATATTTCTCTTTTCAATATATAATATTTTGGGCCACAATACTCGTGAGAAAGAAGAAAAATGACTTTAATTGAGCATCTGTGAACTTCACTGACGGTACGCTCCACGTTACACCTATAATGGAATTGTAAAGATGTGTTCGTCTATTTGACTGGATTGTTTATTCATTTGGCTGCACGTGCAAATGAGACATTTCAATTGAAATAGTTTATGAGAAAGAAAGAATGAGTTTAATAATAGGATGAAATCAATTTACTACAGAATTGAAAGGGTATATATCGCTCGAAGGAAAATATATGAATAAAAAAAAAGTCATTCAACATGCATCTAATCTCTTGAAAATGTATTCTTTTTTCTCTCATTCTCATGTTGTAATAATTGAATACAAAATGAGATAAGATTTAATTCATCACGCGAAGAACACCCGTAAAGTTCATTGGTCTCAGGGTTCTGATTACAAGAGATAAGATGTAGGAAGAAGAAAAAATGTATTAACATCATTGTGACAATAAAAAGAAATGTAAGGGAATGCTCTTTGAAATTATTTATTCGATGGATTTCCACCTGATCTTCCTATTTTTTCTCTCTGTTTTTTTTTTCATGGATTTTTTTCTTTGTTGTAACCCTCCCCGTACAATTGAATTATCGATGAGCCAGAAATCATGAATTATTCATCAATTATCATTCCTAAAAATGAAAAAGAAAAAAAATCGATATTCATTGAAAATTCGGAGAATTTCTCATCGTTGAAATTTCACAAATGAAGACTTAGTGATTTTCCAGATTTCCTGGAATCTCCCTTCTTAGAATCTTCCCAGACTTCTGAGAAGAACCTGATTCTCTAATTTCTCAGAATTTCAACAATTCCTAGGTCGATTCGTTGAGTCCCAGGATGATTCATCGTGTGGTCTAGAATTGGCCTAGCATACCTCCTCAAGGAGTCTGGCCTCATCCATACATGGGGAGAGTATAATCCAGAAACACTAAAAAAACCAATCAGTGCTCTGTTGAAAGATATCATAAATATGGCCAAACACAAAGGTATGAAGGATTCCCTGAAAAAGGATAATTCCGAAATTGCGAAAACCGATCAAGAAAAACCAGCGCAAAAGCGTCCAAGTATTCCGGAAAAAAAGCCAAAGGAACAGCATTCTCCAACTGATTTTATGGATAAATCAAACAATAATACTCCAGGTCCATCATCGAACTTAGAACGTGTGAGCGATGAAAAAAAAGGATTAAGCTGGAATATGAGCAATTGGAGCTTGAGGATTTGAAAATGGAGAAGGAATTATTGCTTGTTAAAGTCCAATCAAAGCATTTGAAATTATTGAAAAAGCAAAAAGAATTAACATGGCCGAAATGAAAGAAAATATGGAAACCTAGAAAGTGATGATTGTTATGACCCAAATAATATATAAAATAAGATTCCATTTTATTAAGAAATGATAAGCAAAACAAGTGGCATTGGTAAGGCTACGAAGTGCAAGCTCAGCACTTCAAGTCTTACTCCACCTCCTTACGTTGTCGCTCACCTCACTGGGAGTGAGGTAATGCAACACCGAAGGCGTCAACGAAACGATAATATATAAACGATGGCCGGAGAAGTCTCTTGGCCATTAATTCGCGAAACAGTAACGTGTATTATTTTTAAATTATACTTAGTTAATAAAGAATTAAATTATTTTATCTCTCGTTTAAATTCTATTATTTAAATCGAACCCTTCAGGGCTAACATTTTGGTGGCAGCGAAGTTCAGACAGCGGCCTGATCAACCACTGTCAAGAATTTTACGAAGAGAGAAATTTTTTTGAGTTTTTTATTCAACTTTTGCGTTACTATTGTTTTTTTTGACTCTCGAGAGAAGAACTAGACGTTATCATATCACGTGAGGAATCAGCAGAAGAGTCTTTGGAAATAGACAGCTGATTTATTTTCTGTTGAGATCGATAATAATTATATTTCTTTCTCAAAGAAATTGTATCGACTTTGAATGAGTCAGACATCGTTCTCAGGGATTGTCGGTAATTTGCGTGGTGCACTAAATCAGATGCGCCCTGCCGCAAGGAGAACATTACATTTTGGGAATTTGAGTGCTGTGTCAGAAACCCAGGAGTCTGCAGAAGAACAAAATAACGAAAGATATTCACGGGGAGTGGAAACTCAACGTACTTATAATCAATCGTTTGACGGAAGCCTGCTCAACAACATGGATGGAGTTGACAGAGAAACTGCAGACGTCACAGGAGTGAGGACCATAAATGGTCAAGTAGGAAATTCAACTGCACGTCAGGATGTAGAGGGTTCGCCAGTCTACGAAGAACAATTCAGTACTCCTAACTTGAGGACACCGTTTTCAGTTCCGGGAGGATCTTTGCTAGTTGGAAATTTTACGCCAGAACTCACTATCGAACAACAGCTCAGAAAAGAAAACGATCGATTGCGCAATGAAATGCGTCTAGCTTGGGAAAATGACACCGAGAGAGGAGCCCTAGCAGATGACGTTTTGCGACAATTAGATCTTGCAGAAGGTATACTTCAAGCAGAACAAAGAGAAAAAGAAGATTTGAAGCGACAGTTACGTGATGCGTGTAGAAGAGTCAACACACGTGACACTGATAACTGGGAATTGAGGCCTAGAACAGACAGAAATCCTCATCAAGATGATAATGAAGAATTTCTTAGCCTCCAATCCGCTTTACAGTTAGTAAGAGACACAATGGGGAAAGCTGGGAGAAATTAGCAGCTTTTCAGCGCTCTTGTGATACTACAAAGGAGATGGTCCATCCATCAAAAAGAGACAAATTACTCACTTTGATTCTGGGCAGTAAATTAGAAGGTAAAGCACTCATCCAATTAAAACATAAAGAAGTGTCAAGTTTTGAGGAGCTGAAACGGGAACTGGAGGCATCATTTGGAAGAACTACATCTCTCATCGGTCTGCAAGTAGGTTTTCATAAGCTGCAGCAGAGACCTGAAGAGGATGTGAGCAAGTTCGCAGCACGCGCAGAGCGCGTAACAATGGAGTTGGTTGAAGCAATCCAAACCTTTAACACAGATCTGGGTGAAAATGGAAGAGAAGGCCTGAGAAGAGGGATTTTGACCCTAGCAAAGGCTAATTTTGAACAAGGTTTGCGAGGCCAAGTGCAAATTCTTGTAAGGGCTAACAATTATAAAACCTTGCACGAATCTTGCATTGGGGCCATCGAACTAGAGAAAACTATTTCCACCAATTTGGGGGGAAGATATAAGCCTACTTGGAATGCTAGTAATAATAGTAATAGAAATTCTCAGGGGAGTAGCAGACAATCAATGGGGAGACAATCATCTGGAGGAGGTTGTTTCAATTGTGGTCAGTTGGGTCATGTTGCAAGAGATTGCAAAAATGGCAAAGGAGGTCAACGTAAAACAATATTACCAGTTGCTGACCGTCGCAGCGTCAACGCTTTTACGCAAGCATGCAAATATTGTGGACATTCAGGGCATGATGCAATGAATTGTTACCGATTAGAAAAGAAATTGGGGCTACAAGAATCTGCAATTCTTGAAGCAAAGAATGGAGCACCAAACAAGGTCAATAATGCAACGAATCAAAATCTGAATAATTCCAAAAAGAGGAACGACGCTACAGCGAAGGGAAATACTTTACCAGTAGGAGCCTTTCAAATTCAAATGGTAAAAGTAGAAGAACAGGAAGAGTCCAGTCAGAATGCTGTACAAAAAAGAATGATAAAGGCAAGAGATCCATCATCACAAAAAAATCATCTGATTTTTCCAGCTAAAGGATTGAAAGAGTCAACGATGTTTCTATGGGATTCAGGAGCGTCTGCATCCGACATCAAATCCGGACTGTTACAAGATGATGTCAAAATAAATTCAGGGAACAGACTACTGAGAGGAATAGGAGATACTGACGTTACAACAATTGGTACTGTAATACTTTATCTGCAAATAAATGGAGAGGAATTGGGACATCTGTTTCACGTTGTTCCGGACAATTTTCCATGCATAGGAGGAATCTTGGGAGAAGACTTTATTCAGGCTGAAGACTTGAAAATCACAATAAGTCTAGGACAAAGTGTCTCTATTAATGGAGTAAGTTTGAACTTCCTCCGGGGGAGGAAACCTCTAAAAATCGAGGCTAGAACTGAAAAATTAATTTGGGCTACGGTAAAAAATGGAGAACGAGGTGTTGTAAAAAAGAGAGAATTACAGAAAGGAATTTTTCTTGGAGAATGTCTGACAGAAGCAAAAAATAATCGAGCAATCGTTTGCGTAATTAATATTACGAACGAAAATGTTTATTTGGATACTCCAACTGTCGACTTGGAAGAATTACCTAACTGTGACGCATTGGAAATTATGCAATTGAGAGGGACATCAGTGAAGAAAAATCGAATTAAGCTCTTGCATGACAATTTACGATTAGATGATTTGAACAAAGAAGAAAAAGAGAGCATACTCGAGATTCTGGAAGATTACAATTCCATCGTACAGCTTCCAGGAGATTCACCTGGAATTACCAATCATTTGGAACATTCTATTCCTACAATAGCAGATAAGCCAATTGTGAATGTACGACCACATCGTTTGCCGCATGCACAGAAAGAAGAAGTCGAGCGTCAGGTGAAAGAGATGCTAGAGAACGGGGTTGTGCGACCAAGTCACAGCCAATGGAACGCACCATTGCTGGTTGTCTCAAAGAAGCCTGATGCCTCTGGAAAGGTTAAACTGAGGGTTGTTGTGGATTTCAGAAGATTAAATGAGATCACTATTCGAGATTCATTTCCAATACCAAATATTACAGAAATTTTAGATCAACTGGAAAAAGCAGAGTATTTCTCAACACTAGATTTGGCCTCTGGATTCCATCAGATTCCAGTTAAAGAGAAGGATAAATGTAAAACTGCCTTCTCAACACCACTGGGACACTATGAATTCAATAGATTGCCTTTTAGGGTCAAAGGTGGGCCTGCTACGTTCCAGAGATTGATGAATTCTGTCTTAGCCGGAATACAAGGCTTACGTTGCTTTGTATACTTGGATGACATCGTAATATTTGGAGCTACTCTCAAAGAACACAATGAAAGACTACGAGAAGTTTTGCAAAAAATGAAAGAAGCAAATCTCAGATTACAGTCAAATAAATGTAACTTCCTGAGGAAAGAGGTCGTTTATCTAGGACATGTGATAAGTCAAGAAAGTGTAAAAACGGATCCAACTAAAATTGAGACAGTAAAGGAATTTCCTGTACCGAAAAATGCTAAAGGAGTCATGTCATTTCTAGGATTAGCAGGATATTACAGAAAATCCATAAGAGATTTTTCTAAAATAGCTAAACCACTTACCGAACTCTTGAAGAAGGAAACGAAATGGACTTGGAGTGACAAAGAGCAACTTGTTTTCGATACTTTGAAGGAGAAGATAGTAACAGCACCGATTCTCCAGTATCCAGATTTTACTAAGCCATTTCTATTAACAACAGATGCGTCTAATAGAGCCATCGGAGCAGTTCTTTCTCAAGGAGAAATTGGCAAGGACTTGCCCATCGCTTACGCTAGTAGAACATTGAATAAAGCAGAGACGAATTATAGCACAATAGAAAAAGAACTATTGGCTATCGTTTGGGGCGTGAAACACTTCAGACCTTATCTCTATGGGAAGAAGTTCTATGTCATCACTAATCATCGACCTTTGAAATGGATTTTCAACGTCAAGGATCCAGGATCAAGATTAATGCATTGGCGATTAAAACTAGGAGAGTATGAATACGAGGTGGTGCATAAAGCAGGTAAACTGAATACAAATGCTGATGCATTGAGTCGAATGTTTGTTATGACGCGGGCTCAGCAAAAGAAAGAGACCGAAGAAAATGAGGAAAACAAGTCAGCAATATTGAGCAACGATGAAGTGACGACTCCACCTGTTGCTGATATCCCAATAATTCTTCGGGAATATCATGATACACCTTTGGGAGGATATCTTGGAATTAAGAGGATGTATGATAAAGTGAAATTAAAATATCATTGGACTGGCATGAAGAGAGATATAGAAGATTACGTCACAAATTGCAAGAAATGTCAGCTGAATAAACTGGGGAAAACTACCAAAGTGCCAATGGTCGTTTCAAATACACCAGAAACATCATTCGAACAGTGTTCCACTTTTCGCGCGAGCAGGATTTGAACCCACGACCCTCTGATTACATGTCAGGTGCTCTACCGCTGAGCTATTGCGAGTTACTATATTTACCATCGAATTTTTGACTCTCACATCTTTTCTCCACCTCCCATCCACGAGGCAATGACACCACACACATCGACCAAAATGACGACGTTTGAACTTCTTTACGGAAAACAAGCTGAAATTCCAACGTCAGTGATGCAACCACCAAGGTTAACGTACTCGTATGATGATTATGCACAAGAGTTGCGAGAACGATTACGAACAGCATGGCAAATTGCGAAGGAAAACGTCACGGAGTCAAAAGAAAAATCGAAGACACAATACGACAAAGATTCCAGACAAGTTGAGTTCAAGATAGGAGATCAAGTACTGATGAAAAACAACGTAGTTCGACGTGGAAGAACAAAGAAATTAACTCAACCCTAGATTGGACCTTATACTATTGTGGAGAAGAATTCCGATGTCAATTACACGATTCGATCAGGCAAGAAAATGAAGACACACCGAGTCCATGTGAATCAGCTTCGACCATTTACAGAGTTATGACTATATGGTCCCTTCGCCTCGGAACAAGAAGAAATATTATCAAAAGACCTTGGAAAATACGATCGAAATCATGGGATAATTGATGTCTTTATTGTATCAATTAAAATTGTGTTACAGTTTAGATATAATAATATCTCCATAGTTATAATTCCATTGATCATTGAGGAGGAAGAATCCTGGAGACATGAAGCCACGACGCTGACACATAGAACATCGAAGGTAGTCCCGTGTGTGATAAATGGGCACATGGCATGACTGAGGAAATGGTTCCTGATCGAAGAGGCGTCGCAAGTTGAAAATGTCAAATATTTGGTTATCAAATATTCCAGCATTCCAGAGAAGAGAATTTGTTTCTCTTTCGGCTTTTCTCCATCGTCTGATCTGCTTCCGGTATTGGAAGTTCATGAATCCATGACGATATGGATAGTTCCTCATCTACATAGACAAACAGAAATTGTTTCGTGTGAAACCATAAAGAAAATAGAGATCAATCAGGCATCAATTGTGCAGGAAAACATAACGATGAAAGAAGTATTTACCAGAAATTCCAAGGAAAAGTCGTCTTTTGCATGCCGAGAATACGGATGCACTGGCTTACGAGCTGGACGGAGTATTGCACGCCGACATTCTGATATGGCATGGCCGTATTGGTGGCATCCTGGACAGGATAGCGCACGATTCCAAGATCGCAATGTGTCAGTTAGTGGAATAATGGGCTTCTTCTCCATTTTATGTTCTATCGCACGATTGTTTACTTCCGCAGAGGTCTTCCGGATAACTGTGCCTTTTGGCTGGAGCGCAGAATTTTTATATCGGAAGTTGTTGCTGCGTCAGCGATCTCGAAATTTTGGAGTTCAATGCGCGCAAAAACTTCCTGGTATTGCAAAAAAATTGTGGAAACTTCTGGTAATCCTCATGCTAGGAAGCATGTTTTTGCAAGTAAGGGGGGAGGGACATATAATACAGAAATTTGTCCACACTCCTGGGATTTATTTTGAGCCAATTGGGAAACTTTATCTCAGCAACTATCAATGGACCATAGCAGCTTCAACCGACATAGAACCTTTGATTCGAAGAGCTGATCAAGTGAAAGATTATCTTTGGAAGACAAAAGTTTTGAGTTACAATGGTTCTGCGAAAGAACATGGAAAAAATTTCAAAATGATTGCAGAGCAATGGATTTCCGAATTCGAAGAGACTCAAGAACTTGTCTTAGGATTGCTAGGGTTAGAAGAACCTGCAAAGAGAAAGCGAAGCCTGATAGATGGCCTAGGGACTGTTGTGAAGTCGCTAATCGGTACCATGGATGCTGAGGACGCTCAAGAAATTCATGAGGGATTGGAGCGACTGGAAAATGAAAAAACAACTCACTTCCAAACAGCAGGAAAGCAAATCGAAATCCTCAATTCTACATTATCTCAATTACGAAGGGCAGAGGAAACTATTCAGCAAAATGAACAGATCATGCTGGAAACAACAAAAGGAGTCCTAAAACAATTAAATGCTGGAGCTGATCGACTCACAACACGAGTGGCATTGGATGAACACTTCATGTTAGTGGAGGTGGTCATGAATGGAGTCCTGCGAGATGCTGCGAAGATAATCAAACTCTTGACCAATACTGGAGGAAAGATACTGAGTACAGGCATCCTCTCGGAAAATCAATTGGTAACCATATTAAAAAGGGCCCAATTGCCAACAGGTTTAAGCTTCCCATTTGAAGTAAAAATCGGCGGAATATATGAAATGGAGGAGGTATCAACAGTGAGTGTACACAGAGTTGGCTTACGGGTCATTACACTCGTGAAAATACCACTGGTCAGCTTCCAAGTGTTCGATATTTTCATGACGCATGGAATTCCTGTGAGACCCTCACCCGATTTTTATTCATACTTGGAGCCGGACAATGAACTTCTGACGATACATGGGGCAACGCAGCAATACATTCTATTAACACTACCGCAATTAAAAGAATGCAAAAGGTTACGTCGACAATATCTCTGTACGGAGATATTCCCAGTACAGGCTATAAAGTCATATAGCCCTTGTGAAGTACAAATGTACTCTAGTCCAGGAGAGGTGCCAGAGGTCTGTGTATCAAAACAGTTGCCTCTTAAACATCTGTTGCTGATCACCATGCACGAGAGTAATTCTTGGATTTTTATTGCTCCACAACCAGAAGAGATCATAGTCAAATGTGAGAACGAAGAATCAAGGGAAGTCCTGCAAGAGACAGGAATAATACAAGTAACAGACTTTTGTGAAATAGTAACATCAGATTTCACAATAAGAGGTCGCAGGTCATCGGGAATAAAATTTGATCTTCATATGCAGCCAAAGCTAAATCTATCACTGAGTGACGTTGAGAAGGAGAATCTGAACCAAAGCTGGGTCCAGATGAAGGAAGTCCGACTCAAAAGCGTCATGAGTAATGTTGGAGAAATAAATGGTCTTCAACTACAACTAGGACGAGAAAAACAGAAACTAGAAGAGAATGGCTCCTCATATAAGTATCGGGAATTCATCACACATCCAACAACGATATGCTCTAGTGTGATGATCCTATTCGCCATAGTTACGGGAGTAGCCCTATACTGCTGGTGTCGACGGACAACACCTACAACGGTTTTTGCTGGAGTATAGTATCTTTTCTCTATGAAAAAGGGTTCCATCAATTTTCAATGTGGAGGTTATATATTCTCCATAGTAACATCTTTCTTCCCAATCACAAAATTTCAAATAAATTAACCCCTATAGAGTCATTCACCTTAAACTAACGATAAGAATGATAATATGTAAAAATAAAAATATTTATTATTTGTATGTACAGTGCACGTCCCGAATAAGGCGTCTTCGAATAAGGCGCAATGTTTATATTCACGATGAGTTGGTTCCCCCACCATCGGGCTTCTCCTCCAGCGCTGTTCTTTAGGTCCCGATGTTTTGAATAAGGCGTTAGCGAGAAGAAGGAAAAATCAAATTATTTTTGGATAATTCATCTATTATTGAACTTTTTTTCAACTTTGGTTTAATTCTTAATTTTTAACAAAACTAAGAAAATGATAGTTAAATATTTTTTTTCGTAAATATCATACAAAATATTCAAAGAATCTGTTTAAAAATTGACTGACATTAATAGATCTTTTATTCTACCATTATTGTTCATTTCATCAGGGATAATACTACTGTTCCAAGTTTCATCAGGGATACCTATTTTTTTTTCAACGAAATTTCTATCACTTATACTAATTAAAAAAGTACTTACTCTCTTCAATGTGTATTTGTCACTATCTTGATTTAAAAAAAGTTTAATTGTAATTTTAATTGTACAAAATGTTCAGTTTTCAATTCTTCCAACCGAACGCCTTATTGTGGACAGCCAGACCCAAAACACTACACGTTGATTTGGCAACAGGAGTGGGGGAACGACGATTCCAGGAATCGCCTTCCCCTACAAGACTCTTAGACGCCTTATTCGAGACGTGCACTGTAATTTAAATAGTTGAGAGGAGAAGATTTTATTAAGATAAAAATCTTCTTCCCTGGCGGGGAGGGATGTTATGACCCAAATAATATATAAAATAAGATTCCATTTTATTAAGAAATGATAAGCAAAACAAGTGGCATTGGTAAGGCTACGAAGTGCAAGCTCAGCACTTCAAGTCTTACTCCACCTCCTTACGTTGTCGCTTACCTCACTGGGAGTGAGGTAATGCAACACCGAAGGCGTCAACAAAACGATAATATATAAACGATGGGCGGAGAAGTCTCTTGGCCATTAATTCGCGAAACAGTAACGTGTATTATTTTTAAATTATACTTAGTTAATAAAGAATTAAATTATTTTATCTCTCGTTTAAATTCTATTATTTAAATCGAACCCTTCAGGGCTAACATGATTTTCTGTATTTGACGGTAGTGGGTGATTCAATATTATTTAAGAGAAGGATCATAGGGGAGATGGGAAGAAAATGGATCTGTTGAGGGAAATGATTCGGGATTCTGTTGAGAGTGAAGGAGTTCATGATAAACTTGCAGGAAATTCCCCAACAATGTTCATCTATTGGGGTTACTCCTCAAATTTCTTCAATTTTTTCTATTAACACCATCATTCCGCCAAAAAAAAATTTTGGATTATTTCGGCACTGAAGTCCATTTTGATTCACTCTTCTCTATTCGTTACAACTTAGTATTTGATAGTGTGACGTCCGTCCGTTTTTCGTCTCTTGAATTTATCTTATATTTTTCTTTTTGGTTTGTCCATTTAGGTTGTCATAAAAAAAAAATTTTTTTCTTTCTTTCTTTTTTTCTCTCTTCGGCAGCAGTTTTCGAGGAAAAGTAATAAGCTTTTGGGTCCTCTTTGGAATTTGAGAAAGTGCTCTGGCGACGTGACGGAACGTTTGAAAAGGAACCGTAAATTTACAAGGACGAGAAAATTCAATTTCTCGTCTTGTTCGGGGTTTTTTTTGGGGGTCTGTTTTTTTTTCCTGTCATAAAGTATCGCAGAGAGCTAGGTCCTGAGTGACAGCTGACGCCAGTAAGACGCCTGGAAGCAGGCTGTCTCTCTCATTTTTATGAGGCCCATCCAGCCCTCGAAAAACAGTTTTCTTTGCCTTGTCGCGACAACTTGCTTTTCCGAAATAGTTCTCAGAAAAACTATGAAATCAACCGTCATTTATTTAAAGTTTCTTTTTTCTCTTTCCTTTTCTCTTTCTTTCTTGGAAAAAGAAAAACCCATAAAACAGAAATTTTAACGAAAATTTAAACTTGAAAAATAAAAAATTAATTTGGCGAAGTTAATTGACCGAAAATGTTTAGGGATAATAAATACTGATCAAAGCGATACATATTAATAATTATGTCCCAGGGGGAAGTAAAATCATAGAAATAAAAAATCAATATTTAATCATAGAAGTAATTCCTTTTAAGTAAACTAATTTTATGCCTGAATCCCGTTACGTTATTAGAAGTGGGAAATGATAAGAAGTTTGAAGTTAATAAAAAATTTTCAACTTATATTACATACGAACACATTATTATCAACAGGAATTTAGTTGAAATAATTTTATTCAATTAATTTAAATAGTTATTTAAAATACCTCTGAAATTATAAAGTTAGTTGAAAATTTGAAAAAGAGGAGTCGTTGTGGAGGGAAAAGTAATTTCCTAAAGCAACGTGATTGGCTGGGTGGGGAATGGAAAACCTGCCCACGCAACAAGCCTCAAGGGAACGGACCAATGTGAAGGGGGAGTGCGGCCCTGCAGCATTGGGACCGAAATGAAAAGGGGAAGGTCAAGGTCAGGACTCTGGCCCAATTGGCCCTGACATGAGTTTCCCCACTTCACAAACACCTTGCGGAAAGACGGGCACCGAGGTTACTTGGGAAAGAAGGAAAGGGCAGTTGTGTTGTTCCCGCCGATTTGAACTTTTCTTCTTAAATCATTTTCTCTTTAAGTCAAAAGTGAAGGTAAAGTATTCACAGTTTTAACAATCTCGAATTTTGAATTTGTCAATCCTTGAGAAGATTTCGGCGGGGTATCTGTGGGAAAATATGTCGGCTGATTTCTGGAGTAAAAAAAAAAGAAACATTGACTCGAGAGTACGGTATTTACTTAAAAAATGAAGATCTACATTCAGCTAGTCGCTCAAGCAGTATGCAACTTTCAATACCTAGAGCACTCCCAGACGGAACAGCCTCATACCTAAACCTCAGATGCCCCTGGCCGTATCTCTGTACCATGATACAAACCAGCCTAGCGACAAACATATTCTTTTATTATTCCATGAAAGGCAATTGGCATAAAATAAACCCCAATGAGCTATGTGATCTATGTAACAAAACAGAATTGGAAACTGTGATGCACATAATAACAAGCTGCTCATTGTACGATTCGCTGAGAAAGTTCTGGCTCCCCGAAATTATTCAGAAAACAAACGAGAGTCCCACATCTGCCGACACGCGAGGAACACAACTTATTTCTTTATGTGCAGATAACGAAATAGATATTAAGAAAAATGTAACGAAGATACATAATTTCCTGTCAAACGCGATGAAAATTCGTAAATTCCACAAAGAAGAGTAAAAATTACCTGTTCTGCCTAAATCTGCCTCTAAACTAAGTTTAAGCATAGAGTGTCATCTAATTGGCACATGTAAGAAAGAGAGAAAAGAAAAGTAATAATAATAATTATAATAAGGTTCATTAAATAAATATGGTAGAATTCATTGTAAATACACTGAGATATTGAATTCAGCACGTCGCATTATACTACACAAAATGTTAAAGATTGTAATGTATACCCCCACTGCTATAGGGCATAGTCTCTGAAGGGCAGTTATTCTCAACAAATAATTTTGAATTTGAGTTTAACGTTTAACAATATTCCGTATCGGTCAAATCAAAAGTGGGTGCCCGTATTTCCCAAAATTTAATTAAGTAAAGAAAGAATTCAATTTAAAATCAGTGCAAAGTTAAGCGCAGTAAGTCGGCAAATTCCTTTTTTTTTTGTTTCTTTATGAAATAACTTTCTTTTATTTCAAAATATAGGCTGTTAGACCCGTTTAGTCATAAGGAAAATGAGTAGGTTCGATCTATAGAGATCTCCTCTACAGTGGATAAAATACTTTAACTCGGAGAATTAATAAAAATGAATTATTATCTTTATTATCAAAATGTTTCCATTTTGAGTAAAGAATTTACAGATTTAATTAATGTAAAAATATTGATTAACGTGAAATGATTTTAACAACTGACTCCCGAATATCGGTGAGTCTGATATTTATATTAAATTATTGGTGTCACATTATTACACGATTGAGTGTGTAAAAATGCTGAGTTTCCATAATATGTGAAGTAAGTGTAACTTCTTCACACATTATGCAAATGATTACAATTGAGAAATATTTAACGAGGTTAAATATTTCTTTTCTTTATATATTATTCTGGGACACAACATTCCTCCCCGCCAGGGAAGAAAATTATTGTCTTCAGTAATAATTTTCTCTAATTTTATCTGCAACTGATAACAAATGACAATCAAAAATTTCTCAATTTATCTTAGTTTGCACTCGAAAAATTTTCTCTGGTTACATATACAAAAAAAAGAAAAATTTAGCTGTCCAACTATGAGAGTTTTAACTCGCTTCCTGTTTATTCCCCCTTCAAAAAATTTTTTTTTTTTTTTTTTTCTGATTGAATTTTGCTTGCCCAAATGCTGAATTCTTCTTGAGGTGTCAGCTAGCATTGAGAATGCTGATTCTGCATCAAAATGCATAAAATTTTCTTTATTCCTTGCTTTTTGTTCACGCGAGTTTTTTACCTTTGTGGAAACAAGTGCTCCGTAATTAAGTAGTGTTCTAAAGATGTCCAGTGTTTCAAGAAAGTGTTCTTTATGTGGAGATTTATCCCAGTGTACTCGACGAAAAAATGTCAACGTGCTGAAGTCCACAAGAAAAATTCCTGCTACAACTGTTATTCCCCGTGTCCTCAAGAAGAAGTCTTTAAGAAAAGTTTTTTCTACACCCGTTATTCCCCGAACTCCCAGGATTTCTCGTGGAAAACGAGTGACTAGTCGCTCAACGGGTAGAACTAAGTCATCAGGACCTGCTTCTAGTCGTTGCTTTGTAGTTCCAAGATCTTGGGACCCCAAAGTAATCATCCAACGTTGCACTCGTGCGCCTTCGGTGAGTTTATTCTTTGTCATCCATTCTAGTATATATTTTTCTTCAATAATTGATTTTTCCTCATAATAATTTTTGAATTTTTGATACAGGTGATGACGTTACAAAGAAACTTGGGAAGGTATTTCGACTTGTGGTTGGAACTCCTTCATTCGCTGATGGCAGGTTCTTCCCGTCGACCTTGCCACATCCCATTGGCTCCTCTGGACCGGAGATGCAACGTTTGTGACCGATTTGTTTGGGATGTTCCAGGATTCACTGTAGTGGACTCTTTCTAGTTTATTGCACTGTACTTTTGTTCCGTCACATTCAATTTTTGTTTCCAAAAATAAATGGACTATTTTTAATTTCTTTTGATGCTTCATTGTAATGAGTCCTGTCCTGAGTCCATCTCCTTCCTTGGTCACACCCTCATTCTTATTGTTGAGATAACGGAGGGTTAAGATCTCTCCAAATTTTCCATCGTGGATTAGGATTTCATAATTGTGTAGGTCGATTTCTTGAACTCGCACAATTTTAATTTGTTTTATTTTCATTGTTGATTTTCTTTGGCCTATCCATTCTTTACTGAATTCGACGCTGCCGTCAACTTGACCGTCAAAGAATGCATGCGTCAGCAACCTTGACTCGGTGCGTCGACCACTTGCCTGCTGTAACTCATTCGACCTATGTTGTAATTCGACGCCCGCTTCGCCTGATTCTTTCTTTCGGATTTTTAAAGAAATTAAATTTAATTCAATATTTATAATACTTGCTAGCTCCTTCAGTGACATTGTCCCCTGATACCCGTGGAAGATTTTTCGCAATGTTTTTCCTATTTTTAAGGGTAACTGAGGGTTGTTTCTCTTCAATTGAAGCACATGTTGTTGGTCTCCAGATGATTTCTCCTGAAATAGAGATACTTCGTTGATGTATACGTCCACTGCATTAATTAACCATCTTTTATCAATGTTGTAAGTTGAAGCTCCTTCCATTTGTAGTCTTGGCGATAACTTTAAAGATGCTTTTCTACAACGACTGTTCAAATTATTACTTTTTGTACAGGTCTTCGCGTTCTCATCTGTCATGCTCGTCACCTGCATTCTTCTAGTACTCCAATTCCTAAGATTTTTTGAAGGCAACTTGATAAACCATTCCTGTAATATTTGATTCTGCCCTTTACAACTTATGCTTGCAATTTCTGTAAGTGTTGGAATCATTGAATCTCCCCATGAGATCCAATCTGTCTTTTGAAAATTGAAAATTTCCTTCCTCCTCAAAGTAGCCCTTTGCTCAGGTATTTTCAGCAGAGCTCTTCTCCAATGATCGCTTTTTAGGCGAATGTCCACCTCATGCAGCATCTCCGGGAGTGTCTCATCGGATTCAGACAGACTGCGTGATTCTTCCAAATGGATTTTTCCATCCCTGCATCCAGTTTTGAAAGGAAAATGGAATTTTCTCCACTTTGATCTTGACGTAGCTCCTTCGTTATTGAATATTTTCCAGCAGCTCACATTGAGAGCTTTCTGTGTTCTACTTCTGGAAACTTTTCTCTTCTTATTTCTTCTTTAACTGACCACAGACATGGCAGAATCGCTTGTATCTTTATATATTGAGCATATCACCTCTTCCGGGTATATGGTATCCTGAATGCATAACAACTTACTTAACCGTGTACGATTTTCTGCTCCTGCTGACAGTAGAAGGATCCATTTCAATCTTCCACTCGTTCCTATCCGGGTTAAGATGAACATTTCCAATGACGTAGGTTGTAGAGTATCTTGGTGAAATATGATGTTCACCATTTTGCCTGATTCAGTTATCTCCACACCCGTAGTGCAAACAAATATCTTAGTTGTGGTGAGGGAAATTACATCAGTTAGTGGAATGACCTCCGCTCGAACGTCATACTCAGTTCGTTCACTCCACACGTCATTTTCATCTTTCTGCTGAGCTTGCAGTACGATGTGTCTTCGATCCTTTTCTTTCTTGGTCAATAACCTTGAATTGTTTTCCCGGAATACCGACTCGTATTTATGCTGTCCTAATACTCGGCCTGAATTTGTAATTTGCGTTTCTTTGTTTTGAGCACTTTGCAGCCCTTTCAAGGGTTCATAACACATATCCATGCTAGACCAATGTAGCCGTACTCTTCCCGGTACTCTAATTCTCGTGATCCTTGGTTCATGATAAGTCCTAAATGGTCCCATAATTACAAAATATCCATTCATTAACTCAGACTCAATATTCCTGGTCCAAGCTGTCAGATCTCCATCCTCTAGACCAAAATCAATGCGAGATGTGATGTGACGCATTGGTCTCAACTGATCAGAAATTAACCATTGGAGTCCTATAGACAAAATCTTGTTCCATATCTCGTAATTAGCCTCAGGGTATTTGAAAATATCCGCTGAATTATTCTCCGATGAAGACTGATTGTCTTCTCTGTTGACTTTTTCCTGCAAGGCAATAATCCAAATCTTCATACCAGAACTTTTCCTTACGTTGATCCGAAATGTTGACATCTTCTTTTCACTGTAGTACAAAAGTCTATTCTCCTCCCTTAGAAAGTATCTTCTGTACCTAAAAGATCCCTTGAACCTCGTTGAAGTGCAGCAATGACTGCTAGTATTACTCAGAGTGTCGAGATAACTTGGGTTATTGAATTGATCCCAATCATTCACTGATGATCCTAGGAAATTCCTCTGTTCCACATCCAAATCTCGAGTGTTATCAGCCTGCGGAAACGGTAGAAAATTCCTCTCCGAATAGTCGGAATTAGTTATTCTAATAGCAATGGTGAGATACCCTCGCTTCAACCCTTCAGAGATTATTTTAGCCGTCTTTTGAATCAAACTAATCTCAATCCCAACGAGATATCCTGCAACTGACCTCTTTCCGGTGTCCTGGTGTATACGTAAACTTCTTTCAGCTTCTGTATGATGGCTGTCAATCATCGTGACATTGTCTGCATATTCCATACTTTATAGTTTCTGCCTTTTAGTCAGTATAGAATTCCCCAACTGATACTGAACTGACTCTATATCAAACTCGAGTAAAAGAATTCGGTCCGAATTGCTAAAAGTTTCAATTCCACTTCTTCTAATATCCTCCTCGAATAGAAACCATTGTCTTTCCATCGTGAGGCCCATTATGGATGGATCTGTGAAGAATAATTGACAGTCTCTCTTATCTAACATTCCAGGAAATTCCAGTATTGCGAATGACTTCGATGAGTCTCCAATGAACTCCTCATTTTCTCTCATCTTTCGGATATTCATCTCGTTATTAGTAGCTTTTTGTAACTTCTCGTTAATCACTCCTGTCCTCTTCAGAAGAGAGAGAAGTTCTTTCAATAGGAATTTCTTCCGATAATTCTTCATATTCAATTTTCTTTCCATTTGAAGTTGTCCTCTTTTGACATTTCGGAGTATTGATCTTTGTGATACTTCAATACCTGTCTGGATTATATGAGAATCAATGTTGTTTCTGTATGTAATGGTAATTTGCATCATGCCTTTCGTTTGCTGCGTCAGGCTTTTTGTGACTTGTGCAAAACTTTTCATTGAACTCATTCCGCTACCTGCTGCGACTTGATGCAATTCGAATGTTTCATCCATTGCTTCTTCTTGTCCGGGATGTTTCCACGCGTAAATAGGTTCTCGTTTATTCCTAGGACAATTTTTATCGCTTGCCTCTTTGGATTTCCAATGTGATTCAAACTTCTGAAGATCTGAAGTTTTCGCTCGTCGAAGTTTCATTTGGACTCCGTCTAATAAGATATATTTTCCAAGATCAATTTTCACATCCAAATCTTGAGACTCTAAAAAATCTCCTCCGAGAATTCCTCCTGAACATGGAAAATCGTTTGGTACTAGATGAAATTCATGACCCAATCCTACGTCTCCGATTTTCAAATATATAGTAACTTTTCCAAGTGTTTCCATGTTTTGTTGACTGATTCCTTGCAGTAAGACTGTGTCAAATATAATTGGAATTTCAGGTTGCAGTTTGCCGATCTTAATCAATGAAACAGCAGCCCCTGTATCAACTAGAAAATATGTACGCTTCCTCAGCTCATTTGCGGTGAGAACAATATGATTTTCAATGTTCTCCATCTTGGCCGGTCGCAACATCTTTTGCCTTCTTGATGACTGTTCTAAATGATTTAGAATTCCAGCTGATTGACGGACAATTCCAAAAGCCATCGTTTGACGAATCTTCTTCAAATGCCAGGCTACATCAGCATTTTTCTTTAATGTCTTCTCAGTCTGTTTGGAATGAACTATGTTGATGTTAGCAGTCTGTTGACCTGTATTAACGCACGACAATTTCCGTATGCGTGTCTTCCTTTTCAGTTTGTTACATTTAAAAGTATCATGACCACTCATTTTGCAGTATTCGCATTTTTTCTGCAACTTATGGTTGTTTTCGTTTTGTTTGAAATTTGGTCGGGTTACCTCTTTAATTTCTTGGTTTCCCAATAACTGATTGCATTCTGCGGCTCTATGCCCTTCATTTGCACAATTAAAACATATGTTAAATCGATTGGATTTTGGATGTTTCAGTATTGTTTCTGTTTTATGCTCTTTTTCCATCATAGTATTCTCCTCAATGCCTGTCATTCTTATTGAACCATCATTCTCGTGAATATCTTCTTTAAATGACACATATTTCCCCGGGTCCCAATTAGGTTTTTCCCCGGAGCTCAACAGTATTCCTCCCTCCTGAATCATCTCAGTTTCCTGGTTCATTGTAACCGAATTGTAATATTGATACTTCTCAGGCTGTATATCCTCGGTTGTTGAAGTTCTCGATTGCCATGGATATTTGCCATTTTTGGAGAGATTCCCACAAGAGAGGCTGGTTCTACCCTGTATTGCTGAAGAGAGTTCCTCCCTCCCATCTGGTACAAGTTTCTCATTTTTTTGTTGAGCAAAATTTCTTGGTTCTTCTGGAGAGACTTCTTCCTGCATGTCCTCCACTGAATCTTCTACACGTTCAAGAGAATACAGAAGTCGTTCCCAACTTATCGCGTTCCGACAGGATTCCGCTAGCGTCTTGTAACTCTGCTTTTCGATGAAAGTCCTTAATTGTTTCTTCAGTCCTTTCTCAAAACTTTCCTTCACTTGTTTCATGAGTATGTCTATTAGCTGAGACCTTATTTCCATAACTCTCATAGCGAAATTGGCTACAAACTCATCTGACCGTTGCTCAAGATTGTATAATTCTTGCAGCTGTCTTTCTAATAACGTCACTGACAGTTTACTCTTGTCTTCAACCGTAAGTGTGTCAGACGTTGCACCATTAAATGCTGATGTAGTACATTTCCCAATGCTCACTGTCTTCAAAGTGGAAATACTAACATCGTTATTCTTCGGTACCGGGGGAATCGTACCTTCTGAAGAATCCAAACAATAACTCGTCATGTCTGATGTCATGCCTGTCACAGGCCTTACGTCTGTATTCGGCAGTTCATCTGATGACGCGTTTATACCTGGTACGTCTACCAGTACTGGTGTTCCAACCAGTCGCTCTGTTGCTGCTGGCACGCTAGCCATTTCTTCTCTGTTTACTAACATTCCTGCTAGTGTCTTTGGGCCCATCTCTACATATTTTATCTCTCCTCGAGATGCAAACGTTACTGGAACTTGACTGGAAATCTTTCCACCGTCCAAAGTTCCACCGGGTCGCTCTATACCTACAGCATCTCCCAGTGCTTGAGAATCCACCAGTCTCTTCGGAGGCGTGGGTTCGAATCCCACCGCTGCCACCAAAATGTTAGACCCGTTTAGTCATAAGGAAAATGAGTAGGTTCGATCTATAGAGATCTCCTCTACAGTGGATAAAATACTTTAACTCGGAGAATTAATAAAAATGAATTATTATCTTTATTATCAAAATGTTTCCATTTTGAGTAAAGAATTTACAGATTTAATTAATGTGAAAATATTGATTAACGTGAAATGATTTTAACAACTGACTCCCGAATATCGGTGAGTCTGATATTTATATTAAATTATTGGTGTCACATTATTACACGATTGAGTGTGTAAAAATGCTGAGTTTCCATAATATGTGAAGTAAGTGTAACTCCTTCACACATTATGCAAATGATTACAATTGAGAAATATTTAACGAGGTTAAATATTTCTTTTCTTTATATATTATTCTGGGACACAACAAGGCCCTCTGGGCCAGTTTAAACAAAATTTCGTGTTTATCATTTCAATTAAAATCATTTCTTCCACCTCCCCATACCAGTCTAGTGGTCAGTTGACTAGGGCAAAACGGGGGCTGAAGCGTATTCCAGTTAGTTGCGAGTGTCATTGTTTCTGAGGGTAAATTCCAAATCTTTTTCCTATATTTCGGGGCTGAATTATAATAATAATTTCATCATAGATATATGACACTCGGACGTAACAATAGTTTATCACTAACGCTGGCCGTAGTTCTATGAATAATAATAGATGTATAATATTTGATAGTGAGAGCTCTCGAAATTTCTGAAGTCTCAATGGTTCAAATGAGTAACCATAATACAAAAAGTGAGTGTTCATCACCAAAGCCTTGTTCTAGTTGAAATTCGTAATCGCGTTTCAAATTTAATTATCATTATTATGCGTTCTTATCATTCAATTTAGAAATTAAGAAATTATTATCATATCGTCACCTTAGAGTCAAAGGGGCGTAAGTCTTGTCTATAAGCATAGCACTTACGCCTCTTTGTTTCTAAGGCAATGATATGTTGCTAGTCTTGTTCTTTTTCTTCGTTCTGCTATGGAGGTGAGCTACAATAATGAGATTTAAGAAAAATGAGGACTTAATTAAAATTACTGTATTTTTATAAGGATGGTCGTTAATATTGACTGCGTTCTTCAGTATTACTAGACTGAATGGAAGTTCATGTAAACAGAAAATTAATTTCCTCATAGCTATTTAGCTCGTAATATTGAATAGAGCTGATGAAGTAACTAATGCAGTGATAATATGTATTAATTGTAATAAACATGATGATTTATGTATCTTTCATTAGGCTGAGTGGCATGAAGCTGTATGTTGATAGATGTAACATTCAAGATGGCTCATTTCATAAGATTATTGATTAATGATAGTTTAAGAAAAGTTCCTTTTTTATTATTCTCATTGTTCATGTAATTTTCAGCTTGTGTCCTCCATATGTACGGTTGACTTAATGAAAAAATTGATATAATTGATGATATTTATATTATTTGATATTCTTGTGAAACGTCAGGAGAATTCAGGGAAGATTCCAAGTGGTATTGACGAGATGGTCGACGGTGTCATAGTACCATAATTATAATTCATATCAACCTAGAAATCATACAAAGATTAATTTCAAATAATTATTGGAAATAATTGATACCCTCTATCAGTACTTTCACCATCATCATTCTTTAAAACTTACTCCTGAAAATAGCCAGCAATCAGTTACCTTCTAATTGTATCGCCAGCACCGAACTGTACATTATCGTGTATCTTGTTATATGCTTCCATATTAACATTTCGGTGACAAAAAGGGTTGAATCGAAGAGCAATGTTATGGAGAACAGCAGTTGCTCGGATAACTATTATGGCTCTGTCCACTGTATGGAATCTTGATCCAATCGTGACAACAGCAAAATGTCTTGTCCATACTCCGAAACACCGCTCAATACAATTGCGCGTTCATATTTGCGCTTCATTGTACAATATCTCTTCAGTAGTGTTAGGAGGGTTAGCAGCACGTAAAGGAGGCAGCAAAAATGGAAGATTGGAATACCCTGAGTCACCCACAAGAAGAGCGTCACCCAATTCATGATTCTCAAACATACGACATATCCTGGAGGTCCGGAATATGGTAGAATCGTGAGTTACTCCCGGCCAGCGCGTCACGAAATTGATGAATTCTAATTTAGCGTTACATATTCTTTGCACGTTTATGGAAAACCAGTGATGCCGATTCCGATGTAGTTCTGCATTGTTACCGCCTATTATTAAAAATTATCATACATATCGAATCAAACAGAAGAAAATGACGATGGGGGTTCATGTAACTCACCGAAAGATTGGACTCGAACCTGTCTTCCATCCACTGCACAAACTATACGAGGAAAACCAGATCTTAGAAACATCTGGCCTCGAATCGTACGAATTTCTTCTGGGGTAGCTGGAAAGCGGATAAATCTAGGACGTAGAGCAGCAATGAGGGGAGAAACTCTATGCACTACCTCCCAAGCTGAAGTCTTATTTACTCTTAAACAGTCTCCAACTGTCATAAGATAAGAACCAGTTGCGTAGAAACGCAGAGTTACTAATAATTGAGTGGTAGCAGATATCCTACGATGCCTATGATGAACAATTCAAAAAGTAGGCATTTATGAGTATGAAATAAATATCGTCGCCTTAGAGTTAGAGGGGCGTAAGTGCCAAAAATATGAAATTCTGGCGTGAAAGGGGCGTATGTCCACTTATCACTTCAAAATGTTTTTTATGGCCTCTGGAACATTACTTGAACAATTGAAAATTGAAATAACAAAGTGGCGTAACTACCAATTTTAAAATGAAAGGGACGTATCTCCACACTTCGGCCTCTTTGTTATTTTCTTTTTCAACGCTATATAATTTTTGGAGCTAAAGTGGAAAGCACGTATCTCCACACTTACGCCTCATTGTTTTTATAATTTTTTTATCTCATGAGAATATTTGGAGTTACGCCTTTTTGTTTTTTGCGACTTTTATCTAAATTATAACACTTACGCCCCTTTGTTATTTGTTTTTTTCCGATGATTTGGAAAAATTCAATGAAAACACTAAAACCAAAGAGGCGTATCTCCCGCACTTACGCCCCTTTGTTATTAGTCAGTGGTACTTACGCCTATATGTTATTTTTTTTTTTTACTAATATCGCGTAAAAGGCCATGGAAAGCCTATTGGAGCAGTCATAGTGGAGATACGCTTTTTTGTTATTTTGAAAAAAAAATCGGGAAAAATGGCACTTACGCCCCTTCAACTCCAAGGCGACGATGTAATTATGAGAATAGTGCATCGAAATAGCTACCTGTTATTATGTGCCCTTCATCCGTAGAATATGCGATGTAAAACGAATATAAATGCTTGCTCTTTATATTAAAAATGGTCTTGCAGCTCGCTTTGTTAAGGGCTTCAATGTTACTGCTGGTGCTGTCCCTGAATAATATTTCTTCCTTGAAGTCTGGATCAAAGGTCATCCAAAAATCTTAGTCGGTGTTTTATCTCGTCCTCGTGGTATTGGATTTTCAAATTGTTTTAAAGATGATTTGGCTGAACTATCGATTAATTGTAGTCATGTTTTAGTAATGAGAGACTGCAACGCTAATCTCTTGGATGAGAATTTTTATTATACTCATCGTCTCACCTCTCCTTTCAACTCCTTGGATCTGCACATTGTCCAGTACGGACCAACTCATAATCGTGTTTATACAGACACCTGGATAGATATTGCAGTGATCAGCGATTAGAGTCGTCTACAATCGGACATACTTTTCCTTTCTGGGCATGATTTGATTCATTTTGAATATCGCTATGTAGAGACGTTCGTTCCTGAAGCAACTGAACACTTTGAAAATCGTGACTAGTGGAGTATTGATCGTCAGCTGTTAACACATAGATTACTCATATCTGATTGATCTTTTCTGGATTCTGGACTCTCGACTTCCGCTCTGATGGATGGATTCAATCAAGTCGTTTGCACTCTCATTTATGAGCAAGCGCGTCTAAAGCTGATTTCTTGTTAAGAGTTTGTGATCCCAGATATAGATGACACTGTGAAGCCTCTCATTGCAGATGAGAAGAGATCCTATCGTTCCTGGCGACGAACGGAACCTACGTTATATCACGATCGCTACAAGGAGAACAGAAGAAGAGTCAAACAAGCTATCGGAGAAATCCAGCGTAAACTGCTTCTTCATTGTCTCTCTGTGCGACGACCATCTCGTGATTTATGGCGTCAAATTGCTCAACTTGGCCTCATGAGACGTAGCCGCATGGTATCGAAGTATGGCGTTCCACAGGGCATCGATCTAAATGTTCTGAAGGACTATTTTACTACCATGGGGGCTACAGTAACTCACTGATAAGGCTCGTGTCAATCAGTTCCTGAACACTCTTCAGTCTTCTACGTCGAGTCATGGTCTAACGTTTGAGCAAGATGATCCCCTGCAAGTGACCAAGGCTTTTTCGACAACGACATCGAATGCTGTGGGTGCTGATAGGATGCTGATAAAATTATATCGTACCTTTGGTAAACTATCAGTTATCTTTACGAACTCGCTATTCCCTGGTAAATTTCCACAGCAATAGAAGAGGTCTTTTGTTAAGCCACTGTGAAAAGTATGAAACCCTGTCACAATCCAAGAATTCAGACCCATCTCATTGTTGCCAGCACTATCAAAAATCCTCGAAAGAATAGCCTACAATCAACTACTCGCCATGGTTGACCGAAATAACATCTTAGACCTATTGCAGACTGGTTTCAGATAACATCTTAGAACAGCTGACGCAGTTCTTCGTCTGACTGAAGATATTCGAAAGGGGTTCGATAAGAGGCATTCACGATAACAATTTTTCTGGATTTCCTCGAAGCTTTCGATGCTGTGATGCATTCTCGTCTACTAGAAAAGCTTCATGAACAGGGTTTCAGTAATACAGCTGTGCGCTGGATCGCCTTGTATTTAATAGATAGGAGTCAATTAGTTGTGAATGAGAACAGCAACTCGGACTGGAGAAATATCTCTTCTGGTGTTCCGCAAGGCAATGTACTGACTCCCTCACTGAATTCCTTATATACTTCTGACTTGTCTAAGTGCTCCCTTCCCAGTAAGCACTTCTCTTATGCAGATGGCATGGTTGTTGACGTCAGCTATGCTTTATGGGGAGTGGATCAGGTTATTGCAGATTTAAATGAGGATTTGCTTCGTTTGAGCAACTGGTGTGTTTTGAATGGAATAAGATGTAATCCAGATAAGATCCAATTCATAGTAATTCATCGTCGACAGCAATCATTTTTTCTTGAACCAAACACTTGGCCTGACATTATTCTTTGCGGTCATGTCTTAACAAGGTCCTTGACAGTGAAGTATCTTGGTGTGATTCTATCACAATTTGTAGACTGGGAAGATGAAGTCTCATTGATTGTTTCACGTGTTTTGCTTCCGAATGGAAGCATTGTAAACGCGATTTTTTTCGATTCCGAGATTTCATCGGAATATGACTCAGAATGATGCAAAACGTCGAGAAATGACATTTTTAAAAAATGTCTGTATGTGTGTGTGTGTGTGTGTCTGTGTGTATGTGTGACAGATATCAGCTCATTGCTCAGCAACGGTAATACTTGGGAAGCTGAAAATTTAACAGTACTTTCCATCCCCATGCAAATTGCTGTCAGTGAAATTTGAGCGAAATCGGTTGAGTACTTTTCGAGAAAACTCAAATGTTCGAAAAATCGTTTTTTCGACTTTTCTCCGCGAAAAATTGATTCACAGCCCCCACTCTCAGCGATGAAATACATCTCATTTGAACTTACAATTTTCACTCCGGGCAAATTTTGCTCAGATTTTTCGTTTGCAGATAATTTCAATTACAGTGCTTTTTATCCTGAATTTGCTATACACGATAGCTCAAAAACTATTTGAGTTAGAGACTTCAAATTTCGCCAGTTTGTGCATCTAATGAGCAAAAAGTTTGGTATTGAAATTGGGCGAAATCGCTCTAGTAGTTTCTGAGATATTGGCCAAAAACCATTTTATGAAATGAGGTTATATCTCGAAAACTATCCAAGCGATTACATCCAAGTTCACCTTAAAAGATTCATCTCATAGAGCCCCACAAATGGTGATAATTTCAGATTTTTCAGAAGAAGTCTCTTGTAAAGGTGTTCGATAAATTAGTTTTCCCAAAAATCACGATTTTTCTTAGCTTTCTCCCTAGGAACACTACTATTTTTTATTTCACCTTTCGAAAGTAGACAATTTTTTCTACATAATGAGGACCTTTTCATTCTGACGGCAATCAGAAAGAATAGAAATCCTATTTGGAACCCGAACGTCAATTTTTATGTTCCATCATAGGATCTGAATTTTCATCTAATATTGAATTTTTATGTACCATGTGATATTATTGCAGTTTAATCGATTATTCTGAGCTGAGATTTCGAATTCCGAGTTGATTCTAAGTATCGTAGATGGAATACTAAATAGATCGATACAGTCTCAAGCAATATTTGTAGGGATCTATGAGTGCGTATTTCTTGCGAGAATAACGTTATTTTTTGAGCGATTGAAGAGATGTTCATTTTTATAGAGGTTCGACTGATTATGAGTAAAATCCCATTCGGAAGCATTTTGCCAATCGAATTGGCAAAATATTGAATGTCACACAAAGAGTGAGGTTTGCAAATAACGCACAAAGGGTGGAACTCCTGCTTGTTTGGTTCGCTTAGGAAACTGCGTGCTAATGGAGACTTATTTAATGCTCAGCTCAGGAGGCGCCTAGGTATTGCTCTTATGCTGCCATTTTTTGATTATTGCTGTACTTACTGATATATCAGATTGCAACAACGGCAGACTCCAACGAGCTCTGAGTGCTTGCGTTCGTTTTGTTACTGGACAACGTCGTTCTGAAAGAATCTCTGAAGCTAGGTATCAACTTGATTGGCTGTCCATTGAAAATCGAAGGTTTGTTTTCACAGCATGTTTCCTCCACAAAGCAATTAATCTAGTACATGCTGGTCTTTTTGGGAATGAACTACGTCCACAGATTTCGCAACAAAGTCTACAGAGCAGATTCAATCAACAGAACGCTCTTCAAGTTTCATCTGCTAGACTTGAAATTTACAGACGTTCCTTTCTTATAACATCTATGAATTTTTGGAATTCACTACCTGAGTACGTCAAAAGTGCAAATAATAAATGCTTGCCTCGCCAATATTTCGGGGTGGAACTCACATTAATTTACTGATAGAGCGTTTCCCGGAGTGTGACGTCTTTAACGACTCTGTAGAGTCACTGATGGTAAAGTGTAATACTCTAATGAAGTCAATATTGTGATCACTGAAATGTGCACAAAGATTCAAATAATTCCTTTACAGTTGGCCACTATATTAATTTATTATAAGTCTTTATGATTATTTCTACAATTATCACGATGCATATCATATGTATTATACTCTTGCAATCCTATGATTGGCTTCGGCTGTTGGATTGACAAATAAATAAATGAATGAATTAATACGTGTGAGAGGTTCAGTCAAGGATGTTCTACTTATTTATTAAATCAAGAGACCTTTATTGTAATCTAAGTGTAGTTGTTAAACTAAGAGACTGTGATTTGAATTTATTAACTTCTGTGATGAAAATTTAAGATTCAATTCAAGAGAATGTTGTGGGCTTTGATTTTAAATATTGCTTAAACTCGAATTGAACTCAATTAAATAGCTTCGATGATGATATGTTCAGAGAAGTTCCTGTGATATCATGAGATATTGGTCTTCATAGCTGCTCAAGTAGTATTGGAGATTCATCACTTTATTTTTCTACAGTTCATTTTCCAAATGTCTATTACTTTTAATTGTTAGTAATGAATTAAGAATCATAATTGCTCAACCACTAATAAGATAACCGTGTACTATATTATGTATTCATTTTTGGCTCCAATGGGCATTTGCCTGGAGTCTCATTGCAATAAATTACAAATTGCATTATTACACGCCCTATTTTTATCTAAATAAACCAAATAACTCAATGAAGAGTAATCTTTAAAATAAAAAACGGAGTGGTGGGGGCCTTGTGTTTCGGCAGCTCCATTATACTTACGATGACTCATGTCATTTCGCATCGCCTGAACGCGTAAAGTTCGATGACTAATTAGAAAGTTCGGATTGGAGAGAGTAAGAGTGAGGTCTGTCCTCGAGTACCGCTCCCATTATGTACTCGAATTTTTATTTTTATCAAACCTCGATTTATTAAATCAATACAATGAAATCAATTATACCATCCTAAAATATCCTTACAATTTCAGAAGGGAGATTGTTACTCTAATAGTTTTAGTGAATTATCTGATTCGGTGAACAGTGAATAAATAAATGAAGTAAATATTAAGAACGATTTTCTATTAAGTTGGAGCTGAGGAATACCTCTGAAAAAGCTCACTTGATAGTTCATTGTGTGTTAAATCAAATAGAGGGGGATTATTATTTTGACGGACTGTCTGCCTTGGCTGAACATCATATGGACAGTAGACATACTATTCAGTATGACCAAGCGAGAATGTTGGCCGAATCCCAAGGATACTGTGAGAGAAAGTATCGGGAAGGCCTAGAGATCCTCAAGAATCCCAACAGCTTGAACAGGGATAAAGGATACCAGATGATCCCGATTTGGAAAACCGTCCTCCCGGTTTTTTAATTGACCAGCTGATCAATTAAAAACTCCTGATTGGCCCTACCCTCACCCCTACCTACCACCCCCCCTCCCCTCCAGAAGGGGTATATAAGGACTACCCATTGACCATAGAGCTCAGAATCGGAGCTCATAGCCCTGAAGATGCAAACTGCAACGTTTGCGAAACGTCGGCGCAACGCTGAAACCAAACGCGGCATCCATCCGGAAGCCAAACATATTAATAATGACAATGGCCGCGAAAGCCTAAAAACTTGATATTTTCTTCTTCAAACCCCATAAATCGATGGGAAATAAGCTCACATTTTACTTAAGATCAACCCCTGGTCACTACCATTAATGGGTCTATTAATGATATTCTCGAAAACCTAAAGTTTTTCAAAAAATAAAGGACTTTCACCTTTGAATTTTGTGCGGAAAATGAAATTTTTGGAACATTCCAAAAAATAACTTCTGACATATGACTTTCAAGGGGAATTTCCTCATCTCTCCGATGGAATCATTGCACGTTTTTTTGGCTTCTTCCTCAAAACGTCTTTTTCTTCGACAGAATCTTCTTCGGTGGGGAGAGAAATCTCAGCGATGTAACCATAGCAAAACGAGCACTACAGTCGTCCCAGCCAACGAATGATCTTCGGAAATATTCGGCTAATATAGGACAACAGGTAAATTTCAGCTTCGGGTCGACGTTGGAGGATCATTCTTTGGCTGGGACGAATCGACTGTACTGTAGCACTGCCTGGCTAGCGAGCCACAAAAATTGCGGAGCCCATCGACGTGCGCACTCACTCCTACAGGCCACAAAAGCCCCTCTTCCCGAAGTAAAATGCGGCCCGGCAAGTCCGTGCTTTCGGGCCGGAGCAAAGAAAAATTGGTAAAGGGGTAGTTTCACTCAGCCAACCAAAATTGAATTTCTTGAAAATTTCTTGAGTTTTTATGCTATAATATGATGTATTTTAATTGATTAGAGATCGCTCACAAGATTCAAGGGCGAAGAGACAAAATCCTAATTAAATTTTTCACAAAAACAACGAACTTCTGTTGGAAGTCACTAACCAATAGAACCAAAAAAAAACACAATTAAATGAAAAATTGAGATTGTCACCACGTTTGGCGTAACCCAAGGCCACGACGAGGACATAGTGGTGCATAGGCCTCGAAAAGGAACCTATCACGACCCATCCTATAAACGACACTCGGGATTTTAGATGAAGAATATATTGACAGCAACCTCCGCCCACCTTCGTTGGGCATGAAAAATTTAATTTTTATATTACACGGAAACAAGTACTTCATGCACATTGTGCTTTTTTAAAATGTATCTTTTCCTTTGTTTGTCAATAATTTGTACACTTCGCGTGGAACAATTTCAATTTTAAATATCAATGAAAAATAGAAGCGAGAAAAGAACAAAGACGAAACAGAAAACCTCAATCAATTTAATACGGATTAAATGAAAACTTCAAAATACTCATCTGAAATCTGGATTTTCCAAAAAAAAAACAAAACGCAGTGGTGGCAACTAGCTTTTAAAACAAAACACACAGTTTTGATGTTTCACCGCAGAGACCAAATTTGTACTGGTCTAGAAAAAGCTCATTTGGTTGAATTACCAAATTTACCGTTTTCTTAAGACCATTGGTCTCTGTTTATCATTGTGTTTTAACACCAACTGTCTTTGTCAGGAAGGAATCGATTATTTCATTACCTCTTCCCTTCTCATCAGGTCCCCTATCTCTTTCAATTCAATCAAAACATGAAAATATACCGTATATGGAACAAGTTATTATTATTTTACAATTTCAAGAGTTAAAAGTTGAAAAATCATCGAAATTAATTCATTGATTTGTTGAAAACAATGAAATCACTTCAAGTTATTTTGCTCGAAGGGAAATATTCAAAAATGATATTTTAAAATTTACAAAATTGAATTTCTATGTTATTATTGTCAATGCGACAGTTGAAACTAGACATGGTTAAAAATTGGTCAAAAAATTCGGATTTTTAATGTCAAAATTGAATACTTTTTGTTGGCAGAGCTCTACTCCCTCTTTACCGAAAAATTATTATGGGCAAAGGTATACAATTCCAATTTATATTCCATATACACCCAGCAAAAAAATTAAGGGAACGGTAAATTTTGTCAGTTTTTTGCTTGATTTTCAAATGGCTGTAACTTCGTCAAAAATGATCGTATCAGAATAAAAAGAAAATCGTTGGAAAGCCTGAAGTCTCTACTCTTGAAATCTTGAGATGAAAATTTTTTATGACCATTTGTTATAGCGAGATAGGAGAGTTGAAAGTGGAAAATTTTTTTTTCTTTTTTTTTCATTTTTTCAACTTGTTCCACGGACTTCAAAAAAATTTTCTCGACTCAACCCTTATAAGGATCGTGTAGCCTGGTCTTTCAGCTTCAACTTCTTTTTTTTTTTTCCCCTACAACCCTTTGTTGCTGAGATATTGTCGATTGAATCAAAAAACACCCTTTTGTCTTTAATCGTCGATATCTCAGGAACTACTGATCGCACAGCGAGCGGATGATGAGATTCGTAAACTTGAATAAATTTCCTGTGAGATTCTGGCACTGTTTGATTGAAAAAAAATTTTCTTCCAATTTTAAAATTGGTTCGAAAAAGTACCAAAAAATTGCGTTTTTTTCCTTTTTTGAAAATTGCCCTGCATTTTGCGAATTTTTCGAAAATTGAAAATGTTTCAACGTTTTTCTTTAGTTTAATGTGTGCTGGAACACCCCCTAAATTTTCAAGCCAATCGGTTCGACCGTTTTTTTTTCCCGAACGAACAAAGTTTCAGCAAAAATTAAAGGAACACTTTTTTGTGCCCTAAACACCAATTAATGATGATTAGGGCCGAAAATGTTTTTTCTCCGTTATTTTTCCGTGATTTTTCGTGCAAAATTTGTTGAATTCCATCGAAAAATGAGAACAATGAAAAATGAAGAAAAATGAATAAAAAAATCAAAAAAACAATTTTTTTAAACGAAAAAAAATCGAAAAAAAATTGTTTGAAAAAATCTGCTGAGTCACTATCTCTCCAAATCAAATGCGATTCTGGTGTTTTTTTTTTCATTTTTCAAATTTTTTTCAGAGTTTTCTACTGGTTTTTTGTGAACAAAAATTGATTTTTCCATTGACTTTCAAAAGAAGAGAAAATTTCTAATTTTCCATTGATTAAAAAAAAAAAATGAATTTTTTATTGATTAAAAAAAAAAAATCGAATTTTTTATTGATTAATGAAAAACAAAATTTCAATTTTTTTATTGTTTTTTTGTTTTTGCTTCCGAATGGAAGCATTGTAATCGTCATTTTTTTCGAATTTGAGATTTCATCGGATTATGACTACAAATGATCTAAAATGTCGGAAAAAATATTTTTTTCTACATGCCTGTGTGTATGTATGTGTGTGTGTGTGGGTATGTGTGTGATGACACGTTTCATCACTTTATGCGGAAACGGCTGCATGTATCGATATGAAATTTTGAGGGAATAGTCACTACGTGAGCGCAATGCTCTCTGCAAAATTTCAGCTAAATCGGTTCAATGGTTCTCGAGAAAAAGCGAATTGTCAAAAAATCATTTTTTAGACGTTTCTCAGCGAAAAATCAATTTACAGCGTCTATCCTCCGCGAGGAGATGCGCGTGGATGAGGCGCACATTAAACACCAAGGGCGACCAGGGCTCCGATTTTCATTTTTTTTAAATATTTTTTTTACTATGATTTTTGAAAAATCGCGGTTATTGCGATAACTTAAAAAATATTTGAGCTAGAGACTTCAAATTTGGTGTGTTTATACATCTTATGAGTGCCAACTTTGCTATTTAATTTCAGCTCAATCGGTCCAATGGTTCTCGAGAAAAAGTGAATAAACAAGAAATCGTTTTTTCGAGTTTTTTTAGCGAAAAATCAATTTGCAGCGTCTATCCTCCACGAGGAGATGCGCACGGATAGGGCGCACATTAAACCTCAAGGGTGACCAGTGCTCTCATTTTTACTTTTTTTATTATATTTTTTTTCTGTGATTTTTGAAAAATCACGGTTATCGCGATAACTTAAAAAATATTGGAGTTAGAGACTTCAAATTTCGTGTGTTTGTACATTTTATGAGTGCGAATTTCGATATTAAATTTCAACGTAATCGACCGAACAGCTCCTGAGATATTTTTGAAAAATTATTCCATGCAATGAGCGTATATGCACGGAATTGCTTGTCTGACCATATCCAAGTTGAGCTTGAAAGATCAATTTAGATGACTATCACCAATCTCAAAAATTTCAGATTTTTCAAAGGATTCTTCTACAAGAATGCTGAAATTTCTTTTTCCTTCAGAAATTCATATTTTTTTCCATTTTTTTTAAGGTCACTAGTATTTATCATTTCATCATTAGAAAGTAGATAATCTTTGCTAAATAAGTAAGACCGTATTCATCCTGATATCACTTTAAATTTAGGAAAAATGAAGAGTGAAAAGTTCCATTCGGAAGCTTCATGCCAATTGTATTGGCATAGTATTAAATGTCCTTCGTGATAAATTTTGTAATAGTAAAGACATTATCAAGTAAATAATGAGGGTTGAAATTCACGAAAATGCCCATGGGGTGAAGCTCCTGCTTGTTTTCATTGTTCTCATTTTTCGATAAAATTCGACAAATTTTGCAAAAAAAATCACGGAAAAATAATGGAGAAAAAACATTTTCGGCCCTAATCATCATTAATTGGTGTTTACGCACAAAAAAGTGTTCCTTTAATTTTTGCTGAAACTTTGTTCGTTCGGGAAAAAAAACGGTCGAACCGATTGGCTTGAAAATTTAGGGGGTGTTCCAGCACACATTAAACTAAAGAAAAACGTTGAAACATTTTCAATTTTCGCAAAATTCGCAAAATGCAGGGCAATTTTCAAAAAAGTAAAAAAATGCAATTTTTTGGTACTTTTTCGAACCAATTTTAAAATTGGAAGAAAATTTTTTTTCAATCAAACAGTGCCAGAATCTCACAGGAAATTTATTCAAGTTTACGAATCTCATCATCCGCTCGCTGTGCGATCAGTAGTTCCTGAGATATCGACGATTAAAG
Source organism: Aleiodes alternator (assembly GCA_963921955.1). Taxonomy (NCBI): domain Eukaryota; kingdom Metazoa; phylum Arthropoda; class Insecta; order Hymenoptera; family Braconidae; genus Aleiodes; species Aleiodes alternator. Next base: position 2,045,719 of record OY998115.1, on the reverse strand, counting down.
ACAAAAGGGTATTTTTTGATTCAATCGACAATATCTCAGCAACAAAGGGTCGTAGGGAAAAAAAAAAATAAAGAAATTGAGGCTGAAAGACCAGGCTACACGACCCTTATAAGGGTTAAGTCGAGAAAATTTTTTTGAAGTCCGTGGAACAAGTTGAAAAAATGAAACAAAAAAGAAAAAAAATTTTTCCACTTTCAACTCTCCTATCTCGTTATAACAAATGGTCATAAAAAATTTTCATCTCAAGATTTCAAGAGCAGAGACTTCAAGCTTTCCAACGATTTTTTTAAAATTCTGATACGATCATTTTTGGCGAAGTTACAGCCATTGGAAAATCAAGCAAAAAACTGACAAAATTTACCGTTCCCTTAATTTTTTTGCTGGGTGTATAATTCTATTTGAAAATTCGTTGCGAATTCTGAAAAAAGACTTATCCAGTTTCACTTCTTAATTACTGATTTGTTGTAAGGAAAACAAAAAAATTGGATTTGAAAATTTTTTTCCTTTATTGATTTTGACGAATGATATTATAAAAATATTACAATGTACTCGAAACTTCCATGAATGATGAACTACAATGAAAAAAACAATGAAATTTTTCATTTCCAATAGGTATGTGCTCATTGTTTGAAGTCATGACCTTTCTTTCCTCCAATACCCCTCTTCTCCTTTCTAGTGCCACTTGCTTTCTGATTCATTTCCCCTTGGTAAGGATGAAGACCTCCACATTTCCAGCAAGTTCTCTGCTTCGTGGATTTCTTTGCTCTCTGCTACCGAATGATGCGGTGACAATTAGCGATGCTGATGATTGCTGTCCTGATGATATCTGCTGTTGTGTTAGGGTCTGTTGTTTTTGTACTTGAGTCTGCTGATCTTGGGCTGATGCCTACTGCTGTTGCGCTAGTGACTGCTGTTGTTGTTGCGGTAATGGTTGTCCTCGTCTAATCAACTGTAAAAACAAAACAAGACGATCATGCAATGAAGTTTTATTTAATGTTTTTCTTGTGCAAGAAGAGACTACTCTTCAATCGCCAGTGATTTCAGTAGCAAAACAGTCAACCAAGATGAGTCGATTCTTTCTATCACTTATTTTTTTAATATCTCGATAACCAAGCAACATAACTCAGTTTCCATCGAATTGTTCCTTGGAGAAACGACGCAAGATATTCAGTGCCGAAGAGGTAAAACATGATTTTTCTATCAAGAGTTTTCCAAAAAATCTCGGAAACTAGGCTAGATAGAACGATTTTGCCCTCAATCTTGTTGGAAAGAGAGTGAACTGACCGCTAGAGTCATCACCAATTAAAAAGCGCCAATTTCAAAGTGTCTAGCGACACTATAAACGCGGCAAAGGCCCCAATTCCCCCCCCCCCTCCTCTCTTTTTCTCTCTCTTGGACCCACAGGAGTCTAAAAATTAGTTATGACTGAACTCTCAAAACGACAGGTGTTCTCGTTTGAATAGAGAATTAATAGAAGTCACTGATGGATATCAACAATGATTAACTGATGGAGCTCAACAATATTTAGTGTGGTCAACAATAATTAGAGTGATCAAGAAGTGATAGGGACTTAAAGTGACGAATCAAGTGCTATTGTTCGTGATTATATCAACTATCAGACATTGAACGATTAATTTAATTAATTCTACTATATCTATTGTAAATCAACTACAGGCATGATTGTAAATTTCAATTATAAAAGCATATTGTGATCTGTAATTTTATATCTATCAACAAGCTTGTTTTTCCCTGTTAATAAAGAATGGGTTTTCCATGTGATTCTCAACTAGTCTCTCAACACCTTATTTCACATGCCTCTTAGCCACCCACAAGTCAGTAAGCAAAATCAACTAAGCTTCAAGCAATCCTTTTTTGCAGCCCTCAGAATTCTCTACACAAAATTTAGGAAAAAATGGATCCATCCTGTTCAAACTTTGAAATATTCACAAAAAAACGAAAAATGTTAATTCAGTAACAGAAGAATTATTTTTCCCCTCTACTCTTTAACTTTCTCACATTCCGATTCAGTTATACTAAGTGAAAATTTCTGACCTCTAGCTGGAAAGCCCTAGTGTAAACTTAACTGATCGACATGAATATGAAGAAAAAAAGATGTGTCAAGTGAGTCAAGGGCTGACTTCCGGGGAGTTCTCCAGCAGCAATCTCTGCCGCCTGTCCTAATGAAGTGCTGTTATCTAGAAGAGATATGAGTTTATCAGAAGAATAGGAACACGAATTTTGAATCACGTGACTGCAACATTTTCGGACAATGTACGTAACTCGGGGTACATAATGCCAAAACTTCGTAATCGTGATGCATCATATTGATTTTCTTTCAGCATAACAGCCTCATCACGAAATTTTTTATTTTTCCACTCTTATAAAGATAACACACACTATGTCACACTATCTCCTTTAAGAGGTAACACCACTCTAGACGCTGGAAAAAAAAACCCGAAGTTTGGGAATTTTTTTGAGGATATTGGTGAAGGGATAGGTTTCATTTTTCCAGGGTTCATTGAATATGTATCGAAGTATATAAAAAAAATTTTGATTGGACTTTCCAATAAAAATCGTGGAGATTCAGTCCAATATTCAAAGAGGACTTTTTATGATACCTCCACGGGCGAATTGGCAGAGTCGAAACTATGGGAGATAGAACAAATAAAGAATTCTTCCCTGAAAATACATATAATTTACTAGTGAAACACATACGATTTTTCCTTAAACCAACTTTTGAAGAATCAGCAAAGGTTTAAAAAAAAAATCTCATTTTTAACGGGAATTTTCGCAGAAAAGCGGGTCTATGAAAAAAAGTTTACGTTCAGTCGAAAAACTTCTATGTAGTTCACTAGATAATATGATTTTGGAGCTACAGTAAAAATTCCAGAGCAATCCATCAAACTGTTTTTGAGGAGTGATTCCGCCCGAGTTGAAAAAAGCGATTTTGAGAAAAACGCATTTGGAGTATACGAATAATTAAATCAGCTATGCTTGCACCGTACATTTCACCATCTAGGTTGACATTCTGTTCCTAGATGATTTTAACTCGAATCGAGTCTTTTTTGCGACTTTGGTGAGGGATCACTCAGATATTTTGATACAGCGTTCGTCAGTTTCTATATACAAGCAGCTTGGTCCTATTTTTATCCTCAATTAATGTATAAGGTGCATGATTTCGGGCACAGGACTAATTGGATTTTGTTCTTGGAACCCTGAACTATTTTTCAAGCCGAAGAAAAAAAAGCAATTTTTGGAAATCCTAGAGTGGTGTTACCTCTTAACTTTGATTCTAATTAAAAGCAATAAATGAACATGGGCGAATTAAAAATTGCAACAGTACTTACTTGCCATGCTGCCGTTGTTTCAATGTAAACAACACGTTCCTTTGAGTCTCAAAATGATCTTTATCCATTCACTAATTATGCTTTCGGCAACTCTGGACCCAGCAAGCACACACGCGATTGTGGGCGGGGAAATCACCCGCGTGATTTTTTTCCAATGAAAATGCGACTGACCGATGAGAAGAATTATTGTGTACCCACTCCAATAATCTGGGGTTTTCCCTGGTGTTTTCCCCTGGTTTTTCCCAACCTACCCATGTGCACACCAAATGTGCAGTCCCAATAATTTCTTTCCCATTTTTGCTCCCGAATGGAAGCATTGTAAACGCAATTTTTTTCGATTTCGAGATTTCATCGGAATATGACTCAGAATGATCCAAAACGTCGAGCATGACATTTTAAAAAAATTTCTGTATGTGTGTGTGTGTGTGGGTGTGTGTGTGTATGTGTGACAGATATCAGCTCATTGCTCAGCAACGGTAATAACTATTAACGGTACTAAGTATTAACTTAGTGAGCTGAAAATTCAACAGTACTTTCCCTCCCCATGCAAATTGCTGTCAGTGAAATTTGAGCGAAATCGGTTGAGTACTTTTCGAGAAAACTCAAATTTTTGAAAAATGGTTTTTTCGACTTTTCTCCGCGAAAAATTGATTCACAGCCCCCACACTCAGCGATGAAATTCATCTCATTTGAACTCACAATTTTCACTCGGGGTAAATTTTGCTCAGATTTTTCGTTTGCAGATAATTTCAATTACAGTATTTTTCATCCTGAATTTACTATACACGATAGCTCAAAAACTATTTGAGTTAGAGACTTCAAATTTCGCCAGTTTGTGCATCTAAGGAGTGAATAGTTTGGTATTGAAATTGGGCGAAATCGCTCCAGTAGTTTCTGAGATATTGGCCAAAACCCATTTTATGAAAAGAGGTTATATCTCGAAAACTATCCAAGCGATTACATCCAAGTTCAGCTTAAAAGATTCATCTCAATGAGCCCGACAAATGGTGATAATTTCAGATTTTTCAAAAGAAGTCTCTTGTAAGGATGTTCGATGAATTAGTTTTTTCAAAAATCAAGGTTTTTCTTAGCTTTCTCCCTAAGAACACTACTATTTTTTATTTCACCATTCGAAAGTAGACAATTGTTTCTACAAAATGAGTACCTTTTCATCCCGACGACAATCAGAAAGAATAGAAATCCTATTTGGAAACCGAACGTCAATTTTTGTGTTCCATCATAGGATCTGAATTTTCATCTAATATTGAATTTTTATGTACCATGTGATATTATTGCAATTTAATCGATTATTCTGAGCTGAGATTTGTAGGGATCTATAAGTGCGTATTTTTTGCGAGAATAATGTTATTTTTTGAGCGATTGAAAAGATATTAATTTTTATAGAGATTCGATTGATTATGGGTAAAATCCCATTCGGAAGCATTTTGCCAATCGAATTGGCAAAATATTAAATGTCATACAAAGAGTGGGGTTTGCAAATAACGCACAAAGGGTGGAACTCCTGCTTGTTATAACTTTTACGGGTGTAATCTCCAATGAAGCGAACCCTTGCAATTACTTTATCGAACTCCTGGTCCCAAATTCTTGAGGACAAGCAATAATGATTTCTTGTGGTATTTCCCCAAGTACCGGAACCCTCTCCTCAACCGTGCCCTCGTCAAATTTTCCTTAAGTCTACCGACCAATCACCTTTCAGGAATAACTCCCTCTCTATTCTTTCATCCCTTCTAACTCACCTGAAGTCATAGATATAAATATTAGGAATATTTCGTTGATAAGCAGATTCAAGTAAACCTCGAAGAAAACTCTGCATTCAACTGCTGATCAGTAATCACAGCCATCGGATAGACGAGTTTTTTCACAAAGTAATTTTCACGAAATAAGGGGCTTTCAATTGATTGATTCCCATCTATCAGTGCAGCGACTATTCAGAATATTTTTCAATTCAGTGAAAAGTGTTTTTTTTATCATGGGAGCTTTGAGGCGAGTATTGAAGGGTGGAAGGAATGACAAGAGGAAGTTGTGTTTATCATTAAAGAGACGGAAGAAAGGGCCCAAAAAGTAAGTCAAATGGTTGATCATCTCAAAGTATTTATTATAGAAAAAAGGGGGGTAAAATCATCATCCTAATCAGCACTGAAAATCGCGAAATTTTGAAGAACATTTTCAGGTTCAATTGCAATATTGAGAAAGAAAATCCATTATCAAAGAATCCGTATTTGAATTGAAAAAAAAAGGATTGAGAGTTATCAACAGATATCCAGAGTTTAGATCAACATAAACTAAATTGTTTTTTTAATCAAATAACTTATTAATTACCTAGCCAGCTGTCGTGCTACATTGCCCACATTCTCGAGTCGTGTGATAAGAGATTCGCATGAGAATATCTCAGAAATTAAACTAGATAGAGTGATTTTGTTCTCATGCTTTTTTTTTATATCTGGAAATTTTCTAGAAGAAACGATTAAAAATTGTCGTATCTCGCTCAGTTTCGTATGGATTGAAAAAATGATGGCAAAATTGAATCAATTCATCCGAAAATGATAGATTTTCAATCATTTTGAATTGAGAAATATAAACTGATTTTTTTTTAAGGCGAGGCTATTCGTAATTTACACTTGAACGTAACTCAAGTGTAGTATATCAATAAAATACAATTTAAAAATTTAATTGAATTACTGTAGAATGGGCAGTGGTGGGGATATGACTATATGTGTGACGTTTGACAAGGCAATTCAAATGGGAATTTGGCATAGAACTGGATAGCTTAATCGGTAGAGCGACCGACACGACATCGGAAGATTCTGGGTTCGACTCCCGGTGCAGCACTATCCAACTTTTTCTAGACTATCCTTGAATTTGTAATGTCCGAATAGTCAGCGTCTTTTTTAAATATTCTTTTTCTTACTATCTCTTCTGCGGTTTTACGATTCCAGTTGACTATCTTCAATTGAAGAAACTTCAGAAGAGTTTCAGGGAGAGAGTGATAGTGAACCCCAGACAGAAGGTCGAAAATCACCGCAAGGGGAAGATATCAACGCTCCGAAGAAGGGAAATGAGCGCACTTCTACAACTGAGGGAGAAAGAGGCAGCTTACATAAGAAGAGCAATGACGAGCCTGAGGGAGAAGAACGAGACTCATCACAGGAAGGATATATCCACGTTCCGAAGAAAGGAGGCAAACGGAGATCTACCACGAAGACTGAGGGAGGTAGCTCACGTAAGATAAGTAGAACAGATTTTATAGACGTCACGCGATCAAATACTAGCCCGAGAACAGGGAGTAGCATACTTTCACAGGAAAGAGAATGGCAGGAACAATCTGAGTCCAAAAAACATGATCATAATATCATTGTAAGGGACTCATTATCAACTTCGACTGATATGTCAGGAGTCAGTACTCCTCTGACCTCATTTCTCGAGAAATCCCACCTCACAGAAACTGATTTAATTATGGAAGTTGACGAAGATCATCACGTTAACGGAACGGATTGGAAAGCTTCCATGGGAGTGGATACAGCGATTGATAATCAGCAGCTTCGAAAAAATGCGAGAGATGAATTCTCTACAGAAGTAGCATTGAAGAGCAAGAATAACCGAGTGTCAGAATCCGTGTTCTTCAAAAAAAGCCTGAAAATGGACGCATTACTCAACAGAGACCATAAGAAAAACAGCCTTCTTTCAGAGAAAATGGGCCGTGTTTTCGAGAGCAGCGGTTCTTGCACCGGAATTCTCAGGGAAAATACTATCCCTAAAGGGTATCTATTTGAGGATAGTAAAGATACTAGCTTTCGTGAGAATACTCCCCAATTATCAATTGAGCATCCGCAAGATGAAGAACAGAATGTCACGAAATGATTCTTCACATTCAGCTGATTACAATAATGAAAACTGTGCCACAGGAATATCAGTCAATCAAGAAGCCTATAATGAAACTTATGAAAGTGAAGGCTTAGAACCGAATAGTTGCAGTGACTGTGATGACGCAAATGAAACCGATGATGGAGAATACTTGCATATTTGGGATAGCGACGGAGATGATCCAGCCCAAATTCCAGATAGAAATGATTCAAATAATGCGACCATTGAAGAGGGAGATGATGAATGTGCCGATGAAGAAGCTAGCACTGCTGACTCAGTTCCATTGGAGACGCAAACTAGCGGAGCTTCTCCGCGTCAAACTCCTGTAATTGATAAAGAAAAGCGAAGCATCGTCAAAATGTTTTACATTTTCCAGCAACTCCAACAGCAATTCGAAGATGGTCTCCATGGCCCTTTCGATTGTCGTATCCAGAATTTATTTATAGAAAAAATCCTTCACGAAGGACTCTAAACGACTTGGTTGTTGCGCTGTAATATGTGTAATGTACGTTCTCGACTTGTGTCTGAGCTCGAAGACAATCATCATCTTGACATCAATCGCTGCGCTGTACTTGATATCACCAATGTTGGGAGAGCAAATGCTGCCTTGAAGGATATCTTGGCTAATTGTAACATCCCTTATATAAGTGACGAAAAGTATGCTAAGTTGACTGTTGAAATGGATAAGTACTATGTCGAGACAGCAAATATCAAAATGAAGAAAGCTGGCGAAGAAGAAGTACGACTAGCTATGGAGTTGGGATCATTCATTAATGGTTACCCAGCAGGTCCGGTGATCGTAGATGGAGCCTGGATTGTTATTGCTCAGAATAAAGTTGTTTGCTCAAATGCTGAAATGGCATCGATTCTTGGAGCACGGTCGAAGAAAGTGTTATGGGTTGACTACGAAAATCGCTATTGCCTTGTATGCAAGCGTAAAATGAAATTCACAGAAACGCCTCATGAGCATTTTGACTGTTGGGCAAATTATCCGAAAGGTAAAAGTATTTTAGGTGTAGAGCGCAAAGTTATAGTTGCTGGCTTTAAAGCGAATATCAACCAACATGGTTTCATATATTCTGATATGATAGGAGACGGAGACAGTTGTACTTACCATGAACTAATCAATTCTAATCCTTATCCGGATCCTCATGTGCCCACGTGGATTCGCTGCACTAGATATAATCAGAAATGCCGATGTGAAAAATATTGTGAAGACACTCTCAACAAAACAAAATCCACTGATAACAGACCTCAAAGTTTTTATTTCCAAAAGTATTGCTCATATTTGCAATGACGTCAAAAGATCTGCGGACCATCGGAGAAAAGAAGCTATTGATGAGCTAGAAAGGATCGAAGGGGTGAAGTACGACATTGAAAATATGTTAACCCATATATTAGGGGATCATGAAAATTGCGCTGAGTACTTTTGTAATAAGAAAAGTAAGCCAGGTGAACGTGATTGGTTTCCTCTAGCTGAAAGCTCAGGATTATATGAGACCTTGCAGAGTGTGATGATAACATGGACTAGTACTGCTAAAGATTTATCGATTGGAAAAAATACAAATTTAGTAGAATGCTTCAATTCGCTTGTAGCTAGATATTGCTTTGATAAAGCTGTTAATGTTCAATTGAGAGGTATGTATCCAGGCCGCATAGCGAGGGGAATCGTGCAATTCAATACGCAGGCTGTCGCTAGTACTCTGCACAAGTATCTAGGAAAGGAAGTTCCAAAACTTATTCTGAAAATTGAAAAGGCGAAACAGAACAAGAACAAGTAAAATAGAAAATACAAGAAAGTGAAAAATTTCACATTAGCACAAGGTGGAACAGAATCTCTACGTGAATCGAAAGAATATGGGACTAGCCCTCAGCAGCCTGATATGACAGAAGCAGACTTAGCAGATGCTGAAAAGAGATTGTGGGATACACTGAAGGATTGGCAAGAGAATCGTACCGAAGTGGAAGTTCGAACGCGCAATGATTCTAGTCAAAATTATTTTGAACGCCAAAAATTGCTCCTCTTGGTATTTTGGAGATGTGTGTCGCATGAGAGAAACAACCTCTAGGGTACAATTGAATAAGCAAATATTACCTGAATCTGAGAGAAACAGCCTTCATTCGCAACATGAACGAATTCTTCAGGGAAAGTTGAAGAAGGAATTGAGCAATTTCCGAGAATGTGGCATCATTATACACCGTGACCATTGCTTCCTTGCTGCACAACCGCATGGATTGTGCGGAGATGATGGCATTGTTATAATGCATACTCCATATTCAATTGCGAACTATACCATTGAGGAGGCATTAAAGATTCCCAGACTCAAAATTAATATGATATTGACCAAAGATGGGAAGAGCCTCAATCGAAATAATAAATGGTACTACGTTGTTATGAGTACTCTTGCTGTGACCCATGAAAAATTCTGTATTTTTATAATTGCAAGCAGCAGAGGGAAATACGAAATACGGGTAGAACGTGATGACACTCTCTGGGAAAATAAAATGATCCCCCAGCTCACAACTTTCTATAAGAAGTATATGATGCCAGAAATTGTTGATAGTGGATTGAAAAGGAATATGGAATTACGTGATAATCCTCAGTCACAGAAATATCAGAGAACAGCGTCGGAAACCTCAAGAACTGAGGAGTTTCCACCTTCAAGTGCTCGGAAAAATGAGGATGAAATGTGTGGGAATAGAATTAAGATTATAACTCCCGATTCTAATTACTATTATGACATTCTCGTCATATGCAATGAGCCAGCTGCTGATAATGAAAGAATCGATGATTTTATGAGCTTAGAACTGAGTAGGGAAGACTTTGACAGACTTCGCGATGGACATATGCTAGAGGATAGTCATATGGATGTTTTCGGAAAAATCATGATGCATGCCACAAACGATATCTATAGCTATCAGCCCGTTTCATTACATAGAACTCCATGGAGAATACAGCCAATTGATCCATCTAAGAAACATATACAAATATTGAATTATAACAATAACCATTGGGTATGTGCATATTATGATGATGAAAATATATTCATTTATGATTCCCTAGTTTCAGGAAATGAGGAGCCATTTAGAGATAATTACTACATTTACTTGAAGCGATTATTACCTGAATTTCCATTTCAACGTAAAGGCATAATTTTCCCACCAATGCAGCAACAGACCAGTGGTGTAGACTGTGGACTGTTTGCAATAGCAGTGGCGATCAGTTTGATATATACGTGTGATCCTAGTGATTTATTGTATATTGAACAGGATCTTCGTGCCCATATGGCTAGAATATATCTAACCCAACAGCTTCTGCATTTCCCGATTTCTGATGCATGTGATGTTCAGATACCGAGCCTTGAAGAAGTTATGGAATTAGAGAAAGCCGCTCGAGCGGAGCCTTAAGAATATATTTTTGGACCTAAGAATGCTAATGTCTGAGATTGTCAGGGATTGTTGTTCTGCCTGAGAAAACCACCTGATACCCAGTTGCCATTCATACATATTGCATTAGTAAAGACCTTGATCTTCAGAAGAATATTGTTGTGTAGTAGAAGAGGCATAAGTTGATACGAGACATAGGGGAGAGTGGGGCACGACAAACCACCTCAGTCGGTTATCATTTCTTGTGGCTTCCAACCATCAAAGTAGTCTACTTCTGTTCCATTTCGAACGAATCCACCGACATTTCGCCGAAAATCTATTTTTTTTAGTGAGGTACGACGGACCACCTCCAAAAAGTCGTGAAAAAAAAATCTCAAATTTTTTTTAACTCTGAAAACAATTTTTTTTCTCTAGTTTTATTTTTTATTAATAAAAACATTTCCCTTCGTTTTAATTATTCTACTCATTCCAATTTTACTCCAAAATTGCTTTTTATAGTTGATATAACCTCTTTGCCCTCACCCCTGTCTTGTTGTAAAGAAGTTAAGAAGTGAAATTCAATCATGCTGATTTTTCATTTCCGAATAATAACTTTGTAGTTGAGCTAAATTTGAATTTGCAATTGCCATCGAAAAAAACGCGGCAATACCGGGAGTGAGGCAAAACCGTGATTCTAATCAGCCTGGAGTATCATCAAAAGGTCGAAGAAAGACAAAAGAAAAATTCAGCTGAGAACAAGACACCTCCATCGAAAAAAAATGATCAAAGTCTACAGATCCAAAAAATTTGAAGGAAAATAAATATCCAAAGTCTAAAAATAACGAATGCCATTGTCTTTACTGCAATGGACTTTATTCTGAATCGGAGGAATCATGAATTCAGTGTGAAAATTGTGAAAAATGGTCTCATAATTCCAGTGCAGATATTAGTGAAAATTATTCCAAAGAATATACTTGCAATTATTGTGAAAAATAATTATTTGTACCTAGGGAGCGAAAAACGGGTGGCCATTTTTGTTGCAGTTAACTTCCTTACTTCCTAGGTGCATAATATTCTATTTTTACGTTGTCAAAGAATTCATACATAATTTATCAATTAATTAAAAATTCGTTGAATAAGAAAAAAAAATTCAAATGTTTAAAAATTTGTTAAATATGAAAAAAAATTAATTTATCAAAAATTCGTTGAAGAATAAATGGATTTTCTAAATTTTTGAGCTATTATTTCTTTCAACTCCAAAAAAACGTGAAAATTTTTTTTCGATGAGAATTTTTGTTTCCATTTTTTAGAGGTATGAAAAAAAATTTACCAAATTTTTTGGATTGTTCCTTTTACCCTGAGTTTAACGAATCAGTGTCAAAATGACTAACTACACCCAGCAAAAAAATTAAGGGAACGGTAAATTTTGTCAGTTTTTTGCTTGATTTTCAAATGGCTGTAACTTCGCCAAAAATGATCGTATCAGAATAAAAAAAAATCGTTGGAAAGCTTGAAGTCTCTACTCTTGAAATCTTCAGATGAAAATTTGTTATGACCATTTGTTATAACGAGATAGGAGAGTTGAAAGTGGAGAAATTTTTTTTCTTTTTTTTTCATTTTTTCAACTTGTTCCACGGACTTCAAAAAAATTTTCTCGACTCAACCCTTATGAGGATCATGTAGCCTGGTCTTTCAGCTTCAATTTCTTTTTTTTTTCTCTACGACCCTTTGTTGCTGAGATATTGTCGATTGAATCAAAAAACACCCTTTTGTCTTTAATCGTCGATATCTCAGGAACTACTGATCGCACAGCCAGCGAATGATGAGATTCGTAAACTTGAATGAATTTTCTGTAAGATTCTTGCACTGTTTGATTGAAAAAAAATTTTCTTCCAATTTTAAAATTGGTTCGAAAAAGTACAAAAAAATTGTTTTTTTTTCCTTTTTTGAAAATTGCCCTGCATTTTGCGAATTTTGCGAAAATTGGAAATGTTTCAACGTTTTTCTTTAGTTTAATGTGTGCTGGAACACCCCCTAAATTTTCAAGCCAATCGGCTCGACCGTTTTTTTTCCCGAACGAACAAAGTTTCAGCAAAAATTAAAGGAACACTTTTTTGTGCGTAAATACCAATTAATGATGATTAGGGCCGAAATTGTTTTTTCTCCATTATTTTTCCGTGATTTTTTGGGCAAAATTTGTTGAATTTCATCGAAAAATGAGAACAATGAAAAAAACAAAAAAACAATAAAAAGATTGAAATTTTGTTTTTCATTAATCAATAAAAAATTCGATTTTTTTTTAATCAATAAAAAATTCAATTTTTTTTTAATCAATGGATAATTAGAAATTTTCTCTTCTTTTGAAAATCAATGGAAAAATCAATTTTTGTTCTCAAAAAACCAGTAGAAAACTCGGAAAAAAATTTGAAAAATGAAAAAAAAAACACCGGAATCGCATTTGATTTGGAGAGATAGTGACTCAGCAGATTTTTTCGAACCATTTTTTTTTCGATTTTTTTCGTTTAAAAAAATTGTTTTTTTTTATTTTTTTATTGATTTTTCTTCATTTTTCATTGTTCTCATTTTTCGATGGAATTCAACAAAGTTTGCACGAAAAATCACGGAAAAATAACGGATAAAAACATTTTCGGCCCTAATCATCATTAATTGGTGTTTACGCACAAAAAAGTGTTCCTTTAATTTTTGCTGAAACTTTGTTCGTTCGGAAAAAAAAACGGCCGAACCGATTGGCTTGAAAATTGAGGGGGTGTTCCAGCACACATTAAGCTAAAGAAAAACGTTGAAACATTTCCAATTTTCGCAAAATTCGCAAAATGCAGGGCAATTTTCAAAAAAGGAAAAAAACGCAATTTTTTGGTACTTTTTCGAACCAATTTTAAAATTGGAAGAAAATTTTTTTTTGATCAAACGGTGCAAGAATCTTACAGGAAATTCATTCAAGTTTACGAATCTCATCATCCGCTCGCTGTGCGATCAGTAGTTCCTGAGATATCGACGATTAAAGACAAAAGGGTGTTTTTTGATTCAATCGACAATATCTCAGCAACAAAGGGTCGTAGAGAAAAAAAAAAAAAGAAATTGAAGCTGAAAGACCAGGCTACATGATCTTCTTAAGGGTTGAGTCGAGAAAATTTTTGTGAAGTCAGTGGAACAAGTTGAAAAAATGAAAAAAAAAGAAAAAAAATTTTTCCACTTTCAACTCTCCTATCTGGTTATAACAAATGGTCATAAACAATTTTCATCTCAAGATTTCAAGAGTAGAGACTTCAAGCTTTCCAACGATTTTTTTTAATTCTGATACGATCATTTTTGGCGAAATTACAGCCATTTGAAAATCAAGCAAAAAACTGACAAAATTTACCGTTCCCTTAATTTTTTTGCTGGGTGTATATCAAAAATATCAGGATTTTCGAAAAAAAAAAAATTTGATCTAATTCCTGAGGTGGTCCGTCGTGCCCCGCTCTCCCTTACATGCCTATGAGCTCCTTCGATTACAGCGAGAAGTTTCCTTCTTATCGATTATTCGTAAAAATTCTGATCAATCTGAGGTGAAACTTGGGATAAGGATGAATTGAAGAAATGCAGAATAGCATAAGGAGAAATGAACTTTGAATACAAAATTTCCAAAAGAAATGTATCATAAATAATTTTTGTGCTAATGCAAAAATGAGTTGATTTTTTCTCGCTTTCCGAGGTTGAGACCATTATCGTGAGTGAGTGCTCATTCCGAACTTGTATTTGATTTTGCAACTTGAAAATTTTGTAAAGGGTTGGAACAGCTAGCAGAGCGGCAATCTGGAGCACGGTGGGTTCAACTCCCACCTGGGCATACCCTATTTTTCCGAATTTCTTTCCTCAGCATCTCTACCCCTGCACAATTTAGGCATGCTATCGATTAAGTAACGCATAACTCTGTAAGGTTCTTTGCATTTTTCTGTAATTAGTTTTTAAAAAGAAAAAGAAGAGAGCAATGTTACTGAATAACCTATTTCTGTTAGAACTTTTAACCAAAAAAGATAAGGACTGATGAAAAAAATTGAAAAACAATGGAAACTATTGAGACTGCCAGGCGCAGCACATGTAGCTTAGTATATAAGGTTTTGTAGTTTGTAAGTCAGTTTTTCTACGAGTGTAACTGTAGTTTTATAGATTGTTAATAATAAAACTCACATGTGAAACCAAACCAAAAAACGCATGACTCTAGAAATAGTAATCTGTAATCTCGCTCATATAGAGAGCGGAGAAAATTTTCTGTATGTTCTCCACTGACTTCCATTTTTCACGCTGCTTACTAAATTTTTCACCCAAACTCAAAATCAATTTTCGGACACAGATGTGGAATAAAAGTATATGAAAATTAGAGTTTTTTCTCCAGTGTAGGCTCTGAATTTTGAGCAAGTAATCGAAGATGGTGCCAATGAGCCATCGACATGCTCATAATAAATTTCGAAAAAGTATTTGTGGTAAGTATGAAAATTGCTGCTTCGAATATGAAAAAATATTTGTAAAATGTGAAGAATACTTGTGGCTAGTATGAAACAATGCTTGTGACGGGTCTGAGAAAATGCTAGTGACGAGGATAGAAGAATATTTGTGGCGCTACAAAAAAATACCTGTCACCAGTATTTTTTATCGTCAGGTGATATAATTTAATCATGACAAGTATTACATTAGACTGACTGCTTGTATTTTTTCATGCTTCTCATGATACTTTTGTTCATGCGCGTGAACTCATACTGGCCACTAGTATATTTTATTTTAAGTGTATTCTCTGTGGTAAAACACATAAATTTCGTACTTTCAGGGGATGCTACTTCTGAATCGCGTAATCTGCCATTACTTCGGGTTAGTATATAGACCCTTTGTAATTATGGGAGGAGTCAGAAGAGAGGATTCAATTTACGCTCCGACTAATTACGGACGTATTCTACACGTAAATATAATGCAAAATGTTGAAAAAAATAAAAAAAAATTCACAGGGCAGAAATTATGTCTCGGAGTAATTCTGTGTATGTGAAGGAGGTAATTAATGTTTTTGTACGAATGCTTCCCAGCCGCCATGTTGGGCTTGAAGGGAGCATCTTGAGACGATAAAAAAGTACATTATTATATTATCTTCACTTCATTATGCTCAGGATAATTCTTTCTCACCCCTAAGACATAATTTCCGCCTTACAGAATTTTATTCCCTTTCATTTGATACCAAAAACGGAAAAATTAATGCAATTTTAAAATCGTTATTAGTCGGGGCGTAAAAATTATCTGAAAATAGGGAATTTTTTTATCTCGACAACGCGGAAACCGGGCCTGAAACTTATTAGTTTATTATTTAAATTATATTTAAATTATATTTCAATTTCTTTTTATATATTCACATTCCCTGAGGTGTGCAGGGAATGTAAATTAAAGAAAAATTAGAATACAATTTGAACGATGGGATAATAAGTTTAAACAATTAATTAATTGATAACTTTTGGATGAGTCTACGAAAAAATTGGGTCTTCAGACATTGTTCGCCATATTTGGCTGATATGTTTTAGAAAAAATGTTGAAAAATATAAATTTTTCATATTTATACAATATTTTGAAAATTACGGAATTTTTCCCGTGGCTGAGCTGCATGCAATAATTTTCAACTGTTGATATGTCGGTTAATTTTGCCAGTACGTAAAAAGTGTATTGGAACAATTTTGTGGATAATTTTGATATCCTCAACTTTTATTGGAAACTTTTTTTCGTATTATTCGCTATTTCCGAGATATTGGCCAAGAAAGTCGTTTTTGGAGTGGTTTTGATTTCTTAATGTCCCTTCGCCACCTTTTTGGGATTTTCCAATTATAGATAATTAAAATATAGATCGAAGCAAATTTATTTGAAAAAAAAAACAATTAAGCTGGTAGGGTAGTGAATATTTCAAATTCCTCTTTATTCGACAACTTTGTGAAATAATCGTTCAGTGGTTAACATTCAGTGTGAGGTTAAAATCGACTGGTCAGCTCGAGATGTATAGAAAAAATTAATACTTATTTCTGGTTTTCCATTAAAAGTATAAATTTATTGATACTACCTTGTTTGAAGCAGAATAGAAATGAAATCGCTCATGAAACAGTCAACACTCTATTTGTCAACACAGCCTGTTGAAAATGGCGAAAGCACAACACTAGTCAATTGATGAGATATGAAAAAACATTGATGCAAAAATCTTGACGAAAATAAGATAATACGATTATATTTGCCGCTGATCAGTCTTAAGCCCAAAAAAACGATTTTTTCTTAAATCCGCAATAAATGTTACGAAACACAATGAGAGTCTTTCGATGTTAATGTATTCAGTTGATGAAGTTAGTCATACATATAAGTACCTGCGTCTGAGACGATACAACTCCATTGGTTATCAGCTACGATGGCTTTCCCGCGCCTTGTACAGTCTATACAACAAAGTTACGAGTTCTGTCACTTGTCATTCTCTCTCTGTGATACACAATATTGACTTTCATTCGTCATGAAATTTTGCAAGTGAATATATGCATGAGGTAAACATCAGATTGTTGATGGAAGTGCTCATTATAACGGATGCTTTCGCCGATTCATGATAAGTGTAACGATCAACAATGAAAAAAATGTCTCAAAAGCGATATAAATTATATAGGATGTATGGAAATAAAAGTGTCATTCCAGCTTGTACAAAAAGATATTGGGCGAAAAGAAGAAAGCTTCTGAGGTGAATATTTTTTGTTTGCTTGAATTTCATACTGCATTTAGTACTTTTCATCGGAAACTAATGATCAATTCCTATTGTATTTCGCAAAACAAGATGGGAACCGCCGTGTGTACATGTTGCAGAAAGCCTCCCTAATGTAGTGAGTAATGAATAATTCCATTTTCAAAAGCTTTCTCTCCAATACATCAAAAGGAGTTCTTCCTCAGAAGTAATATATGTTGTTGATGACTACTCCTCTCTTTTGAAGCGTTCACGAGAATTCCATGGGAATGAACACGGCTTGAGAGATTCTGGAGGCGCATCTCCACAAAGAACAATCTCGAACGAATTTCAATCTTCGGATGCTGTTGACGTGGATGGATCCAATGATTGGAGACACTATGATGAATTAAATATGGATAATGATTCAGATGAAGAGAGCACAGGGAACAGCGACTTAAATAAAGACTTGATGAAATAACAGATGAAACTGGAGGAAAGAACACTCTGATGTGCCATAAATGCAACTGTATCGTTGACATGGAAAATAATTGGAATTCAGGGAATATAATGTTATATTTGAACTTAACGGATCAGTTACGATTCTTTTTGGAATCACATCACAACCGATTGATACGCCCCACAAATCGTAGAAAAAACAGAAATATACACCGTAAATTCTTCAACAACAACAAAATTAATTAAACAAATATCTGAGGCATGGATCTTGTCCGCCGATGCCTCCTAAATAATACCGGGCCTTTCATACCCCAAAAAAATGTGATTGGCGTACCTTGAGACACGGATCTTGTCCGCTGTTGCCTCCCAATCCTCACTCAAAATTACAAAAATAACCGAATTTCCCTCGACTAATTGTCCTTTAATGTCTACAAAAATCCCCTTATTGGGAGCGCCCTTTTTATGGGCTTTTCGCGCGATTTCCCATCCCTAGCCTCGCTTCCGCTTTAAACGGTCGCGTTCTCGGGGTTTGTCACGGGTTTTTGGGGCGTTGCGTTACGGGGATTTTGGGGCGTTTTATTACGGGATTAATGGGTGGCTCTAAATTTTGTCTCTGGGGTTGTGCACGATGGTTATTGCACTTACCTGTGCTCTGCCGATGTTCCGCGAAGAACGAGAACCTTCGGAGCTCGTTACAATGTGATTCAGTGGCCAGACCCATGGTTAGGAATCCTACTCAATTCAATGGCGAATATGGTTGTGGTTTATGTCTGAATCCTGGAATCCAAGTTCCTAAAGGCGAAGGTTCTGTTCGTGTCTATCCGATTGATGAATCCGGTAATCCTTTCGGAGAAGGGCTACGAGATCATCAACAAATACTACTTCATGCCATGAGACAAGAAAAAGGAATTAAAAATCGATCAATACTGTCTGATTTACCTCATTTTGACATCATCAGTCACCTTCCAGCGGATTGGATGCATTCAGTTACATTAGATTTTGCCAGAGAGTTCAATAAATTATGGTTCGATTCAACATATCACGACAAGCCATTTTATCTAGGGAAGCATACATCTGCCGTCAACGACATGCTGGAATCATTCACACCAACTATGGAAATATCGAGAATTCCAATATGGTATTTCAATCCTACTACAGGAGTCTATCATGAAATCTGAAATAGAATATGCACGGAGATGTTCGTATGAGTTTGTAGAAGGTATAGCAATATTGTAGGGCCTTGAGCATGTTACATTCAATGCACATTTGTTAACTCACTACCCAGATAGCGTTTTGCTCTGCAGCCCCTTATGGACACACAGTGCATTCATATATGAATCTTTCAATCATGATCTTGAGCTCGCTGTTCACAGCTCCAACGGTGTGCCATTGCAAATTTGTGATATTTTTCATCATAAATGTGCATTGAAGTGGCTGATGGCTCTCATGCAGGAGAATCTGAATCACTCTCAACAGAAATATTTAAATGAAATGTTGAAAACAACATCTTCGCCTCAGGTTTCAACATCAATTGATGGTGTTGAAGTGATGGGCCAAATAGGAGCAAATACCACTTGCCGAAAAGATTATTACTTAGCTCTACAATGACTCAAAGTACCCATTCAAGATTCCCGAAAAGTCCAATTCATCCAACGAATACTCCTACGTAATGAGACGATTCACTGCAAAAATTGGTTGATGCCACGAAAGAGAAAAAACTACATCCTTATGTTCGATAATCAACAAATCTTTGAAATTGAGCAATTCCTCTTAATTCAAGTTATCAATTCCCCTCAGTGTTTTGCAATTGGTAGATATTGTGAAAGGATTCAGGTAGAATCAATAAAGCTGTGACGCTTGAACCATATGAGTTTCTTGAAGCAGAAAAGCAATGAATTAGCAGCGGTGGACGTTCATGAAATTGAGGGGAAGGTGACTCTCATTCACCTGCCGAGACGCAACATTTACGTTGCTTGTGCCCATCCAAATAAGTTCGAGTTATTGAATTGATAATTGAAAAAAATAAAAAATCAATAAATATCCTCCTTTATCAATCAGAATTTATCTGTGTTCTATGTTTTGACATCCTTCCTTCTGGTCCGAATAACTTGAAAAATGTACCACAAGAATGAGTTAGACATAATTTCATATGTAATGTGAAGATCCATAACCAGCCAGCATATTTTATGATGAATTGCGAACATTTGTTTAGCATATATATTGTATTAGGGTGATTCCCCGTACAAAAAAAACGATATATGGCGAAAATATATTCAGAAATATATAATTATTATATTATAATATATTAAATCATATATTGATGAATGTATCAATTCATATACAAATATTCGTTCAATGACTTATGTATATTTCATTATATTATTCAGTATATGAGATAAGACATTTTCATATATAGATAGCAATGTATTGCATTTCATTTATAATTAGTAAATCCAAAAATATACGAGTTTTATATAACTTTGAATATGGCCAGTAAATATATGTAATTTATATATGGCGGTTATAATGACATTATATTGATTTCATATTTTTCCAATACAACAAGTTAAAATATATTTTATAGAACAAGGGGATTATTTTCTTTTTTTTACCAAAAATTATCAGTACATATTTTTCTGTGTTCAATTTTATTTCTCCACGACTTACAAGTATGACCGCATCTCACAGAAGACATTTACACTTTCATATATAAATTTGTCAATGCATATAATATAGTCATTCATAACATCTTTATTGGAGGAATCAGAGGATTATAACTGAAATATAATACAAGACTAAACGATAGTATACACCGAGAACTGATCAACTCAGACTGTTAAGGAGAAACTGCAGCAACTTGAACTAAAACAAAGCAAATGTGACCGAGTCCTGAAAATTTCTGAATAAGTTCACTGGGTGATCAAAAATATGTACTAATTTTTTGGAATTGAGTGACCGTAGAATAAGGGAGAAAATAAATATCAAAGTTGATTTTTTTTACTTAGGGTTATATAGGCCGTCGGTCAATTTCATGAAAATTCTACATATCTGACCAGTCGTAACAAGTGCGCTACAATGACCCATCACCCACATAACCTCACGTAAAAAGTTCAACTTTTATATTTATTTTCTCCATTATTCTACGGTCACTCAATTCCAAAGGGTAAGTCCATATTTCTGATCACCCAGTGAACTTCTTTAGAAATTTTCAGGACTCTGTCACCTTTCCTTGTTTTTTCTGAGTTGCTGCAGTTCCTCCTTAACTATGTATCAATGAGTAAGTGGTAGAATATAATGAGGCAATAATTTTTCCAACAATTTTTCTGGGATATCTCGGTCAATAATGGAGATACGGCCCTTCCATCCTGATTCTTTTTTGTAGCTTTCAAAATCCTCTACAGAGAAGGTTCAAAACAAAAAGGGCGTCTCTCCGTCATTGGTTCTCGAAATATCCCATGAAAGAGATTGGTGAGAAAAATCGACTGATGCTCCTCCACCGCCTCACTCCTAGTATGAATGATGTCTCGGGGAACGTTGAACAAAACACAAATCTTCTTCATTCTTCAATTTTTTGAGCTCATGAATCATTTCTACATCACTGCTTAGATATTATTGGTCATCTCCATCACGCTGATCATCAAGTTCTTGCTCATTCTCGTTGTGGCGTCCAGCGCGTATTTGATTTTTCCTCCGCATATCAGTGAGCATATTGTTGATGGCAAGACCAAACATGGCTCACTTGAAATCAGCTGGGAATTTCTCTTTCACTGCTTCTAAATTGAAAAATTGATCATTCAAAATATCGGTAGTGAAGAGGTAAAACATGATGTGTCATTCAAGAAACTAAGAGAGATAGTAGGATTTTCGCAAGTATCTTTTCTGCAGAAAACAATCAGAGCTACAGAAGAAGTACTCATAATAATTCATAATTCTAAAATTGTTCATGACTGAAAAATCAACGACAGTAAAAATCCAGTCATCCCGTGTTATCTCTTCACTGCTGATATAAAACAAGTGAAGTACATATTATTCATAAAAAATTGAAAATTATTCAGAAGTGAAAGTGAATATTTTACGTGAATCTATGAACGGAAAAAGTACTATGTTGACAAAAATGGAAATTCGTTATTGAAATGTTTGTTCACCGTGAAATAAGAAAGCAGTTTATATTCAAGATTTTAAATAATTACCAGACTGAGTATCAATCATATACCTTCGATTGCATTCATTATGTTTTTCTGTAATCCGGGACGACGCGCAGAATTTTTATTAATTTTACTCACACCACCTCCTAAATTACTTCGGAGTAAAACTTGAGGAGGGAATAAGGCCAATACGAAAGACTTTCCCATTGCTTGGAAGGATCTTTGACTCTCAGCTGTTCGCCACTGTGCATTTGAAACAAAAACGTTACTTCCTTCATGTCCTATTTCAATCTAATGAGAGAAGATAAAGAATATATGTTGTGACGTAATTCCTGAGCCTAACGGTAAGCTCAGCAATTAAGCACGCTTGGAAAGCACCCAATAGCCAAAAACAAAATTCAAAACAAAACCAAAATCCAAATGGGCGCCAGGATGTATCTCAACATCCGATCAATCTTAAATTGATCTAAAAAATAACAACGAAAATAAAAAATTCAAATAAAATAACTACAAGCTCAAATATTCCCTTATTCAGCACGAACTAGTTCAGTCTCCCCCTCAGGGTCGCTGTTGTGGGTTTGAATAAGGAGTGTAAATAATTCCAAACAGAGCAATTTAGGGGATAAAATAAAAATTTTTATATAAAAAAAAAATTAATTATAAATTATTAAACCCCTGCGTTACATCGGCGAGTGCGCAGCATAATAAATAAAATATTATGAATTTTAAACAAATAAAACAATTCAAAATAAATAAACAATCAGTTACAAACAAATTCTTTGAAACGAAATTTAAAATCAAATTAATCAAATAAAAGAGTTTAATTAATTAACAAATTGATTAATTTATTAATTAATCGTCAGCACATGATAAAGTTATCAAATAAAAGAAATATTCAAAGAATAACATTCAAATTCAAATTCAGAAGAAATTAATGTTGCTGCCACCTACAGTTATCTTTCGCAACGAAACGAAAGTAACTAGTGTCCCTAGTCTAGTGCCCCTAGTGACAATTTCCCTAGATGTAACTATCATATCAACGATATGTCAACAATGAAATTAATTAAATTAATTAAATGAGAAATTAATTTAACCAAGAAAATTCCTCAAAATATTGAATAATAAAAAAAAATAATTTCAAACAAAATTCAATATGTTTTACAAAGTCGCGAGACTAAACTTCCAAAATAACTTCCAATTAATTATCTTTGGCCATGACGCCAAAATATATCCGTTAATTGAATTTTCTCAATTCACGACATTTTATCCAAACAAAAAAAAAATATTTTCAAAAAAAAAAATATTTTTTTTCGAGAAACGAGCACGAGAGTTCCAAAAATTATTTTAACAAAATTAATGTTTAAAAAAAAAATTATCGAATTAATTCGCCGATAAATGGTATTTTATTTCGTGGCGTCTTTTTATATGGCGTCTTTACGCTAACCAAAAAAAATTACAATTTCTACGACCCCGAAATCAATTACCGTACAAAAGTTAATTAAACAAAAATTTGCTCATCAGATTATGCCAAATTGATTTCAACGTGAACAATATTTTTTTTATTCAAATTAATTAAACGACAATTAATTCCAATGAATTAATTTTCCCAAACGTGAAAATGGCGATTATACAAAATTGTGCAGAGAGACACGACAAAACATGTGTCTACTCTACGGCACACCAAACGAGAATCCTGCCGACAGCAAACGCTGTACTCTGGCTAAGGCGTCTTTTCCGGGAAGGACTCTTCTCATTGGTCAATCCCAGACTACGTCAGTTAACACAGCTTAACCTGACGACAATAATTTCTTCTTTTCAATGACAATAAATTCCAACGAAGACAATTGAGAAACTCCAAGTCGATGACATTAGAGTTGGGACAATTTTATCAAGTCCAAGGATGCAACCAAAGTTCATCTAAACGTCTCAATTAATTCTTCCAATGAATCTTGTCATTGGCGCCGAAACTTTCGTCCAATTAACCGACTCCTTCGGTAATGTCGATTCCCTCCATCATCGTCCATCTGGTGTCTCCCTCTTCCAGTCGTGAGACATCAACTCAATTGACGACAATCCAATGAGCGTTAACATACAAAATTAACCAATCGGCATTAGTTTTACATAATTTATACAAAAATTGAACTCTCGTGATTCGTTTGTTTTGATTCTCAGTTGGTAGTGCCAAAACTATTAAAAATTCAAAATTAATTACGCACCCAGACGACAAAAAGTAACGTAATCCAAATATCACGTTACAATGTATATATTTACGAACGAAGTGACTATTTGCACGAGCCACGGGTCCACGGGTACGAGCCACGGGTTCATGACATAAGAGCGAGTGAGAAAGACTGTTTCAGCTCTCTTCGATCTCCCTCGCTCTCAGGGCTCCTATGGACACCCGTGGAACCTCGGCTCGTCTAAATAGTCATTTCGATTTATGAATGTATAAGTAGATAAATATACATTTACGGCTTCATTTGTTCTCTTATCTCCGGTATTATTGTGTAAATTTTTATTAATGTTATTTTGAGACTGTTTAATTTCTCGGACATCCTTATATAATTCATTTAATTTGTATAACTTCCTTTCACCTATAATGGAAAATTATATTCATAGAGAGGAAGGTGTGATAAAATGGCCATGAAAACTTCAACGGACGTATGTTGGTTTTGGCATTTTATAATATGAGAATTACTCGATAATCGATGGAGATATTGGAGATACGTTATTTCTGATCATCTCATCGGAAAGCTGAGAAAATTTTCCATTGAGATCATATTTCAAAAGCTATTTTTTTGAATTTTTCAGTTTTTCGAGGAAATTCCTGATTATATCGGTCGTAGTTACGCGAGGTTGATCTCAAGTAAAAGATGAGTTTATTCTCCATCGGTCCATATCGTTTAGAAAAAAATCATCGATTTTCTGAGGATTTATGAGGACAAAACTGATTTTCAGAAAATGGGCAACAAGTGTTTTAAAAATTAATTTAAAAACAATAGAACCACATAAATCGATGAGAAAAGAGCTCATCGTCCATTTGACATCAATAACAGGTCGTAAATACCGACAAAACCGAAAATATCGTCGAAAAAGTGATTTTTCGTTTTCTGAAAGGGGTGCCTCTTAAAAACTTGGCTAAAAGACTGGAATTTTTAAGGAAATTAGAAGAAAAAAAAATTTTATTCATTTTTTCCAACTGAAATTCTCTCAGCTTTCCAATGGAATTATCAGAAAATTTCTATTTTGGACCATCTAATTGGAATGTCGATTTTATCTCTCCATTCTCTGTGTAAATCAGTAGTTAAGAGATGAGGTAGGATAAGTTCGTTTTTCCTGCGGTTAAGTTTTTAGTAATATCTCGAAAATCAAGCGAGAGAGCGAAATTTTCGTTGAAGGAAATCAAAACTATAAAAAATATTTCTAACGAAATTTCGCTATCTCGCTTAGTTCCGGGGATAGTACTTGAAAATTAATGGCAGAAAGGAATCAGCTTATTCGGTTTCACTCTTGACAATTGAAACATTAGATATTATATTTTCTAATTTAAAAAAAAACTACCTTTGAACGTAGATTGATCTGCAGATAATTCATTTGCAATGGTTTCGTTATTAGAGTCAGATTTGTTATCATCGTCATCCAAATTAATAGAATCTGTCTCTGAATTAATCCTCTTTGGAGTCTCTCCTTGATTCACCTATATGTTCAATTTATAATATGAATTTATAATTTAACCTATATGTTCATTAGATTAACCCGAAACTTCCTACGCTGTACACGGCCTAGCACTGATTTTCTACAGAGTAATAACTCAATAGCAATGTGATAGGAGAGGCTAAATCAATTTTTTTTTGCGAATGATGCTTTCAGAATATTGCGGAAACCAAGTGAGATACACAGAGAAAAATGTTTTCTTAATTTAAGTGAGAAAACTCACTTGATTTAAGGAGGAACTGCAGCAAGTGACCCAAAACAAAGGAAATGTGTCAGAGTCTTGAAAATTTCCAAATAAGTTCATTGGGTTATTGAAAATATGTACTAATTTTTTGGAATTGAGTGACCGTAGAATAAGAGAGAAAATAAATATCAAAGTTGAACTTTTTACATAGGGTTATATAGGCGGTCGGTCAATTTCATGAAAATTCTACATATCCGATCGGTCGGTAATAACGTAATTGTGCTACAATTACTCATCACCCATATAACCTCATGTAAAAAGTTCAACTTTGATATTTATTTTCTCCCTTATTCTACGGTCATTCGATTCCAAAAAATAAGTAAATATTTTCAATCACCCAGTGAATTTATTTAGAAATTTTCAGGACTCTGGCACATTTCCTTTGTTTTGGGTCACTTGCTGCAGTTCTGTTATGTCCTAACAATTCACTAGGACGATCCCGGCGCTGCTGCTGTGGTTGAGCGCGAGAATTTTTGAATGGCTATAGGAACGGGGGCTATAGGAATCGGAACGTTAGCCGCCAAAGTTCTGAAGAACACTCCACCGAATCTCCTTCCACTTTACTATTATTTATTTATGTTTACTATTATCAATTCACTATTTTATCTTGATGTAGGAATGAATTATAGGAATAGGTGGTTAAATAACTTGAGGAAAACACAAGTGCTAAGAGGGCACACACAAACTTATTTATTGACTTAAACACTTAACTTTGATTTACAAAAAGTAGAGAGAAGCTCGAGATAAAAAACAATTTAGATGTCTATTCTGGAGGACGAAGGTGACTGACTAAACTTAGCTTGGCTTGGTGTACAGGAAGTCTTCGTTGGTGTATCGTGGGGGTAGTTTTTGGGGGATCGAGAAAATGGAGAGGAAAAAGGCCCAGCGGTCTATTGGCTAATTCAAAGAGGAGGAGGGCGCTTGGAGGGCTGGTTCAAAGAGCTGTAAGTAGTTATATAAGGGGGGTTCTGGGACAGCGGCAATTTCAAGGGGGGTTCTGGGACAGCGCGTCCGGAGGGCCTTGAGTAGGTTGTAGGTGGATGCGGTGGGGTGAGGTCAGAGAGGAGGGGTGTGAGGGTGGTAGGGGAGGGGAGGGGAGTGATGCGAGGGGATAGATGGAGGGGGGATAGATGAGAGGGGATAGAGGCAAGGGGATAGATTCGAACAGATAGATGGCATATCTATGACCTTGAACATTCATCAGCTATAATTTGAGTGCTATAATGAAGAAATGAGGAGATAGATAGTATATTGATAATCTAAGAATCGAGTTGAGTTTTCAATTCAATGAGAGATACACATTATTATTTTAAATTTCAAATTTTATTCATATCAAAATAGAACAAGTGTACAATGTTTAATGAGTTAATAATTTTATTCAAAATTTTATTCTGTCTCTTTATCGTCTGTGTGATGACATGAGCTACAGGAAGGGGACGTTCTCCCATCAGAATCAGATGAATTCTCGAAGAATGAATCTTCCTGAGGATGTAGAAGAAAATGGTATTCTCCATTTCTAATGACAGCTACTTCTGTCCTGATGCCTTTGATAGTGAGAAACCAATCCCATAAAGGTTTTTTCTCACGATCATTGAGAATAGAGACAATCTTTTTATAAATTTGTCGTGGACATGCTCCACGTTCAATCCATTGTTTTGGGATATATACATTTTTCATTAAACGTATGTATGGATATTCACACATTTCAGCGAATTATGAATATTGGATCGATCGTTGTCCAAATCATTTGATGAACCAAGTTATTCAATTCTTCATTTATATAGGCGTGAGTTTGCTTACATTAAATTCAAGTAGAGTGGGAGAGATATATAGACAAGGAGTGATGGTATATAAAGGTTTATTTATCAAAAAAAAGATATACATGTGTGAAATAAAAAATAAAAAATAAAAAACATTGAACTATTTTTATTTTTTCTCATTAATTTTTTCTTCAGGCTGTTCATTTTGGTCTTCTCCGTATTCCACATTATCTTCGTTCGTTTTTATTTTTTCTTCTTTTGAATTTTCCCCCTCTCCTCCATTCACGTTCTCTTTGATGGTTATTTTTTCTCTATTCTTATCTTCATGCTCTTTCATATCCGAATTTTTTTCTTCTTTCTCTCCACTTGAATGGTCTTCCTTCTTGTCTTCTACATCTCCAACCAATTCTTCCCCCTCTTCTTCCTCTTTCTCGTCATTTTTTCCGGTTTTCTGTTTATCCTCCACCTTGCCTCCATTCTCATTGTCAGCATCATCATTATTCTGACACATCTGACAGTTTTTGATCATTGGTAATGAATCATTGGAAGTGGGATCATGATGTTTGCGGCATTTACGACATTCAGCAATCCGTAGATCTTTCTTCAAATGATCTGGAAGCTTATCCCACACATCATCGATGTAAATGTGAGAGGCACACCTACTAAGAAATTCAGCTTCAAGATGAATCATTTTCTCTGGTTCCACGTCAAGGAGACTAGGAGCACCAACTGCTTCGGCTAGATGTCCTGGCCAAACTCCCCAGTTCTTTTCATACCACAGTTTTATTCGACCAACATTATCCAATGGGCAATAAAAATCTCCAGACTCCTTTGTGTAACAGTGAAGGAATTTATGTCCGTACACCGAAAATTTCTTCAAGTCCCTCCACTCTGGACAACCAAAATATTCTAAATTATTTATTTTATAACCATATCCTATCAATTTCTCCAACTGTGATCTTTTTTTTTCTCCTAGGATATGTATGAGTCGAACATTCTTAAAGAGTCGCCGTAGCACAGGTTTAACTTGATTATAACATGTGTCTCCAGATTGCCATGATAATCCATGATAAAATGACGTTAACCATGAATTCATTGCTAAACTTTTCGCATCCAAGTCCTCCATGGGGCACGGAGGTGCGAATACGTAATAAGAAACCCATGAATTACCACCATCAGTAGGTTTTACAGTAGCTGCTGCGACCTCTTTCACAATGAATTCTTCATTGACTCCTTTAAAAAATCCCACCAGATCCACAATGACCCCCATGATGTATAATTTGGAAAACAATTTCGATTCGCGATTTTTTCAAGATGTCAGGGGGACTATAATGATTACTTCGAAACTTCTGACTGATCAATTGAGACAAAATCTTCCTCTTATATACTACAAGTCTATATTAAGAATTTACGGGAGTGGGGGGATGTGGAATTGAGAGAGGGGATAAATAAAATATGGAGAAGTGATTTACGAATACATTAATTTTATTATTCAAAGCAACAACCAGTACATTTTGAAAAAAAATGATTTTGATAAAACATCATAAGCATATAGAAATTCCCCCTTTTTTACTCATTTATATTGAATTCTTTTCCATCGTCTGAACCTCCATCTATTGTATCGAAAAACAAATTCCTCAGTTCTCTCTCATTTTTCGAACCAGCAAATAAATTTTTATATTCTCGTTTACGAGCATTGCGTTCATCATCGCGGAATTTCTGATATGCCTCATCATCACCTTTGCACACTCTACAGTCCTTAATCATTGGAACTGGTCCAGTACTGTAATTATGATGTATTTTACACCTGCGACATTCTGCAACCAATGGATTTTTTTGTAAGCGCTCAGGCAGCTTATCCCATACATCTTCAATGTATTTATGTGATGCAGATTGACGTAGAAATTCGGCAGTTAAATACACCATATCCTCAGGTTTCATAGAAAATAGAGACGGTGCATTGCTCGGTGCATTTTCCCACACACCCCAATTCTTCTCGAACCAGTACTTGAGATGACGAACGTTATCCATGGCACAGACAGCTATTCCACCAATTTTACTGCTTTTTAAATGAACTTCTTTGTGATGACATAGTTGAAAGAGTGTCAAAGAATTCAAACTTGGACAGCTATAATCTTCCAGATTGATGATGACACGATTTCCGATGATATTCTGCAACCACTCAATTTTCTGCAAACCTTTCATGTAGATCCGTTTAACGTCCTCCAACATCATCTTCAACTCTTCCTCAATGAGATTATAGTTGACAGTTCCACTATCCCATGATAGCCCATGGAAATGATTCTTCAACCACGAGTTGGTTTTTGCACTTTTATCGTCTAATTGGTGCCATGGACATGGTGGTTTGAAGAGAATGCATGCAGTAAATGGTTTCCCCAAATCAGAGGATTGCAGTGACACTGCAGCTAACTCTTTCAAAACAAACTTGTTATTACCATGAACAAAACCCTGAATATCGATAATAACTTCCATGATTCTAATGGTTCTTGGAAGGAAATTTCGCGAATTTGAAGAAGACGATGCATGGAAATATTCGTATGACGGCCTCTTATATACTCTGGAAAGAATCAAAGAGGGGGTAGAAATATGGAGATGGATACTGCAACGTAATGAAATAATTCTCGCAATTTATCTCTTATGTTTAATATCATTCTCACTCGCAAATATTCATGAAAGAGCTGCATCTCATGGGATTTTTTTTGTCAATCACCATGTAAACTGTGATACTCTATTCTCGAGTCACGTGAGTGATTCATCGATGAGTGATTATAAAAATTCATGAGACGTGTAGCGAACTCAGTTTATTTTGTCAAATTTCGAGTCTGTCATAGTCACATACTTATATTGTAAATATTGTACTGGAGAGATTGCACAGACCTCTATTCCGCAGTCTTCGTTGGAGCGATGATAGATTTTTAATAATAATATCACCCGAGCCACATATTTTCAAATATTTATCATACGTGCTAAATATGAGAGACTGCAATCTGATCGCAGATCAAATGCCATACTCTCATAAATTCTTCATCACTTCACATCTTTCATTCTGTTATAATCTCTGTTCTTGAAGAACTGACCGTGAAAAAATCATACGCAAAAAGAAGTTTTTATGAACATTAAATGTATGATGATTCAAGCCTAAAGACGATTGGCTGAATTCTTCAAAAATTACCCCTCCCCTTGGAGAATGGTTTCCTATAAAATGATTGGTGTGTGCCCAAGAATCTCAATACGATTCGTTCATTTACTCCAGCTAAATTTCATACAGTAAGTACAATCAAATTTTTTATTCTTTCAATTTCTCCGTTACTGTTTTTTTTGTATTCAATGACAGATGGGATTTAGTTTTCAGCAATCACAATGAGTCAAAATCTCCACAGTACTGAGGGGGAATCCGAGGATGATGGTGATTTCAAGCTCCATATTAATATTCCAATTGAATGGGAAAATAAAATCACAAGGAATGACCTATTTCTTGAAATTCTGAGGGTTATGTTCAGCCAGGATGAGGAGAAATTCATCACTGTAGCAGGAGCTCGTGCAAAGATGGATGTTGCATGTAATGGAGACATTTTTTTCACACCTGAAAACAAGGAGAATGTAATCCACATATCAATCCCTGAAGAGTGGCAGAGTGATGAGCTTTCAATGAAAACAATCAAAGAGAAAATCGAGGAAATTATTGCAAATGAGGACCAGAAACAAATCGATACTAAATACTAAATACTAAATACTAAATACTAAATGAGGACCAGAAATTGCAATCCAGAAACAAATCGATGTTTGGTAATCAATGGAATTGCAGCAAAATATCATCGTTGTCAGCATGGACATATTTGGTTCATTGAGATTCACGATGAAGAAGGCAAACCAATAAAAAGTCAATGCAAAATGTGCAAATGATTATTATTCATCTTCTTAAAAATAAAATGTATTTTGACAATAAAAAAGAATTGAAATTCTAATGATGTTGGATTTTAAACAGTTTTATTCCCTCTCCCTTTCAATCTCCTTACAGTATATGGTGTACGAATTGAGCATCTCCTCAATTCTCTTTTTATTTTATTTCATTTCGTTTATTCAAAGTTATTATAATCAGTTTGAAACACTGGGTATGATCCATCGAGTGAGTCTGCTGTGGGGAGACAATGTGTACGTTTGGCGCGAAGGTCAGGTTTACGTTAAGAGTACGTGCGAGCACGCGGGATCTCCAATGAATAGGACCATTGATGCTGCCTTCATAACAGAACGCATCATCCCGAAAGTATCAAATGATATGTATGACAGTTTTGGGCTTACGCACTCTCTATGGTAAAAATCAGTCCAGCATTCTTCACCGGAGTGTGCACTTCGTTCCTCAGCTATCAATTCACTTATTCATTTTAATTGAAAATAGTTAATTCAACCGTGTTGATCTCCATCCTATTCATTTGGTTATAGCACCCAAAATAAGTTATTTTCAACATTAATTATTGAAAGTTTTTATCGTTTCGTGTGTTCACATTGATTATTTTGATTGAAACTATAACAAGGTGTTTTTGGAAGTGATATCTGTTATTCAGCTTGGTTCAAATAATTAAAAAGTACTCATTCTTTTTTCGTACAGTTTTTCAAGTGACAATTTATTTTATTTGAATGCGATTGTGAATTTTTTTTTTTTTTTTTTTTTTTTGAGGAAGAGCGAATTTTCTTTCTGTTTTTTGTGTAGCAAGTGTAGTTGAAGGACATAAATTGAAATGCAAGGCCCCAGTTTGACTAAGAATGCGGTGAGTGGAAATTAAATTGATTTTATTTATAATGTATGAAGTATGAACAAACTTCTGTAAACATCGCTTTCCTCATTCTTTATTTTATTAATTTCTTTACATTTTTTTTACTCAATTAGAAAATTAATTTTTTGTCTTTGTTCATTTCGCTGGAAGTTAATTAATCTTCGCTCTGCAGTGGTGAAGCTGGAGCGGCTGGATCACTCCATGTTTGGTCACGGCCCTTGGGACTGGCGATTGAGGAACCGGAAACAAAAGCTCTGCAAGATGTGTGAATAAGAAATCACACACATTCACATACACAAATAGTTCATTATTCCACTCGTCTATCACCTAACTTCTGATACTATTCTTTAGTTATTATTTTCCTAAAAAAACGCTTAATTACATTATTATTATTATTATATATTGACTATATTAATTGCTGAGGAATCTTCGAGGGCTCCGACCCCCTTCGATGATTACTCAGCAAGCGAGCGAAAATATATTCAAACGCTCTACAACAGTGACCGCTCCCACCAACTGGAGGGTAAGCAATCACTGCAGTCCAGACTCAAATTGCCGTAAGAGACGGAGAGATCCAAGAATAACAGCCTTCTGCATCTGCCCAGCTAACTGATAAGCACGAGACTTACACGCTGGAATGATGGATAATTCAGACACAAAAGACTGCTTCATGCCTCCAAGAGAACCGATAATGAGGACAACCAGCTTCACGCTGAAGCCACGGTTCATCTGACGAAGCTGGAACAGGAGATCTTGATATTTTTGCCGTTTCTCCTCTTCTTTCCGCTCCATATTATTTTCAGCAGGAGCAGAAAATTCAATGACATAGATGACCTTGTCATCAAAATCATAGAGGACGACATCAGGTTTGGTTGCTCCAATCGGCCTGATGGTGGCAAATGAGAAGTTCCAATATATTTTACATCTCTCATTCACCACAACGGACTCAATTTCTCCTGGCACATACGGCAGCACTGGCGTCTTGTCTATCGCATAAGAGTGCCGCAGGAAGTAGTACAACACTCTTAAAGCCGCATTATGTCGATGGATATATCCAGAGACTGCTCTCACCGGACACGCTGATAGAATATGCGTGAGCGTCTCTGGTGCCCTCTTGCAGGCCCGGCATGCAGTGTCCGGGACCTCGAGGCCCATAATACGGCTACGATAAACCAGGGTGTTTATGACACCATCCTGGCACGCACAAATAAATCCCTCGGTTTCTGAAATCAGACCAGCCGACTTGAGGAAGTTAAATGTCAGCTGGACCGACAGACCCTGTTCTTGCACATATCTGAAGAACATGCCATGCATAGGCCTGGCTAAGTGTTGCTGGAACAACGCGTTTTGTTCAGCAGCTCTGATGATCTGCTTACGCTGGAGCTTCGATTTCCGCACGATGGAATTTACGGAAATATCCCCAGAATGCAAACAGAACTCTAAACCGAGAGACTCAGCGGCACGATTTGCTGCTTTATACAGATGTGCTCCCACTCCCCGGAGTTCGTGATTATGCACGAAGACCAAGAGTGGATCCACACTTTCCCAAACATCAGACGCGAGACCAAGGACTAAGCGGTCATGAAGACACTCCAATCCCAAGAGGCCACGCCCACCCTCATCGCGAGGAAAATATAATCGCGGCGTAGAAGACCGAGGATGAAGACTGCGATGCAGGTGCATCACTTTCCGCGTCATGATATCCAAATCTCTTAATTCATCTCTTCTCCATTTGATAATACCAAAGGAGTAGAGTAGGACTGGAACAGCAAACATATTAGTAGCGGCTACCTTATTCCTTCCAGAAAGTTCTGATTTCCAGATCCTCTGAAGTCGCCGTTTATATTCACTGCAAAGAGTCTCTTTTACAGTTTCGACATTGATCAATGATCGCTGATCGAAACCAAGATAACGATAAGACTCCTCAGCACCAAGATGATGAATGGCGCCTCCATCCACTAACTGAATATCTCGTTCTCCATCCTCGAGCCTCCCTCTCTTGAGATGAAAGACAGCACATTTGTCCAATCCGAAGGACATCCCCACTGCACGAGAATAAGTGGCCACCACTTCAATGAGTAAGTTGAGCTCTCTCATTCCAGATGCAAACAATTTGAGATCATCCATATAATATAAATGGGAGATCTTATGCACCCGGTGGCCAGGGGGACCGGCCTCATATCCCCGCGCAGTTCGCAGGGCAACTGATAGTGGCAGCAGGGAGATGCAAAACAAGAGTGGACTCAAGGAATCTCCCTGGAATATACCTCTCCTGTACTGCACCGCTCCGGTAGTAACCTTCACTTCACCAGATGTTATGGTGAAACGAGTCCTCCAAAGCGGTACAAGATCTCTCATGCATCTCACCAAATCTTCATTCACCCCAAGGCACTCGAGCAAATAAAGTAAAAGCTGATGGCTTGTACTATCGAATGCCTTGCGGTAATCAATCCAGGCAACTGACAGGTTACGCTTGTACTGAATCGCATCTTGTACAAGGCTGCGATCAACCAGCAAGTTCTCTTTACAACCTGACAGCCCCCTTTTTGCGCCGCGCTGTTCATGAATCAATCGCCATATCGGGTCCACTTGCACCAAAATACGCTCATACAGAATTTTGGTGAATATCTTGTAGAGCGCATTGAGACACGTTATGGGCCGATAGTTCCTCG
This sequence comes from Aleiodes alternator, assembly GCA_963921955.1. Lineage (NCBI taxonomy): Eukaryota > Metazoa > Arthropoda > Insecta > Hymenoptera > Braconidae > Aleiodes > Aleiodes alternator. Next base: position 2,010,616 of record OY998115.1, on the reverse strand, counting down.
GATCAGACAGATCACCCTTCTTTGGAATGAGCACCTTATTATTATTATTATTATTATTATTATTATTATTATTATTATTATTATTATTATTATTATTATTATTATTATTATTATTATTATTATTATTATTATTATACTACATCTACTAACATTTTTTTCAATTCAACTTTTTGAAAACAACATTATTATCAAATAAAGAAAAAAAATGTACTCTTAATTGAAAAAATTTATATGTGTAATAAAGGATATATTAAATAACTGGTAAAATGCAATTGCTATCGAAATTAATTTTTTTATTCAATTTCATTGGTATAGTACAAAAAAAGCAACATTGACGTTTTCGAATTTATATTCTTCATAGCAGTTCTAGTTTGCATTTATTCATCATTCAAAATGAATTGACATGGGTTGAATCGTCCAGGGAGAAACTCGATGTAGAGAAGACTTTCAGCGGATTTCGCCTTGAAGTTGAGCAGTTCCTCTGGTTTCTCGATGAATCGGTCGGAGAGTCGTTTCGGTAGGAAAACGGTAAATGAACCGTCTATTTCCACCAATACTTTCTTTCCAAACTGAGTGTTGACAGTCTTGAATCCTGTGACAAGATATTCCTCACCAACTATTAACTCGTCTCGTTTTTTCGTGGGTAAATAGTGCTCCAAACGAGCGATCTGGTTGATTGCTTCCAAGTCCATTTTTTTATTGAGTATTTATTCGAAATAAATGGTAAGTTTCACTCTTTTCTTCAGCGAAGCTCGTTCGAAGAGTTTGGAGAGATCACTGGATAGCTCTGAGCATAGACCTGCTGCTTATATAGTGTGCGAAAATCGTTAAAGTAAATATCTCGTTCATGAAATTATGACAGATAATATTTATGGGGTGTGATTTTAATTTTATATTTATCGTTTTGAAATGTTTATGCAATGGCGAACCACAGTTCATTGGAATTTGTTTATAAAAACTGCATGCCGACAGAGAATTTTTTATGAGGGATGACTCCTCACTGGCTGCATGTGTAACATCTCCATCAACACATTTTTTTGAAGAAATGTGAATCATTGGAAAACATACGTGATTTTGATGTCATCCTCTCGCTATAAAATATTTTCGTTCAACCACCAAGAGTATCATTCAGTGTCTTGAGTCCAACGTGTCCACAACCGGAAATGGATTCACAACTTTGTGCTAGAATATTGAGTATTCTAGACCATGCTGAAAAGAATGCACCAGTGGTTGATGCAGAACAATGGATAAACTGGTGTGCTCATTATATTAAACTTTTCACGAAAGTTCAGAAGAGAGTGCAACTCTCTGTAGGTGAGAAAAACTGTATTCAAGCCACCCTGTCAAATCTCCATACACTCCATGAGAAATTCAAGGACAAACAGATACAAGGAGCTGGAATTGAAGCTTCCTCTCGTGGGAGGAAGCTTACTGAGCGTGTGCGTTGGAAGGACATGGAGACTGCCTTTGCAGGACGAATACGCACTGGTACTGTAGTGAATCTACGTCACAGGAACGTAGCATCTTTTCTTGAAGATGCGAAAACTCTAAGTAGTGTACGATTGAAGACTCTGTTAAGACAGATGGGAAGTGTAAAGGTGAATAGTATTCTCATGTGTAAATTCCAAGTGATGAAAGATGGTGAGATGATTGAAGAAACAAAAGCATTCAATACGAGGAATGAAGTCATCTTACCCAGCACCGAAATCGGAGAATGGTTCGATGAGAATATAACGGAAACGCTTCTTGAAAAGGTTGAGGATTTCGAGGAGCAAGATTCAGGCTGGACACTCGTAGAAATCATAAGTTTACTAATAAATATTAACAAATATGTACCATTAACCGGTGGATTATCAAGTTATGTGGAATTACCAGCTTGGATACAAGTGAAGCGAGCAGTAGTAAATATTAAGAGTGATGACGAATACTGTTTCCTCTGGTCAGTAATTGCTGCACTCTATCCAACCGAGAAAAGAGCAAATCGTATTACTTCTTATCCACATTACTCGGTTGCAACACTGCCTGGAACTGATCAGCCTCTAAATTATCAAGGGATTAAATTTCCTATTTCTTTAAGTGACATTATCAAATTCGAGAAAATGAATGATTTGTCAATTAATATTTATGGAATGGAGATGCGAGAAAATAGCACCAACGAAATTGTTCCATTTTATTTGAGCAAGACAGCATCGGAATATCCAACGATTCATCTCCTTTTGTTGTGTACAGATGTGTACTTGGACGCTGAGACACAACCAATTTACCATTATGCATGGATTCGGAATTTATCAAGATTGGTGAGCTCACAGATATCGAAACATAAGACTCGAACGTGGTTGTGTGATCGGTGTTTGTGTCATTTCCAAGAGGACCGGTGCTACAAAAATCATAGGGAAGACTGTTATGCGATAAATAAGTGTAGGATGATATTCCCAACAGAAGAGCAGAAAATTTTGAGTTTCAATAATTATAAATTCAAGGAAACTGTGCCATTCGCTATTTATGCAGACTTGGAGTGTATCCTAGAAACTGTTAATGAAGGAAATTTGTGTGAAAAACATATTCCACACAGTGTAGCATTTTATTTACACTGTGCATTTGACGATCAATTATCAACTTTTAAAATCAAACGCGGACCAGATTGTATTCAATGGTTTATTGAGGAATTGAAGATGATCGCTGAAATGGTGAATTTTCACTTGAATAACGTAGTACCGATGGAGCCTCTAACAATAGATCAATTGAAAGCTTTTGAAATTGCGGAAATGTGTCATATTTGTGAGAAACCTTTAAGTTCCACAGCGACAAAACATCGTGATCATTGTCATTTTACTGGCAAGTATCGTGGTCCAGCGCATCCAGGATGTAATTTAAATTATCAGAAGGCTCACAACATTCCAGTCATATTCCACAATCTGTCCGGTTATGATTCACATTTTATAATCAAAGATTTGGCAAAAAATTTTAAGGGTACCATCAATTTACTTCCCATCAATAAAGAAAAATATACAGCAATTCAAAAACACGTACCAAATACAAAAGTCAGCCTGAGGTTTATAGATTCATTCAGATTTATGGCAAGTAGTTTAGAGCAGCTCGCATCAGATTTGAATGATTGTGATAAGAGAATTACACAAAAATACTGTGACAATGACGCAGAAAAATTCAAACTCTTGACTCGCAAAGGAGTATTCCCCTACGAATATGTTAATTCTTGGGGAAAGCTGGACGACGTACGATTGCCGAAGAAAGAATTATTCTTTTCGAAAATGAGTAATGCTGAAATATCTGAAAAAGATTATGCACATGCACTCCAAGTTTGGAATAAATTCCAGTTATCTACACTAGGTGAATACTCAGACTCATACTTGAAGACTGATGTACTCCTACTGGCAGATATTTTCGAAAATTTTCGTCGCAGCTGCTTCAACGTCTATAAATTGGATCCACTTCATTATTTTACGGCTCCAGGACTTGCATTTGATGCGATGCTCAAGTGTACGGGTATTGAACTTGAGCTACTCACCGATCCAGACAAACTATTATTTATTGAAAAAGAAATAAGAGGTGGGGTGACTCAGTGTACCAACAGATACGCTAAAGCAAATAATAAATACATGGGTGTAGATTTTGAACCAGCACCAGAAGAAGAACAAACTTATCTCATGTATTTCGATGTGAATAATTTGTATGGAGCAGCGATGTCTGAATTTTTACCATATGCATCATTCGAGTGGAGTGAAGATGTGAGTAAATTCGATGTATTCCAAATCGCAGATGATTCACCTACTGGCTACATTTTAGAAGTAGACTTGGAGTATCCCCAAGAGCTTCATGAGAGTCACAAAGATTTACCATTATGTCCAGAACACTACGTACCACCATCCAGGAAACATTCGAAACTAATGACTACTCTTCTACCAAAGATTTCCTATGTTATACATTATAAGAATTTGAAACAGTGTTTAAGTCTCGGATTGAAACTCAAAAAAATCCATCGAATACTTGAATTCAAGCAGGCAGCCTGGCTTAAACCATATATAGATCTCAATACAGAATTGAGGAAGAATTCTACAAATGAATTCGAAAAAAATTTCTTCAAATTGATGAATAATGCTGTTTTTGGAAAGACCATGGAAAATGTGAGGAAGCACAAGGATGTTCAATTGATCACCGAATGGGGTGGAAGATGGGGGGCTAGAGCTCGAATAGCTCAACCAAATTTCCACAGTAGTGTTGTCTTCAATGATGATGAAAATCTTATTATCATAGAGCTGAATCGAACTAAAATAATGTTTAAGAAGCCAATATATGTCGGATTTGCTATTCTAGATCTATCGAAAACCTACATCTACGATTTCCATTATAATTATGCAAAATTGGTCTGCGGTGACAAAGTTAAATTGATGTATACCGACACTGACAGTTTATTGTATTGTTTCAATGGGTTGGACATATATGAGCTGATGAAACGAGACATCCATAGATTTGACACATCAGATTATCCAGAAAATAATGTATACAGAATGCCACTAGCTAATAAGAAAGTACTGGGGCTCATGAAGGATGAGTGTAAAGGAAAAGTTATAAAAGAGTTTGTTGGTCTACGAGCTAAAATGTACAGTTTTAAAATCTTGAATGAAGTTAAGGAAAAGAAAATAGCAAAAGGTGTAAAAGCAGCAACACTCAAGACAATTACATTTAAACATTACAAAAATTGTCTATTCCACCAAAAGGAAGTGGTAAGAAAGCAATTTCTATTTCGAAGTAAACAGCATAATGTTTTCACGATAAAACAGAAAAAATTGGCACTTAGTTCAGAGGATGACAAAAGAATTCTGATACCACATAGCACTGATACTGTACCATATGGATATTTTCAATAAAACTAGATATATACCAATTCATTTTTATGTTTTTTATTATTATTGATTAGATATCATTTTTGCTGATCCAGCTGTTATGAGATTTATCAAACCCCAACCATTTTACATAAACTCTATTTCCATTCGTTTTCAGCACTTTTTCAACTAAATATACATCTGGATATTGCACTTTTGTGAGTTCCTCTTGATAGAAGCCTCCTTCAATTGGATTCCCCTGATGATCAATTAGTTTAGAGGTGATGGGATTTGTATTTTGCAATCGATCAATGCTGAATATTTCCGTTGTCCAATTGGGTGTGTAGCCTTTCTCGAAAACATTCTTATACTTGCTGATTCGTACCTTATCGCCAATTTTGAACCGTATTTTTCGCGTCTGAGTTGTCTGCAGTTTACCATAAATGTGTGATAAAAGATATTTCTCCATTTTCTCATCAACATCCTTGGGTTTCATCTTAATAGTGCGATGTTTTGTATGATTATAACTCATGACTAAGTCATCTATTATTGGGAGCCATTTGTGGGAACCTTGTAGAGAGAATTGCTTCCACATTTTATTTTTAAGTGTACGATTGAAGCGTTCGCAAATAGATGCTTTGAGATTACTGAAGGTGGAGTACATCTCAATACTATGTTTTTTTAGGAGGGTCCGGAAATCTTGATTATAGAATTCTTTACCCTGATCGACATGTAATTTTTTTGGTACACGGCCCCTCTTCAACACTGATTGCATTGCCTTCGAAACTTCTTTACCACTCTTCGTTTTGATTGGTACTGCCCAGGCATACTTAGAGAAAATATCGATAATCGTTAAGAGATATTTGAAACCTTTATTCACATTAGCGTACGCTGACATATCTACAAGATCTGCTTGCCAAGTCTCATCCAGTCCACGGATATGAACGTTTCGCCTTGGATAATTTCGTCGCACTGGTCGGTGAAGTTCCTCCACTAATGCTATTTTCTGCGGACTGGAGTTCTGATTCCGCCAGGCTGACTGATGGAGTTTTTTTACCATTTCCTCTAGATCGTGGTTTCAGTCCACTGGATTTATCATAGAGATTTGCAATCTTCTTCCCTTGTCTTTTCAGACGCTCATCTAAATGAGAAATGACTGTAGGCACGTGTTCTTTCAGTTCTTGTAGTCTTTTAGATTCGGCATCTGCAGTCTTCTCAATTGTTTGAAATCGAGACTCTACAATTTGGAGCATAGCCTCGATCGTCTGCTCTTTAATTAATCTCAACTCTTCCTTCACATATTCCTTCAGAACTTGGTAAGAAACTGCATCAAAATTTTCAATACTATCACCAATATTACATAACCTTCTATTTTCCATGTCATAATGTCCATGCTCGGTAAATTTGAATCCTATTCCAGGTGGTCCTTGTCTACTCAGAGTAGATAATTTACTCCAAGTGGACAGCAGTTGCCGTCCAAACACATCAACACTCATTATGAGACTGTTTCGTATGGCATGAAGACAACTACTAATATATTATTCCAGTTTCCCGTAATTCTTCTATAATTGACATGATTTCGTTGGTATGACTTGTATTTCCAGTAGTCTGAGATGCCATAAGTAAACGTAATCGGTTAACTAATTCATTTGCGTCATCCCAATAGACATAATCTATGTTTTTGCGGGGTCTTGATGCAATCATATAGTCAGGGAGAAGAGAAGATCCACTTTTCGGATTAATCAGACTTTTATATTTAATCGATTTACTCTTCCGGATTCTGTTGTTGGCGCGATAATTCAACCGATCTGCATTGGTGTAAGTGATGATATCTCGATAATTATTTTTATCGATGCTGGTGACCAGCAGCATGGTGGGATTTTTCTTGAAAATCAATTCAATGAGACCAGGTGTCAATGTAAATTGTTTACCATTTTTTAGTATCATAGAATTGTCACGGAATTCAACTTGTGAATCTCCAATTCTCAAACCGTCTTGTAATTTACGAATGCCATATTCTTTATCCAATTGTTTCTCTCTATCGGTGTTGAAACTATTCAAATATTTTTCGAGGAGCCGTGCTGTATCTACAGGAGATGTAGGTGTCAGCTCACGTTCTTTGAAGGGATTATCGACGGCTTTCATTGTTTCATCATTTCCTTCAGATGACGAGTCATCTGTGCTCTCGCTTGAAGCATTTTTGTGAACCAGTTGATTCATTAATGGGGTCAACGCTAATGGATTTGGAGTACTTGTCATTACGTCAGACCCCACATCAGCTTTATAGGATCCATTCTCATCGTCACTATCATCATATGGTATGATGGATAATTGTTGCTTTTTTCGTCTAATTCTTCTTCTAGCTGGTAATTCCAATGATTGCTGAGCTGTAGCTTGACCAACTAGTTTTTCAAGCGGCGTGACTACAGGCTTGAGAGCCTCATGCATGGATCGTTCGATGGTATCCTTACCCAATTTTATCATTTTGTGTTTTCGACGAATCGCAGCACTTGCTCTCGCAATATGCTGCAAAATATTAGATTCTTTTTCCAAAAGCTTACTGCGCATGTTCACAATTGTATGTCTAATATCACACTGCTGTATGGATTCCCAATCATTCCTTATTTATGGTGATAAAACAGTCGAAACCTTTACGATATCGGCCTTCATTTAATTCCGTATCTTCATCAATCACAATGAAAGCATACTTATTTTTATTCCAACAAATAGAACAAATATCTTTGAATTGTGCATAGGACATGTCAGTATTGACATGATCATCATATATATGCTTCAAATTCATTTCATCCTGTCGAAAGAGGATGAGAAAATTAGTATTATCACGTACCAAATGTTTGGGTACATGAGCATACGTCTGACAGAGATAGAAGCTGTCTACATCTCTATGCCGCCCCATGCAGAAAAATGCTCGCATATTATCTTGCTTTTCACAAGCTACATCATCAAATATTATGATTGAATTCGGTCGTGCATCTTCAGGCTTAACGACTTCTTCATGATCGTTGAAGGGAAAATATCCCACTACTTTTGTTGATTCCAAGAGTTTTTTCAAAAGTTCATATTTCGGTTGATTCAGTGATTTAGAATAAACATAAACATTTTCAAATCGTAAACCGTTAGGATGCGTTATCAGAGCAAACAATGCATTTGTTTTGCCACAATTAGAAGGACCACAAATAACTGCGCGCACACTATTTGGGAGTAAGGGCCCATGTCTCTTCTTTTTTACATCTCTGTGTTGTAGAATTTCATCGAAATTCGGTACAGGTAGCTTTACATTTTGATTCTTGAACTCCATCCTGTTGACTGATTCTGAGTCAATAAATGCTGGACATTTATAGCACACAGGTCAGTTGTGTTGAAACCATTGTCATGCGCAAACGTAGGGCAGAACGTTCCGGACGAGGCTTCGTGAACAGTATTATAAATAAATTACCTGTGGAGCTGCACATACCGGGCTATCAGTATTGTGGTCCAGGCACAAAATTACAGAAGCGACTAGCGCGCGGTGATCCGGGGATAAATCTTCTTGATTCTGCTTGTAAAGAGCACGACATTGCATATTCTCAGAACAGAGAGAATCTATCTGCAAGACACGCAGCAGATAAAGTTTTGGAAGAAAAAGCTTTGAGCCGTATTGGAGCTAAGGATAGTACTTTCGGTGAAAAAGCAGCTGCTTGGGGTGTAGCAAAAACTATGAAAATTAAGAGGAAATTAGGTATGGGTGCAAAGAAGAAGAAGAACAAGATAGTGCCACAAAGAAGACAGAAGAGTGGAACAGGTGCTAAAAACAAAAAGAAGATTCCATTACGACGTATTACAGAAGCAGCAAAATCTTCTATTACTCCGGGAGCTGATGCTATCAAGTCAGCATTGAGAGGTGCTCGCGAAGCTGTGAAGAGTGCTGGTGGTAGGAAAAAGATTCGATTACCCCGTGTTCTTCCAGATCCCTCTAAGATTGGAGGAATTCTACCGGCCTTTCTCATCCCCATTTTTGCAGCACTAAGTGCAACTGGAGCACTAGCAGGTGGAGCAGCTGGTATAGCAAAAGCTGTGAATGATTCGAAAGCAAGTAAAGAGGCCCTTGACGAATCTAAGCGTCATAATAAAACTCTGGAGGCCATTGCGTTGGGCAAAGGTTTATATTTGAAACCGTATAAGAAAGGATTAGGACTTCATTTGAACCCAAAAAACTTCTGAAACTACCACACCGACCTCTCACTGATGCTGATTTACTGAAATATGCAGAAATTCTGGGTATTCCATATTTTCGAGGGGTTTACATGAGGAATGCTATACCAAAAAAGGGTCCTTGGAAGAATGAATGTGCTATTGTGAACCTCGATGATAAAGATGGTGCAGGCACGCATTGGGTAGCCTACAAAAAAACCAATCATAGAATCATTTATTTTGATAGCTTCGGTAATCTGCATCCACCACACGACCTCATGACGTATTTTGGTGCTGGTAGTGTAGTTACATATAATCATGAGAATTATCAAGATTATAATACAATCATATGTGGACACTTATGTCTAAAATTCCTAACCAATCGACTATAAAATCGACGATCAGCTTGCTGATCAAACCAGTTTAATAAGAACTATGATGGGTGACTCATTCACACTGTCAGTATCCGGCACATCCTCTATACTGGAGGCTTACTATTTCCCACCAATAGAGTTATCGTCTGAGAATTACAGTCTTGGATTTGTTGAATTACTCACATTCAATTCAATTCCCAACATTGATGAAGGGAATAATAAATTCTATTATTATCAGACGAAGTCGGGTACATTGGAAGCAAAGTCTATTACAATACCAACAGGAAACTATGAGATTGAGGATCTTGAAAAGTTCTTGCAAAAGGAGTTGTCTAAGGAGAATATATCTTTTAGTTTGAAGGCTGACAATAACACCTTAACAACTGAAATTCAATGCGACGAAGCAATAAATTTCGTCCCCAAGGATTCAATTGGTCCTATGCTAGGATTTAAGCCAGGCATTCTCGCTGCGCGACACTCCTATCGGTCAGATATGCCTGTTTCCATCATACATGTCAATTCACTCCGTGTTGAGTGCAACATTACCACAGGAGCATTCATTAATAGTAATCGAGTGCATACTATCCATGAATTCTTCCCCAGCGTACCACCAGGATATAAGATCATAGAAGTGCCTGCTCACATCATTTACCTTCCGGTTGTCGTGCAGTCAATAGATCATTTACAATTGAAAATTGTTGATCAGGACGGATATTTAGTTAATTTCCGAGGAGAAGTCATCACAATAAGGCTTCATATAAAGAGAACCTGAAACGTGAACATGGGTATTGTCTTCGACAGGAAACAGCCAAAAATTGGGCATAGTTATAAAAGTCAGTTACCATGCGGCAATTCAAACAGTTCTCGAGCATCTCGCAACGAGCTAACATTTCAGAACATCAAATTTCTCAAGAGTCTGGGTCTCAGTCTTCGTGGAAAAGGAAAAAAGTCGAAATAAAGTTTTGCTGTATAGCCCTACTTTGCTGTATACCATGGAAGAAATCTTAAGGATACAAAAACCGATTATTTTTGATGAATCTATTGCGCACTATGAAATCCACGCGCATCAACCGTTTGTGTCATCAACGTTCAACAGTAATGATGAAATCCGAATTGCTGTACAGCATCAAGATTTGTGTGTACTACCAAGCAAAAGTTCGTTGCACATTTGCGGTCGTCTAACGAAAATCGATAGTACCACACCTGCGGGGAGGACAAATTTTGTCAACAATGGAATTTGTCATTTATTTGAAGAAATTCGCTATGAGATAAACGCTGTTGAGATTGACAAATGTAAAAATGTTGGTCTCACAACACTCATGAAAAATTATGCATCCTCCAGTCTCATGCAAGCTCCAGCTATGGCAAATGCTGGTTGGGTTCTTCCCGATGCAAGATTCATCGATGATAATGGCTACTTCGATATTTCTATACCATTGCATATGATTCTGGGGTTCGCTGAGGATTATCGTCAGATTATCGTGAATGCCAAGCATGAACTGATTCTCACGCGATCTCACAGTGATACTAATGCAGTAATACGAGCAGCACCAGCAAAAAATGTGAGGGCAGAGGAATATAAAATTTCTCTCACGAAAATTGAATGGCTACTACCATATGTCAAGGTGGCGGATTCGCGAAAGGTTCATCTGTTAAATCTCATCGCTAAAGACACATCTATACCAATGAGCTTCCGAGCATGGGACTTGTATGAGTATCCATTGCTCCCGCGTACGTCCAAGCATGTTTGGGTGGTCAAGTGCTCTACACAATTGGAGAAACCACGCTATATCATTGTTGCATTCCAAACAAATAGAAAACATCAACTCACTGCCAATGCGAGTGAATTCGATCATTGTAAAATCAGAGATGTCAAACTATTTTTAAATTCACAAAGCTATCCATATGGCAATCTTAATCTTGATATTGATCATAATCAATTTGCATTATTATATGATATGTATATCAATTTTCAACCATCGTATTATGGTAAGGATTCCGAACCATGGTTAACTAAAGATGATTTCTTGCACAGAGCACCACTCATTGTAATTGATTGCTCAAAACAGAATGAATTTTTAAAATCTGGCCCCGTAGATATTCGACTAGAGTTTGAAGCATCCGAAGCATTCCCCAATAATACAGCAGCGTATTGTTTAATATTACATGATCGAATTATTGAATATAATCCACTTAGTGGTAATGTTAAGAAATTAATCTAGATGTAAACATGTAAAATGAATTTTTTAAGAATAAAAACAATTTTTTTAATGTGAAAAAATGAAGGTACACTGTATTTATCTCCATATCACATGGTTTTTGCTAAAGCCTCAAACATTATATCCAAATGGCTTTTAATATCATATAAATATTTGACAATGAATGAGAAGTGATAATTATCAACTGATCTCCACTGCCTCTCCATCATTTGTGTGTGTACCTCATGTTCCATTCGGATAATCAAATCACTGAATGCATCTCTGATCATTTCCTTTTTTTCATCTAGAAAAGTCTCCAGAGATGAATCTGTCTGATTCCTCATCTTTTTCCGATGTCTTCTTAGAGCATTGAAACTATTTTCAAGCTTTAATAAATCTTGCAGGAACTCCCATATTTTTTTTGGAGGATCTTCACCGAAGTATCTCGCAATGACGTCATCATAATTACAAAGATAGGGAGGAGTACTGCACAATATTCTCACTTCATACGGCGTCAAGTTGTACATAATGACCATTGACTTTTCGAATGATCAATCTAGTTTTATAATTCCATCCCCCACTCTTCCCCACCAGCACGTAAATTTCCTCATTACAGCACTCAAATTATAGCTGATGAATGTTCTTTCAAGGTCATAGATATGCCATCTATCTGTTCGAATCTATCCCCTTGCATCTATCCCCTCTCATCTATCCCCCCTCCATCTATCCCCTCGCCTCTCTCCCCTCGCATCACTTCCCTCCCCTCCCCTCCCCTACCACCCTCACACCCCTCCTCTCTGACCTCACCCCACCGCATCCACCTACAACCTACTCGCGGCCCTCCGGACGCGCTGTCCCAGAACCCCCCTTGAAATTGCCGCTGTCCCAGAACCCCCCTTATATAACTACTGCTGTAATACTCCGGGGAAAATCCCAAGCAATTTCCCAATATTTCGGGAAAAACCCGGAGGATTTTATTACAGGGTACTTCAGGTATCTTAAGTAATAAAGTGAGTGAGTAAGAAAATTCTAACGGAGGATTTCGGGTCTTGAGGGATTATAGCAGCTGTTGGGTTTTTCCCATGGTCTATTGTCAATGTTCATTTTTGAACTGAGTTTATTATTTTACTTTATTTTTAGTGAATTTAAAGCGAATGGTTGAAATTGAATTGAATTTCGCGGATAAAAATATGACGCGACCTCTGCAGCCAAGCCTCGCGACATAACAGTTCCTCCTGAAGTGAGTTTTACTTTCTTAAATTAAGTGAGAAAAAATCACTTGATTTAAGTGAGAAAACTCACTTGATTCAAGTGAATTTTACTTTCTTGAATTAAGAAAGAAAAAGTCACTTGATTCAAGTGAGAAAACTCACTTAAATCAAGTGAGTTTTCTCACTTGAATCAAGTGACTTTTCTCACTTGAATCAAGTGACTTTTCTCACTTAATTTAAGAAAGTAAAATTCACTTAAATCAAGTGAGTTTTCTCACTTAAATCAAGAGAGCATTTTTCTCTGTGTAGGGTGACTTTACTCGATTCCTCTCTTATAACTTAAATTTTTTGACAAAAAGATTCCGAGTTATAAAGGCGTATCTCCATTAATTTCTGAGATATTCTATTGGAAATGACCACAGACATAAGTTGAATTATCCTGTTTTACTTCTTTGTCACTGAATTAGGATTACCGAATTCTTAATCAATGAAGTTGATGGTGATTGATCTCTGGCGAATGCATTTTCCAATTTTCGCTTCTGGCTCTCATTTCTCTTTTGATCATCAGGATTCTGAGGCTTCAAAGGTGGAGTTTCTGCATCTATCTCTTTTAAATGTTTCTCCAATGACTCAATGGAAGCTGTGGAATTCAATAAATTTATATTTAGAATTATTGCAATAATGAACTAGATACATAAATCAGGAATATTTTCAACAACAAATGAGAAAAACATTGAATAGAATGAAAAAAATTAAGTGACTAAAATGTATTACACTATAAAAAATCCGAAATGAATTGTCACTTGGCATTCATGTATACGCTCAAAGTTTTGCAAAAACTCACATTCTGTACGAACTATTTTTTTTCCTAATCACAAAACATTTGGACCTGGTATTTGATATGCATACACGGAGGTATATTGCATAAAAACCTTCTCCTTGAAGCTGCTCTATTGAAATTAAATCCAAGAAGAAGCGAATGGAAAAATATTTCGATATTGAGAAGATAAAACAGGATAAGTAATTTTTGTGTTTTAATCTTCCCTTTCAAATATCATGGGGACTAAGCGAGATAAGACGATGTTCTTTGCATCTTCCTTTACCGGTAATTTGAAGAGCTAGAAAAAAGCATTCGGCGGAAATTGCTCTATCTTGTTTAGTTTCCGAAATATTACCGAAAAATTAATGAAAAAACTGGTACTGAAAAGGTAAAACTGAATGAGTCTATTTCCAGCGTTCATTTTTTGAGCATATCTCAGATATGTCCTTCGTCAAAGGACTTCAAAATTCAAGTCAAGGGTCTTCAAAATTTTTATAGCTCTTAGAACCCTCTGCGAGAATAGATTGAAGTGAAAGAAGTGTATCGCCATTATTTACTAATATGTTCCCGAAGAGCAACAGAAATAATGTTGAAGAGGTAAAACCGGACTAGCCTGTTCTCGCTCTTTTTTTTTGAAATGTTACGAAAACTAAGAGAGATAGCGAAAAATTTGTGGATACTTTTTTATAGCTCTGATTTTTCTGCACATAATAGATTTCATTAAAAATGTCACTATCCAGGTTAATTTGTGAGATATTACTAATGAATAAACCACAGAAAAAAACGACTCATCCTGTTTTACCTCTCCACTACTGATTCATTGACAACTTTTTTTTATCTCACTCGACTCTCCTCTTTCATCCTTTGTTTATAAGTACCGTTAATCTAGTAGTGAAGAGGTAAAATAGGATGAGTAGATTTTTTAAAATAAAAACGAAACAACCAAATGATTTTCATACTCACATGATACCATGATTACTTGAGCGTCGTAGCACTTCCATCCCCCCTTTGGCTGCTTCTCCTTTTTGCTTTCACGCCACTCAACTACGTACGAAATGTCATCATCTTCACGATCGACATTGAAGTTCTCATGGTCAAAATCACGTATCCATTCCACAGGAACACCGGGCGTACATTGACCGTTATGCTTTTCACCAATCCATTTAAGTAACGCAAATTTCTTTTTCTCTTTAACCATCTTCTTCATCCGCAGAATCAGTTAAATCATTTTATAATTCAGCTACCACTAACACAATGACAGTCAAATGTTCATTTATTTTTCAGAACTCTGAAGAGAACAAGCTTTCAATTGAATTACGCACTTCAGTTGCTAAGCTGATGTGTATAATGCAATTAATAAGTTTGTAATTTAAAATGCAATTAATTTGAACTATGAAACAAGTCAAAAAAATCTCATTGAAGAAAAAAAGAGGACCATATGAATTGTATAATACTTTCGGTTCTGAAAAAGTTATCCCTAAGAGCACGTTGAATGATTGGAAACGTAGACAGTAAGTATCAAATTCATGTACTCTGAACCCTCAAAAAATAGTTCGTCGGTAATTGCGATGACGTACTTATCAATGAAAAAAAATATACATTATTAGTTCAATAGTGAAGAAGTCCAACCAGTGACTTTTGCGTGGAGACCTTCATTGTAGGAAAAAATCAGAGCGACAAAAAATGGTTCTACAAACATTTCGCTACCTCATTCGGTTTATGAGATATTTTTTTTTTAAGAAGAGCGAGGACAATAGATTCAACGACACTACTGGATGTATAGAAGTACCTTCAATAAATGCATTGAATTCTATAAGTAATGTTATTTTCTTCAAGTGTCATTGTAATTACGTACACGTAATTTAAGATATATTCAGAGGGCATGTCATACACATCCAAAAGGCACTTCTGTACCTCTAGTCATAACGTACAACTCAATCTGTTTTACCTAGTCATTACGATGTCTGCCGTTTTCTTGAGGATATCTTGGGAAATAATGGAGATACGCTTTTTTTATCTAAGCTCATTTCTGTAGAGCATTTCAAAAGCTACAGCAGTGTTATGATCCGAAAAGAGTGAATTTATATTATTCTTCAAGATGATTCTCAAAGAATGAACGAGGAACACTCATTAAGTTTCACCTCTCCACTATCAGTTTCGTGGTTAGGTTTTTTGCAATATCTGGAAAACTGAGCAAAATACAGCAATTTTGCTTGAATCCTTTTTTGTAGCTCTCAAAATTATCTACGAGAAAGGGTCCAAACGAAATAGTTTTATCCAGTTTAGTTTCCGAGATATTAAAGAAAATGTTCGGGAAAAATAAAATTTTGCTGCTTTACTTCATCACTGCTGAATTAATATTATTTTTTCACCACGTTCTGTGTAGATATATCGGAAAATGATGGTATACACTTTTCTCACTTCAGTCCATTCTCGTAGAAAATTCCAAGGGCTACGAAAATGGATGAAGACAAGATTAAATTCTAATAGCAATATCAGATATTTATAACATGGCGTGATCGCTTCACTAGGTATGAAGATACACTTCAAAGAGATATTCTAGTATCCCTGAATTATTCTCTTCTGGAATTGAAGGAAATGATCGAGAATTATGAAAATCATATGACTGATCAAAACGATGCTGCCGATCTTCAACAAGTTCAATGCGGGGCTGTGAATGATTCAATTCTCGAAGTAAGATTTTATGCTCTTCAAGTTTTTCCTATAGGGGAAGGTGGGGTAAAATGGACACGTATTACTTTTGGTATTTCATACTATGAAAATGACTTGAAATCATCAATAGAAATATTAGAGATAGGTTTTTCCTTCATTCTAGTGGAAAACTGGAAAAATTTACTATGGAAATTATGTGTCGGAGGTTATTTCCTTGGATTTTTCAAAAATTTCATTTTTTCACTCAAAATCTGGAGGTGAAACTCTTCTATTTTTTGACCATTTCATTTTTTCGGGAATTGGCCGTAGCGACCTAGAGTTGATCATATATAAAAGGTGAGCTCATTTCCCATCGATTTATATGGTTAATAAGAAAAACTATCAATTTCTCAAGCACTCAAGGGGTAAGAACTGATTTTTAGACAATGATCTATAAGTCTTGGAGAAATTGAAAAAAAAAATTCACCGATGGAAAATGAACTCACCTTTCATATGAGATGAGCCCCACAAGTCGTCACGGCCAATAGAACTGGAAATATCACGGAGAGAGTAAGCATTTCGATTTTCGAAACTTGCAAAACTTCCCAAAAACGTACAATTTTTAAAATAAAGTACGGAGATCATTTTGACAGATGTTTTTCATCTAAAATTTTCAGCCTACCAATGGAATTATCCGAAAAAGTCTATCTTGCACCGTTCCAATTGAAATGTCCTTTTTACCCATCTCCTCCAATGGATATATCAGTAACGTAGAGGTGAAATAGGATACGTTGACTTTCCCTCCCATCGTTTTTGAAGAATATTTCGAAAACGAATGAAGATACGCTTTTTCCCTCCTATTGCATTTTTTAGAGGATTTCATAAGTGACAAAAACGGTATATAGAAAGAGAGCATATCTTCAGTAGTTAGTGAAACATTCAAGGAAAATTGTTGGTAGAGAAAATCGACTCATCTAGTCTTAGCTTTTTGCTACTGAATATTTTAAGTTATAAAATGGGAATTATAATTTCATATTCTTATTTTGAAGGAAGTCGACAAGTCTAACCAGAGGGCTGAAGAAAGTAGTAATCAAGGATTGAGAATTGGATCTTATCATCAAGCGATTGATAAATATAAAAATATCGCGATCGACACTTTGATTAATAATCTGATAGCGATGTGTATTAAATGGAGACGTAACACCTCATGTACAACTAGTTTAGATATATTGAAGGCTATTAATGTTTCATCCAAAACGCAAAACCTCAGAAGTTCACTATATTTTTGGAAAATCATTATTGATAAATACTCAGAGAAAGTTTTAAAACACTATATTTGTATTAATTGTGGCAACTATCTTGGTTCTCCAACTGATGAATATCAGTGTCCTAAGTGTTCGTGGAAAATTGATTATAAATTGGACCATGGCTATTTTTTGTATTTATCTCTAGAATACCAATTAATAGAAATTTTTGAATCAACAGATGCTCATAACTTGTATATACACCATCGTGAAAAAATATGTAGGTCTGCAATTGAAGATATATATGATGGAAAACTTTACAAATCGATATTTTCTCAAAAAGAAAGTACAATATCAATCAATTTCAGTATAGACGGAGTACCAATATTCAATAGTTCTAATTCTTCTGTGTATCCGGTATTATGTACTATTAATGAATTAAATCCCGTAGAGCGACGGAATCGAATTCTACTCTCGAGTGTATGGTTTGGGTCTGGAAAGCCGAAAGATATGAATGAGTATCTCAAACCTTTCGTTGCTGAGGCACAAAAACTATATACCGATGGTTTTACCTATGCATACATAGGTGATAGATACAATAAAAAAGTTGTATTACTCATGGGCATTTGCGATGCCGTTGCTTGTCCACTAGTGCGTTGTTGCAAGCAATTTAACGGTGAATACGGGTGTGGGCTGTGTCTTCATCCAGGGGTATCCGTGGTAAAAGGTGAAGGCCACGCTAGGGTATATCCCATAGTTGATAACAATGCATATGGTCAAGGTTTAAGAACTCATTCACAAACAATCAAACATGCCGAAGAAGCAGTAGAAAAAAAGAAGAAGGGAATAAAAAGAAAATCGATTCTGATGAATTTACCACATTTCAATATCATCAATGGCTTAGATGTAGAGTGGATGCGCTCTGTTGGCTTAGGCGTTGTCAGACAATTCGTAAATTTGTGGTTTGATAAAGTAAATTCTCAAGAAAAATTTTACTTTGGAAGAGTGCTGGATGCTGTCGATATTCATTTTACTTCATTACTTCCAACGTCAGATTTTTCAAGAACCCCAAGATCTTTGAAGGATCGGGCACATTTCAAAGCTAACGAATGGGTTTCATTTCTCTTGGCATATAGTGTTCCAGTTCTTAAAGTACATTTCCCAAACAAATATGTTAAACACTGGGCTTCATTAGTCGATGGAGTATCAATTCTAGTTCAGGAATCAATCCTTCCTTCAGAGATAGTTTATGCTCACCACTGTTTGATAGAATTTGTTACTGGTGTTGAAACTCTATATGGCGAGAAACATGTGGGTTATAACATTCATCAGCTAACTCATCTAGCAAAAAGCGTTGAAAATTGGGGACCTCTGAGAACTCATAGTGCCTTCATGTATGAAGATTACAACCAAATTATAAAAGCTCATGTTCACAGCGCTAGTGGTGTTTCTGCACAAATTTCCGATTCTTTCAGACTAAAATGTGCCATCGATAGACTTATAATCGTATGTGAAAATGATTTAAGTGACCAACAAAAGAGTTTAGTTGATGCTTTACTCGGCAAGAAATCTGAGCAGAAATCACATTTAAAAATATCCAATTGTTGTATCTTAGATACACCAACTATATTCGAAAAATTATCTGAATCCTATTATTTGGCTGTACGAAGATCGGGCTTAACATTAAACGTGGAAAGAACTTTTTTCATTTATAATCGGTGCATAATAAATAAGAAAATTTTCAAAAGTAAATGTTATACGCGGGAAAAGAAACGAGCAAACTACTATGTACTATTGAAAAGCGGTGAGGTCTTTGAGATCTTTAAGTTTCTAGGAATTAAAACTGATACAAATGAGTACGCTTTTGCGATTGGCTATTATTGGGAATTAAATGATGAACCGATGATCAAAAACAGAAAATTAAAACATTTGATTCCACTGAAAAGAAAAATTAAAAGTTTGGAAGCTGTTCAAACTGAATCAATTAAAAGTAAAATAATGGTCTTCCAAATGATTGAACCGAGAGTGTGCGTTGCTTATGTTCATTCATGTGATTTTGAATTGTCAATTTAATATCCATACATATATGTATATATATAATGTAAATTCATGACAAATAAAATTAAAATTATATTTACCCAATGATATACATATATATTTTTTATATTTCAATAAAATTTGAATAATACTTGCAGTCTTACCTTAATACTAAAAATCATTCTCTAATGATGCTTGAATGTTTCAATAATCTCTAGAACGATGACTGGATAATTCTAAGGCCACTCTAATTTGATTCTTCCTGAGAAGAAACAAGAAAATAACCGATATGTCGAACGTTGTCACGATTAATGTGTCACAATTATTACTTCCATTTCTGTCGAGTATTTCATCTCCATTCAACCAACAGGAATTGTTGTGATTGTAGCGATCACTGAAAACTCGCCTCAAGACATTGCCATGCGTTTGAATTGTGTAATTTTTTTCCAATTTTTGCGCATTCCATTGTGCGATCGTTTCAGCATTGGAGAAGAGAGGATAATCAAACTTGAGAATAATTTCTTCTCATTAGGTATTGCGTTACGGCGGTAATTATGCATTGAACGTTTGAATTTTCAGCCCATGAAGAGGACTACGTAGCTCTAGTAATGTTTCAGATAATATCATGACCATGCCTGAATTACACTCATAAAATCCCAAAAGATACTCTCATAATACTGAGCTGATGTAATGATAAATCCATAATAAGAATGGTGGAGAAAATATTTCAAAAATAGAAATATATATTTCAAAAATATATAAGTCATTCATTGACGTCCATACAATATATTTTATAATATAAAGTGGGTTTATAATATAAAATATATTATGAACCATATATTATATGATATATGGTAATCATACAATCTATAATGTATAACCAACGTATAATCATTTATATATAACGATAAATATAAAAGAGTATATGATACTCGATGTATGACTCAATATATCATAAAAACATACCATTATATTATATGTTGAAAATATATTCATACTTATACATAATTTCGGCACTATATATGGCCACATATTTCCATATACACCCAGCAAAAAAATTAAGGGAACGATAAATTTTGTCAGTTTTTTGCTTGATTTTCAAATGGCTGTAACTTCGCCAAAAATGATCGTATCAGAATGAAAAAAAAATCGTTGGAAAGCTTGAAGTCTCTACTCTTGAAATCTTGAGATGAAAATTTTTTATGACCATTTGTTATAACGAGATAAGAGAGTTGAAGTTTCTTTAGTTTAATGTGTGCTGGGACACCCCCTAAATTTTCAAGCCAATCGGTTCAACCGTTTTTTTTCCCGAACGAACAAAGTTTCCGCAAAAATTAAAGGAACACTTTTTTGTGCTCTAAACACCAATTAATGATGATTAGGGCCGAAAATGTTTTTTTATCCGTTATTTTTCCGTGATTTTTCGTGCAAAATTTGTTGAATTCCATCGAAAAATGAGAACAATGAAAAATGAAGAAAAATCAATAAAAAAAATCAAAAAAACAATTTTTTTAAACGAAAAAAAATCGAAAAAAAAATTGTTTGAAAAAATCTGCTGAGTCACTATCTCTCCAAATCAAATGCGATTCCGGTGTTTTTTTTTCATTTTTCAAATTTTTTTCCGAGTTTTCTACTGGTTTTTTGAGAACAAAAATTCATTTTTCCATTGATTTTCAAACGAAGAGAAAATTTCTAATTTTCCCTTGATTAAAAAAAAAATTGAATTTTTTATTGATTAAAAAAAAAAAATCGAATTTTTTATTGATTAATGGAAAACAAAATTTCAATTTTTTTATTGTTTTTTTGTTTTTTTCATTGTTCTCATTTTTCGATGAAATTCAACAAATTTTGCACGAAAAATCACGGAAAAATAATGGAGAAAAAACATTTTCGGCCCTAATCATCATTAATTGGTGTTTACACACAAAAAAGTGTTCCTTTAATTTTTGATGAAACTTTGTTCGTTCGGGAAAAAAAAACGGTCGAACCGATTGGCTTGAAAATTTAGGGGGTGTTCCAGCACACATTGAACTAAAGAAAAACGTTGAAACATTTTCAATTTTCGCAAAATTCGCAAAATGCAGGGCAATTTTCAAAAAAGGAAAAAAACGCAATTTTTTGGTACTTTTTCGAACCAATTTTAAAATTGGAAGAAAATTTTTTTTCAATCAAACAGTGCAAGAATCTTACAGGAAATTTATTCAAGTTTACGAATCTCATCATCCGCTCGCTGTGCGATCAGTAGTTCCTGAGATATCGACGATTAAAGACAAAAGGGTGTTTTTTGATTCAATCGACAATATCTCAGCAACAAAGGGTCGTAGAGAAAAAAAAAAAAGAAATTGAAGCTGAAAGACCAGGCTACATGATCCCCATAAGGGTTGAGTCGAGAAATTTTTTTTGAAGTCCGTGGAACAAGTTGAAAAAATGAAAAAAAAAAAAAAAAAAATTTTCCACTTTCAACTCTCCTATCTCGTTATAACAAATGGTCATAAAAAATTTTCATCTCAAGATTTCAAGAGTAGAGACTTCAAGCTTTCCAACTATTTCTCTTTCATTCTGATACAATCATTTTTGGCGAAGTTACAGCCATTTGAAAATCAAGCAAAAAACTGACAAAATTTACCGTTCCCTTAATTTTTTTGCTGGGTGTATGTTTTAATATATTTTTCCAATATATCGTTTTTGTGTACGGGTCGTTTTGAACGAACATTTTTTTTTCCCTCCCATAGCGGAATATTGTTCTACATACCGAAAACAAAATTCCTTCAAAATTTGAGCCCTTAATTTTACTTCTAAGTACTTCCTTTTTATCTTGAACATTTTCTATTTAAAATACATAGGAAATTTGGAACTTGTTTTTCAATTTCGGTAAAATGTCACTCTGACCGCAAAACGGTCAGAGTGACAAAAAAAATGAATGGAATCTTTGTTGTAGGAAATTTCATTTTCTACAAAAAAGGTTTCATACGTTGAAGCGATAAAATGCACGGTTCAAAAGATATAGAGCATTTTAGAAGCTAATTTGCCGAATATTGATGAATGAGCTCATTTTTGCTTCCGAATGGAGGCATTGTAAACGCGATTTTTTTCGATTTCGAGATTTCATCGGAATATGACTCAGAATGATCCAAAACGTCGAGAAATGACATTTTTAAAAAATGTCTGTATGTGTGTGTGTGTGTGTGTGTGAATGTGTGACAGATATCAGCTCATTGCTCAGCAACGGTAATACGTAGTGAGCTGAAAATTTAACAGTACTTTCCCTCCCCATGCAAATTGCTGTCAGTGAAATTTGAGCGAAATCGGTTGAGTACTTTTCGAGAAAACTCAAATTTTTGAAAAATCGTTTTTTCGTTTTTTCTCCGCGAAAAATTGATTCACAGCCCCCACACTCAGCGATGGAATACATCTCATTTGAACACACAATTTTCACTCGGGGTAAATTTCGCTCAGATTTCTCGTTTGCAGATAATTTCAATTACAGTGTTTTTCATCCTGAATTTACTATACACGATAGCTCAAAAACTATTTGAGTTAGAGACTTCGAATTTCGCCAGTTTGTGCATCTAAGGAGTGAAAAGTTTGGTATTGAAATTGGGCGAAATCGCTCCAGTAGTTTCTGAGATATTGGCCAAAACCCATTTTATGAAAAGAGGTTATATCTCGAAAACTATCCAAGCGATTACATCCAAGTTCAGCTTAAAAGATTCATCTCAATGAGCCCCACAAATGGTGATAATTTCAGATTTTTCAGAAGAAGTCTCTTGTAAGGATGTTCGATAAATTAGTTTTTTCAAAAATCACGGTTTTTCTTAGCTTTCTCCCTAAGAACACTACTATTTTTCATTTCACCATTCGAAAGTAGACGATTTTTTCTACAAAATGAGTACCTTTTCATCCCGACGATAATCAGAAAGAATAGAAATCCTATTTGGAACCCGAACGTCAATTTTTGTGTTCCATCATAGGATCTGAATTTTCATCTAATATTGAACTTTTATGTACCATGTGATATTATTGCAATTTAATCGATTATTCTGAGCTGAGATTCGTAGGGATCTATAAGTACGTATTTCTTGCGAGAATAATGTTATTTTTTGAGCGATTGAAAAGATATTCATTTTTATAGAGATTCGATTGATTATGGGTAAAATCCCATTCGGAAGCATTTTGCCAATCGAATTGGCACAATATTAAATGTCACACAAAGAGTGGGGTTTGCAAATAACGCACAAAGGGTGGAACTCCTGCTTGTATGTTCTTCAAATTACTTTTGTGGTTATTCCTCTTCCATAAATTCCATTCCGACCATAATATATGATTTAACATGAAAAAAATTCTTCAAAAGCAAGCTACTAATTTAATTTTCAACAGCAAGCCATCAATGAAAGCGTGATTTTTCCATTATTAGTCTAGCAATAGATATAATAATTTCAAATAATATTGACTGACAGTATTTGATTTCATCGACCGTGTATTTATTATTATTATTTCCGTGACATCACTTTAACGCGCTATTTTGGTCATATATAGGCTACAGTTCGTTCATGAGAATTTCCATCTGAACTTAAGGGACTTCATCGGGTAACTGAAATAATAGACCAATAATTATCAAAAAAGAGGGTGCGTGGAACTCTGTATAGGTAGAAGAAATTATACTTCCTTAGCATGAGCGGGAATTCATTTTATCATATATTTAAGGAAGTTCATCTGGTACCGATGGAATTAGTAAGAAAAATCACTACGACTAACGTAATCGGCCCGATGACTAGCGTAGTCATAACCTTTACAGCTGATATATACTAGGAATGCTTCCTCAGCAATCATATTTTTTATGGTAAAAAGACGAATTTACAGTAATAATTTTTTTGAAGATCAAGTAGAAAAGGGTCAATTCATGACATTTTCAGTTACTTTTGTATAACTTGATGTGCAAGCGTAGTATACATTGCGTAATTCGGAAAGCATTCATATTATTTTCAAAAAGCGCACGGTTCTGACGTTACTGTCATGCGAGTGAGATGGAGGTTAAACTCCAGAAAATCAGTATTTTTCGAGACAAATTAATTTATTCTAAAATCACCAAGTATCTAATGTATGTGAGAAAGCTCTCAAATTGTTCTTTCATTTATGTATCCATTATGGAAGTTTCCCCTCTGAAAACCTGTTAATTACCACAAATTTCATGTTTCTAGACGAAAACCTATGGGTTTCATAGTGGACCGTGTTAATTGAAAAAATCTTCATTCATCAATTTCTTCCGAACTAGATATCCGAGAAGTTTGAAATTTTAACAGGTGACTTTTCATATTTTCAGAAGTATATGCAAATTTTTCCATAATTATTGGTCTATTAATTCAGTTACCGGATGAACTCCCTTAAGGAACGTATCGAAAATTGGAAAATGAGTGACGGAAAATAACTACAATTGATGGAATTTAACACAGTCTGTAAAATCTAGAAGGTAAATATTCTCTAGATTGGTAAGGAAAAATAAATCTATTTATTCTTTGATTCAATTTAAATTCCACTAATTGTAGTTATTTTCCGTCACTCATTGCCCAATTTTAGATACGTTCCTTAAATACACGATAAAATGAATTCCCGCTCATGCTAAAGAAGTATAACTTCTTCCGCGTGTACAGAGTTCCCCGCACCCTCTTTTTTAATAATATTTTCAATTATTATTCAATACAAACACTCATTAATAAAACTCGTTAATTCTCAATGGAGACAAACACACGTGAAAATACTATACGCTGCTTCGATCTCTATCCCCACTACTACGCTGGTAACATCGTACTGGTCAATGGAGTAACTTCGGAAATATTCGGCTCTTGTGCTAAAACATGTAAATTTCAGCTTCGGGTCGAGTTCGGAGGTTACCTCTTTGGCTAGTCCGACAGTTGTTTGGGCCCCTTAGGAGAGAAGTACGCCGATGTACAGCATAGTCGTTCCACGCACGTTTGCAGCTACATTCATCCTGTGAAATTTCTGACTCGGTGTGCGCGCGCACTTCGTTTCACTCAGAAATTCCACTCTCATCGGATTTGTGTAACGCGCCTAAAGAAGTATAACTTCAAAAAATTTGAATATGCTTCTGAAAATCTGAAAAGTCACCTGTTAAAATTTCAAACTCTTCGGATATCTTGTTCGGGAGAAATTAATAAATAGATTTTTCAATTAACATGGTCGCTTAGATTGATTAAGACGCTACATTAGATTAAAGACATTAGATTAAAGACGCCACAAAATCAAATACCATTTATCGTGCAAATTAATTTGATAATTTTTTTTGGAAACATTAATTTTGTTGAAATAATTTTTGGAACTCTCGTGCTCGTTTCTCGGAAAAAAAAATATATTTTTTTTAGAAAGGTATTTTTTTTTTGTTTGGATAGAATGTCGCGAATTGAAAAATTCAATTAACGGAAATATTTAGCGTTATGGCCAAAGCTGATTAATTGAAAGTCATTGTTGAATTTTAGTCTCGCGATTTTTGAAAATCTTTGAATTTTGTTTTTAATTTTTTTCATTCAATATTTTAAGAAATTTTGTTTAATAAATTAATTTTTTTTTATTTCATGAAATTAATTTAATTAATTTCATTGTTGACATATCATCGTGGCGACAATTACATCTAGGGAAATTGTCACTAGGGGCACTAGACTAGGAACACTAGTTACTTTCATTTCGTTGCGAAAGATGACTGTAGGTGACAGCAACATTAATTTCTTATGAATTTAAATTCGATTGTAATTCTTTGAATATATTTTTTTTATTGATGACTTTATTATGCGTTGACGATTAATTAATAAATTAATCAATTTGTTAATTAATTAAATTCTTTTATTTTATTAATTTGATTTTAAATTTGGTTTCAAAGAATTTGTTTATAATTAATTGTTTATTTATTTTGAATTGTTTTATTTGTTTAGAAATTTATATTATTTTATTTATTGTGCTGCGCACTCGCTGATGTAACGCAAGGGGCTCAATAATTTATAATTAATATTTTTTATATAAAAATTTTTATTTTATCCCCTAAATTGTTCTGTTTGGAATTATTTACACTCCTTATTCAAACCCACAACAGCGACCCCGAGGGAGAAACTGAACTAGTTCGTACTGAATAAGGGAGTATTTGAGTTTGTGGTTAATTTATTTGAATTTTTGATTTTGTTGTTATGGTTTAGATCAATTTAAAATTGATCGGATGTTGAGATACATCGTGGCGCCCATTTTGAGTTTGTTTTTGATTGAATTTTGTTTTGGCTATTGAGTGCTTTTCAAGCGTGCTTAATTGCTGAGCTTACCGTTAGGATCAGGAATTACGTCACAATATATGTATTAGGGTGTCCCAAAAAAAACGAATAGTTTTTTTTCCCGAATCTCTTACGAAAATGTGGTAGTTTATCACGTTTTGAGAGACCAGTGCAAAGCACAACTCAAAAAAAAAATTTTGAGAGGTCACTCAAAATTTTTAAAAAATTCTGAAATCGTCGAAAATCTATTTTTTTTCTCTCCCTATTTTATTTCTCTTGTTATTCGACTATTTGCTACCATACAAAAGATTAGGATCCTGAAATTTTCAAGTCCATATGTTCATATTTAAAGGTCGCTCAAGATTTTTTAAAGTTTCCAAGTAGAGTACCTTAGACCTTTTCGAGCGACCTCTGAACATGAATAATAAGGACTGTTCTATTTTTTTTCTTGAAGTTGATATAGTAAAAAATAGATATAGGGCTAGAGAGATACAACAAAAAAATTTCGAGTCGATTTTCACTGTTAAAATGTAATTTATTACTATATTAGACAACGAGTGCGGGAAGCGCCGTATTACCCACGAGCACGGTTCGAGTGGGTAAAGCGCCCCGCACGAGTGGTCATACAATTTTATATTCCTCACATGCGGTGTGAAATGGCGCTTGACCTTACTCTTTAGAGGTTGACAAGTGCTGTTTTGATCCATTGAAACGTCTTACTCATCGTGTTCGATGAATGAGATCTTTGGCGTGTATAAAGACTATTACCCATGCTGGAGTGTGTGGTGATGACATTACCCACGCCGCAGGCGTGGGTAATGACATTACCGCACGCTTCAGCGTGGATAATGGGCTTTATCCACGCTAAAAGTCTCATTCGTCGAACACGGTGGGTAAGACGTTTCAGTGGATAAAACAGCGCTTGTTAACCTCTAAAGAGCAAGGTAAAGCGCCATTTAACCCGCGTGAGTGATATGAAATTTTTTATTTTCCTTCAAATCTATTCAATTTCCACTATTAACAATGTTTATGATACTTTTATCAATTTTGGAGACAACAAACATTAGTCTTTAACATATATATTTGGCGATGTTTAGGAATTCTATTAATTGATTTTATTTTTTGATTTCATCGAATCATCCTATTAAACTCTCTTTTGTAGTGCTCGGAAACATTTTCCTATTTTCTTCCACAACTTGCAGTGGGAATTGTTTCGGTTTTTCATCAGTCACACTGTCAGAAAATGATTGAATTAATGAAATGTAGACCCTCAACGATCTTGACTCCTTCCAAATAACTTTCGTTTGATTTCCACAAACGCAGATGTATTTTTAAAAAAGATTAATCAACTTTTAACGCTTCAAAAAAAAATCTAGTATTTCCAGTGATGAAATCACTAATGTCCTTGTCCATTACAGTAGATAGATCAACAGTTGCTCGGTTTTCGACCGATTGTTTTGGTGATTTTTTATCTAAAGCTGATACCATTTTCATTTTAGTGGTCACAGGGATCTGGTCATCGAAGAAAGACAATCCGATTAAATGTTCACTCAAGTACCAAAGATGACCAGAGAAGGCCTCCAATGTAGCCACTGCGACAGATTTATCTTGATTTTCATAATTTACTAAGGCTTTCAGCATTTGCAAATCATGAAGTGATGCCGATATTGCGTTAGGAGAAAGAAACCAAGCTTTTAAATAAATTTGTATCACAAATTTGTTCAATTTTTCAAGTCCTGAGAGTTTTCTTGCTGACAATTTGAGTTGATTACGGAAAAAGTATATTTTCAGACAATAAACAATTTTTGCCATCCATCTTGCTCTGTGATAAGCTCCTGGCATATTGATCCTTATCGTTTGATTGTTATGATCAGTCGTCTTCCCGAGATAAATCAATGATAATTTTAAAAATTCTTGGTAGTCATCACGTGGTTGTTTAGACTTCAGCTGATTAATAATAAACATCGCAGTATCAGAACCATCATCAACTTCTCCACTTACAAAGTTATTTGTAGTTAGATTTTTCCACTCATTCCTGAAACGTTCGAACAGCTTGATATTGGGACCACTGACTGCTGGTTCCAGCAGCAATGCAAACATCGCAGTTAGAATCAACTCCAGAAAATGATGTCTGCACGCAAGATGTAGTAATTTTTTCCCAAGTTTTTTCTCAAGCAAAGTGCAAGCTCCATTTTGATTGCCAGTATTACTTGCAGTTGTATCAAATCCAATCGACGTGACATTAGTTTCAAGATTCCATTTTTTATCTCTTCATAGACACCATCTGCTACCTTAGTCCTGTTGAGTGATTAACTATCGCAACACCAAGTACTTTTGAGATACCTTGACCTGATACTATCACAGCCAATCGATCTTCTGATTCAGTAGACTTATAGCCTTTCAATATTTTTGTATCCCAATGGACAGTCAGAGGCACTGTTGGATTAAAAGAAGATTTTATCTTTGCTGCTTGCTCAGCTCGGTGTTTTTGTCTTGTAGGTCTGATAGTTTCTCTGCTTACAGCGACATCCGAAACTTTATGGCCTAAAGCTGCAGAAGTTGCCGACATTAAAAGTAAGCCATACCGATTAGATGTTTTGGTACGATCTAACATTGCTGACATTTCCGGAGAAATCTTGATTTTTCTTTTTTTTTTAGGAGGTGAAGCATACAATTCGTGTGAAGATGTGCTTGTTACTGATAAATTACTTTTTTGAGAAAGAGGCTTATTTAATGCATCATCATCTTCCGAACTTTTTGACGTTGATGTAGAAGAAACTGAGTTGTCAGCTTGGGTATTTGGTGCTAAGTATTCGAGAGAAATATCAAATGAGTCTTCAAGTGACTCTGAAAATTCATCTTCATTATGCTTCTGAGTCTTAGATGATCTTAAGCGGTTTTTTTCAAGCTTTTCTAAGCAGTGAATAATTCATTTACTTTTTCTTTGATGTGGAAATCTTCAATTACGTTGATATTATCAGAAATATTCAAAACTGCTTTTGTTGTCCTATTTAAACTTTCAGTTACAGTTTGCTTATGCTCATAGTGATAATAAAGAAAAAAAACTCAGTACTGAACGTTTTGCTGGTGGTCTGGAGTAAGTCAATTGAGTTTCATACTTTCCTAGCAACCATTCATCAGGTTTCAATGCTTCTGATCTCAATCCTTGACAAGAGCTCATCTTAAAACTCTAAAAATAAGAGCATATGAGTTGATTTATTATGAATTATTACAATAATTGTTAAATTAATGAAGTAAATTAATTTAAAATGAAACTCTAAAACATTGATGATATTTTTTAGCGTACACAGTTTCGATACCCCACTATAAATTTCGAGGTTATAAAAATGTGACAATATAAGACATGTTTTTTAAATGAATCAACTACTTACCTTCAAGACGGTTTATGACGATAATGAAAAAACTTAATTTCTGATTTTATAATTAGTTAATAAGTTGTTAGTAGCTTCACTCATTTGATTACATGTTAATCTTATGACACGCTACAATAGAGGACGACGATAAATGAAAACGACACTAGAAGTGAAAGATGAAAACAACACTTGAACTGAAAGACAAGTAATACGAAACTAGCGCGAATAACGCCATTAAATGAAACTAATAATATTTCTGAATATATGTTGATAATTGATTTTTGTTGTTTCTGAAATTGATGAAAATGACATAAAAATTGTTACTCTTGAAAATTAAATAAATTCAGAGGAAAATAAAAAATTATGAATTTTTGTCAATTGCATTATAACAGTGAACATTATCTCGAAATTTTTTGATGAATTTTTGAAAAGGTCTCAGGTACTCTACTTGGAAACTTCAAAAAATCTTGAGCGACCTTCAAATATCAAAATATGGACTTGAAAATTTCAGGATCCTAATCTTTTTTATGGTAGCAAATAGTGAAATAATGAGGTAAATAAAATAGGGAGAGAAAAAAATCGATTTTCGACGATTTCAGAATTTTTTAAAAATCTTGAGCGACCTCTCAAAATTTTTTTTTTGAGTTGTGCTTTGCAGTGGTCTCTCAAAACGTGATAAACTACCATATTTTCGTAAGAGATTCGGGAAAAAAACATCGTTTTTTTCGGGTCACCCTAATATAGATATACTAAATACATGGCAAAATTCAGAAATCAATAACTTTTATGATCATTAACATTAAGGAATAAATGCCATTTGTAAAATCATTAAATAATTCAAACTTGAAGTTCATAAAAGAAAATCAAAGAAAAGCCAAAATTTATGCAAAACAGCTTTCGGACTTTAATTAACAATTGAATAACAACAAAAGTTACTAACTTAAAAAGATGAATCGAAGTTTGAAAAATACATAAAAATAGTCTCTTCCAGACGCAATTGACTTTATATCTTTAAAGCAATTATGTTACAAGTTATTAACAATTAGAACTTTCAAAGTCATCCAACTTTAAATAGGTATAACGGCGAAACTGTAAAAGTTAGAGGAACGAATCCAGCCCTAAAAATCATGAAATTTGACGGCCTTTCAAATGTATCATAGAACGATTCCGAATATTGTTGATTAAAAAAGTTATTAGTAATCTAATGTTTATAAAAAAAATGATGGGAAACTTTTGGCACTGAAATTCGTTCATTTAGCCTAAAATAAGCTCAAATACGGAAAATCGTTGATTTCGCCCGCTTCTAAGTGGATTTGCCAAAATTTGTTTATAAGGTACACATCAGGATGAAAAAAGGAAGCCATTTTCCGAAGAGTGAAAAATCTACTTTGAAAATGTTTAAAATCATATGAAACAATATATCAATATGTCAAAAATAAGGTTATATATGAGAAAACAACAATATTGTATTCTTAATGTAATAATCTTTATTGCAAAATCACTAGATCATAAGATACATATTGTGACGTAATTCCTGAGCCTAACGGTAAGCTCAGCAATTAAGGACGCTTGAAAAGCACCCAATAGCCAAAACAAAATTCAAAACAAAACCAAAATCAAAATGGGCGCCAGGATGTATCTCAACATCCGATCAATCTTATATTGATCTTAACAACGACAACAAAATCAAAAAAAATCAAATGATTTAACCACAAACTCAAATACTCCTTTATCCAGCACGAACTAGTTCAGTCTCCCCCTCAGGGTCACTGTTGTGGGCTTAAATAAGGAGCGTAAATAATTCCAAACAAAATAATTAAGGGGATAAAATAAAATTTTTATATAAAAAAAAATTTATTATAAATTATTAAACCCCTGCGTTACATCGGTGAGTGCGCAGCACAATAAACAAAATATTATAAATTTTTTAACAAATAAAACAATTCAAAATGAATAAACAATCAATTACAAACATATTCTTTGAAACCAAATTTAAAATCAAATTAATCGGAAAATAAAAAAAATTTAATTAATTAACAAATTGATTAATTTATTAATTAATCGTCAATGTGAAATAAAGTCATTAATAAGAAAATATATTCAAAGAATTACAATCAAATTCAAATTTACAAGAAATTAATGGTGCTGCCACCTACAGTCATCTTTCGCAACGAAACGAAAGTAACTAGTGTCTCTAGTCTAGTGCCCCTAGTGACAATTTCCCTAGATGTAACTGTCGCCACAATGATATGTCAACAATGAAATTAATTTAAATTAATTTCATGAAAAAAAATAATTTGACGGACAAAATTTCTAAAAAAAATTTTGAATAAAAGTAAAAAAATAATTATTACAAAATCCAATATATTTTACAAAGTCGCGAGACTAACATTTCACAATGAATTCCAATTAATTAGCTTCGGCCATAACGCCAAAATATTTTCGTTAATTGAATTTTCTTAATGCGCGACATATAATCCAAACAACAAAAAAAAATATACATTTTTTTTTTAAATATTTCTTCGAGAAACAAGTACGAGAGTTCAAAAATTATTTAAAAAAAATTAAATGTTTCCAAAAATTATCAAATCAATTCGCCGATAAATGGCATTTGACCTCGTGGCGTCTTCTCTACATGGCGTCATTACGCCAACAAAAAAATTGAATTTCCACGACCACGAAATCAATCACCGTACAAAATTTAATTAACCAAAAATTTGCTCACCAGATTATGCCAAATTTACTTCAACGTGAACACTATATTTTTTTCAACTTTAATTAAACGACAATCAATATAATTAATTCCAATGACTTGATTTATTCCAAACGTGAAAATGGCGGTTATACAAAATTGTGCAAAAAGACACGACAAAACATGTGTCTACTCTACGGCACACCAAACGAGAGTCAGCCGACAACAAGTGCTGTACACCGGCTAAGGCGTCTTTTCTGGGAAGGACGTTCTTTATTGGTCAATCCCGAAATACGTCATTCAATACAGCTTAACCTGACGTTAAGTATTTTCCTCTTCCAATGACAATAAATTCCAACGAAGAAAATTGAGAAACTCCAAGTCGATGACAATAGAGTTGGGACAATTTTATCTAGTCCAAGGATGCAACCAACGTTCATCTAAACGTCTCAATTAATTCTTCCGATGAATCTTGTCATTGGCGCCAAAACTTCCGTCCAATTAACCAGCTCCTTCGGTAATGTCGATTTCCTTCATCATCGTCCATCTGGTGTCTCCCTCTTCCATTCATGAGACATCAACTCAATTGACGACAATCCAATGAGCGTTAACATACAAAATTAACCAATCGGCATTAGTTTTACATAATTCATGCCAAAATTGAACTCTCGAGATTCGTTTGTTTTGATTCTCAGTTGGTGGTGCCAAAACTATTGAAAATTCAAAACTAATTACGCGCCCAGACGACAAAAAGTAACGTAATCGAAATATTACGTTACAATATATATCTTAGCCTTAGCGCATGGACCAGCTACAACACAAGGGTAGAGGAAGGTGCTCCCCACCAGCTCAGTCACCACCAGCCACCTAGTTGCGCCAGAGACTCACGGCGCATCCCCACTTATTGTACTCCCGCGCTACCGGCTCAAGCCGCCGAATTGTCCATATACCTAGATGCGCGAGGCTCAGTCAGGCAGTTCATCGCTCAACTTCAATTGGTAAAGACCTCCTCCTCTGGACGCAGTCGCAGTAACTCACTCGGGACTTAGAATAATTTTACTCAGTTTGGACTTAGAATATTTTCAGTGAATCGGGACTTAGAATATTTCCACTCAGTTGACACTTAGAAAATTTTTATTCGAATCTTTCTCAACCATTGGGACTTGGATAATTTTTTTGCCCAATTGGAACTTAGAACATTTTTATTAAATTTTTATTTCTTTTGCCGTCCGTAATGATGAATATTGGATTTTGAAGTTATTGGGATATTGGACAGAAGAATAAGTAGATGTCACTCTTCACATTTATTTCTTAAAATCGCAACGTTTCGCTTCTGATTAGAAGCTTCTTCAGGCTCTATAAATACAATAAAAAGAAACATACATTAGAAATACATTTAAAAAATGCCTGTGACAAATATTTCCATGAATGAGAAGAAAAGTTCAAATACCTTTAGATAAATGTAAATTGTCATAATATTAAAATTGAAGAACAGTTTTGTTGTACTATATCAGTCTTCATTGTTTTTCTATTGTTTTTTTTTTTTTTAACCAAGATTTAACCAAACACTATTTCAATGAATTAGTACATAAATTAACGAAATGAACGAATATACACAAAACAACAATACACGTTTAACGTTCGGGAGACTAATGGGAGTAGACGTCTTCACACTCATACACTTACACAATCAGTGTCAGTGTCCTGAGTGGGCTCACGTACATCAGCAGGTGTTCCCCGTCTGTGTGCGTCAGTTTGCCGCTTCATGCGTTCTCCAACACGCTGAGTTTAGTTATCTCTGTCGAATTCTTCACGACAGAGATAGCTCAGAACATCATCAGTGCAATGAGTCCAATGTAATCAGTAGAATTAGGCTAATGTTGTTGTTTATGCTTTCGTTGATCTTTTAGCATTTTACCTAAGACTACTGCATAAATAGAACTTAGGTTTTTTGTATCCGTTCTATGATTGACAGTATCGTTAGTTTTTATGAAAATCATTTCACTAACGTTTCTCTTCAACCAATTTCTCTCATACTAATACTGATGTTTCGTCAAACTTGAACTGGTGTCCATTATCAAAATGGTGACTGGCTAATGCTGTTTTATTCTCTTTGAAAATATTGGTGTTTTTACAGTCATTCAGGTGCTGTTTAATTCTGGCACCCAGTTTCTGTTTGGTTTGACCAATGTATACTTTGCCACACTCACACGGGATGCTGTAGACTAAGTTGGACCTCATTCTTGTGTCGGTTTTGTCTTTAATTTTGCTGTGGAGTTGTTGGATGCTGGCCACGTTGTAAAAAGCCAGCTTACAGCCATATTCCCGAACACATTTGTCCATCTTGTAGGATAATCCCGCTAAATACGGAAAACTACAGAATTTCACTTTTTTATTCTCATTTCTATTCTTGTTATCTCCTAATTCTCTTAACTCTTCCTGGTCTTCACGTAGGGGGATCTTCTTCAACTGTTCATTAATGTATCTATGGACCACATTAGTTGGATAATTGTTGTTTTTCAATATATTTCTCTCTTTATCAATGTTATCTCGATGATAATCAGCATGACTAAGATTGATAGCACGTTTTACCAGTCCCTTTATCAATCCAACTTTCTGGACAGACGGATGATTCGAATAATAATTCAGAATTCTTCCAGAACTTGTTGGTTTAGTATACCATTCTGTTTTCAATGTACCATCTTCTTCTCGATGTACCTTTATATCCAGAAATGGTAGGGAAGCAGTATCATCTTCAAGCTCCATGGCAAATTTGTAGTTTATCATGGATGCTGTTGAATGTGTTTCGTAGTGTCTCCATCTCATCAATTGGAGCTGCTATGAATATATCATCGACATAAACTTTAATGAATGGGATGTGAAATTCAAGTTTATCCAGAGCTTCTGTTATCACGAAGTTCATGACTAAGTTGACCAGTATTGGGCTAGCTGGATTGCCCATTGCTGTGCCATCCAATTGTGAAAAGAACTTGTTATCAAACATGAAATAACTTGAGTCAAAACAGAGTTCTATCATCTCAAGTAATAATTCCTTAGATAATTTCGTTACTTTTGATATCTTGTCCCAATCTTTTTCAACTATTTTCGCCACTAATTCCTTTGGGATGTTGGTGAATAGTGCTACCACATCCAGTGACACAAGCCTGTAGTCTGGGTCTAGTTTTACATTTCTAGTTTTCAATTTTAATTTTAAGATTATGACAATTTACATTTATCTAAAGGTATTTGAACTTTTCTTCTAATTCATGGAAACATTTGTCACAGGCATTTTTCAAATGTATTTCTAATGTATGTTTCTTTTTATTGTATTTATAGAGCCTGAAGAAGCTTTTAATCAGAAGCGGAACGTCGCAATTTTAAGAAATAAATGTGAAGATTGACTTCTACTTATTCTTCTGTCCAATGTCCCAATAACCTCGAAATTCAATATTTCTATTAAAGTTTCTATTCCGAATGATTTTTTTATTAATTTCGATTTTGATTATCAAGTGAAATATTTTCTCTCAACCGCATTAAACCGAGCGAAATAATTTTGCCTCTTTATTCTGAGATTTGACGGAGCCTCGCGTTGATAGTTCTGAATAAATTTAAAATCATTCAACTGAAACCGAGTTTAATTGAATTAATCAATAATTTCCTCCTTTTCAGAGCCTTAATTTTCAACTTGGTCAATACCGCAGATATCGGTGCAGTTGACCATTCTCTCCGTTCAACCCAAATAGCATAAAATACATGAAACTCGTTTTCTCTTATTAAAATAAAATCAAATCGTCCACATGTATGTCTGTGGTCTTTTGGATGGGTTACCACTAAACTTTACACTGTTTTCAATATAGAACTAATTATATTCATTACTTTCATTAATTAAGTACAAAAGAGTGATTTGAATCAATGGAATGGACGAAAGTGAAACAAAGAAGCACCAGAGCTGTGGCGTGTTTTTTGGTAGCGAATAATTAAATTAAATCCGGACGCGCAATGAGCGTTTGTTTTCTAGATCGCTTGGGCTGATCTCCAACAGAGCACTCGACGCCTGCCCGTGGCTGGAGTGCCAGTTGATGGTGGCGAAGCCGCCACATGTCAATTCGTCAGTATCTCACGATAGTGTCGAGGGCAGGATTTTAAAATAAAATATTGTGATTGTTTCGTGAATCTATATTCATTGATCCATTACAGTGAACGTGAAACAAAGAAAAATAAATAAAGTGACATAAAAGTGAACAAAACAATTTTGATAGATTGAGAAAACATTGGAGCTCAAATTTTGATTCAGTGACAACAATTGAAGAGTACAAGAAGAAAACCAACTTGCCCCGGACATCAATAACACGGTGAGAAACAAAATTTTCTGATTCTCTAGCCCCGGAAATCGATCGATATTCCTGAAACTAGAGAAACTTTAACGTAAATGAGTATTTATCAGGAGTGCATCATATTTTGGGGGTTTTCTCGAAATTAATCATCTCGAGACCATTCTTATAAGTAACATTAGCGGGATTTATCAGGGTTAATTGGGCCGGAAAGATGAAAGGAATAATTTTGGACGAATGAGGCATAGAGTTTGGCCGAATATTAGAATATTTACTACAGCATAAACCTGTGAGAAATTAAAGAAACTTAATTGTCATCCTCAAACACATACATACGCACGCACCTGACACACAAACACGCACACGCACCTACACCCAACGAGGCAGGAATTCCTCCCGAACTCCTAGCCTGGTTACAATATAAGAAAACAACAATAGCGTATTTTTAATGTAATAATCTCTATTGTAAAATCACTAGATCATAAAATACATATGGGGTATTCCATACCAAATCGACCACTTCTGACCCTGACCCCTTTCGATTTGGCTGGCGATTTTTTATGAGTTTCTACCCTATGAAAAACGGTTCTCAGAATTTTTCGAATTTGTTCACCCAACCCAAAAAAAGCTATGAATTTTTCAAAAAAATGTTTTTTTTTCATTTTTAAATAGCTATAACTTTCTTCAAAATCAACTTATCGGGACGTTTTTTTTTCCGAAATTCTTGTTTTGAAATCGACTTTTCAAAAAAAAATGAAAAAAGAATGAAAAATGATATATTCAATGACATTTTTGCCCTTTTTGAGGAAAACCGTTATTTTCTCCATGTTCGACATCTTTGATTTTTTTTTATTTTTCCAAAAAAAACTTCAATCAATCCTGCGATCATTCCCACAATCCCAGAGTGGGCCGACGTTTCCTTCTATTTTTTTTATTTGATTGAAAAAAAAAATTTCATAACATTTTCTTTTTCAGAATTTTTGGTTCATATAATAAAATCAATATAATAAAAGGTTCATATAATAAAAGGATTCAAATTCAACATCAATTAGATCGATAAACTGGGGCATGACAATTACAGACTTACCTACAACCAGTTTAATAGACCCGGACAAATCTGTTTGATTTTATAAGTCTACGGCTCTATAACACTGATCCGAAACATAACCTGTACATTTCGTATGTGTTTTAGTGTTCAATGGAAGTTTTTCGTTAGTGAGTTTGTTGAAAAAAGACTATTTCTCGATTCTACGAACACATCTCTATTGCATTATTGGTCAAAGTGTTAATTCTATCGATCATTCTAATCTGCATTTATTGAAATAATTTCATCGAAGCATTATGGCATCGAAAAAACTATTTGATCGATGCTGTAATCCTTTTGAAGTGAAATCTCATTTTACAAAAATTGGTTTGTGTCAGCAGCGACTGACATCATGAAAATAACGTTTGGATTGGATGATAATTATTTATTATGCAGTTCGTGTCGAAAAAAAGCTTCAGAGTTAGTTAAACAACGAGCAAATTCGAGTGATGATCCGAACGTTGACGGTAACGATGATAATGTGAGTGACCATGAAACTAGCTCTAGCGATGATAAAAATAATAATCAAACTGATAGCGATAGTAACACACTGTCGCGGATTTTCAGTCATCATTCAGTAAGTTTTCGAAATTATTTATACGATCATTTGAATACATTTCCAGTAGTTACATATCTCATTACTTTTTTCAAGGTTCTCTGTCCTTCAATACCGAACCTAAGTATTCACAAGCAAGCTCGGCATCACAAATTAGCGCTACAACTCAATTACCAGTAATAAATCATGCCTTAAAACTGCTAAATCAATCACCAATTACATCAAAAAAATTAGATGATAATCACTTTTTGAATAACAAGATAAATCGGATATCTGATAATTTAAGAAAAGTACTGTTCTCTTCTACCGACGAAGAATCAATTGATGACGATGGTGAAAATTTTCGCTCTTTAATTGAAATGCTCCATGATAAATTCAATGACAAAGGTATAGCAAAGTCCTTGAAAATACAAATTTTAACATTATTACCTGAACAATGGAGTGAGAGGCGTATTTGTGAAACTATGGATACAACAAGGCATTTGTCAAGGGTAGCGAAGAATTTGTTTGGAGAAAAAGGTTTACTCTCAACACCCGAATCGAAATTAGGTATATATAGCGTAAAATCAATGTTTTAAGTACAACTAAAGACTCAATTACTCCACATCTTTCTTATAAGTAGGACAATTACCGATCAAGTGAAACTGAAAGTTGAAAATTTTTATAATGACGATGAGTATAGTGCTCCGATGCCGGGCATGAAGGACTTTGTTTCAATTCGGAGTGACGATGGTAGTCGAAGACACGTCCAGAAAAGACTTATCCTGTCCAACTTAAAAGAATTATACCAATGTTTCCGTGAAATAAACCCTGCAGAGAAGATTGGATTTTCGAAATTTGCTTCTTTGAGACCAAAACATTGTGTGTTAGCAGGCTCAAGTGGAACACACACCATCTGTGTATGTACGATCCATCAAAACGTAAAGCTAATGATGCTTGGTAATTATCAAATTAATTTATATTTATGAATACGTCAATCTTCAGTTAACTAAATTACGTCTATTTTAGGTGCAAATGTTCATTCTTTAACGGAAACTGCGGAAAAATCGCTGAAACACTACAGCGATTGCTTGAGCATGATTATATGTGAGACTCCATCATTTCAATGTTATTTGGGTGGGTGTGGAAACTGTCCAGGGGTAGATGAGCTGAGTAACATTTCACTGACCAGTTTCGAGAACAACGAAGTCGAAAATATTACATATAAGCACTGGATATCGAGACCAAGAAGTAGTTTAGAAACTTTTATCAAGCCAACAGAAGAATTTGTGGAAGACTTTTGTAGTGAATTAAAAAATCTTCTACCTCACTCATTCATTGCTAAAGAATAAGCCAAATATCTGAAACCATTGAAAGAATCATTAAAACCAAATGAATTCATCATCATTTGTGATTTCGCAGAGAACTATGCTTTCGTAGTACAGAATGCGGCATCTGGGTTCCACTGGAACAATGATCAGGCGACAATTTTCTCGGTCGTTATTTATTATAAAGTGAATAACAGACTTGAACACAAAAGTCTAGTAATTATTTCGATTGTGAGAATCATGATGCCGTTGCTGTTCATGTTTTCATCAAAATAATAACTGATTTCGTGAAAGGTATTACTGAACGTGTTCACAAGATTTATTATTTCTCTGATGGTGTTACGTATAAGAATTGACTCGAGATGATTTATTCCGAGAAAAATCCCCAAAATATAATTCAATCCCGATTAATTCCCATTTACGTTGAAGTTTCTCTACTTTTTGGAATATCAATCGACTTCCGGGGCTAGAGAGTCAGAAAATTTCGTTACTCACCGTGTTACTGATGTCCAGAGCACGTTGGGCTTCCTCTCGCAGATAGTCACTGCACGATAATTGTTCTTTACGGTTTTCTTAATTAGTTCGAATTCTTTTGTTCACTTTTCTGTCACTGTGTTTATTTGCCTTGATTTCACCTTCACTATAATAAAGAATAATATGGATTCACAAAATTATCACTGTTTGATTTAAAATTCTGCCTTCGACTCTATTATGAGATTCTGACGGATAAAGGTGTACATAGACGATTTGATTATGATTTAATGATAGAAAGCGAGTTTTATGTATTTTTCTATTTTGATTGAAAGGATAGAGTGATCAACCGCACCGTTATCTGCGGTGTTGATCGGGTTTTTATAGAATGGTCAACCGCACCGTTATCTGCGGTGTTGACCAGGTAATATTTAAGGCCGAATAGGTTGAGGGAGGAAAGAGTAGTCAACCGCACCGTTATCTGCGGTGTTGACCAGGTTTTTATAGAATAGTCAACCGCACCGTTATCTGCGGTGTTGACCAGGTAATGTTTAAGGCCGAATAGGTTGAGGGAGGAAAGAGTAGTCAACCGCACCGTTATCTGCGGTGTTGACCAGGTTTTTATAGAATAGTCAACCGCACCGTTATCTGCGGTGTTGACCAGGTAATGTTTAAGGCCGAATAGGTTGAGGGAGGAAAGAGTAGTCAACCGCACCGTTATCTGCGGTGTTGACCAGGTTAAATTTTTAAGGCTCTGAAAAGGAAGAAATAATTGATTAATAAAAAAAACTCGGTTTCACTCAAATGATTTTAAATTTATTCAAATAAATTGATTTGTTTCTATCAACGCGAGGCTTCGTCAGATCTCAGAATAAAGAGGGAAAATTGTTTCGTTCGGTTTAATTCGGTCGAGAGAAAATATTTCACTTGATAATAAAAATCAGAATTGATTAATTGAAAATTATTTGGATTTAAAAAAACTTCGATAATAAAAAAAATTCTAAGTTGTAATTTAATAAAAATATTCTAAGTTCCGATTGACAGAAAAATTCTAAGTTCCGATTGAGTAAAAATATTCTAAGTTCCACTTCAATAAAAATTTTCTAAGTGTCGATCGACTGAAAATTTTCTAAGTCCCGATTCACTGAAAATATTCTAAGTCCAAACTGAGTAAAATTATTCTAAGTCCCGAGTGAGTCACCGCGACCGCGTCCGGAGGAGGAGGTCTTTACCAGTTGAAGTTGAGCGATGAACTGACTGAACGAGCCTCGCGCATCTAGGTACATGGACAATTTGGCGGCTTGAGCCGGTAGGGTGGGAGTACAATAAGTGGGGATGCGCTGTGAGTTTCTGGCGCAACTAGGTGGTTGGTGGTGACTGAGCTGGTGGGGAGCGCCTTTCTTCTACCCTTGTGCTGTAGCCTGTCCATGCGCTGAGGCGTATATATGTATCTTAGGCTATAGTACTTTTACAATAAAGATTATTACATTAAAAATACAATTTTGTTGTTTTCTTATATATAACCTTATTTTTGATATAATAATATATTGTTTTATATGATTTTAAACAATTTTAAAGTTGATTTTTCACTCTTCGGAAATGGCTTCCTTTTTACGTCCTGATGTGTACCTTATAAACCGATTTTGTCAAATCCCCTTGGAAGTGGGACAAATTGACAATTTTCTATATTTGAACTTATTTTTGACCAAATGAACGAATTTTAGTATCAAAAGTTGTAAATTATTTTTTTATAAACAATTGATTGTTAATAACTTTGTTAGTTAACAATATCTGGAATCGTGCTATAGTGCATCTGAAAGGCCATTGAATTTAATGATTTTTAGCGTCGGATTCAAGTCTTTAACTTTTATAGTTTCGGAGTTATTTATATTTAAAGTCGGATGACCTTGAAAGTGCTATTTGTTAATAACTTTTAAAATAATAACTTTTAAAATATAAACTCAATTGCGTCTGGAAGAGACTATTTTTATCTATTTTTCAAACTTGGTTTCATCTTCCTAAGTTAATAACTTTTGTTGTTATTCAATTGTTAATTTAAGTCCAAAAATGGTTTTGCATAAATTTTGGTTTTTCTTAAATTTTCTTTTATGAACTTTTAGTTTGAGTTATTTGATGATTTTACAAATGAAAATTATTCCTTAATATTGATTATTATAAAAGTTATTGATTTTTGAATATTTGCCATGTATTTTGTATATCTATATATATGTGAATAAATTTAAATGTTGAATAACTTTGTTGCTATTGTTTTTATCGTTTTCATTTCTGGAGGTTATATTCTTCTGATGTGATTACCTTTGTATTCTATAGGTTTTGATAATTCTCTAATGACTTTTCATATAAATTGTTTATAACAAATTATTGTAAATATTAACTTTTGTCAAATTTTCTTAGCGCATTGTGTAGCTTGTATTTTTTCATTAATTTTAGTACTAATTTGGTTTCTTAATCATCATAATTTTGGAAGCTATGAATTTTTGAAAGTTCAGAAATAAAAAGTTTGAATGTATGTGTGTGTATATGTTATAAAATTCATATCTCGGTTA
Source organism: Aleiodes alternator (assembly GCA_963921955.1). Taxonomy (NCBI): domain Eukaryota; kingdom Metazoa; phylum Arthropoda; class Insecta; order Hymenoptera; family Braconidae; genus Aleiodes; species Aleiodes alternator. The sequence goes on along the minus strand of OY998115.1, from coordinate 1,967,398 downwards.
ATTATGAATATTAAGAGTTGATTTTCAGTATACTCCAATATCTTGATGTCAACTACATTTTACGTCTATTTTCGTATTTTTACAATGAGTTTTTACATAAATTGTTTATAACAAATTATGTTGCAAATTGATTTTTCAATTGTTTTCCTTCTGGAATCGTTAGTTCAAATTATTTAACGAATTTTAGCATCGGAATCGTTTCTTGATCTTAATATTCAAAAGAGTTATGATTTTTCAAAAGTTTGACATAGAGTTATGAGAGTCACTGGTGGGGGAAGTTTTGTCCACAGCGTGTGGCTGCGCGCACCTACTCAGTGAAGGTCGCTGAAGGCCGGCACGGTCAATACTTTTCCGTTGGCCCTTAAACATGTATATCTTTGTTTCTATTAACAGAAATTTGTTGTAAATTGGTATTTGAACATTTTTAATGATATTTTACTTGTTTTTGACAATTTTGTTCGTTTTGCTAGATTTGTTAACATACTTTATTAATGAACTTTTCAGATTTTTCAATGAATTTTAATGTTTTTCTTTCTGATTTTATTGACTTTCAACTTTTAGTGTACTTTCATGTATTATTGACCTCTTTCAGGGTAAATTGGTCCAGACATTGGAATTGTGGGCCTTTTCGACTGAATTATTAGTTATTCTTGATTATTATTGAAAAGTACGTATGATCACGCAGATCAATACGTAACAATGGGGCTCCTCAGCAATTTAAAAGCTGTAAAAACTTCGTAAGCTTATATTACCATGAAAATGATTTCAACATTCCTGCTGAATGGCATTTTTTCGCGACTGCCCATAGCAAAGGTCCGTGTGACGATATTGGTGGCATCCTCAAGCGACATGCAGCGAGAGCAAGTCTCCAACTAGCAGTTGATAACCAAATCACGACACCTGGAGAACTTTTTGATTGGGCTTCTGCGCCGGACAGGCTTCCAAATATCACGGTCAATTTTCCCCCAGAAGAAGATTATGATACAGCAGTGAATCAATTGAGTGGTCGATTCTCGACAACGAAAACAATCACGGGATCTCAACAATTGCACTGTATAATTCCTGACCAAGATGGTTGAAACCTTTTCAAACTCAAATGAACACAAAATATGTAAAATTTTCAAACGCCAGAGAAGAACCTGATGAATGATTTGGTCCATTATTTTTAAAATTATTAAATGTTAACTATCTCAAACATGCATCCTAGTCATTATAGTTGTGCAATGAAACTATGAATCGAGTATATAATCCTTTGAAATCGTTCCATTGCATTGATTTTATTGTATGAACAAAAATGCTGAAAAAAAAAAATTTATGAATTTTTTTTTTTTTCAATCAAATAAATAAAATAGAAAGAAATGTCGACCCACTCTAGGATTGTGGGAATAATGAAAGGATTGATTGAAGTTTTTTTTGAAAGAATAAAAAAAATCAAAAATGTCGAACTTGGAGAAAATAAAGGTTTTCCTCAAAAAGGGCAAAAATGTCATTGAATTTATCATTTTTCATTTTTTTGGAATTTTTTTCTGGAAAGTTGACTTCAAAACAAGAATTTTGAAAAAAAAACGTCCCGATAAGTTGATTTCTAAGAAAGTTATAACTATTTAAAAATAAAAAAGCAATTTTTTTGAAAAATTCATACCTTTTTTTGGGTTGGGTGAAAAAAATTTGAAAAAATTCTGAGAACCGTTTTTTATAGGGTAGAAATTGATGAAAAATCGCCAGCGAAATCGAAAGGGGTCAGGGTCAGAAGTGGTCGATTTGGTATGGAATACCCCATATATATAAGCCTCAGCGCATGGACAAGCTACAACACAAGGGTAGAGAAAAACGCTCCCCACCAGCTCAGTCACCACCAGCCACCTAGTTGCGCCAGAGACTCACGGTGCATTCCCACTAATTGTACTCCCAACCTACCGGCTCAAGCCGCTGAATTATCCATATACCTAGATGCGCGAGGCTCAGTCAGTCAGTTCATCGCTCAACTTCAATTGGTAAAGACCTCCTCCTCCGAACGCGGTTGGGGTAACTCACTCGGGACTTAGAATAATTTTACTCAGTTTGGGCTTAGAATATTTTCAGTGAATCGGGACTTAGAATATTTTCACTCAGTCGACACTTAGGAAATTTTTATTCGATTGGGACTTAGAATCTTTTCCAATCATTGAGACTTAGATTATTTTTGCTCAATTGGAACTTAGAATATTTTTATTAAATTGCAACTTAAAATTATTTTATTATTAAAGTTTTTATTCCGAATGATTATTAATTAATTTCGATTTTGATTATCTAGTGAAATATTTTCTCTCAACCGAATTAAACCAAGCAAAATAATTTTGCCTCTTTATTTTGACATCTGACGAAGCCTCGCTTACGTTAATCGTTCGGAATCAATTATTCGAATAAATTCTAAATCATTTTACTGAAACCGAGTTTCATTAAATTAATCAATAATTCTCTCCTTTTCAAAGCCGTAATTTTTAACCTGGTCAACACCGCAGATATCGGTGCAGTTGACTATTTCGTCCTCTTATTGTAACCCGGTCACCACCGCAGATATCGGTGTGGTTGACTACTCTATCCTCATTCAACCCTAATTACCGACGTATTACCTGGTCAACACCGCAGATATCGCTGCGGCTGACTACTCTATTTCCCCATTCATTACCCGATCAACACCGCAGATATGCGGTTGATCACTCTCCCCTTTCACCCAAATAGCATAAAATACATGAAACTCGTTTTCTCTTATTGAAAAAAAATAAAATCGTCCACATGTATGTCGATTCATCAATATCTCACGATAGAGTCGAGGGCAGAATTTTAAAATAAAGTGTGATTGTTTCGTGAATCTATATACATTTATTCATTACAGTGAAGCTGGAACGAAGCAAAATAAATGAAGTGACATAAAAGTGAACAAAACAATTTTGATGAATTGAGAAAACATTGGAGCTGTAATTTTCATTCAGTGACAACAATTGAGGATTACGAGAAGAAAATTGACGTGCCCTGGACATCAATAACACGAAATTTTCTGATTCTCTGGCCCCGGAAATCGATCAATAGTGCTAAAAGTAGAGAAATTTTAACGTAAATAAGAATTTATCGGGAGTGCATTATATTTTGGAGGTTCTCTCGAAATTAATGATCTCGAGCCAATTCTTATACGTAACACTATCCCACCGTTCCACCTCTCCTATCTTTCTCCCGCTCCTCTTTCTCTTCTCCATTAATTTCGTAAATTTTCAAAATACAAAAAAAATGAACATCAAATCCACGTCAAAATCAACAGCATTCAACTGGTCGTTCAACTACGTTGAGTGGACGTGCAGATTTTCAGGGCTTCTCGGTATATTCTGACGTTAAAATATATTTTATTAAAGATTTTTCTCCGACCATTCTTTAAGTTATTAATTGGTAAATTATCGGCCATCATGGTCACTCCCAAGGAATTTACAAATTTTAATGAACTTTAATCATCAAACGCACCAACGTTTCGCCCACTCTGCGTGGACCTCATCAGCGTGCTTTATATATTTATTCTAGAATTATTAACAATATTATCAATCAGTTTACAATCTTTCAAAATAAACGGTAAAATAACTGGATATAAGAATGTCTTCTTACAATTTCTCATTTGATTTTTGAACCTCTAAATTCATCTTAACAATACTTTATTAGTCTATTAATCATAATATGTCAAATACTAAATGATTTTTTAGGTTATGGCGCTTATAATTATGTACAAATATTTGGCGGTATAAATTTGACTTTTCAAGCAGCCTTATGTCATTAAAATTCATCACAATAATGGCGATCTTCAATTCAATAAATACGATAACATCTCTTTTTAAAAACAAAATATTAAAAAATAATAAATAATAAATTGAAATATTCTTATTTTAAAAACTTTTTTACCAAAAATGGTAATATAAAATAAACATAATTATGACATCAATCAAAATTAAAAATTTATGACTACACGGAGTCTGTCATTCTGTAAAAAAATTTTAAATAAATGTTGTACAAATGATTAAAAAGTTGGAAAAACATATTTTTTTGAAAAATGACTAGAAAAATAAAAATTAAAAAGTGTTGACTAGAAAATTTATAATAAATGAATTCATTTGACTAGAAATATTTTCATCACAAGAACAATCCAATGTGCTCTAAAAATTTACAAGTAGAAAAAGCACCAATTTATTATTTAAAATTGATAACGGTATCATAGCAACTATTCAATTTTAAGGTGTCTGTTTCATAATTTACAGTCTTTTCTTTATATTTTTTTATGAAGAACATCTCTAAAATATCTCTATTGAATTTATTAGCAGATTGACTTAGTTTACAAGATTTTTGAAAATCAAAATGATGTCCAACATCTCCAACATGATCAGCAAGAGCTGAATGATAATTCTTTGCATTTTTTGTACTTCCTCCATGTTCTTTTCTCCTTTCTATGAAATATCTTTTTGTTTGCCCAATATAACATTTATCACAGTCTCGACATGGAATTTTATAAATAATATTTGATAAAAATCTATTTCAATTTTATTTTTACATGAACCGAAAATATTTCTTAATTTATTTCCAACTGTGTAGATGATTTGTTGATTGTATTTTCTATAGAGTTTCTTTAATGGTCTATCAAGTTTTTCAGAATAAGGCAAAATTAGTGTGTTTTTGAAATCTGGAGTTGAGTTATCTTTGATTATCTGATCTATATTATTATTATTTTTCAATCTTATTGCTCTTAGTCTGCGAATGATGATTTCTCTAATGAAACCGAGTGGGTAATCATTATAAATTAAAATTTTTGAAATGAATTGGAGGTTTTTTAAAATAAATTTTTCATCTGAAATATTGACAATTCTATCTACTGAATTCTTAATCACTGCAATTTTTTGACTGTATAATATATTTTGCGTAAGAATATGATAAAGGAACGATTGACATTCGCAAAAGATGAAAAGAATATGTTGAATTTGTCAAATCCATCGCAAAAAGTTCGACTCGTGTGATAAATTGATCAATCTACAGTAATTATTGAAAAATATGCTGACAGTTGTTCTTTTCCAGCAAGAATTAACGAATATTATTTCAATGGCGAAATAATATCGTCGATCTAGAAACGAAAGGGCGTAAGTACCATTTTATTCACTTCTTTTTTCTAATAACAGAAGGGTGAAATTTTTTTTTGCTCTATCGATTGATGCTCGACTTCACCGATTATTTGGAGCATTTTTTTCTTAAATAACAAACAAGCGTATCTCCAATTATTAATATGAAAAGGGTGTATCTTCCTCACATACGCCCTTTTGTTATTAATTTCATTCTCAATTGCGCAATACTGTGACATAATTTATAATAACAAAAGGGTGTATTCTCAATGCATACGCTCTTTTGCTTTTTTTTTAATTCGAACCATTATGCAGAGAATACTTAATGTCAAAAGGGCGTATCTTTCACACATACGCACACAGAAAACACTGAGCGTAGAACACGCACAGAAGTGCGTAATCTCTGCACATGTGGGCGTCCTTCACGTTCTCACAATCGAACGTGACTTACGCGCACTCAGTGCGTGATGTACGCACACGGTAAATAAGCGAGATAGAGCGAAATGGACGTTAATATAGAAACACTGGAAAGTTTTTCCAGTTTTTCGTGATTATCTCGGTGGATAAACGAAAGAGAGCGAAATGGACGTTAATATGGGAGCAGGAGGGAGTTTTTCCAGATCTTCGTGATTATCTCGGTGACTAAGCGAGATAGAGCGAAATAAATATCAATCTTGGATCAGGAGACAGTTTTTCCAATTTTTTGCTAACATTTCGGCGGATAAGAGAAATAGAGCGAAATGGACAATAATATGGGATCACCGGGAAGTTTTTTCAGTTTTTCGCTATCATCTCGCTAAATAAACGAGATAGTGCGAAATGGACGTTCATTTGGAATCAGGAAGGAGTTTTTCCAGCCTATCACAATTATCTTGGCGAACACGTAAGATAGAGCGAAATGAACATTAATATGAAAAACCGGACAAACTCCCTGGTGATCTCATATTAACGTCCATTTCGCCGCATCTCGCTTATTCACTGAGATAATCACAAAAAACTGAAAACACTTCCCGACGATCCCATATTAATGTCCATTTCGCTCTATCTCACTTATTCACCGAGCTTTTAGCGAAAAATTGAAAAAAGTCTTCCCTGATTCAATATTGATATCTATTTCGCTCTATCTCGCTTAATCACCGGAATAATCGCGAAAAACTGGAAAAACTCCTTGATGATGCCATATTAACGTCCATTTCGCTCTATCTCATTTATTCACCGAGATAATCACGAAAAACTGAAAAAAACTCTCCGGAGATCTCATATTAACGTCCATTTCGCTTTATCTCGCTTATTTACCGAAATGATAGCGAAAAACTGAAAAAACTCCTCGGTGATCCCATATTAACATCTATTTCGCTTATTTACCGTATGTGGACATCACGCACACGTTTGCGTACATCATAGATATTTATTTTCTTAATGAATCACGATAATTTTTAGATACGCCCTTTTGTTATTTGAATCTTCTCAAAATTAATTGAAAATCGTTAGGAATAATTAAAATCAAAAGGGCGTAAGTAACGATGATACGCCCTTTTGCTGTAATAAATTTTCATAACTTTCCAAAAATGAAATGTCATAATCAATAACAAGAGGGCGTATATTTCGCACCTACGCCCTTTTGTTATGAAATAAATCAAGGAGATGAAGCAAAAAAAAAGTTAATAACAAAAAGGCGTATATGCTACACGTACGCCCTATTCCTGCTAGGATTGGCAAATACGCCCTTTTGTTACTCAAATTTTTCAACTCGCTTTTCTCCATCATTGAAGCATGAAAAACATTTTTAGAGGCTTTTTGGACATACGCCCTTCTACCTCTGAAAAGTGGGTTTTTTGGCTCTTACACCCTTTTGTTTCTAGGTCGACGATTAAAGTCCTCCGCTTACTGCATTACAAAATGTATTTTTCTTTCAGTATTTTCGGAAAACAATCGAAGGAAGCTATTTTCTAAAAGTTTTTCTTCTATGCAGAATGTAGTATATTTTGGAAATGATCGAATTTAATGAATCACAATCTTTTCGCTCCATATTTCAATTTATTAAAACATAAAAATGAAGCTTTTGAGTCTGCAGCAATCTAATCTATATCTACACGATCGCAATGAGACGATATGTTTTTTATTATTTTCCATTCTTTTGCTTCCGAATGGAAGCATTGTAAACGTGATTTTTTTCGATTTCGAGATTTCATCGGAATATGACTCAGAATGATTCAAAACGTCGAGAAATAACATTTTTAAAAAATGTCTGTATGTGTGTGTGTGTGTGTGGGTGTGTGTGTGTGTGTATGTGTGACAGATATCAACTCATTGCTCAGCAACAGTAATACTTAGTGAGCTGAGAATTTAACAGTACTTTCCCTCCCCATGCAAATTGCTGTCAGTGAAATTTGAGTGAAATCGGTTGAGTACTTTTCGAGAAAACTCAAATTTGAGTGAAATCGGTTGAGTACTTTTCGAGAAAACTCAAATTTTTGAAAAATCGTTTTTTCGACTTTTCTCCGTGAAAAATTAATTCACAGCCTCCACACTCAGCGATGAAATACATCTCACTTGAACTCATAATTTTTACTCGGGGTAAATTTTGCTCAGATTTTCCGTTTGCAGATAATTTCAATTATAGTGTTTTTCATTCTGAATTTACTATACACGATAGCTCAAAAATTATTCGAGTTAGAGACTTCAAATTTCGCCAGTTTGTGCATCTAAGGAGCGAAAAGTTTAGTATTGAAATTGGGCGAAATCGCTCCAGTAGTTTCTGAGATATTGGCTAAAACCCATTTTATGAAAAGAGGTTATATCTCGAAAACTATCCAAGCGATTACATCCAAGTTCAGCTTAAAAGATTCATCTCAATGAGTCCCACAAATTGTGATAATTTCAGATTTTTCAGAAGAAGTCTCTTGTAAGGGTGTTCGATAAATTATTTTTTTCAAGAATCACGGTTTTTCTTAGCTTTCTTCCTAAGAACACTACTATTTTTTATTTCACCATTCGAAAGTAGACAATTTTTTCTACAAAATGAGTACCTTTTCATCCTGACGACAATCAGAAAGAATAGAAATCCTATTTGGAAACCGAACATCAATTTTCGTGTTCCATCATAGGATCTGAATTTTCATCTAATATTGAATTTTTATGTAGCATGTGATATTATTGCAATTTAATCGATTATTCTGAGCTGAGATTTGTAGGGATCTATAAGTGCGTATTTCTTGCAAGAATAATGTTATTTTTTGAGCGATTGAAAAGATATTCATTTTTACAGAGATTCGATTGATTATCCCATTCGGAAGCATTTTGCCAATCGAATTGGCAAAATATTAAATGTCACACAAAGAGTGGGGTTTACAAATAACGCACAAAGGGTGGAACTCCTGCTTGTTTTGTTCTGTTTCTTTCTGTTTGTGAGCTGTTGGGATCGATAGAATGATTCATTCATGCAATATGTAATATAATTCAAATTTTCTCTGATATAGAAAATACAGAGACAATTCCTCGGAAGTATTCTGCTAATTCCTTAGCAGAAATTGGAAGGGAGAAGTACGCGATTTGAAAGATATACCGTAGAAGAACTAGTGACTAACGCTGCGACGGACGCCTGTTTGAATGATATTCTGATTAACGTTAGTCGAGTTTTGTTACTGCGACTGACGTTAGTGGAGTTTTCTTCCAACTTCTGATATTGAGACTAACGTTAGTCGAGCTTTGTTATCGCGACTAACGTTAGTCGAGTTTCGTTTCCACTTTTGTTACTGCGACTAACGTTAGTCGAGTTTTGCTCCCACTTTAGTTTCGGTATTAATGTGTTTCCAAGTAACGAAACGCAAGAAACGGTGTTTCATTTCATTACCGAGTTTTGTTACCAGTCCCTGGTTATGATAAAGCTGCAAACTACGTCATGATTAAATGAACTTGCAACAGTGGAGCCTGTTCAATGAAGGGCATGGGATGATAATGAATGGAAAGCTGACGAGGATGTTGGGCTTCAAGTTTGTGTAGTCAGGACTGGAGTTTACGGAGTTCATCCTGAGGAAAGGTTGTCATCCGGCCAGTCTCCTCCGAGGATTGCCCAATAACATATTCATTCATACAGATATCTGCGTTTCTCGTATATTTGGAGGAATAAAAACACCATTGCTGAGGATCGTACCATTCCTTCCAGCGGGGTATCCTTATGGAGCCAATTATTCCATGACATCTACACCCCACTACTGCTCATTATTGCAAACATCGCTTCAGAGTATCGAGATAGATAGAAGAGATAATATATGAATTTGATACCATTTACACTTAACACTTCATTCCAAGAGAGCTTCTTAGATGAGGTCAGAGTATATTACATATTGCGATAAACAGGTTGGAGAGAATGGTCATCATATGGAATATATTGCGTGTAATTTTGAAAATTAAACTCAAAATCGTGAAACCAGATGGGAAAGGCCCCAGGTGGAAATATGCTTGACATATTTTGACAAAAAATATCATAATGTAACGAGAAATGGCAAAATATGACAAATAATCAGGGTGATGATGAATTTTGACATAATATTTCCTTTTTTGACATACTATGACAAAAAATGTCATTTTTTTTCTGACCAATAATGACCAAATATGTTAGATTTGGTCATCGATCGAATATGACATAAATCGTTAGAAATTGACATTTTTTGTTAAACATATGTCACAAAATGTCATTTTTTCTAAAAAATTTGAAACTGTTTTTTGATATTTTATGACATATTTTGATGTGTCATAAATTGACAAATTCTGATAATTAATGACATTTTTTCGTGAAATATGTTATAAATTTTCAGACATTATTTGTCATATTTTTATGGGACATGAAGTGTAAAAATAGGACAAAATATGTCATAGGAAGTCATATTATAACAAATTTAAAAATGTCATAATTAGCTATATTATGATCAATTCGAACAAGTATTTTAGAGAATATGTGGATGTCATAATTTGACAAAAAATATCAAATTTTGTCATAAAATAAGAAAAAAAGACAAATGATAGAAACAATTCCTTATTTTATATGAATTTAACATTTTTTGACATATCATCTCATATTTTGTCAATTTCTTATTTGACCGATTATGACCGACTATGTGAGATTTGCTCATTGATCAAAAATGACATAAATTGTTAGAAATTGACATTTTCTGTTAAACATATGTCAAAAAATGTCATTTGTTTGAAAAAATTTGGGACTGTCTTTTGATATTTTATGACATATTTTGATTTGTCATAAATTGACAAATTTTGATAATCAATGACATTTTTTTATGAAATATGTTATGAATTTTCAGACATTATTTGTCATATTCTTAAGGGACATGAAGTGTAAGAATATGACAAAATATGTCATATTAAGACATATTATAACAAATTTAAATATTTCATAATTAGCCATATTATGATCAATTCGGACAAATATTTTAGAGAAAATGTGGATGTCATAATTTGACAAAAAATGTCATAATGTGACAAAAATCATAAAATATGACAATTGCAGAGAATAATGCCAAGTGTTGTCATTATATTTCATTTTTTGACATATCACAATAGGAAATTTCATTTGTTTTCTGACCAATAATAACCGATATGTCAGATTTTCTCATCGACCAAGAATTAAATTATTTTTGAAAATTTAACATTTTTTGTCGAACATATGTCAAACAATGACATTTGTTCGAAAAAATTTATGACTGCTCCTTGACATTTCTTGACATATTCTGATTTGTCATCAAATGTGAAAAATATCTTCGTGAAAAATATCATACCGTTTCTAACATAATCTGTCATAATTTTCGTAGTCATAAAATGGGGAAATATGACAAAATATGTCACAATTTTTCAGAAAATGAGTGAAACTGGTAGTTCCGAAGGCGCCGCTAGAGTGCGCATTGTAGAAAACTAGTCCCTAAGCCCGCTATCGTTTGAGAAGTCATAAATTCAAACGGGCGAGGCAGTTTTCTTCGTGAATCTGGTTGGGCAAAGATAATGCTCAACAAGATTACCGCATTTTTGATATTATCCGTATGGGTCGTTCCCATACGGCATAAAAGAATAGTACCCGTTTGTGTTGGCTTTCCTACTTGTGTCATGCAATGCCATGTCCAATCCCTTATTCTTCATCAAGGTGTACGACATATTATGACATGACATCTTATAGTATATTTGGATAATTCAAGGAATGACATAAATGCCGAAGGAACATGTCGAAATTTGTCCGATAATGACAGTTTATGAGCTATTATGTCAAATTCTGGCATAAGTTCTCTCTAAGATTCAGTTAAAATTTGTCATATAATAATTTTGACAGAATTTGACATTTTTCGTTAAAAAATGAGAATTTATGATTAATTATGTTAAATTCTGGCATAATTTTTCTGTTAAGCTTGGTCAAAATATGTCATATGATAATTCGGACAGAATTTGACATTTTTTGACTGAAAATGACAAATTCAATAGACACTTTTAGAAAAATTATGTCATTACATGTTAAAAAGTCACATATCATGACACAATTTGCCATTTTCTGTCTTATTTTCACATTTTTTGGACGTTTTTGTCAGAATATGTCAAATGGCTCAGAGTTGTCTGCCACACAATACAATCAAAATATGACATATTCCGTCATAATTTGTCAAATTATGACAGAAATTTTTCTGAGAAAATTTGACAAAATATGACATACTGTTCCAATTGATACTCAAAAATCATCATATTTTAACAAAAACAGTCAAATTATGACATTTTATGGTAGATTCTGTGAAAATAGGTCAAATTATGACGGATTTTTTCTCAAAATTTGTCAAATTTGATCAGAATTTGACATTTTTTGTCAAAATATGTCAAGCATATTTCCACCTGGGCCATAGCAGTAGATCCTGTGGGTCCTGTGAACAATTTGTTACACTCAATGTTTAGTCAAATCGATGTCCTCTTTAATCAAAAGCCAGTGTCTTCTTCAAATAATACATATCAATACTGGGCTTATTTGGGAACATTGCTAAATTACGGGAGGGATGCATGCGATATTCATTTGAAACTACAGTTGTTTATCTTGGACGAGCCAAAGCACACAGATGCTGTGGCCGTTAGTGGTACTGATGTGGGTCTCAACACCCGTACTAAAGAATTGATGGGTTATCTGCATTGCGACGTTTTTCATCGAGAGAAGTTTTTATTGAATGGAGTTGGAGTGAAATTATCCCTTACTTGCTTCAGGGATGCATTTCGTCTTATGGCCACGAGTACTGATGCGAATGATAAAATTCTAATATCAGAAGCTATTTTATTCATATACAGAGTTAGACTTAGTCCTGGAGTCTTAGTAGCTCAGGCAAAGACTCTCTCGAAAACCACTGCCAAATACCCTTTGACTCGTGTTGAAGTCAAGAGTTTCATTCTTGGTGCAGGATAGTAGCAATACTATCGATAATGTTGTTCTACGGCCTTACCTAAGAGATTGGATCTAGGCTTCGTGGACCATTAGGCATTCACAGGATCAAGGAAACTTCATCCATTCAACTTTCAACGTTAGGATATAAATTATTCATATCTCATATGTTGGTGGTGAACGAATACCGGGAAAGCCTCTACAGCCGTCCTTTGATACACCATTAGCAGATGCTGAGGCTTATCAAACGCTCTTCCTGGGAACAGGAATTCCTTTTGGAGATCATGGACATGGTATTACACGTACGGCGTTTTCCAATAGCTACACATTATTCGCCTTTGATTTGACACCGAACTTGTCAGCCCATTGTTCAATCCATTGGGATCTCGTAGAGAACGGAAGTTTGAGGATAGAAACTAGATTCGGAGACCCTCTACCTTAAAAGTATAGAGTAGGGAGTAATAGTATAGAAGCTTGGGAGTCATCTTAGCCACACCAATTGGATCTGTGGTTAGTTCCAGAAAATATGACTGAAGAATTCATCATCGATATTCAAGGGATTTTGGGGCCTGGAAATCACTTTTTACCCAAGGAAATTGCCGTAGTATCAGCTACACATCCTCCCAGTGACGTGTGGATGATTGCACCACCTTATAAATTCTCAGATCTAAGAAACTCGGTGAGGAGGCAAACAACTGACCCGTTGTCATTATCATTTGAGTTGGGCCGAGGAAATACCACATAGCGTGGCAAATTACTGTACAAAGCAGATTCCACTTCTTCAGTTGTCTACGTCAGGGGAAGAGAGTAAGCTAAATTTCGTCAAAATTTCGTTTTTATTCTTAATTATTCACCGAAACCATGTGGTCAATGATCTCCATATTTTCAAAAATAATTCCAGATGTATAGTTCTAAAAGCTGTTAGTTTTTTATCATGATGGCGTTTTTTTTCAACGTGAAAATAAATAAAAGTAGTAGGTTTCCCACGCTTCTCTCATACTGCCTGTACAAAAAGGGTGATCTTAATTGCAATTATCTCATATATATACTGTGGCCCATCGTCCTCAAATTTCATTATTAGATGCATGATGCATCTAATTATATATAGCCCAATTTTTGAGCGAGTCTTGGACTTTGTCATTAGGGAGTCAACTACCTCAAGAATCCATTCACAAAGAATATCAACAAATTACGAAAAACGAAAAAAACTTTCATAAACGGATAAAATATTATCAAATATGTTTGGATACCAATTTGCAACAAATTCCCTTCAATAAAAACGGAGATATTCATGTTTAAAGGCCAACGGGAAAGTATTGACCGTGCCGGCCTTCAGCGACTTTCACTGAGTAGGTGCGTAGCGTCACACGCTGTGGACTGAACTTCTCCCACCAGTGACTCACGTAATTCTATGTTAAACTTTTGAAAAATCGTAACTCTTTCAAATATGGAGATTGAGAAATAATTCTAATGTTAAAATTCGTTGAATAATTCAGGCTGTCGATTCCAGATGAAAAACTATTGGGAAATTAATTTGCAATATAATTTGTTATGAATAATTTATAAAGAAACTAATTAAAAATATGAAAATGGACTCAAAATGTAGTTGACAATGAGATATTGACGTATACTTGAAATTAACTCTTACTATTGATAATCAACCGAGATATAAATTTTATAACATATATACAAACACGCATGCAAATTTATTACTTCTGAACTTTCAAAAATCTGTATCTTCAAGAATCATGATGATTGAGAAACCAAAATAGCATTAAAATTAATGAAAAAAACAAGCTACACAGCGCGTTAAGAAAATTTGACAAAAGTTAGTATTTACAATAAATTGTTATAAACAATTTATATGAAAAATCATTAGAGAATTACAAAAACAAATAAAATATGGAGATAATCACATTAGAAGAATATAACAACCAAAAATGAAAGCAGAATAACAAATAACAACAAAGTTATTCAATATTCAAATTCCCTCACATATATATAGCTATATTAAATACATGGCAAAATTCTAAAATCAATAACTTTCATGATAATTAACATTAAAGAATGAATTTCATTTGTAAAATCATTAAATAATTCAAACCAAAAGTTCATAAAAGAAAATCAAAGAAAAACCAAAATTTTATGCAAAAAAATTTTCAGGCTGTAATTAACAGTTGAATAACAACAAAAGTTATTACTTTAGAAAGATGAATCAAAATTTGAAAAATGCGTGAAAATAGCCTCTTCCAGACGCAATTGAATTTATATTTTTAAAGCAATTATTTTATAAGTTATTAACAATTAGAACTTTCAAGGTCATCCAACTTTAAGTAGGAATAACTCCGAAACTATAGAAGTGAGAGGAACGAATTCAACGGTAAAAATCATTAAATTTGACGATCTTTCAAATGCATTGGAGAACAATTCCGAATATTATTGATTAACAAAGTTATTAACAATCAAACGTTTATAAAAAAATAATAGAAAACTTTTAATACTAAAATTCGTTCATTCAACCCAAAATAAGCTCAAATATGAAAAATCGTTAATTTCTCTCACCTCTAAGTGGATATGCCGAAATTTGTTCATTAGGTACACATCAGGATGAAAAAAGGGAGCCATTTCCGAAAACTGAAAAATCAACTTTGAAGATGTTTTAAATCATATAAAACAATAAACTAATGTGTCAAAAATAAGGTTATATATAAGAAAATAACAATATTGTATTTTTAATGTAATATCTTTATTGTAAAATCCCTAGATCATAAAATACATATATATAAGCCTCAGCACATGGACAAGCTACAACACAAGGGTAGAGAAAGGTGCTCCCCACCAGCTCAGCCACCACCAGCCACCTAGTTGCACCAGAGACTCACGGAGCATCCCTACTTATTGAACTCCCACCCTACCGGCTAAAGCTGCCGTATTGTTCATATACCTAGATGCGTGAGGCTCAGTCAGTCAGTTCATCGCTCAACTTCAATTGGTAAAGACCTCCTCCTTCGGACGCGGTCGCGGTAACTCACTCGCGACTTAGAATAATTTTACTCAGTTTGGGCTTAGAATATTTTCAGTGAATCGGGACTTAGAATATTTTCACTCAGTCTCAACACTTGAAAAATTTTTATTTAATCGGGACTTAGAATCTTTTTTAACCATTGGGACTTAGATTATTTTTGCCCAATTGGAACTTGAAACATTTTTATGAAATTGCAACTTAGAATTTTTTTTTATTAAAATTTTATTCCGAATGATTTTTGATTAATTCCGATTTTGATTATCAACTGAAATATTTCCTCTCAACCGCATTGAACCGAGCGAAATAATATTGCCTCTTCATTCTGAGATCTGACGAAGCCTCGTGTTGATAGTTTTGAATCAATTATTTGAATAAATTTAAAATCATTCAACTGAAACCGAGTTCAATTAAATTAATCAATAATTTTCTCCTTTTCAGAGCCTTAATTTTTAACCTGGTCAACCCCGCAGATATCGGTACGGTTGACTATTCTGTCCTCATTTATTACCCGATCAACGCCGAGATATCGGTGCGGTTGATTACTCCCTCCTTTCAATCCAAATAGCATGAAACACATGAAACTCGTTTTCCCTTATTAAAATAAAATCAAATTGACCACATGTATGTAAATTCATGAGCGTCTCACGATAGGCTCGAGGGCAGAATTGTAAAATAAAGTGTGATTGTTTCGTAAATCGATATTCATTTATTCATTACAGTGAAGGTGAAACAAAGAAAAATAAATGAAGTGACATGAAAGTGAATGAAACAATTTTGATGAATTGAGAAAACATTAGAGCTCAAATTTTCCTTCAGTGACAACAATTCAGGATTACAAGAACTAAATCAACGTGCCCTGGACATCACTCACACAGTGAGTAATGGAATTTCCTGATTCTCTAGCCCCGGAAATCGATCGATATTCCTAAAAGTAGAGAAACTTCAACGTAAATGAGAATTTATCGGGACTGCATTATATTTTGGGGGTTTTCTCGGAATTAATCATCTTGAGCCAATTCTTATACGTAACAAAAAACATAAGTGAATTTACCATTTCAATAAATCTTTTGAAATATCAACCGGTACAGGAATTAATTTTAAGAATCAATATTCACACAGAATGTATCTTAATTAGTAAGTTCAGTGAATGAATAAGTCCGCAGAAATGATCATACTTTATAATTCGTTTGATCATCAATGAATTAGTATCGATGAAAAATTATTTCGTTTTTTTTTAATCAATAAACTTGTATTATAGTTTTAAGGATTATGAATAAATTATTGACTTTCCTAACTCTCAAGTTATCTTTTTCCAACAGACACCGCCCTTTTTCGCGAGATCTATAGAGATCCGGACCCATTCAGGTCAAGCTCATTAGTATACAGTGCACGTGTGCACTTGCGCCAGTGGGGAGATAGAGGGGGTGAACCCTGTCCCCGCAGGATGTGGACTTACGCCTAACTACAGTTTTTCGACTGAAGAACTGCTTTTTTGACTACGACGATCTTCCTCCTACTTATTTCGTCGAAATAATGATTTTTCTCGTAAAAATGCAGCTCTTCCACTGGAAAATGGCTTTTTCGCCTACACCGACCTTCCTTCGGCTTTTCTTGTCAAAATAATGATTTTTTCTAATAAAATTCTATTTTCTGACTGGGAAACTACTTCTCTGCCTACACCGATCCTCCTTCGGCTTTTTTCGTTGCAATAATGATTCTTTTCGATAAATTACAATTAGTGGACGGAAAAACAGCTTCTTCGCCTACACTGTCCTTCTTCGGCTTTTACCGTTGAAACAATGATTTTTTCCGATGCAATCCAGTTTTTTGACTAAAAAACTGCTTTTTCGCAAACACAAAGCTTCCTTCGGCTTTTTCCGTTGGAATAATGATTTCTTTCGTGGAAATTGAGTTTTTCGACTGAACAATTGCTTCTCTGCCTACGATGACCTTCCTCCGGCTTTTCCATGTCCAAAAAGAGATTTTTTTAAAGGAAATTCAGCTTTTCGACTGAAAAACTGTTAGAATAATGATTGCTCTCGTTAAAATCCAGTTTTTCGACAGAAAAACTGCTCTTCCGGCTACACCAACCTTCCTTCCGTTTTTTCCGTTGGAATTATGATTTTCCCCACTTAGATTCAGTTTTTCGACTGAAAAACTGATTTTTCGCCTACACCGAGCATTCTTCTTCTTTCTCCGTTCCAATGATGATTTTTCCCGTGAAAATCCAGTTTTTCGACTTGAAAACTACTTTTTCTGTACACTGAGACGGAAGTGAAACTTTCGGCCCTCGCTGCGCTCGGGCGTAAGCTCACTTCCGTCCCAGTGTGCAGGAAAATAGTATACACACCTTTGGAGTAAGTAAGAAAGCCTCAGAGCACATGTTTGTCGACCTCGGCTTCGCCTCGGCCAACAATTACATATGTGCTCTGAGACATTTCTTACATTACTGCACTAGGCATGTAATATACTATTTCGAATGCACCGACTTCCCTACGACATTTCTGTCAAATGATGATTTTCCTTGTAAGAATCCAGATTTTCAAGTGAACACTTGCTTTATCGCCTGCAACGACCTTCCGTCGGGTTTTTCCGTTAAAATGATGATTTTTCTCGTAAAAATCCAGTTTTTCGGCAAAAACTGCTCTCTGGTCCACACCGACTTTTTTCCAGCTTTTTCCGTCGAAATGATGATTTTTATCGTAAATTACCAGTTTGTCTACTGAGAAACTACTTTTCGCCCACACCAACCTTTCTCCGGCTCATTCCGTCGGAATAATGATTTTTTTTCGTAAAAATCCAGTTTTTCAACTGAAAAACAGCTTTTTCGCTTACATCAACCTCCCTCAGGCTTTTTCGGTTACAATAATGATTGCTCTCGTAAAAATCCAGTTTTTCAACTGAAAAACTGCTCTTCCGCCTACACCAACCTTCCTCCGGCGTTTCCTGTTGAAATTATGATTTTCCTCACTTAGATTCAGTTTTTCGTCTGAAAAACTTATTTTTCTCCTACACCGACTATTCTTCTTCTTTTTCCGTTGAAATGATGATTCTTCCCGTAAATATCCAGCTTTTCGACTGAAAAATTGCTTCTTCGCCTGCAGTGACCTCTCTTCGACTTTTCTGTTAAAATGATGATTTTTCTCGTAAAAATCCAGTTTTTCAAGTCGAGGGTCTAAAAGCAGAAGGTCGTATGGGCCAAAATGGATGTTTCTGCGGCAGAAGGTCGTATGTCCTACATACGACCTCATGACGTTTGCAGGACGGAAACCAATTTTTGGCCCATACGACCTTCTGCTTTTAGACCCTCGAAGTGAAAAACTGCTTTTTCGCCTTCATCGACCTTCCATTGGGTTTTTCCGTTGAATTGATAATTTTTCTCTTGGAAATTCAGTTTTTCGGCTGAAAAACTGCTTTTTCGCCCACACTGACCTTTCTTCAGCTTTTTCCGTCGAAATGATGATTTTTTCGTCAATTTTCAGTTTGTCTACTGGAAATTTGTTTTTCGCCTACACCAACCTGTCTCCGGCTTATTTCTTTGGAGTAATGATTTTTTACGTGAAAATCCGGTTCTTCGACTGAAAAACTGCTTTTCCGCTCATATCCGCTCATAACCTGCTTTTTTCAACCTCTCTCCGGTTTTTGTCCGTTAAAGTCATGATTGCTCTCGTAAAAATCCAGTTTTCCGACTGAAAAACTGTTCTTCCGCCTACAGCAACCTTCCTTCGGCTTTTTCCGTTGAAATGATGATTTTTCCCGTAAATATCCAGTTTTCCGACTGAAAAACTACTTTTTCGCTCACATCAATCTCCCTCCGGCTTTTCCCGTTAGAATGATGATTGCTCACGTAAAAATCGAGTTTTTCGACTGAAAAACTGCTCGACCTCTGTTCGACCTTTTCTGTTAAAATGATGATTTTCCTCGTAAGAATTCAGTTTTTCAAGTAAAGTTTTTCCGTTCAAATGATGATTTTTCTCATAAAAAACCAGTTTTTCCGCTGAAAAACTGCTTACTCACGTACACCGAACTTGCTCCAGCTTTTTTCATCAAAATGATAATTTTTTCGTAACTTTCCAGTTTGTGTACTGAAAAACTGCTTTCTCGCCTACATCGACCTTTCTCCGGCTTCTTCCGTCAAAATAATGATTTTTTTCGTAAATTTCCAGTTTGGCGACAGAAGCACTGTTTTTGGCCTGAGCCAACCCTGCTCCGGCTTATTTCTTTAAAATAATGATTTTTTTCGTAAAATTCCAGTTTTTGGACTGAAAAACTGCTCTTCCACCTACACCAACCTTCTTTTGGCTTTTTCTGTTGAAATCATGATTTTCCTCACTCAGATTCAATTTTTCGACTGAAAAACTGTTTTTTCACCTACACCGACGATGCGTCTTCTTCTACCGTCAAAATAATGTTTTTTTTCCGTAAATTTCCAGTTTGTCAACTGAATAAATCCATTTTTCCTAAACCAACCTTTCTCCGGCTCATTTCTTTAAAATAATGATTTTTTTCGTAAGAATCCAGTTTTCCGACTGAAAAACTATTAGAATAATGATTGCTCTCGTTAAAATCCAGTTTTTCGGCAGAAAAACTGCTCTTCCGCCTACACCAACCTTCCTTCGGCTTTTTCCGTTGAAATGATAATTTTCCCAATTAGATTCAGTTTTTCGACTGAAAAACTGATTTTTCGCCTACACTGACCTTTTCTTCGGGTTTTTCCGTTAAAATGATGATTTTTCTCGTAAAAATCCAGTTTTTCCGCTGAAAAACTGCTTACTCACCTACACCAAACTTTCTCCAGCTTTTTCCATCGAAATGATAATTTTTTTCGTGACTTTCCAGTTTGTCTACTGAAAACCGATTTTCGCCTACATCGACCTTTCTCCGGCTTCTTCCGTCAAAATAATGATTTTCTTCATATATTTCCAGTTTGTCGACTGAAGAACTCTTTTTGGCCTAAACCAACCTTTCTCCGGCTTATTTCTGTGCAATAATGATTTTTTCGTGAAAATCCAGTTTTTGGATTGAAAAACTGCTCTTCCGCCTACACTAAGCTTCCTTTGCCTTTACTGTTGAAATTATGATTTTCCTCACTTAGATTCAATTTTTCGACTGAAAAACTGCTCTTCCGCCTACAATATTCCTTCGGCTTTTTCCGTTGAAATTATAATTTTTGTCATTTAAATTCAGTTTTTCGACTGAAAAACTGCTTTCTCGCCTACACCAATCTTTCTCCGACTAATTTCTTTGAAATAATGATTGTTTCCGAAAAAATCTAGTTTTCCTACTGGAAAACTGCTTTCTCGCTCACATCGGCCTCTCTCCGGCATTTTCCGGTAGAATAATGATTGTTCTCGTAAAAATCCAGTGTTTCGACTGGAGAACTGTTTTTTTCGCCGGCACCGACCTCTCTCCGACTTTTTTGTTAAAATGATGATTTTCCTCATAAGAAGCCAGTTTTTCGAGTGAAAAACTGCGTTCGCCTACACGAACCTTGAAGTCATGATTTTCCTCACTTAGATTTAGTTTTTCGACTGAAAAACTGATTTTTCGCCTACACCGACCTTTCGTCGGGTTTTTTCGTTACGATGATGATTTCTTTCGTGAATTTCCAGTTTACCTACTGAAAATCTGCTTTTCGTCTATATCAACCTTTCTCCGGCTTATTTCTTTGGAATAATGATTGCTCACGTAAAAATCAAGTTTTTCGATTGAAAAACCGCTCTGCCACCTACACTAACCTTCCTTCGGAGTTTTCAGTGGAAATTATGATTTTCCTCACTTAAATTCAGTTTTTCATCTAAAAGACAGATTTTTCTCCTACACCGATCATTCTTCTTCTTTTACCGTTGAAATGATGATTTTCTCCGTGAAAATCCAGTTTTTCGACGGGAAAATTGCTTTTTCGCCTGCATCGACCTCCTTTCGACTTTTCCGTTAAAATGATGATTTTTCTCGTAAGAATCCAGTTTTTCAAGTGAACACTGCTTTTTCGCCTACACCGACCTTCCGTCGGATTTTTCTGTTAAAATGATTATTTTCCTCTTAAAAATCCACTTTTTCGAAAGAAAAACTGCTTTTTCGACCACACCGACCTTTCTTCGGCTTTTTCCGTCGAAAAGATGAATTTTCTTGTAAATTTTCAGTTTGTCTACTGAAAAACTGCTTTTCGCCTACACCAACCTTTCTCCGACTCATTTCTTCGGATAATGATTTTTTTCGTGGAAATCCAGTTTTTCGACTGCAAAACTGCTTTGTCACTCACATCAACCTCCCTCCGGCTTTTTCCGTTAGAATCATTATTATTGCTCTCGTGAAAATTCAGGTTTTCGACTGGAAAACTGCTCTTTCGCCTACACCAGGTTTCCTCCGGCTTTTTCTGTTGAACTCATCATTTTCCTCGCTCAGATTCAGTTTTTCGACTGAAAAACTGATTTTTCGCCTACACCGACCATTCTTCTTCTTTTTCCGTTACAATGATGATTTTTCCCATGAAAATCGAGTTCTTCGACTGGAGAACTGCTTTTTCGCCTGCACCGACCTTCCTCCGACTTTTCGGTTGAAATTATGATTTTCCTCGTAAGAATCCAGTTTTTTGAGTGAAAAGTGCTTTCTCGCCTACATCAACCTTTCTCCGGCTTCTTCCGTCAAAATAATAATTTTCAGTTCATCGACTGAAGAACTGTTTTTAGCCTGAACCAACCTTTCTCCCGCTTATTTCTTTGAAATGATGATTTTTCTTTGAAATGATGATTTTTCTGCCAGGTAAAAAAAACGATGAGAAACGATTTTTCGAAGGTCTTCCAATAGGTTGTCTCTCGACGTCGCCCAAATGGGCAAATTTCGACTTTCAGAAGACTGTTTTTTTACTCAAATTTCGTGATTAAGTCGGACCGATTCTTTGTCGAGTCATTTTTCAACTTTCACGTGTCGAAAGCGACGTGTTCTTTGTCGACGAAAAATATTTTTACGCTCATATTGGTTGAGAAATACTGAATCGATTTTTGTCGAGTAATTTTTCTAAGTTTCCCGATTCGAAAGAAACATGCTTTCTTGTCGACGGAATTTTTTTTCAAATTCATATTCGTCGAGCCATTCTTCTAACTTGAACGTGTCAAAACCACGCGTTTTTTCGTCGACAAAAATCTTTTTGAACTCATATTTGTTGAGGAAGCTCAATTGATGTGTTGAATAATTCTTCTAACTCTGACGTATCGGTAGCGACGTTTTTCTTTGTCGACAATTTTTTTTTAAACTCCTATTTATCGAGAAATGGTTATCATCTGTCGTAATATCGATTTTGCCTCTTCATCACCAATCAATATTGATTACTCCTCATGTTGTTACTGAATTCAACAAAAAAAAAACGATAATTTAGTTATTTTGAGTCAATTATTGATTTACTCATCATTGACTGATCAGGCTGAATGAGAGAAAGAAGAAATTGTTGACTATTCTCGATCTCGTCGATCCGTTAGTATTAGCTCCGGATCCACCCATGTGAAGATGGAGTGAAAAAAAAGAACAATACAATCAACTGTCATTTAAATTTAAATTCCACTTTTAATTAATTTATTTCAGTAAAGCTCTTCAGTACCCAGATGTAACTTACACATAAAGAAAAATGTGAATGAATAAGGTGTTCGTCAATAAAAGTGAAAGGTCATATGAAAAAAATTAGCTAATCAACTAACTGAAACAAATTCTCATGTTTCATTTCTTTTGCAATAATAGTCATTCCCATTCATTTCAGGAGATTGCAATAAATCTCTTTTGTTTTCACGTTTTTTTATGATATACTTCATCTTGACGCCTCCTCTCTTCATGATATTGTGGAACCTCACTATGTTTACGTTTCTGTCCCTCTTCTCCTACCCCCTCTTACCTCGTTCTTGCTGTCGGTCTATCTCCTCTGGGGTTTTCTCTCTTGATCTTTCTTCTCGCGTTCGCTTTTTCCTTGGTTTCGGTTTTTCTGGTTCCGGATAGAAGCTTTGTAATCGTAATTTTTTTCGAGTTTATGATTTCATCGGATTATGACTCCAAATGCTCTAAAATGTCGGAATTTTTTTTTTTGCAAATGGCTGTGTATTTATGTATATGTGTGCATATGTGTGATGACACATACCCTCACTTTATCCGGCAACGGCTGCATATATCGATATGAAATTTGTAGGGTATATTCGGTACGCGAGCGCAATGTTCTTCACTCAATTCAGCTAAATCGGTTCAATGATTCTCGAGAAAATGCTTGAAAATTATGTTTAAATGAGAAATACTGAAACTGTGATTTCTCCTTCTCTTCTAAATCTTAAATACCATTTTCCCCTTTTTTCTTTACAATTACTTCAATATATAATCATTTTTGTTATATCATAGCATTATCAATTTACTTATTTTTCATTCCTTTTATCTCTCTTATTATGAATTAATTTTATTTTATTATTGAATTGAATTTTGACATAATTGGAGGAAAAAACCAGAAGAGTTGGCATAATTAAACAAATCAATAAAAATGTCTATGGATTCAATGCAGCAATTGACAGAAAAGTTCTGTAAATAAATATCTTGTAAACTAATGATAAAAAAGAATGAAGAGGGAAGAAAAACTGTTTTTAATGAAAATGCAATGTTAAAATGCATATTGTATTGTATCCATTGATTAGAAACGATTATGTTATGTATATGTAAATTGAGAAAACTTTTAGATGCAAAGAGTATCGAGCAACGGCAACTTGATAATTGAAAAGGAGTAAATTCATTCTGGTATCAATTAACAATTCAATTAATTGAAGTAAAAAGAAATAATATAATTCCACGGTATTATCTTGGAATCTGAGGAAAATTTTTGAGAAATGGTTCTAATGGGAATTAACTCCCCCATTTTTGCTGAAATTATGAGATTCAGCTGAAAAGAAGAGATTAATTCCATGCAAAAATTCGCAGTAAAAATTCGCATAATTTTCTTGACTCAAAGAAGAAATAAATGAATAATTAAAACATCTGCTCCAGTAAGCTGCAAATGCCCTTGCATGGGTACCAGTTCACTGGGCCAAATTGAACGAAAAAGAAAAAATTTCATCCAACTCTGATACATAAGTTGGTATAGGCTTTCATTCTCGCTCAGTTTCGGAGATATTAAAAAAAAAAAAGTCAGGAGAAAATTAACTCATTCCTATGCTAAGTCTTCGCTACTGGAATCATTTCTCTTTTATTTCCATCACATCTCAGAAACTATTAGATTTGATAGAAAGATTTGAGAGACCTTTTCTGTGACCCATAAAATTCTCAACAAAAAAAGCTTTTTGGTGATTTTTTTCTTACCCACTGACTCCGAAGAGAGGGAACAAAATGATTCTCCCCGAATTCTGCAAATTCCTTCTAACTCAAGATTCCACGAAATTCTCCGTGAATCCTTTATCCAAAGAAAAATAGAGTAATGGAGACGAGAAAATGTTTTCCCCCTGAAATCATAGAAAATCTTATAACATTCTTCTTTTCATTTCATACCGAATATTATCCAGGATTATCGATAAGTCATCATGCATATTTAAATTCGTAAATTCCACAAAAAATGAGGTGTTGCGACGTATGATATTGGAAACTGTTCATTTATTGGTACATTCACCCAATAATCATCGCGCGTCACCTAATGCGTCAAAGTTAATCGCGACCATACAATGATCTGTTTACGTTTATTCATTTAATGCTATTTCCTTTTTTTTCATTTATTGAATTCATTTCACTGTGATTAACTAATGAATATAGACCTAATCTCACTGGTCTGTACAGCACTGCATTGTTATAGATTCAAAACTCAATTACATCAATTAACAGTAAATATTGCCATAAAATACATTTGCATAAAATATTTCAGCATCCAGGGGAAACACAGAAATTTTTTATTTATTTTTCTCCTCTTCAGATTCTGAGATAACCAGAAAACTCACCAATTTTGACGACAATTTTCTTTTCTCGTGACTTTCCTACCAATTTCGCAGTGTCTCGCGCCGAAAAACACCACCAAAGAAAGCTAAAAAAATGAAAAACTGAAGAAAAACTCAATTAATGTCACACTTAAAACCGAACACAAGTGTTTGAACTGAATTTCACACAGGCATTTAATATACAAACTAACACCTAAACTGCTTTATTCCACGAGTTTTTTTGTTCAATTATTTTTAATTTGTTTTCAACATTTAAAAGTCGTGTATGCGTTTTTACACTACAAATCCAATAAAAGTTTTTTTTATTATTAACAAAAAAAGATGTTACACGTTTAAACAGGAAGCACTTTCAAGCACCAACTGCCACTGAGCCAGCGTGCGCCGGTAAATACCCACGTATTGTCGGAATAGCCAAAGAGGTAACCTCCGAAATCGACCCGAAGCTAAAATTTACATGTTGTAGCATCGAAGCCGATATTTCCGAGGTTACTTCATTTGCCAGTACGACTTTACATGAACAAAAGTTCGAGTATAGCCGAACGTCCACGACTGGACCGAGGCACCAGGCTGGGATTTGTAGTGTAAAAAGGCGATTATAACGATTATGGCTAAATTACGGAGAGAAAAAATGAGTAACAATTATTATTGGAGATAACTCAAGTACCAAAACCCGAAAATCATATTTCTCTCTCGAGACTCCCCACCCCCCTCCCTCCACAGGTACTTGCGCTCCAAGCCCCTAAAATCTAGGAAGAACTGGCCCCACCTGGATACTGAAAAAAACAACATATTCCGAAGGAGAAAAAATATATTTAGATTTAAAAAAAGAAAATTTCTTCAACCGTAACTGAGATCTCCTCTCTCTCTGTCCTTTTTCACTTGAATTTCTTTGATTTCAACTGAATAATTTTTTATTACTCATAAAACCTATGATTCCTCTCGAAAAAGAAAGTATATGAAATTATGGTAAATTTGAGTAAAATTACAGAAAAAAAGCAAGGTATCGCAAACAAAAAGGTATATCTTCAAGAATAATGGGACAAATTCGAGGATCGTTCAGCTTTAAGAGTGAATAAGATAGTATGAAATGAAAAAATTGAGGAAACGAATTATTTACGTGAGGAAAAATAGAAAATGAAAGGAAGATTGCACAGATGCTGCACAAAAAAAAACTTCAATTAATTAAGACGAGAGGAAAATTTATAGAAGAAAATAAAAAAAGTTCACGCTATATTTTCAAATCCAATTTCGAATACACTTGGATTTGAATATTAGGTGATTCAATAAAACTGACAACAAAGAAAACACAAGAATTCATGAATTTTGAATTAAAAACAAAATCCGTGGCAGAAAAAATCATAATCAATATTGATAAATCATGGAAAAAAAGAAATAATAACGAATAACCATTGTAAATCCATAGAATGAAGTTTACTATTCAGCGTTATTGACCGTAATATGAATTTAAACAATTTTTTACATTACGATTTTGTACGTTGAACCATAAATTAGATATCATCCAAAAATACAATAGAATATATTTTATGGGGAAAAGTCTCGCAAATGGATAATCTAATGAAGATTATGATTCGAGATAGAGATTTTTTAATGATTCCATTGGAGAGCTGAGAAAATTTCAGATGGAAAGCATGTGTAAGTGTGGATTTTTTTGAATTTTTTGGAAGATCGAATTTTTGATCGAAATTTGAAAAATATCGAAAAAATTCACTTCTTTGGGTTCGATTCTAAATGAAAGATGAGCTCATTTGCCATTGATTCATATAGTTCTAAAACGTTGCCTAAATAAAATTTATGAATAAAAATTAATTTATTAATAAATTTAATTGTTTAATGGCCATTAAACAATTAAATTTATTAATAAATTAATGTTTATTCATAAATTTTATTTAGAAAATCAAATTTCGGAAAAAATATGTAATGCGCAAGCTGGATTTGCACCCACGACCCTCTGATTACATGTCAGGTGCTCTACCGCTGAGCTATTGCGAGTTACTATATTTACCATCAAATTTTGATTCTCACATCTTTTCTCCACCTCCCATCCACGAGGCAATGTCGCCATTAAATATATATTAACAAAAAATTTGAATAATTATCAAAGTCAAATCTTCGGAAAAAAATATGGAATGCGCAAGCGAGGTTTGAACTCACGACCCTCTGATTACATGTCAGGTGCTCTACCAACTGAGCTATTGCGAGTTCCTATATTTCCCTTCAAATCTCTGACCAAGATATATTACATCACTATGACCATTAAACAATTAAATTTATTAATAAATTAATTTTTATTAATAAATTTTATTTAGAAAATCAAATTTTGGAAAAAATATGTAATGCGCAAGCAGGATTTGAACCCACGACCCTCTGATTACATGTAAGGTACCTTTTCATTCTGACGACATTCAGAAAAAATAGAAATCCTATTTGGAACCCGAACTTCAATTTTTCAGATCTGTCGTAGGATCTCCATTCATGATTGAAAGATTGTTGTTTTTTTTTGTGGTAAACATGAATAAATAAAGTTCACTAAAGATCGAACCATCATTAAATTTGTCCTTACAAGCGAATTTACTTCGTGCAAATGTCCACTTATGACAATTGTTGTGAAACCAAATTTCGTTACTGCACTTAGAATAATGAAAAAAATAAATTGTAATCTCATGGATAATTTATATAAAAATTCCATTCGGAAGCATTTTGCCAATTGAATTGGCAAAATATTAAATGTCGCACACGGAGTGGGGCTTGCGAATAACGCACAGGATATAACGCTTCTTCTTGTTTCCAATTATTTCTAGTTCATTTCCTGAAAATCAGATTTCGTTCCATATCTATTCGAGAAATCGATGATTTCTTTTTTAAAGCTGCATAAATTGATGGAAAATGAACTCACCTTCCATTTGAGACGAACCTTAGGTAGTTACGACCAACAGAACAGTTTATGGTGAAAAGGTGAATTTTTTTCGAAAGAGAGAAGTATTTTACCTTCGAATCTTAAAAAGTAGAATTTTTGGAAAATTCAAATAAAGAAATTCTGTCGTTAAGATTTTCATCGGAAATTTCCTCAACTTTTTAATGGAATTATCAGAAAAAACCTGTCCCCAATATTTCTATTGATTGCGAGTAATTTTCATGATATGAAACATCAATACTAAAATGTGGCCATTTTACCCCTTGAGTCCATTTTACCCGTTTTCTCCCTATTAAATTCCTCAAAAGAATGAATTTTCTCGACTTTCATGTTTGGTTCATTACCAAATCAGTTGCATTATTGGGTGCATATACATATATATATATTGACACCTGCATCGAGTCCATCAAATAATAAACCATTTGCGAAGAAATGAACAGTGAATAATACAAAATGATGCACGAATGTGTTTTGTGTCATTAAATTCATCAACAAAATTAGTAATTCCTCAAATATTGAGTGAAACATTCGGCGGAATGAAAGGGGACTACAAAGTTTGAATTTTTATGAATTACAAAGTTTACGTGTAAATGAATTAATCATTGACTCAAAGGCTATGTACTGGACGTAATTCTCGGGCCTAACGGTAAACCCGACAATCAGACACACCTGAAACTAAAAACCGACAAAACAAAATCAAATGGGCGCCAGGATAAACAAACAAATATTAACAAAACAAAATACTTCCTTATATGGCTCGACTAACTCAGCGTCCACCCCATGGGTCGCTGTTGTGGGTTGAAATAAGGAAATAATTAAAAAAAGTAATTCAAACACAAAATGTTAGGAAAATCAAAAATTTAATAAAATTAAATTAAATTGCTTTCTTGGAAAAAAATAATAATAATAGAAAATTTTACAGAAACAATTCCATAGTGCACAGCACGATCTTAATTATTTATACGTCATGAGACGTTTTAATAAAATTGAGTTATTTTATGAAAATTCAAAAATTAATTAATAATTGAAAAGTTATTAATTAATTCATCGTACATAAAATTAAAATTTCAATCAGTAATACGAAATTTAAATTTGAATAAAATCTAGGGATTTCCCGCCAAATAAAGTCACTAGAAAATTCCCTGGGGGACTATATAACGCTGTCCCTGATTTCCCCAGAACATTAACCCAAAAATAAATTTTCACAATAAAATTTTTAGAATATGAAAAAAAATAAAATTCCTTTTCTTTTTTTTTTCTTTTCAGGAATAAAAAAAATTATGATAATTAATTTAAAAAAAAATTCGGTTATGTTTAATAACGACGTTTTATAATTTTAAATAAAATAAAAAAAAAATTATTCTAATTGTCAACGAGAGATTTTTAAAAGTAATAACGATAAATAATTAATTAACGAGAATTATCTTCACAAAAGAATATGACCTCGAAACTTTTATAATTGTCGTTGTCACACTACAACATAAAAAAAATTAAAGAAATTGAAATAAAAAAAAATGGCTTGACCAAAAAAATTCTCTTTAACACAAAAATTAATTAATTGAATATTTTCGCTCACCAAACGAGTATTTCGACAACTCCAATATTAATTAATCTTTCAAAAGATGTGGCGAACTTTTATCAACAATTTATAATAATTTCTTTACACAATAATTAAATATTTCCACAGAAATAATTTCTCAAAAAGTTTCACGCCACAATACGAGCATGCGTCCAGAACGAGAGTGACGCCATGTTGCTCTCATTGGGGACAAGACGCCGGCCGGTACGAAAATTCCAACGTGGAGGGCTCCCATTGGTTGGTCAAGTCCAACTTCCATGAGTTCAACAGGTGACCACTAGTTGTCACAATTTTGAATTTTCATCTTCCAACGATGAGATACAAGAATCTCCCAAAATAATTCATTTGCGAAGTATTGTCAATTTCTCAAAATATTGACAGATGCTGGAACCTTCTCCAGACTTCCCTTTTGTCCTCATCCGATGAAGAAAAATTCTATGGTCTTTCTTTTCTCCGAAACTCCAAATTATAGCCTTTTCCTTGTTGTATTGTTCGTCCGTCAGGTGCTGCCCTCTTCCGCTCAATACGAAATATCGCCGATGAGCGTACAATTCACAAAAAAATAGAAAAATACAATTCATTAGACTATATAGAAAAATTCATTATTATGAAGAAAAATGAAGAAATATATTCAGTGCAAATATATGCAATGTTGGAATGCATATTGCATTGTACCCATTGCGATTAGTTATGTCTGGCACAGATGGTATCTCCTAGTTTTCTTTGCGAACTGCAACAATTAAATAAAAAATTAATTCATCGAAATTCTTAAAGATTTATCATTATTTTTAATTTTTTTTTAAAGTTAAAAGAAAAAAAGGTTTGTTCATTGAAGGGATCGCAGGAACTAAACGAGAAAGGGCAATTTTTGTAGAGACCTTTTTTGTAGATCGAATTCTCCTCTACAAAAATCGCTCTATCTCGCACCTGAGGACTCGAATGAATTGGCTAATTCCTATTGACGTCAGTCAATGCAAATACCCGATACAAATAATCATGGTAAATGTTGATAATTTTCATTTCCATAAATTTATCATTAAAAATAGTGAATAATTTTCACTTGTTTCTTAATTTCGTTAATTAAATTATAGATGTCAGTGCTGGAACTTCTCGAGTGGAAGAAGAGAAGAGACTTAATGGTAACGAAATTCATCCATTGTCAACAGAAACAATACTAATAAATATTGAAGCTGCAGCTGGAGTGGAAAGTATGTCACTGAAGAGGAGATGGAGAAAGAGATCCCGACACATAAGAAGCCAGATGAAGGAATGAACACCTCAGAGCCAAACCCGACTATTTGCCCCAAGCACTCCTACTTGGGGAATTAAGCGTTCTCGTCCATTAGGTAATCGTTTTTACTTTTTTATTATTCATGTAACGTTTCATTTCGTGCAATTAATGATGTTTATCTGCATTATAATTATTCTTTGCCACTGAAAATTTAATTCAGCAGAATAAATTATTGGACAGAGATTTGCTGAATATAAAATTTAGATAATATTCAGACTCAGTAATAATATGCTCTTTTCTATTGATTAAACTGCCATGAAGCTTGAAAAATCGAAATTTAATTGAGCTATATTTAAGGGAGGAAGTATGTTTTTTCATTTCTCATTTCAATCATTTGTTCATTTCTCACTTGTAGAAAAAAATCATGGAAATTTCTTTAACAGCGCCTACTCTTAAACCTATTGCACTCTCGATGTGTGTTGATTGTATTGCAATTCTTTGCAATTGAAGATTATGCCAATTTCAGATTCACAAGTCGACAACAATCTTGTTACATCTATCGGGATTATTGAACAAAATACCTCATAGAAACATTCCACAATCCATCAGATTGGAATACCTAAAAATTTTACGCTGTTTGTAGCAGAAAATAATGAATATTCATCTACATACAAGTAAAATAGTCTTAGAAAAAAAATACATCAATTGAAAATGATTGAAAGTGACAATTCCATATGAGTATGAGTTAGACAATTGGTAAAAAAAAATCAATGATTTTTTTTCTATAATTATTTCATTCATGTAGATAAATTGTAAATTGCAAAAAAATTTCTTGATGAATCTAGTTTCAATAAATGATTGTATGTAATAGAGGATTCCAATTTTTTTATTAAAGGAGATATAATTCGAAAGTTTTGAGACATTTATTTACAGTTAGTACAGGAACCTAGTATCGGTATTTTTTATTAATCACGAATTTCGCAATATTATTTTATATATTTAATAGTGGCAAAAGTGGAAATAACGAAGAAACGTTGTCAAGAAGTGGCGGGACTGAAAGATGAGGTGCTGAGTCCTGGGAAAGCACATTTATTAGGTATAATTCAACAACAACTAAAACTACTACGAAAGACAATGGATGAATTGGAAGAGTGTAAAAATATCTAGGAAAATTTAGGCTCGAAAGATAAATATGCATCATTATTGGAAGAAATTTCATTACCGGTTCTAAAAAATATGGTAGGAAGTCATTTCAAGAATAAGAAAAAAAAGAATAAAGGACAAAGATGGGAATTAGCTGATAAAATTATTGCAGTATCAATTTATAAAAGAGGACCTTGCGCGTATTCCTTGCTGACAAAAATGTTGCCTTTGCCGAGTGTTCGAACAGTCTTGAGACTTTTGCAGAATATTCCCATAAATACTGGAATTAATTATCAGGTTCTGGAGAACGTAAAAACTTGTGTTGCAACTATGAAGGACATAGACAAATATTGCATTTTGATCTTTGATGAAATTGCTTTTAAAAAGCGATTGCTATTTAATCAAGCCACTGGAACAGTTATTGGTCTTGAAGATTATAGATCAGGGGAACGTGGAGACAGAGTGCCAGCTCATGCACTGGTTTTCAACGTTCAGGGCATCAACAAACAATTCAAACGACCAGTAGCATACATTTTTTCAAAAGGTTCGACGAAAGGAGAGAAATTGGCGCCAATAATAAGAGATGCAGTTAAAGCTGTTGATGAAACTGGTTTAATTATTGAAGTACTTATTTCTGATCAAGGTCTTACGAATTAGAAGGCCATCCAAATATTATCAATAAAAGAAGGTGATCAATGTCCAGGGCCATATTCCAAAGTTGAAGAACGGAAGATATACATAATTTTCACTATCCCACATTTAATAAAATGCTTCCGTACTAATTTCCTTGGTAATTTTGATAAGTGGAAGAAAGTCACTAAAAATACCGTAGACCGCTTTCTATTCAGGAGAAATAACATAATATGGAATGGAAAGACTGCCAGGTATTCGGATATTATTTTCCTGTTGCAAGAAGTGCTTGGAAAAAAATGGATAATGAAAGATTTACTCTTGCTCACGTATTTCCAACAAGTGAAGAAAAATATGAAGGTAAAATATGCTACACAATTGTTTAGCAATGCCGTTGCCACAAATCTGAAAATGCTCTCTTATCGGCGTGGAAAAGAAAGATTCTCGAATACAGCCGATGTGATAAAAGATATCAATGATCTTTGGGATTCTGTAAATGGCCCAAAAAAAAATCAAAATTCCAAAATAAAGAATGTCACGATCGATAGTGATCACATTGGACACATTGGATCACATTGGATCTAAATGGACAAGGTATAGGAAATGTATTGAGAACATGAAATTAATCAGCATGGAGGGGAAAACATTCACTCCTCCTTGTCAAACGAATTTTCTTACTTCTTTATCAGCTCTAACAGATTTATAGCAGGAATTGCAAACTCTTGGTTTTCATAAATTAATCTTGAGGCATATCAATCAAGATCCGTTGTCAAATTTATTTTGTTTAATTCACCAAAATTGTGGAGATAATAACAATCTTTCTTGGTTACATTTTGAAACGGCACTGAAATGCGCTCTGATATCAAGATTTGCTATGACATCGTCTGGAGAAGGTGCTAATTGTGAGAAAGATGTTGCGGAGTTTTTAACAGATTTGAGTAATTACTTTGATAAAGATGATGCGTTCATCATCTGTACCGAAGCGCAAACGAATCATCTATCAACAACAACAGTTCATCACAATTGGATGAAGATGTTGATGAACCTTTGATGGATGATGATAGCCAGTCTCCTACTTCTCCACCAGTTCTACACCTTGATGATTTACAACAAGAAGATTTGGAAACGGATGATTCGATAGATTTAGAGGAGAACCATTCCACACATGATTTAGCAAACAAGATTTTGAGAACAAAAAATTTTAAGTGTAAAGAGTGCCGTGAATCCTTATTCGAGCCTGAAAGAATGGACGGAGAGTCGAGCATATTCTCCAAATAACTATTTGAAGATGATCTCGACAGCCACAACACACATGAAATCCATTATAGCTCAAAAACTCCATTTGAAGAATGTTACAAGTATTATTGTTGAAGACTTCATGAGTCTTACAGATACAACTTGGCTGAAATGTTCAATACATGGTCCTGTTATTGGTGTTTTCCGTCACAGTGCAATAGCTGAGAATCTAATTAGCAACGAATGTCAACGAAGGAATCAGGTGTTCATCCAATCTGAAAAACTAGCTCCCAATGCCCGGAAATAGCTCATCAAGCTGAAACCGCAAAGTTTGTCCAATCCTCCTTACATTTTCATCCGTGTTTCCCATTTCCTTCTGTGATTGTCCTTTCTATTGTGTGATCTTCCCTTTTTCTTGAATTTCAGATCAATCTGCTGTTTTGATTTACTTTGCATGACTGCAGGCTCAGAATGCATTTCATTCAACTATAAACTATATTATTTAAGGAATGAGTGCAGTATTTTTAATAATTTTGTGCTGTTATCAAATGTGTTTTACAGGTAACAATTCTGTCGTAGCCGGACTTGCATCAAACATTATTGTGCTATGTTACTTCATTTCACTCAACGACTGCTGGAGAATTGTGAGCGATACTTTGAAGCTTTAAAAAAAATATAGAACAATGCAGATTCTTTTCGGGAGAATGTAAGTAAAAGTTGACTATAATTTTCATAATTTAATATTAATACAGTTCATTTAATCGCACAAAAAATGGAATTATGGACGCATTATCCCTTCCGATAGCTTTCGGACAACAATGTATAATCATTCAAATTAAATTAAAATAATGCTTTCCAGTGTCACCATGTGAATTTCTCCACATCTTGATAATTCTGAAAATAATGAACATCTGCCACTTCTTACAAGATGATTCAGGATTTTTCCAGAAGTGCAGGAGTTTGCGGAAAAATCGGAAAAAAATGAAAAGATTTTCCAACATGTCTGAATTATTGTTTTAAGAAAATATGCAAATAGGGGAAGGTGAGGAAAGTGGACACGAGTTGATTTTGGTATTTTATGCTATGAAAATTAATCGAAATGGATAGAAATATTGGGGATAGATTTCTTCTGATGTTTCCATTAAAAAGATGAGGAAATGTTCGATGAAAATCATATGTCAGAAATAATTTTTGGGAATTTTTCACAAATTTCGTATTTTTTTCATCACTTTTCCGTAAAAAACTCAGAAACTAATGAGCTGACATGGCTCATAATCTAATCAGGGCTAAGTTACATAAAGATGATTCCACTCCATTAAAAAAAAATTTTGATCGGATAAGTAATGGCAGTGGAATCGTTTTTCAAAATTTCCTCACATACGCACATACATACATACATACATACACACACACACACGGACGGACAGTTCCGTAGAAACTCTCCGAAAGTCATGTCAGCATCTTGAAACGTCGAGATGTGATGAAAAATCAAAAATTGAT
Organism: Aleiodes alternator; assembly: GCA_963921955.1. NCBI lineage: Eukaryota > Metazoa > Arthropoda > Insecta > Hymenoptera > Braconidae > Aleiodes > Aleiodes alternator. The sequence goes on along the minus strand of OY998115.1, from coordinate 1,931,644 downwards.
ATTCGGGCGAATACAATAAATTCCTTATCGGGAAGTTAAAAATCACGCCAAGTGTTTTTCTATATAATGTTTGAAATTTAAGATTTGAATTGCGATTGTGAAACTGTGTGTGTCGTTTAATTTTTTTGAAATTCGTTTCCGTTAAACTTCTATCAATTCTCAAAATTTTTATCCTCGACCGATCGTTGGCCTCGAAAAATTACTATTTTTTCGTATTTTCTGACACTAATTCTGGATATGCTGTTTAGTAGTGCAATAATTTCTCCAATAGCTTCGGAAGCCAGAGTCAGAGTTAAAATAGATTTCTTCAATATAAATATGTGTGGTAACAGTGTTTTGTACAGTCATAATGAAACACAATTCTTTCCAAACTGGAGACTTTCGCTACCGGTTTTAATAAATGGACTAATAATATAGACATGCTGAAACATGCTGAAGCATTTGTATAACTCCTTTTAATTGGTTTGTCTAGGCTTGCACTCTAGAAAAATCCCAATTCACTTTGCTTTGCAAAAACGTTGAATGTAAAATCCTTAAAACGATTGATCCATCCATTGAAGTGTTTCACAGACTATTATTTTTTCTTAATCATGTTGAAGAGACGTGGGTAATCATTGGAGAAATTGAATTTTTTTCAATTGAAAAGTTGTAATTAAAAAGAAGTTCCTCTCAGAGGTCTTTTTCTCTAGAAGAGATTCAAAACTACAGAAAAGGTTCTATCGAAAATTCCCCAAGCTCTCATAATGAATAGATACTTGTGCGATAGAGGAAGGAGAAGAAAGATCACAAATTATCATTGAAGAAACAATGAGAAAAAAATTAATAATGGAAAAATACAGAAAATGCATAGAGTTATGTACAGAGTTACGTAGATATTGAGGACACACTCCCTCAAAAATTTATTCAAAAATTTTTTCTTTAATACTTCGTCAAATCGTGGTATATTCCATGTACTCAGCATTTTTTTCAGGCCAATCCGCGAAATCCTAGGTATAGTGGATGACTTCGAGGAATTGAATGAACATTTTCGTTTGTTTTTTCCGAGAAATGATGGAATTAAGGGGTTACATGAGTTTCACGGTGTCAAAAAATCTTTTTTTTTTTAGTTGTCTTATTAAATTCTTTAACATCTCTAGAATATTGTCCTAAAGGTTCACTCGAATCACCAAGTAATAGTTTTGAAAATACAGCCTCAAGATGTTGCGCGGGCAGGGCTAGCGGCGTTGTCACTCAAAATTTCGAATGCGTTTTCCTCAAAACTGTGTTGTCAAAGTCGGTTGTCAAGATTTCTCGAATACTATTCAACCGATCTTGCTAAAATTTTGGACAGGTCTCCCAAATACAATTTGCAAGGACTTCGCTGGATTCACTTTTCAATCACAACTATTTAAAAAAAACTGCCGCGGAATTTTAGTCGCATTTTTTACTTTTTTTCGTTTATTTTTTTTCCATCGTCCAAATTCGAGTTCGAAGTCTCAACTAAAACAGTTTTTTTCACTTCGGATGATCCTGCTATAAGTTTTGCTGTCACAATGGCAGAGTTTTTAGTATTTTTTTCCAAAAATTTCAGGAATCTTTTATCAAATGTGTATCTTCACGACAAGAAAAAGTATGAATAGAGTCTTTTATTATATTTTTTAAAAATTATTGAAAATAGACCGTTTTCTACGAGAGGAAACCCACGTAACCTCTCAATGAATGCAACCCTTCTCAAGCTAATGCACTATATCTGGGGAAAAGTTTACCTTATTTAAAAAAAAAAATTGTTTTATAAAATCGAAAAATTGAAAACAAAAAAAACAAAAAGATCTATCGTCTAAAAAAAATTTAAAAAGCTCTTTTCCGTTGAAGAATGTAACATTTCCCAGATTATAAATACAGTCCATTGTCCTATCCTCCGCCATTCACTCAATTATGATAACGACAATGAAAATCGTTTGAGAATCCCTCAATAAACCGAAGTTATCATGACCTGACAAAAATTTTAACCAAATATTGAAGGGAGCTGGTGTGCCCCACCCTTCCTAACTCCTAATGGAATACGGCTCTGCTCTACGATAATATTTCCCATTCTTTCTGATTCTACTAGTTTCGATTTGTTTACTCATGACTTGTTGACATCGAATGACAATTAGCAAGAAATCCATTGAAGAGAGAATATTTTGATCTTTGCCAATTTCCAATTTCTTCAACATTTGCCAATTTCCAATTTTTCCAACATCTCGGGAATCACTAGAGGTCCGCCCTTTCTGCGGCAACCCTTTTCCGTAGAATATTCCAAGAACCACAAAAAGGAATGGGATAAAGAGGGCTCATCTATGTAATTTCTGAGATATCCTTAAAAAAAACTTCGATTCTAATGATCACAGTGAGCTGAGGCTGGAATATTGCATATAGATGAGATCATTGTACTCCAATTTCATGGTTCCAAGATATTTTCGAAGAATGATAAGGATTTGATTTTCGAAAGACCTAGAGCAATTTCACAGGAATCTTCCTTGCTAGGGACTCTGAAGGGCTACAAAGAAAGTCGAGAGTATGAAATGCGTATCTGCATTAGCTGTCGCGATATTTGAAATAATCGCCAGGAACAATCGGTGAAGTAGGGCTTCTATTAATGAGAAATTCCGAGTGCTCGAGTTTTTGTGGTAATAGAGAACTAATTCTCCTACCAGTCAAGAGAATGCAACAGTTAATTACAAATGAATTAATTATCTTGCATATAAAAGATGTTTTGTTAGTGAATAGAATAAATTGAAGGATGATGAGTGAGAATTGATATTGAAGATCACATATGGAGTCAAAGTATCATTCTTTGTCCATGTACGAGTAGAAAATAGAAATATTCTCGAAATAATCTGTGATGATGAAAGTAGATGGCAAGCTGTTCATAAACTGAACCGTAAATGGTAAAAGCGTGGTTTATCTCATACTGTTCTCGTCGTACATCTTATAAATGATGAAAAAAGAGGAATTATTAGGAAACTTCTTTTAGACACTCGTTCCGCTCGACAAGAGAGTCTATGCAAAATTTTCCATGTTTCCTTATTCATCCGAGAGATTCTACCGGAACTGATTAGAACCATGATTAAATTGTAGAACAATAGCCGGAATTTGATGCGATCAGACGGATAACATAAATTTTTTTCTTTTATCTCAGTCTGGAAACGGAGTTGAGTTACCTAGATGAGTTTGTTATCTTTTTCGCTTTTATCTCTTAAATTTTCTCACCTGGAGTCGTAAGCCGCGCTCATAGTTTCTTTTTGAAAGCCTGAATAGACATTGATTCGATGACTGAATTTACATGGCATATAAATTCAGTTGTGTTGAAATGAGTTCGCTTGCATCTCTTGTGTATTAATTGATAGTGAAAGCATAAGTGGCATGATAAAGAAGGCTATGAATGATATGAATTTAATGAAGCTTTTCGATGGTGATTAGAGGAATTAGAGAAATGTGTATAGAGGACAGAAACTGTGATTCATTAATTATAAAGTTGAGAAAGCTTTATTCAATGTTGATTGTTTGGCCGAATACATCGATTGGAGAATGAAAATTTCTCAAAATTCTCATATGTTTATGAGAGTTAAATCATCATTCGACTAATTTGTTACTCAACTTAATCTTGAAGAATTAATGATGAAAGTATAAAGTCTCTATAAAATAATTCTGTATGGAAAGTTCGAAATCTTGACGGAAGATTTCAGACAGAAAAAGATGTGAAAACATCATGATGATCATGATCTAATGAATAATCAATGTATTCGTTTTCAGGAGGCACCTCGAGGAGGCAATCAACACCACCACCCACCTAGAACTTGAAAATTAGGATTTCACTCAAAGTTGATGACTATCTGATTGAAGATGCTGGGAAATTTTCTGAATTTATCTTGGAGATTGAAACGAATCGTGCTTAAACATAGTAATTTGTCTTTATCATTAATTTTCAATCTCCTGGATGCAATTGAAACTTACGGAGCTTCTTTTCTTACATGATTCTTTGGGATAGAAAGACTCACCACTTACCTTTTTTGCATCGGAGAACTCCTGATCTCACATCCACAACGTTGGAGGTGATTCTGAGTGCCAGTGCTCCGTAGTAATGCTGACAGCTCATATTGAGTGCTGATGCTAAGAGCGACGCTGGCGGTGATGCTTGGGCCTGATCGTGGAGAGTAGTGCTAGGGTGCTTTGCTGAGTACCGGTGCTGAATGGTGAGGCTGACTGGCTAGTTGTCGAGGTTGGGAGCGGTTCTGAGTGCCGATACCGAATAGAAATATTACTTTCCGAAGTTGGGAGCGTCTTTGAAAATCATTAATAATCGGCGACGCTGGGGGATGATGCTAAGTGGTGATATTTGGTGGCAATCCCAGGGACCGATGCTGTCTCGCAAGACTAGAGCCAATGTTGTGTGCTGCTGCTGCTAACTGTCGATGCTCAATGCTGATATTGGATGATGATGCTGAATGCAGATGCGAGGTGGCCATGCTTAATGACAACACTTGGTGGTGATGTTGTGGAGTGTTACGTATAAGAATTGACTCGAGATGATTTATTCCAAGAAAAATCCCCAAAATATAATTCACTCCCGATTAATTCCTATTTACGTTGAAGTTTCTCTACTTTTTGGAATATCAATTGACTTCCGGGGCTAGAGAGTCAGAAAATTTCGTTACTCACCGTGTTACTGATGTCCAGAGCACTTTGGTCTTCCTCTCGCAAGCTTTACGTAGTATAGTCACTGCACGATAATTGTTCTTTACTGTTTTCTTAATTAATTCGAATTCTTTTGTTCATTTCTATGTCACTGTATTTATTTGCCTTGATTTCACCTTCACTATAATGAAGAATAATATGGATTCACTAAATTATCACTGTTTGATTTAAAATTTTGCCTTCGACTCTATTATGAGATTCTGACGGATAAAGGTGTACATAGACGATTTGATTCTGATTTAATGATAGAAAACGAGTTTTATGTATTTTTCTATTTTGATTAAAAGGATAGAGTGATCAACCGCACCGTTATCTGCGGTGTTCACCAGGTAATATTTAAGGCCGAATAGGTTGAGGGAGGAAAAAGTAGTCAACCGCACCGTTATCTGCGGTGTTGACCAGGTAATATTTAAGGCCCTGAAAAGGAGAAAATAATTGATTAATTAAAAAAAACTCGGTTTCCGTAAAATAACTTTAAATTTGTTCAAATAATTAATTCAAAACTAGTAACGCGAGGCTTCGTCAGATCTCAGAATAAAGAGGCAAAATTATTCGTTTCGGTTTAATGCGGTTGCGAGAGAACGATTCACTTGATAATTGAAATCGAAATAAATTAAAGTTGATTCGAAAGTAAAAACTCTAATAATAAAAAAATTCTAAGTTGTGATTCAATAAAAATATTCTAAGTTCCGATTGAGTAAAAAGATTCTAAGTGTCGATTGTGTAAAAATATTCTAAGTCCCAATTCACTAAAGATTTTCTAAGTCCGAACTGAGTAAAATTATTCTAAGTCCCGAGTGAGTCACCGCGACCGCGTCCGGAGGAGGAGGTCTTTACCAGTTGAAGTTGAGCGATGAACTGACTGAACGAGCCTCGCGCATCTAGGTACATGGACAATTCGGCGGCTTGAGCCGGTCGGGTGGGAGTACAATAAGTGGGGATGCGCTGTGAGTTTCTGGCGCAACTAGGTGGCTGGTGGTGACTGAGCTGGTGAGGAGCGCCTTTCTTCTACCCTTGTGCTGTAGCTTGTCCATGCGCTGAGGCTTATATATATGTATCTTATGATATAGTAGTTTTACAATAAAGATTATTACATTAAAAATATAATTTTGTTGTTTTTTTATATATAACCTTATTTTTGACATATTAATATATTGTTTTTTATGATTTTAAACATTTTTAAAGTTGATTTTTCACTCATCGGAAATGACTTCCTTTTTGCATCCTGATGTGTACCTTATAAACAAATTTTGTCAAATCCACTTACAAGTGGGATAAATTAACGATTTTCTATATTTGAGCTTATTTTCGGCTAAATGAACAAATTTTAGTATCAAAAGTTTTTTATCATTTTTTTATGAACATTTGATTGTTAATAACTTTGTTAATTAACAATATTCGGAATCGTTCTATAATGCATTTAAAAGGCCGTCAAATTTAATGATTTTTAGCGTCGGATTCGTTCCTCTATCTTTTATAGTTTCGGAGGTATTTCTATTTAAAGTTGGATGACCTTGAAAGTTCTAATTGTCAATAACTTGTAAAATAATTGCTTTAAAAATATGAACTCAATTGTGTCTGGAAGAGACTATTTTTATGTATTTTTCAAACTTAGTTCCATCTTCCTAAGTTAATAACTTTTGTTGTTATTCAATTGTTAATTAAAGCCTGAAAATTGTTTTACATAAATTTTGGTTTTGCTTTGATTTTCTTTCATGAACTTTTAGTATGAATTATTTAATGATTTTACAAATGAAATTCGTTCCTTAATATTGATTATCCTAAAAGTTATTGATTTTTGAATTTTGCCATGTGTTTAGTATATCTATATATATGTGAATAAATTGAATATTGAATAACTTTGTTGCTATTGGTTTTTCCATTTCCATTTCTGGAGGCTATATTCTTCTGATGTGATTATCTTTGTATTCTATAGGTTTTGATAATTCTCTAATGATTTTTCATATGAATTGTTTATAACAAATTATTATAAATATTAACTTTTGTCAAATTTTCTTAGCGTATCGTGTAGCTTGTATTTTTTCATTAATTTTAGTGCTAACTTGGTTTCTTAATCTTCATAATTTTTAAAGATATGAATTTTTGAAAGTTCAGAAATAATAAGTTTGAATGTGTGTGTGTATATATGTTATAAAATTCATATCTCGGTTAATTATCAATATTAAGAGTTGATTTTCAGTATTCGTCAATATATAATGGTGAATTACATTTCGAGTCCATTTTTATATTTTTACAATTAAATTTTGATAAATTGTTTATAATAAATTATGTTGCAAATTGATTTTTCAATTGTTTTTCTTCTGGAATCGATAGTCTTCATTATTTAATGAATTTTGCAATTGGAATTGTTCCTTAATCTTTATATTTTAAAGAGTTATGATTTTTCAAAAGTTCGACATAGAGTTATGGCAGTCACTGGTGAGGGAAGTTTTGTCCGCAGCGTGTGACTGCGTGCACCTACTCAGTGCAAGACGCTGAAGGCCGGCACGGTCAATACTTTTTCGTTGGCCTTTAAATATGAATATTTCTGTTTCTATTGGATGGATTTTGTTGCAAATTGGTATTTAAACATTTTTTATAATATTTTACTCATTTATGACAGTTTTGTTCGTTTTGCGTGATTTGTTAATATACTTTGTTGATGGACTTTTCAGATTTTTCAATGAATTTTCATGGTTTTCTTTCTGATTTTGTTGACTTTTAACTTTTAGTGTACTTTCGTGTATTATTGACCTCTTTTAAGGTGAATTGGTCCAAATATGGGAATTGTGACCATTTTCAACTGAATTATTAGTTATTTTTGATTATTATTGGAAACTACGTATGATCACGCAGATCAATACGTAACATCTCCATAGTGGGGGAAGTTGCTTTTATCTGTTGTCGATAATAGCAACTTGTTTAAATTCTTAAGATATATTCAATAGTATTTTTATAAAACAATGATAATAATAATAATATATAATTGAAAAAAATTCTTGGCATAATCTGCCTTTTCAGTATGATTAATATTGTTTGTTTCTTTTGTATTCATACTTATGACTATTCTTAATTACTAATTTTTGTCCTCCGCTATGTCACAAATGTAATGGCACTCTTATGTCTATTTTTTATCTATCAATATCCTTATAATATAGTTAGTATGCTCACGAATTTTTGCGAACGTAACTGGAGCAAAATTGAGTCCATTAAGACTCTCCATTACTTCACCTATTTCTTCTGATTCATGAAAATTGCTATTTTCCGGTATCCGGAATTTCTTGACCATGGTTTCTGCTACGGATTTCAATGGTTTTTCGTGATTATGCAAAAATCCCTCAAGAGTTGCTGTTTGCTTAGCTTTTGTAATTTTTTCAGGAATTTTTGAAACTGCATATTTCAAATTGCGCATTTCAGCCTTCATATTGATGACTTTATTATGTAATTTATCATTCTCAGCGATTAATTTTCGATTCTACTCTTAAAATTTTTATTTTCTCTTTCTCCAATCTTTCATTTTCGGCGACCCATTTTCCACAGCAAATATTCCTAGAACGCATTTGAGGACTTGGAGAACTCCCAGAAGCATTTCCGCTCTCCTTTCTGGTAGTCTTTTCAATTGTTTTCTTCCCCGTGTCTTTCCTCAAGTCATTCTCTACTTCTATTATGTCTTCTTCTGCGTCTATTGACTCAATTCTCATTTTTTAACGAGATTGATTCTCGATGACAATGGTAGGCCACTTCTTGATGTATCCTGATACGGTTTGGTCGGAAGATCCCGCGCTGTGTGACGAATTCTGATTAGGTTTGGGGATTGCAGTCCAACTGACCCTTTTTTGGATGAATTTGTGGAAGAATCGTCGTCGAAGTGTTTGTTACATAAACCATATTTTCCTCAAAGGAGTCAATTGCAGATTTCTCAGCTATGGATTACCTAAAGTGAAGAAAAGCGTCAGACTTTAAAGAAATTTCTAAATATCGTGAAAAATTTCTTAACTTGAAAGACAAATATATGGAATTGGCTGCGCATGAATAGTAGCAGTAGTAGTATGTTTGAATCGATTCTCCATTAACGGTTCAATGTCATTGTCTGCAGATATTCCAACAGGAAGGACTCATTTATTTTCGAATCAAGAGCGGTCTCATCATTATAGACACATCTATGGCATCACATATGGGAACGACTCTATTGCTGAACCCATAAAAGTTTGCTTGATTCTCATAAATTCTGATCCGGAGTAATTATAATTGAGCCAGAATGATTGAAAGAATAATAAATAAAAGATCAGTGAAGACCAAGTAAAGAAATTCTGTCAACAAAAGCTGAAGAGAGTCAACAGTATATCACCTGAAAAGTGCGGAAAAGTATTTCCTGACGCGTGTGAGGCTGTAAAACGAGTCGATGACAAGTTTTTTAATCACACGAGTCTGAAAATCTTGACAGCACGTTTTTGGTACATTTTTGATTTTGAATGCAAGAATTGTAACGGTCATGTTTTTCTAATTTGGGATTTCATCGGATTATAACTCCAAATAATCTGAGATAGCGAGAAAATTTTTTTTCCAGATGTGGGTGTGTGTGCGATGACGCAGTCCATCGCTTCCTGCGAAACGGCTGCATGTATCGATATGCAATTGTGAAGATCTATCGACTACATAAGCACCATATTCTCAGTAAAATTTCAACTTAGCTACCTCAATGATTCCGGAGAAGAATCGAATTGTCGAAAAATCGTTTTTTCGAATTTTCTCAGTGGAAAATCAACTCACAGCATCTGTGACGAGGCGCACATTAAGCCTTCGAGGTGTTGAGCGCTGCAATTTGCGTAAATGCGATTTGATTATACACCCAGCAAAAAAATTAAGGGAACGGTAAATTTTGTCAGTTTTTCGCTTGATTTTCAAATGGCTGTAACTTCGCCAAAAATGATCGTATCAGAATTTTAAAAAAATCGTTGGAAAGCTTGAAGTCTCTACTCTTGAAATGTTGAGATGAAAATTTTTTATGACCATTTGTTATAGCGAGATAGGAGAGTTGAAAGTGGAAAAATTTTTTTTCTTTTTTTTTCATTTTTTCAACTTGTTCCACGGACTTCAAAAAAATTTTCTCGACTTAACCCTTATAAGGATCGTGCAGCCTGGTCTTTCAGTTTCAATTTCTTTTTTCTTGTTTTTTTCCCTACCACCCTTTGTTGGTGAGACATTGTCGATTGAATCAAAAAACACCCTTTTGTCTTTAATCGTCGATATCTCAGGAACTACTGATCGCACAGCCAGCGGATGATGAGATTCGTAAACTTGAATAAATTTCCTGTGAGATTCTTGCACTGTTTGATTGAAAAAAAATTTTCTTCCAATTTTAAAATTGGTTCGAAAAAGTACCAAAAAATTGCGTTTTTTTCCTTTTTTGAAAATTGCCCTGCATTTTGCGAATTTCGCGAAAATTGAAAATGTTTCAACGTTTTTCTTTAGTTTAATGTGTGCTGGAACAGGCCCTAAATTTTCAAGCCAATCGGTTCGACCGTTTTTTTTTCCCGAACGAACAAAGTTTCAGCAAAAATTAAAGGAACACTTTTTTGTGCCCTAAACACCAATTAATGATGATTAGGGCCGAAAATGTTTTTTCTCCGTTATTTTTCTGTGATTTTTCGTGCAAAATTTGTTGAATTCTATCGAAAAATGAGAGCAATGAAAAATGAAGAAAAATGAATAAAAAAATCAAAAAAACAATTTTTTTAAACGAAAAAAAAAAAAAAAAAATTGTTTGAAAAAATCTGCTGAGTCACTGTCTCTCCAAATCAAATGCGATTCCGGTGTTTTTTTTTCATTTTTCAAATTTTTTTCCGAGTTTTCTACTGGTTTTTTGTGAACAAAAATTGATTTTTCCATTGACTTTCAAAAGAAGAGAAAATTTCTAATTTTCCATTGATTAAAAAAAAAATTGAATTTTTTATTGATTAAAAAAAAAAATTCAAATTTTTTATTGATTAATGAAAAACAAAATTTCAATTTTTTTATTGTTTTTTTGTTTCTTTCATTGTTCTCATTTTTCGATGAAATTCGACAAATTTTCCACAAAAAATCACGGAAAAATAATGGAGAAAAAACATTTTCGGCCCTGATCATCATTAATTGGTGTTTACGCACAAAAAAGTGTTCCTTTAATTTTTGCTGAAACTTTGTTCGTTCGGGGAAAAAAAACGGTCGAACCGATTGGCTTGAAAATTTAGGGGGTGTTCCAGCACACATTAAACTAAAGAAAAACGTTGAAACATTTTCAATTCTCGCAAAATTCGCAAAATGCAGGGCAATTTTCAAAAAAGGAAAAAAACGCAATTTTTTGGTACTTTTTCGAACCAATTTTAAAATTGGAAGAAAATTTTTTTTCAATCAAGCAGTGCAACAATTTCACAGGAAATTTATTCAAGTTTACGAATCTCATCATCCGCTCGCTGTGCGATCAGTAGTTCCTGAGATATCGACGATTAAAGACAAAAGGGTGTTTTTTGATTCAATCGACAATATCTCAGCAACAAAGGGTCGTAGGGAAAAAAAAAAGAAATTGAAGCTGAAACACCAGGCTACACGATCCTTATAAAGTATTAAGTCGAGAAAATTTTTTTGAAGTCCGTGGAACAAGTTGAAAAAAAAAGAACAAAAAATTTTCCACTCTCAACTCTCCTATCTCGTTATAACAAATGGTCATAAAAAATTTTCATCTCAAGATTTCAAGAGTAGAGACTTCAAGCTTTCCAACGATTTTTTTTTATTCTGATACGATGATTTTTGGCAAAGTTACAGCCATTTGAAAATCAAGCAGAAAACTGACGAAATTTACCGTTCCCTTAATTTTTTTGCTGGGTGTATTTACCATATTAAGTTTACTGCACTGAGAGAAAAAAATATTTTTTACACGAATGAAATTGCTTGGCTGAAGAATTGACTTCTGATAAGAATTTTCATTGTTGGGACTAGAGAAATGATTTACGCTAAAATAGTATTTCTTCCAGCGACCATGTTGGAAGATGATTATTGTGCCAAGCATGAGCACTTTCCATAATTACTTTATGTAATTCAAGCATAAAGATAATTATTTAATGATGAAAGCAAGTGCAGGCTGCTATGAAATTTGCTTTTCTTAAACGAAGATATACTTAGTTCAAATCAGAAGCAATGAGCTAAATATGATCGATAGTATTCTAATGTTAAAATACATATAAAGAAGTCGAATCAAGAGCATCATTGCTTCACGCAGAACAGCGCATATGTACTTCAAACGATATGCTTCTTGACACAATCAATAGATATCATAATCATTTAAGTGTTGGTATGATCGGATCTTATGTTCAGGAGGAGGTAACTTGGAGTTATTGATGAAAATTCACTAAATGGCTACCAATGCATAAATACTGACCCTCAGTTACTGCTGGATATCTTGAGAGGAAACGAAAAACTTCTAACGGGAATAATGAATTGAGTATTGTAAACGATCGCCTTCTAGGGGAAAATTTTTCTGAAATTTATGTTTTGAATGTGATTTGAGTTCGGCTCAAGTATATTTTTCTTGGGAGAAATACTTCGTTAGCTTTATTTAGCGTTCACATTAATGTAAAGAACTCGTTATCATTCTTGATAAACATAGGGATTTACTTAGGACTCAGCAGACTCCGTCAACTCTAACCAATTAAATTCCAATACGTGAAGATCATTGCCTTGGTTGCAGCAAGAATTCATATTTTCGAAGTTTGCATCCATTTTTACTTACAAAAGAATGATTAATGTGATTGAGGTGATAGCCCATGAATTCGGAGTCAAGTTTTCTATCATCGAATTAAGTGACTATCTCTTTCCTGTAGAACGATTAATAGTTTTCGATTCACGAACGGGTAAATATTACTTGAATCTGTTCTTTCTCCAACGAAGAGAAAACAATCTCATCACAATGAATTTCAGATTCACAAGATTTCACATAAGTGTTTCGATAACATTTCTGTTATTTGGCGCAATAGAAGAAATCAAATGCAAGAATACACTTCTTGATTTCTCAACTGCTTCAGATAAATGAGTAATTACTTGTAAGCATGTCTAGCATTTCATGTGTTATAATGTATCATACCAACTCAATTTCTCCATTTGAAACATCGTAAGAAGTAATATTCAAGGAACGAGGTGAGTGAAACGATAATTGAAAAAATAGTCAGCTGATAAGTGTAATTTCATTAAACATGAAGTAAATTTTATATTGATATGTACAGATAGAATTATATAAAATCTCATGGCGTTTGGAAACAACGATGTATCCAACTTTCTGCAGTGCCATCAAAATGATTGAGACTTATTGATTCTAGGGAAGCATTCTTCATTAATCATGAGACTTACCCAGGCAGATCGCATACTCATTGACGAATTCAAGATTTTCGGTGATCGTCAGCATCCCAGGATGTTCTCCGCCTCAGCACAATTGAGATATTTATCTAGGTGTACAACATACAGTGTTGCAACGTGAAAAGATTATGTTAACAGGTGAGAATGGAAATTGTAATTTTTTTTCTTTTCTTTAATTCGAAATCATGTGTGTTGATGTATTGATTTTCCCATTTATTCATTTACATTAGCAGAGATCGAGAGCAGATGGAAAATTCTGAAAAAACGGTGGGTCAATTACCAAAAGAGTCTGGAACATCGTTCATAAAGAGGTGTACGCTATGAATATGAGTACCTAATTAATTCTGAACCATGCAGACGTATGGCATTTATCAGCGTACGCCACTGTTATCGTCACCTCTATGAAAAGAATGCCATGGATCTTGGCTAACAAGGGAGATGATATACCAGTGATAGAGATCGATTGGAAAATGATCATATTCTCCATGATATTGCTCTGGCAATTATTTATTGATTAACGATTAAAGTAATGTAAAATGAATAATCTCCATTTTCTTCATTTGAATGTATTTTTCAATGTTTGAATTCATGACACTTCAGTACAGTACTCATAATTGTTGTAATTTCTCATTTAAAGAATCCGCATAGAAACTGAATAATTTTACTTATCAAGTGATGATTATGAAAATTGAACACACACATTTACGTCGAGCTGTATTATACCAATAATAAATAATAGCTGTTTACTTCTAACTTTCAATTTTCGTTCATTCAATCATTACTTTCCAGGCTGTGTTCAACTGAATATCTACGAATATCTAGGATTATCAGTTAAATAAGGAAAAAATCAATTGTTCTCTCCTCTCTTCCTCTCCACTTCATTGATCCACTATGATTGTGACAGCCAATATAGTTAGAATAAGATGCAAATTTCGAAACAGAATGTTGAGATGAATTTTTCATTCGTGATACACCAATTCCATAGGTATTGTAGCAAGTTTCTTAAAATTTGTGGTCGTCAACTCAAGACTGCAATAAATTTATGATCCCTTCTAAAAAAAAGCATGAAACGTTTTTTGTCACCGTTTTATCCCTTCTAAAAAAAAGCATGAAACGTTTTTTGTCACCGTTTTATTTTCCCTAAACCTAGCTAGACTATAGTCATACTATATTAGTATAGCTAGTATAGCATAGCTAGTATAGCTATAGTATAGTATAGCTAGTATAGCTATACTATAGTATAGCTAGTATAGTATAGCTAGTATAGTATAGCTAGTATAGTATAGCTAGTATAGCTATACTAGCTGGTATAGTATAGTATAGGGAAATTTTAGGGAAATTTTCTTAGGAACACTAGTTCACTCTGGTTTAGGGAATTGTGTTTATCACCTTCAAAAATCCACAGCATTTCAAGTTCTTCATTCATACAACAAATAATAATAATATGAATATTCCAATAGTATAGATATAATTAAAAATAAAAATATGATCGTTACAGCACTTCTCTTTCCAAAAAAACGTCCCAATATAAACGACCTTTAAGGGTAATTGAAATAAATTTTGGAACCAAAAGCTATTTCAATTATCTGGGGCCCTTAACCCTTATTTTTTGTGAAAACCCAGACGGAAAATTACAGAGAAAGAATAGGTTTCGACTCTAAATAATGTCACTATGGTTAATCGGTAATCGGTGATAACAATGATATTTGAACATTATCCGTGAATTCAACATCAGTTCTCTTAGATAGGAAAGGAAGGCAGAAAGGAAGGTCCATTAGATGTAGCATCCGGTTCATCTCTCTAAGGAGAGTAAGTGCGAAAAATACGGAATTCTGGTATGAAAGGGGCGTATGTCCACTCATTACTTCAAAATATTTTTTATGGTCTCTGGAACATTATTTGAGTAATTGTAAATAGTGATGCAAAACAAAAAAGTGACGGTCATTTGACCGTCATTTGACCGGTCAATTGACCGTCAATGACCAATTGGCAATGACTGACCATTTTGGTCAAAAAAAAAAATGACCAAATCGTGAGTCAGAAAATTGACCAAAAATTGTTTTGACGGTCAAATTCCATCTATATAGAGCTGATGATTTTTTTTGTACCTTCTGAATATTTCCGTAAATAAATTTTTGGATCTCCCGCGTCAGAATCCCGAGTGTCAATCAGTTGCCAGTAGAGGCATGAGAATCGTTTTAATAATCACAGTATATGCAGATTGTGATCATTTGTGATTATCCCTAACCTCGAAGAGCAAACGAATGTGGTAAATTTTGCTGTTTTTTACGAAAGGTAATTATTATTTTTACGTATGCATATGATGATAATAATAGGATGCAACATTCGGTTAATACATTGCTTTTTCTTATTGAATTAGGATTTAAATAACAATGCACCTGAAAGAGATCGTAGGAAAGAATTTCATTCTTTTGCCAAAAAAAGCCAATATGAAATCTGTGCAATTTCGATGTCAACATTGTCCTCAAAATTATGCTCAGCATGTTACTAGGATGGCCAAGCACCTAACAGAATGTCGAGGTTGTCCTGAGAGTGTGAAATTGATAGTAAAACAGAGTCTGGAAAAAAAAGATCGGTCAAAGGGTCAGAAAAGAAAATTGGATGAAGCTCTCGACGATGATGATGATGATGATGATGCAAGCAGTATTTCTTCTTCAATATCCAATACTTCGGTTTCCAGTGCTGCAAATGGTGTTAAGCAAATGACAGACGCAAGTGCATCGACTTCTGGGCACTCGGTGGATCTGCACAAGTACGTAGAGAGGAAAATGTCAGATCACGAACAGAAATATGCCCAAGTGCTTTTGGCCACTGCGATTTTCGCATCTGGTGCACCATTATCAATGACTGCTAACCCTCATTGGCAGTACTTTTTTGGATACATAAGACCAGCATTCCATATTCCTACACGGTACGATATTACAGAACCACTTTTGAAATATGTGCATTCAGCTGTTAAGATCGAAGTAGATTCACTAGTTGCCAATGCTAAAACTATTGGTATTCAATGTGACGGCTGGACTAATATTCGAAGAGAAGGTATCATTAATTTTGTGTTAACAACTCCAAAACCGGTGTTTTTCAAAACTGTTTCTTTGGGAAACAAATCAGAAAATGCAGTCTACATTGCTGGCCAAATTGGTGAGGTGATTGAAGAAGTTGGAGTCGATAAACTGTTTGCAGTTTGTACAGATAACGCAGAGGTCAACTTGTGTGCTGCAAAGATACTAATGGAGGAGTACAAGGAATCAAAATTATGTTTTTTTGGTTGCAGTGCACATATACTTAACTTATTAATGAAGGACGTTGGAAAAATTGATTCAATACATGTTATCATAAATTCTGCTGTGGCAATTGTGAAGGAAGTAAAATCTCGTCGTCCGTTGTCAGCCAGTCTATTGGAAATTCAAAAGTCCAATCAAGAATCTAATGCTACGACGATAACTTTGAAAAATCCAGGTCAAACTAGGTTTGGCTCGACTGTAATATGTCTCCACAGCTTGATCGTCAATAAGCACAATTTACAAGCAATGGCAATTGATCCAAAACTTATTAATAATTGGGACAAACTGTCGAGGACACTGGTGCTAGATGAAGAATTCTGGGTAAAAGTTACAAAGCTCCATGAGATTCTACGTCCTATTTTTCAGTGGATCACAAGTTTGGAGGCAGATACCTCAGGATTGAGTCAAGTATGTCAGGCATTTGAGAAGATTGGAACACACTTGGAAAATGAGTTGGAGAAATCGTTATCTCTCTTCTCTCGTGATGAAGCGAAAAAAGTTCGAGCCATTTTCAAGAAGAGGCGAGAGATGTGCTTGCGCCCGATCCATTATGCTGCAAACATGTTGGATCCCACAGCAAAAGGGAAAAATCTTACTCAAAATGAAGAAATGATTGGGATGGAGTTTATTCATACTATTGCTGGAAAATTCAATTTGGATGCTCAAGGAGTGATGATGGAATTGTCTCAGTACAAAGTCAGTGAGGGGATATTTGGGAAAGAATTCGTTAAGGATGCGATGGCAGCAGTTTCTCCTGTGAATTGGTGGAAAGCAATGTGTTTTTCTACAAAGCTGAGTAAAATTGCAGTCGAAATTCTGAAGATATCTCCTACATCAGCAGCTACTGAAAGAACTTTTTCTACCTTCGGATGGATTCACTCTAGCAAACGTAATAGACTCACAATTACTCGAGGATCTCAAATCTCTTACATTGCTCATAACCTTCGTCTTTTTGAATCAGAAAAAGTAGACAAAATTCTCAAAAAAGCTGTTCAATTGATTGCCCAGAAAAAATTTGCAATTGAAGACAAAGAAGGTGAAGATGACATCAGTGATAACGAAGAGGGTGGTTCGGAAGGAACTGAGACTGATGAAGATGCTGGAGACAATTAACTCGTGCAATGAGCCAAATACTTCTGTGTATTAATCAAAGTCATGATATTTGAGACTGACTAGAGTCAAAAACATTCAGGATTAAAGTAATATGAGAGAACGTTACGGAAATATATCTAATATCGGAGATATATCTATATCTCGATGTGTAATACAAGAGTAAACTAAGCCTATTAGAATAAGTGCAGAATTTATGCAGAGTTTACGATTTGTTGAGAAAATAAAAGAATATTTCTGTGATATCATTGTATCTAAATATAATAAGCCTTTTCCTCTTTCAAAATATCATTCTACTAAAAGTAACAAAAAAATGACCGGAGAACAAAATGACGGTCATTTTGCATCTAAATAGCTGGATTTCATTATAGATTCTGGTTCTTTATTCTTCAATTGGTTTTCTCCATCGCTGATATTTTACCAGAAATGAGGAAAACTGCACTTTTGGAAATGGATCATTTCTTTGAGTATTTCCATTGAATTTAAAAAAAATCATAAAAATGACATGAAAAATGACCAATCATAAAATTGACGGTCAATTTTCATCTATATAGATGGATTTTGTCATTTATTTCTCCTGACTGACCATTTGAATTTTTGACGGTCAATTTTCAACGAAAATTGCGGTCAAGTCAGAAATGGTCAAGAAATGGTCAATTGACGACTGACCTGACCAATTTCAAAATTGACCGTCATTTTGCATCTCTAATTGAAAATTGAAATGACAACAAAGTGATATAACTACTTTTAAAAAGAAAGGGACGTATCTCCACACTTTGGTATTTCTATAAAGCCCCTTTGGTATTTCTGTAAAGAAATACATTTTTTGCTGAAGATATAGTATGAACATATTCATATTTAAACACCCAATATAGCTCGACACGCGCGCGGAGTGCGCGTCCCAATTCTAGCTATTCATAAAGTAATAAAAGGTTATAGAAGTAAAAAAGCTATATACATTGACTTCATTCAAATCCGAAAGTTTAAAATCATAAAATTTATCTGAAGGACTAATGTGGACATTGATTTGGACAATGAAAACCATTCTATGAACCGTGGAAAATCATTACTTCGAATATAAACAATTGTAGGAAAATTTAATTCTGGAAATTCATTCTTCGAGAATCGAGAATAAACTCCAAGAATTATTGATTCATCTGAGCGACGGACAATTTATACCGACAACTTACTATCTGAGTCTGAAGGGATACATTTGATCTTTCTACCAATTCGAATTATTCTATTTTACCGCGAAAATTCTCTCATGTGAAATAAATCTTGCATTTTTCCACGCAAGAAAGGATGACACGCGCCCAAGTAGCAGCTAGCTTCAGACAACACATAGACGAAACGTGCGATGAAATATTGTATTCCATTATCCGACTGTTTTTCGATATTCTTGGATCTTCGATGATTCAATTAGAATCGTTGTGACCGCAAAGTGCTATCGTACATTTAATGCAACAATAGAGCCTGCAATCGATCAAAGGAATAAACGATTTTGCTGGGATTTGCACTTTTTATACTACGACGTGCCGATGTGTGTATATATTGATTGAGATATAGATACAAATGAGGAGTATACGATTTTTTTGCAATATCAATGGTGCATGGTGAAATTAAGTAAATTGAGAACAGTAAGAAATTGTCATTTACATAAAATTGAATGCAATAGAAAAAAAGAGAAAAACAGCTGGGCCTGGTCATTTGTGTAAGAACGATTAAGTGTGATTTGAAGAGTGAGCAATTCAAGTGACTGATGACAGGATTTCCATTGTAACAAGGACTATATAATGAAAAGTAGCAAATACATGGAGAATGTTAAAGAAACTTAAATGGTACGATTTTTAGTTGACAAATGCGATCAGGCAGATAAGAGTATTACCAGAAGAAAATTCAAAAAGAATTATCTAGTGAGTAACTGCCAGTTTACATTTTGACAACATGTGCTCCGAATATATTGGCATAGCTTGATGGAAATACAGGTTAAGGCTATTGGAATGGGTTCGAGAAAATTATTAAAAATAAATTCTGCTTTTTTCCCATAGAGTATGGAGAACCACCACCCAGAGAACCAGAAGGGATACCTGAAATTCACATCACTAAACGTGAGCAAGTTCTTGCTGAAATTGATGGGCACCATATTTTGGATTTATATCTGAACAATTTCCCTGAAGGGGTAATTAATCATAATTTTTCTTCTATTTTTCTTCATATTCATCACCTATGGTTATGATTATCAAATCATCGGAGAAATATTGAGAAAATTTTAACTAATTTTCTCATCTCAGGCTCATCCTAAAGATGTGAAGAGAATGTTGGATGATGAGCTCGGAGTTGAAGTCCGGGAAGTATATATATATTGGTAGAATACAGAAATCAGGCAAATATTTCACCAATCACTCATCAGATGCAAATCAGTTACGGATGCTCTACTGTATGTCTGAATTATTTTCCGTATATTCCATTGAACTTCATGTTCTCGCAAAAAAATTTCATGCATGACATCCACACGGTGATAGTGATATATTCTCTCTTCTTTTCCAATTGATTTTATCGATCATACCATTTGGTTATTGAATTAATTTCTGTATCAACTGGATTCTTTCGCCTAGAAAAATATATAATTCACACAGCTTAACTTTTTTCCTATCATAACTCATGTTTATTATTTTCAGTTTACAGTATTTCTCGAAGAGAGGTAAGTTGCTTTATCGTGGATTTCCAATTGATGCTTATCCAGTGAATAAATCACGGCAGAGAATCACGAATTTACTACCCTCTCGTCCAGCCGATAATGGTATGTAGATGGCCAAAAGCCCAATGAATGTGTCCTTGGCTCAAACGTTACCTGTGATTCCTCTGAGACTCATATTGAACCATCTCTGTCTTAGGGATAAAATTAAATTTGGATAAGGTGAAATAAAATGATTTATTATAGCTATTCTAAACTAATTTGTTTTACGATAAATTCACGTTATCATTAAAAATCGTCTATGATTGAGAACAATAGGATAAAGAGTTACCGACAGATGAGCCTGGAAGGTATCAGTGCGTTATATAATAATAATAATAAAAAAAAAGGATAAAGATCTTCCGCTCTATTTGTTGATAGATGCATTGATGAGATATGATTTTAAATATTTCCCATTTGACTCTTACAACTTTGTAATGATTTTCAGTTTGCCAGAACTGAGCAGTTGTTCTGAAAGAGGATAAATATTTTGGTTGGTCTCCAAAATACGTTCGGGGGCATTCTGAAGCTGAAACAACATCGATTGAAACTCTTCCTAAAATGGCAAGAATATTCAATGGAGTTGATTTTAGATGGACGTGTGTAATCCTAGCAGGCAAATCCTCCATTAATTAATTGAGAATGGCAGCTACTACAGAATTCATTCAGCTATTGAATCTCAACTGCCTTACTGAGCTGAATCTCTCTGGTACTTTGCTCGCAGTGGGAGCTCTTAAATATATAGCCAAGAGCTTGCGTCAGCTACGATCATTTGCAATTGGTAATTGTACGGGCCAGCCAGA
This sequence comes from Aleiodes alternator, assembly GCA_963921955.1. Taxonomy (NCBI): domain Eukaryota; kingdom Metazoa; phylum Arthropoda; class Insecta; order Hymenoptera; family Braconidae; genus Aleiodes; species Aleiodes alternator. Next base: position 1,910,591 of record OY998115.1, on the reverse strand, counting down.
TCAATCTTTATCTGAATTATTCACTAGGAATCCACTGCGAGCTTTCGGCATGTTTGGAAACCACCGTACAACACGGGATTTCTTGGCTAGTATCAAAAATTCAGAGACACTTACTTCCATCACTCTCAGATCGTGTTCAAAATTGAATTCACCAGAGATCATTTCATTCTTTACATCACCCGTTGCTCTTCAATCTATTGAAATATCTCAATGTTTAATTCCCCTCATAGTAAATGTCATTTCGAAACGAAATAATGAGCAATTGGAAATTCTACGTTTGTTTTACTGCTGTTAAAGGAACGTTATCAAATTTCGGTAAACTTTTTAAAGCCGTGAAGGTGGAGCAGCCTTCACGAAAGGATCAGCACATTGAAATACTCGAAGCTTTTGCTGACGATGAAGCTGTTGAAATTTCACAGGATGATCGAATCTTGAGTCAGTTATGCCTATTGGCATATTATTACCCACCCACTGGTGGTCATCATCAGGCAACAAAAAAAACAAGAGACTTTCAATTTGGAAGCAGAGAAACGGCAGACGATGAAGAACCAGAGAATAAACGCAAACGAGTTTCACAAAAGTGCTCCAAGTTAGCCAGTACTACAAGAAAATCATCAAGTACCACTACGCTGGCCTCCATATCAACAGCAGAAGTTCCTGCTGCAGTTCCATCAGCTGCTTCGAAGAAATCTCAAGCAGTACACGAAAAATATGTGAAATATTCATCACCATTGGTCGAACAGTCTTTAATCCGTTTTGTTGAGGTAAGTTCACAGTCAAGAATCTCTATGATTATAATTGTATCATATCTTGAGGCTGCTCTGAAGTCGATTTAATTAGGGTATTTCGAGCGCGGCATCACTCTAATTGAGAATTCTTCCTGAGTAAGCTCGAAACGTAGATAAAAAAAGTAAAAAGGCTTTGTTATGACCCAAAAATTAACTTCCCCGTCTAGAAACAGAGATATCGGCCCTTAATTGAAGTTTGCCCCTTTCCCTATAAGATAACATGGCGATTCGTCAATGTAGTCAGCTTTTTTCCAATAAATTCTTCAAAAAAATTAAGATTCCAAAGAAAAAAATTCCAGTGATAGTGCCAGTTGTTAGGAATATCTACAAAAAAAATAGACTTGCCCCTTTAGCTTACGAGAAAAAAATGTTGAAATATGAAAAATTGGAAAAGAGACACATACACAAACACCGGCTCGTGCAGCCACACACGAGCCCGTGTATGTGTATATCCATACACACTGCGTTCGAGTGTATTATGCCAGAGACGTCTCTGAATTTTATTGAGAGAAAAATATTGAAAAAAAAATATTGACGAATCTACATATTTAGTTTATTTTATGGATTTTGCCGTGAAAATCAATGTTAAACAACATGTTTCTCTAGATAAGAACACCTGTCGATCAATTTAATAACATAATATGGCCATGCTCCCTTTATCCCCTTTTATCACTTTCTCCCTCTCTTTACTCGTTTCCCTGATGAACTTGCAGAAGATCCACATTGGCAGTCGAATTCTTCAGCTGTATGAGATTTACTTTCATTAGGGAATGAATCTGATGAGTCATCGGTAAAACTGTCATCATTGTCAATCTCATCATTCAACTCAACGCTGAGATTTGAAATAGATTTAACTAGAGTGGGTAAATCAGTATTGACCTCATCTGAAGAGTTCTGAAATAAATATTAATCATTGAAATTTGAATCGAAAACTCAGATTTGAAAATAAAAATCATAAATTTGAGGTTGGGTTTAAAGATTTATTTACTTTAACTCGCTCAAAATGAGGCATAACATTGTTACGAGACTTCTGGATTTCAGGCATGGCGGTGGTAATTCATTCAACAATATAATGATTTCAACTGATAATTATCTCAGGAAAAACTATAAAACTTCAAATCCTTCGGTATTTCTGAAAATATTTGCTGGATATAAACATGAGAGTTATAGAAGTAGTTGATACGTCGTTATTGCGAAATGAGAAATCCGAGTTACACTGTATGCAGTTACGACAATTGTCCAACAGATGGGACAATTGTCGTGAGTCTCGATATAGTGGACAAAATGAAAATAATTTAAATTTTGTGAAAAATCGGCCATTGTGGTCACTCCCAAAAAATTTTTAATTGAATTTAATTTCAATTTTTAAATTCAACAACGTTTCGTCCACTTTGCGTGGACCTCATCAGGGTGCATTTATGTTTATTCTAAAAAATAATACAAATATCATTCAATTACATATTTTTAGCACAATCTGTAATAAGGGTAATAAACATTTCTCTTACAATTTTTAATCATGTTCTTAATATAAATCCTTTCTTTTAATACAAATAGTCAATAAGTAGAAAACACATTTTCACGTCTCCTTGTGACATAAACTAGATAAACAATAATTTCTTGGTTATAATATCACCTGTCCGATATTTAATGTGGCGGTAATTTAGTCTTAGTTCAAAAACTGTTCTTTATTATTACTCTATTATTCCATCAAAAAGTAATGTTGTCTGGAATTAAAATTCAGTCAAAGTTCTGCAAAATGGTGTCATTAACTAAAAGAAAAACTCTTTATCAAAATGAGAATTCAGATGAAAAATAAATAAAAATTCGATTATAGAATAAACTAAAATAATATTTTTGGTTGAAAATTTGACTGCTTATTACCCTTATTACAGATTGTGTTAAAAATATGTAATTAAATGATATTTCTATTATTTTTTAGAATAAACATAAATGCACCCTGATGAGGTCCACGCAGAGTGGACAAAACGTTGTTGCATTTAAAAATTAAAATTAAATTCAATTAAAAATTTTTTGGGAGTGACCACAATGGCCGATTTTTCACAAAATTTAAATTTAACGAATGGTCGGAGGAAAAACTTCAATAAAATGAATATAATACACCTAAGTACGATTCACTGGATACACCCAGCATGATAACTCAATTTTTTAGAAAATGTTGGTTAAGACGTTATTGCTTAAAGACATCCAATTATTTAATGATTTTACAAATGAAATTCGTTCCTTAATATTGATTATCCTGAAAGTTATTGGTTTTCGAATTTTGCCATATGTTTAGTATATCTATATATATGTGAATAAATTTGATTATTGAATAACTTTGTTGCTATTGGTTTTTTCATTTCCATTTCTGGAGGTTATATTCTCCTGATGTGATTATCTTTGTATTCTATAGGTTTTGATAATTCTCTAATGATTTTTCATATTAATTGTTTATAACAAATTATTGTAAATATTAACTTTTGTCGAATTTTCTTAGCGTATCGTGTAGCTTGTATCTTTTCATCAATTTTAGTGTTAATTTGGTTTCTTAATCATCATAATTTTTAAAGATATTAATTTTTGAAAGTTCAGAAATAATAAGTTTGAATGGATGTGTGTATATATGTTATAAAATTTATATCTCGGTTAATTATTAATAGTAAGAGTTGATTTTCAGTATACTTCAATATCTCAGTGTCAACTCCATTTTACGTCCATTTTCGTATTTTTACGATTAGTTTTTACATAAATGGTTTATAACAAATTATGTTGCAAATTAAATTTTTGATGGTTTTTCATCTGGAATCGACAGTTTAGATTATTTAACGATTTTTAGCATCGGAATTGTTTCTTAATCTCAATATTCGAAAGAGTTATGATTTTTCAAAAGTTTGACATAGAGTTATGGGAGTCACTGGTGGGGGAAGTTTTGTCCACAGCGTGTGACTGCGCGCACCTACTCAGTGAAGGTCGCTGAAGACCGGCACGGTCAATACTTTTCCGTTGGCCTTTAAACATGAATACTTCTTTTTCTATTGAAGGAATTTCATTGCAAATTGGTACTTAAACATTTTTGATGATACTTTACTTGTTTATGACAGTTTTGTTCGTTTTTCATGATTTGTTAATATACTTTGTTGATGGACTTTTCAGACTTTTTGATGGATTTCGATAAATTTGATTATTTTCTGTTTGACTTTGCTGACTTTCTACTTTTCCTTGTAATTTCGTGTATCATGGACCTCTTTCAGGGCAAATCGGTCCAGATATTGGAATTGTGGGCATTATCAACTGAATGATCCTTGATACTTAATTATTGTTGAAAAATACGTATGATCGCGCAGATCAATACGTAACAGGGTAAAAAAATTTGGATATTTTTTTAAAAAGCGGTGGCTTATAGAAAAAATCAGAAAAAAGTCACCATCAATACAGACATATTTTAGCATTTTCAAGAATCTTTGCAGTTCTTTTTCTACAAACTGCCGCTTTAAAAACAACATAATTTTCCGCAAGAACATGATAATTTCAGTTTTTTTTCGCATTTCCATTATCAAAAAAATTAATTTAAAAAATTGGCATTAAAAAAATGGCTATTTTTGAGTCAATAGGGGAAAGTGCGGCAGAATGGACATTGCTATGGTAGATATAGGCTCTCAGATGATTCCACTGGAAGGCTGAGAAGATTTTAGGCGGGAAACAAGTACCAGAATTTTTTCTTTTATTTGAGATAATTCAATTTTTATGTGAATTTGTAAAAGAAAAAACCTTTTTATTTCTTTATTATTTCTTGATAAAATTTCGTTTTTTCTCAATATCTCCGTTTCTATTGGTCGTAGCGACCTGCTTTTTTTTAAATAAAAGCTGAGATCGTTTCCCATCGATTTATGGGGTTTTAATTTCAAAAATCTCGATTTTGCACATTATTTTAAGACAAGTGTCAATAATGATAATTTTTCAGAGAAAACTACATAATTATGTAATAAATCGATATTTTTGCATTTAAGTCCACAGATTTTTACGACCGATTAAACAGGACATATTTCCAAAAAACCGAATTTTCACAAAAATCCCAAGACTCCTACCCCTCAAAAATACCAATGAAATTCAAAAAATTACTTTTCGCACTTGTTTCCACGCCCAAAATTTCCTTAACTTTTGGAGGGAATCACGAAAAAAATCAATCTCTCACTACTTCATCTTGACGCACATTTTTTCTAAAAAATTGAGAAAATTCCAAATTTCGATTTTCTTTTTCGAATTTAAAGAATAATTACTCGTATTTTTCATGTTTTTAGAAATGTAATTTTGGTTTCTACACTCTGTTTCCGAAAAATCCTACTATTTAAATCCAGGATTATTTTTGAGGATGAAGAACTTGACGAAAAAATCTAAAAAAATTTGAAAAGATTCTCCAACATGTCTTCATCATGGTATGATTTTTTCAGATCTTTTAATGAAAATGCCCAATCCCTAAAAATTGCGAAAGAATTTCGACAAAAGAATTCCCTCAAAAATGCTTTAAAAAATAAGATTCTTGATGCTGAATTTTTTCAGATTGTTGGAAAAACCGCCGCTTCGTTTTCAAATATAGAAAAAAAAAACATAATTTTGTTTTTAATTTCCTTGAAATTTATGATAATTCATTTATGAACCGCCATTTGTTTTTGCTTCCGAATGGAAGCATTGTAAACGCGATTTATTTCGATTTCGAGATCTCAGCGGAATATGCCTCAGAATGATCCAAAACGTCGAGAAATGACATTTTTAAAAAATGTTTGTATGTGTGTGTGTATGTGTGACAGATATCGGCTCATTGCTCAGCAACGGTAATACTTGGAATAATTAATTTTCTCAACCGAAAATTTAACAGTACTTTTCCTCCCCGTGCAAATTGCTGTCAGTGAAATTTCAGCGAAATCGGTTGAGTACTTTTCGAGAAAATTGAAATTTTCGAAAAATCGTTTTTTCGACTTTTCTCCGCGAAAAATTGATTCACAGCCCCCACTCTCAGCGATGAAATAGATCTCATCTGAACTCACAATTTTCACTCGGGGTAAATTTTGCTCAGATTTTTCGTTTGCAGATAATTTCAATTACAGTGTTTTTCATCCTGAATTTACTATACACGATAGCTCAAAAACTATTTGAGTTAAAGACTTCAAATTTCGTCAGTTTGTGCATCTAAGGAGCGAAAAGTTTGGTATTGAAATTGGGCGAAATCGCTCCAGTAGTTTCTGAGATATTGGCCAAAACCCATTTTATGAAAAGAGGTTATATCTCCAAAACTATCCAAGCGATTACATTCAAGTTCAGCTCAAAAGATTCATCTCAATGAGCCCCACGAATGGTGAGAATTTCAGATTTTTCAGCAGAAGTCTCTTGTAAGGATGTTCGATAAATTAGTTTTTTCAGAAATCACGATTTTTCTTAGCTTTCTCCCTAGGAACACTACTATTTTTTATTTCACCATTCGAAAGTAGACAATTTTTTCTACAAGAGAAGAGGTACCTTTTCTTTCTGACAACATTCAGAAAAAATAGAAATCCTATTTGGAACCCGAACTTCAATTTTTCAGATCTGTCGTAGGATCTTCCATTTATGATTGAAAAATTGTTTTTTTTTTTTGTGGTAAACATGAATAAATAAAGTTTACCAACGATCGAACCATCATTAAATTTGTCCTTACAAGCGAATTTACTTCGTGCAAATGTCCACTTATGACAATTGTTGTGAAACCAAATTTCGTTACTGCATTTAGAATAATGAAAAATATTAATTGTAATCTCATGGATAATTTATATAAAAATTCCATTCGGAAGCATTTTGCCAATCGAATTGGCAAAATATTGAATGTCGCACAAGGACTGGGGCTTGCGAATAACGCACAGGATATAACGCTTCTGCTTGTTTTTCAAATATGAAAATAATAAAAAAAAATTTCTTTGAATTCTGAAGAATTTATGATAAATTCAATGAAAATAATCAATTATTACAATATTTTTCTTAAAGGGGAAGCTTTTCAAATAAGTATGGAAAAATTCACGAAAAATTTACATATATTTTCGCTTCTTCTCATATTTTTTCGAATTCTTCCTTCGAACTACCGCTTTCTAAAAAACCTTTTTGGAAAATTCATCGAAATTAATCTACACCCAGCAAAAAAATTAAGGGAACGGTAAATTTTGTCAGTTTTTTGCTTGATTTTCAAATGGCTGTAACTTCGCCAAAGTGATCGTATCACAATTTTAAAAAAACGTTGAAAAGCTGGAAGTCTACTCTTGAAATCTCGAAATGAAAATTTTTTATGACCATTCATTATAACGAGATAGGAGAGTTGAAAGCGGAAAGTTTTTTTTTCTTTTTTTTTTCATTTTTTCAACTTGTTCCACGGACTTCGAAAAAATTTTCTCGACTTAACCCTTATGAGGATCCTGCAGCATGGTCTTTCAGCTTCAATTTCTTTTTTTTTCCCTTACGACCCTTTGTTGCTGAGATATTGTCGATTGAATTACAAAACACCTTTTTGTCTTTAATCGTCGGCATCTCAGGAACTACTGATCGCACAGCGAGCGGATGATGAGATTCGTAAGCTTGAATAAATTTCCTGTGAGATTCTTGCACTGCTTGAAAAAAAAAGTTTTCTTCCAATTTTAAAATTGGATCGAAGAAGTACGAAAAGATTGCGTTTTTTCCTTTTTTGAAAATTGCTCTGCATTTTGCGAATTTTGCGAAAATTGAAAATGTTTCAACGTTTTTCTTTAGTTTAATGTGTGCTGGAACTTTTTTTTTTAATCAATGGAAAATTAGAAATTTTTTCTTCTTTCGAAAATCAATGAAAAAATCTATTTTTGTTCTCAAAAAGCCAGTAGAAAACTTGGAAAAAAAATTCTGAAAAGGAAAAAAAACACCGGAATCGCATTTGATTTAGAGAGATAGTAACTCAGCAGATTTTTTCAAACAATTTTTTTTCGATTTTTTTTTGTTTTAAAAAATTGTTTTTTCGATTTTTAATTGATTTTTCTTCTTTTTTCATAGTGCCCATTTTTCGATAGAATTCGACAAATTTTGCACAAAAAATCACGGAAAAATAACGGAGAAACTACATTTTCGCCCTAATCATCATTAATTGGTGTTTAGGGCTCAAAAAGTGGTCCTTTAATTTTTGCTGAAACTTTATTCATTCGGAAAAAAAACGGTCTAACCGATTCGCTTGAAAATTTAGGGAGTATTCCAGCACACATTAAACTATAGAAAAACGTTGAAACATTTTAAATTTTCGCAAAATTCGCAAAATGCATGGCAATTTTCAGAAAAGGAAAAAAAACGCAATTTTTGCTACTTTTTCGAACCAATTTTAAAATTGGAAGGAAATTTTTTTTCAATTAAGCAGTGTAAGAATCTCACAGAAAATTGATTCAAGTTTACGAATCTCATCATCCGTTTGCTGTGCGATCAGTAGTTCCTGAGATATCGACGATTAAAGACAAAAGAGTGCTTTTTGATTCAATCAACAATATCTCAGCAACAAAGGGTCGTAGGGAAAAAAAAAAGAAATTGGAGCTGAAAGACCATGCTACACGATCCTCATAAGGGTTGAGTCGAGAAAATTTTTTTGAAGTCCGTGGAACAAGTTGAAAAAATAAAGAAAAAAGAAATAAAAATTTCCCGCTTTCAACTCTCCTATCTCGTCATAGCGAATGGTCCTAAAAAAATTTCATCTCAAGATTTCAAGAGGAGAGACTTCAAGCTTTCCAACGATTTTTTTAAAATTCTGATACAATCATTTTTGGCGAAGTTACAGACATTTGACAATTGAGCAAAAAACTGACAAAATTTACCGTTCCCTTAATTTTTTTGCTGGGTGTATTTGATGAAATATCTTAATATCTTTTTAAAAGCAGCGGATTGTAGAAAAAAAATCTGGAAAAATTTACAAAGAATGCAGATATATTTCCGCATTTCCTCAAATTTTTTCCGATTTTTTCTACCAGCCACCGCTTTTTAAAAAAATATCAAAAAAAATTTTCGCCCTGATGAATGCCCAAAAAAATTCAAATTGTGGAAAGAGAGTACGTGTGGCACTTGTTTTCCGCCACGAAAAACTCGATCTTCCATTACAATGTCTATTTAGTCCCACTTCTCCCTATTAACTCAACAATAATATTTTTTTTTCTTTTAATAAAATATCATTGAAAAAATGAGGGAATTTTAGACGGAAAATGAGCAGCGAAATTGGTTTTTTCGAAATTTTTTGTCAATTCTTTTTGGATGAACATTTCTTTGGGATGAAAAGTACTTTTTACGAAAAATTGAAAAGCGAAAAAATTGGAAATTCTATGTTATAGGAAAATGATAGTTTTCAAAAAAGCGGCGGTTTGTAGAAAAAATCGGGAAAAAATTGGAAAGATGCTCCAACATGTCTTCATGTCATCATCGTGTTATTTTTTCACATTTTTTTATTGAATGCTTATTCCCTAAAAAATCCCAAGAAACCTGACTAAAGAATTTCCTTGGAAACTAAAGGCTTTTTCGCCTTAAGAAAATCAATTTCCCTGAAAATTCAAAAACATTGCTGTTTCCCACCCAAAATTTCCTCAGCTTTTTAATGGAATCACTTTGAAGAAACGGAAAAAATAGAATTTTCTTGAAAATTAAAGGCTTTTTTCTCTAAAAAAAATACTCAATAAAATCGAATTCTCTAAAAATTCAAAAAAAATGACTGTTTTCCGCCTGAAATTTCCCCCAGTTTCCCAATGGAATCATCCAAAAAATAAATAGTGCAGTAGTTCTAGATTTATTTATACGTGTTATATCGTCGCCTTAGAGTGAAAGGGGCGTAAGTGCCATTTTTCCCGATTTTTTTTTCGAAATAACAAAAAGGCCTATCTTCACCATTATTGCTCTAATAGGCTTCCCAACGCCTTCTACGCAATATTAGTGCAGGCGTAAAAGTTATTTTTTCTAGGTGAAAAATTATTACTACCGGGCCTTCATGTTTTCCCTAACAGGTGCCTGCTTATGTGGAGAACATTCGTGATGCCGTTCAAGAAGCCCATGGAAAGGATCCAATTCAGCCCTACGTCATTGGTGTAGGCCCATGTATTTCAATTGGAATTGGAATTTGATTCTCTTAAAAATCTATTAATAAGAAATTAATTTATTAATAAATTTATTCGTTTAATGGCGACATTGCCTCGTGGATGGGAGGTGGAGAAAAGATGTGAGAATCAAAAGTTCGATGGTGAATATAGTGACTCGCGTAGAGCATCTGACATGTAATCAGAGGGTCGTGGGTTCAAATACTGCTTGCGCATTACATATTTTTGAAGTGAAACTTCTTTTGGGAGGGTACCAACTTTTTTCTCGTGTCACGAAACGAGTGTAAGGCTTTGAGGGGAATGTGGTAGTAGAGTAGTGGGGGGAAGGAGAAATTTTTGCTGCTGCCGTCGGGTCGCTCTCCGGGTCTTGGGGGAAGCCTGTGTTTTTGTTTTTATTTTTTCTTTTCAATACACGGAGAGAAAAATATGGAAATTTATCTAAATGATTTTTTAAAAAATTACGGAAAATTGTCATTCAAATGAGGAGTTCTCATGAAACACGATCGAGAAATATACATGCTTCACCTCATAATTTTTGCTTTTTATTTCTTGAAAAATTGCCATTTTACACTCGGCTTTGGATTGAAATATCTCGAAAACTACTCAAAAGTTATCGAGACATGCTGTGAATGAAATTTAGAGGGAAGATTAACGAATAAAATAAGCAAACCTCCGTTTTTTTACGACTCGTAGTTATTAAGATATCGATTTTTGAATGAAAAATTGAGAAAGGACGTCCAAACGCTCATTTATTTGTTATCGGGCCTCGTCCATTGTTTCTGAACTACTCATTCAAAAGATGATATCTCGGAAACTACTGGTCGTAGAAAAACAGCGTTCTGCTCATTTTGTTCGTCAATCTTCCCTCTAAATTTCATTCACAGCATGTCTCGATAAATTTTGCATAGTTTTCGAGATATTTTAATCCAAAGCCAAGTGTAAAATGACCAATGGCTCATGTATAAGAAGTTTCACTTCTGTCGCGTGGGTTCCACGCACCCTCTTTTTCCGGAGTTTGATTCTCTTAAAAATTTATCAATACAAAATTAATTCATTAATAAATTTATGTGTTTAATGGCGACATTGCCCCGTGGATGGGAGGTGGAGTAAAGATGTGAGAATCAAAAATTGACCAATGTCAATGACGGCTTTCATCGTAGTAATCAACGATCAATTGATGTTGGTCAAAACTGCTGCAGAAGCAATCCAATTGTGCTTCGAAATTTTCCACGTCTTCCACTTAGAATATCCAACAATATCATCACACGTTTGGAGACTGCTGGAGCAAGGACTATTTGAATTGGAAGTCCCCTACCTAGCCATTCCACGTATTTCCGCTGCTTTGAGGCTTATTCGAGATTCCAAGGCAAAGGTGAATGGTAAATTTTAAGTGCAACTTTAAGTGAAAGAATAGGAGAGCTTCATCATGCCTGGATAATTTTCAAAACGTAAGAGGTAAATCATATTTTTGACTTATCGAATTAATTTAAAAAAATCGATCTTCCTGTATGCCTAAATCTTAATATGAAAAAAAATTTGTATGACTCATAGTATTTTGATAAATCGTGCTCTCTAATCGAAGTGTTTTGAAAATATTCTGGTTCTGCCAACCACGAGAAGAGATTTGCGTTAAATTAAGTAATTAAAGTATGGTAATGAGCTACGGGCAAGATTATTGGATAGTTTATATGACAAGGAAAAACCAGTAGTTTTCATTTTGTTTAAAAGCACATTCGATGTGGAGAATACTTTCAACTGAAAAATTAAGAAAAATCTGCTTCTATGGAAGAACTGTATTCTTCTTCCCAAGCATAATACTCATTTCCGGCGATATGCCTACTTAGAAGGAAGAGTAAAGTTATTTCCTATCAGATTTTCGATCGTTCAATTCAATTATCCAAGATGGCCTACAAATGTCTTTTTTGTTTATCTCACGTTGAAATAGATGATCTTCTATAGCATATCAACAAAAATCACGTATCCCAAAAATCTTAATTATATTATTGCAGTTACTGTGAGACAATTCTTCGGAATGTATACAATTATCGCCAACATTTTATTAAAATTCATCCATTAGAGAATCGGAATTCAAGTACCGATGTTGGGCCACTTCCTCCCTCGGGCGTTGCCGATGCATACGTCCGTCAAATCCGTAACTCAGTAGATAATTCATCAATAGGATCGGAACAATTTCCGCTTCCATCTGTTGCAGTAGCATCTCAATTAGAAAGATCAATTTCTAATACTGTGTCACTTAGAGTATCTGATAATTTTAATTTGAAACAAATGGCCCTGCCAAAAGATTCAAAAAATTCAAGTACACTCCCGTCTGAATCAAATCCGAAATTGATCATATCTCATGAGCTCAAGTGCGCCAAAGATACATGCAATAGTTCACAATTAATCAATTCAAAACTTGTACAAAAACGAGCGCTAGTAATATCAAATCCTCTGAACAGTTCTCTTGAAAAAACAGTCACACTACCGAGCGCATGTGTCACAAAATAATGATACTGCAATTATTGGAGTATCTTTAGCTATATTAAGGGAATTTCATGATGTAATACATCGACACATCGGTAATTTCGCTACATCATTATATGGCAACAGAATGGTCTCTCGAAAACACGCCACCACTATTATTATTCAAGTTGCTTCATTATTTAATTGTACATCTGACGAAATCAGTCAACGGAATCAGTGCCCAGAAATATGCAATTCTGATGTAAATTCAATGTTCCAAATTAGTAAAAATGTATTTAATCATGTCCGCAGTGAACATACCACTCTTAAAGTTCTCAAACAGTTGGGTAATTATATTCCCCCTTACACAAAAATTCTCACTTCAATAATGTCCTCGAAACGAATACGCAAAGTTAGAAAATTTACATCAATTAGCGTGAAAATTATCGTCATTCCCATCAAGCAAGTTCTAAAGAAATTCTTAGAACTTCCAAATGTCTTCCAATCGTTAATCGAGCTCATCGGAACGAGTGAAAATAATCATAATGAAGTCACATCGCCTCTTCAAGGTACAATATGGAAAAACATAATGAAGAAATTCCAAGGGAAACTGGTACTGCCGTTATTAATGTCTGATGATGATTCAGAGATCAATAACCCATTAGGTTCCCACCGAGGGGTCCACAAGTTAGGTTGTATATATATTCATGTGGCATGTCTGCCAAAAGAATATCGCGGTCGTCTTGAGAATATATTTTTAGCTCAAATACATAACACTAAAGATTATAAGAAAGTGGACAATATAAAAATATTTTCTGAACTTAAAAAACAATTAGAAGATTTAGAATCAAACGGTATCGAGATCACTATGGCTAGAAAAGTTAGAACAATTTTGTTCGTATTATTAGCCATGATCGGTGATAATTTGGGACTTCATCAATATTGAGATTACACACAGAGCTTCGCTAATGAATACTCTTGTCGTTTTTGTCTTTCGACAAAAAAGGTTCGCCAACGTCAAACGAAAGAGAATTCGAAGAGTCTGCGGACTGTAAGAAATTATTCAAAGCATTCAGACACATTCGAAGGGTATTTTAGGAAAATGCGTTTTCAATACCATGAAGTATTATCATTTACTAAGGAATATGATCGTTGATGAACAGCATGATTCCCTGGAAGGCACTTTTCGTAATACATTCGCGAAAAATTTGTATAATTTAATTTATTGTCAGAATTATTTCACTTCAAACGCTTTAAATTGGTCAATTGAACATTTTGACTATGGGTCCGGTCACGGCCTCAACCCTCCACCTCCAGTATCCGAAAAGAGTTTGAAAAGTAGTTGTATAATTAACTCTGCCAGTGAGATGAAGACGCTTATGCGATATTTAAGCATGTATATCGGCTATTTGGTGCCTCAACGGTGTCCAGAGTGGGAGCTATATGTTTTGATGCGCAAAATTTATCTATTTATTTATGGTTTCAAGATACAACTGCTTCAGTTTTTCTTTCGTTACTCTTCAATCATATCACCGCGTCAAAATTATCTATTTATGGTACTCTTTATTAAGTTGGTATGTGTTTGAATCTTGAATACGGCGTATTTGGTCAAATTCAACACATTGTCGAAAAATCTCAAGGCACAAAGGATGATGTAACATTTTTATACAAGAAAATGGAAACTATCTGTTTTTGCGAGCATTTACAAGCTTTCCAGATCGATTTTACCGATGAGTGGGGTCATCTAAACCATAAGTTACTCACTAGCTATGAGCCCTTGTGAATTCACTCTCAAAGAAACAAACAATACGTACTATTATTTCAATATCTATAGGGTCAAAAGTGATTATTGAAAAGTATGATTTACATTCATACGTTTAATCATAAAATTCATTAGCTTTATCTCGATGAATTATCAATAACTTCGTTCAATTTTCAAGAATTACATTATGAAAATATGATAAATAATATGACTGAAAGGTGTGATGGAGTTCCTCTCTTGTGTTCGAAATGATTCAAAGATAAAAGCATTTTATTTTTAATAAGTTCAGTAATAATTCTGTGCACAGTTTTCGATATATATTGTAACGCCATATTTTGGCCGTTACAAATATTTGTTTTTAATTAGACCGGTATCGCGGTGAATGTTTATTTTATTGAAATCACCAAGACGGAAGGTCCCGAGAAACGAGAAAGAATATTTTTTGATTTAATTAATTCGTATATTTTTGATTTTTCCGCCTTGAATATTCCCGCGTTTGTCGGAGTTTTCTCTCCAAGGAGGCGCTAGCAGACGGACAAAGACAACAGGGAACTGCTGAGATGGATTATCGACGCAGATAGCGGAAATCAATGAAAGGAGTTTTCTTTTGGATTCTTCCATGTGATTGGTGGAAATGAAAATCAAGGACGTCTGGACTATCGCAATTAATTCGATTATAATTAATTACGATAGATATTAATGAAAAAATGCTTGTAAAAATTTATTACGGAATTTTTGACGTTAGAATTTAAGACTTATTCTTTTATCATATATATAATTACCGCATTTAAAGCAAAATAATACCGGTGATAAAAGATAGAATTAACGTCATTGGCCAATTAATTTAGATTAATTTTTTTAGAGCCACCTGTGGTCTAATTTTCGACGCACGCCGGCGTCTTCCCTCACTTTCCGTTTTGGTGGCAAATAGTACAGACGTGATTTTCGCTGTAAATAATTTCAATTAATTACCGTTGCAATGATCGCAATAATTATCGTTGGAATCAATGTTTTTTTGGAGAAATTTAAATTACCGAGAATAATTGAAGATTTTCTTGGACGATTACCGGGGAAACTGGACGATTGAAGAAGGGATTTGACTTTGAGGTTAATCAACAACACTCCAGTAAGCGTGTGATTATTCTCGGCATAGTTTCTGGACATTTTTTTTGTTAGCGTCGTTACGACGCCGGTAACCACCATTTTGGGATTTTCCGTGGCATGATAGTTTTTTTTTGTTGTAGTATTCGCGAAATTAAATAAACGCAAATGGTTTAATGTTTCTCGTTTCTCGCTAATTATTTTTTATTATTTTTGTTAATTTCGGAAAATTATTGTCGGGAAAATTAATTGAGAATTTGTGATTTAATTATTTTTTTATTTAAATTGGTCGGCATTTGATTTAATTTTCAGCGATAATTTTAGACGATAATTTTGATTATTGTTATTATTTTTTTTATTTAATAACGGCGATTGTTTCGTCTAATTTATTTTTTTATTATTATTATTTTTTTTATTATTTCGAGTTATCGCTGGGAATTATAAAGGTGCATTTTACTTGTCGCGTGAATCAGAATTAATTCAAATTTTGACTTTCAATTTTCTTGACTATTTTTTTTTCAACGACAATTTAAATTGTGTTGTTAATTAATGTTTTGTTGTGTTAGTGAAAATTTGTCGGGACTTTTGCATTAATTCTGATTATCATGAGTTTTTTTTTCTTTTGATAAATAAAATTATATAGAGTCCTGAATAAATGATTCGTATTATTTTTCCGAAAAGAAAAATATTTATAATATTGTTTAACCAAAATTAAATTCAGTAACGGAAATATTTATGTTTATTATACTGTAATATTTTTTTAAAGAGCACAGTTAAAGAGATATCGCTCTGAATTAAAATTATAAAATAAAATTGAATTTTTTTTATTTAGAACTCTGTATTTCTTTTCAAGACGTTACAGGTGAGTTATTGAATCCAGCCGCCTCCGCGGTCATTAGGATTTTGGATTTGAAATCCTTTTGTTACTGACTAGTCGGATAATCACTTGGGGATTGAATTTCGATTTTCTTTGTTTGTTTTGATTTTCATTGTTTCAATTAACATTGTTTGAATTTATTGATCTTATTTGGATATTTGGATTTCTTTGAATTTCACGTAATTCTTTAATTACCGTGGATTAAAAATACGTGACAATATGTATTATTACTATCCGTATTTTTTACACAATGTATAAGATAGTACTCCTGGAGAGAAGGGTACAGGAACGTTAATTTTAAGTGAATCGTCCAAAGTGACATTTATTCTGATAAATTGTTTCAAAATGTTTCGAAAAATATTTTTTTCTCACTCATGCCCAAAATCCGGTCTTTTTCAGACCGCCTGGCGGCTGAAATTCGGTACTTTTCTGTATTGGTAGGGCTGTGGCGCCACCAGTCTGAGAAAAATCTTTTCACAGACTGCTCAGACTGCCTAGGCTGAAAAAAGACTTTTCTCGGACTGGATCCGTGAAAAAAGGGGCGTGTCTTAAGCCAAACCTAGCAGTTTCATGTTTCTTCGGTGACGTCACTGTTCCCAGCCGAATATCGAGTGTATTCAAACAGTCGATTCATATGAATGGATGAAATTTATAGAATTGAAATAGTTGAGTTATTAAGTTGAACAAAATTCAATAAATTGAACAACTTTTTTAATTATTTCAAAAACATATTTGCTAAGGATCAATGAAACAAATATTTAAAAGTTTGTGTTCCTTTCTTTCTTCTCAGTGTATGACTTCATTGATATCGAAGAATTCACTAAAGTAAAATTCCAAATTATCAAAGAGATATAATTTTTGAACAGTGCAATTGAAGATTTACTTATTATTAATTAACAAATGTTTCATTGATGAGTTTATTATTGATTAACGTGTGTTGGATAAGATTGAGGCCGTTTTAAATATCTCTTTTCAATTAATTGAAACGAAATCATTTGGAAATATTTTAGTGCATTCAATCTGAGAGATTTCCTACAATATTAAAAACCGTTACAACTGCCAATGATTTTTTCTGTGTTCCAAAATCCTTTCACTGCAAAATTTCAATACATTCTTGTATTTTTCAGTTTTTAGTTCCCATTATAGTTTTTTTCTTTGGTTTTTTTTTTCATTAAATTTCTTTTTTTTTTAATGGGGGGGCTCCGCCCCCCCAACCCCCCGTCCCCCCCTCCCCCTCCACCCGCCCCCACTCTCCCTTTTCGGGCATTCGTGAGAAAAAATAGTATATGCCATTCGGCTGAAAACCTCGGGCTTCTCAGATTGTCGTTCAGTTCGCGCACCCTCGGTTTTCAGCCTCATGACATAATATACTATTATACTAAATGGAAATTTTCGTAAAAATCTCTCAATTTAAACTTAATATCCATAGGAATTTATGACTTTAAATATTTTTCCGAAAAAGTGAAAGTACAGAGAAAGAATATTTCACTGATAATTTTTCATGTAACTTTAATATAATTGAGCGAAGGACAATGTCGTAACGTAGAAGTACGGATAGTTATTCAGTACTCATAGAAGTACAGAATCTGCGGGGAATATTTCAATTGTGATGAGAGATTGAAGTTAATATCATCGATAACATGACGAAATCATCTCTCTCTCTATTCTGGTACATACAGAAAAAAAGCATGAAAAATTTCGATGAATCACTAAGTGTAAAAAATTACATTGTTTTTCATTCATTCCACAGAGATTTCTCATTTAATGGCAATTGATTAATGTTCTCATTATTTATTTATTGTTTGAGGATATGAGAGTAATGAAAAAAGTGATTTCAGTTCCCCGTAGAAAAATTCGCGATAGATTTGCAAATGAAAAATTCTAAATAATAAGAAATCTGTTAGTTTCTTGTGCTCTTCATTATGACGCTTTTTTTTACTCATTGTATAAAGCATTAAGCTTGGGGCGGCATTCTGCGCCTCCTTAATGTACTGATTGGAGCTGTACACAATACAAATTTTCCGAGTGGTCACACCGTGAGAAATTGTAAATTATGTTTAACTCTGACCAGTCTGTTAAGAATACACAGAGCACCACCCTCTGGGATCAAAAGTAGAGAAACGTTAATTTTGAATAAATGCTATTCAATTTCTTATATTTATTTGAATAGATTGTTTCGTTGAAATAGTTTTGTACTGCATTTGAATGGAAATTTTCTTAATTGGTCGCTATTCGAATTTTAAGTCTATAGAGATTCGTTCATAAGTATTTTGAGGAAACAGTAAGAGTACAAAAAAGGAACATATGTTACTGATAATTTCTCATGTGATGTTAAAATAATTTTTGGCAACTCTCATAGAACAGAAGAAAAGGGAAAATTTCCATCAGTAACTAAGAGTGAAAAATCACGTTGTGGTCAAATCCCACTGCAGATCTTACTCATTCAATGGCAATTAGAAATTATTTTGTTATCAATCTTTTATTCATAGATATAAGTGATGAAAAAAATCATTTCAGCAGAGGAATGATGAACAGATGTTACTGAAAATAGCAGAAATCTGACAATTTCCAGTTTCTCCTCTTTTCAACAAATGAATGACTCTTAAAACAATGAACAATATGCACATGTAGCGAGTTCAAAAAATTTCTCAGTAGAATTTTTTTTTAGTATTTTTGTCTTAATTTCCTTCTTTGAAAACTCCAAAAGATTGTCAGATCTCTGCTATCGTTAATATCATATAAACGGAGCCAGGCTAGAACAATTATTATTACGACTCCACTCCGTTGACTGATTAAATATTGATTTTATTGATGTACTTAATGAATATCGTGTGAAACGTAGAAACTTCCCTGAAGAATTGTTGTTAATTTTCTTCCCTGAAAAATATTGTTCGTATTATTAGCCATGATCGGTGATAATTTGGGACTTCATCAATATTGAGATTACACACAGAGCTTCGCTAATGAATACTCTTGTCGTTTTTGTCTTTCGACAAAAAAGGTTCGCCAACGTCAAACGAAAGAGAATTCGAAGAGTCTGCGGACTGTAAGAAATTATTCAAAGCATTCAGACACATTCGAAGGGTATTTTAGGAAAATGCGTTTTCAATACCATGAAGTATTATCATTTACTAAGGAATATGATCGTTGATGAACAGCATGATTCCCTGGAAGGCACTTTTCGTAATACATTCGCGAAAAATTTGTATAATTTAATTTATTGTCAGAATTATTTCACTTCAAACGCTTTAAATTGGTCAATTGAACATTTTGACTATGGGTCCGGTCACGGCCTCAACCCTCCACCTCCAGTATCCGAAAAGAGTTTGAAAAGTAGTTGTATAATTAACTCTGCCAGTGAGATGAAGACGCTTATGCGATATTTAAGCATGTATATCGGCTATTTGGTGCCTCAACGGTGTCCAGAGTGGGAGCTATATGTTTTGATGCGCAAAATTTATCTATTTATTTATGGTTTCAAGATACAACTGCTTCAGTTTTTCTTTCGTTACTCTTCAATCATATCACCGCGTCAAAATTATCTATTTATGGTACTCTTTATTAAGTTGGTATGTGTTTGAATCTTGAATACGGCGTATTTGGTCAAATTCAACACATTGTCGAAAAATCTCAAGGCACAAAGGATGATGTAACATTTTTATACAAGAAAATGGAAACTATCTGTTTTTGCGAGCATTTACAAGCTTTCCAGATCGATTTTACCGATGAGTGGGGTCATCTAAACCATAAGTTACTCACTAGCTATGAGCCCTTGTGAATTCACTCTCAAAGAAACAAACAATACGTACTATTATTTCAATATCTATAGGGTCAAAAGTGATTATTGAAAAGTATGATTTACATTCATACGTTTAATCATAAAATTCATTAGCTTTATCTCGATGAATTATCAATAACTTCGTTCAATTTTCAAGAATTACATTATGAAAATATGATAAATAATATGACTGAAAGGTGTGATGGAGTTCCTCTCTTGTGTTCGAAATGATTCAAAGATAAAAGCATTTTATTTTTAATAAGTTCAGTAATAATTCTGTGCACAGTTTTCGATATATATTGTAACGCCATATTTTGGCCGTTACAAATATTTGTTTTTAATTAGACCGGTATCGCGGTGAATGTTTATTTTATTGAAATCACCAAGACGGAAGGTCCCGAGAAACGAGAAAGAATATTTTTTGATTTAATTAATTCGTATATTTTTGATTTTTCCGCCTTGAATATTCCCGCGTTTGTCGGAGTTTTCTCTCCAAGGAGGCGCTAGCAGACGGACAAAGACAACAGGGAACTGCTGAGATGGATTATCGACGCAGATAGCGGAAATCAATGAAAGGAGTTTTCTTTTGGATTCTTCCATGTGATTGGTGGAAATGAAAATCAAGGACGTCTGGACTATCGCAATTAATTCGATTATAATTAATTACGATAGATATTAATGAAAAAATGCTTGTAAAAATTTATTACGGAATTTTTGACGTTAGAATTTAAGACTTATTCTTTTATCATATATATAATTACCGCATTTAAAGCAAAATAATACCGGTGATAAAAGATAGAATTAACGTCATTGGCCAATTAATTTAGATTAATTTTTTTAGAGCCACCTGTGGTCTAATTTTCGACGCACGCCGGCGTCTTCCCTCACTTTCCGTTTTGGTGGCAAATAGTACAGACGTGATTTTCGCTGTAAATAATTTCAATTAATTACCGTTGCAATGATCGCAATAATTATCGTTGGAATCAATGTTTTTTTGGAGAAATTTAAATTACCGAGAATAATTGAAGATTTTCTTGGACGATTACCGGGGAAACTGGACGATTGAAGAAGGGATTTGACTTTGAGGTTAATCAACAACACTCCAGTAAGCGTGTGATTATTCTCGGCATAGTTTCTGGACATTTTTTTTGTTAGCGTCGTTACGACGCCGGTAACCACCATTTTGGGATTTTCCGTGGCATGATAGTTTTTTTTTGTTGTAGTATTCGCGAAATTAAATAAACGCAAATGGTTTAATGTTTCTCGTTTCTCGCTAATTATTTTTTATTATTTTTGTTAATTTCGGAAAATTATTGTCGGGAAAATTAATTGAGAATTTGTGATTTAATTATTTTTTTATTTAAATTGGTCGGCATTTGATTTAATTTTCAGCGATAATTTTAGACGATAATTTTGATTATTGTTATTATTTTTTTTATTTAATAACGGCGATTGTTTCGTCTAATTTATTTTTTTATTATTATTATTTTTTTTATTATTTCGAGTTATCGCTGGGAATTATAAAGGTGCATTTTACTTGTCGCGTGAATCAGAATTAATTCAAATTTTGACTTTCAATTTTCTTGACTATTTTTTTTTCAACGACAATTTAAATTGTGTTGTTAATTAATGTTTTGTTGTGTTAGTGAAAATTTGTCGGGACTTTTGCATTAATTCTGATTATCATGAGTTTTTTTTTCTTTTGATAAATAAAATTATATAGAGTCCTGAATAAATGATTCGTATTATTTTTCCGAAAAGAAAAATATTTATAATATTGTTTAACCAAAATTAAATTCAGTAACGGAAATATTTATGTTTATTATACTGTAATATTTTTTTAAAGAGCACAGTTAAAGAGATATCGCTCTGAATTAAAATTATAAAATAAAATTGAATTTTTTTTATTTAGAACTCTGTATTTCTTTTCAAGACGTTACAGGTGAGTTATTGAATCCAGCCGCCTCCGCGGTCATTAGGATTTTGAATTTGAAATCCTTTTGTTACTGACTAGTCGGATAATCACTTGGGGATTGAATTTCGATTTTCTTTGTTTGTTTTGATTTTCATTGTTTCAATTAACATTGTTTGAATTTATTGATCTTATTTGGATATTTGGATTTCTTTGAATTTCACGTAATTCTTTAATTACCGTGGATTAAAAATACGTGACAATATGTATTATTACTATCCGTATTTTTTACACAATGTATAAGATAGTACTCCTGGAGAGAAGGGTACAGGAACGTTAATTTTAAGTGAATCGTCCAAAGTGACATTTATTCTGATAAATTGTTTCAAAATGTTTCGAAAAATATTTTTTTCTCACTCATGCCCAAAATCCGGTCTTTTTCAGACCGCCTGGCGGCTGAAATTCGGTACTTTTCTGTATTGGTAGGGCTGTGGCGCCACCAGTCTGAGAAAAATCTTTTCACAGACTGCTCAGACTGCCTAGGCTGAAAAAAGACTTTTCTCGGACTGGATCCGTGAAAAAAGGGGCGTGTCTTAAGCCAAACCTAGCAGTTTCATGTTTCTTCGGTGACGTCACTGTTCCCAGCCGAATATCGAGTGTATTCAAACAGTCGATTCATATGAATGGATGAAATTTATAGAATTGAAATAGTTGAGTTATTAAGTTGAACAAAATTCAATAAATTGAACAACTTTTTTAATTATTTCAAAAACATATTTGCTAAGGATCAATGAAACAAATATTTAAAAGTTTGTGTTCCTTTCTTTCTTCTCAGTGTATGACTTCATTGATATCGAAGAATTCACTAAAGTAAAATTCCAAATTATCAAAGAGATATAATTTTTGAACAGTGCAATTGAAGATTTACTTATTATTAATTAACAAATGTTTCATTGATGAGTTTATTATTGATTAACGTGTGTTGGATAAGATTGAGGCCGTTTTAAATATCTCTTTTCAATTAATTGAAACGAAATCATTTGGAAATATTTTAGTGCATTCAATCTGAGAGATTTCCTACAATATTAAAAACCGTTACAACTGCCAATGATTTTTTCTGTGTTCCAAAATCCTTTCACTGCAAAATTTCAATACATTCTTGTATTTTTCAGTTTTTAGTTCCCATTATAGTTTTTTTCTTTGGTTTTTTTTTTCATTAAATTTCTTTTTTTTTTAATGGGGGGGCTCCGCCCCCCCAACCCCCCGTCCCCCCCTCCCCCTCCACCCGCCCCCACTCTCCCTTTTCGGGCATTCGTGAGAAAAAATAGTATATGCCATTCGGCTGAAAACCTCGGGCTTCTCAGATTGTCGTTCAGTTCGCGCACCCTCGGTTTTCAGCCTCATGACATAATATACTATTATACTAAATGGAAATTTTCGTAAAAATCTCTCAATTTAAACTTAATATCCATAGGAATTTATGACTTTAAATATTTTTCCGAAAAAGTGAAAGTACAGAGAAAGAATATTTCACTGATAATTTTTCATGTAACTTTAATATAATTGAGCGAAGGACAATGTCGTAACGTAGAAGTACGGATAGTTATTCAGTACTCATAGAAGTACAGAATCTGCGGGGAATATTTCAATTGTGATGAGAGATTGAAGTTAATATCATCGATAACATGACGAAATCATCTCTCTCTCTATTCTGGTACATACAGAAAAAAAGCATGAAAAATTTCGATGAATCACTAAGTGTAAAAAATTACATTGTTTTTCATTCATTCCACAGAGATTTCTCATTTAATGGCAATTGATTAATGTTCTCATTATTTATTTATTGTTTGAGGATATGAGAGTAATGAAAAAAGTGATTTCAGTTCCCCGTAGAAAAATTCGCGATAGATTTGCAAATGAAAAATTCTAAATAATAAGAAATCTGTTAGTTTCTTGTGCTCTTCATTATGACGCTTTTTTTTACTCATTGTATAAAGCATTAAGCTTGGGGCGGCATTCTGCGCCTCCTTAATGTACTGATTGGAGCTGTACACAATACAAATTTTCCGAGTGGTCACACCGTGAGAAATTGTAAATTATGTTTAACTCTGACCAGTCTGTTAAGAATACACAGAGCACCACCCTCTGGGATCAAAAGTAGAGAAACGTTAATTTTGAATAAATGCTATTCAATTTCTTATATTTATTTGAATAGATTGTTTCGTTGAAATAGTTTTGTACTGCATTTGAATGGAAATTTTCTTAATTGGTCGCTATTCGAATTTTAAGTCTATAGAGATTCGTTCATAAGTATTTTGAGGAAACAGTAAGAGTACAAAAAAGGAACATATGTTACTGATAATTTCTCATGTGATGTTAAAATAATTTTTGGCAACTCTCATAGAACAGAAGAAAAGGGAAAATTTCCATCAGTAACTAAGAGTGAAAAATCACGTTGTGGTCAAATCCCACTGCAGATCTTACTCATTCAATGGCAATTAGAAATTATTTTGTTATCAATCTTTTATTCATAGATATAAGTGATGAAAAAAATCATTTCAGCAGAGGAATGATGAACAGATGTTACTGAAAATAGCAGAAATCTGACAATTTCCAGTTTCTCCTCTTTTCAACAAATGAATGACTCTTAAAACAATGAACAATATGCACATGTAGCGAGTTCAAAAAATTTCTCAGTAGAATTTTTTTTTAGTATTTTTGTCTTAATTTCCTTCTTTGAAAACTCCAAAAGATTGTCAGATCTCTGCTATCGTTAATATCATATAAACGGAGCCAGGCTAGAACAATTATTATTACGACTCCACTCCGTTGACTGATTAAATATTGATTTTATTGATGTACTTAATGAATATCGTGTGAAACGTAGAAACTTCCCTGAAGAATTGTTGTTAATAAATTTGTTATTAAACAAATAAATTTATTAATAAATTAATTTTTATTAATAAATTTTTAAGAGAATCAAATTCCGGAAAAAATATGTAATGCGCAAGCAGGATGTGAACCCACGACCCTCTGATTACATGTCAGGTGCTCTACCGCTGAGCTATTACGAGTTTCGAATATTTACCTTCGAATTTTGATTCTCACATTTTTTCTCCACCTCTTATCCACGAGGCAATGTCGCCATTAAACAAATAAATTTATTAATTCTCCAATTGTTAGATCATATTCGTTCTATAACCGTAATTAATATATGATTCAAAATTGTAATGTTTTCTAAGAGTTCATGTTGTTCTATACACATAAAATTTTTCTCTTCAAGAAGAAAATTATTTCCGTTGGAAATGGATCCAAATGGATCAGAAATTAATCCTCATACTCTCAAGAATATAGAAACTATAACGAAATAATATTCTCTTCAAATGAAGTTCTCTTACTTGGTGAAAGCACCAGTTACCGGATGGTTAAGGCAATGGTACCAGTTTCCGGACAAGTTGGGATTAAATGATCAAAATGATTAAAAAATTTCAATTATATGAATCAAATAATTTCCTTGATTGTCATTTTAACATTTTGCAAATATTGAAAAACTAGATTTTTTCACTCGAATATTAATTTTAAGTATATTTCGCTGGTCTATCCGGAAACTGGGACTCGTCCGGTAATCGGGTCTATCATGATAATTTTGTCAGAAGCAAGATTTTGATTTCTGTATGAAAATGATCTATATGTATTACAGATTCATCCTCATACTCTGAAAAACATTGGAACTGTAGCAAAATAATGTTCTCTTCTAATAAAGTTCTCTTATTTTTACCGGAAGCATTTTTTAATTCGGAATGGAAATAATTTACATGTAGTACAGATTCATCCTCATACTCTGAAGAACATGAAAACTGTAACAAAATAATGTTCTCCTCAAGTAAAGTTTTTTTCATTTTACAAGAAGCATTTTTTATATTTGTGTGAAAATAATTTACATGTATTGCAGAATTGTGAATATTAAAGAAAAGTCCAGGAATTCGAGTTCGGAAATCATGATTCTCGTGAGTATTTCTTTAGAGGGTATTCTATGAAATCCAGAGTATATGGAGAGTAATTATCTGAAAAACTCAACAAAATATATACCCATCGAAAGTATCCACGTCCTCCTCCAGACTCAATATTTGCTGCATTTTAATAGTTTACTACTCCCTTCGAAAATCATCTGTATGGAGCCAAATATATGTATACTATTATTCAATAATAATAATTTCTTCTCAGAGCAAAAAAGATATTAACATATAAAATGAATGGATAATCTGCACAACAAAAAAAGTTTTTCGAATAAATTGCATTCTTGGGGAAAGCATCACCGATCTCATTCATAAAATTTATTATCTTGCCAAGAAATGATCAACGCATCCCTTGATCGTTTGACGTTTACCAAAAATGAATCATTGATTCAATAAAGACAAAAATCTTCTGCAATGAATAATATAATTTCGCTGTTTGAGAGGGTTATTCAATTATTGAAACGAGTGGACGTTCGGTACTTTCCCGTATTATCTATAGGGAATCAAGTTCTGAATCCTCATAAGCCAATGAAAAATCTTGGTGCTCAAGAAATCCATAGGGTGAATTATTTGGAATTCTGGACCGAATCGGATCTGACTTTTCACAAATTTACTATCGAAGAATTCAGTCATAAACAATTTTATTTCAAGCACGTGAGTATTCAGACCTAAAATGATTTCATTAAACGCGGATCATCGTTCGGGTTTTGCAAGTAGAACTTTTTTCAAGAGAAGCGAGACTTCTTGAGATAAGAATTGAAATCTCCTATGCTACTCACTATTATTTCACATACAGCCATCTTTGCATCATATTCTTTAAATATTGAATCGAAACGTTCAATCAATTCTTTAGATTGATTATTCAACTCTTGTTCAGAATCAAAGAGAACTTTCTTGCCAGATTTTGCAATATTATTTTCCCAAAATGTGGCTTTCAGGAGACATCATGATTTCTATTGATCATGATATTCAATTGCAGAGAGAACAGTGGGTATCCTGCCATAAATAACAAACTTTTCATAATAAATATTGAATACTTCGTTTCTATCAATCTGTCGAGTACTTTAGCCGAGATAATTTTGCTACCAAAAGATAATATCTCTTACTTGGAAATGACTTTCTTCAATATAACTGAAATTCTTTATTCATAACACCACTACAGCAGGTTGAGAGGAAAGTTATCATACACTCTAGTCATGAGATATTCGTCGCAACAGCTCAGAATGCTTTGTGAAGAAATAACAAATTTGAGATCTATAAACCTATTCTATCGGTAACTAGAATTACTGTCCTTCCTAACAATAATTCTTCCTATCATTCAAAGAGTAGACAGTGTAACGTTCGCGAAAGAGTCACGATCGTACATTCTTATACATAACAACAGCATGAATCCCTCACTGATTGCTGGAACAATGCAAAATAAAGCGACAGACCTCGCAATTTTCACAGAAAAGATAGCATTAATTAAGGCTCAATTCATTTCTACTCTTGGAAGAAAAGAATATATCACTCAAATACTGTGGCATTTGTTCGGTAAAATATATTAATTCATATAAAAAAAATGTTCAGTAAGATACAGTGAATAATAATATATTTGCGACATACGCAATGATTCAGTCAACTCCATCGTTTATAATCTTCATCATTCATTTTTTCCACAGAAGTTTTATGTTTCTACAGAAGAAAAATCCCATGATTACCATTGATATTCCATACCTGTCATTACTCAAAATTCAAGTAAACTGAATTGACTACGTACTTTCATTAATTTTTAAATGCTGTAATATCATAGCATTTGTATTTGGTTCAAACTTCTCAAGTTTGATTTAATGAATAAGTAATGATTCACTGCAAGATATATCGTGATTGAGAATTTTTATACGAGTAAATCTTGTATCAGGAAATATTTCTCAGGAAATTTTTTTTTTCTCTCAGTGTGTGATTCTTGAAAACCCGCAATTATTGCGATAACTCATGAAATATTGAAGTTAGAGACATCAAATTTGGCAGGTTTGTAATGAAATGAGTGCAAACTTTGGCGTAGAATCTCATCAAAATCGCTCGGTAGTTACTGATATATTTGTGAAAAACTATTTGATGAAAAGAGAATGTATACACAAAACTACTTGACTGACCACGTCTAAGATGAGCTTAGAAGATTGATTCAGATGCACCTCACCCATCCTGAATATTTTAGATTTTTTGACGGGATTATTTATACGAATGCTAAGAAAAAATCATTTTTTCAAAAATTTCAATTTTTCTCAATTTCTTTCTGAGGACTCTAGTATCTCTTATTTCATCATTCGAAAATAGATAATTGTTACAAAAAATGAGATGTCCATCCTGATATCATAACGAAAAGAAAGGGAAAGAATTTCTGAAACTTAAACTATGATTTTTAGATCTCGAAATTCTATCGTAGAATTTTAGTTTTCACATGATGTTGAAATTTTCATTTTGTAACTAGAATGACCTATTAGGATAATTCATCAATAAATAAAGAGTCAAAAATCCCATTCGGAACCTTGTGCCAATTGCATTGGTAGAATATTAAACGTTCTCAGTGATAAATTTTGGAATATTGAAGACTTAAAAATTTAATTCATTTATTGGACAGACTGAATGAGATATAGAACAGCTGTTCCAGACTGCACATTCACTAATGGTGGTAAATCGTGTTTCTCAACACAACTATCCCATATTCAAGATTTTTCGAGAAAAAATTGGAAGTTCTGCACCGGGAGTCGAACCCAGGATCTTCCAATGCCATGTCGGGCGCTCTACGAATTGAGGTATCCAGTTCTACACCAAATTTCCATTCGAATTGCCTTAAAATCTCACTCACTCAGTCTTATCCCCACTCCGCTGTTCCTTTAATTTTTAAGAATAATAATATGGGTTGAAATTCACAAAGAATGCTTGTGGGCTGCACCTGCTTATTTTTATGTACAACGTGTGGAAATTGCCTTTGAACGCACAGCGTGTGGAATAATTATATGTTAGTTCATGGCTTTTTCACGAAATCGATAGTTTCAAGCACTTTTGTAAAGATACGAGTATTGAGAGGGAAATAAACAACAAGACTAATAATAAGGAAGAGATCTTTTGCAATCTCCAAATAATAAAATACTCCATAAATGGACTATTCTTTACGCAATTTTCTACTATTGCAGTTCTCTAAAACTGGGTTACTATTGGTAATATCTGCCTACAATCTCGCGATTTTCCTCCAAATGGTTCAGTATTATCCTTTAAATCTTTTGAAGCAGATCGATAGCGTGGGGAGCGTATTGTGGAGCCATGGTAACTTGAACATGAAGTGTACAGTTTTCCCTTTAATTAGTAAATTCGTAGCTATTCCTGTCCATGCCATAGGAATAACTGATTTATTTTCTATATACAGTTTCTTTATGATCCCATTCAATAAGTAACTCTTGCCTGTTCCACCTGGACCATCCAAGTAAAAGTATCGTTCGGAGACAGTGTGATCCTTTACTGCATTTATAACCATATTATAGGTTGACTTTTGCTCCGAAGATAAATTATTTTCAATTATCGATATTTCATTCTTCCAAGAATTTATATTGCAGTGATTATAATGGTTCCTCCCCCTATTATTCGATTTATCGTTTATAGAAATTCATGCACTTTCGGTAAATGAAAATCATCGAGACAAAATCCATGTTCCGTTATGATATTCTGGATTATTTCCAGAGATAATTGTTCCGGTATATCGTATGGTTTCTTCTGATCAAATAAGTCTCCTTTATATTTATCCCATAAATCTAGAGCATAAATAGAGCACAAATATAAGCAAATAATTTACAAAGTTGATTCGGAAATTTGAACTCTATAGCTTCTTTCAAACATTTCTCAATTTCATCGTCACTCTCTATCAAATTCCTCATTTTAGCTGCTTCTGTGAATCTTTCATACGTAAAGTTCTCATACGATCGTAATTCTTCGAAATTCCTGGCACCCCTAACTTTAAGTAATAATAATCCCATACTATAGCGTTCTTTTTTATTGGACTCACAAAATATATTCGACTAATTACTGGTTTAGTGAATTTTATTCTTTTTTTCCATTTTTTTGAAGTCTCATTAAAGATATAATGATTGGATATTTCTGTATATAAGAGTTTTCTTGCCTCTTCGTCTTCTCTGTTCAACTCAAACCAAGCCATCAACGTTGTATCTTTATGGGCTTCAAGGGCCCGTTCTTCAAACCCTCTCTTGAAGTAAACTGTTTGTTGATTGTCCAAATGGACAGCTAGTCTCACTATGGCATGTGATTGCTCATGCATGTTGAGTGCATTAATTCTATGCATTGCCTCTGGTGCACATACATATATTGTTGATAAATACTGATGAATTTCATCATATTTGTATGAATTTTCATTATCTCCATTACTAAATTCTATAAATGCAGCATCGTGTCCTTTGAAACAATATTTGAATTAATATTTTATCGATATCATGATGAACATACTTCCACAATTATATGACAATTCAATTTTAATAATAGATAAGGATTGGGAGGCACTACAAACTGGTTATCTGCAACTCCATTAATATTATAAAAAATGGCTCGTCCATCATTCCGTCTAAGGTATATAGGATATGAATTATAGGTAAATGGGTGGTTTCACTCAGCCAAACAAAATTGAATTTCTTGAAAAAAATTTTGAGTTTTCATGCTATGATATGATGTATTTTAATTGATTAGAGATCAGTCACAAGATTCAAGGGCGAAGAGACAAAATGCTAATTAAATTTTTCACAAAAACAACGAACTTTTGTTGGAAGTCACTAACCAATTGAACCAAAAAAAAAAACACACAATTAACTGAAAGTCTGAGATTATCACCACGTTTGGCGTAACCCAAGGCCACGACGAGGACGTAGTGGTGTATAGGCCTCGAAAAGGGAACCTATCACGACCCATCCTATAAAAAACACTCGGGATTTTAGATGAAGAATATATTGACAACAACCTCCGCCCACCTTCATTGGGCATAAAAAATTTAATTTTTATATTACACGGAAACAAGTACTTCATGCACAATGTGCGTTTAAAATGTACCTTTTCCTTCGTTTGTCAATAATTTGTACACTTCGCGTGGAACAATTTCAATTTGAAATATCAATGAAAAATAGAAACGAAAAAAAGGGAAAGACGAAAAAAAAACCTCAATAAATTTAATACGGATTAAATGAAAACTTCAAAAAAAACCAAAGCGCAGTGGTGGCAACTAGCTTTTAAAACAAAACACCCAGTTTTGATGTTTCACTGCAGAGACCCAAATTTATACTGGTCTAGAAAAGGATCAATTGGTTGAATTACCAAATTTACCATTTTATTAAGACCATTGTTCTCTGTTTATCATTGTGTTTTCACCCCAACTGTCTTTGTCAGGAAGAAATCAATTATTTCATTACCTCTTCCCCTCTCATCCGGTTCCCTCTCTCTTTCAAATTCAATCAAAACATGAAAATATACCGTATATGGAACATGTTATTATTATTCTACAATTTCAAGAGTTAAAATTGAAAAATTATCGAAATTAATTCATTGATTTGTTGAAAACAATGAAATCACTTCAAGTTATTTAGCTCGAAGGGAAATATTTAATAATGATATTTAAAATTTGCAAAATTAAAATTCAATATTATTATTGTCAATGCGACAGTTGAGACTAGACATGGCTAAAATTCGATCAAAAAATTCGGATTTTTAATGCCAAAATTGAATACTTTTTGGTGGCAGAGCTCTACTCCCTTTTACCGAATTATCTCCAATAGTTGTACCCTCACAAAATTCGTTCGGAAAGTTCTTCGTGCATTTCTTTGTTTCCATATCCATACACGGAGCTGTCAAATTTTGATTACCACATGGTCCATGAATCATGAATTTTTTAACTAACTCGTAGAGTCGAGGATTTTTTTTTTGATCCGGTATTTCAGCTGATATGATTTTGTCAACGGTATCCGCATTACGAATATACTCTGTAGCGAAAAATAGGTGTATGTGTGGTAATCCTCTCTTTTGAGATTCAATTAAATAAATATATCCGATATGGTTTCCAAAAATTTTCCTGTTGACCAGTAATTCTTTCAATGCGTCTACTTTCAATTTGAACACTCGAGCATTTAAATCTGGTCGGTCTGAAGCTTTTTCAAATTCTTTCAAATTCTCTTGAATTTCAGGCCGATTTGGATTGCAGGTCATAGTTATTAATAGTTGTGATTTTCCTAATTTCTGAATTATACTCAAAGCATCCATATATAATTGTTGATAAGCTCTGGGACTGGTTCGGAATGAAGACGGTAGAATTATCATTCTTCCCGGGGGATTACAATAATTATCAGTTGCTTTATTCTTCACGTAATCCATCAGACAATTCTGCTCGTAATTTGTGTTGCTGCTGCTTGATATATTTTAATCTTTCACCCTCCATTTTAACCCAAATGTCAACGAAGTATGGTCGAGTCGATTTTCCAGCGAATAAACAAGGATTGAATATTTTTCTCACTGAAAGGCGATAACTATAAAATTGTAATGTTGTGATGTCTCTCTTCTTTTTGCTAAACCCAGTCTGATTTTTCCTGAAGATTTTTTCTCATGCTGCATATGTACAGTCCATCCTTTGTCCCCTCTAGGGAAGAATATCGGATATGTCATAGGATCGACGTTTGGATTCAAAGTAGATATGGGAATACTCTGGTTTCCTTTTGGATGAATACAAATATCTATTTCTGCTAGGAGTTGACCATCTTCTGAAGTAAATATTACAGCAACCTCATCACATGTCGGTAATTATGCGTATTCTTATTTAATTTCGGGTCCCGTTTTTTCCACATCAAAATATTGTTCACGCTTCTCTTTTCAATTTGAGCTTTCTCTTTTTCCTCATTTTCGAGATTGTACATCATTTTATACACCGCGGCATATGGATCATTCTCTCTTAATAATTCATCTAATGATTGTAATAATTATGATTTACATTCAGTATTGAATTTATTCTTCAATCGTTCCTGAGTAGCTTGATGAGTATCCATTACATATAGTTGCCCGTATTTTCTTTCCGTATTTTCATTAAGGTGTAAAGCATATGTATTATGATACACCTCTCCATGAATTTTATATGCAAATGAACTGTTTCCAGCGGGTACGATGATCTTCGCACCCATGCTTGCAAAAGCCAACGCGCTATTATAGCATCGTATATTTTCTCTAAAATGTTTTGAATCTGAAGATTTACCTATCAACAGATCTTTTGATAATTTCGGATAGTTTTCGATCATTTTCCACTTCACTACACTTTCCTGGCAACAATGAGTGAATCAGTTGTCAGTTGGTTTTTCGGCTACAAAATGTAATGCTTTACAAAATTTACATTGGAAGTCCATTGGTCCACCACTATGATGAGGGATTATATCAGTTTCATTGGTACCATTCATACCAATAAGGAAATTATTATTTTTCTAATAATGCTTCTCAGCTCTCTTCATTTCTTTTCATTTCATTTTCAGCATTCTCTTTTCAATTCCAGGAATTATGCTCCCCGATTCCACCTGAATCGTTTATCGATTCTTCTTCTCTTCCGTCTTGAAATTCTTGAACAATTCTGTGGTGAAGAGGTAAACTAGGATAAGTCGATTTTTTTACGAAAATGAGTTATTAGTGGGAATGGATAGATTGTATGATGGTACATCATGTCACGAATGGATTTAGCCGAAAAGCAATCTGCGTCAATATTATTAATGAAGAACAAATAAGATAAGTCTCAATTTTGTTAACACGTAATTCTCATTCAAGATATGTCGACTTATCTTTACATGAACCTATGAAAAAAAAAGATATGTCGACTTATCTTGATGTGTATAACTTGAGGTGAATTAGATATCGAGGGCTTAGGAACAGGAGGTCGTATGTACCAAAATGGGCCATTTCACGGCAAAAGGTCGTATATATGGGACCTACGACCTCCTGCCTCTAGTAAAAAAAAATGAAATAACTCGGATTTCAACTTGACAACTGGAGAGATGGCTTTCTGCTCTTGGTGCAAGATGAAATTATTTTTCCATTCAATCTCAAATCGCATTTCACGAGCAAAGAAGTGGAATAAGAGAATTGTATTTCTATTCATTAGTTTTTTGAGAATATCGGGAATGAATGAATATTCAGTAGAAACAAGTAACAGAAAAATAGACTTATTCTGGGCGATTTGTTCGTCCAATAGTTTTTCAAAAATATCTCGGATTCTAATGGAGGTACGCTTTTTGTGTCATGATACTTCTTTATAGCTCTGGAAATTTTCATCGAAAAAGTATTCGAGGGAAATAGTGGACTATCTCACTTAGTCTGTAGAACATTCTCAAAAAATTATTGAACGAAAAAGTCTATCTAGAATAATTCTATTGCCTCTTCTATTCATTCTTCTTCTTCTATCGTGAAGATTTTCAATCTCGATTTTTTTCTCGAATCTTTGAACAAATATTCATCAAAAAAATGATACCAGAGCCATTCTTACGAGGCTCCTCGAAATTGAAACATTTTGCGGCACGCAGTGGAATTGGTGCGAATTTCAATTGAAAAAGAAAAAAAATGGCTCAATCTACACACAGAAAACACTAAGGGTAGAAGACGCACAGAAGTGCGTAATCACTGCACATGTGTGCGTACTTCACGTTCTCACAATCGAACGTGATGTACGCACACTGGGTGCGTCATGTACGCACTCAGTGTGCGTGATGTACGCACTCTGTGTGCGTGATCTGCGTGAATTAGGGAGATAGAGCGAAATGGACGTTGATTTGGGATCAGCAGGAGGTTTTATCAGTTTTTCGTGATTATCTCGATCAATAAACGAGATAGAGCAAAATAGACGTTAATATGGGATCACCAGGAGGTTCATTCAGTTTTTCGCTATTATCTCAATGAATAAGCGAGATAAAGTGGAATAGACGTTGATTTGGGATCAGGAGGGAGTTTATTCAGTTTTTCGCTAATATTTCCGTATATAAGCAAGATAGAGCAAAATAGACATTAATATGGAATCACTCGGGACTTTTTCCAGTTTTCCGTAATTATCTCGGCGAATAAGCGAGATAGAGCAGAATGGATGATGATTTGGGATTATCATAGAGTTTCCCCAGTTTTTCGCCATTATCTCGGTGAATAAGGGAGATAGAGCGAAATTGACGTTAATATGGGATCACCAGGGGGTTCTTTCAGTTTATCGTGACTATCTCGGTGAATAAGCGAGATAGAGCGAAATGGACGTTAATTTGGAATCAGCAGGAAGTTTCAGTAGCTTTTCGTGATAATCCCGGTGAGTAAGCGAGGTAGAGCACGATGAACATTAGTTTGCAATCAGGAGGATATCTCTCATGTAAAAACTCCCTCCTGATCCCATATTAAAGTTTATTTTGCTCTATTTCGCTTGTTCATTGAGATGATCACGAAAAATTGGAAAAACTCCCTCCTGATCCCAAATTAACGCCTACTACGCTCTATCTCGCTTATTCACCGGGATAATGACGAAAAACTGAAAAACTCCCTGGTGATCCCATATCAACGTTCATTTCGCTCTATCCCGCTTATTTACCGAGATAATCGCGAAATACTGAATAAACTCCCTCCTGATCCCAAATCAACGTCTATTCCGCTCTATCTCGCTTATTCACCGAGATAATAGCGAAAAACTGAAAAACTCTCTTCTGATCCCGCATTAATATGTATTTCGCTCTAGCTCACTCATTTATCGAGATAATCGCGAAAAACTGAATGAGCCCGCTGGTGATCCCATATTGACGTATATTCTGCTTTATCTCGCTTATTTACCAAAATCATAGCGAAAAACTGAAAATACTCCTTGGAGTAAAACGGAATATGGCCTCCCTTGGTTATTTTTTCTGGAGAATAACTCCTCCTAAACTGAGCCATATAATAAAATTTTTACCAAGACTCTTTTTTGTACAGAGAAATTAGACCTACAAAAGATTCCTACAAAAATTGCCATTTTCTGCTTACTTCCACGATATTTCATTAAGAATGCTCATGGAGATTGAATCGTCTAGTTTTATCTCTTCATAATTGAGTTTTCGTTACATCTGAGTTTTACATGAAATTTGATAACTAAAAATTAAATGAGAGTTGAAAGACTCCTAATTTACTTACTACATAAAAGAGTGGAAACGGATCACTTTTCCTTTTGTTCTTTAAAAAAAACCATCATGGAATTGCCTTGTCTGTCAGTGATTCAAAACATTTCTGGATATGTCGACTTATCTTCGAGATGAATGATGAAGATAACTCAACTTATCTTCTTCCTAATGTATAACTATGTAAGATAAGTCATGAAATCCGTTATAAACTTGAGAAAACTCATGGGGAAGAGTTGCAAACTCATTGGTCCATGAATTGAGAGATATTCAAAGATCATTGAATGATCAAACATTAAAAATTGTAATAGGAACACGTGGTTTCAGTTTTTTGGCTCTCCTATAAAATTGGGATTTATCGACTTATCCTAGTTTACCTCTTCACCACAGAATTAAATTTTTTATTTTATGCAATGCGAGAATTTTTTGTTTCCGATGTGTTCGATTGGTGAAGTATTCATCTGTATTGAATTACATCACTTTTTCAGTCATTTCTCTTCTTACTCTACAACCAGTTTTCGAGTCAAGATTTCTGATAATTCTAGAATCCATCTGACTAATTAAGTTGATGGGTGTATTCACTGGAACATCACTGATTGCACTTAATTTTTTTCCCCCAATTTTCGCACATTTATTCTTATTATTCAATTTTATGACATCATTACTGCGTTGATTCTCCAGATAATTTTTTTTATTTAATTTTTTGATATACTGCATCGCTCTTGATTTTCGTTTCTTTAATTTATCATGTTCTTTGATTACGAGTCTCTTATCTGAGGTCTTTTTCAATTCTGTTTCCAGTCAACTTGAATATTTCAATCCATCCCATTGTTGTTTGAGATTTTGTTTGTCTTCATTTTCATGCAGAAAATATTCTATATTTTGGCTATTTTTCTTACGTTTTTTATGATTATTTCAATCTCAATCCTCTCTCATTACAGATATTGTTCTTCCTAGAGAGACTTTTTTTCATTCTGTGGATTACAAGAGACGATTTCTGTTTTGAACTCTTCTTCATTTTTATCAGCCGGTATTTGTGATAAGTTTCGCACAATAATTTTGTGAGGAAAATCTTCATAAATATCATTCACTAACATATTGTATAAATGTCTCCTCAATTGATTCGTATTATATTAGATTCTAGATGGATCTTTATTCAAACTTAGAGAGACAGCGAAAGCAATTGCGAACACTCCACAGTCTATACCATTTTCTTGCTGCTGAACCGTTTCATACCTTATTGTTGGATTGAAAGGATATAGCGCTTCCAAATCAGTCAATGAATTCTGATATAAATCACCTGCGTTCATACTATCATATATATGAATCACATTATCTTCATAATAAGTGCAGATTCAATGCCATGATATTATTCCCGAATGAATGATTACGGGTGTATCATTACCGAATAGAATTTGAATATGCTTTTCTTCTTTTTCAATTGTATTGATTGAATCCGGTATTTGATAGAGGATTGGTACTTGTATAATCATCCCTGTTTTTCCTCCAAATGCTTCACAAAATTTAGCCATATGTTCATCTTCTAGTTTGGATGCTTTATCTAAAATCAATGACTCCATATATTTTGATAGCATTTTGTTCCAGTATCTACTTCTAATTTTCCCATCAATTCTTCTTCAATCATGATCGATTTGCCCTATCTGCATTGATTCAATTCAATTGATAGATTATTCACCAACCAATCTTTTTTCCCCAGAATCTTCCAGTTTATTTTCATTTCTAATTAACTTTATCAATTGATAGCTTAATCATGCACAGTATTTACAGTGATCATTCTAAATCTCACTCCATTACTATCATTGCCAAGTTCAGGCACGTGAATAAGATTGACTCACTTAGTTGAATTCAAATTCATGTGAGCTTTCAAAATTGTGTCGACTGATAATAATTGATTCTCGCGTTACCGCCTTCTATTCTTTATTCTTGTTTCTAAATCATTATTTCTAGTTTTCAAGAGGAAATATTCAGATGAATTATTTTGATTTAAAAGAAAAGGGTTCACTAATCAATAAAAAGGGCTCACGAAATACATGGTCAATCATGTTTCGAGAAAAACACGATGAAAATTATGATTTGTATTCTAATTTCGGAATAGTTGTTGAAAAGTTCCAAATTTCAATCAAAAATATATTTCGAGTGGAAAATTTTCGCACCCATAGTCTTGAACGGGCAAGTAATATTTAGATCAAAAAGAAATGATTTTTTGGAAATTGAACAACAATGTTACTCCTCCATTGCCTTTCCATAAAACATCATCAGGCCGGATTGCAATAGATATAATTCCTAAATATAGTTTAGAAATGTCTGATTATGCTATTACGAGGATAGAAAACTCGCGGAATAGGAAATTCGAAAAAAATTATTTTTTTAAGATCTCAAAAACTACCTATCAGATTTCAATGAAACTCTTACACAATATTATTCTTATTGAGAAATTTATCGCAGTGAGGTTCCGTAGAACTGTTGTGAATATTCCCCAAGATATAATAGAGACTCTAAAGCATATGTGGAATTTTCATGAAGGTTCTTCGGACAGGTTCTAGAACTTTGATTAATTGACATACAGGTTTATAATTTGTTTTACATCATTCTGACGATGTAACGAAGTGGGAGCAATCAAAAGAATTCGAATGGAATAGAAAAAGTTTCAACGATTATTTTTTCGATCCCAATTTCGACCAATAGCAGCCGGGATTTGACATCATGTGGTGTGTATTATTTCGATAATTTTTGGTAATACCGCGTCTGTTGCTAAGCAGCAAACAAACGTTTTTAAACAAATTCCAACCCACTTTATCCCACAAAAATGTCAAATCCGTGCACCCTTTCGCCAAAATTGGAATAAAAAAAATAATCCCCCGAATACCCCTCGTGCTTGAAAATGAATTGGGTATTTCCCTCAAGTTTACCCGCTCAGCAACGTGTGCGTTCAGTTTGTCACAAAATCCCTCGCTCGCGAGTGCTCGGGATTTTGTTACTGCCAAACTTCACGCACGTTTTGCTGAGCAACAAAACTTTCGTGAAATACCCGCTAATTTTCAGCGCTCGGGGTATTACAAGTGATTATTATATAGAAAGAATATATATATTATCATGACAGCTTACTTATTAATGTAAAGATATGTAAAACTTATTCAATATCAACATAACAATTTTTGAATTTTCTATATACTTTATATGATTTTCATCACATAGATATATATATATTATATATAGTAAAAAAAAAAAATATTTTTTTTCCAATAAAATAATTTGCCGAAGGAAGGCAACATTGCCTGAAGAAGCTTCCCGTCGGCAGCGAAATGTCGCGATTTTAGAGAAAAATGTGAAGATTGACTTCAAATATTTATTTATCAGTCCAATATCCCAATTCACCTTTAAACTTGATTCTTCTTTCAATTTTAATATTTTACATCTTTATAGAGTGTGGCATCTGAAAAGCTGCACTCTCTCCGTATCTCCCCCTCTTTCTCATTTGTGACAAAATTTTCATCCTTATCTGATTTTGTGTTTATCTCTGAAATTTTCTCGAACAATCCAGACTTCACATTCTACTTTCAATTTTCTCCATAGTTTCAATTTTTTCAATTTTCTCACAAGGATTCACATATTTCGTTAGTTGTGCAGCCACTCTCTTATCTTTGGTTAAATTTGTGACTCTGTTCAATTTTACAATTACCCTTTAGAATCTGGAAAAAAAATTATATATTTGTTCTCTGTGTTTTTCAAAAAATTCTGAAGAGTAATTGAAAGAGTCGAGACGATCAAAGATGTAACCAGAGATGAGAGAGGTATATAATTAGAGATAAATGTGATTTTCATGTGATCAACCTCAAAACCGTTGAAAAAATAGAAATTTTGTGAAAAATGAACCTTAAGTGAAAAGACGGAATCATTAAAAAAAATTTGAGTGTAAGCGCCAAATGTAATGAACGTTAATTTTTATCAGACGTAGGGGAGAGAGTGTAGACGACGGAAGCAAGTTCTGTCTTCCGAATCCCGTTTGCTAGAAAAATGAAAAAATGAACTATTTGGAAAAATATTCATTTTTTGAAATCACTTCTAATTCTTCAAGCTAAATGCATCACATGTCCAAAATCGAACATTGTTTATGCTGGAGAAGGAGCATGACTGAAATTGCCGAATTCAACGCAAAAAAAAAACGCTCCAGAGTTCATAGAATTCATGATAAAATTCCAGCACGGGTTTCCCACAAATGGACCACAATTTTTCAGCAAATATGTATTTATTCAATAAAACTCTGGGACCATATTTGTAAAATAAATAGTGAAAAAGAATTTTTGCCACTTGTCAAAGGGTAAATTGAATGGATGAATTCCAGTGCATTAGTAAAATGTAAAATTGAAGCAATACAACAGAACACATTGATTGTGTGTAATTTTTTTATTTAGAAAATCCTGTAAATCAAATGATGACATTCTTTGTAAGAGGAAAAGATAGCCTCAAGTTTTCTTCACTCTATGTGGAAACTCCCCGAAAAAAACCAGACACACATTATAATTCAGTAGTGAAGAGGTAAAACAAGATAAGTCTCTTTTCTTATCATTAAGTTTTTTGAAAATACCTTAGCAAATAACCCAGAAAGAGCAATTTTGTCCGAAAACTTCTTTTGTAACTCTTGAAATTCTCTACAGAAACAGATGAGTAAGATCACTTTATCTCGCTTAGTTTCCAGGATATTTCCTTCGAAATGACCTCGAAGATAAGTCAACTTATCCTGTTCTACCTCTTCACTACGGAATTATATCACTTACCTGCATTTTCAAACCATTGTTCCAAACGTTGGGAATTTGCAGTTTAGAAACTCTGTAGAGGAATATTATCATTACCCTCCTTTGTTGCTGCACATCCGAAATAGGCACATTTTTCACGCACAGAAATATAGAGACATATGATGTGAAAATGAGAAAAAAAAACAAAAAAAAACCAAAAACACTCTCTAAACTCTACAATTAAGCGAGATTAGTCTGGGAAAAAATTAATTCGCACAGCGAATACAATTATTAGTAATTGAAAGCACTTCAAGCACTCGGAAAGTTTGACGTGTAATCTCAACGGTTTTTGCAC
Source organism: Aleiodes alternator (assembly GCA_963921955.1). Taxonomy (NCBI): domain Eukaryota; kingdom Metazoa; phylum Arthropoda; class Insecta; order Hymenoptera; family Braconidae; genus Aleiodes; species Aleiodes alternator. Next base: position 1,869,512 of record OY998115.1, on the reverse strand, counting down.
ATAAACTGATTTGTTTTTTCATCTCATCATTCAAACAAACAGAACTTCTCTCGATGAGAGCGAGAGAGAAGACTCGGGAGAGCGATATGAGAGGGCTTTTGATTGTCTTTTCTCTCTCTTGTCTCCTCTCATTGGCTGCCCTATCAAATTTAGCTATCCTCATTCAACCAGTTACAATAAACGTATAATGAATTTTCCATCATTATTATCAAGACAATTTTTATTGAGAAAAAAAATTATCATTTTATCCATTACAAAAATAGCTCATTTCCTATCGATTAGGAAAATTTGATGAATAGGAAAAACAAAGTTTTTAATTTGTATAATTCTGAAATTTCCATTTATTCATTAATCAATATTGAGAATGAACCTTAAAAATTAAATTCTCCCAATTTTTGCTGGAAGAAAATAGATTTGTAAAGAAATTTCTGAGGAGAGTTTCGAACCCGCAATCTCCAATGTGACATTGCTAATTGTCAAATTCGAGAGCCCCTTGATTTCAACTTACCGTCGGCTATATACTCACAGGGATAGCTCATACGCTCACCACGGTATCCTAACAGAACAAAGGCTCCCCATAAGGCCATTGGCTTTGTTTTTAGGACGATAAAACTCTTCAGAAAATCGAATTTCGAAGACCATATTTAATCAGTCAAGTGAGTTGGATATTCATCACACAAGTTCAATCTGATGGAATCATCAGAAGTGGAAAATCGAAGAGAAAATTCAGCGAAATATATAGTAGTTTTCACAAAAAATTCAGAATTTCAATTATTAAATTGGCGGTACGTCTTTTGATCCACGGCGTTTGGTCCAGCGACAATTGATCCACGATATTTGATCCTTTTTTTTTTAATCCAGTGACCAATTTCTCGAATATTGTGTTCCGAACAACTTAATTGAACGAATAGATGAAAAATTAAATATTGAGGATCACTTTTCACTCGATTAAGCAAAAAGAATTAAATGTCGTTGATTAATTGTCACTGGATTGAAGAAAAAAGGATCAAATGTCGTGGATCAATTGTCGCTGGACAAAACGCCGTGGATCAAAAGACGTGGAATCATTAAATTACTTCTCAAATTTCTAATTACTATTTCACGTCAGAATTTTCTCTAATTTCGTTTTTCTCAATTCCTTCTAGGACCGAAAAGAATAGAAAATTCAACGTTGATCCAGCCTCACCTGATGAGCCAATTATAGGATCAAGAATCAATGAAGAGAAAAAGAATAAATAATACTGAGTTCCTATTCCTTTTAATTTTTCTGTCTGGGTTTTTGAAAGGAATATGGGTTAAGAGCCCCAGATAACGAAGATATGTATTAGTTTCTTGAGAATATTAATACGTATCTTCATTGCTCTTAACAGGTTTAGAGAATTTTGTTTCATTATTCTTTATTAAATAAAAAATGAAAATACACATACCTGTATGTTTCTTGACCCATACGCATATAGCTTAATTGCAATAGGACGGTAAGCTGACTGGTAGGTGGCCGGTTCAGGACTGCTCATATTCTCAATCCTCTTTCTCAATCTTCCTACCGAGTCTGACAATTCACGGCATCATTCCATCAAGGAAATTGGAGCCGATTTGTTTGTTTAATGGCGACATTGCCTCGTGGATGGGAGGTGGAGAAAAGATGTGAGAATCAAAAATTCGATGGTAAATATAGTAACTCACAATAGCTCAGCGGTAGAGCACCTGACATGTAATCAGAGGGTCGTGGGTTCAAATCCTGCTTGCGCATTACATATTTTTTCCGGAGTTGAGGGAAACCGTACGAAGACGTTATTTCTGAGTCTTCAAATTTATGGGCTCATTATGAAAACAAACACTAACTTTTTTTTTATCGTGGAGTAACAGCAATTTCTGTACACACATACACAATGCCTTCGAGTCATTCTCTTTTTTTTTGGTTTGTTTTAAAACTGTTGAATGCTGTTTTTTTTTTTTATTGTTTTACGGTATTTGTCGTGGGTGTTATTTATTCTTTGATTATTCCTTTTTTCAGGAGATTAAATGAGGGAAACCATGGCAACGAAAACCGAGGACTCTGTCTCCATGGACAATGCGACTGATGGTAAAAAGTTTGATATATTAATTCAGGGAAATTTGATAATTGCGTAAATTCAAGATTATGTAATTTAAGAAGAAAAATTGTTTCATTTTGTCATCAGTTTTTTTTCTTTTGAAATATCTTGGAGTGTGAATGAAATAGGGCATTATTCGCTGATTTTTTCGATGTAGAAAATTTCGATAGCTATAAAAAAGGAATCGAGCAAGACTGCTCTATCTCACTTAGTTTCCGACTCATTTCAGAAAAACTGATGAGAAAATGAGAGCAATTTTTCTGAAAGTTTCAAAGTCGTAAATTGAAAGAAAAGTTTCCAGGAGAATTTAATTTAATGTGTCAACACTTTTTTTTTCAATATTTCGGAGTTTAAACGAGAAAGAGCGTTTTAGTTTGAACCATTTATGTAGAGAATTTCATGAGGCAGTGTCGCCATTAAACAATCGAATTTCTTTAATCAATGAATTTTCCATTGAATGAATTTTAAAGAATCAAATTTCGGAAAAATATAAAATGCGCCGACGAAGTTCAAACTCACAAACTTTAAATTACCAGTCTGATGCTCCAATTGGTAATAGCCCTACCAATTGAGCTACTGCGAGTTTCTATATTTATCTTCGAATTTTGATTCTCACGCTATTCTCCACCCCCCATCCTTGAAATTTTTGATGCTGCATAAAGCTTCGCTAGTGGGGGAATTCAGAGGGCCAGGAGCCAAAGCGATCCAAGACATCGAGATTCCACGGGATTTTTAGAGCCCAGTGGCTCTTTCTCCCTAGAAATGTCTATTTCCGTGAAACTGAATTCCAAGAACCGGTCGATGTATCGTAATAAAATTTTCTGACCTACTTCCTCGTACTATGGGGAGTATTGGAGTGAAATTTCTTTGGAAAATATGGAGTAAAAAAGTTATGATGGTTATACACCCAGCAAAAAAATTAAGGGAACGGTAAATTTTGTCAGTTTTTTGCTTGATTTTCAAATGGCTGTAACTTCGCCAAAAATGATCGTATCAGAATAAAAAAAAAATCGTTGGAAAGCTTGAAGTCTCTACTCTTGAAATCTTGAGATGAAAATTTTTTATGACCATTTGTTATAGCGAGATAGGAGAGTTGAAAGTGGAAAATTTTTTTTCTTTTTTTTTCATTTTTTCAACTTGTTCCACGGACTTCAAAAAAATTTTCTCGACTTAACCCTTATAAGGATCGTGTAGCCTGGTCTTTCAGCTTCAATTTCTTTCTTTTTTTCCCCCCCTACGACCCTTTGTTGCTGAGATATTGTCGATTGAATCAAAAAACACCCTTTTGTCTTTAATCGTCGATATCTCAGGAACTACTGATCGCACAGCGAGCGGATGATGAGATTCGTAAACTTGAATGAATTTCCTGTGAGATTCCTGTACTGTTTGATTGAAAAAAAATTTTCTTCCAATTTTAAAATTGGTTCGAAAAAGTACCAAAAAATTGCGTTTTTTTCCTTTTTTGAAAATTGCCCTGCATTTTGCGAATTTTGCGAAAATTGAAAATGTTTCAACGTTTTTCTTTAGTTTAATGTATGCTGGAACACCCCCTAAATTTTCAAGCCAATCGGTTCGACCGTTTTTTTTCCCGAACGAACAAAGTTTCAGCAAAAATTAAAGGAACACTTTTTTGTGCGTCAACACCAATTAATGATGATTAGGGCAGAAAATGTTTTTTCTCCATTATTTTTCCGTGATTTTTTGTGCAAAATTTGTTGAATTTCATCGAAAAATGAGAACAATGAAAAAAACAAAAAAAAAAATAAAAAAATTGAAATTTTGTTTTTCATTAATCAATAAAAAATTCGAATTTTTTTTTGATCAATAAAAAATTCAATTTTTGTTTTTTAATCAATGGAAAATTAGAAATTCTCTCTTCTTTTGAAAATCAATGGAAAAATCAATTTTTGTTCTCAAAAAACCAGTAGAAAACTTGGAAAAAAATTTGAAAAATGAAAAAAAAAACACCGGAATCGCATTTGATTTGAAGAGATAGTGACTCAGCAGATTTTTTCAAGCAATTTTTTTTTCGTTTAAAAAAATTGTTTTTTTGATTTTTTATTGATTTTTCTTCATTTTCCATTGTTCTCATTTTTCGATGGAATTGAACAAATTTTGCACGAAAAATCACGGAAAAATAAAGGAGAAAAAACATTTTCGGCCCTAATCATCATTAATTGGTGTTTAGGGCACAAAAAAGTGTTCCTTTAATTTTTGCTGAAACTTTGTTCGTTCGGGAAAAAAAACGGTCGAACCGATTGGCTTGAAAATTTAGGGGTTGTTCCAGCACACATTAAACTAAAGAAAAACGTTGAAACATTTTCAATTTTCGCAAAATTCGCAAAATGCAGGGCAATTTTCAAAAAAGGAAAAAAACGCAATTTTTTGGTACTTTTTCGAACCAATTTTAAAATTGGAAGAAAATTTTTTTTCAATCAAACAGTACCAGAATCTCACAGGAAATTTATTCAAGTTTACGAATCTCATCATCCGTTCGCTGTGCGATCAGTAGTTCCTGAGATATCGACGATTAAATACAAAAGGGTGTTTTTTGATTCAATCGACAATATCTCAGCAACAAAGGATCGTAGGGAAAAAAAAAAAGAAATTGAAGCTGAAAGACCAGGCTACACGACCCTTATAAGGGTAGAGTCGAGAAAATTTTTTTGAAGTCCGTGGAACAAGTTGAAGAACTGAAAAAAAAAGAAAAAAAAATTGTCCACTTTCAACTCTCCTATCTCGCTATAACAAATGGTCATAAAAAATTTTCATCTCAAGATTTCAAGAGTAGAGACTTCAAGCTTTCCAACGCTTTTTTAAAATTCTGATACGATCATTTTTGGCGAAGTTACAGCCATTTGAAAATCAAGCAAAAAACTGACAAAATTTACCGTTCCCTTAATTTTTTTGCTGGGTGTATTTTTTCTTCATTATATTATAGATGTATTCATATGATGAAAATCATCTATATATACCACACTGACCGTCCTTCGGCAAAATTTTTTTCAGGAAAAAAAATATTTTTTTGTCTTTTTGTTTTTCCTTTCTCCATTGTATCAGGGGATGCAATTCCCTCAAAAAATCATTCATTACCCATTTCCCGCGGATATGCGAAGTTTCTTTTAGAATTTTTGATGCTGTATGAAGCTTTGAAAGTTGGGGAACTCAGAGAGCCAGAAGCCAAAGCGATCCGAGACATCGAGTTTCCGTGGAATTTTGGGGCCTAGTGGCTCTTGCTTTCTAGAAATGACTATTTTTGTGACACTGAATATTCAAGAATCGTTCGATATATCGTGGTGAAACTTTTTAGGCTACTTTCTTGTACCATAGAGAGTATCAATGTGAGATTCCATCGGAAAATATGGAGTAGAAGAAAAGTTATAACGATTCGAGAATTGTGGATTTCATAATGGCCACTATGGATACAATTTCCTCAAAGACTCATTTTTCACCCATTCCCCGTGGAGATACGACATTTTCATTGAAATATTCAGAGCTGCATAGGACTCCGAAGATGGGGGAAGCTGGAAGGCCAAAAGCCAAAGCGATTCAAAACACCGAGTTTCCGCTGAATTATTAAGGCCCAGTGACTCTTCCTTTCTAGAAATGACTATCTCCAGGAAACTAAATTCGAAGAATCATTCGACATATCGTGATTAAATTCTGTCGGCTAATTTCCTTTTACTATAGGGAGTATTAGTGTGAAATTTCATCGAGAAATATGGAGTAGAAAAAAAGTTATGACGATTCGAAGATTGTGGATTTCATAATGGCCAATTACGATACAATTTCTTTGAAAACTCATTTTTCGCACAGAGAAATATTTCCGTGGAGATACGACGTTTTCCTTGGGATTTTCAAAGCTGTGACAAACTTCGAAATTGGGGAACCTGGGGCGGAAAGCTATAGCGATTCAAGACATCGAGTTTCCACGGAATTTCAGTTCCCGGTGACTTTTGCTTTCTAAGAATGACTTATTTCGTGGGGGTGAATTTCAAGAACCGTTTGATATATCGTGATGGAATTCCCTAGGCTACTTCCTTATACCGTAGGGAGTATCAGGGCGAAATTTCACCGAAAAATATGGAATAGAAAGAAAAATATGACGTTTTGAAAATCGTGAATTTCATCATGGCCAATTATTTGTAATGTACAATTCTAACACATTCTTCACAGAATTGTGAAATGAAGTTCTTCCAATATGATGTATAATATGCATGTGATACGATAATATCGCATCGAGGAAAATCAAGATTTTTCGAGAATTTCAAAATTTGAGATTAAGTTGTCATTTTCGATATTGCTATTGTGGAGATGTTGCAGAGAGGGAGGAAGCGAGAGAGAGACTAAGAGACTAATGGTGAATATGCAGAATAGCGGCCTCAAAATATCGAATTAATTTAAGTTAATTTAATTTACCTCAGGAAGGGAGGTGGCGAAAATGATGTAAAATATATCCCGGTCAAATATTTGAAGGAAAGTATAGGAACAATAGGTCAGCGGTAGAGCACCTGACAAGTAATCGGAGGGTCGTGGGTTCAAATCCTGCTTGTGCATTTCATATTTTTTCCGAAGATTTGACTTCGATAGGTATATAAAAAAGGCCCCTAAACTGCATAATTACCATTAATGATAAATATGCAGAATAGCAGCCTCGAAATATAAATTTTTTCTTCATTCATTTTTTTTTTCACCGAATTGTGAAATGAAGATGTTTCTTGATGAATATGATATAATATGCTTAGAATCTTGTTGAATAAATATTATTATTTGAACGAATTAGACTAAAATGAAGGTTTGGGAGCGAATTTCAAATGATAATGTAAAGATACATTCAATGTACTGAGTGATAAGAAAAAAATTATTTCAACGAATTAGGCTCGAATGAAGGTTTAGTGACGAACTTCATATGATAATCATTATGTACAGATACATTCAATGTACTAAGTAATGAAAAAAATATAATTCCAACGAATTAGTCTGAAACGCAGTTTTAGTGGTGAATTTCACATGATAATCATTATGTAAAGATACATTTAATGTACTAAGTAATAAGAAAAATAATTTTTTTTCCTCATTGAATACTCTGTCTAATTTATTTCAATCAATTCATTTGATACGATTAATCACATAGAAAAAATCAAAATTTCTCATTAATTTCAAAATTTGAGATTCAATCGTTATTTTTTTTTTCTATTGTATAAGGATACGATTTCCTTGAAAACTCATATTCCACCCATTTCCTGTGGAGATCCGAGGGCTTCTTTGGAATTTTCAATGCTGTTTAAAGCTTCCAAAGTGGGGGAACTGAAATGGGCAGAAGCCAAAACATTTCAAGACATCGAGTTTCCGTAGGATTTTCAGAGCCCAGTGGCTCTTGTTTTCTAGAAATGACTATTTTCGTGGAACTGAATTCCGAAAACTGTTCGATATATCGTGATGAAATTTCCTAGGCTACTCCCCTATAACATAGTGAGTAACATTGTGCAATTCCTTCGGAAAATATGAAGTGGAGAAAAGGTAATGACAATCTGAACGTTGTGAATTTCATAATGGCCAATTCCAGAATCCCCCAACTCCAAGGCTTCATGCAGTTCTCATTATTTCAAGATGAACCTCGCATCTCCACGGGTAGTGAGTGAAAATTGAGTTCTTAAAGAAATTGTATCGGAATTGTCCATTATGAAATCCACAATTTTCAAATCGTCATAACCTTTCTTCTACTTCATATTTTTCAATGAAATTTCACACTGATACTCCCTACGGTATAGGACAACAGCTTACGGAATTTAATCACGATATTTCGAATGATTCTTGGAATTTAATTTCCTGAAGATAGTCACTTTTAGAAAGCAAGAGCCACTGGGCCCTGAAAATTCCGCGGAAACTCGATATCTTGAATTGCTTCGTCTTCTTGCCCCAGGTTCCTCAGATTTCTGAGCTTGAAGGCAGCTCTGAAAATTTCAAGAACAACCTCGTATTTTCACGGGAAATGAGTGAAAAATGTGTTTTCAAGGAAATTGTATCCTAATTAGCTATTATGAAATCCCCAAGTTTCAAATCTGCATAACTCATTTCCTACTCCATATTTTCCGATGGAATTCAACACTGATACTCCCTATGGTGAAGGAAAATAGCCTACAGAATTCAATCACGATATGTCGATTGGTTCTTCGAATTCAGTCCCCTGAAAATGATTATTTCCAGAAAGGAAAAGTCACTGGGCCTTGATAATTCTGCGGAAACTCGATGTTTTAAATCGCTTTGGCTTTCAGCCCTCCAGCTTTCCCCAGCTTCGAAGTTCTATGCAGCTCTGAATATAAAAAATGGATGAAAAATGAGTCTTTGAGGAAATTGTATCCTTATTGGCCATTATGGAATCCACAATTTCCAAATCGTCATAACTTTCCTTTTACTCCATATTTTTCGATGGAATCTCACAACGACACTCTCCCTACGGTACAAGGAAGTAGCCTAGGAAGTATCATCACGATATAATCGAACGGTGGTGGGTATTCAGTGTCACAAAAATAGTCATTTCTAGAAAGCAACAGCCACTGGGCCCTAAAAATTCCACGGAAACTCGATATCTTGAATCGCTTTAGCATCGGGAATGCGATTTCGATTTTTTTGTTCAAGGCAAAAAGTCGTAAGTTTTGGACTTGCGACTCTTTGTTAATCTCAGTGGCACTTACTTAAATAAGCAAACAATTAAGATTTTTCTTGCATTATTAAAAGAAAAAAAAAATTAAAATCAAACAGTAGTAAACTGTTTGATTTTAATTTTTTTTCTTTTAATAATGCAAGAAAAACCTTAATTGTTTGCTTAATTGTTTTGCTTTAATAAAAAAAAAAAAGCTGAGTTTTTTATTTTTTTTCAGATGCTTACTTTTTGCCTGATCTCTATTATCCAAGAGATTGGCTTTCGTCATCGACAGCAGTAGTGGTGAATTCACAAGCCAGCATCAACGAATTGGTTTCACGAATATTTCATGAGGGTGGAACCCAGCCAACTCTCGCGATGTTTGTAATCGCTGACATTGCGAATCGTTATACATTATTCATGTTGAAACATACAGTTGGGTGGATTCAAATGCCACGTTATAGGATAACTGTTAATCACATGCAAGGATTCATGAATGAAATTAGCTCGGTAGATATTTCTAGTACCTCATTCCCGTTTCGCGATGACTGGCTCACTGCCATTGTGCACTGCCCTCAAGGAGGAGTAATTAATTTCATTAACGGGAAACTCTTGGCAAACTCATGACTGAACAAATTAAGTTGCTGTGGGATCATTTACCCAGAATTATAATCAATCAGACGATGAGTGCTGAAATTCGAACAGCTGCCAAGACCCAGAGAACGGCTCTAAACAACGAGCAATTCATGCATTTAATATTAAAATTGCATAAAGAGGCGATCGATGCTCAAATTCCATGAAATGGACTGTTACATTATTTATAGAACAAAGAGATTTTCATTATTTATATTTTTTATGACTTTGATTTGAAGGCAAAATTAATGTCCATTGCCTTCAAATCCATTTTACACTATGCAGTAGACCTCCAAGATATTCTAAAATCGAATTCTATTGTACACTTACACACCGTTGTGTTCGTCCTAGGTATTTTTATATTATTATACTATTTGTATAATTTTTTTGACTGAGGCAGCGAAAAACTCAATTAGTTCTTTCTGATAAAACCCAAAAAGTTACTCCTAAACACCACATTTTTTTTGTATTTTTCAAGTGTTTTAAGGGTGTAATCGTATATTTCTACCCTCAGGGAGAAAAAGTGTTATCGATGATATGACAATTATCATCCTTATATTTCTATTTTTATGTTATTTTATTTTTATAAAAGAAAGCAAAAATTAATTTAAAATATATAACGTATTTTAACAAAACTCATTATAAGAGAATTTAAAAAATTTCAATATTGGTGTAGAAACTTACAAGTGTCAAAATTAATTGAATATAAATTGAAACTAAAATGATAAATGAAAAATATGATGATCAACTGGTCAAAAAAATACGTATCTCTTAGACTTTAACGAAATACAATATTCTTTCTGCCTTAATTGTAAAAAATATTATTGTATATATGTTTCTAATCATTGAAAAGAGTGTATTATCAATGCAATGATAATATCCAAAAAGTTACCCCTAAACACTACATTCTTTTTGTATTTTTCAAGTGTTTTAAGGGTGTAATCGTATATTTCTACCCTCAGGAAGGGAAAGTGTTATCGTTGATATGACAATTATCACATCGTTATATCTCATCTCGTTTGATGCATAAGAGCCTATGTATAAGACGCAATTTTGATAATTAATGAATAGGAATTAATATAATTTATTAATATAATTCTTAAAACAGATATTTGTAATTTTGACTAGTAACAGTAAGGAGACCGTCAATACAGTCATCAAATATTGAGTATCAACCTGTGGATCATAAATTCCTTGAAACTCTAGCAATATTCCAGTTTCCCCTGATATCTTTCAATAATTTACCAGAAAAAATGGAAAAAATGAAATAGAAAGAGTGAGATTTTATAGATTTTCACTGTTCGACTGGGACCCATTACCAATCTCACTGCCGTTAGTGGCCCTTGGCTTTTTCTGGTTGGGGGCAATATATATCCGTCACTTTATACATTGGCCGATGCAAACTTCTCATATTTCTGACCATCTGGAGCCAGTCTGTCCCCCAAACACACTCTGTTATTACTCAATATTGTTTAATCCATATTTTCATCCCGTCTTCTGTGTGTGTTTCAGAGCTATCAATGTAACAGCTTTCTGAGTCTAATGTATCAGCTATTTCGTAGCAAATATGTACTTTGCCTTTTCGATAATTAAGTAGTAAACTCGTAAAATAAATGATTTTTGACCATTTTTCACGAAAAATAACGTAATTTGTCTTGTATTCTCATCCAAACTTTCCAAAATTCTCCAACAAAAAACGGGCGTATCTCCGTTAGTTCTTGCAATGTTTCCGCTCGGCGATTAATAATCATTAATCGTCCTATTTTGAAACGTTTTACCTCAGGAAAAGCTCCACCGAATTTAACGTCCTCACAAGCTGTGTCCCTAACGATAGATTTCAACGAAATGAACTATTACAGCTTATATGTCCTTGACAGTTCATGTATATCAATTTTTGCATTATGTGAACCCTTTTACTAGGTGGTCTGGTTATTAGATTTTTAATTTCTCTCGGTCTCCTGATTCCTTCCACTTCTCAAGCATTTATCCTATGCATTTTCTTAACATGTTGAATTTAGCTTTGATCCAACAGAGAAAGAGCTTGCAACTCTCCGATGTGAGCATTTATAACTGACATATGAAAACCACAACCAGTCGTCCGCAAATGTTGCTCAATTGATTGCTCGGGGGCTCACCAAAGAGTGGATGCAATGAATTTATTTGAAGAATTCGATCATTTAGAAGGGAAATGATGGTTTTTTAGCTAAAAAATTAGGGAAAAGTTCATAAAAATTAGGGAGAATTGTCTTATCAGACTTTTTTACTGATTCCTTTTTTTATTTCTCCGATTAAAAACTTTGAAGGATTTTACGAGCCTCATTCGCTAAAGGCGTTCGTCGAAACTTGAGCTACCACCATGCAAAAAAGGATGGAGATAGAGATATAAAGAATGAGGAAATAGGGGAAAATTGGGAAGCTAGAAGTGAGAGTCGAATCGAATCAGAGTTCATCCTCGTAAATATTGATGAACCCTACCGTAAAGTTCAACCACTCGTTTGACAACCCAGACCCATGCTATTCGTTTACGTCGATCCTTCCTACTTCTGTGTGTCACGTGATTAACGTGAAAATCCACCGCTTTCATTCTGATAACAAATTATCTTTAAACGCACATAGATATCGCAAAGTCGGTTAAACTTCAGTATCTGTCTGCCATCGGATAATGTCTGAAGTACAAATTAATTTGTCGTATAATTAACTATCTACAGTTGGGCTGTATCGAACGTAAATTTTAATGGACAAGAGGGGTGAACGGGAGATATTAGGGTTTTTGGGTTAATATTATGGGAAATTCTTGGAATTGATGGAAATATTGGTGTTAGAGTGTTTTTGATGATTCCATTGGAAAGCTGAGGGGATTTTAGATGGGAAGCAAGTGTTGGAATTAATTTTTTTGAATTTTTGAAGATTTTGAATTTTTTGAGGCTTTTTGAGGGGTAAAACCCTTTGTTTTTTTTCCATAATTTTCAGTTTTTTGCGAATCTCTTCAGTTCTATTCGTCGTAGGGTAAAAATTCCGGATGGAGGTAAAAGGTGAGTTCATTTGCCATCGATTTATGGGGTTTTGAATTCGGAAATATCGATTTTTGAGATATTTATCGACACAATTGTGAAAATCAGTTTTTGCCCTATAACTGTTAAAAATCTTGGCCTTACCGACCAAGGGAAAGGTCAGTCAATCATCAAAAATAATTATCATTTTGGCCACGGGGGTCAGTGACGGCACTGACCACCACATTCATCATTTTTAGAGACGCGTAGCGTCACTTGCTCTTCAACGTTCGTATTCATTACCACGTTTTCTTTCTAATGTAGTTAGAGTGTTAAATTCGTATCATTGTATTAAATCAAATATATGAAATAACTAGAGTGAAATTATCGAAACTTATCAGAGAATTATCGCTAAATGAATTATCTTCAATAATTCATTCGTGCATCAACAAATAATCCTTCAGATTATTAAATTATATCTCGTGCGTCGGCTTACAACCGACTCGTGAAAAGCATTGACACTTATCCAGTGAAATAAAGACAATTATCCAGTGAATTTAAGACAATTATCAATAACATTAAAGAGACAATTATCGAGTGAATTATCAGAATATTATCAGTGAAATTTATCCATGTATCGAGTGAAAATCTAGTCAAATTATAGTTATATTTTTGATAAAAGTTCGCGAGTTATCATTGTGTTAAACCATCGCCAATTATCCTGAAATTCCTCAAACTATCCTGAAAGTCATCAATCATACATTCACATCAAATACAGTCCACTTTAATTGAACATTAACGAAAATCTTCACGGTCACTCATAAGTAACTTGAGTGAGCGTCATAAAAATCCCTCTGATTTTTAACATGGTCCTTCGAGCCGGATCAGAGTGATCCGGCTTCGAATTTTTGCAAGATAATTATCTGAAAATTATCAAATAAATTATCAAAGATAATCATCGGAAAAAATTCATCAAAAATTATCCTTTTCACCCATCCCCTCCCCTTCAAAAGTGTTAGTGGATCGGGAGTGAAATAAAACTTTAAAATTATTTGTGAATATTTCAAGTAATATTCGGGCTTTGTTTACGAGATAAAACTCGACAAAATTCATCGTTTGTGCGCGTTTGTTTACATCAGAGTCATAACAAGTCGCAACGTGAAACAAACAAGTGTCGGGAATTTTCGAGTTCACGAGAACTACCGAGCACTAGCAGCGAGAGGCATCCCCACCAATTTGTTGGGAGCCTACGTCACAGAGTACGAGCATCATCGAAAGCATCCGAACCTCATCGAAGCAGGCCACTAGAGTGGGGGACGCTTGAGTGGGGAACACTTGAGTGAGAGCGAAGAGACTCTCCCCACCACTTATCGATTGCCACGAGCCCAGCTGTTCAGTTACTGCGTGAGAGTAAAGGAGTATCAGGATCTGGGGCATATGGTTCACGCACCAGCTGACAGTCCATCATCGAAAACATTCTACTTTCCTCATCACGGAGTTCTTAGAGAAGACAGCGTGACAACCAAGCTCAGAGTTGTCTTCAATGGATCGGCGAAATCATCATCTGGAGTATCCATCAATGAGATCCTGCATTCTGGGCCAAAACTACAGACGAACAGTTCGGACGTTCTTCTGTGGTTCAGAATGCACAGACTGGTCTTCGGGACGGACATCACCAAGATGTTCAGGCAAATCAACGTAGATCCTGAAGACTGGGACTTTCAAAGAATACTCTGGACAGACAGTCATCAGAAACAGCGGGAATACCAACTAACGACAGTTACCTATGGAACCACTTGTGCTCCATGGCTAGCTCTTCGAGTTTTGAAACAACTTGCTGAAGATGAAGGACACAAGTTCCCCAGGGCGTCGCGAACCCTGGAAAAAGGACGTTACGTGGACGACATCTTCGGAGGAGCTGACAATCATCAAGAACTCGAAGCCCTCATCAGAGAATTGATCACTCTCTGCATGGCGGGCGGTTTTCCGTTGCAGAAATGGTGTAGCAATACGCCGGAGACACTCATCAAGTTGCAACTTTCATCAGTAACATCATCAACATCATCACTTTGGGAAGAATCATCAACCAAAGTCCTAGGCATCAAATGGAACCAGAAAGCAGACGTGCTACAATTCAAATCCAAGCCGATCACCAAGTCCAGCATCACCAAAAGAACAATTCTCTCCGAAATTGCTCAAATCTACGATCCATTGGGCCTGATATCTCCCGTGATCGTTAGAGCGAAAATCATCATGCAGAAACTGTGGCTCATCAAGGCTGGCTGGGATGAGGACCTGCCTGAGCACATTCAGAACACGTGGATCAACTTTAGAAATAGTCTGCAGCATCTTGAAGACATTAAGATTCCCAGATGGTTTCATTTATCGGCAATCAACGAAGAAATTCAACTCCATGGATTTGCTGACGCATCGAATGATGCAATGGGTGCATCTATTTACCTGAGAATCACTGAATCCAGTGGAGAAATATCATCAATCTTGGTCTGTTCAAAAACAAAGGTCTCGCCCTTGAAGAAGATGACCATTCCGAGATTGGAATTGACAGCAGCAGTAATGGTTGCAGAACTTGCCGGCTACGTTAAGAGAATCATCGAGCAACCAGACATCGCCACGTATCTATGGACAGACTCGTCTGTAGCCCTCACGTGGATCAAGAGCCATCCATCTAGATGGAAAGATTTCGTCCACAACAGGGTGCAGAAGATTCAAGACCTTCAACCATCAGCAATATGGCGACACATCAATGGAAAAGAAAATCCAGCGGATTGTGCCTCAAGAGGCATAACTCCAGAACAATTAGCACAGCATCATCTTTGGTGGACTGGTCCAGAATGGCTCCAACGAGACCAACAACAATGGCCAACACCAGCAATCGAAGTATCATCAGAAGTGACTCTAGAAGAAAAACCATCATTGGTACAATCGTTTCCAGTAAATCATCCAGAACCAAATGAATTCTTGGAACGCTACTCATCATTAACGAGACTCTTGAAGATATCAGCTTGGGTTCGACGAGCAATCAAGAGATTCAAACAATTGCCCGTTCCAGAATCGCCAGTCATCACTCCAGAAGAGATGGAGAACGAAAGAATCTACTGGGTAATCTATACTCAGACATTGTACTTCGAGCAAGAGATCAATATCATCCGAGGAGGTAATCATTTACCGTCAAATAATTCTATTAAAAATCTGATTCCAATTCTAGATGATGTTGGAGTACTTCGAGTTGGAGGCCGTTTGAAGAACGCGCAAATCGGCTATGAGGAACAGCATCAGGCAATCATCCCAAGAACTTCACAATTATCTACGTTAATCATCAGAGAAGCTCATCAGAAAAGTCATCACGGTGGAACGCAGCTGACGTTAGCTCATATTCGCCAGCAATACTGGATTGTTGGTGGAAGAGCACCGGTCAGATCGTACATCATCAAGTGCATCATCTGTGCCAGGTGGAGGCAGACCCGGGCTAAGCAGCTGATGGGCCAGCTACCCAGTGAACGACTGAATGCATCAAGGGCATTCGAGCACACTGGAGTAGACTATGCTGGACCAATCCAGGTGCTAAGATATCGAGGACTCGGAGCCAAAACTTATAAAGGTTACATCGCAGTGTTTGTCTGCATGGTAACATCAGCAATTCATCTTGAACTTGTGACGGAACTCACGACACAAGCATTCCTAGCAGCTTTCAAGAGATTTACATCAAGAAGAGGCATCTGCAAGACCATCCACAGTGACAATGGAGGAAACTTCATTGGAGCAGAAATCGAGCTGAAGAATCTCTTCGACCAGCAGTCGCATCAGTTGGAGAAGATTGCATCAATTCTGGCCAATCACGGGACAGAATGGAAATTCATCCCTCCCAGAGCACCACATATGGGAGGAAAGTGGGAAGCAGCGGTAAAATCCGTCAAGTACCATCTGCGGAGAATCATCGGAGGCAGCTACCTGACTTATGAAGAATTTACGACTCTTCTTTGTCAGGTAGAGGCCGTAGTCAACTCGAGACCTCTTTGTCCTCTAACTGATGACCCAGAGGATTATGAGGCTCTCACTCCAGGACACTTCTTGGTTGGACATCCGTTAACCACTGTTCCGGAGCCATCACTACAGCATCTAGGAGTCAATGTCCTCGGAAGATGGCAAATCATCGCACATAGAGTGCAACAATTTTGGGATCGTTGGCACAAAGAATGTATCCAACGTTATCAGGCCATCAACAAATGGATGAGGCCTGACGAAAATTTGAAAATTGGACAACTGGTACTCATCTTGGACGAAAATTATCCACCATCGAAATGGCCATTGGCCAGAGTAGTTGTTCCTCACGTGGCAAGAGATGGTCACGTGAGAATCGTCAGATGTCGGACTGCAGAAAAGATAGTTCTGCGACCTGTATACAAACTCATCCCACTCCCGTTCAGGGATGAAGGGGATGTGCTACCCGAAGAGTTGGAAAGAGCTCTTCATCTCGAACGAGAAAACGACGAAGACAACACCGAAAGCAGAGAACCTCAACCAGGAACATCATCGAACTAGGTCGCCTCCAGACACTCGTCGACGGCGGGCAGTATGTTAAAAATCTTGGCCTTACCGACCAAGGGAAAGGTCAGTCAATCATCAAAAATAATTATCATTTTGGCCACGGGGGTCAGTGACGGCACTGACCACCACATTCATCATTTTTAGAGACGCGTAGCGTCACTTGCTCTTCAACGTTCGTATTCATTACCACGTTTTCTTTCTAATGTAGTTAGAGTGTTAAATTCGTATCATTGTATTAAATCAAATATATGAAATAACTAGAGTGAAATTATCGAAACTTATCAGAGAATTATCGCTAAATGAATTATCTTCAATAATTCATTCGTGCATCAACAAATAATCCTTCAGATTATTAAATTATATCTCGTGCGTCGGCTTACAACCGACTCGTGGAAAGCATTGACACTTATCCAGTGAAATAAAGACAATTATCCAGTGAATTTAAGACAATTATCAATAACATTAAAGAGACAATTATCGAGTGAATTATCAGAATATTATCAGTGAAATTTATCCATGTATCGAGTGAAAATCTAGTCAAATTATAGTTATATTTTTGATAAAAGTTCGCGAGTTATCATTGTGTTAAACCATCGCCAATTATCCTGAAATTCCTCAAACTATCCTGAAAGTCATCAATCATACATTCACATCAAATACAGTCCACTTTAATTGAACATTAACGAAAATCTTCACGGTCACTCATAAGTAACTTGAGTGAGCGTCATAAAAATCCCTCTGATTTTTAACAATAACTGTTAAAAATTTCACCAATTTTCAGGATGAAATTATCGGGGGAGAATCGGAAATAATTTATCACGAACTCCCGTTGCCCTGACACCTTTTTAGTGGACTGTATTTTTTACTAACTCTAAGGAATTAGTTGCTCTAGAAGGAATTTCGATGTGAAGGAGGAGGTGTTTAAATGAAAACTCGGCGGCTTATAGAGAAATATAAGACGTATATTCTGCGAATTTTACACTGGTTTTTTTGTCTCTATCTTCTTTCACACAAAACTGTCTCTAAATTGTCTAATGTTTCACTGGATACTGTCTCTCTTTTTCTGTACTTAACTCACGTTTGTAAATCGTGGATTATTCACTAATACGATAATGTCTCTGATTATTCACTAATACGATAATGTCTCTAGATTTTATCCACCAAAAAAAAAAACATAATTCTTTATATCCCAGCCGAATGGCAAAAGCTCGTTGAAGCGAATTATGGTGGTAACTGTATTTCAACTTGTTCTTTTCTACCTTCCATACTTTAATACACCAATGGCCAATGATTCTGCGCAAGCTCTGGCATGAGCTCCAGTAAGGTTAAATTAATGGCCCTGGGTTTATTCAAAATTTAAGCAGCTTATGTACTTCTCCAGCGGACAAAGCAGTAAATCAATTGACTAAAATTCATCCAGATGTTTACGTTCTTCTATTTCTGCATTAAATGACAATATTTTATCATATTCACATCTGCATTTAAAACCACTCTACAATTACATGAGTTTTCGAGGCAAATTATGAATTATCGGAACCTAAAACAGAACAAAATTTTAAAAAAATATAGGAAATTTCTCCCAAAAATGTTTTTTTTTTTAAAGAAAAGAAGTCAAATAAACCTTTTAAACATAAAAACTATCTTCAAATGTCTCGAAAAATAAGAAATTCCCCATTTTCCCAGTCACCAAATCACATAGAAAATAACGAAAGATCAAAAAACTATCGAGCACAGATTTCTCTAGCAGATAAACCTAAAGACTTTGGCAATTGGCCCAATTCCAGTGACTAAAAAGGCATATTCCTCGTGTCTTTGTATACATGCAGATTCCATTCATTCGTTGTAAGTAAAAAAAAATTCAAGCAAAAACGTGCTATCTCGAACCCCCTTGAATTCAAATTTAAGGGGATTCCTCAGTTTCTCGGCAAAGACAAGGAAATATTCCAAACTACTGAAAATTACCAAACAGGCTTATTGCGTAGTTACCATTATATAGTAATTTTTTGGAATTGAGTTCCCATAAGAATGAAGGAGAAAATAATGATTAAAGTTTAATCTTAAACACAGGCTCATACGGAAAGTCGGTAAACTTTGGCGAATACCTATGTAACCATGCCGGTCGGTAATGAAGTAATCATGCTACCATTCTCTACCGCTCATATAACCTCATGTATAATATCTAACTTCCATAGTTATTTTCTCCTTTATTCTCATGGAAACTAAAGTCAAAAAAATTACTGTATAATTGTAATTACGTAATGAGCCTGTTCGTAAATTTTCAGCAGCCTGATATATTTTCTTTTCTTTACCGAGAAACTGAGGAACCTCCTTAAACTACATTCTCAAATCATAAAAATGAAACTGTTACCGACAGTCGAAAAATAATGAAGTTCTAGAAATGCTCACTAGTGGAGTAACGGCCGGTGATCACATGATCAGAGCCATAAAAAAGAAGAAGAAGAAGAAAGTCAAAATGCAGCAGGTAACCTATTTTTATTCGTTAAATAAATAAACTATTATGATCAAAAAGATTATGGTATTCTTTTTCTATATATTGTCACGTATTTTCTAATCCACGGAAATTAAAATATTCGTGAAACTTAATGAAATACAAATATCCAAATAAAATCAATAAATTCAAACAACATTAATCGTTGGGCGCCAGGACGACCTTTCGTCCGAAAATCAAAACAAACAAAGAAAATCAAAATTCAATTTCCAGGTGATTATCCGACTAGTCAGTAACAAAAGGATTTCAAATCCAAAATCCTAATGACCGCGGAGGCGGCTGTGTTCAATAACTCACCTGTAACGTATTGAAAAGAAATACAGAGTTCTAAATAAAAAAAATTCAATTTTATTTATTTATTTATTGATGACTGCCACTTGGTACATGGTACCATTTGGGCAGGGGGATCCAAAGTACATATATATAGTATAAAATTTGGTTAAATTAAATTATTCATTCTTTATCTCTTACAAGCTTATATAAATTGCATGAACTTTTTTAATTCTTTCCTTTTTTTCTTTTTTCTTTTTCCTTTTTTCTTTTAAAGATACATAAGTGTTAAATCAATTGAGGTACATCAAATTAAAGTTAACATTAAAGAATAAAGATAAAATTAGAGTTGGTATCAGGATAAAAAAATAAAAAATAAAAAAATGAAAATAAAAATAATCACAAGGTTTCAAGTATTAGTCGTTGAGTTCCGACGAACGCAGTTGGAAACATTTCCTTATAAAACAGTAGAGGATCCTAGCATCATTTAGGGATTTGCTATTTAAAAACGCAGAGAGACCGGAGGAACAGTCTCCAGACGAGTGAATCACATATTTGGGTAGATAGTGCTCTCTCAGCGGTGCATAGAAAGGACAGTGTAAGAGAATATGTGTGAGGTCTTCTTGACTTTGGAGGTGGCAGAGAGTGCAGAGATCCAGAGGATTGATTTGGTACAGGATCCCATCGATGATTATTCTCCTGGTGTAGTAGTTGGCCGTTCTTAATTGGAACTTGACTCTCAAGAATTTCATGGGACATCTGCTTGGATAGAATGAATCAAAACCGTCCAGTGGATGCCTATTCAGCCGAAACTGAATTGTTTCAGAGATACAATATCTCTGGTAATCTTCCATTCTGCACCAGGCTTCGTAATTCTCCAATATCTTTGGTATTCTAGAGGTCCACCATTCCGGAGATAAATTGCTCCAGATGTCTCCACAATCAGCAAACTTCAGACATTCTTTTAGCTGCAAAATCCAGTTGTATTTTAATTCCTTTCGGGTTACGTCAGGTGGAAAACTTGAGGCAAGCAGTATTTGTCTTTCCAAGCAAACTCTTGGAAGACGCTGGTTATCCATCTTCAGTATCTTGAGGATCCATCTCAGCGCCTGCTTCACAACTTCAAATTTGATGTTGATAATCCCTGTCTCAAGCCGAACTAGGTACCCTGGAGCATTTCTTGGAAGATAAAAGAATCTTTTCAAAAAGTCCAGTTGTGCAGTTTCCAGCATGTCCAATTCCAGTAACGCCCATATCGATGAAGTGTACACCAACGTGGAACTAACTACACTGGTGTATATCTTGTGGATTCCATCCCATGAGTCAGCATTAATTCTTGTTAGAAGTTTCAGAGCTGAAGAGGAAGCTGCTTTGGTTTTTCGAACTGTTTCTTTAGCAGGTGTAGAGCCAGTAGCAGAAGAAGAGAACTTCACACCCAGGTATTCATAGTTCGGGACGATTTCCACAGGTGCACCAGACAAGCGGAATTCATGGTTTATGCTTGGAGCAGGTCCCGCTTTCCTAAATATTACAATCTTTGTTTTTGCAGCGTTGATAATCAGACGATTATTCTCACAGTATTCCTCAAGCACTGCCATTTTTCTCCTCAGTTCAGCAGCATTGTTTGCAAGAATAACTAAATCATCAGCATACAGAAGTAAAATCACTTCAATATAACCATCAATGTTTACTCCTCTAGCACCTTTCTCAATGAAGAATCTGGTAATGTCCGCGAGATACAGATTAAAGAGGTTCGGACTCAGTTTTTCCCCTTGCAGGACACCCTCGCTAACTTCAGTGCATTTAGAGATTCCATCCGTGGTTCTTATCTGCATTGTAGCTCTGTCATACAGATTTTTTATGACTTTAATTATTTTAGTCGACGTTCCAAGTTTCTCCAGTTTGCTCCACAGTAGTTGGTGTGGTACTGAGTCGAAGGCCCTCCTAAAATCAACAAACAACGCATACACTTTGCCGCCCGGCAGACGTAATCTATTATCTATCACAGACTGGAGGCTGTATAAGTTATCCATGACACCTCTAAACCTCCTGAAGCCTGCCTGCTCCTCCGGTATAATTTTTTCTAGCTCAGCCCACTCATACACCCTGGTGTTCAAGATTTCGGTAAACAATTTAGTAACATTGTTGACCAGTGCTATTCCGCGGTAGTTCAATGGATCCAGTTGGTCTCCCTTTTTGTAAATCATGCACATAATAATTCTGGTCCATGATTCAGGTACTTGAGCAGAGTCGAAAACCTTGTTGAAAAGATTAACCAGATAAAGTTTCCACTCGGGGCTCAACTTTTTCAGGAAGTCATTGCTTATCATATCCAGGCCAGGTGATTTACACTTTTTTGCATGTTCAATGCTCTTGTCTACTTCCTGCAAAGAAATTTCACGGTCCAAGGCTGGGCATGCTCGCTCTGCAAAGATCAGAGGATAGTGAGTTCTAGCTGGGTAAGGCTTCTCCAAGAACTCGTTCCATGTCTACAAGGAAATAGGCATGCGCCTCGATCTATCATCGCTTTTGAGCTGTTTCACTATCTTCCAGAATTCAAAAAAAATTCAATTTTGTTTTATAATTTTAATTCAGAGCGATATCTCTTTTAACTGTACTCTCTAAAAAAATATTACAGTATAGTAAAAAAATAAATATTTAGTTACTGAATTTAATTTTCGTTAAACAATATTATAGAGTTTTTTTGTACTATCGGAAAAATACGAATCAATCGTTCAGGACTCTATATAATTTTATTTATCATAACAACAAAAAAAAATCATGATAATCAGAACTAATTCAAAAGTCCCGACAAATTTTCACTAACACAACAAAACATTAATTAACAACACAATTTAAATTGTCGTTAAAAAAGAAATAGTCAAGAAAATTAAAAGTCAAAATTTGAATTAATTCTGATTCACGCGACAAGTACCTTAAGACTTGATAGTCGCATGGACGATCGGCGTCCTTAAAAATACACCTTTATAATTCCCAGCGATAACTCGAAATAATAAAAATCATAATAATGGGAGGGATCCAGGTGACCACATGAGTAGACCACAAAATCAGTTGAGCACAATTTTGGGGATTATAACCGTAGACCACAGAGAATTGAATACGAGCGTTCGACCACGTGTAACTGACCACACGCTTCCGTATCGACTGAAATCGCTGACAGACGTTAAAGCAGTTTTCCGAAGATGGCGCCAGTATATTAAAATTTTCCAGAATTGAGAGTTGTAATGCGCTTTCTCAAAAGAAATCATCAGAAAGACTGATTCGTCTTGTTCAAGAGAGTCTTGTTCAAGAGAGTACATCAGGTCATATTCGAATGCAGAGATAATTATGAAAAAATTCTCAGATATTGTCGAATCAATTTCAAAACTACTTGCAACATTTCAAGGAAATTCTGCAGGCCAATTCTGAGTAATTCATTATCAAAATCTGCGATTTTAAGTTACCTTTTATGGATTATCACTTTTACGTCTACCTATCACAGCTTCAGCATACAGAACTCATATGACATTTTGGATATTTATATTATTCGATTTAATAAAAATCAATGTTTAAGATTTGGTGAAATTTTAATGGGTCATTTTTTTGTGATAAAGAAAAGAAAGGAAAAAATTTTTGACCTGTCTTTGTCTAACGCAGACGATCCTGGAGATTAGCTGTCTCATGCTTTTCGTTCGCGTTTTCCTCGTCCCTGCACCCCACTTTGTCCCTCGTCATTCCTCTCGCAGAACCCTGACCTTCCTCCTTGAATATCTCTAATGTTATTCAATAAATTATTGAATCTTTATCAATCGAAGAATCGAATGATTGTACTTCGTTATTGATAATATGCCCCTTTATTACATACTTACAACAACATGAATTGATTATCTATAGTTATGTAATTGTACATTGCATCTTGCCACTGTATTACAGTTATTGATCAGTTGTATATATATATTCAAAAAATTCGTTAAAAAAAAAAAATCGTGACAAAATATTATTTTATATTATATTAGTTATATTTTTATTGTTCCACACGCCCGATATAGTTTTATCCCGCAACTGAGGTCCCTGGAAATAGTTGACTGTTTTTGACTAATTTCAGGTCCTCGATTACGAATCTCTTTGTTATCTTTCCCCCTGAGTGGGCCTCGACATTGTTATTACCAGTTTAATTGTTTGAATCGTTATAACCAAAGGGTTACTCACTCAAGGATTGAGTGACACCATGACTTCAAAATGAAGTCGGGAATTCAGTCTCTGACTTCAATTACTTCAACAAAATGTGAAGTCAATGACTTCAAGCGCTGATCAACGTGACTTATTGACTGCCAATGTCTTCATCAATTTGTAGCCAGTGGCTTCAAATAGAGAGTGAAGTCATTGAAGTTCCAATAAATAAAATTTTACAAATAAAAGAGGCCGGGGAAAACGGGTCTTCATCATATTGAAACAAAAACTTGCTATATAAATGACACATTAGAATATTTAGATGTTTTTTATTGGAAATATTTTTTAACAGCCTTAAAAATATCAGCAAGTAGTTTTAAATCCCCACTCTCAGTTATCACAGGGGGTGAAATAGTTTTTCGATGCTGTTCAATATTGATGTACCCATGCACACTCATTGGCTCTAATTTCAAATAATTTGTACTTTCATCTAAAATATACTAGTGGCGGAGACCGCTGATCTTTTTTTTCATTACCATGAACGCGAGCTTATTCCCTTGAAAATTCTCTGCTACGCAATTTTCTCCCTTCTGTATATGCGAAATTCAATATAAACCCTGATAAACATGAAGGGTATTACGGCACATACTTCCAACCGGGAGTCTAGCCATGAAGGATAGAAAAAAACATGAGGGGTATTCATTTTCCTGCGAAACCTGAAATACGTAATTTGAGTGACTTCGATTGATTCTATCAACTTCAAGTGACTTCAGAATTGACTTCAAAAAAAGGAAGAAATTTAACTTCGTTGATTTCAAAAAGAATGATTTTACTTCGTTATTGATAATATTCCCCTTTATTACATACTTACAACAACATGAATTGATTATTTATAGTTATTTAATTGTACATTGCATATTGCCACTGTATTACAGTTATTGATCAATTGTATATATATATTCAAAAAATTCGGGATTAAAAAAAATCGTGACAAAATATTATATAATATTATTCTAGTTATATTTCTATTGGTCCACACGCCTGCTATGGTTTTATCCAGCAAATGAAGTCCCTGGGAATAGTTGACTTTTTTTGACTAATTTCAGGTCCTCGATTACGAATCTCTTTGCTATCTTTCCCGCTAAGTGGGCCTTTACATTGTTATTAACCATTTAATTGTTTGAATCGTTATAACGCTGCAATTATGACACTTCTTGGAGAAAAATTATTCAAACAAAAGTTGTTTGTCATCTCAAAATGGAGAACAATGTCCAAGTATCATAATTGTGGCATCATAACAATTTAAACAATCAAATTGTTGATAACAATATGATTCGCGATCTGCAACTCCAAATTAGGCATAAAAAGTCAAGTTGTCCCGAGAACCTATTTGCGATATAAAACCATAGCTAGCGTCTGCACTGTATAGTAAAATATCGCTTCCGATATTTTCATTCATCTATGATTAATAAGTTGAAGGGACAGTCCAGGAAACATGCAACTTAATTTGTCGAAGTATTCATTCAGCTATTATTTTTTTTTATTGTAGATCCCACAAAGTTATTGAATAAGAGAGGGTGTGTGGGATTTCATGCGGTAGAAGTGAAAAAGAAGAGAGAAAAGTTTTCGTGGGTCTCTGTCTAGCACAGCGGTCCCAGAGGTGAGCTCTCTCATACACTTTCTTTATGAGTACCTCGTCTCTGTACCCCACTTTACCGTTGACCGCGCCCCCCGCAGAGAATTGATGTTCCCCAATGAAGAACTTGCACATTCTTTTTATCTAGTTTTTTTTATACAGATTATCGTCTTATGAAATGCTAATGAATGAAAAAAATTTCGGTTTGATGATTAATTTGTTAATAATAATCGATCGAACATTAACATTTTCAATCCTACTGTCTATTTCCGCGGTTTGTTTTTCATTGATTGTGATATTTCTATGGAACATCTGTATTTGCTCATGAATGGAAACAAAATGGAACCAGCGATCGTTCACTGAAGTTTCAACCATGAGAAATTATACAATAAACAATGTTTTTGGGATGTTATTACAGAGTATTCCGGAATGTCAGGTACTCCCGAAAATAGATAAAAGATCATTTTGAGTGGGAGTGTCGTTCAGAACTGCTCCCTCAGATGAATTACCTGGAAGATAGTGGAAAGCGGGGTAACATGGACACGTGGGTCAAAATGATTTGGGATTTTTCTTGAGAATAAAGGAATCTATGTGAAAAATTGACATAAAAATATGAATCTACACGGAGAGAAAAATATAAGAATTTTTCTGAATGAGTTTTTAAAAAATTACCATGCCGCTTCATAAACGGGATGCAATTTGCTCCTGAACAGAAGAATTGTTATGCTGTCCATCATAATTTTTACTTTCTATTTCTTAAAAAAAATAGCCATTTTACACTTGGCTTTGAATTGAAATATCTCGAAAAATACTCAAAAGTTATCGAGACATGCTGTGAATGAAATTTAGAGGGAAGATTAACGAGTGAAATGAGCGGAATTCTGTTTTTCTACGACTCATAATTATTACGATATTAATTTTTCAATGAAAAATTTCAGAGGGGACGCTCGAGCGGCCATTCATTTATTATCGGGCCTCGTCCATTGTTTCTGACTTACTCATCAAAAAATTGATATCTTGGAAATTACTGGTCGTAGAAAAATGGCGTTTTGCTGATTTCCTTCGTCGATTTTCCCTCTAAATTTCATTCACAGCATGTCTCGATAAATTTTGCATAGTTTTCGAGATATTCCCAAAACCAAGTGTAAAAAGGCCAATGGCTCGTGTACCGAAAACAGTCGAAGGTACCCGACTTTCCCCTTTCGTCTACCACATTATGAGGCTGGTATGAGAAAAATTCAGAAGCAAACAGCTAAAGATTCTGAGGGGCTACCTAAATTTTCTAAGTTCCAGGCGAATTTGTCATTGGATGGATGGGGAATTTTTCTTCCATTCTCAAAGAAAAATTCATAGGCTAATATTTTCATGATGCCGCTCCACAATCAATGTGACACTTTCTCCTAAAAAGTGGATCGACCCATGCATTAATTCCTGACAGAAGGACATTTTTTCCATTGGTCGACCATGAAATACCCCCGGCCTGTATTTTGCATCCACTTAATTTTTTTCCCCAATCGTTCGGGAGTTCATCCTTTCCTTTCCTTAGTTTTCCAAAAAGTTTCCGAAGAGTAACTCTGAATTATTCCAACATCTGTGTTTTATTGCACTATGCACTCATTCAATGGAAAGGTTTAGGAGTGCCCAAGATTTAAGGGTCTCGTAGATACTTCTATTGTCGTAAACATCAATTGAAAAGAATGAACGAGAAACATGTAATTTTTTTTAGTGAAAATAATTAATTCCCATAGATTCAATACTTATAAACAAACCGTGAGCCTTACTAGAGAGATTGGACAAAATGAGTTTCTCCCGACTTTATATGGTCGATTCCACCAATTCTCGAATAGAATTTCAGAAAATTTGAGATGAAAATCTATATTTTGTATTTTTTTTTCATTTACCTACTCACGTCATTTTTAAGAGAGAATTTTGATGCAAAAATCAAAATTCATTGATTTCTGCTTCGATAGTGGGGCAAAATGGTTTAGAATTTAGGATTTTCTTCATTTTAATGGTTTTAATCGATGAGGACCGAAAAGTCGCCTCCCAAAAATTGGAGCCAAAACTCTATTCGAGAATCGGTGGAATCGCCCATATATAGGGGAGAGGCGGGTAAAATGGACCACTTAAGCTATTTTACACTTAAAAATGGGTCACATCATTGAAAATTCTTAATATTATCATAAATATGAGCAATCACTTTTATTTAAGTCGCTACCTTCGAAATTAAATTTATAAGGAAAAGGGAGGGTAAAATGGACCACTGAATGAAAAATTGGCTCGACTAGTTCTGCGGTTTTTTTTTTAAATAACATTCCAAATTATTTTTCATTTGGAGTCACCATTTCAGTCAATAGTTGACAGCACAAGAACCAAGAATATTCACTTGAAATATTCACTTAGCTTAGTTTTCGAGATATTCAAAGACAAAACAAAAAATTTCTGAGGGTTATGCTTTAATTTTTTATGCTTTGGAAGTTTCTCGTTTCCTTTTGAGATCTACCTTTTTCTGGTAGCTGCCATTGGGGCTAATTAATGAAGAGACAAAGTGAGGAATTTCCAAGTATTCATTTTTTTCCAAGTGATTAGTTGAATAATTTTAATCAATTAGGAATAATCTATTTTTTTGGTTTTTCGTTTTCAAAGCATACCAAGAAAACTAAGCGTGAAATTGCCCCGATCTTTGTTTGTTGAGAATTCCAAGAGCTATAGCTCTTGTATACAAAAAAATATCCGTTTTTAATTTTTTTCTGAAGAGATTGAATAATTGAATTACCTAGTTAAGAGGTAAAATCGTAAAAAACTATTTTTTTTCTTCATTTTTAGAGAATATCTCGAAAAATAAGCGAGTTAGCGTGAATTCTCCTGAAGCTTTCTTTATAAAGAATCTCAAGAGCTACAAAGAAGATCTCTTTGAAAATTTTTCTATTTCGCTTAGTTTATTCTTCAGAATATTCTAAAATAGCAAATAACCAGAAACGAGGGGATAATCACTTACAAAATCTAGTGTACATTCAGATCAAAATTCTCCTGAAATTTTGGAATTTATGAAATCTTATAAAATCTGGAGAAAAGTCTCAATCACTCACAAAC
Source organism: Aleiodes alternator (assembly GCA_963921955.1). Lineage (NCBI taxonomy): Eukaryota > Metazoa > Arthropoda > Insecta > Hymenoptera > Braconidae > Aleiodes > Aleiodes alternator. Next base: position 1,840,909 of record OY998115.1, on the reverse strand, counting down.
TGAAGAAATCCGATGGAAATTTCATGAAATCTACGAAATTTAGCGGAAAGAAATTTCAGAAGTGATTAGTCTTCAATTAGATTACCTCCTCGATTAAAAACAAAATTCCCACAATCCATAAGTCTAAGATTCATGCTTCAATACTTCATGTCTCTGGATTTCCACGTTCTCTTTTTTTTTTCAAAAATTATTTATTGATTGAATAATTTCATTTAATCAGAAAAACCGAATTTTTCTCATCTCTAGAGAATATTTTGGAAACTCAGATAACTAGATAACGCGATTTTGCTCTAATCTTTTTTTGTAGAGAATTTGAGGAACTATCAAAATTTTTCTATCTCGCTTATTTTCCAAAATATTCCAAAAAATAGAAACAAATCACCTAAAATTGAATCATATTTCGTCTCTTTACTACTGAATTCATTTTCCTCTGGAATTCAGGCTTTATGAAAATAGCAATAATAACATTACATTTCCTTCATTTTTTGTTCAATTCATCTTCAATTATTCCATTCTGCCTCCATCTACCCTTATCCACAAAAAAAACGTTGATAATTGAAAAAAAAAACGGTTCATTTTACCCTCAAAATTTTATAATTCAATTTTCAAAAAGGTCCATTTTACCCGCCTGGTCTATTTTACCTGTCCCTCCCCTACTATTTTTACTTCCGACTGGAAGTTATATAATTGGAATTTTTTTGACTCTGAGATTGACATTTACTTCCGAATTTTTCCCATGCCAGCCTCATAATGTGGTAGACGAAGGGACATTGTCGGGTACATGGGTCTTCGGCTGTTTTCAGTACATGAGCCATTGGTGATTCTACACTTATTGATCAGTTGTGTATATATATTCAAAAAATTCGTGATTGAAATAAATTCGATTTAAAATTCGTGAACCATTTGAAAAAATAAAGAGAAATATCGCTTCCGATATTTTTGATTTTGTTACTGTTGATAAGTTGAACGGACAGCTCAGGAAACATTCAACTTGATTTGTTGAAGTGTTCATTAAGTTATCATCTTTCTTTAAGTTACATATCTTCTATAGTACATTACCTAACAAGTGCGGTAAAGTACTTTTCTGACGAGTGTGAGGTTGCAAAACGAGCCGAAGGCGAGTTTTGTAATCACACGAGTCTGAAAATCTTTACCGCACGCGTAAGGTACAATTTTTTTACGTACAACGTGTGGGAAGTGGCCACGTTCCGCACGACGTGCGGAAAAAGTTATTGGAAAAGAGAGTGTGTGTGGAATTCCATGTGGTAGAAATGAAAAAGAAGAGAGAAAGATTTTGGTGGGTCTCCGTCTAGCACAGTGGATCCCAGAGGTGAGCTCTCTCATACACTTTCTCTATGAGTATCTCGTCCTTGCACCCCGCTCTACCGTTGGCCGTGCCCCCCGCGGGGAATTGATGTTCCCCATTGAGGAACTTGCACATTCTTTTCATCTACTTTCAGCCCTTTGTTTATGTGACTTTTACGTTTGAGAAAACGGAGACGTCTCTCTGACAGAGAGATGGATTATTAAATTTCCCAAAGTGATTCTGTACTATCTACCGAATCCATTTGAACAATTGGAAGCTCTTTCTCTGTACTAGAAAAATGAGGAGAATGGATTATTCAAAATAAAATAATTTTTGACTCTTCATCATTGGAGGTAGACGATTCTTCCCGCAAGATGAGCTCGTTTTCATTATGATATGACGATGAGAAGAAATTGAAATACGGGTCGAAATATACCGAAAGTGAGCAGGTACAATTGCCTGAGCAGGTACTAGTGCTCTTACCTTAGAGATAGAGAATAAAATAATTTCTCGAAGTAGTTAACGATCATTCGTGATAGTTTTCAATTTAACTTGAAAGATAATCATCGAAAATATTAAGAACAAAAATTCAATACGAGTCGTATGGGATGTTTAACAAAAACATATCAATTTTTTTATCATTTTTTCATTTGAACGTACTCAGTGACCAACCTCCTTAATCAAATTCACGTTGCCAATCGTATTGGCAACGTATTAAATGTCACACAAGGAATAGGATTTGTGAATGACAGGCAAAGAGTGTCGAGAGGGGCTTGTTTTTATCAGTAACGAATCTGTGGAAATCAATTATTTTATTATAAAAATTACAAGTTTTTTCTTTATTTTTTTAAATATATGTTTAATTTTTTTAACTGATGTTTACTATAATAGAGCTCTTCTGAGATCTTTCCGCTGTAGAATGCAACAGCACCATCGAAGTAATGTGGATGGTATATATGCAGAATATCTATCACACATAGAAATTGGAAGATGCTGCAGAGCAACGTTGCCAATCAATTGAAAAATTAATTGAAAAACCATTGGCACTCATGGGAAAAGTTCTGGATCGAGTTCTTCTAGAATAACATATGATTCCTTTCCATCATGCTCTGAAAAATACATGAAAAATGATGAGTGAGAGTGTATGGCAAGGAATAGAGTAATGCGAATCAGTAGCGACAAAATGGGACCACCTCAAAATCAGCCGCGTTAGCCTACAGTCAACCACTTTTGTTGCCAGTTACGGGAATATGTAATAAACTACTGGGAATTTCGAACCCTTGTCGAACATGGAAAAACTCAGATGGTCCATTGTGTCTCTACTTCAATCTCGGTTCTGATGGATTGTTTTCATAGTATTCACAATCTAAGCTCCAAAAGGTCAATCACAACATAAAGGCGATAAACAACTACGGTGAGATTCGCGATGTGTACTAGTCTTGTATGTATAGGCGGCTGGAAAATTGTAAAAGGCCGAAAAGACATACAAAGAAAGAAATCTGAATCTAAATGTAGTATTCATTACCTAGTTCCATTTGTGGTTTTCTTGAAACTGGTCCTTTCCTTTTTTTCCGGCCATTGCTTTTCTCATCGTCTGAGACTCTTGCCCGTTTGTGACCTCTGCTCTGTCCTTCACCTTTGCTACCACCTCTACCTTGTGGATTCCCTCGTCCTCGACCTCGTCCGCGGCCTCGCCCTCTCCCCCTGCCTCTTCCCCTGCCCTGAATGCGGACGCCATACTCTCCATTTTCTTCAACTGATAATTAATCCAATGTTATTGATCCTGTTTTAATATCATTACTACACCGTAGTGGCATTGCATAGATATAAACAATTATATTCTATGTAGCACTCATATTTTTCCATGAAAGCTTATATCGTACCTATTTCTGCAGGCACATCCTGACTGTTGAAAACTGATCTTGTCACCTGGGCTGATAGCTGAACATAAAGCTCTGTCACATTCGCTGACCCGGCTGTGTACACAGGTCTCGGAAGAGATAAGCTCGGCATGGATCTCTCCTCTGGCTCTGTAATGTTCAAGGATAGATTGATTTCATCAAATATGTGAAGAAACTGTAAGAAGAGTTTCGGAATCGAGTTATCGAAAAATTATATCGTTCTACGTATAATTCCCTTAAAAAAAATGGGGCGTTCACTTGAATCCGAAAACGTCAAATTATACTGAATTTTGGGAAATACCTGGTCGTAGGTTTTTTTCGAAGAGTAACATTTCATTACTCGCCAACTCTCGAGGCTCCTGAGCTAATGCTATAAAAAATTAAAAACCAAGATCATCATTGTATCATTCCATTCTCCACTATCCAGATTTTAGAAAAAAAACATGTTTTTATAAAACTCACCTTCACTTGTCGTGAGAATTTCTTCCAGAATTTCTTGTCGACGTGCATCATTGAGAACTTCGAAGAGAAACTCTGCCAAACTGCAGCTATAACAAAAATTGTATAAATTCATTTATTTTTTCGATACCTCTAGAATGAGAATGAAATTATCTAAGAGTAGTTACGTTTTTCTTGCCAGTTTCTCCTGACATTCTCTGATCCTCATATCGTTCTTCTGAGTTTCTTTCGAGGGAGAGTTCTTGGTAATGGGTTTATTTGCCTGTACTCTCTGTAATTTTGTGTCCACGTGCTTAATGTAGTCGCGCAAACGAACTGTCAATTCAATATCTTCATTAAATACTGTTTTACGGCAGGAGGAATATAATAATTTGAATAATACATACAAAGCAAACGCCACATTCCAGGTTTGCGGCCTCCTAATTCATAATTAAGATGTCGATTACAGGCTTCTGCTGCATTATTTGTTCGGTCTTCTTCTTCGAAGACTGATAACAAAACAGCTTTCGGTAGCCACTGATTTTGCAGATAAGTAAAAAACTCCACTAAATTCGGAAATGTTTTCGCAAGAGGTATAATGTTATTCAAGATTATCTGCAAGCCTTCGCTGAATCTATCAGCTGGTGCAAGGGCAAGACTGCATGCGAAATAGAGAATACTGAGAGGAGCATCTTGCAGATCTAAGTCTCGCCAGCGTCTTGTAACAGCTTAAAAAAATTTTGATTATACTTTCGCCCAACTTTATGAGGAGAGAATATTCTATGAATAACAATGACGTACTTGAGTGTAATGAAACCAGCAGCCTCTCAAACGAGCATCAGGAAAAACGTCACGAGAAGCATTGATTTCAGCTGCCTCAAAGTCAATCATTATGGTTTTTAAGTGATTCTTCACGTCTGGCGCTAGTTGCACCAACTTTTGAAGTATGCCTTTATATAGGCCTCCTTTAGCACCATTGCAGTAAGCGAACATTCCCGGCAAAGTCTGATGTAGTGAAATAAAGATCAATTATTTAGAAAAAGAAAGAGGAAGAGTCATCAACATCTACTCAGAAGTAAAAACAGCTACTTACTACACCGGGCTTCAGCCTCATATGTATTACCCAAAGTTGTCGTGCTTGAGGCTTGAGAGGTATCGGCTGTAACGAAGAAATAAGGATATTTCTTAGAATACCTTAAGCAGTGAATTATGGATTGTATGCACAAATAAGCTGTTCCTAAGAAGAGTCAGGATGAGTTGATTTTTTCAATTTTTTTTGAGCATATCTTGAAAATTAAGTAACATAGGGAACCGACGGCAGTGGCTGTGTGGTTAGAGCGGGGGGTTTGGCATGCTGAGGGCCCGGGTTCGAATCCCGGTGGGGGAAAATCCAAAATGCAAAAAGCTCTAATTTCGCAGTTTCTACCGAGCGGGAGTCTCGCAAGGGACGACTGTATCTGGGCAGGTTTTCCTCAAGAAAAAAGAGGTTTTCCTTCGTCCTTCGGCGAATGCGGTACAACGGGGTTGGGCTGGGGATAAAAATGCGTAAAAACTCGAGAGGGTATACGTCAAAGGCCGAATTAAAAAAAAAAAAAAGTAACATAGGGAAAATTTGTCCTAGTCGCTTTTTCACCTCTCGAAATTATCTACAGAAAAAATTTAAGGTAAAAATTGTATTATCTCGCTTACGTTTCGAAATATTCTTCAGAAAAAAATTGGGAATATAACTCACTCGAATATAATGAGCAGAATCAGTCGATTTTCATTGTCAGTTTTTTATGAATATCTCGGACAATGAGCGAGATCGAGCGATTTTGCCACGATTCTTTTTTGTAGCAATTGCAATTCTCTACTGAAGTGGATGAGAGCAAAAGGGTTACGCACATTGTTTCAAACGGTCAATGTCTTGACATCTCGAAATTTAGCCAACTTCGAGTTATAAACAAGCGAGCATTTTGTTTTTCGGAAAATATAGGAGGAGGAGTGAGAGAGAAAGACAGAGAAAAACGATATTGAGGCCCTGTAATTCTTTTTTCTTTTCAGCTCGTTATCTGTTTCCATTTCCCTTCCATTCTACTAATACGACGGTTTCATTAGAGAAAAAAGTGGAAAAAGGAAGAGAATAACGAGAGAAAATCGACAGATTTTCGAGAGACGAGTGAGAGAAAACGAAAAAATAATTGAGCAGAAGAATTGAAAAAGCAACAAGCAGGCGTTGGTCACTGCGCTAGTTGCTATTTCTTCTACGTTATCCTTTAGATTGCTATTTCTTCCTTTCAATTTCTGCTAATGAATTAGCTGCTCTTTGAATTTAGGTGCTCTTTGAATTTTTTCAATCATCTCGATTGTTGCAGTCTTAAAAGCTTTCTTTTCGTGTTATAACGCAATAAAATAGTGGAGACCGGGGCAAAATGGGGTCCAGGAATACGTGCTTCAAAGTACCCCATTTCGCCCCGGTCTCCCCTATAGGATAAAATCATTGGGATTTATTAAATTCAATTATTTTCAAATTACACAAAATTTTACATAAAAGTTCACTTTTTCACTTTGGATGTTCCCTTTTGGATACAGTTTCTGCTTTTCCTACGAAGATGAGTAGGGGCTTATTTGAAGGAGAAAAATGTGTTCTTTCAGAAAGCAAAATAAGAAATAGGGGTGCCCATTCGAAAAAATCGAGAAAAATGGCATTTTTTGGATTTTTTTTGGAAATATTGAGAAAACCATACATTTTTCAATGTAATAAACGGACAACTTCATCTAAAAATTCGAAAAATTGAGGGTTTGTTCAGGTCATAAACACGAATCTTTTGAGCTTCGGCCCGATGAAATCGGATGAGAAGTTTGGAAGATACAGTCGATTTTCGGAAGAACTTCAATTTAAAATATCTCGAGAACCGTTCAGCCGATATGCCTCAGATTCAATCCCAGCCATCTTCATCAGAAACTACATGTACAGAAAAAAAATTCAAGTCTTCAAGTCAATTATTCATTGAGCTATCGTCGTAAAACCCAGTCATCGAAAAAAAGCATAAAAAAACTAATAACTAATAGAATAATGGGATTAAATTCATGAAAATTCGCTAAAAGTTAAATATTATGGTTGCGAATCTTGAGTAAAATTTTGAACGGTATTCGTCTCACGCAAGTTGAGAAATTTTGAAACATACGATTTTTAAAAAATTGCTACATCTCAAAAACAATTGAACCGATCTTGCTGAAATTTTTATGGGACATACACTTCATCAAAACTGTTATCTTACCGAAATGTCAGATTTTTTTTCTGATCGTTCTCGAGTAATAGTGAGTCATAAAGTCGTACATACCGACACACATACATACATGTCTACTTTTTTTCTCATTATGATTTCTCGACGTTTTGCATCATTTTGAGTCGTTTCCAATGAAAATTGGCATTTCGAAAAAAATTTGGAAAACAAAGCTTCCATTCGGAAGCAAAACGAAAAGAAAAGAGAAAAAAATGATAAAGAATAGCGAAGATACACTTTCTCTCTCATCACTCCTCTGCAGCTTTTTTCTTGCATTCTCTCTGCTCGTTTTTTTCGTGCATTTTCTCTCGATTTCCTCTTCTAATTCCCTCTCATCTCTATCACAAATAACGAGAGAAAATCGGAAGAAAAATCAGACTCAAGAGGAAAACGGGAGAAAATCATCAGGAAATCAAGAGCTGAACGAGAGAAAATGATTGGAAAATCGAGAGAAGAGTGAAAGAAAAACGAGAGAAAAATAACAGAAAAGCGAGAGAAGAGCGGGAGAAAATCAAGAAAAAACCGAGCTGAAAAATATTCAAATTTTCCTACTTGGTTTTTTCTGTTTTTTCTTTCTTGCTCTTTTCTTGGGTTCTGTCGATTTTCTCGTACTTCTCTCGATTTTCTGGCATTTTTCTTTCGTTTTTCTTTCATTCTTCGCTCGATTTTCTAATCATTTTCTCTCGCTCATCTCTTGATTTCCTCATGATTTTCTCTCATTTTCCTCTTGAGTCTGATTTTTCTGAACAGTGATAGAAAAACGAGAGAAAAAAGACCGAAAAACGAGAGAAGAGCGGGAGAAAATCATGAGACAATTGAGAGAGAAGTGATAGAAAAACGAGAGGAGAGCGAGAGAACATCAAGAAAAAAATTACTCTATCTCGTTTAGTTTCCAAGATCCGAGATACACGGAGAGAAATAACATAGTAATGGTTTTTTGGCGTCGGGCCACATAGCGATAGTTGCTATGTTAACATGATAATCATTGCTATGTTGTATGTACATAGTAATGGTTGCTATGTCCAACATGGTAATCATTGCTATGGCCAACATAGCAATCATTACTATGTTAACATAGTAGTCATTACTATGTTAACATAGTAATAATTACTATATTAACATAGCAACCATTAGTATGTTAACATAGTAATCAGTATTATGTTAAAATAATTCAAATTACTATGTTTAAATGCGAAATGGGCGTCAATTTGGGATCACCAGGGGATTTTCCTGGTTTTTGCCGATTTTCGAGGATAATAAGCGAGATAGAGTGAAATGGACATTAATATGGGGTCAGGAGGAAATTTCTCCAGGTTATCGTGATTATCTCTATGAATAAGCGAGATAGAGCGGAATGGACATTGATTTGGGATCAGGAGGATATTATCTCGTGTACACACAGAAAACTCTGAGCGTGGATCATGCACAGAAGTGCGTAATCTCTGCACATGTGGGCGTACTTCACGTTCTCACAATCGAACGTGATTTACGCATACTCGGTGCGTGATGTCCGCACATGTGTGCGTGATATCTACACACGGTAAATAAGCGAAATAGACGTTAATATGTGATAAAGAAGGAGTTATTCCAGTTTTTCGTGATTATCTCGGTGAATAAGTGAGATAGAGCGAAATGCACATTAATATGGGATCACCGGGGAGTTTTTTCAGTTTTTCGCTATCATCTCGGTAAATAAGCGAGATAGAGCGAAATGGACGTTAATATGGGATAATCGGGGAGTTTCTCCAGTTTTTCAGAATTATCTCGGTGAATAAACGAGATAGAGCGAAATGGACGTTAATATGGGATCAAGAGGGAGTTTTTCCAGCTCTTCGTGATTATCTCGGTGAATAAGCGAGATAGAGCGAAATATATATCAATATTGAATCAGGAGAGAGTTTTTCAGTTTTTCGCTAACATCTCGGTAAATAAGCGAAATAGAGCGAAATGGACGTTAATATGGGAGCAGGAGAGAGTTTCTTCAGTTTATTACGATGATCTCGGTGAATAAGCGAGATAGAGCGAAGTAGATATCAATATTGAATCAGGAGAGAGTTTGTTCAGTTTTTCGCTAACATCTCGGTGAATAAGTGAGATAGAGGGAAGTGCACATTAATATGGGATTACCGGGGAGTTTTTTCAGTTCTTTGTGATTATCTCGGTGAATAAGCAAAATGCAGCGAAATAAACGTCAATATGAGATAACCGGGGAATTACTTCAGTCCTTCGCGATTATCTTGGTGAATAAGGGAGATAGAGTGTGTGAGCGAGTCGATTCACCGAGTCGATTTTTTGAAAACATTCTTCAATTGTTTATAACAAATGGATTTTAAAAAAGTGAAAAATCGTTCCCAACACGATCAATTATTTATCCGTTTCAAGAAATTTGCAATCGATCTGTATATATTTCATAGAGTCGATTTTTGGAAAAAATTCTTCAATTGTTTATAACAAATGGATTTCAAAAAAGTGAAAAATCGTTCCCAACACGATCAATTATTTATCCGTTTCAAGAAATTTGCAATCGATCTGTATATATTTCACCGAGTCGATTTTTTGAAAACATTCTTCAATTGTTTATAACAAATGGATTTTAAAAAAGTGAAAAATCGTTCCCAACACGATCAATTATTTATCCGTTTCAAGAAATTTGCAATCGATCTGTATATATTTCATAGAGTCGATTTTTGGAAAAAATTCTTCAATTGTTTATAACAAATGGATTTTAAAAAAGTGAAAAATCGTTCCCAACACGATCAATTATTTATCCGTTTCAAGAAATTTGCAATCGATCTGTATATATTTCACCGAGTCGATTTTTTGAAAACATTCTTCAATTGTTTATAACAAATGGATTTTAAAAAAGTGAAAAATCGTTCCCAACACGATCAATTATTTATCCGTTTCAAGAAATTTGCAATCGATCTGTATATATTTCATAGAGTCGATTTTTGGAAAAAATTCTTCAATTGTTTATAACAAATGGATTTTAAAAAAGTGAAAAATCGTTCCCAACACGATCAATTATTTATCCGTTTCAAGAAATTTGCAATCGATCTGTATATATTTCACCGAGTCGATTTTTTGAAAAAATTCTTCAATTGTTTATAACAAATGGATTTTAAAAAAGTGAAAAATCGTTCCCAACACGATCAATTATTTATCCGTTTCAAGAAATTTGCAATCGATCTGTATATATTTCATAGAGTCGATTTTTGGAAAAAATTCTTCAATTGTTTATAACAAATGGATTTTGAAAAAGTGTAAAATCGTTCCCTACACGATCAATTATTTATCCGTTTCAAGAAATTTGCAATCGATCTGTATATATTTCATAGAGTCGATTTTTGGAAAAAAATTCTTCAATTGTTTATAACAAATGGATTTTGAAAAAGTGTAAAATCGTGCCCTACACGATCAATTATTTATCCGTTTCAAGAAATTTGCAATCGATCTGTATATATTTTACAGAGCCGATTTTTTTGAAAAATTGCCTCATTGTTTATAACAAATAGATTTTGAAAAGTGAAAAATCGTTCCCGACACGATCATTTATTTATCCGTTTCAGGAAATTTCCAGTCGATCTGTATATATATTACTGAGTCGATTTTTTTAAACAATTTGTGTGAAAAACCATAGGCGTCGCACTCAAATTCCATGCTCCAAAATCCATTTGTTTAATGGTTGTTTTTTTCATGAAATAATTTTTTTTCACCGAATTTTTTTCCCCGCGCGACGCACAAAAAGTCAAAGATGCGAAATTCGTTTTTTTTTTCTTTTTCAATAATAACTATTTTTTAAAGGTAAAAAACGTTTTTTCATTTTTTTTTAATAACAATTTAAAAAAAATTTATTATGCTCACCCGATTTTTTCTCCAATAGAAGCAACTCTTTTCTTCAATTAAAAAAAAAAAATATTGAAATTCGACCATTTTTCGCCGAGTTAGAATTATTTGTTTATCAGATTCCGCGCGGTATGAGTGAAATCTTGATTAAAAAATTAATATCTCGTAAACTATTTGTCGTAGAGACATGGGGTTGCGCTCATTTTATTCCTTGAACTCTTCTCTAAAAATCACCCACTGCCTATCTCGACTAATTGTTAATAGTTTTCGAGATATTTACGTGTAAATGACATTAAAAAAGTGCTTTTTTTTAAACAAATAAAAACCCTCGCCCAATTTTTTTTTAACTTTTTTCCAGATAATTTTCTGAGCATTTAAAAAAAAAAATTATTGCAATCGGACCATCCTTTTTGGGACTTGCCAACAAACCCAGGAATTTTTGCCTTACTGCGGGCCTACTGGTGATCCCATATTAATGTCCATTTCGCTTTATCTCGCTCATTTACTGAGATAATAGCAAAAAAAATGAAAAAATTCCCTTCTGATCCGGTATTAACTGTGTGTATGTACTATGAGCATAGTCATTTGAATTATTTTAGCATAGTAATGATTACTATGTTAACATAGTGATGATTGCTATGTTAACATAGTAATTATTACTATGTTCAAAACAGCAATGATTACCATGTCGACCATAGCAATGATTACTATGTGCAGCATAGCAATGATTACCATGTCGAACATAGTAATCATTACTATGTCCATAAGAGTCATTGCTATGTAGTGTGTACTATGGTGACATAGCACTCAGTACTATGTGATATAGTAACCATTGCTGTAACATAGTAACCATTACTATTCTATTTCTCTCCGTGTATGAACTATTTTCTTTCTTTATTTGCAATACTGTTCAGTCAATCTATAAAAATTATTCATAAATGAATCGGTAAAGAAATGAAATATCTTTTTTAATCAGTAAAGCGGAAATTAAGCGAGATAGAATAATTCTTATGGAGACTTTTTTATAGAGAATTCAGAAAGCTACTGGAGTCATCGTCACAAAAATTATCTTATCTCGCTTAGTTTCCAAGATATCAAAGATATAAAAAAAAACTGATGTTAAAGTCGAATTTCGCCATGCTTTTTTTTATTTACGATCTTTTCATAAAAATATCCTGGAAACTGAGCGAGATAGGACGATTTTGGCTCAATCCCTTTTCGTAGAGGATTTCAAAGCTGCAAAAAAGGGTTAAGGCAGAATCACTCTATCTCGCTCTGTTTGCGAAATATTTGAAAAAAAAAGCTAAAGGAGCGTTTTGTTGATAATTTTTTGAAAATATTTTGGATAAGAAGCGAGATAGAGCGATTCTGCCCGGATTCTTTTGCCTTGGATTTCTAAGATCAATGCCATGTCATTTGTCGAGAGATTGAAATATTCGGGAATATTGAGTGATCGGTAAAGAGGGAGTAGAGCTCTGCCAACTAAAAGTATTCAATTTTGACATTAAAAATCTGAATTTTTTGACCAATTTTTAACCATGTCTAGTTTCAACTGTCGCATTGACAATAATAACATGTAAATTCAATTTTGTAAATTTCAAAATATCATTTTTGAATATTTTCCTTCGAGCCAAATAACTTGAAGTGATTTCATTGTTTTCAACAAATCAATGAATTAATTTCGATAATCATTCAATTTTAACTCTTGAAATAGTAGAATAATAATAACTTGTTCCATATACGGTATATTTTCATGTTTTGATTGAATTTGAAAGAGATAGTGAACCTGATGAGAGGGGAAGAGGTAATGAAATAATCGATTTCTTCCTGACAAAGACAGTTGGTGTGAAAACACAATGATAAACAGAAACCAATGGTCTTAAGAAAACGGTAAATTTGGTAATTCAACCAAATGAGCCTTTTCTAGACCAGTACAAATTTGGTCTCTGCGGTGAAACATCAAAACTGTGTGTTTTGTTTTAAAAGCTAGTTGCCACCACTGCGTTTGGTTTTTTTTTTGGAAAATCCAGATTTCAGATGAGTATTTTGAAGTTTCATTTAATCCGTATTAAATTTATTGAGGTTTTGTTTTTTTTCCGTCTTTTTTCTTTTCTCGTTTCTATTTTTCATTGACATTTCAAATTGAAATTGTTCCACGTGAAGTGTACAAATTATTGACAAACAAGGGAAAAGGTACATTTAAAAAAGCACAAAATGCAAGAAGTACTTGTTTCCGTGTAATATAAAAAATTAAATTTTTTATGCCCAATGAAGGTGGGCGGAGGTTGTTGTCAATATATTCTTCATCAAAAATCCCGAGTGTCGTTTATAGGATGGGTCGTGATAGGTTCCTTTTCGAGGCCTATGCACCACTACGTCCTCGTCGTGGCCTTGGGTTACGCCAAACGTGGTGACAATCTCAATTTTTCATTTAATTGTGGTTTTTTTTTGGTTCTATTGGTTAGTGACTTCCAACAAAAGTTCGTTGTTTTTGTGAAAAATTTAATTAGGATTTTGTCTCTTTGCCCTTGAATCTTGGGACCGATCTCTCATCAATTAAAATACATCATATTATAGCATAAAAACTCAAAAAATTTCAAGAAATTCAATTTTGGTTGGCTGAGTGAAACTACCCATTTACCGAGTGATCTCTACGACAAGGGCCGGTGTCTCTCCAGAGGTGTTGGGGAGACTTAGTATGGTGTTTGCAATACTATGTCTCTGAATGTGCGATCGACACTCAGGAAATTCTTAGAGTGAGCAGCGCGGAAATAGTTAATTTTCAAAATGAACATATGGAGTGAAAGGGACACAATTGAGTTCCGAAGTATATATTATAAAAAAGCAATTGAAATTTATAAAATGATTGAGTATGAGTTTTTGTTCAGCACTCCATTGAAGAGTTCGAAAAATTTTAGGTGAAATGTAAGTTCCGAAAATTTTTTATAAATTTTAGATAAATTTGAATTAAGTACTCACTTTCATGATGCCATCGATGAATAATTTCTCTACTGTGTTCAATTGCTTAATCATGGCATCTGAAGCAAACAGTAAGGCCGACTGTTCGCTACCATCTTCATCCCTGAATTGTACAGAGCCCCTGTAAAAATCGAAGAGGGGATTCGTAGGATCATTCTCCAGCATCACTGCCAGCTCTTCAAGATTATCTGGTACATGACGAATGAAAAATCGCATACGTCGAATGATGCTACCAGCTCGACCAGGTGGAAAACGATGCATCACGTCTTTAAATTCTGGCCTGAATTCCAAAAGAGAAAAAGAATATATGAGAACCATATGATTACTTAACGTTGAAACTATTCACATTTACTAACATCATTGATACACGATTTAGGATGCAATGTGGTAGCTCATCCGATGAAATCGCTTGCTCTCGCAAAACTTTACACATTTTAACTTCTTGTAGATAGTGTTCATCTTTCTCACAGTAGTGAGAACCGGTGTATTTTAAATTATTATCGAACATCAGTTCCACTTTAGCTGAACACTTTTCACGTTTTCGATCAGCACATCTCCAAACTTTACATTTTTCATTCTCACTAGAGTTTTTATCCCGAATTTCCCGATGATATTTCCTCCCATCGAGGTAATACAAATACGTATCTCTCCGACAGCCATCAATTACATGCATATCAGTTAAAGGATAAATCATTTCTCCAGTATCTCGCTCAGCGTCCATCATAATTATAGTGGAAAAATGATAAAAGTGAAGAGAAAACCACAATGAAATCAATTTGATATGAAACTTCGCTGATAGTGACAACTATCACTTTTTGAACATCACACCTCGTTGACAAAGAGAATACTACAGAGGTATAAGACGAATGGGGTGCTTATATTGAGGGATTGCATCCCTCCCCCACAAGGCGGATCCTTGGTCATTTTCATTCATAGAAACTTCAATTGCCTACAAATACTCAGCTACCTGGTGTAGTACTTGATACAGAGGCTCATGGTACTTGCCCCTTCTGGCAACCTGACCAATCAGCGAAGAGAAAAGAGAAAGGGAAAATTTCTGCAAAAAACATTTTTATTTTGTTGAATTTTGCATATTTGAATTTTTTAGTAATTATTGGAATTATTGTAATAGTCCGGAAGATGCAGATTATTTAAACAATTGATGACATTGTCACTTCAGAAACAAAGGAGCTTGAGTGCTATATTTATACACAGCACTTACGCCCCTTTGTTTCTAAGGCGATGATATATAAAAAACGAATGGGAGGCTAACATTAACAAAATAAACTAATTTCGTTCAGGCCAAAGCTGTGACGTTAAAAAAAATAAAACACGCATATTCTCAATGAAACACGTGAATGAATTAGCATACCATGTTTCCAAAATGTCAAATGTATACAGCATAGGTTTTTCCCTTTTTAATTTTATTCCTCAATCGTAAAAGGGTTTTTCCCTTCCTTTGTTTAGGTTTGTCAAAAATTCCCAAATAATAACTCCGATTTTTTCCGACAGCTGTATTTTATTGCACGATACGCGGCTCTGAACGTCGGTCACTCATAAACCAGACCGTTGAATGAGTGCATCGTGCAATAAAACACAGATGTTGGGAAAATTCTAAGTTACCGTTTGGGGATTTTTCGAAAAACTAAAGAAAAGGAAAGGATGACTCTTAAAACGATTGGGGAAAAAATTAAGTAGGGAAAAACCAATTTTTCTCACTCATAATCATTTTGCATTTATTTTCCCTCTATTTTTTAAAAAAGGAAGCGTCGGCATCGGCTTTCTTCGGTTCCGAAGTCCCACCATCCAAATTTTGTTGCTCCGGTTGTTAGTCGTACAATATAATGGAGTAGATGAGCCCAAAAGATTTCAAGCTAGAGTAGTCGCTTCATCTGTTCTCTGATTTATTGACGAAAAAAACAAAGGAACCACGATCATCATACAATCAAAACACAAGTCAATCATGTTATGGATTAACTCTTACGCTTTAAGTTCTATGCATTAGTTGAATTAGTAGAGGGAAGAGAAGCCCTGAAAGTGAAAATATTGTTTTCAACTAATTAATCAATTTTTTCCTGGAAGAAAATCATTTCTCTCTTCGCTGATGAAGAGGATGGCCTCGATTGCACGAATAGATTTTGTAGATAGAACAGAGTTGCTTTGAGCAATCAACACTTCCCTCACTCCCGCTTAGAGGAAAACGGCTTCAGTTTCACGAGGATTAAGGAGGCTGGTCACTGAGTACGTTCAAATGGAAAAATTGTAAAAAATTAATATGTTATTGTTAAACATCCCATACGACTCGTATTGAATTTTTGTTCTTAATATTTTCGATGATTATCTTTCAAGTTAAATTGAAAACTATCACGAATGATCGTTAACTACTTCGAGAAATTATTTTATTCTCCATCTCTAAGGTAAGAGCACTAGTACCTGCTCAGGCACTTGTACCTGCTCACTTTCGGTATTTTTCGTATTTATATAATTATATTGTGGAGAAAAGCAAATTGGAAAATTTTAACAATATTACCCAGGAAAAAATTAGATCTGATCAGATCTAATTAGATCTGGTTAGATACAATCAGAGCTAAGTCTGATTAGATCTGTTCAGATCTAACTCGATCTGATTAGATCCAACTAGATCTGGTCAGATCTAACTAGATCTGATCAGATATGGAAATCAAAATTAGGTGAATAGACAAACATGATAAGGCAGAATTGGATTTTCATATTATTAAAAAGGGCAGTCATAGAACTATAAATATGGTTTCTTTTAAAATCTTTTTCAAATAAAAATTTATCTGTTAAAAAAAATTGGCAATGTGTCAGATCTGTGCTCATTTCATTATCATAGAATGTCATATTTATTTTCATGCATGATTCTGCATTCCATTTAGACAGTCTCAACTTTTCTCCGAAGTTATTTCCTCAAATTTTTCTAATCTTCTTCATTTATGACGATTCGAATTCTATTTGGTATCAAGAAATCGTGTGATAGCTGAATGGCTAGAGTAGGAGACTGGTAATCCTATGGTCCCGGGTTTAATCCCGCCGCGGTCCATTTTTTTTCGATTTTTTTTTCTTTAAAAATTTTAATTTTCATTCATTTGTTTAGTAAATAATTCAGATTTTGATTTATTTTCCATTTTCTCTAAAAATTTGAAATTTTTAATTTTGGATTTTGTGCAGATCCAATTGGATCTGATCAGATCTAAGGAACTCAGATCTAATTGGATCAAATTAGATCTGGTCAGAGCGTGCCAATTTTCAGATCTGATTAGAACCAACGAACTCAGATCTAATTAGATCTGATCAGATCTAATTTGATCTGATCAGATCTGAACATTTTTTCCTGGGTAGTGAATTATCCATGAATTTGAATTCATTACACTACCAGATGCTATACTTTTCCATAAAAGAGCATTAAATAATGTTCAAACGGCCTTCGTTCATTCCGGCAGTTTTCACCAGTTATCGCATCGAGCAACGTCGATCAACGAGGGTGACACTCTGCGCGAATTTAATATTTGACCGTTATTCAGTGGTACTAATGTGTGCTCATATTGTTTTTACTATTTTTTAATAGTTAATTCTCCAGGTATTGGGGTAACGTACTGATCTACTACTAGATACATTCACTTTCTCGTGAGCAGGTACTGGGGTAAGCGCAAAATTATTTTCAACCCATGTACCCGACAATGCCCTTTCGTCTACCACATTATGAGGCTAGCATGGGAAAAATTCGGAAGTAAATGTCATTCTCAGAATCAAAAAAATTCCAATTATATAACTTCCAGTCAAAAGCAAAAATAGTAAATATAAAGTCGGGAAAAATTCATTTTGTCCAATCTCTCCAGTGAGGCTCAAGCATGGCTGATAACCCTAGAAGAATAACCTGATTTGCTTTTTCTGTTTATTAGTATTAAATCTATGGAAATTAATTATTTTCATTTTAAAATTTACATGTTTCTTGTTTATTCTTTTCAATTGACCTTTACGACAATAGAAGCATCTACGAGACCCTCAAACCTCGGGCACTCATAAACCTTTCCATTGAATGAGCGGATAGTGCAATAAAACACAGATGTTGGAAAAATTCAGAGTTAACCTTTGGGAACTTTTTGAAAAACTAAAGAAAGGAAAGGATGAACCCTCAAACAATTGGGGAAAAAAATTAAGTAGGGAAAAACCCATGTTCCTACTAATATAACTTTTGCATTTGTTTTCCCCTATTATCGTACTACTATCGAAAGAGGTGACATCGGCTTTCTCTAGCTCTTCTGCCTCTTCATGTAAATTTTGTCATTTTTTTATCATAGATTGACATTTTTTTGTCAATTTTTTTCATAAATTCCTTCATACACAAATATTGCATAGAAACATCACAATTAATTTTAAAAAACCACGAAATAAACCGTACGATTAAAAATGTTAATTTTCGATCAGTTATTATTAACGAATTAATAACCAAACAAAATTTTTTCCGTACATTTCCATTTTATAATACGATTTAAAAAAAAACTAGATGAAAAGAATGTACAAGTTCCTCAATGGGGAACATCAATTCCCCGCGGGGGGCACGGCCAACGGTAGAGCGGGGTGCAAGGACGAGATACTCATAGAGAAAGTGTATGAGAGAGCTCACCTCTGGGATCCACTGTGCTAGACGGAGACCCACCAAAATCTTTCTCTCTCTTTTTCATTTCTACCACATGGAATTCCACACACACTCTCTTTTCCAATAACGTTAGGAGATATGTAACTTAAAGAAAGATGATAACTTAATGAACACTTCAACAAATCAAATTCAATGTTTCCTGAGCTGTCCGTTCAACTTATCAACTGTAGAAAAATCAAAAATATCGGAAGCGATATTTCTCTATATTTTTGCTTCCGAATGGAAGCATTGTTTTCGCAATTTTTTTCGAAATGCCAATTTTCATTGGAAACGACTCAAAATGATGCAAAACGTCGAGAAATCATAATGAGAAAAAAAGTAGACATGTATGTATGTGTGTCGGTATGTACGACTTTACGAAACTCTATTACTCGAGAACGGTGAGAGATAAAAATCTGAAATTTCAGCAAGATATCAGTTTTGATGAAGTGTATGTCCCATAAATATTTCAGCAAGATTGGTTTAATGGTTTTTGAGATATAGCAATTTTTAAAAAATCGTATGTTTCAAAATTTCTCAACTTGCGTGAGACGAATACCGTTCAAAATTTTACTCAAGATTCGCAACCATAATATCTAACTTGTAGCGAATTTTTATAAATTTAATCCCATTATTCTATTAGTTATTAATTTTTTTGTGCTTTCTTTCAAAAACTCGGTTTTACGACGATAGCTCAAACAATAATTGACTTAGAGACTTCAAATTTGTTCAGTATATGTAGTTTCTGATGAAGATGGTTGGGATTGAATCTGAGGCATATCGGCTGAACGGTTCTCGAGATATTTTGAATTGAAGTTTTTCCGAAAATCGGCTGTATCTTCCAAACTTCTCATCCGATTTCATCGGGACGAAGCTCAAAAAATTCGTGTTTATGAGCTGAATAAACCCTCAATTTTTCGAATTATTAGATGAAGTTGTCCGTTTATTACATTGAAACATGTATTTTTTTCTCAATATTTCACAAAAAAATCCAAAAATGCAATTTTTTTCGATTTTTTTGAATGGACACCCCTATATTTTATTTCCTTTTCTGAAAGCACACATTTTTCTCTCCCAAATGAGCCCCTACTCATCTTCGTAGGACAATCAGAAACTGTATCCAAAAGGGAACATTCAAAGTGAAAAAGTGAACTTTTATGTAAAAATTTGTATGATTTGAAGATAATTGAATTTAATAAATCCCAATCATTTTATCTTATATCTTATTCACTATTTTATTGCGTTATAACACGAAAAGAAAACTTTTGAGACTGCAACAATCGAGATGATTGAAAAAATTCGGGAAGAACCATTCGGAAGCATTCTGCTAATTCATTAGCAGAAATTGAAAGGAAGAAATAGCAATCTAAAGGATAACGTAGAAGAAATAACAACTAACGCAGCGACCAACGCCTGCTTGTTTCAAATGGTTTACGAATTTTAAATCGAATTTATTTCAATCATGAATTTTTTGAATATGTATACACAACTGATCAATAAGTGTAGAATGACCAATGGCTCATGTACTGAAAACAGCCGAAGACTCATGTACCCGACTATGCCCCTTCGTCTATCACATTATGAGGCTGGCATGGGAAAAATTCGGAAGTAAATGTCAATCTCAGAATCAAAAAAATTCCAATTATATAACTTCCAGGCGGAAGCAAAAATAGTAAATATAAAGTCGGGAAAAACTCATTTTGTCCAATCTCTTCAGTGAGGCTCAAGCATGGCTGATAACCCTAGAAGAATAACCTGATTTGCTTTTTTTGTTTATTAGTATTAAATCTATGGAAATTAATTATTTTCATTTTAAAATTTACACGTTTTTTGTTTATTCTTTTCAATTGACGTTTACGACAATAGAAGCATCTACGAGACCCTCAAACCTCGGGCCCGCCCTTATAAACCTTTCCATTGAATGAGCGCATAGTGCAATAAAACACAGATGTTTGAAAAATTCAGAGTTACCCTTCGGGAACTTTTTGAAAAACTAAAGAAAGGAAAGGATGAACCCTCGAACAATTGGGGAAAAAAATTAAGTAGGGAAAAACCCGTGTTCCTACTAATATAACTTTTGCATTTGTTTCCCCCTATTATCGTACTACTATCGAAAGAGTTGACATCGGCTTTCTCTAGCTCTTCTGCCCCCTCATGTAAATTTTGTCATTTTTTATCATAGATTTACATTTTTTTGTCAATTTTTTTCATAAATTCCTTCATGCTCAGAAAAAAATCTTAATTCATTTCGACCTACGTGTCCATTTCACCCCGCTTTCTACTATCTCCCAGGGAATTCATCTGAGGGAGCAGTTCTGAACGACTTTTCCACTCAAAATGATCTTTTTATCTATTTTCGGGAGTACCTCCTATTCCGGGATACTCTGTAATAACATTACAAAAACATTGTTTATTGAATAATTTCTCATGGTTGAAACTTCACTGAATGGTCGCCAGTTTCATTCTCTTTCCATTCATGAGCATATATGCTATATGTATATATACAGATGTGCCATAGAAATATCACAATGAATTTTTCTAAAAACCGTGGAAATAAACAGTAGGATTGAAAATGTTGAATTCCGATCGGTTATTATTAACAAATTAATTATCAAACCAAAATTTTTTTCTTTCATAAGTATTTTAGAATACGATAATCTGTAAAAAAAAACTAGATGAAAAAAATGTGCAAGTTCCTCATTGGGGAACATCAATTTTCTGCGGGGGGTGCGGTCAACGGTAAAGCGGGAGACAGGGACGAGGTACTCATAAAGAAAGTGTATGAGAGAGCTCACCTCTGGGACCACTGTGCTAGACAGAGACCTATGAAAATTTTTCTCTCTTCTTTTTCACTTCTACCGCATGGAATCCCACAAACCCTCTCTTATTCAATAGCTTTGTGGGATCTACAATTGGAAAAAAATAATAGCCTAATAAATACTTCGTCAAATTAAGTTGCATGTTTTCTGGACTGTCCCTTCAACTTATTAATTATAGATCTATAGATAAAAATATCGGAAACGATATTTCACTATATAGTGCAAACGGTAGGTATGGTTTTATACCACAAATAGGTTCTCGAGAAAACTTGACTTTTTATGACTAATTTGAGGTTGCAGATCGCGAATCATACTGTTATCAACAATTCAATTGTTTAAATTGTTATAACGCCGCAATTATGAGACTTAGACATTTTTCTTAATTCCGAGGTGACAAACAACTTTCGTTTGAATAATTTTTCTCCAAGAAGTGTCATAATTGCAGCGTTATAGCTGAGGGGTTACTCACTCGTGAAGTCATGGCGCCACACCGCGATGTAGTCAATTCGAAGTCAAATTGAAGTCATCGAAGTTGAATTGAAATCAGTGAAGTCACTGAAGTCAGGTGGCTTCAACTTTTTGAAATCAACGAAGTTAAATTTCTTCCTTTTTCTGAAGTCAATTCTGAAGTCACTTGAAGCTGATGGAACCAATCGAAGTCACTCAAATTACGTATTTCAGGTTTCGCAGGAAAATGAATACCCCTCATGTTTTTTCTATCCTTCATGGCTAGACTCCCGGTTGGAAGTATGTGCCTTAATACCCTTCATGTTTATCAGGGTTTATATTGAATTTCGCATATGAGGCATTCCACGCTATTTCACTCGTTTTTTGGGTTTGATTTTTTGATTTTTTTCATTTTTTGATATGTTGTGGAAATGCTCAAGACAAGTCATTACCCACAAAAAAAACAAGAAAAATTTTTTTTTTAAATTTTACGACCCTTTTCATTTTTGAAACAATGCTGTTTTTTTGGGAAAAACTCATATTTTCTCTAGCTTCAAATGCTCATATCTCATTAAATATAAATTATATGAAAAAAGTGAAAGAGAATGTTTATGTGGGGAAAGATCATAGAATTGCATTCACATTTTTTTCAATGATCGAAACGCGATTTTTCTATTTTTTATTAACTATTTAAATAAACAAATTGACTGAAATTATCGGATACATGCTTTTAAAAATCTGAAAAAAATTTATGTGCATGATTGATTTATTTCTGATTTTTCTATAAATTTTCACGATACACTCTCCAACCGTTCGCGGGAAATTGATTTTTTTATGTTTTTGCGCCATCCGAGGCCGGTGCCGAAGGACTGTGCGCATGCGCAAAACGTTTCAGTGGCCAGTCACGTGATCGACAGGCGCGTAAGTTGAGTGCTCCCTACCACTCTAACGTTCTGCGCATGCGCACGGTTCTTGGACAGTGGCCTCGGATCCCCGAAAAACATAAAAAAATCAATTTCTCGCGAACGGTTGGAGAGTGTATCGCGAAAATTTATAGAAAAATCAGAAATAAATCAATCATGCACATATATTTTTTTCAGATTTTTAAAAGCATGTATTCGATAATTTCAGTCAATTTGTTTATTTAAATAGTTAATAAAAAATAGAAAAATCACGTTTCGATCATTGGAAAAAATGTGAATGCAATTCTATTATCTTTCCCCACATAAACGTTCTCTTTCACTTTTTTCATATAATTAATATTTAATGAGATATGAGCATTTGAAGCTAGAGAAAATATGAGTTTTTCCCAAAAAAACAGCGTTTTTCCAAAAATGAAAAGGGTCGTAAAATTTTCAAAAAATTTTTTTTTGGGTTTTTTTGTGGGAAATGACTTGTCTTGAGCATTTCCACAACATATTAAAAAACGAAAAAAATCAAAAAATCAAACCCAAAAAACGAGTGAAATAGCGTTGAATGCCTCATATATAGAAGGGAGAAAATTGAATCAATGAAAAAAAAACCGCGGAAATAGACAGTAGGATTGAAAATGTTAATGTTCGATCGATTATTATTAACAAATTAATCATCAAACCGAAATTTTTTTCATTCATTAGCATTTCATAAGACGATAATCTGTATAAAAAAAACTAGATAAAAAGAATGTGCAAGTTCTTCATTGGGGAACATCAATTCTCTGCGGGGGGCGCGGTCAACGGTAAAGTGGGGTACAGAGACGAGGTACTCATAAAAAAAGTGTATGAGAGAGCTCACCTCTGGGACCGCTGTGCTAGACAGAGACCCACGAAAACTTTTCTCTCTTCTTTTTCACTTCTACCGCATGAAATCCCACACACCCTCTCTTATTCAATAACTTTGTGGGATCTACAATAAAAAAAAAAATAATAGCTTAATGAATACTTCGACAAATTAAGTTGCATGTTTCCTGGACTGTCCCTTCAACTTATTAATCATAGATGAATAAAAATATCGGAAGCGATATTTTACTATACAGTGCAGACGCTAGCTATGGTTTTATATCGCAAATAGGTTCTCGGGACAACTTGACTTTTTATGCCTAATTTGGAGTTGCAGATCGCGAATCATATTGTTATCAACAATTTGATTGTTTAAATTGTTATGATGCCACAATTATGATACTTGGACATTGTTCTCCATTTTGAGGTGACAAACAACTTTTGTTTGAATAATTTTTCTCCAAGAAGTGTAATAATTGCAGCGTTATAACGATTCAAACAATTAAATGGTTAATAACAATGTAAAGGCCCACTTAGCGGGAAAGATAGCAAAGAGATTCGTAATCGAGGACCTGAAATTAGTCAAAAAAGGTCAACTATTCCCAGGGACTTCATTTGCTGGATAAAACCATAGCAGGCGTGTGGACCAATAGAAATATAACTAGAATAATATTATATAATATTTTGTCACATTTTTTTTTAATCCCGAATTTTTCGAATATATATATACAATTGATCAATAACTGTAATACAGTGGCAATATGCAATGTACAATTAAATAACTATAAATAATCAATTCATGTTGTTGTAAGTATGTAATAAAGGGGAATATTATCAATAACGAAGTAAAATCATTCTTTTTGAAATCAACGAAGTTAAATTTCTTCCTTTTTCTGAAGTCAATTCTGAAGTCACTTGAAGTTGATAGAATCAATCGAAGTCACTCAAATTACGTATTTCAGGTTTCGCAGGAAAATGAATACCCCTCATGTTTTTTTCTATCCTTCATGGCTAGACTCCCGGTTGGAAGTATGTGCCGTAATACCCTTCATGTTTATCAGGGTTTATATTGAATTTCGCATATACAGAAGGGAGAAAATTGCGTAGCAGAGAATTTTCAAGGGAATAAGCTCGCGTTCATGGTAATGAAAAAAAAGATCAGCGGTCTCCGCCACTAGTATATTTTAGATGAAAGTACAAATTATTTGAAATTAGAGCCAATGAGTGTGCATGGGTACATCAATATTGAACAGCATCGAAAAACTATTTCCCCCCCTGTGATAACTGAGAGTGGGGATTTCAAACTACCTGATGATATTTTTAAGGCTGTTAAAAAATATTTCCAATAAAAAACATCTAAATATTCTAATGTGTCATTTATATAGTAAGTTTTTGTTTCAATATGATGAAGACCCGTTTCCCCCGGCCTCTTTTATTTGTAAAATTTTATTTATTGGAACTTCAATGACTTCACTCTCTATTTGAAGCCACTGGCTACAAATTGATGAAGACATTGGCAGTCAATAAGTCACGTTGATCAGCGCTTGAAGTCATTGACTTCACATTTTGTTGAAGTGATTGAAGTCAGAGACTGAATTCCCGACTTCATTTTGAAGTCATGGTGTCACTCAATCCTTGAGTGAGTAACCCTTTGGTTATAACGATTCAAACAATTAAACTGGTAATAACAATGTCAAGGCCCACTCAGGGGGAAAGATAACAAAGAGATTCGTAATCGAGGACCTGAAATTAGTCAAAAACAGTCAACTATTTCCAGGGACCTCAGTTGCGGGATAAAACTATAGCGGGCGTGTGGAACAATAAAAATATAACTAATATAATATAAAATAATATTTTGTCACGATTTTTTTTTTTAACGAATTTTTTGAATATATATATACAACTGATCAATAACTGTAATACAGTGGCAAGATGCAATGTACATAACTATAGATAATCAATTCATGTTGTTGTAAGTATGTAATAAAGGGGCATATTATCAATAACGAAGTACAATCATTCGATTCTTCGATTGATAAAGATTCAATAATTTATTGAATAACATTAGAGATATTCAAGGAGGAAGGTCAGGGTTCTGCGAGAGGAATGACGAGGGACAAAGTGGGGTGCAGGGACGAGGAAAACGCGAACGAAAAGCATGAGACAGCTAATCTCCAGGATCGTCTGCGTTAGACAAAGACAGGTCAAAAATTTTTTCCTTTCTTTTCTTTATCACAAAAAAAATGACCCATTAAAATTTCACCAAATCTTAAGCATTGATTTTTATTAAATCGAATAATATAAATATCCAAAATTTCATATGAGTTCTGTATGCTGAAGCTGTGATAGGTAGACGTAAAAGTGATAATCCATAAAAGGTAACTTAAAATCGCAGATTTTGATAATGAATTACTCAGAATTGGCCTGCAGAATTTCCTTGAAGTGTTGCAAGTAGTTTTGAAATTGATTCGACAATATCTGAGAATTTTTTCATAATTATCTCTGCATTCGAATATGACCTGATGTACTCTCTTGAACAAGACGAATCAGTCTTTCTGATGATTTCTTTTGAGAAAGCGCATTACAACTCTCAATTCTGGAAAATTTTAATATACTGGCGCCATCTTCGGAAAACTGCTTTAACGTCTGTCAGCGATTTCAGTCGATACGGAAGCGTGTGGTCAGTTACACGTGGTCGAACGCTCGTATTCAATTCTCTGTGGTCTACGGTTATAATCCCCAAAATTGTGCTCAACTGATTTTGTGGTCTACTCATGTGGTCACCTGGATCCCTCCCATAACAGCGTTCTAATCTGTCACATAAAATTAATCCTCAAAAAATTGCATAGATTTCTGCCAAAGCTTCACACGTAATTTTCTCCCTTTTCTTTTATCACTTTCATCCATTTCTTCGAATTTTCAGTATTCTCAGAATGAATTGGAAACTTAGCGAGATGGAACCATTTTGCCGGAAGTTTTTTCTGCCCCGAATTCTAAGAGTATGAGAAAGTATGAGAGAAAAAAACATACCACTGTTAGTTTCCGAGCTGATTTATAAAAATATTGAAAAAGAGATTTTTCTCTGCTTTACCTCCCCAAAGAATGCAGACACTATTTGATCTCTCGATTATTAAATTTGTAGTTTTCTGCCAATATTCCGAAATCTAAGCGAGATAGAATGATTAATTATAGTTATCATTATAGTTTTATCTGCTAAGTCATTAGCATATCAGTTTCGAATGGTTCTCCTTTCTATTAGTGAATATTCAATTTTGAATATTCCCCTAATAATGATTTGAATGCGATCGACTGAGAATTTGTTTTGAATCACGCTCATAGCGCGGGTTCTCAAGGGTTAAGATTTCCAAGATCTCAAGACAGTTAGAACATGAGAAAAAATATCACGTGATTCCATAAGTCTGGCATCCGAATATCTAGTTTTTTTACGATACTGTAAGAATGACAGTATCCAAAATGACGCAATAGAAATAGAATAGGGACCGACAAATTATTGAAAATAAAAAAACGCACAAAAATTGAACCAGGGTTGGCTGTGTAAATAATAGATAAATGGGCAAAGAAATGAGGTGGCAAATCAAAGATTCAAACAATATTACGCAAAAGAATGGGAATAAAACCCAATGGCAAGGGAAAATATAAAGGAGGTGGGGAGAAATTTTCAATTCAACTCATCTATCTATAATTGCAGCAGTGAAGACGGAAAAGTAGGCCTTTCTACGTAAGAAAAGAGCTTTCTCTTTTCACTATTGGTAAAAATGCACATGGCGCGCCCGGTTTTTTCAAATAGATGAAATAGTGATGTAACGTAATGAAGATGATGATTACACATCATTTTTAATAAATATGTATGAGGGAAAGCATTTGTTCCATAGTATCACACACTCATTACTATGAAATGGAAAAATTAATTAAACAGTTAGAAAAGGATGAATATAACCTCAACCAGCTGTTCTTTGAATTGGTATTTGATTCATGGAAAGTTCATAGATTCATGAGAATCTTGAAATAGTAAACATTTGCTGATCTAGAAATCAAGATGATTATTAGGCGACTGACCTAGCCTTTATCAAGTTGAGTCGTTTTATGAGTATACAGACTTCTATTTGAAAAAAACTGGGCACGCCATGTGAATTTTTACCAATAGTGAAAAGACAATTCTCCGTCTTTACTGCTGCAATTATAGATAGATAAGTTGAATTGAAAATTTCTCCCTACCTCCTTTTATATTTTCCCCTGCCATTGGGTTTTATTCTCATTCTTTTGCGTAATATTTTTTGAATGTTTGATTTGCCACCTCATTTTTCTGCCCATTCATCTATTATTTGCACAGCCAACCCTGGTTCAGTTTTTGGCCTGCCGAACAACACGTTTGAAACGTCCACATGACGCGTTTTTTTTATTTTTAATAATTTGTCGGTCCCTTAGTTCGATGGATGATATTGAGAAAATTTAAGTATTTAATAAATCGAAAATTATATTGATTGTTAGCAAAATCATTGAACTTTCATATAAATTGACGGATATTTGAAAAAAAACAACTAGTGATGGAGTTTAATTGATGGCAATTATTGGGACCCTACATGACAGAAATCGGGCCACGGTGGCATGAATCGGATCTCCGTATACTTAGCAGATAGAAAAATTATTTTTAATTCTAACTAATCCTAAACGTTCGGAAATAGTTTAGGGAAGTTTAAAATTGCACATGTGTAATATCTCGAGCACATGTGTGTACTTCATCGACACATTGTGCTCGTCAATTATTAGTCGGTGTAAGTGGAATTAAGCATTGTGCTCGTCCATTTCTCGTTGGTGTAGGTCGAATGACATATTGTCCACATCGATTTACTTCGTGTACGCGACAAGAAGAGGATATTATCTGTTCGCCAAAGAAATTGACGGAATTTGAAGGAGAGACTGTTGTGCCAGGTGTACCAGAGAGTCGTATCTCCACCACCTACGATAACAATGGACACAAGGGGTCTAGCGGACACGGGCTAGTTTTGGTATTTTATGCTATCAAATTTGCTTGGAATGGATGGGATTATTGAAGATGAATTTTTGCTAATGAATCCTTTGGGAAGCTGAGGAAATTTCATATGGAAATCATATGGTCAGGATTTGAAGGTGAAATCTTCCTGTTTTTGAAAAATTTTAGGGTTTTGGGAATATCTTTGGTTCTACAGGTCGTAGTAATCTGGGGTGGATCTTGAATGAAAGGGGAGCTCATTTCCCATCGATTTAAATGATTGAAGAAAAAAACTGTCAATTTTCTATGTTCCTATAGTGTTAATAAACTGAGTTAATTATCGACTGATCCTGAATTATCCGAAGAGCGGTCGAGTCATCAATCTTCTTAAAATTATCCTGATGGTCACCAGAGGCGTCTCGATCCTGGTGACAAGAGGATCCTGAGAGAGAAACGTGCAAAGTGTAACCACGAGTATCGAATTTATAGCAACGAGTGCGAGTGAGAAAACCCACGCCGAGTCGATAGACGCATGGTAGAATACGACGAGTAGTTTTCTTGCATTTTGAGTGATCATTTATTGGCACATTATCTGATTAATCGCGATTTACGACCGTGATTAATATCAAAGTTTGTGAGAGACAATTATCAAAATACAGAGACTATTATCAATTACAAAAGACATAAAAGAGTCAGTGAAAATGATCAAAAGTGGATTCTAGTCGAATCATTAAAGTGCTATATATTTTTCTAATACACGAGTTATACTTTATTTGAGTAACCCTCAACTGGTCCTTGTGTCCGTTCAGTTTTGTGTTATTTGTTCGTTCCTGAGGGCCGGCTGCGGCGGCAGTTGAATTCTCGAGAAATTCATCAACACCAATAAAAAATACAGTCCACTAAATAGAGGAAAAACATCAAGGGAATCACGGCGAGCTGCATCGGATTTCTTTCAGTAAAAGATCACAGAAATTATAAATGAATTCTTTCAAATCAATACAAAAATATTTATTTTTTAAAAAAATAGTAATTCCGAGTTTTGTGAATATGAAGATGTTTTTATTCGATAACTTAAATTTGGGAATTTCTCATTTTTTACTGAAATTTCTTCTTTCTTTAGAAATGTTTTCTAAAAAATCTATTTCATCCAATTACAAATTTTCAATTTTTCTAACCAATAAGAATTTGATATTTTTTTTTTGATCATTCAAACTTCAAATGGATACAATAAAACAAGAGAATTTTCTAGCCTTCATTTTTTTATGATAGTTCGAGGCATGTGAAAAATATAGAATGCTAATTATCATTATTGGGGTCACATGACCAATAGATGGACACCGACCAAAAGATGAACGGCGAAAGACGCTTGAATATTTCAAAAAATATTACAGGGGCCCTGACGCACGTGATTCGATGTCACGGACGGACTCAAGTGTAAAATTGTTCATTTAATCATCACTCTAGGAGAAAAATTCAATTTCGAGTAAAAAAAAAATAGCCAATTATGAAAAAAAATCATTTTTTATAAATATCTCGCAGAAGCATGTATTCTTTCCTATTCTACCTGCTATAACGCGAAAGAAGTTAATCGTCCGAATGCAGCATCAATGATCCGTGGAAAATCCCGTAACTGCTTTACAATCAGTTGAATATCATTATTTAATCGAATTCGAAAATGAGAAATGACGAACTGATAACGAATACGCAATTCCCTATCAGTCTGTAATTTATCATTTTCGATAGCCGCAAAAGAATACTTCTTTTTTTTTCAGTGTTCATCTCAAAATTTATTTATTCATATTCTCTCTTCATTTTTGAAGTGAATGAAAAATTGAATAGAGAAGTACGAACGTAATAATTACATATAATTCAATGGTGAAAAGTTAAAACAAGTCGGATCGACTTATCTTTGGTAATTCTTAACGAAATATCGTGAAGATTGAACACGATAAAGCCATTTTCCCCTAGTTTTTTACTGCAGAGAATTTGAAGACCTACAAGTAAGACTCAAGGCGGAAATGCCGTATCTCTAAGGGGCTTAAAATATTCTCAAAAAATTATGGGGAGAAAATGAATCCACGCTTTTTTATCACTCCAATATTGAATTATTTACCGTCTTCCGCCAAAATTTCTACTTCCAGAAATTTGTTTTCCACTTTGCCATGGCTCCATTTTTGGCCCGGAAGTCAATATTGGTTCCTGGGATAGTGCTAACAGTCGGCTTCTTCCCTTTCCATGATACCACATACCACATCATCATAAACCTCTGTAGAGGATTATTGAGAAAAAAATCAGAATAATTATACGGTAAGAAGCAAAACTACACTGAAGATCTCTAAGGAAACAAATTAGAATTCCTCTTACTATTTTCAGATTAATAATACACTGAGAAAAAAAAGTGGTAGAAACAACAAAATATTGCACTTGGTAATGAAAGAATATTCTGCCAAAAATGATGAAAATAATTGTTGAATTTACTTGGTTAATTGATTCGAACACTTTATTCCTACGAATTAATCCAATTAAATGTATCCAACATTTTTTTGAATTATGTTGAAAGAAATATTCTCTAAGTTTATTGATATTTTGTTGTTGTCAGTCATTTCGTTCAATTTGTGTAGTGGAAGAATATTATAAACACGAGAATTTTTATGAAATTATAAAATAATTGAAATGCATAAATCACAGTTTTTCCAAATGGTCAATTGACTTCCGGTGTTTCTGCCGGTTCCGCTTTTCAATTCTCAATGGATCTATTCAAGAAAATATGTTTATCTGATGATGTTTTCTCCAATGAAAATGCTACCTGTATTAATTCAAATTTCTCTGTTAATCGATTCATTTCCTTGGTAACAATAAACAGTTTAAATCGTTGTTCCACTGATAACACTGAAGTTTGCCCATGACATAAAAAAAAAAAAAATATTTCGCCGGGTGAATGAATGAAAAACCACCAAGGATATATGGAAATGAATCATCGAGAATAATTAATGAATTCGAATCTTAATACTGTTGCGTGGGGGAGAGCGAGAGATAGATGCAGTGATCCTTATGGTAATCCCATCACCTCCATTTGTTTCCTGTTCATTTAAGGGGTAACACCACTGTAGAATTTTCAGGAAATTGATTTATTTTTCTTGCTTTAAAAATTACATTCGGCTTTGCAGAATACGGGCACGAAAAGTTATAATCTGAAATCCGTTATTTCGAATGGAATTTTGAAAAATGTCCTGTTAACAGGATTAATGGGCCGATGCATTTTTCAGGGAGAAGTATCACATCAATTGTCAAGCGGAATCATGAAAATATCAGTCAATGCCTTTCTCATTGACAATTGAAGAGAAATTCTCCATCTATCCAATCACAAATTCTCCTGGCACTTAGAAATTTTAAGTAGCCACTCAGAATTTTTACACGTTTATTTTCGAATTTTCCCCATGCCAGCCTCATAATACGGTAGACGAAGGGCATAGTTGGGTACCTCCGACTATTTTCGCTACATGGGCCATTGGTCATTTCACACTCGGCTCTGGATTGAAATATTTCGAAAACTATGCAAAATTTATAGAGACATACTGTGAATAAAATTTAAAGGGAAGATTGACGAAGAAAATGAGCAAAACGCCATTTTTCTATGACCAGTAGTTTCCGAAATATCATTTTTTTAATGAGTCGTTCAGTAACAATGGACGAGGTTCGATAGCAAGTGAATGGGGGCTCGGACGTCTTTTCTGAATTTTTCATTAAAAAATTGATATCTTATTAACTACGAGTCGTAGAAAAACGGAGATTTGCTTATTTTATTAGTTACTCTCCCCTCTGAATTTCATTTACAGCATGTCTCGATAACTCTTGAGTAGTTTTCGAGATATTTCATTCCAAAGCCAAGTGTAAAATAGACATTTTGGTTACAATCAACGTTTCGTCTACAATTTCCATTGCCTTATGAAACACGGTATATTTTATTCGTCACAATCTTACACAAGGAGGACTGATTCTAGCTGCATACCATTTACTTACGATAGTGAAGAATCTATTGGCTTCGGCCAAAATTTTTTGTGCGTTTCTAATTGTACAAGTCAGAATAGTTTTTGTGAAAACTGCATTGATGATTCAGAAACGCTGGTTATCATCAAAAAATATCAAAGAAGGGATGTTTTTTCTACACGCCATCCCCAAACTACCTTATTATTTATTCATCAATTAAAACCCGTGGAACAAGATTTAATTGTTGTCACAATATCAGAATTGAAAGGGGTTTGTTTGAAAATAATGACTCCGGGAACGGCTAATATGTATGCCATTGAACCGTTATCTCTACATGAAGAAGAGGGAAAGGACATACCAACGTGACTTGAATTTGTTATATTATAATACCACTGATTGTCTGTTTATAATTTTATTTATTCAATCTTCATACAAAATGAATTATTACATTTTTTAAATAAGAAAACAATGAATAAATATTAAGTCAATAACACACCTCATTAATATGAGACCGTCCCTTAACCTGAAAAAAATAGTTGTTTTAAAATTGCAGCAAAGAAGCAAAGTATTTCCTTAACCAATGATTTTCCATTACATTTCAAGGTCAAGTATCGCTATCACCACATTTCTTATTTATCATGCAGCAACGATATCCTTTTAAGACTGAAAAATAAGATTCAGAGAAATATTTCGTCGACAAAAAAACGTCAGTCTTCCCAGGAAAAAATGTTCAGATCTGATCAGATCAAATTAGATCTGATCAGATCTAATTAGATCTAATTAGATCCAATCAGATCTGAGAAAATGAAAATTTTTAACATGAATAGATCTGATCAGATCTAATTAGATCTGATTAGATCTGGTTAGATACAATCAGATCTAATTCTGATTAGATCTGTTCAGATCTAACTAGATCTGATTAGATCCAACTAGATCTGGTCAGATCTAACTAGATGTGATCAGATCCAACTAGATCTGATCAGATCTGATGACCTAATATGTATATTGGGTCATCAGATCTGATCAGATCTGGCTGGATCTGATCAGATCTGGTTAGATCTGATCAGATATGGAAATCAAAATTAGGTGAATTGACAAACATGATCAGGCAGAATTGGATTTTCATATTATTAAAAAGGGCAGGCATAGAACTATAAATATGGTTTCTTTTAAAATCTTTTTCAAATGAAAATTTATCTGTTAAAAAAAATTGGCAATGTGACAGATCTGTGCTCATTTCATTATCATAGAATGTCATATTTATTTTCATGCATGATTCTGCATTCCATTTAGACAGTCTCAACTTTTCGCCGAAGTTATTTCCTCAAATTTTTCTAATCTTCTTCATTTATCACGATTCGAATTCTATTTGACATCAAGAAATCGTGTGATAGCTAAGTGGCTAGAGTAGGAGGCTGGTAATCCTATGGTCCTGGGTTCGATCCCGCCAAGGTCCATTTTTTTTTCGATTTTTTTTTCTTTAAAAATTTTAATTTTTATTCATTTGTTT
This sequence comes from Aleiodes alternator, assembly GCA_963921955.1. Classification (NCBI taxonomy): domain Eukaryota; kingdom Metazoa; phylum Arthropoda; class Insecta; order Hymenoptera; family Braconidae; genus Aleiodes; species Aleiodes alternator. Next base: position 1,807,006 of record OY998115.1, on the reverse strand, counting down.
AGTAGATAATTCAGATTTTGATTTATTTTTCATTTTCTCTAAAAATTTGAAATTTTTAATTTTGGATTTTGTGCAGATCCAATTGGATCTGATCAGATCTAAGGAACTCAGATCTAATTGGATCAAATTAGATCTGGTCAGAGCGTGCCAATTTTCAGATCTGATCAGATCTAAGGACCTCAGATCTAATTAGATCTGATTAGATCTAATTTGATCTGATCAGATCTGAACATTTTTTCCTGGGTTCCTTTAAGAGCTGAATCCATTTCGAAATTTTCGAATAGATAAAACTGTGATTAAGTGTTTGCTCGACAAAAAATCGATTGAGCATTTCTTGACAAATATATGAGTTCAAGAAGATTTTTCATCAATAAAAAAACTCGTCGCTTTTGATTCGTAAAAGTTAGAAAAATTATTCGACAAAAAATCGATCGAGCCTTTCTCGCCAAATACGAGTTCAAAAAGATTTTTCGTCGACGAAAAAACGCGTTGATTCGACACGTTCAAGTTAGAAACATAAATCGACACAAAATCGATTTAGCATTTCTCGACAAATATGAATTTAAAATGAGTTTTCTTTGACAAGAAAAAGAGTCGCGTTTGACACGTACAAGTGAGAAAAATTACTCGACAGAAAATCGATTGAGCATTTCTCGATAAATCTGAGTTAAAAAAGATTTCTCGTCGAAAAGAAAACGCATCGCTTTCGATACGTAGAAGTTAAAAGAATTACTCGACAAAAAATCGATCGAGCCTTTCTCGCCAAATACGAGTTCAAAAAAATTTTCGTCGACAAAGAAAACGCGGTGCTTCGACACGTTCAAGTTAGAAAAATGGCTCGACAAAAATCGATTTAGCATTTGTCGACAAATATGAATTTAAAAAGAATTTTAGTCGACAAGAAAACATGTTTCTTTCAACACATAAAAGTTAAAAAAATTACTCGACGAAAAATCAATTTAGTATTTTCGACAAATATGAGCGTAAAAGATTTTTCGTCGACAAAGAAACACGTCGCTTTCGACACGTAGCAGTTGAACAAATGACTTGACAAATAATGGTTTCGACTTTATCACGAAATATAAGTAGGAAAAAGGCTTATGAAAGTCGAAATTCGTCCCATTAGGGTGACGTCGAGAGAAGAACTTTTGAAGACCTTCAAAAAATCTCTTCTCGACGATTTTTGAAGTTATACTTCTTTAAGCGCGTTACGCAAATCCGATGAGAGTGAAATTTCTGAGTGAAACGAAGTGCGCGTGCACACCGAATCAGAAATTTCACAGGATGAATCTAGCTGAAACCGTGCGTGGAACGACTCTACTGTACATCAGCGAACTTCTCTCCTAAGGGGCCCAAACTATTGTCGAACTAGCCAAAAAGGTGACCTCCAAACTCGACCCGAAGCTGAAATTTACATGTTGTAGCACAAGAGCCGAATATTTCCGAGGTTACTTCATTGACCAGTACGACTTCACTAGCGTAGTAGTGGGGATAGAGATCGAAGCAGCGTATAGCATTTTCACGTGTGTTTGTCTCAATTGAGAATTAACGAGTTTTATTAATGAGTGTGTATTGAATGATACTTAAAAATATTATTAAAAAAGAGGGTGCGGGGAACTCTGTACACGCGGAAGAAGTTATATTTCTTTAGCATAAGCGGGAATTCATTTTATCGTGTATTTAAGGAACATATCTAAAATTGGGAAATGAGTGACGGAAAATAACTACAATTGATGGAATTTAAATTGAATCAAAGAATAATTAGATTTATTTTTCCTTACCAGTCTAGAGAATAATTACCTTCTAGATTTCGTAGACTGTGTTAAATTCCATCAATTGCAGTTATTTTCCGTCACTCGTTTTCCAATTTCAGATACGTTCCTTAAAGGAATTCATCCGGTAACTGAATTAATAGACCAATAATTATGAAAAAATTTGCATATACTTCTGAAAATATAATAAGTCACCTGTTAAAATTTCAAACTCTTCGGATATCTTGTTCGGAAGAAATTGATGAATGAATATTTTTTCAATTAACACGGTCCCTTATGAGACCCATAGGTTTTCGTCTAGAAACATGAAATTCGTGGCAATTAACAGGTTTTCAGAGGGGAAACTTCCATAATGGATAAACAAATGTGTAAAGAACAGTTTAAGAGCTTTCTCAAAATACATTAGATACTTGGTGATTTTAGAATAAATTAATTTGTCTCGAAAAATACTGATCTCCTGAAGTTTAACCTCCATCTCCTTTGTATGACAGTAAGGTCAGAACCGCGCACTTTTTGAAAATAATATGAATGCTTTCCGAATTACGCAATGTATACTACGCTTGCACATCAAGTCATACAAAAGTAGCTGAAAATGTCATGACTACGCTAGTCATCGAGCCGACTTCGTTAGTCGTAGTGATTTTTCTTATTAACTAAATCGGTACCAGATGATACATCCTTAAATACATGATAAAATGAATTCCCGCTCATGCTAAGGAAGTATAACTTCTCCCGCGTGTGCAGAGTTCCACGCACCCTCTTTTTTCTACCTGGGCTCGTAAAAATCCAGTTTTTCGACTGAGAAACTGCTTTTTCGCCCACACCGACCTTCGTCCAGCTTCTTTCGTCGAAATAATGATTTTTGCTTCCGAATGGAAGCTTAACAATCGTAAGGATGTTCGATTTCGATTTTTTTGTTGCAAATCACTTAAAATGATGTGGAGAGTCCGAAAATGATATTTAGAGAAAAAGTCTGTGTGTGTGTGTGTATGTATGTATGTGTGTCTGTGTGGATTTTTTTTTTACTTATAAACGGTAAAATTTCAACCGCACAACCTCATATTTCTACTATATATTGGTTGTGATAAATGTTTCTTTTCGAGACCTCGTTACTTGGAATTCATTCAATATTTTTTGAGATATGACAAATTTTCGATTTTTTGAAAAAAATTGATTTTTCAAAAAGTTCTCAACCGATTTCATCCAGATTGATGCATATTCTTTGACATCATATTCTGTCACTGCGTGAATTTTTTCAGATTTTTCTAATGCTTCGTTTTTAAGTTATGTCGATTTTTATCATTTTTCTTGCAAAATTTTGTTGTTTCAATAACAATCGGAACAATTGAGATAGGAATTCCAAATTTGGCTCACATATTGGTCTGCTGAACCTGCAGCTTGGGATCGTTATTGGACAGCATTGGAGGAATATTTTTTTAGATATGAGAGATTTTTCAAAATTTCTATTTTTTCATTTTTTCAAAATTTGCAATAAGTTTCCGAGTGATTTCATCCAGACTGAGGAATAATATTAGACACTATATTATATAATTGTGTGAATTTTTTCAGATTTTTCTCGTCATTAGTTTTTGAGTTATTTTGATTTCATTAATATTACATAAAAAATTTTGTTTGTTCGATAAAAAAACCCTATTAGAAATGAAGTAGTCAAGATATGAGCTTCGAATTTTACTGATATTTAGCTCTCAATCGAAAATATTGTCTTTTATGCAAAGTCGTTATGAATCAGTATGTTTAGTGTAACTGTCAAGAGCAATAAAGATAAGTATTAATTTCTATAGAAACTAATATTCATCTTGATTATCTGGGGCTCTCAACCCATATTCTTTTCAAAAACCCAGACGGAAAAATGGGAAAGAATAGGAACTAATTACAATCTTGGTTATAATCTTTACATGAGTTCTTCATCTTTATAAAATTGTAGAATTAGTTATATTCAAAATTTCCGACTTACACTCATTCCACTTTCACTTTTGATGTCAGACATACCGCACGATTGAGTTCTTTTTCCTTGTAAATTATTAGTAGAAAAAAAAAATTATAACAATAATTCGATAATTGAAGAATAAAAATAACCTTCAGACATGAGACGTTATATCAGATATATTAAAGTTTATTGAGAATTGGTCACCAAGGAAACGTAAAAAACGGAATGAATCGATATCCACATAACATAATATGGAATGTGCGATGGAATAGCAATTAGAATAAAATCATTCAATAATTCAGATTAGCTTATTACTCAATACTTTTCTCCTTTGAAATAAACAAAAATGGAAATGTATAATGAAACGATTGTAAAGAGGAGAAAAATAAATGCATTCGGAAGCGACTTGCTAATAAATTAGCAGATAAAGCTATAATGATGTGGATAATGATGCAAGTTTCCACTTGTTTTCGTGAATTTCCAGTTTGTTGACTGAAAAACTGTTTCTTTGCCTAAACCAACCTTTTTCCGGCTTATTTCCTCGAAAAAATGATTTTTTTCGTAAAAATCCAGTTATCGGACTGAAAAACTACTCTATCACCTACACCAACCTTCTTTCGGCTTCTTCCGCTGAAATTATGATTTTTCTCACTCAGATTCAGTTTTTCATCTGAAAAACAGATTTTTCGCCTACACCTACCATTCTCCTTCTTTTTCCGTTGAAATGATGTTTTTTCCCGTAAAAATCCAGTTTTTTCGACTGAAAAACTACTTTTTCATCTGCACCGACCTCCCTTCGACTTTTCAGTTGAAATAATAATTTTTTTCGTGAAATTCCAGTGTCTCGACTGAAAAACTGCTTTTTCGTTTACATCAACTTCCTTCCGGCTTTTTCCGTCAGAATAAAGATTGCTCTCGTGAAAATCCAGTTTTTCGACTGAAAAACTGCTTTCTCGCCTACACCGACGATTGTTCTTCTTTTTCCGTTGAAGTGATGATTTTTCTCGAGAAAATTCAGTTTTTGGACTGAAAAACTGCTTTTTCGCCTGCACTGACCTCCCTTCGACTTTTCCTGTTAAAATTATGATTTTTCTCGTAAGAATGCAGTTTTCCGAGTGAAAAACTGCTCTTTCGCCTACACCGACCTACCGTCGGCTTTTTCCGTTAGAATAATGATTGCTCTTGTAAAAATCCAGTTTTTCGACTAGAAAACTGCTCTTCCGCCTACGCCAGCCTTCCTTCGGCTTTTTCCGTTGAAATTATGATTTTCGTCATTTAAAGTCAGTTTTTCGACTGAAAAACTGACCTTCCGCCCGCACCGATCATTCTTCTTTTTTTTCCGATGAGATGATGATCTCTCTCGTAAAAATCCAGTTTTTTGACTGAAAATCTGCTTTTTCGCGTGCTACGATCTCCCTCCGACGTTTCCTGTTAAATGATGTTTTTCCTCGTACGAATCCAGTTTTTCGAGTGAAAAACTGCTTCTTCACTCGAGGAAAATCATCGACCTTCATCTAGTTTTTCGAATGAAAAAACTGTTTTTGTGCTTACATCGACCTTCCTCCGGCTTCTTCCGTCAAAATAATGAATTTTCCGTAAAAGTTCAGTTTTTCGAATGAAAAATTGCTTTTTCGCCTACTCCGACCGTCCTCCAGCCTTTTCCGATGAAATCATGATTTATTTCGTACAAATACAATTCTTAGACCGAAAAACTGCTTTCTCGCTTACAATTATATGTGCTCTGAGACATTTCTTACATACTGCCCTATGCATGTAATATACTATTCTCGTAGAAATCCAGTTTTTCGAATGAAAAACTGCTTTTTCGCTTACAGCGACCTTCCTTCTGCTCTTCGCGTTGAAAAAATTATTTTTCTCGTAGACATGCACTTTCCCGACTGAAAAACTGCTTTCTCGCCTACACCGACCATTGTTCTTCTTTTTCCGTTGGAATGATGATTTTCATCGTACAAATCCAGTTTTTTTTACTGAAAAACTGCTTTTTCGCCTACACCGACCTTCGTTCGGCTTCTCTCATTGAAGCAAGATTTTTCTTGTAGAAATCCAGTTTTTCGAATGAAGAACTGCTTTTTCGCATATAATGACTTTCGTCGGTTTTTCTCGTTGAAGCAATGATTTTTGTTGTAGAAATTCAATTTTTCGAATAAAAAACTGTTTTTCGCCTACACCGACCTCCATTCGGCTTTCTACGTTGAAATAATGATTTTTCTTGTAGAAATTTCTCGCTTAGCTCGGGAGGAAAATTTTGTCAAAATTAACTCTTTTCCACCCTAGATGCGTAATGTACTGTTTTCGCCTACACGAACCTTCGTTCGGCGTTTCTCGGTGAAGCAATGATCTTTCGATTAAGGAATTCAGTTGTTCGAATGGGAAACTGCTTTCTCGCCTATGACGACCTTTTCTCTGCTTTTTGCGTTGAAACAATGATTTTTCTTGCAGACATCCAGTTTTTCGAAGGAAAAACTGCTTTTTTGGCTACACCGACAATCTTCCGGCTTCTCCCATCGAAATAATAATTCTTCCGTTTGAATTCAGTTTCCCGAATGGAAAATTGCTTTTTTGCCTACACCAACCGTCCTTCAGCCTTTTCCGATGAAAATCATTTATTTTGCAAAAATACAGTTCTTTCACCGAAAAACTGCTCTATCGCCTACACCGACCTTCGTTCAACTTATCTCGGTGAAGCAATGATTTCTCTCGTAGACATCCAGTTTTTTCCCGTCACAATCCTGATTTTTCCCGTAAGAATTCTGTTTTTCGACTGAAAAACTGCTTTTTCGCCTACCCTGACCTTCGTGCGGCTTTTTTCGGTAAAGCAATGAGGTTTCTCGTAGAAATTCAGTTTTTCGAATGAAAATCGGCTTTTTTGCCGACAACGAATTCAGTTTTTCGACTAAAGAACTGCTTCTTCTCCTACACCGACTTTCGTTCGGCTTTTTTCGGTGAAACAATGATTTTTCCTGTACACTGGGACGAAAGTGAGACTTTCGGCCCTCCCTGCGGTCGGGCATAAGCTCACTTCTGTCCTAGTGTGTAGAAAAATAGCATACACACTTCGGGCAGTAAGTAAAAAAGCCTCAGAGCACATGTTTCTTGACCTCGGCAATAATGATTTTTTCCGTAGAAATTCAGTTTCGAATGAAAAATTGCATTTTCACTTACACCGACCTCCCTCCAGCTTTTTCCGTTGAAATCATGATTTTTGCCGAGAAAATACAGTTCTTCCAATGAAAAACTGCTTTCTCACCTACACTGACCTTCTTTCAGCTTTTTGCATAGGAACAATGATTTTCATCATAGAAATCCAGTTTTTCGGATGTAAGACTGTTTTTTCGCCTACATCGACCTCCCTTCTGTTTTTCCCGTCCAACTAATGATTTTTCCCGTGAGAATTCTCTTTTTCGACTGAAGCAATACATATTGCATAATATAGGACTTATTGTTCTAATTCCTCTTTTTCAAGATTTTTCTCTATATTTGCTTCTTGACTTTCTTGTGGAAGCTTTGACTCACACTCCCTACTTTCTTTGAGGTATCACCCTCAGACGAGCTTTCTGTAGCCATGCCTGACTCTGATTCCGTTGAATTTTTTTTGTTGTCATTCTGTTGCTCAAATCCTTGCACTCGCAACAGATGATCATACTGTTGGATGCTTCTGTTTATCTCTTGAAGATGTTGGGTAGAGAGTCTGTTATTATCATTTAATATTCCATTTCTTCTGAGTCCATTTCTTCTGTATCCCTGGGATCAGGGGCTATTTCAACTATTGGATCAACATCTGTAATAATAGTTTCTCCCGGACTATTTATTGCAGGTTCCAAGACTTCGTCTTCGATTTCTTCAGATGAATTATCATTTGACTCTTGATCCAATGCAGGTTCAATAGTTTCAATAACTTCTGAATTTTCCTCTGGATCAGGTATTTCATCTCTGACGTTGAAGGTTGTGTCTGCATGGTCGCTTCCTTTCCTTTGTCTGCAGGTGTTCATGCCCTCTTTTTATAAACCCTTGAGTCTTTATAATTTGGAGGTTTCTTGTCAGTATTTAGACTTGCATGTCTCGTGCTCACTCTGGTTGCTATTATCTCCTTAGGCTGTTGGAGGACTTTCGAATGACTTAGTGTTCGAGGTCGTTTTGCAAGCCTCCTTGATAAGCGTGAGAGGATTTTTGGTTGTTTCCTTCAAAATCGACTTTGCTGGTATTATACCCACTGGGAGAACGATAAATGGTTCAGGCTCTCAATCAGATTGATCTTCTTCTGAAGTTAATTTTTAAATGCATCTGCATATCATTCTCTCTTCAATTTCCTGTAGATTACTGTGAATTCGAATTCATGTAACAGTGAGCGCTATTTAACTTGCCTTCCAGTAGGTGTTATTGTATCCCTTAGCCATTCTATGGCTCAATTAGTGGTATATAGGACAAATGGTCTCCCATATACATTGTAACGTGATAATTCGATTACGTCACTTTTTGTCGTCTGGGCGCGTAATTATTTTTGAATTCTGAATAGTTTTGGCACCACTAACCGAGGATCAAAACAAACGAATTACAAGAGTTCAATTTCAGTAGAAATTATGTGAAACTGATGCCGATTGGTTAATTTTCCTCTGTTAGTGCTCATTGGTTGATCGTCAATTGACTTGATGACTCACGACTGGAAGAGGGAGACACCAGATGGACGATGATGAGGGAATACGGCATTACCCGTGGAGTTGGTTAATGAGAGTAAAGTTTTGGCACCAACGACGAGATTCATCGGAAGGATTAATTGTGACGTTTTGATGAACTTTTGGGTTGCATCCTTGAGCAAATTAATTTGTTCCAACTCTAATGTCGACGACTTGGCGTTTCTCAATTTACTTCGTTGGAATTCATCGTCGTTGCAAAGAAGAAATTATTGTCGCCAGGTTACTCTGGGTTAACTGACGTAGTCTGGGATTGACCAATGAGGAATGTCCTTCCCGGAAAAGACGCCTAAGCCATAGTACAGCGCTTGCTGTCGGCAGGATTCTCGTTTGGTGTTCCCTAGAGTTGACACATGTTTGGTCGTGTCTGTTTGCACAATTTCGACCGCCATTTCATTTTTACGTTTGAATTAATTAATTCATGGGAATTAATTAAATCAATTGTCTTTAGTCAAATTAATAGTACTGTGTTCACAGGTGTGTTGATGATTGAAATAATCTGGTGAGCAAGTTTTGATTAATTAAATTTTGTACGGTTATTTAATTTCGTGGTGATGAAATTTCATTTTTTCTTGTTTAGCGTTTGACGCTGTAGTAAATTAACGCCAAGAAATTGGATACTACACCCAGCAAAAAAATTAAGGGAACGGTAAATTTTGTCAGTTTTTTGCTTGATTTTCAAATGGCTGTAACTTCGCCAAAAATGATCGTATCAGAATAAAAAAAAAATCGTTGGAAAGCTTGAAGTCTCTACTCTTGAAATCTTCAGATGAAAATTTCCTATGACTATTTGTTATAACGAGATAGGAGAATTGAAAGTGGAAAAATTTTTTTTCTTTTTTTTTCATTTTTTCAACTTGTTCCACGGACTTCAAAAAAATTTTCTCGACTCAACTCTTATGAGGATCATGTAGCCTGGTCTTTCAGCTTCAATTTCTTTTTTTTTTTTTTCTCTACGACCCTTTGTTGCTGAGATATTATCGATTGAATCAAAAAACACTCTTTTGTCTTTAATCGTCGATATCTCAGGAACTACTGATCGCACAGCGAGCGGATGATGAGATTCGTAAACTTGAATGAATTTCCTGTAAGATTCTTGCACTGTTTGATTGAAAAAAAATTTTCTTCCAATTTTAAAATTGGTTCGAAAAAGTACCAAAAAATTGCGTTTTTTTCCTTTTTTGAAAATTGCCCTGCATTTTGCAAATTTTGCAAAAATTGAAAATGTTTCAACGTTTTTCTTTAGTTTAATGTGTGCTGGAACACCCCCTAAATTTTCAAGCCAATCGGTTCGACCGTTTTCTTCCCGAACGAACAAAGTTTCAGCAAAAATGAAAGGAACACTTTTTTGTGCGTAAACACCAATTAATGATGATTAAGGCCGAAATTGGGGTTCCGTCTGAGCCTCTGTAGAGGTAAGACGTGTTTTGATTTCGCTCTGGAAAATATAATTCAAAATAAAGTATAGTGCGCGCTAAGTGAAAGTGTATTCAACAGAATACAATAACAGGTTCAGCCCAATTCGGGCTTTTTCTGATCTTCACGTTTTTCCCGAGTCTCCATAGGGAATATGGAGACGTTACCGGGACTTCCTGGAACAGGTGGTTCCAGCCCAGTAAATATACAAAGTACCCAGTATAAAAGACAACAAAACCTCCGACCACAGTCTCAGCGTTTCAAGAACCAGCGACAGCGCCAGCCAATCCAAGATTCACCAGATGCAGATTGCGTTACCCCCGAGTTGGGAATCGTAATGAATTCATTCCAAGGTACTAAAATCCAGGAATATGCCTTTGCCGTCGGCGAAACGATTGGTGCAAATAATATCTTGATGGCTAGTAGATTTGCGGGCAATCAAGTCGTTATTTATGTATCAACACAAGAGCTCGTAGGCAAACTTACTTCATCGGATACGGTGATTACAATTGACAACAAAAGGCTGAACATCAAGCCTCTCGTAGCCAGAGGTAAGAGAATAATACTTTCTAATGTCTCTCCAGAAATTAAGCATTCACTCATTGAAAAATCCATCAAAGAATTGAAAATCAACGTCGTCGCCAAGGTGAAATACATTAAGATGGGTTTAAACCGTCCGGGGTACGAACATATCCTCAGTCCAAGGAGACAGGTTATCATCGATGAGAGAGACATATTGAAATTACCAGAGGTGATAAAAATTAATCACAACGGTTATCAATATATGATGAGCACAACTATCGATAACGATGATTGCTATCATTGTAAAAAACCCGGTCACATCGCAAGGAACTGTCCCGAGAAAATCCCACCACAAGTGGATACCACTGAATCCTCAAGCAAAACCACGCTCGGTGAAGAAAAAAACAGTGAAAAAAGTGTTGAGACAGAAAGTGAATCCCAATTCTTGGGAAATAACAATGAGAATAAAAATGAAGAATGTAACGACGATTCACAATTCGAAAGAATAGATGAGGAAAACCAGGTAATCGTGGATAAGTCTCAAACAGAAAATAATCAAATGTCTACTGAAGATTTATTGACAGACAGCAACACAAATAAAGGGATTATCTCCTCAGACCCAGAAACAAAAGACAATGACATCGATGAACTCAGCTTAACAGAGAGACCAGCGAAACGCTCTCGCAACGAAACAGCTGACCCTGTTGTCAGCATCGAGGAGATAAACAATGAGAGTGAAAAAAAAACTGAGGTTTTTTTGACCCCGCAGACGAGCCTTAAGACACAATCGAAGACGGAATCGGAGAAAAAGAAAGGAAATAAGGAAAGAAGGAAAAAGGGGCAAAAAATTGAAATCTCCTTTGACTACGTGAAGAAATATTCACCTAGGCTCTTTAAGCACCTTGAGGACTCCTCCGATGAGCACGTGGTCAATTACGAGCAATTCATTGAATTGATTGTCAAATCTCATGAAACAAAAAATCGAGAAGAACTCGTGAGCCTATTGAAAACTTATGAATTTGACATAGAGAAACTGGTTGTAGATCTTAATATCTTCCGTATATATTTGGATGATAGACTTTTGAAGAGCTGGATCACGAGAGTGATCCATCGACTGGATTCTGAGGAGATGGAATTCTCGGCTTACTCCTCCTGTTTCTCTCAGGACGAATAATAATAAATAAATAAACATGGATAATCGACGTCATCAGCAGCAGCCACAATCCAGAGGAACGGGCAATTTAAATATTGTATTCTGGAACATCAGGGGATTAAACAGTCATATTAATGATATTCAACTCGCTCTTCGAGACGTTGACATACTCATTGGTGTAGAGACGAAACTCAATCAGTTAGACACTAGACAATATCGATTTCCAGGATTTCATACAGTTAGACATGATAGAATCGATGCAGGTGGTGGTGGCATTATTGTATTTATCAAGCACAATTTGTCTTTTAAAATCCAAGGTAATATTGAAAGTCCTCATCCTTCTCTTGAGCTCCTTGCAATCGAAATTAACAATGTCAAACCTGTGATAAACCTACTGATTTGTTATCGGATTCCTGGCAATGTCTTGTCTCTTGAATATTGGGACAAGATTTTTGACGTATATAATAGCTTAAATAATTGCATACTTGTTGGTGATTTTAATGCGCACCACGTCGCATGGAATTGCCGACAGTGTGATTCTAACGGTGAAAAATTGTTTTATTGTATTGAAAGGAATAATGTTTTTCTACATAATACAGATACCTATACACACTTAGATGTGTACAGGGGTAATAAGTCGAATCTAGACCTGGTAATGAGTACCCCAAGTATTGCGAATAATATGGAAGTGAAAGCACTTGACGAAACATGGGGTTCGGACCACTACCCTCTGTACATTACTCTGAATGTTGAAAAAACTATTTATAGGAAAAAAACCTTTAAGATAACATCGGTGCAAACTGACTGGATTAAACTAAATGAACTGTTGGGCGAGACCTTCTCTCTATACTTACTACCCCAGTTTGAGCAACTAGATGCAATTGAAAAATATAGATTTTTTATTAACCAGCTTGTTGACTGCGTATCCAAATGTACTCCTGTTAAGAGAGACGTTCCGCCCAGAGTTCATAGAAATCCTGTTAAATGGTGGGATCAAGAATGTGCGAAGGTTAAGAGGCTTCGCAGGGCGATGTTTAAAAAATGGTCTTTCACAAAATCTCTTCAAGACCTCATTGAATATAAGAGAGCCGTGGCTATTGCCAGAAAAACCTTTAAAGCCAAAAAAAAACTGTGTTTTATTAAATTCACCGAAAGTATAAATGCCAGGACTAATATTAAATATGTATGGGATACCTGCAAGGTCCTCAAAAATGCATGGATTAACACCAAACCCAAAGTTCCGCGAAACCACGATGAATTCAAAAAAAAGACTTTAGAATCCTTGGAAAAATTAAGTCCTCTGTGGTGTCCCACGAGCCCTGGTTGGATTCCGGAAACCGATCCAAATCTGTTGTTCGACCAACAGATCAGTTTCTCGGAGTTCAATTATGCTCTTGACTCCAAGAGCAATGGGTCTTCCCCTGGTGTTGATGGTATTACATATGTACTTCTCAAGAAATTACCAACGAATTTGAAGTTGATTTTGCTCGACATTTTCAATGAAATGCACCAATCTGGGAAGTTTCCCCCAGAATGGATGGAAATTTACGTCCACTTTATTCCTAAGGCCAACAACACCGGAGCAAGACCAATCGCCTTATCATCCTGCGTCCTTAAACTGTATGAGACAATACATAAGAACAGGCTGCAGTGGTGGGTGGAGCATCATAAGCTTCTCCCCCCTGCACAAACGGGGTTTAGACCAGGTCTCTCTTGCAGAGATAACTTGGCCAATCTGACCCTTAGTGTTGAGGACTCCTTTCGGGATCAAAAAGACTCACTAGCAGCATTCCTGGATGTCTCGGGCGCCTTCGACAACGTAAACGGAGATATTTTGATACAGGGGCTTGCGAGCATAGGCTGCTCCAGTTCTATACTGAAATTTGTTAAATTCATTACATTTGAGCGAACTATTCACTGTGATATTTTGGGGGGAGAAACTAGAAAGGTTTACAAAGGGCTTCCGCAAGGGGGCGTTCTTTCTCCACTCCTTTACACGCTATATACGAGAAACATTCTTGACAAAGTTAACCCGAGAGTTAAAACATCCCTTTTTGCAGACGATATAGCTGTCTATATGAGAATGAATGATTATGAATCGGATAAAATCACTTTGGAAAAAAGCATCGACCAGATCATACTGAATATGCGTTCCCTAGGTTTAGAGATCGCAGCCGAAAAATCCATCATCCTTAGGTTTAGCAAGAGTGGATCACCTCCAGAGCTCACCCAGCTCAGAGTAGGAGATAAATTCATCACCTCTAGCCCGACGGCAAAATTTCTCGGTATTCATTTCGATCAGAAACTCAATTTTAATTTTCAGATTAGTAGTATACAACGTAGATGTTTAAAGGCGTTAAACATAATCAAGTATCTCAGGAGAACCTGGTGGGGAACAGACCCAGAGACATTGTTGATTTTATACAAGAGTTTCGTAAGATCTATCATCGACTATGGTCTCTTTGTTTATTTTCCTTCGACAAAAAAGTTCAAGGGCAAGCTCGAATCTCTTCAGTACGCGGCTATCAGATTCGCGCTGGGATATAGGCGTACCACCCCCACAAACATCCTATTGGGAGAATCCAAGCTGATGTCAATCGAAGATCGTGCAAAATTTCTCTGTAAAAACTATATTATTAAACTCATGAGTAACCAGTCGACACAAGTTTCCCAGACAATTAAAATTCTCTTTGACTATAAACAAATAAGACCTAAGGAACGAGACAAACTCCTTACTAAGACCATCAGAGGACTGTTACATTTACAGGGTTTGATAAGGAATGATAACGGTTGGGACATTTTCAATCACAACCATGAAATTCTTATCTCACCCTTGAACATTGATGTCGATTTCGGGAAAAAGTTACAAGAGACTGCGACTCCAAATGCAGCTCTCGATGTGGAAATTCGATCAAACTATAACAATGTTAACCCCATATATACTGACGGGAGTAAAGATTCAGAATCCAATTATGTCGGGGCAGCGTGCTACTGTCCTACGTTGAAAATCCAAACGACCATCAAGCTTGACTCAAACATGTCGGTTTTTACCTCGGAATGCATCGCCCTTAACTTAGCAATGGACATCGCACTGTCCCACAAGGGAGAAAGTCATCTCATTCTCTCTGATTCTCTCAGTGCGCTGCAGGCACTCAAATCAATGAAAATTAACTCAAGTATAAATCCGTACATTTTAAAAATTAAAGAAAAATACCGCGCATTCATCAACAATAATTCTTCTAATTCTACAATCTCCTTCTGCTGGATTCCAGCGCACAGGGGAATTGAAGGGAATGAGTTTGTCGATAATCTGGCAAAAAACTGTAATATGGATGACGCAAGATACCTCCATGTTCCCCCCACAGACTTCAAAGCGTATTTCAAAGCAGAGGGGTTTAGAAATACGGCAACAACAATTGAATCCCAAGCTCAACATAAAGGTGTGAAATTTTTTGAAACGTTCTGGAACTTTCAATCTCGACCCTGGTTCGCTGGACTTAACCTTCCACGAGAACTCATTTCCTGGGTAAATAGAGCTAGAGCCAATCACCACCACCTGAAAGAATCACTCTCCCGCATAGGGTTTGTTGAGAACCCCGGATGCGACTGTGGAGAAATGACACAAGACGTAAATCACGTTCTATGGCAATGTTCACTTTACGATGAACAGAGAAAGATTATGATAGAAGAACTAAGGCATAGTGAATACCAGTCACCTTACTCCGCAGACGTATTCTTGGCCTCGGCAAGCCCTGCTGCTTTAAGAATAATCCATAAGTTCATCAAATTAAGTAACATTAGAATATAAACCTATGTAAAATTACAATATGCCAATGTACAGACGAATGTAAATAACCAATCAAGGTTGATACTTAACAATAATAAAAAAAAAAAAAAAAAAAAAAAAAAAGGCCGAAATTGTTTTTTCTCCATTATTTTTCCGTGATTTTTTGTGCAAAATTTGTTGAATTTCATCGAAAAATGAGAACAATGAAAAAAACAAAAAAACAATAAAAAAATTGAAATTTTGTTTTTCATTGATCAATAAAAAATTCGATTTTTTTTTTTTTTAATCAATAAAAAATTCAATTTTTTTTTTAATCAATGGAAAATTAGGAATTTTCTCTTCTTTTGAAAATCAATGGAAAAATCAATTTTTGTTCTCAAAAAACCAGTAGAAAACTCGGAAAAAAATTTGAAAAATGAAACAAAAAACACCGGAATCGCATTTGATTTGGAGAGATAGTGACTCAGCAGATTTTTTCAAACAATTTTTTTTCGTTTAAAGCAATTGTTTTTTTGATTTTTTTATTGATTTTTCTTCATTTTTCATTGTTCTCATTTTTCGATGGAATTCAACAAATTTTGCACGAAAAATCACGGATAAAAAACATTTTCGGCCCTAATCATCATTAATTGGTGTTTAGGCCACAAAAAAGTGTTCCTTTAATTTTTGCTGAAACTTTGTTCGTTCGGGAAAAAAAAACGGCCGAACCGATTGGCTTGAAAATTTAGGGGGTGTTCCAGCACACATTAAACTAAAGAAAAACGTTGAAACATTTTCAATTTTCGCAAAATTCGCAAAATGCAGGGCAATTTTCAAAAAAGGAAAAAAACGTAATTTTTTGGTACTTTTTCGAACCAATTTTAAAATTGGAAGAAAATTTTTTTTCAATCAAACAGTGCAAGGATCTTACAGGAAATTCATTCAAGTTTACGAATCTCATCATCCGCTCGCTGTGCGATCAGTAGTTCCTGAGATATCGACGATTAAAGACAAAAGGGTGTTTTTTGATTCAATCGACAATATCTCAGCAACAAAGGGTCGTAGAGAAAAAAAAAAGAAATTGAAGCTGAAAGACCAGGCTACATGATCCTTATAAGGGTTGAGTCGAGAAAATTTTTTTGAAGTCCGTGGAACAAGTTGAAAAAATGGAAAAAAAAGAAAAAAAAAATTTCCACTTTCAACTCTCCTATCTCGTTATAACAAATGGTCATAAAAAATTTTCATCTCAAGATTTCAAGAGTAGAGACTTCAAGCTTTCCAACGATTTTTTTTTTATTCTGATACGATCATTTTTGGCGAAGTTACAGCCATTTGAAAATCAAGCAAAAAACTGACAAAATTTACCGTTCCCTTAATTTTTTTGCTGGGTGCATTTATCGGCAAATTTATTTGATTATTTTTTCAATCCCAATTTCGACCAATAGGAGCACGGGATTTGACATCACGTGGTGTGTATTATTTCGATAATTTTTGGTAATACCGTGGCTGTTGCTAAGCAGCAAACAAACGTTTTTAAACAAATTCCAACCCACTTTATCCCACGAAAATGTCAAATCCGTGCACCCTTTCGCCAAAATTGAATTCAAAAAAATAATCCCCCAATACCCCTCGTGCTTGAAAATGAATTGGGTATTTCCCTCAAGTTTACCCGCTCAGCAACGTGTGCGTTCAGTTTGTCACAAAATCCCTCACACACGAGTGCTCAGGATTTTGTTACTGCCAAACTTCATGCACGTGCTGCTGAGCAACAAAACTTTCGTGAAATACCCGCTAATTTTCAAGCACTCGGGGTATTACATGTGATAATTTTAGAAACATTTTTTTTTTTATAATTTTGAACTCTCGTTCTCGCTTCTCAAGGAAATTTTTAATTTTTTTTTTGTTTGGAATAAAATTGTCGCGAGTTGAAAAATAATTAACAGATAATTTTGGCGTCTTGGCTATAGTTAATTAATTATAGAAATTATACAGTCTTGCGACTTTGTGTAAATTTCATTATTTTTCATTTTCATTCTTCTATTTTTGACATTCTTGAAGAGGTTTGATGAATTTGAAATTTTTATGAAATTATTAATTGGTAAATTATCGGCCATCATGGTCACTCCCAAGAAATTTAAACTTATAATTAACTTTTACTCTTCAAACGCCCCAACGTTTCGTCCACTCTGCGTGGACCTCATCAGGGTGCTTAATATATTTATTCTAGAATTATTAACAAAATTATCAATCAATTTACAATCTTTTAACATAAACGGTAAAATAACTGGATATAAAAATGTTTTCTTACAATTTCTCATTTGATTTTTGAACTTCTAATCATTAAATTCATCTTAACAAAACTTCATTGGTCTCTTAATCATAATATGTCAAATACTAAATGATATTTTCGGTTATGGTGCTTATTAATATACAGGGTGACGTTTCCACTATTGTTACAAAATGAGTGGAAACGTAGAATAAAAAATCCTGAACACGTTGTCGCGAAAATTAATTTTTTCTGATAATTAACTTTCAAATTATCAATGAAAGAATTTTGCTATTCTTCGGCCAATAAAAGCGAATAGAATGGCCGCCATAAAGATGAAAGATCCGTGACATTAACAATTGTCTATAACGCCGGCGTTCAGATAGAATGAGTGACATTTCTACGTTCGGAATATAGCTTCTCAACCTCTCTGCTGTCATTCAAAATTTTCGATGTTTGATCAATTCAAAGATCAATAGAAAAATAGAAGTTATATGACAAAATGATTAAAATGAACAGCAAATGACCATTGGTGACCTCCTCTCCAATCTTTAATTAAGAATTATTAATTTTTTTTTGCATAATTATTTCCCATAGAAAATAATTTTTTAATGTAGAAGATTCATATAATGAATGCGACAATGTTTGCAATAACTAGTGCAACAATAAATGCGACAGTAAATGCAGCAATTAATGCAACGATCGCCTTCATTGTTGCACCGACTGTCGCATAAATTGTTGCATTGATTGTCGCATTTATTGTTGCAAACATTGTCGCATTCATTGTATGAATCTTTTCCATTGAAAAATTATTTTCTATGGGAAATAATAATGCAAAAAAAAATTAATCATTCTCAATTAAAGATTGGAGAGGGGGTCATCAATGGTCATTTGCTGTTCATTTTAATCATTTTGTCATATGACTTCTATTTTTCTATTGATCTTTGAATTGATCAAACATCAAAAATCTTGAATGACAGCAGAGAGGTTGAGAAGCTATATTCCGAACGTAGAAATGTCACTCATTCACTCTGAACGCCGGCATTATAGACATTTGTTAATATCACGGATTTTTCATCTTTATGGCGGCCATTCTATTCGCTTTTATTGGCCGAAAAATATCAAAATTCTTTCATTAATAATTTAAAAGTTAATTATCAGAAAAAATTAATTTTTGCGACAACATGTTCAGGATTTTTTACTCTACGTTTTCACTCATTTTGTAACATTAGTGGAAACGTCACCCTGTATACAAATATTTGGCGGTATAAATTTGAATTTTCAAACAACCTTATGTCATTAAAAATCATCAAAATGGTGTTCTTCAGTTCAATAATTACGATAACATCTCTTTTTTTCAACAAGATATTAAAAATAATAAAAAATAATTTGAAATATTCTTATTTTAAGAGCTTTTTTACAAAAAATATAATATGAAACAACTACAATTATGACATCAATCAATTAAAAATTTATGACTCATTAAAGTCTCTCATTCTGTGAAATTTTAAAATAAATGTTGCACAAATGATTAAAAAAACTGTAAAAACATATTTTTTACAAAATGACTAGAAAAATAAAAAATAAAAAATGTCGACTAGAAAATTTATAATAAATGAATGTCTTTGACTAGAAATTTTAATATTAAGAACAATGAAATGTGCTCTGAATATTTGCAAATAGAAAAAGTAACAATTTTTTATTTAAAATTAATAACGGTATCATAGCAACTATTCAATTTAAGGCTGTTTATTACATAATTTACAGTCTTTTCTTTATATTTTTTTATAAAAAACATCTCTAAAATATCTCTATTGAATTTATTAACTGATTGACTTAGTTTGCAAGATTTTTGAAAATCAAAATGATGTCCAACATTTCTAACATGATCAGCAAGAGCTGAATGATAATTCTCTGGATTTTTTGTACTTCTTTCATGTTCTTTCTTTCTTTCTATGAAATATCTTTTTGTTTGGCCAATATAACATTTATCACAGTCCCGACATGGTATTTTATAAATAATATTTGATAAAAAATCTATTTCAATTTTATCTTTACATGATCCGAAAATATTTTTTAATTTGTTTCCAACGGTGTAGATGATTTGTTGATTGTACTTTCTACAGAGTTTTTTTAATGGTCTATCAAGTGTTTCAGAATAAGGAAAAATTATAATGTTTTTGAAATCTGGATGTAAATGTCAATATACATTCAATGTATTAAGTATAAAAAAATATTATTTTTTCTTTTTTTATAAAAAAATATAAAGAAAAGACTGTAAATTATGTAACAGACAGCCTTAAATTGAATAGTTGCTATGATACCGTTATTAATTTTAAATAAAAAGTTGTTACTTTTTCTATTTGCAAATATTCAGAGCACATTTCATTGTTCTTGTTATTAAAATTTCTAGTCAAAGACATTCATTTATTATAAATTTTCTAGTCAACACTTTTTATTTTTGATTTTTCTAGTCATTTTGTAAAAACTATGTTTTTACAGCTTTTTTAATGATTTGTGCAACATTTATTTTAAAATTTTACAGAATGAGAGACTTTAATGAGTCATAAATTTTTAATTGATTGATGTCATAATTGTAGTTGTGTCATACTATATTTTTTGTAAAAAAGCTCTTAAAATAAGAATATTTCAAATTATTATTTATTATTTTTAATATCTTGTTAAAAAAAAGAGATGTTATCGTAATTATTGAATTGAAGAACACCATTGTTTTAATGATTTTTAATGACATAAGGTTGTTTGAAAATTCAAATTTATACCGCCAAATATTTGTACATATTAATAAGCACCATAACCTAAAATATCATTTAGTATTTGACATATTATGATTAAAAGACCAATGAAGTTTTGTTAAGATGAATTTAATGATTAGAAGTTCAAAAATCAAATGAGAAATTGTAAGAAGACATTTTTATATCCAGTTATTTTACCGATTATGTTAAAAGATTGTAAATTGATTGATAATTTTGTTAATAATTCTAGAATAAATATATCAAGCACCCTGATGAGGTCCACGCAGAGTGGACGAAACGTTGGTGCGTTTGATAAGTAAAAGTTGATTAAAAGTTTAAATTTCTTGGGAGTGACCATGATGGCCGATAGTGTACCAATTAATAACTTAAAGAATGGTCGGAGAAAAATCTTTATTTTTTATGAAATTAATTCAAGTAATTTCATGCATTGAGTATGGTTGCGTCGGCCTTGACACCTAGAGAATATCGCTAGGGAATTCTAGTTATTTTCGTTTCATTGCAAAAGATAACCGTAGGTGGCAGCACTATCAGTTATTTTTAATTGTTTCAATATTGTGAAATGGACGATTAATTAATAAGTTAATTAATCCATTAATGAATTAAATTTTATTTTTGACATTATAATTCTTCTTTCTTTTAAATTGAGTTCGAAATATTTGGTTTGTGATTAATTGTTTACTTATTATGAGTTGTCGTAAATTCTATTCTTTTGTTTGTTATAAAAAAAAATTAATTATTATATTCTTCTTTATTGTACTCCGCAATTGCCGATTTGACTCAGGGTATAATAATTTATAATTAATTTTTTTTATATGAACTAGCGCCGTCGGCGGCCGCAAGCGGTTGCCTCCGTTGATTAGTGTGAATTTCTATTTTTCATTTCAAGTTTCAATGTTTCTTAAAAACAATATTAATAACATAAATATTTAATGATTCCGTTTTGGTTATATCCCCTAAATTTTAATGATAAATGACCTTGAATGATCATGCATTTCTAGCACCGCCGTCGCCTTCGGCGACGTCGTTGATCCCCTTTTCGTTTTTCAATTAACAATTTTATTTTTCGATATCTGTAATTATTTTTTTGTAATTAACTTCAAATATTTAAAATGATTTCATCCTTTAATTATTGAATTGATGATAACATAGAATTCCAAGGTTATTTACTTTTTTTAATGGAAAACTAATTCAAAAAAATTAGTTTCTATAATGTGCACCAGAATTCGCTTTTGTCAATTCAAGTTCGACTTTTTCCATTTCGAGTTCGATTATCCTTCAGTTCGAGATGAAATCCGCCATGTTCGATTTTAATGCCCTGTCCTTTTTATATAGGAAATTTTATTTTATCCCCTAAATTGTTTTGTTTGAAATTATTTAAGCTCCTTATTGAAGCCCACAACAGCGAGTCTGAGGGGAGACTGAACTAGTTCGTTTGGTTTAATTGATTTGATCTTTATTTTGGTTTGTTGGTGTTGAGATCAATGTGAGATTGATCGTATATTGCGATACATCCTGGTGCCGATTTGGATTTTGGTTTTATTTTGAATTTTGGTTTTTGGCTATTGGGTGCTTTTCAAGCGTGCTTAATTGTTGAGCTTACCGTTAGGCTCAAGAATTACGTCACAATATATGAACAGAATGCTGGGAAAAGAAAAAATAGTCATCGATATTAATATATCTCAGATGAATTGCGATGAAAAGTAAGACACGCACTGGTTACTTTGGTGACCATTTCCATCAAAATTAACACAATTGATATGATGAAGACTTTGATATACATGAAAATAAATTGACACTATCATTGAATTGCTCATCATATCAGAAAAACTGTTGATATACAGTCTTCGAACAGATTAAGTCTTGGCATTGTCGTACTCAATCGAGAGTCGATATCCGAAGCGTGCCGTAGCCGAAATTGACATGGTGGGGCATGGGAGTCGGAGAAATCCGATGTCGACTCTTTCGCGAATACAAAAATACCCGTTATTGAAAATGAGCGCTATAAAGTCATGACAAGGAGCACTCCATCAAATTATATATAAAGAGAATCCTTAATGATCGACTGCAGATTTGAATAATTTATCGACAGCAGAACTAGCGCCATCTGTTTGATGAACGTCGCATTGACTTCCCAATTATTTTATTGTTTTATCGAGTCTTTCTCATTCGATAGTTTTTGAATAATCCCGACGATCCTCACAGTATCCTCAAATCCTTTGGATATGGTAGTTCAGGTATCCAAATCAGATCTCAGTACAAAAATATGTATTCTCTTCTTGCCACAGAGAATGGCAATTATTTTATCAAACTGACGAAAGAAATTTACAAAAGCATCGGAAAAAGTGCCAAAGTTATTTATCGTGGGTATGAAACAAATGTTATTGTTGTTGCTTCTGCAAGTAAGTATGAGTCACTTTAATTATCCACGGTATAACAATGGTACAACACAATGCGCATTTTGATGACAATATTCATATAGTTCGGTGAGTGCCATAATTTTTTTCTTTTATTTAAAGTGCCATAATTATTTGCGAGAAATAGTTTTTCAATAAAATTTTCTCGATCAAAAATCTATCTCAATATGTGAGATGAACTGTAATAAGACTTGAGTAACGCAATGGTCATTTTAATGACAATTTCTAAAAAGAATGGATAGTTCAATGACTGTCTTCATCATTTCCAATAATCTCATTTCCAATTAAGAGAATCAAATTCCGAAAAAAATATGTAATGCGCAAGCAGGATTTGAACCGACGACCCTCTGATTACATGTCAGGTGCTCTACCGCTGAGTTATTGCGAGTTACTATATTTACCATCGAATTTTTGATTCTCGACTGTCTTCATCATTTCCAATAAATCGTTTCATGGGTTGATTCTCCTAATAAGGAGCCATTCTGTATGAGAATTGACATAATATCGTGTTAATTCTCAGATTCATTGGAATTAATCAAGACCATCATTGAACTATCCATTCTTGGTAGAAATCGTCATTAAAATGACCATTGCGTGACTCAAGTCCCATTATAGTTTATCTTATATATTGAGTACTTCAGTGACAGTGGGGAATAATTTATTGTTGAAGTCCATGGTTGTTCATTGATCATGCATAAAAATGAACGCAACTCTGACTCTTCCTCTTTCCGTCATCTCCAAGTTCGAAGTGCTTGCACCGTTTTACTGAAATTTGTTTGTTGTATTTGCATTCAGTGCACACTCCATCTTGAATACAATCTTTGTCGTATAAATTATCATATAGACCATCTGTCATTGTTCTGAATTTTTCATTTTTAAACCCCATTTTGTGATCATCTCATGAATACGCAGAGTTATTGAATTGCTCATATTGCATTCTCTGAGGAAATGAAAACTGATGAGGGAAATCTTCATTGTTGTGCATAATGACATCGAATGTTACATAAATGTAGTGCAAATTCTGTCTGAGTTTGGGATAAGTTGCATTGATAAATTCTCGTTCAAATTGAGATTTTTCTCGAATTAACGTGATATATATACTCGGCAGTGAAATTGCAAAGTACATTGTCATCGAACTCTTCAATACATGAGATAGCCCGTTTCGATAGTGGCCATTTAGTCTCCTTGCCCTGTTATTGAAGTGACCATCTTTGAATTTTGTTGAGAAAATGAGAGATATTTTCATCGCGTATCATTGCATAGAAAATCATTGACAATGAATGACTATTAATCGGTTATATATTAGAAAAGCTCATGTGAATCGTACACTTTCCTGAAAGTACTGAGGATCTGCGAGAAATTGAGGATATGACAATTTTCTATCATTAAAGTACTCCATGCACTGACAATAGTTCAGTTGCGTCCATTGTTGTGCACAATTAATGAACAGCCATGGACTTCAAAAATTGATTATTCCTCGATGTCACTGAAGTACTCAATATGTGAGATAAACTGTAATAAGACTTGAGTATGGCAATGGTCATTTTGATGACAATTTCTACGAAGAATGGATAGTTCAATGACTGTCTTCATCATTTCCAATAAATCGTTTCATGGGTTAATTCTGCTAATAAAGAGCCATTATGTATGAGAATTGACATAGTATTGTGTTAATCCTGATTCAGAATAGCTTCTCATTAGGGCGACTTTACCTATTGAACAATTTGGTGGGAATGATGAAGACAGCCATTGAACTATCCATTTTCCGTAGAAATAGACTTCAAAATGACCATTGCGTGACTCACATGTTATCACAGTTTTTCTTGTATATCGAGTACTTCAGTGACATTTACTTGTTGTAGTTTTGTCATAATTGAAGCTATATTGGAATGCGTTATTCCCTTCCTTTGAACAATGACTTATAATTTATTATAATTGTCATCGAAATACTCGATGTATAGGGAAAATTGTCATAATAAGGTTTTCGTAATATTTCGGTATCGTGATCTGATTGTTCGATGAGACAATACTGCTGATACATTTTATGAACATAATGATAGCAGTTCCTTCTATATTCACTTCTCTTATCATCATTAAGGAGTGAATGGAGAGGAACTTCTCTTCAAATCATAATTATTCTATCAAAAAATTTGAAAGCACTACATGGCTTTAGTTTCTGAGAAATTCTCTTATCCATTGGAATTGGATGATAATGAATTATATTCTCTCATTCATAAAACATGTTGCAGAAATGTTCACGAATGGTATTATTTCTAATACTAAAGAATATTATGGGTTTTTTCATATTCGAAACTCATTGTGGATTTATTGAAGTAAAATTTCAATTAATTTTTCAGATGACAAAAAAAAATTGCTGCAGCAAGCTACAGAGTTACGCAAATCTGGGAAAACACATGAATTCGGATTAAACAATGTTGAACAGGGTATTCCTGAGGAAACGGAAACGAAAAATGAAAATTAATCCAAGACCAATTGCAGAGCTATAATTTTTAAACGCTACTATATTCTGAAAAATTAATTTACAGATACACATCAAGCCCAGATACGTGAATTACCATTGTTGAAATTTTTAACATTTCAATTGATTGCATTTTACAGATATCCGATCCCTGGACAGACTTCGAGTTCAGATACCTTGGATGACTGTAGTTAAAATGGTAGAACGCATTGAGAAGCGACAATCTCTAGATGATAATGTTGATAACGGAAATCTTAACTCAAGCTTAACGATTATTGAAGATGTGGAGAACAGTGAATTCAAAGGTTTTGAGCTTGAAACAGTAAACGACACTGCAGATGATAAGAAATTTTAATCATCTCGAATATGAACAGATTTATCATTCTTTTCGTTTATCAAATTCACTAGGTATGTGTCTGAAAGACAGACCTCAAAGCTCAGATAACTCAAATGACCCTTGCTGAATCAATTGGAGATTCTGTCACGTTACGAGAATTCCAAGACAATAAACCAATGAATGACATTAATACAAAAGACAAGTCCTGTTCTCAAATGAAAAAAAATGATAATCCATCTTCTTCTGCAGACGGAACTAAAGAAATACTGGAAGAAAAATAGAAGTCGCAGCTCTGCCAACGAATATACCTATCAATGTAACTGATGAAATCATCACAGGGACGAATGTACAGAAAATGCTGGATGAACTGAAACCAGCAACAGTAGTTGATGTGCAACAAGAAGTACATAATCATCAAAGCTGTTGCTCAGAAAATGAGATGGTGACCAGCCCTGTTGGAAACAATAATCTCGGTTCAGAACAGTCAGAGACAGAAAATATTGAAAAAATCATTTTCTGTGAAAGTAAAGGAGAAAAAAAAGATGGAACAGCAGAAACTATTAGAGGTGAAATTTTTTAACCATCCTCATTCCAACAATGTCATTAATATTCATATTATTTTCCGTAGATGAGTTGCCAAAAGATATATCAGGAGCCCAGGTGACTGTAATGACCAATGTTGATATAGTTGGAGATAGTATCATGCAGCAAGAGCCTGATCATCATTCTACTCCTAATTCAAGTCCAATAGGGTGAACAGTCCATTTACGGAACATTTAAGGTCGTTCAAAAGTTTGCGCTTTCGTGAAAAATTAGATATGCTTTTGAAAAAAGTAACAAAAATACTGCTGGAGTCCAAATTGAGTATATTTTGAAAAAAAAAATTAAAACTACATCTTATTTCATGAGAAAATATCGATAAAAATGGATAAATACGTGCAAGTCTAAAAGACCAAAAACGGAACACTTTTGCCATAAGGAGAACATCATCTGTCCATTTACGGAACATCAGATCTCAGAGATTTGCCTATTGCATTTGGCACAATGACGGAAACAATTCTATTAGTAAAGAAATAGGAGGAGTGAATAAAAGTAACAAAAACACATTTTTTAATCGAATGAACACATAAATCCAGTTCTTTTATTCATGTATTTTCACAAATATGCAAAAAACAATAGAATTATTTTGACTTGAAAATATAATAAAGTTGAATCACATTTTTTCGACATTTCTTTGATTTTCTGCTTTCAAAATTTTCGGGAAAGGTTCAGTGGATTGCAAATGGGTTTGTTGGGAAAAACCCAGGGGAAAATTCAGGAGAAAACCCGGGTCAGGAAAGTCTAAATACCACCACTGATGAATGTTCCGTAAATGGAAATTGGATGAAAAGCCGACCCAAATAGCGGAACGCCATATATAATGAAGAATTTCAATTTTTTGGTGGGAATAAATTATGAAAATTGACGAATTCAAGTTTTTAGATCAATATTAACTTCAACTCACCACATTTGATGATTACAATTATTAAAAACTTTGCTCAGCAAGTTAGCGGTCCCACACCCACAGCTAACTGTTATTGGCCGCAAAGTGATACATAGTACAGTTTTTTGAGAATATTTAATTCAAATTAACCACTGGGATATGAAACGCTTTATGACATCATAGGTAGGGGTACTAAATCAATTTAGAAAAAATAATTAGTACGATAGGTTAGCAGACATTCGAAATATCGCATAAAACGTTAAAAGTGTTCCGTTTATGGAAGGTGTTCCGCAAATGGACTGTTCACCCTACCTGAAGTTGGAGTTAACGAATTGATTGATGGTGATCATGTGAACCAAGCACTCAGCTCAGAAATGAATGAATTCAGCAATGGACTTCTCAGTGGATTTCACCAAGGAGAACTTCAGGGAGAAATTCCAGAACTTGAAAACGCTTGTACCGATTAAGCTGCAGGAAAAGAATGTTCAGATGTGCATGAGATACGATATGAATTGCAGCAGGAAGTAGGAATTGAATCACACAAAACTCAAGATTGTGGTTTACTCACTGAACATGATGTGACCACAGATAAAGAGGAAATTTTTTCTGAATCAACTACCAAGTTATGTGCCAAAACGAAGGAAGAGGACACATCAACAAGATGCAATGATGAGAATATGAATCCCTATGTAGGAACAGTAATTATTGAGAACATAAGCGTTTCTGATGATTCCGATAACAGAAAACAGCATTTAAAAATTACTGAAAATATTGTAATACTGAATAAGATTTCCTTTGATAAAACTAAGGAAGAAGTTGACTCGAAATATTGTGATCCCCAAGAACGAGTGAATAATCCTGAAATGGTTGGTACAAGAACTGAGGTGGAAACAGAATCTCATCAAACTATTAATCAATCAAAATTGGATAGATCAGCTGCTACAGGTGTTGATGACTCTGATGATCATGATTCAAGTGATACTGATTCCGAAGATGGAGATTTCGGGGAAAAAGACTGGAGTATGGAATGACCCATTAAAACATCCAAAACACTAGAGGATATCATGAATGATTTCGATGCTGGGGTAATAGGTAAAGAAAAAATTGAAGATCTGAGACATTATGAAGTCAATGATAATCATGATCTTCAATCAGTTCTGATCCATGATATTTCTCTCACTAACAATGACTATACTGATGAAGCACACAATAAAAAAAATGAACTGGACCTCGATGAAACAGAGCCAATTCCAGATGTTGACTCCAGTTGGGAACAACCATCAAATGGAGATCAGAGTATGGAGACATCAGATATGACAGATGAGAATGAGTCTGCTGAATCATCACTGAATGCAGATACTTCAATACTGACTGTGGTTGGTTCAATTAACGAAGAATCGCCGACTGCTCAGCCTTCGGGTAGTAGTACAAAGAAGAATTTTTGCATTTATTGTAAAAAATTACTAGTTGTAATCAGTGTTCATTTGGAAAATGTGCACAAGGACCAACCAGAAGTCAAAAAAGTCACTGCGCTTCCGAAAAAAAATCCAGAGAGAAAAAAAATTATTGAAAAAATACGACTCGAAGGAAATTATTTTTATAATACAAATAAGAATTTTAATATTCCAGGGAATTTCATTGTACCACGGAGACCTCCAGAAGCACGCAGTGCTATCCGTTATAAAACGAGCCCTAAGTGTAAGAAGCCATGTTCTGAGAAAACTGTAAGGCGACACCGTCAAGCTTGCCTTGGACCTGTTCATAAAGGAAGAAGAACGAATGTCATTCTTTCCAATCAGGTTAAGGGTCAAATAGATAAGGACATGAGCAATCATTTGATCAAAGTTTTTTCAGTATTGCGGGATGATAATACTGTGCGGATTGTCAGATATGATGAATTCATCATATATAATTAGTCATCAGGTTCGGCAATGCTTTGTGCGAAAGATACAGACATCAACAAAATGAAGAGATGATACGTCACCGTCTGCGACTTTTAGGAGAGCTGTTAACAACAATGAGAGAACTAAACTAAGAGATTTAAGATTTTAAATCAATTTATCATCCTAAATTCGATCAGATTCTATTGCAAGCAGTGCGAAAGATGACAGACTATGATGGAAGAGAAAAAAGAAAAAAGTTCCTTCTAAAGTTACAGATCTCAAAACGTTCATCAGAACCGTCGGAGAATTGTTGAAATTATACTATATAGAAAACGTAGACGATGAAAAAGAACAACTTGTGGATAAATATTTATTCTTACATGAAGTGCAGTATACTAATGCTCTGAACCGAGCAGCATTGGAGGACCAGGCTAACCAGCATCGTCAAAAAGTGAAGCCTCTGCCCACAACAGAAGATATTAAAAAATTATCAGATTATCTCCGGAAGAATCGCAGAGAAGCTTACCATGAGCTCACGAAAGCATATTCCTGCGACAATTGGCTCACTTTATCGAAGTATACATTGATATCGATTCAAGTATTCAATCGTAGGAGAGCTGGTGAGCTAGAACGTACTACGATTGACGATTTAAAGTCACATCAACAAATTAATGAGGAAGAACATCGAGAGACTTACGATAAGCTCACAAATGATCAGAAGACCTTGGTAAATGAATATGGAAGATTTATGATCACCGGTAAACTTGGCCGTGATGTTCCCGTTTTAATTGATACGGAAACCAAAAACTGTATTGATTTGCGATTGCAATATCGTCATCACACCAGGATACCAGCAGGAAATCAATACCTTTTTGGTATTCCAGGATTCGCTGATGGACGATTCAAGCACCTAAGGGCTTGTGAGCTCATGCGACGATTCTCAAAAGAATGTGGGGCTAAATATCCAGAGAGGCTCCGTGGAACTTTTCTGCAGAAGCATATGACTACCACTTGCGCTGCAGAGAATATGAACGAGAATGACATTGTTGATATTGCCAATTTTCTGGGGCATGCATGCAATGGAAGGTAGCAGCCTATAGGCTAGCAGCCGATAGAAAAAGCAGTGGCTCTCACGCTTGACCGTGATTTATCGAAAACCGCAGTTAGAATTATAAATGTGATGGATGAGAAAACTTGAGAAAACTCGGAAACGGCTGAATCTCAAGAAAAAACTATAATTTTATTAATTTGTTATAAACAATAGGAAAAAATGCTACATTTGGACGAAACGTATTTGCATGTTCCAAATTCTAGCTTGGTTTTGAGAAGTGAGAAAACTCCCAAATTTTGAGGAATGTCTCTTGACATCCTCAAATAATTTCTTCAACCCTCAGAAAAAAAATTTAAAAATTATTTAATATTGTTTAATTGATGAACAATTAGGGGGAATCGTCAGCTAGAGCTCTAGCTGCATTTTCAGGACTGAGAAAACTCTCAGATTTTGAGGGATGTCTCTTTACATCCTCAAATAGTTTTCTCAAGCCTGATAAAAAATTTAAAAAATTATTTAACATTGTTAAATTGATGAACAATTGAGGGAATCGTCAGCTAGAGTTCTAGCAGCATTTCCAGGAATGAGAAAACTCTCAGATTTTGAGGAATGTCTCTTTACATCCTTAAATAGTTTTCTCAACCCTGATAAAAAGTTAAAAAAATTATTTAACATTGTTAAATTGATAAACAATTAAAAAAATCATTAGCTAGAGCTGTAGCTGCATTTCCAAAGGTAAAAAAACTCTCAGATTTTGGAGAAAGTCTCTCGACATCCCCAAGAAGTTTTCTCAACCCTGATGAAAAATTAAAAAAATTATTTAATATTGTTCATTTGATGATAAACAATTAGGGGGAATCGTCAGCTGTAGCTCTAGCTGGATTTCTAGGAGTAAGGAAACTCTCAGATTTTGAGGAATGTATCTTGACATCCTCAAATAGTTTCCTCAACCCTCAGAAAGAAATTTAAAAAATTATTTAATATTGTTTAATTGATGAACAATTAGGGGGAATCGTCAGCTAGAGCTCTAGCTGCATTTTCAGGACTGAGAAAACTCTCAGATTTTAAGGGATGTCTCTTTACATCCTCAAATAGTTTTCTCAAGCCTGATAAAAAATTTAAAAAATTATTTAACATTGTTAAAATGATGAACAATTGAGGGAATCGTCAGCTAGAGTTCTAGCAGCATTTCCAGGAATGAGAAAACTCTCAGATTTTGAGAAATGTCTCTTTACATCCTTAAATAGTTTTCTCAACCCTGATAAAAAGTTAAAAAAATTATTTAACATTGTTAAATTGATAAACAATTAAGGGAATCATCAGCTAGAGCTGTAGCTGCATTTCCAAAAGTAGAAAAACTCTCAGATTTTGAAGAAAGTTTCTTGACATCCTCAAGAAGTTTTCTCAACCCTGATGAAAAATTAAAAAAATTATTTAACATTGTTAAATTGATAAACAATTGAGGGAATCGTCAGCTAGAGTTCTAGCAGCATTTCCAGGAGTGCGAAAGCTCCAAAATTTTGTAGAATGTCTTTTGACATCCTCAAATAGTTTCCTCAACCCTCAAAAAAAATTTAAAAAATTATTTAACATTTTTAAATTGATAAACAATTAAGGGAATCATCAGCTAGAAGCTGTAGCTGCATTTCCAAAAGTAAAAAAACTCTCAGATTTTGGAGAAAGTCTCTTGACATCCCCAAGAAGTTTTCTCAACCCTGATGAAAAATTAAAAAAATTATTTAATATTGTTCATTTGATGATAAACAATTAGGGGGAATCGTCAGCTGTAGCTCTAGCTGGATTTCTAGGAGTGAGAAGACTCTCAGATTTTGAGGAATGTATCGTAACATCCTCAAATAGTTTCCTCAACCCTCAGAAAGAAATTTAAAAAATTATTTAATATTGTTTAATTGATGAACAATTAGGAGGAATCGTCAGCTAGAGCTCTAGCTGCATTTTCAGGACTGAGAAAACTCTCAGATTTTAAGGGATGTCTCTTTACATCCTCAAATAGTTTTCTCAAGCCTGATAAAAAATTTAAAAAATTATTTAACATTGTTAAATTGATGAACAATTGAGGGAATCGTCAGCTAGAGTTCTAGCAGCATTTCCAGGAATGAGAAAACTCTCAGATTTTGAGGAATGTCTCTTTACATCCTTAAATAGTTTTCTCAACCCTGATGAAAAGTTAAAAAAATTATTTAACATTGTTAAATTGATAAACAATCAAGGGAATCATCAGCTAGAGCTGTAGCTGCATTTCCAAAAGTAAAAAAACTCTCAGATTTTGAAGAAAGTTTCTTGACATCCTCAAGAAGTTTTCTCAACCCTGATAAAAAATTAAAAAAATTATTTAACATTGTTAAATTGATAAACAATTGAGGGAATCGTCAGCTAGAATTCTAGCAGCATTTCCAGGAGTGCGAAAACTCCAAAATTTTGTAGAATGTCTTTTGACATCCTCAAATAGTTTCCTCAACCCTCAAAAAAAATTTAAAAAATTATTTAACATTTTTAAATTGATAAACAATTAAGGGAATCATCAGCTAGAAGCTGTAGCTGCATTTCCAAAGGTAAAAAAACTCTCAGATTTTGGAGAAAGTCTCTTGACATCCCCAAGAAGTTTTCTCAACCCTGATGAAAAATTAAAAAAATTATTTAACATTGTTAAATTGATAAACAATTGAGGGAATCGTCAGCTAGAATTCTAGCAGCATTTCCAGGAGTGCGAAAACTCCAAAATTTTGTAGAATGTCTTTTGACATCCTCAAATAGTTTCCTCAACCCTCAAAAAAAATTTAAAAAATTATTTAACATTTTTAAATTGATAAACAATTAAGGGAATCATCAGCTAGAAGCTGTAGCTGCATTTCCAAAGGTAAAAAAACTCTCAGATTTTGGAGAAAGTCTCTTGACATCCCCAAGAAGTTTTCTCAACCCTGATGAAAATTTAAAAAAATTATTTAATATTGTTCATTTGATAAACAATTAGGGGGAATCGTCAGCTGTAGCTCTACTTGGGTTTCTAGGAGTGAGAAAACTCTCAGATTTTGAGGAATGTCTCTTGACATCCTCAAATAGTTTCCTCAACCCTCAGAAAGAAATTTAAAAAATTATTTAATATTGTTTAATTGATGAACCATTAGGGGGAATCGTCAGCTGGAGCTCTAGCTGCATTTTCAGGACTGAGAAAACTCTCAGATTTTGAGAGATGTCTCTTTGCATCCTAAATAGTTTTCTCAAGCCTGATAAAAAATTTAAAAAATTATGTAACATTGTTAAATTGATAAACAATGAGGGAATCGTCAGCTAGAGTTCTAGCAGCAATTCCAGGAGTGAGAAAACTCCAAAATTTTGTAGAATGTCTCTCGAGATCCTCAAATAGTTTCCTCAACCCTCAGAAAGAAATTTAAAAAATCATTTAATATTGTTTAATTGATGAACAATTAGGGGAAATCGTCAGCTCGAGCTCTAGCTGCATTTTCAGGACTGAGAAAACTCTCAGATTTTAAGGGATGTCTCTTTACATCCTCAAATAGTTTTCTCAAGCCTGATAAAAAATTAAAAAAATTATGTAACATTCTTAAATTGGTAAACAATGAGGGAATCGTCAGCTAGAGTTCTAGCAGCATTTCTAGGAGTGAGAAAAACTCAGATTTTGAGTAATGTCTCTTTACATCCCCAAATAGTTTTCTCAACCCTCAGAAAAAATTTAAAAAATCATTTATCATTGTCAAATTAATAAACTATTGAGAGAATCATCAGCTAGAGCTGTAGCCGCATTCCCAGCAGTAAGAAAACTCCCAAATTTTGAGGAATGTCCCTTTACATCCTCAAATAGTTTTCTCAACCCTGATAAAAAATTTCAAAAATCATTCAACATTGTTAAATTGATACACAACTGCTTCTTGACATCCTGAAAAAGTTTCCTCACTCCTCAGAAAAGATTCATAAAATTTCAACATTACAATCAATCAAAAAAGGGAGGAAATCAGCCGTTAGAGTCCTAAACTCACCTGCGAAAGTGAGAAAACTCCCAAATTTTGAGAAATGCCTCTTGACATTGTCCGATAGTTTTCTTAACCCTCAGAACAAGAATTGAAAAATTATTTATCATTGTTTAATCAATAAACAATCGAAGGATTTGTCAGCTAGAGCTCTTGATTAAAATAGTGTCATTGCCAGTCTTAACTCACATATTCAGCTTTGAAATCATCATGGCCCTTCTGGACCAGAAAAGAAAATAGTTTTAGTGATTATTATATTTTGAGAGACTACTTTATTAGTCCTGTCCAATAAAAATAAGAAACATTCATCACGCATTGAAAGCTATATTCTTCGAAATTATTATTCAAAATCTCGCTTTAAATTAATGTTACAAGGTCACTTGTTTTACATTGGTATGTTACCTCGTCTGTTTACATTTCATCACATAGCTTATATCACTAACTTAATTATGAAGACTCTCTTAGAGCGATGGAAGAGAAAAAAGAAGAAGAACGCATAAGTAAGTAGAATACTAAAATAAATCCCCCTTCAATATTTCACCCCACACGGGCTAGTCATATTTGGTATCAAAAGGTTAATGCTACTTCTTCTGTATAATCTCTGTAACTTATTCAGTATAGTGTAATTATTCAGACTAATTCAATCACAGGTCTTTCTTCCTTATTATTAGATGATAAAGCATTTCACATCACGACTTTTTGCACTCTTTACTATCTCATTATACCCTTTCATATGTTAGGACAGCACTCAATTTATTATATTTCATTTCTTGCATGATCTCATGAAGCGAGCTTCAGTCTGCTTCTCTGAAGATTCAGTTGCCGCCATCAACGCCTTTAGAGAGCGACAGTTCTCGAATGTTGATTCCTGAATGCTTTGAATTGATGTTGTCCATTTTCGAACTTTAATTTTACGCTGAGTTAGTTTTGTTACACGATCCTTGAATTTATCATCATTGAACTCTGCTTTTCGCATTTTTTGCGTTTGCAAATGATAAGCAGCATGTGGCAATTGATGATCAACTTTTATGAAAAGGTTGACTATCCACATTCTAATCTTGTCCATTTCGCTTTCATTGAAAATGATCCCAGAGGAGCTGTAAATAATGAATGCCCAAATACAACAGTGAACTCCACAGTTTCCACTACTTTGTTTTTTTTCGTACTGATACGGAATGTCTACTGGACGTTTGAGTTGCCATTTCTGCCATTGAGGTTTTGTGCAATTTGCCAACTCGAAAACTACTTCAATAAAATTGCAAACACCATCGATCAGTTTTGCAGGTGGTGTTCCTCTTGCTGAATCCACCCAAATAATTTTTTTTTCAAAAAAATTAATGACCAACAGTGTCCAATGGGTATCAGCAATATTGACTGGGATCAACCAGCTCTGGTGTGTCCATAATCGAGCTTGCATCGCAAAATTGTGAAAACCGTGTTCGAATTCTTTACCAATCATTACAGCTGACGAGAAAAATGTATCAAATATTGCAGGACCATTAGGGTAAACAATCCACATCAGTGACATGAAAACATTTATGATTTGATCGTTGAGCCAACTATTTGATGAGAGTGTTGAAAAATTTTCCTCGCCACGGTCGACTGTTACGCCAGCGACGTTCAATGATGGACCAGATTGCCAATTATGCGGATATTCTTTGATATCTTGCCATGGTTTGGAATTGGAATTTTCTGGTGGAAGTAAATCACGCCAATTCTCGGGAGTCCTCACATTATCATCATCTTGCTTCTCAGATTTTCTAGAATCTTCCTTTGCAGGAGAATTCTCGGAGTCACTGCTAATTTCCACTGATTTTTCAACTTTGTCCTTGTGGGTAAACTCCTCGAAATCGTCCCATGAATCAGCGTTCGTTCTCTGCTCATATGCCATCCGTATTTTAGCTGCTGTTTTTAAGCAATCCCTGTGATTCACTCTCTTAGGTTTCTTGGGTTTCTCAGGTTTTTCCTCAGCCAATTTCAAAATATCATCAAGGTTATGCTTTTCCCCAGAATTTCCTGTGGTGCTTGTATGTTTTGGTAACTTTTTCATGATTCCCGAGAACCCCATTTTTTTATTGCTTTTCATTTTTTTTCTACGATCCCAATAATCTTTGTAAAGATCGAAATCTTCTTCATCGCATTTCCTTTTTCGTGCTTTCGCAGGATCTACGGCATTCTTATTCGCCCGATTCTTCCGTTGTCTGGTGGAATATAAGGAATTTTTCAATTTTTTCACTCTCCGTAGTATTCTTTCATCATGCTCTTGAATGAATCGTGGAATACTTTGTTTTTTTTGTCCATTCAATTCATCTCGTTTCATTATTCGATTCCAAGTTTTGGACGTAGCATTGGAGTCTCTTCTCAGGTCAAATTTTTGCAAAACTGCCCCAGACCATAAGATGTAATAAGGCAAATATTGATTTGATAATCTTTCTATAAATGACTGTTTTCTGCGACTCATCCTTCACATTGTTGTATTCATCCTGGAAAAAAATTGAGAATGGTGATGTTCGGCTAAACGCTTCGGATTCCTCTTCGTTGATTTTTTCACCTTTTTCAATCTTCGCCTCATCCAACTCCACCTCAGTGGGTGTTTCGTTATGAGCCAGACCAAGTTTCACCAGCCGCATGAATGATTCTGTATAGTTTACAGTCATAAATTCGAGACCAAACACAATAATTAAATCGCGATAAGCGCCACGCGCTTCTTCCAACGAAACTGTGTGCATGAGTAGCAGACTTCCAGCAGCCAAAAGTCGGCGGAGAAATTCATTCCCCGTAAGTTTTTTCAATTTGATTACCCATGCATGATACACGTGATTGCAGCAGATGTGCAGTGTTGTGTATGGAAGAACCTTTTTCTCTGGATTTTTCAATTCATCGAAACGATCACGGATACACTGGGGAAGATCTCGCCCATTCAATGCTAGAGAAGCAGCCTGATGACCAGCAAATGTGAAGTCCTGTTTTAATTTGTCGATTATAGGCTTGCTCGAACCTGGAACTTTCTTCAACGCGACTTTTACACTGTTAAGGAAAATATGTATTCGGCTCGTATCGTGACTGCAGGAAATGAACTCGGCTATTGGTAGTGGGGAATTTTCTTCATTCCCAGGCAACGATAGTGCATAATAATAAACAGGTTTCTTCTGATGGCATCTTAAACATTGAGCCTGTTGCGTCCAGGAACGCGAAAACATTCGACGATTTAGATTTCCTGATGAGCAGTCTCAATTGATGTATGTTATACAATATTACATAAAAATGATAAAATGAATATTCTTGAATGAATCCTAAAATGTGTTTAGACTTCAAATCATCACGATCGTCAAACTGCTGTTTCAACAGGCACATGAATTCATGTTCATCCGTTGATAGATCATTCCTAGCACGATGTTCTTGCCCAATTTTTCGTAGTATAGTTGCACTCGGTATGTTGTTCAGATTTCTAGCATCAAGCTCTTCTTTAGTGGCAGAAAAAAGCTTTTCTTGTGCATAAATTGTTGGGCACTTTTGACCCATTTCCTTACCCATTTCTTTTCGGAATTCCCCAGCAATAAATCTTCGTTCTGCACAATTTTCTTCATGACTCAATGAGCCATATTCTTTGCAGAGGACAGTTACGTCATGTGTATGACTCAAATCTTCGTAAACGGAAAATTTGAAATGCATACAGGACTCGAATTTACATTTTGCACGTATATTCAATCTGCGTGCCTTCTTTTTCCTTCGGCAATCGTAAATTTTCACCCACGTGATGGATAGAGGACCATAGGGATTGATGACCGAGAAATATTTATGAAAAGCTGTCCCCCATTCTCCTTTAGGCCCTACGAACTTGGAACTTCCGGGTTTCCAGTATTGTTGGAGGAAGTCAACACCAAGCCTAAATTCTTTTTCCCTAACTTCCCCATGGGTTTTACTCTCAAAATCTTTATGTGTAAACTTTTTTTTTGCCTCATCTTCGTTTCGATCATCAGTTTCTCCACTGCTTTCTGAATCATAATCATTATTCTTTGGTTTCTTATCACTGAAATTCTTTGCGAAGTTACGTGCAGTATCTGTTTTGAGACTTTCGGAATCCTTCTCTTCTCGGAAATTTTGGTCCACGTCTCCTTCTTTGGCATCCCTGTCATTATGTTCTGAACACTCAGCGCCAATATTACTGGTGAATTCACTGCCAGATTTCTCACTTGCAGATGAGATGTCACGGTCATTTCCACAATCACTGACACTTTCTTCTTTTTTGACATGATTCGTTTCCTGTTTTGCTCGTTGATCTACAGATGGAGAGGGTTGGGGGAAATTCTTTCCTGCTATTATTTTGGTTTTAATGCCCTGTGAGTCTCTACATATTGCAAAAAATACTGTCACTGGATGGACCGCAATTTTTAAATCATCAACAATTAGTTTCCAAACAGGATCGTTCCTTTTTTTCAACGAACCATCACAATTGAAAATATTGAAATTCTGGCAAGATTCTAATAATTTCTGAACATCCAATTTATGAGGCCTCATGACAGTGTACGAAGAAAAAAAAATGAAAAGGGGGAAGAACCTTCACTTCGAGTATTGCACATAAGTGGGGATGTTCTGTGTGACGAGGAAAAACAATGCAATATTCCTGCATTATTACAGAAAAACATTGA
The DNA here is from genome assembly GCA_963921955.1 of Aleiodes alternator. Lineage (NCBI taxonomy): Eukaryota > Metazoa > Arthropoda > Insecta > Hymenoptera > Braconidae > Aleiodes > Aleiodes alternator. The sequence continues at coordinate 1,768,377 of OY998115.1, read as the reverse complement.
AGACTTTCGTTTCGACTCTGCACCATATTTTGACATTTATATAAAACACTGAACGGAAAATGTTTTAATAATTATCGAATTGATCAACGCTATATCATACCATTAATAAAAAATGATCGTTCATTCACTGCAGACATTGCACGAAATGAATGGAGATATTAGATGAAAATACACGAGAATCATATTTAAACGTTGCACAATATATTTACATTCATGTAGTTCGTTAGAAGAATATATTTTAATAACTATCGAATCAATCAACTACGTAATTATACAATTAATCAATGATAATCATTTATTCACTGTAGATATTCCGCGAAATAAACGACAATTTCAGTTCACAAAAGAATAAAACAACGAAACGCATGAACCGCTTAATGAAAAATAAATCACACTCTGTGAATATGACCAATGCGCATGCTCCTGCGCAGAAGTGGCAGGGCTATGATGAGTGGGGGTACCGGCATCGGGCCTGACCGTCAAACGCAAGAGCATCGTGGGGGCTTTGTTTCGCTCAGTTCAACGCGCAACGACATAGGAACATGATGTACTGGAGGAAGTTTTGTCACTTTTGGAAGGGAACTATTTGACGATGTCGAGAGAAATTTTTCTGGGAATTCGGAAGGTTTTTCACTTATAGAAAAAGCCCTAGAACTCTAGTGAACGATTTTCTCAATTGTCCATCAGCTTAACACTGCTGAAGAAAAATTTTAATTTTTTCCAAGGGTTGGAGAAACTATTGGAGGATGTCAAGAGAAATTCCTCAAAATTTGGGAGTTTTCTCCCTCCTGGAAATGCAGCTACAGCTCTAGCTGATGATTCCCTTAATTGTTTATCAATTTAACAATGTTAAATAATTTTTTATCATTTTTTTGAGGGTTGAGGAAACTATTTGAGGATGTCAAGAGATATTCTACAAAATTTAGGAGTTTTCTCATTCCCGGAAATGCTGCTAGAACTCTAGCTGACGATTCCCCCTAATTGTTTATCAAATGAACAATATTAAATAATTTTTTTGATTTTTTATCAAGGTTGAGGAGACTTTTTGAGGATGTCAAGAGACATTCTACAAAATTTGGGAGTTTTCTCACTCCTGGAAATGCTGCTAGAACTCTAGCTGACGATTCCCTCAATTGTTTATCAATTTAATAATGTTAAATCATTTTTTAAATTTTTCATTAGGGTTTAGAAAACTTCTTGAGGATGTCAAGAGACTTTCTTCAAAATCTGAGAGTTTTTTTAATTTTGGAAATGCAGCTACAGCTCTAGCTGATGATTCCCTTAATTGTTCATCAATTTAACAATGTTAAATAATTTTTTTAATTTTTTATCAGGGTTGAGAAAACTATTTAAGGATGTAAAGAGACATTCCTCAGAATCTGAAAGTTTTCTCATTCCTGGAAATGCTGCTAGAACTCTAGCTGACGATTCCCTCAATTAATTATCAATTTAACAATGTTAAATATTTTTTTTTATTTTTTATCAGGCTTGAGAAAACTATTTGAGGATGTAAAGAGACATCTCTCAAAATCTTAGAGTTTTCGCAGTCCTGAAAATGCAGCTAGAGCTCCAGCTGACGATTCCCCCTAATTGTTCATCAATTGAACAATATTAAATAATTTTTTTAATTTTTTTCTGAGGGTTGAGGAAACTATTTGAGGACGCCAAGAGACATTCCTCAAAATCTGAGAGTTTTCTCATTCCTGGAAATGCTGCTAGAACTCTAGCTGACGATTCCCTCAATTGTATATCAATTTAACAATGTTGAATAATTTTTTTAATTTTTTATCAGGGTTGAGAAAACTATTTGAGGATGTAAAGAGACATCTCTCAAAATCTGAGAGTTTTCTCAGTCCTCAAAATGCAGCTAGAGCTCCAGCTGACGATTCCCCCTAATTGTTCATCAATTGAACAATATTAAAGAATTTTTTAAATTTTTTTCTGAGGGTTGAGGAAACTATTTGAGGATGTCAAGAGACATTCTACAACATTTTGGAGTTTTTTCACTCCTGGAAATGCTGCTAGAACTCTAGCTGACCATTCCCTCATTGTTTATCAATTTAACAATGTTACATAATTTTTTTAATTTTTTATCAGGGTTGAGAAAACTATTTGAGGATGTAAAGAGACATCTCTCAAAATCTGAGAGTTTTCTCAGTCCTGAAAATGCAGCTAGAGCTCTAGTTGACGATTCCCCCTAATTGTTCATCAATTAAACAATATTAAATAATTTTTTGAATTTCTTTCTGAAGGTTGAGGAAACTATTTGAGGATGTCAAGATACATTCCTCAAAATCTGAGAGTTTTCTAACTCCTAGAAATCAAGCTAGAGCTACAGCTGACGATTCCCCCTAATTGTTTATCAAATGAACAATATTAAATAATTTTTTTAATTTTTTATCAGGGTTGAGCAAACTTCTTGGGGATGTCAAGAGACTTTCTCCAAAATCTGAGAGTTTTTTCACCTTTGGAAATGCAGCTACAGCTTCTAGCTGATGATTCCCTTAATTGTTTATCAATTTAACAATGTTAAATAATTTTTTTAATTTTTTATCAGGGTTGAGAAAACTTCTTGAGGATGTCAAGAGACTTTCTTCAAAATCTGAGAGTTTTTTTACTTTTGGAAATGCAGCTACAGCTCTAGCTGATGATTCCCTTAATTGTTTATCAATTTAACAATGTTAAATAATTTTTTTAACTTTTTATCAGGGTTGAGAAAACTATTTAAGGAAGTACCCTCGTGGAAATCGAGTCGTCAGATTCTGTAGAAAAATGACAGACGCAGCAGAATTCTGTAGAAATACATCAAAACTGGCTGACAATTTATGTCAGATTTCGTCAGAAGTCTGTCAGAATCGGACATATATCGATCATATTTGACACTTTCCATCAAAAATTGACGGTTTCTATCCGTAAATTGGAACAAGCAGGTCAGATTTCGTCATATTTATTCAGAAAAAAAAATGTCATAATTCGACAAATTATCGAAGAATCTGCCATGATCTGTCATAATTCGGGTGTAAATAGGGATGGCAAATTTGTCAAAAAATGTCATAATCTGAAATATTTTTGCAGAATCTATCATAAAATATCATACTTTGATGTTTTTTTTGTATATTAATTGGTAAAATAATTTTACTGTGGTGTATTGACTTTTGTTGTCAAAATATGAAAATGTTTCACCATCAATTGGAACATCATCATATTTTATTAACCTTTCCCTTAGAAAATTGTATCATAATTTAACACTCCACTAGGGAGGCTAGCAGCGGGTATTATTCTTCTAAGCCGTATGACAAGCACCCACACGGATAGTATCAAAAATGCGGTGATTTAGTTGCCTAACACGATTCTTGCACCATCGAATTGTCACAGAAAACTTGCTCGCTGGTTTGAACTTATGACTTCTAAAATGATAGTGGACTTGCGGACTAGTTTTCTATGATGCGCGCTCTAGCGGCGCTTTCAGAACTACCAATTTCACTCATATACGTAGCATTATATCACATATTATGATGCTTAGAAAATGACATAATCTGTTATGATTTGACATTATATATTCCATTCTATCACTTTTCATCATGATTCTACATTTTCCAACATGCCTCCAAGAATGACTGTTTGTCCAAATATGAAATTATATGACATATTATGATAGAAAATATTTAACGAAATTTGAAATATGCTGACATTATTCCTAATTTTTTCTCATTAATCGTCCGATTCTGACAGTTGATGAAACACCATGAAGTGGTGAAAAATCACAGAGAAAGAAAGGTCATATTATGGCAAAGATTGTCATTTTTCGACATATTTGGACGCTATATGATATGGCAAAAAATGTCATAAAGCGACAATAAAAGTTTGTAATTTGATGTGAATAAATGACATTTTTGGCCATGATGATGACATAAAGAGTCAAATAATGACAATATATGTCATCCAATCGATTTTTCATAATATGACATTCTCCGTCAAAATTCGTCATAAAAATTTTGACAAAACTTGAAGAATTATGTCGAATTGTATACTATTCTCTCATTATCTGTAATATTTCTCATTTTATGACATTTTTTGAGATTGTTTGACATTATTTGTCAAAATCTGCCGAAGCGATTTCCACGAGGGTAAAGAGACATTCCTTAAAATCTGAGAGTTTTCTCATTCCTGGAAATGCTGCTAGAACTCTAGCTGACGATTCCCTCAATTGTTCATCAATTTAACAATGTTAAATAATTTTTTTAATTTTTTATCAGGCTTGAGGAAACTATTTGAGGATGTAAAGAGACATCCCTTAAAATCTGAGAGTTTTCTCAGTCCTGAAAATGCAGCTAGAGCTCTAGCTGACGATTCCCCCTAATTGTTCATCAATTAAACAATATCAAATAATTTTTTAAATTTCTTTCTGAGGGTTGAGGAAACTATTTGAGGATGTCAAGATACATTCCTCAAAATCTGAGAGTTTCCTAACACCTAGAAATCCAGCTAGAGCTACAGCTGACGATTCCCCCTAATTGTTTATCATCAAATGAACAATATTAAATAATTTTTTTTATTTTTCATCAGGGTTGAGAAAACTTCTTGGGGATGTCAAGAGACTTTCTCCAAGATCTGAGAGTTTTTTTACCTTTGGAAATGCAGCTACAGCTTCTAGCTGATGATTCCCTTAATTGTTTATCAATTTAACAATGTTAAATAATTTTTTCAATTTTCTATCAGGGTTGAGAAAACTATTTAAGGATGTAAAGAGACATCCCTCAAAATCTGAGAGTTTTCTCAGTCCTGAAAATGCAGCTAGAGCTCTAGCTGACGATTCCCCCTAATTGTTCATCAATTAAACAATATTAAATAATTTTAAAAATTTTTTTCTGAGGGTTGAGGAAATTATTTGAGGATGTCAAGAGACATTCCTCAAAATTTGGGAGTTTTCTCACTTCTCAAAATCAAGCTAGAATTTGGAACATGCAAATACGTTTCGTCCAAATGTAGCATCTTTTCCTATTGTTTATAACAAATTAATAAAATTATAATTTTTTCTTGAGATTCAGCCGTTTCCGAGTTTTCTCAAGTTTTCTCATCCATCACATTTATAATTCTAACTGCGGTTTTCGATAAATCACGGTCAAGCATGAGAGCCACTGCTTTTTCTATCGGCTGCTAGCCTATAGGCTGCTACCTTCCATTGCATGATTAATGCCATCGACCCAATTAATGCCACTTTTCATAAACTTTCGTGAATATTGAACTTATTTAAATTCTCAACTCTAAGTAATTGATCCCGTATAAACGCTGGATAAATCTCGTATAAACACTGGATAAATGCTAGATAAATACTACGTAGCTATATTTCAACGGTCGATAAGAAAAAATTCTGCATATATCAAGTACAAAGAGCGTATTACAACAGTATAAATACCGTACAAAAACTGCACGGATAAACCGTATAAATACGGAATACAGACTGAACTCTGACCGTATTAATTCCGATTTTATACAAATTAAATTTAGTAGTGGCCTTGTAGGTCTTTGCTGCGTTAAAAAGGAAAAAGACTAGATGATTTTTTTGGTGTTATGTATCGACGTTTCGGTCGCTTTGTGCGGCCTCCTTTAGGATACTCATATTTATTTTTCTATAAATCAATTTCAATATTATAAATAAATGTACATAATCTTTTAAAATATTTCAGAATTATTATGTCATTAGTTTTTACCTTTGTTCTTCAAATTTTAACGAAAATAATCACTTTTTGGTCGTGTTGTGTATTGGACGCATAACCTCTAAATAATGATACTTTTCTCATTTTAATTAATATGTTAAAATTTCCTACAGTATTATCACTTTTTTATAATATTATTTCATATTGATGATTAGTGCAATAATTTATTTAGAATATTCAAAAATTCTTTGAGAACTAAAACAGTCAAAATTTTGAATCGTTGATTCATTTTCATTGTTATGATGCTTATTATTTGATTTTTTATTGATGACGGATATTTCACTTAAAGTCAAGCCTAAACTGAGTTTGTTATCAGAAATGGTTACTTTCAGAATGTCCTTGAAAAAGGTTACTACAAAGTCCCTAGCAAAGTTACTAGGTAAAAAGTCACTAGAAAAAGTTACTATGTAAAAAGATACTAGGAAGATGACTAGAAAAATATAATATTTTATAAACGGATCTGCTAACATTGAAAGTCATTTTCTATCTAAAAAACAATATAAAATTATCATGAGATATAATTGATTGTTTAGTGGGAATTATTCTTAGTTATTAATTGGTCATAAATCTTAGGGAATTCGTCACAATATTGATTATAATTGACTACATTATTAGATTTCATGAAGAATATTTCAGAGAGATTTAATTCATATTGATTATTCGCGTGACACATGATGATAGATGTTTTGAGATTGAAACTAGGTTTTTCAGTTTGAACATGTTTTGGTAAAGCAGTTTTGTATGAAGATGGATTTTTTCGCTGCGAATGTGTTCTTTTTGTCTTTCACCAAAGTAGCGTTTAGTTTGACCAATGTAACAGAGATTACATTGATTACAATCTATTTTATAAATGACGTTTGAATTTTCTTTATCGACTTTGTCTTTTGTGCTCCTGAATAAGTTACTCATTTTGTTTTTTACTTTTGAAATGATGCTTAAATCGAATTTTTTTATTGTATTTTTCATTATTTTGGTGAAAGTTCCAGATTATGGTGCGATCATGGTTTTTTTGAAATTGATTTCACGTAAATTTTCAATATTTTGTGTTACGTTTTTGTCATTAAGTGTCTTCAGTCTTTGGTATATAATGTCATTAATAAGAGTTGAGGGATAATCATTAAATAGTAATGTTTTTTTAGCTAATTTCAAATTTTTGTTTAAGAATTCAGTACTGGAGATATCGAAAATTCTGTCTACTAAGTTTTTTATTATTGCAGTCTTTTGTGAAAATGGATGATTAGAATCAAAATTTAGAAATCGACCAGACCACGTCGGTTTACAATACCAGTCAAATTTTAGACGTTGACCATCTCTAATGATTAGAACATCTAGGAAAGAAATACATTTATTTGTTTCAATCTTAAGAGTGAATTTCAGTCTTGTATGTTTATTGTTGAAGCACGTGACTACTTCTTGTATTCTATCATTAGGTACACATAAGATAATATCATCTACATATCTGAAGTATATAGGTATGTCAAAGTCCAGTTCTTCAAGACATTTTCCTTCTAGAATCATCATAACTAGATCAGCGCAAATAGGGGCTAATGGGGAACCTATAGGAAGACCAAATATTTGTTTATATACTTTGTTATTAAACGTGAAGTAGAAAAAAAAATAATCATATTCTCCTATACTTAATACATTAAATGTATATTTACATAATGAATATAATGTAAATTTCGCCACCAAACAAAAAAACCATGATCGCACCATATTCTAAAACTTTCACCAAAATACTGAAAAATACAATAAAAAAATTCGATTTCAGCATCATTTCAAAAGTAAAGAACCAAATGAGTAACTTATTCAGTAGCACAAAAGACAAAGTCGATAAAGAAAATAATTCAAACGTCATTTATAAAATAGATTGTAATCGATGTAATCTCTGTTACATTGGTCAAACTAAATGCTACTTTGGTGAAAGACAAAAAGAACACATTCGCAGCGGAAAAAATCCATCTTCATACAAAACTGCTTTATCAAAACATGTTCAAACTGAAAAACATAGTTTCAATTTCAAAACATCTATCACCATGTGTCACGCCAATAATCAATATGAATTAAATCTCTCTGAAATATTCTTCATCAAATCTAATAATGTAGTCAATTATAATCAAGATTGTGACAAATTCCCTAGGATTTATGACCAATCAATAACTAAGAATAATTCTCACTAAACAATCAATTATATCTCATCATAATTTTATATTGTTTTTTAGATAGAAAATGACTTTTAATGTTAGCAGATCCGATTTATAAAATATTATATTTTTCTAGTCATCTTCCTAGTATCATTTTACATAGTAACTTTTTCTAGTGACTTCTTACCTAGTACCTTATTTAGGGACTTTTTAGTAACCTTTTTCAAGGACATTCTAAAAGTAACCATTTCTGATAACAAACTCAGTTTAGGCTTGACTTTAAGTGAAATATCCGTCATCAATAAAAAATCAAATAACAAGCATCATAACAATAAAAATGAATCAACGATTCAAAATTTTGACTGTTTTAGTTCTCAAAGAATTTTTGAATATTCTAAATAAATTATTGCAATAATCATCAATATGAAATAATATTATAAAAAAGTGATAATACTGTAAAAAATTTTCACATATTAATTAAAATGAAAACAGTATCATTATTTAGAGGTTATGTGTCCAATACACAACATGACCAAAAAGTGATTATTTTCATTAAAATTTGAAGAACAAAGGTAAAAACTGATGATATAATAATTCTGAAATATTTTAAAAGATTATGTACATTTATTTATAATATTGAAATTCATTTATAGAAAAATAAATATGAGTATCCTGACGAGGGCCGCACAAAGCGACCGAAACGTCGATACATAACACCAAAAAAATCATCTAGTCTTTTTCCTTTTTAACGCAGCAGAGATCTACAAGGCCACCACTAAATTTAATTTGTTAATTAATAAAAATCGCATATCAAATCACCGATTTTATACAGTTTTTCCGAAACCGCGAGGGATTAACATTTTTGTTGTGACATTTGGAGGCAGGGGGGGAAAGGACTGGAACCTAGAAAGACAATCAACATATTTCAATAGGTAAAATCCCTTTTGCACCCCCTTTGCATTTCTATTGTAATACTAATGTAAAATGGCCATTATAATTCGGGAATCTACAGAATAGAGACCAAATGAGGCAGATCGAGCCACTTTGGGACGCAAAATAAAAAAGTTTAGGCCAGAACACTTGCGCTGTTCGGATAATCAATTGAAGATGAAAGAAACATGGGTTGTTGAACGGAGAAATTCCGTTTGACTTGCCCCCCACATTTCTACCTTAAGGGGGGAGCCTGCTTTAGAAGCTTAAAAAAATCGATTTTTTCGAGGATTTTTTTGGGAAGGAAACAAATATTTGATTGAAACGAAACTTTCAGGTTTTATTGTTATGTATTTCAAGAGTCTTCTCAAATTTTTTCATCAAAATATATGTCATATTATGCGTGGTACAAGCATTTCGCCGAGGCGTCTCGAGTATGCATGTGTCGTGCGGCGGGAAAGATGCAGGTCGCAATTTTCATCTGAAACTAAAAAACCAAATTTTTTTTTAATTTTCAATAGTATAGCTTCTAGTTAAACCAAGAAAATTAACAAAAAAAGTAAAAAATTCAATTATTTTTCGCAAATAAAAAAAAAAAAATTTCCAGAAAAATGATTTTTTTTTAATTTGCGAAAAATAATTAAATTTTTCACTTTTTTTTAAATTTTCTTGGTTTAACTAGAAGCTATACTATTGAAAATTAAAATTTTTTTTGGTTTTTTAGTTTCAGATGAAAATTGCGACCTGCATCTTTCCCGCCGTACGACATATGCATACTCGAGGCGCCTCGGCGAAATGCTTGTACCACGCATAATATGACATATATTTTGATGAAAAAATTTGAGAAGACTCTTGAAATACATAACAATAAAACCCGAAAGTTTCGTTTTAATCAAATATTTGTTTCCTTCCCAAAAAAATCCTCGAAAAAATCGATTTTTTCAAGCTTCTAAAGCAGGCTCCCCCCTTAATCCTAATGTTGAATAGCCATTATCATTTGGAGATCAGCTATGGCATAGCACAGCTGTCCCCAAGTAATTAATTGTAGAATCTTTTACAAACAGATTTTAATTGTTGATATCAAGTGAAATAATGATGTTTGATGATGTATGATGATGTCATAGAAAAAACAAGTAAATTATGTTCAACTTGTGGGTCATTGACACTTATGTTTAGCTAAACAAAAGTGTGAAGGACGCACAAGCTGTTGACCTTGAACATGCATGCTTCTACCGCGCTCCCCTCACTCCGTCATGCTAGCAGAACCACGGCGTGCACGTGGAGGGGCTCAGGTTCAAAAAAATGGGCTGGAACCTGACGCTGTAATAGCCGACAAGTCCCATTAGTTGATGGAAATGGAGACCGTATATTTGGTACCTGAAGCTCGACATCTTGCGATGGAACTTCTGTTTCACCCCGGTCCAAGATGTGAAATGATTAATGATGATGAAATTGAGATTCTTTCCTCATTACTCCGCCCCTCTTCATAGGCAATTGTTTGTTTAAAAAATTATTTAATACAAAAATTATTGAAAAAACTTCATTTTGACCACACAACCAGTCTCACTCCTTGTTGATGCTGTAAAGTTCATTGATTTAATTCATCTCAAAAGGCAGATAGAAGTAGAAACCTATTTTTTGACACCTTCTTCATTAAATCCACTTGAACCATTCATACTTTGTAATCATTCAAACCCACACGTGTGTATCATTCATCATGATCCATGTTAAACATATGGTCAAAGTCTGGCCAATCAGATACAGCCTCAAGTTCATCAGGAGTAGTTGTTCTTAATAAATCGAGAAAGACATCAAGAATTTGTTTGGGATTGTTTCTTTGACGGAAATAAAATTCCGCAAAATGATCGAAAAAATATTGTTTCTTTAATCCTTTCCTTGGTAAACTGGTTTTTAGACTATACCATGAACTCTCAATGTTTTGGGTATAGGCCCCCGAATGTGGATCCACATAGTGGTGTGAGTGATTGACAGTAAAGTGCTTGTATCCGTAGACCGAAAGTCCACAGTATGAGGACCAACAGTCTGTATGTACTGTTGTACCTGTTATTACGTATTTTTTTATGATTTGGTGTAGAATTTCTTTAGATCTACCCGTGACCAATGCAACAAACATTCTTCTGCTTTGTCTGCCAATGCCTCCCACCACCCAGTAACCCAATCTTGATCTACATGATTTTTCACCTGGACCAATTCTTGTCTCGTCAATTTCCACGATTTCGTCTCCACCAATTTTCCGTAAATTTTGGAAATAATGTATTTTACATAAATTTCTGAATTTGTGATTTAACTTGACAGCAGTATTAGAGGATATGTAACAATGTACCTGAAGAGTACGTTGTGTTGGATGAAAAACAAGTTCATATGCAAAAAATCTGAGTAAATCACAAATATCAATTCTCAATTTTTCAAAAATAGTGTCCCTAAAAATAGAAATCCTAGTATTACATTTCCTATTCAAGTTAACTTTTTTACAAATAAAGAGAAAATTGTCTTTACTAATTGAACAATCCTTTAAGCAAGAAGGGCAACATAACTCTCTGCGTAACACTCTTTTTTCTATCAAAAACTTGATGAAAATATTTTTATTATGACACTTTTCAAGAAATTCATGTATTAGCATGTTGAAACAGATGTTATGTTAATATTAAATGTCAATTGTCTTACTTGATATTGAGAAATGATGTGTACTTGATGTTTTTTCACTTTACTCAAAACCGGCACTTGTTGTGTCTCCTCATCAGCACCATGCGGTCAAGAAAAATTAATTTCTCTCTGGTCAATGACTCAATCAATGTCACTGCGGATGTATTGAAGCAGTAGTTATTGTTATGATCAGAAATTAGCGGGAATTTGTGAAAGTTACAAAGTATAACTTTTGTTTAGTACAGGTACCCCCAGGGGCACCCGTACTAAACAAAAGCCTGGAGATCTATATAATGACGTCCATAAATGAAGAATCACGTGACTTTAGCCCTAACAATGGAGAGTACTGACCCAAACGATTGCTCTATTCCAACATATTTTCAATTGTAGAATTCCTTTGGCATTTTCTGCTACATTTCTATGGTAATAATGACATTAAATAGCCATTTCTACTTGAGGATCAATGGACGTCAGAGCAAATAAATCCACAAACTTTAGACCAACAATCGAAAAGTGCAGGCCACTCAATCCCTCAATATCATGAAAATAGCCTTCAACCGCATACCCTGGCGGACCACTCGACCGATAAAGTCGAGTGATGCACTCACCCGACTGTCACTCGACTGAGACTCGACCGATGGATGGTTAGGAATAGCGGTTGATTGTCAGTCGATTGAGCTCTCTCTCTCGACCAACACTCGACGGAAACGTGATTTTCCCGGAAAAAAGCGTAACGGTCGATTGCCAGTCGAGTTCTGAAAGAAAATCGACTGACTTTCGACTGATATATTTCCCATTGTTGAAATTGACTCATCAATATTATCATGTGAAATCGTTTGTAGAGGTCTAAAGTAACGTTTTGTGATTCTTTTTGACGGTCGAGTCTCAGTCGAATTGTGAAAAAAAATCGACTGACTTTCGACTGATATATTATTTGGCGTAAAAATTCAATAATAAATGATATAATGTTTAATCACTAGTAAAACTTTAAAATTTGTCGGTAATTTTTTTTGACGGTCGAGTCTCAGTCGAGTCTTGAAAGAAAATCGACTGACTTTCGACTGATATATTCTTCAATGTCAAAATTGACTCATGAATAAAATCATGCGCAATCAATTGTAGAGCTCTAAAGTGTCCCTTTGTAGTTTTTTTTTTGACGGTCGAGTCTCAGTCGAGCTGTGAAATGGAATCGACTGACTTTCGACTGTATGTTTTTTCACGTTAAAATTAGCTGATAGATGATATTATGTGAAATATGCAGTCGAGTTTCGAAAAAAATCGACCGAATTTCGATCGATATATTTTTCCATCCGTAAACTAACTTTCAAACGATATGACAACTCTAAATAAGATTGTTTGAATCGAAATTTTTTTTTCGAGAATTGATTTTTAATCGAGCACAGAATGAGACCATTGAGTGTCAAATGATATAAAATATGAGCTGTAAATTGATCGATTCCCTATGTAAAATATCTGAAACTTCTTAACATTCACTTGGATTGACGTGTTGTTAATCCAAGCACGCTTAGGAAGTCTCAGTCGAATGACGGTCGAGTGAGTGCACCGTTTGACGGTCGATTGACAGTCGATTCGCGGTCGAGCATTCCGTTAGGGTACCACGGACAAACCGCGGGTGAAGCCTTAGTTCTCTTGTAATGAAGTCAATAGCCCTGAGTGTGTACTGCAACACACAAATACACACACACACATACCATGCCATGTCCACCTATTTGACTCGGTCCCGAGAGTATCTCTCAATGTGGAATTGTAGGATTCTGAGATGTTGTTTGTCCTATCGGCTGCTCTATAAGCAGACCATTCCACTGGTCTTCGTCTCTCCATCCATTGGCGCTCCCAATAGACGATGAATCTTTCGAACAGACTGGTAAGTCCTTCCTCTTCAATTTTTTTTTTTATTATAGCCCAATATTTTTCTCCGATAACAAAAGAAGAGTCGTGATTAATTCCAGAATCTCTTCAACTTTTGTTATCCTTTTTTTTTCTTCGTCTGATCGATCATCATACATCTTGTTTTTAGGCAAAATCCCCAATTTTGCGGCCTTCCTAATGTTTGCCTGAGAGGAGGGAGAAGGAGTAAGGAGTTTATAGTAGGAGGACATAATGGAGGACAGTATTATCTAAGATATCCGAGTAGCACGTCCTAGTGAGCTACTTTCGTTTTTCTCCCGAGTTACCATAAATTATCTAGATATTCTGATTTCATACCATTTTACCAATGTTAAGAAGATGTCCACGATAATGAATGGTTATTGAATAATATTGTAAATATGCAATGCTGTTCCCAGTTTGAGTCATACTATCCGAATATCTAGGCCTGAGATCGAGGAAGGCTTGGATTTTCATTATCAATATGGCCATTATTCATGTGTTCATATAATTAATTAGATGAGTCGTCGCTGTTAGTCCAGTAACGGGCATTTTTATGATTTAAGACATTAATAGACATTCTGTCAAACAAGAATATATATAATTATATAAAGATTGAATAGGACTGCAATATGAATGGATGTAGTAAAACTGAAACTTATGGAGTTCTACTGTCAATTCAATTTTTTTAAATATTATTTTTAGTTCTTTTCTCCGGTACCATGGTATGAAGTAAGTTTCGATAAAATATTCTCATGTTACTCCATCGCAAGTGATTAAAATTGCATAGGAAACATAGATTACTGCCACTACTTGGATATTCTTAACATGGAGGCAAATGCAGGAAACAGAGTCAGAATACCCGAGTCGAAATCTCGTGCTATATTTATTCCCTAAAGGATGGGAATAAAATCGCGCTATCTCATTGATCTTCCCAGATCGGGATATTCCATTCAGGATGATCATGAACATGTGTAGATAAAACATGGATAAATAAAAGGTGCACGCTATATGCACAATACACGCAAAAGTCACGCAAAGTATAATATATCACAAATATGATTGAAATTTAATTTAAATTACTGCGTGAAGGGCAGAGGTGGAGGTATATACTGAGCGAGCGACTTATCAAGGCAATTCGAATGGAAATTTTGTATAGAACTGGATAGTTCAATTGGTAGAGCGCCCGACATGACATCGGAAGATCCTGGGTTTGACTCCCAGTGCAGGACTATCCAATTTTTCTGGAATTGTTTTGAAATGTTGTTTGTACAAATAGCCAGTGTCTAAATAAAATGAACTTATGTCAGGCTGATTCAACTTTCCCTCCGTCTCTCCGCTATTTCTCAGAAACTAATGGAGAAACGTCTGTCTCGTCTACATTCTCTTCGTAGACAATTAGATGTTAGAAAATAATATAGCAGCAGTGTCACCCTGCATCAGCTCCTGAGATATTTGCAAAAATAAAAATATAGGAAAAAGCAATATGAAGGATTAAGTCACATTCAAGTGAGAATGGATATTCGGAGTGCTATAGAGAAGATATCAATCTCCACGTAAATTGTTCGCTAATGCAAAAGTCATCCAAGTCCTCGTCTCCGCAACGGGTACGATCGTTGAAGTATTAAGCGTCATTTATTTGAAAATGAATAGCAGTGAGTGAGTTATATTTTTCATTATTTGAGAGGAGGAGAGTAGAGCCAACGAAGCTCTTAGATTTCGACTCGGGCAACTGAAAGGATAGCGAAACAGTTAACTGTACATAGAAAGTTGAGAAGATAGAAAAGGATTATACCTGGGCGTAATGGAAAACGCATAACTGCAATTCGAGTCCATGCTCCTTAAGGATCGCATATGGTGCGAGCTCAAAATCCAGCATGACAGAGCCTCCGTTGGCTTTTAATTGTGGTATAACGTCTCCAAGCAGGTAATTGAAGACTTGTTTATAATTCACCTTTCTCCGATTCTCCATTAGTACCCATGCAACAGGGAATGGCTACATCAAAAGAGTCCCAGATATAGATTAATTTTTCATGATCAAAGATATTATGTGTTGTTAATGTGCGGGCACACAAAAACGATTCTGTATGTTGTTGTACTAACGAAAAAATGGACACAGAGAACGTTAGGAGCTAGGTTCCCCCACTACGGTTCTCCATGTCCAAGCCTTCAGTATACAAGGAGCCCCATTACTTGTGCGTTATTTGAATATCCAACATTTAATATTCTGCCAATGCAATTGGCAGGAAGCTTCCGAATGCATTTTTTAATTTTCAATCTATCATCACTCATCTGTGTGTGGAATGCGGAAACTAAAATAAGCTTCAGAGGGTTAAGGTATGACTATCGCTAGGGGCTTGAAATAATAAAAATCGGAAATAATTCCGAAATATTCTTCACATCAAACCCAACAACTTTTCCTTATGAAGAAAACTTTTCTGACACGTAGAATTCGAGATATTGAATTTCAAAAATTTCATTTTCCCCATATGCACTCATGTAAATTGAGTCACATTTCAATGTTTATAAATTTGCAAGAAAACGGCATTTATGGGACTTCTGAGAGAATTGTAGCCCATAGCCAGGCCTTTTTAGAATTTCTTGAGACTACAATCAGCTATTTCTGACACATAGTTTCGGAGAAGAATAAATAAACGATTAATGGCAGGCCAGCACCGCTGGGCACGTATACGAGGTCGCTCTGTATATGTGTACAACTACAGGATTAGTCTTTAGTGTGCGTGGATACGTATACGCGCATATCAGTGTGCGTAGGCAGGCCCGTATCAAAATTCAAAAAAATGATTCTTTAAATAAAAATTCAAAATATTAGTAGATGTAATTGTTTTGACTCAATTATGCTTTCATATAAGAGCAAGAAATATATTGAGGCTAAATAGCTTTATAGGCTGAACAATTTCTCCCTCCTTTGCTTGTTCCAAATGATTTTTTTCTAACCTCCCTTGCCCCCACTCTTAGTGGCGACTTGAGCGATAGTCATACCTCAAGTTCGTCGCAAATATAATCAATTGAATAGTTTCGAAGATATAGCTTGCTTTTTCTAACGTTTCTATGCTAATATCTAAAAAACTACTAGACCGATTCAGCTCAGTTTCAATACCAACCTTTATACTCATCAGATGTGTACTCTCATAAAATTTGAGGTGTCTAGCTCAATTATTTCTTAAGTTATCCTGGAATCAAGATTTTTACGAAAAATTTCACAATAGTTTTATACTGCATAAACCAAAAATCTTAGCTCCCACCACCCCGGGAGTCAAAGATGCAGCTCTTGAATGCGCATCTCCTCGCTGAGAGTGGACGCTGTGATTCGATTTTTCATTCAGAAAAGTAGAAAAACGATATTTCGACCTTTTCATTTTTCTCAAAAACTATCCGGCCGATTTAGCTGAAATTGTTGTGAGAGATTGGGGCTCGCATGACGAACTCATGGTAAAATTTTCAGATCGCTAGCTACTCCCATGCGAGAGTAAAGCGGAAAATGCGTCATCACACACACACACACACACACACACATACATACAGACATTTTAAAAAAATACGGATCTTGACGTTTTGGGTCATTTGCAGTCATATTATGATGGAATCTTGAACTCGAGAAAAATGACCATTACAAAGCTTCCATTCGGAAGCAAAAACAAGGTTTTACGATGATCATCATATCTATGGATTGGATGATTAAGAAAAATAAATTATAATGAAGAAATCTTTCTTGGCCATATGCTTTCAGGATAATGGTCATCAACTGATGAACTCTCATTCTTGACGAAGCTGCCGTGAATGTCCCATCTTGGGAAGCAGTATGAATTCCATAATTCCCGACTGTCTCAATCAATGTTTTGTTGCTTATCACAACATTCCAGGATTCAACCATTTTCTTCTTCACCTTAATCATAGCTTTGAAGCTCTGAGCCTGAATACATCAACATTTTTTCATATAACAAGATAGTTCAAAAGGAAGTAATAGCATATTACGTAATGAGTGTGATATAATATTTTCTGACGAGTGAGAGATTGCAAAACGAACAAAAGGCAAGTTTCGTAATCACCCAAGACTGGAAAACGTTATCGTACGTTTGGAGGACAGTATAACATTGTACATCGTGTGGGAAGTGCCACTGATCACACGGGGTGCAATCAAAACTGATGCGCGACAGGAGACTCAAAGGTAGAACAAGCCCGAATTGACCTTGAGAAGTCAACACATATGTACACCATTAGAAATTTTGAACTTGATGTTATATCCACCCCAGGATCAATAGTATATTACATGCCTAGGGCAGTAATGTAAGAAATGTCTCAGAGCACATATAATTGTTGGCCGAGGCGAAGCCGAAGTCGACAAACATGTGCTCTGAGGCTTTCTTACTTACTGCCCAAGGTGTGTATACTATTTTTCCGCACACTGGGACGGAAGTGAGTTTACGCCCGAGCGCAGCGAGGGCCGAAAGTCTCACTTTCGTCCCAGTGTACAGAAAACAAAATTTTTCCTTTTAGACATTTGTTAATAATATTGAAAACGCATGAGTTGCAAAAATGTCCAAATAAAGTGGAACATTTTCGCAATCAATTTAATAAAACCTAGAATGTGTCGCAAGAATGAGAAATCGACGAATTGTGATGAATCAACAAAACGAAACATCTTTCAATAAACCACGAAAGTTAATCAGTCGCGATTTTACCGGGAACGAGCAAAGTTCCCAATTGACTTTCGTACGGTCTTAGATAACTAAATAGATTTTCGTTAACACCGAGTCATCAAAATTTCGGGACAAGTTCTGGTGTGCCCAGTAACTCTGATTTTTGATCTATTGAGACGCAAAATCAGCGGTGGTCTTCGACAAGCGAAAAACTCTTTGTGTAAAGTACAGAATTCCGGATAATTCTTGTGGAAATTGACCAAGGCACACGCGGACCTCAGGCCTAAAAGTGTTAATTCTTTGTGCGAATTATTGTATTAGAATTCTCGAACCGACAAACGAGAAAACCAAACCGACAACCAATAAAACAACTGTAAAGGACAGGATCCAGAAAACTGTAAGTAACCTTAAAACCTGTGAAAGATTACAAAGATCCAAGTCCTCATAAATTCATCAGATTTGTAAAATACTTAACAAAGGAAGGGTTAAAATGTAGGGAAAATTGGTATAATCAAAAAGAGAGTATTCCTTCAAAAATTCCCTACATCCTTAACTCCTTCACCAAGTAGTTTTATTCAACTCAAAAATAACAGAAAAGAAAGATCAAACTCAATAAAAGCCTGTAAATATTAATAAGAAAAGAATCACCAGCACGAGGAAAATTATAACTAATTTTCCGAGAAGAAAGGTAAGAGTATCACTCCTTCCTTTCAATCTAAATTTCTTTGTTTTATAATCAGATTCTCGGCTGATTAGTCGTTCCGGACATAACATTGAATTTACGTTTTAAATTACCCAAATTGCCAACATGTGTTTTTGCGACAGGGGGCAAAAGATCTACGAATTCGTACGCGATTGATCCTAGAGAATTTACCTTTTGCTTCCGAATGGAAGCTTTGTAATCGTAATTTTTTTCGATTTTGAGATTTCATCATAATATGACTGCAAGTGACCCAAAACGTCGAGATCCGTCGTTTTTAAAAAATGTCTGTATGTATGTGTGTATGTGTGTGTGTGTGTGTGTGTGTGATGACGCATTTTCCGCTTTACTCTGAAGTAGGGTTAGCTAGCGATCTGAAAATTTTACCATAAGTTCGCCATGCGTGCCCCAAGCTCTCATAAAAATTTCAGCTAAGTGGGCCGGATAGTTTTTGAGAAAAATGAAAATGTTGAAATATCGTTTTTTCGACTTTTCTCGATGAAAAATGGAATCACAGCTTCCAGTCTCCGCAAGGAGATGCGCGTCCAAGAGCCGCATCTTTGACCCCCGGGGTGGTGGGAGCTCAGATTTTTATTTTAGCCAGTAGAAAACTTTTGATAAATTTTTCGTGAAAACCTTGATTCCACGATAACTCAATAAATAATTGAGCTAGAGACCTCAAATTTTGTGAGGTTATACATCTGATGAGCACAAAGGTTGGTATTGAAACTGGGCGGAATCGGTCCAGTAGTTTTTTAGATATTAGCATAGAAACATCAGAAAAAGCAAGCTATATCTTCAACCTTGAATTATCTGCAACCTTGAATTAGGCTGAGTTTGGGCAAGGCTAAACTCGAGTTAGTTAACTTGACTATGAAGTTGAAGCTCAAGATTTCAATGGAATATGACTCAAGATGTTCCAAAAAGTAGAAATATGACAATAAAAAAGAATTTTGTTACTCATAGAAAACGAGGGGATTCTCATCATCTTCAGAACATTCAAAGAGATATCATATTTAACAAAAAGAACACGAATTGACGTGATTAATATGAATAAGATCAGTGATGGTAGATTTGAAATTAGCAAATTCATTCGGAAGCTTTCTGCCAATTGCATTGGCAGAATATTAGATGTAAGGTTCTCAAATTACGCACAAGTAATGGAGCTCCTGCTTGTTTATCTTTATACGGTGAAATGACCCTGTGGAATTTACGAATGGAATCTGTCGGGTGCCTATACGCACACTATATTTCATTCGTATAGAAATAAATCGTAGAAACTCTAGTTTGCGTATAGAAACACACCAAATTCCAATCGTATAGGAAATATCCGAATTCCATATACGCAGATGTGTACGCTTCGCTATACGATTTTCCTATAGGAATGTTCTATAGGAACTTCCTATACACTTCCTTCATACTTGTATTGAACAGAGAAAGGAACTACTAATTTGGAAGTTCATTCTTCAAACTTAAAAATGCCATTAAATTTTTTCGTTTTGTTACGAACGAAAGCCGCAAACTGGCCGAAAAACATTCACAAACATTTGCCGAACGTTTTCGCCAACAGTGAAATCGTGTCTCCGTTCTGAATTGAAAGACTCGGGTAATATAAATTATTTACTTGAAATTCTCCACCCTCAAATTTGATCAGTCTCTCAGACCACTGAGGATTCTAAAGAGCTTCACCAAATTCTTTCACGCTCTTCGGCGTGGGTGGCCATCCCTTGGCAAGCGCCCGACGTTTGAACGGGACACCATTGCTTTCGTTACGGGGATGTCTGGGAATCTATAAGTAGATAGGGGTACATCTGGAGAGGAGTTCACCTTTCTGCCACAGCGGGGAAATTGGGGGCTCCACCGTCGCGCTGGAAAAGCGCGGGTCGCGGTGTGTCACGTGGTATGGGTCCGTGGAGTGCTGGGGCCTTGCCGAGGGGAGGGGGGATCTCGCGGTGATGAGAAATATGACTCATCTTAGATTCTAAAAGTATTAGGAGAGTAGGAAAATGGCCACCGTCGCTACTGGAAAAGCGCGGGCCTTCTCGCGGTGGGCCATGTGGGAGTAGTGGGGTTTTCTCGAGGGAGGGGGAACTCGCGGATGATGAGGGAATGTGTATCCTGAAATGTATCAGGAGGACACGAAAATTAAAGAGTGAATTTGAATGAAATTTGGGGTGGGATCCACGGGAATGTTGACTTTTTGGGGTAAAAGTATTAGGAGAGTAGGAAAATAGAGTAGGTATGCGAGGAAAAAATAAAAATAGAATATATTCGAGGGTTTTTGAAATGAAATCATATTTTAAAAAAATGTGCGTGAAACAGGTGGTTTCTACTGCACGGGCAAGAAAAAATGAATAGAAATGGAGATTCAGAAGCTTATTAAAATGCGCTTCTTTAGTCCCCAAACTTAGAGTGTTTACTCTTAAAAAGATCGAAAAGAATTAGAAAAATGAGTATGGCTGATATGGAAATTACTCCTCTTTATGAAAAGAGTATTTTCCTCTATCAACCACTCACAAAAAATCCATCACCATGGAAACATCGTCTCCAGAGAGCTAAAAAAAATGGAATCATTTGAGGACTTTCAATTTGGTGAGTGAAGAATAATTTTAAAGCATAAAATATTTTGAATTTTTTTATTTTTTGCAGTTTTTAATTTTTACAAATATTTTAATGAATTATTTTCTTCTTTAGACGAGAAAGAAGTGGCCGAGATTGAGAAGCTCGCCAATAAACCTGCGGCTAGGGTCAAGCCACGCCAAAAAAGCACCCGCGAACGTAAGTAGAGTTGAAAAATATTTTTAAACTCTAAATTACTTTTAAAATTAAAAAAATTAAATAAATGGTGTTCCACCATTGATGGTGGGGAGATGAATGAAACCGGAGCCAGAGAAGATCCAAGCACCAGGTCACCTGGAGAAATCAGCTCTAAGCATATCTAAAAATCATTAATTTTCCATTTTTTTTTCATTATTTCTCTCTTTTTTAGTGTGGGGGTTCTTCTCCATGGCTCCAATCCAAGAGGCCGCGGAGGGCTGTAGCGGAATCGCGGAAGGAGAGAGTACGCAGGCGCTTATTCACCGCCTCGTCCCCGCTTGCAAGGCTGAGCCTCAGGAGAAGCCCTGGACTCCCTCCGGAGCTAGATGACCCAGATTCATGGATGAAGGTCGTAAAATGGTTGACCAACGCCAACAAGCAGAGACAAGGGCTGGAAAGAGAAATCAAGCGGCTGGCCCAATGGAGACAAGAGAGGGAGACTCATACATCTGTGGGGAATGCGGACTGTCCACGTGTTTCTGCGGTTGAGGAGCAGCCAGGAGGAGAAAGTGCGGGCGCGTGTGTTTGTGTGTGTGTGTATTGAAAGTGCCTAACGTTTTCTGAAATTCTTAAAGGGAGAAAATATGTAAATCACCCCTGGACCTCGCCCAATATTTCAGGAGAGGGTTTCACTCCTGTTTCTTCAACCGAAAGGAAAACATCGCGCGCGTGAAAAGTTTTAAAATTTTGAAAAAAAAAGAAAGAAAATGTTCAGTTGAATGGATAATCTTGTGCACTATTTTAGCAGCATTGAGCTCAGGGACCGTGACGACGAGGCAGAGACCGCGGTTTGGTTTTTCGTGGAGGAAGTTGGAGATTACGTCAACTTTGGCTCCTTCCCGGCACGGATAGCGCGTAATATTCACGTACGGTTCCCGCAATATGTGGAGAGGGTCAAGAGAGAGCAGGTAACTATTTTTATTTTTTTAAATGTAATTATTATTATTAATTATTTTTTTTGTTTTTAGGCATTGGAGCTTCAACGGTGGGAAAACCGCATGGATTTATTCAGGCGTATGCGGGATGGGGCTGCTGAGTCGTGGGACGAGGAGTTCCCACCACCCCCTGTACGGCCACTTTTCCAGCCTGCCCACGTGATGGCTTTCCGGAGGGCTTTGAGGAGAGCCAGGGGGCGCTGCGTCATGGAAGTGCAGTAGCGAATCGCTGCTTGGGAGCAGCGTGTAGCGGAGAGGAGACTCCGCGGCTCGCTGCGAGAGCGTTGGGGATAAGTGCGTGTAAAAAAAAACAAAATGTGCGTGTGTGTATGTGTGTTTGTGAAAAATTAGAAATATGAATGAGTGTGTGAAAAAAAAGTGTATGAAAATGTGAAAAGAAAAATGTGTGTGTGTGTGTGTTTAGAAAAAAAATACATATATTCAGTTCAACATGGCGCCGATCAGCTGGGTATCAAGCCGCTGCACCCTCTAGGGAGCAGGGGCCCAATATACAGCTGAGTCAGCAGGCCACAACACCCTGTAGGGATCAGGGGCCTAATACCCAGTTGGGCATGAAACCACTGTGCCCTCTAGGGTGTAGTTTCAAAATTCGGGTGAATCGTCCGTCGGTAATGAGTTCTTCATTACCCACTGAAAATGTTTCAATTTGAATTTCAAAATTCAAACGAATCGTCAGTCGGTAATGAGTTCTTCATTATCCACCGGAAATGCTTGAATTTCATTACATATATATATTTTTTTTCTTCTAAATTAAAAAATAGGCAGATCAATCAGAACATAAATAAACAAATTAAAAAATAGGAAGATTAATTAAGAAATAAATAGATTGAAACATTGAAAAATTCAAAAATAAAAAAAAAATAGAAAAATTCAAATCAAGAAAAATAAATAAAAAAATAGAAAAATTCAAATTAAAAATAAAGCAAAAAATAGAAAAATTGGAAAATGGAAAATAAATTAGGAAATAGAAAAGTTCAAAAATTCAAAATAAAAATGAATTCAAAAATTGAAAAATTGGGAAATTTAGAAATTGGAAAATTAAAAATTCAAGAATTCAAAATAAAAATAAAATCAAAAATTGGAAAATTTAGAAATGCAGAAAAAGAAAAAATTCAAAAATTCAAAATGAAAATAGATTCAAAAATCAAAAAATAGAGAAATTCAAAATAAATGAAAAAAATAAAAATGAAAATGAATTCAAAAATCAAAAAATAGGAAAATTCAAATTCAAAATAAATAGAAAAATTTAGAAATTAAAAAAAAAATAGGAAAATTTAGAAATTCAAAAATAGAAAAAAATTGAAAAATTTTAAAAAAAAGACAATTAAAAAAAATGAATGAGTGTGTGTATGAAAGAGTGGTGAAAAAATGGCCTGTGAATGAAAAGTATTTTTTATTCAGAATTATAAGTGTCTATATGCTTAAATCTAACCTTAATCGTAAGTTTTTTATAACTTAGAATTTAAAAAATGAATAAATAAAAGGAATTAATTGATTACTTACCTTTCTCGATTCCTTTCTTCTCCAACGCCTCCATTTCTTCCAGTGACACCATGCGTAACAGATGCGGTAAGGAACGTTCTACTCTCTTTCAACTTTTTTCAAAATTTTCTTTCTATCTTCTCGTGAAAATAATCTTTTTTTGATAGTTTATGCGAGATTTTGCCGTTCATCGGAAACTCTTGCGTTTGCAATACGGTATTCCCGATGAAGACATGGACCGCGAGTATTCCCAGTTGGATCCGCGACTGAATATTCTGCAAGAGCTCGCGAATCAACTTCGCCGCCGCAGAAATCGCGATTTCAATATTCTCGATCATTCGATATGGATCGGCGAAGAGGAGGAGGAAAACGAAAAACCTTCTAAACTCTTCACAGCGATAGATTGGGGGTTCAATTTCCTACTGGCACGCATGTTTGTATATATTGTCTATAAATGTTTCAAAGAAAACAGTCTGATATAAAGAATGGAAAAAGGTGGTCTTATCATTTCCGCTCCCCCCATCATTCCAGAGGCAGAATGTGTGGCCGAAATAATACAGGTGAGATCTCCATCCCACATATGTTTACGGCCCGAACAATGGTCTAACACATTCTTTGAGATCGCTGAATATTTATCACACAAGTATTTCATTAATAAATTGGGCGCAGATCTCGCAAATTTAAAAAAAATGTGCGTTGTAGATGTCTCAGGGGTGGGTGGGGCTCGCGGTATCATTAAAAATTCTGGGAATAAATTGGAAATAATATTAATTGATCTGTGTGACGTCATAATTAAATCTAAGGAATGCGTCTATTGTCTAGAGGAAGAGGAGTTAAAATGTATTCCTCCATTGCTAGTACCATGCTGTTTACTTGGGTGTGTGTTATGGGACGAAGAAGAAATCTACAGTGCAGGAGAAATACTAACCGGCCAGCTTTGTCAAATAAGAAAAATCGAAAGAATGGGACTAGACGGGTTTTATGTAACAATGCACTTCGAAGACACCGGTGAAGATGTAAATGAGTATATGAAAGATGTTGGTGTCAATATCAAAGTTACGGATAGATATGGAAAGCGCCCGGGGCAATGACACAGTCGAAGAAAAATCATGGCCGGGGAAAGTCAAGAATTGGATGAATTACTCTCAATCTTAGAAGATAGAAAGTTGGATAACGTGAGTGAGGAAACGAATAGTGCAGGTAAAGAACTGAATAACGCAAGTGAAGAAGTGAATACTGCGTTAGCTGAGGAAAATCTTCCGTCCACAAGTGCAGGTGTTTCTCCTCAAGCGGCAGACGAGTTGCTAGCTGAAATTTTTGGTAAGGACAGAAATCATTGAAGTTAAAATAGTGAAAATTATTAATTGATGAATCGTTTAAAGGTGCGGCTGAACAACGAGGAAGCGGTGCATCAAGGTTAGACAAAGTGAAAGATATTGAAAGAGAGTTTAGAAGATTTAAGTCACTTAAACGCGAGCTCGTGTTCAATATTTCGAAGCCTCCTAAAGATAGTGTCCGATATCGAATGGGTGGATTCTCTCGCGGAGGAAATTCTCGGTATCATTCGCCAGCGGCCAAATAATAATGACGTTTGTGGTGCACAATTTGGATATACTACCGAGGCTCAACTAATACGTAATCCGAGCTATTTAACACCGAGACCAATTTCAATGATCACCCTTGAAGATGTTATAAAACTGCTCACGCGTCTCACTCAAAGTGGAAGCGAGATACCCCGAGATAGTAAATTTTTTCTCGAACTGCATTTTACTGAAAAAATGAGTGGTGGTGCCCGGAATAGGATGTGCGGTGAAAACAGATTCTATGGGGTAATAACTATAACAAATAATGACAATATGTGTTTGCCGCGATCAATTATAGTCGGAAAAGCGTATCAATTGAAGAAAAATAATATCCCAACGACTGTATCATGGACGGACACACGACAAAAAGAAGGACGCATTCAAAAATATCTCGCTGCGAAATTACAACGAGATTCAGGAGTGAAACTGGGCCGAGCTAGCATCGAAGAAATCGCCGCGTATCAACAGCTTGTTAAAAAAGAGAATATAGCTCTCATTGTGTGGCGTGTTGAGAGGAACAAGGATCCGATTATCATGTATGACGGACGTGTAGGTTTTTAGGGAGCTCCAAAACCCAGCTTAATTGTGGATATCGGATATTTTCCTCTGGAACGTCATTATCAACCTATAAAAAACATTAAAACTATATTCCACTGGGCTGATAAATTTTGTCGCGAGTGTAATGTTGCATATAAGAGAGATGGCGAACATAAATGTAGTTTCATATGTCAAAAATGTTATAAGAGACCCGCGTGTGATAGATTTCAAATGTTTAGACGGTGTGAAGAATGTAATCGGCATTTTTACGGCGAGCAGTGTTATTCTAATCATTTAGCTAACCGATTTCAGAACGGTCTTTCCATATGCAAAAAAATACGGTTTTGTAAGGAATGTAATAGGCGGGTCATACACAATCAGATTCATAACTGTAACGAATTCCTCTGTTCTGTTTGTGATGAATTCAGATCATATGGTCATTATTGTTTTATGGCTCCGATCAAAACGAAGCCTCTGTCCAAAAAGTTTGAGGCTCGTCAAGACGAAGCAATGATAGAAGACGGGGAGGAACTAACGAAATTGAAGAAACATGTGCCGAATCTCTGTGTTCTCCAACTAGTTTGCGAAAACTGCAGTGATACTCCGATTCAAAATTGTAATTTCTGTAAACGCGACGAAAAAATATTCATGGGAGACGGAGTCGTTGATGAGCTCCTTCATTTTATAAATACTTTATCGTATGAGAAAAATCTCGCTTCTCTCATTTGTATTGCTCATAACTCACAAGGTTATGACGCACAATTCATCTTGAGACGTGCTCTAACGTACGATTTCTTGCGTCCTATGTCACCAATAATAAATGGCACAATAATTATATTACTCGAAATTGGGGAAAAAATTAAATTCATAGATAGTTTAAATTTATTTCATATGGCTCTCTCTGCTCTACCGAAAACGTTTGGTTTACCGGATTTGTTAAAAGGTATGTTTCCGCATCTTTTTAATAGAAGAGAAAATTGGGATTATAATGGGCCACTCCTGGCTAAAGAAAATTGGGCTCCTCACAGGATGAAATCTGTCTTTAGAAAACTTTGAAAAATGGTATGAAGCGCGTGAGAGAACAGGTGAAATATACAACTTTCAAGATGAAATAATTAAATATTGTCGCGATGATGTGAAGATTTTAAGGGAAGCTTGCATGTCCTTTAGGGCGCTAAATAAAGGAATATCGGGTATTTGTCCGTTTTCCGAATGCACCACTCTTGCTTCACTCTCCATGTGAACCTACAAAAAGATGTTTTTAAGGGAAAATACGATCGGCATTATCCCTCGCGGAGGATATCGTTTCTGTAGAAATCAATCGAAGGCAGCGATTGTGTGGTTAACGTGGTTAGAAAAGTGTAATGATATTGATATATGTCATGCGGGAAAAGTTCAAGAACACCGTATTCCAGGGACGAGCATTGATTTGGATGGATACTATCAAGATCCAAACGGGCAGAAGTATGCATTTCCATTTCAAGGGTGTTATTGGCATGGGTGAATCTTTTAGACTCGCTAAGTTAGACTCGTAAAGTTTAGACTCGCGGTATGAGAAAACTTTAGCTACAAATGCTCTCATTCGTGAAAAAGGTGATATTCTTGAAGAAATTTGGGAGTGTCAATTCAGAAAAATCAAAAGTGAAAGCCTTGAATTACAAGAGCTTGCTAAATGTGAGGACGTTTGGGTGCATACACCTCTCGAGCCTCGAGAAGCTTTTTTCGGTGGACGAACAGGAAACTTAGTATCGTATTATGATTGTCGACAAGGGGAAAAAATTAATTATTACGATGTCTGCTCGCTATATCCATTTATCTGTAAAACCGGTATTTTTCCTATTGGTCATCCGGAAATAATTATAGGGCCAAAGATTCAACAACTTTGTGGACCTCACAATGACATTTCGAATATTGAAGGACTCATTAAATGTAAGGTGTTACCACCGGCGCGACTTTTTCATCCTGTTCTTCCTATGAAAGCAAATAACAAATTAATGTTTCGTTTGTGTAGAACATGCTGTCTAGAAATGTATCATGGCAGTTGCGAGCATACGCACGAGGAAAAAACCCTCGTAGGTGCGTGGGTTTCTTGCGAGTTGAAGAAGGCAGTGCAATTAGGTTATAGAATCGTTGCGATCACAGAAATTTGGTTGTATCGAACAACACAGTATAATCCGGTGACGGACGAGGGGGGAATATTTGCAGGATTCATTAATGAATTTGTGAGAATAAAAACATACGCGAGTGGCTGGCCAAATTCATGTGAAAGCAGAGAAAGTTATATTAGAGAAATCAAAGATAAGATGGGTAGTGCCTTAGATCCAGCCCTAATAGAGCTTAATGCGGGTAAAAGAGCTGTGGCAAAACTGATGCTGAATTCTTTATGGGGGAAATTTGCTCAAAGACCAAATTTAGAAAAGACAGAAATAATAAAATCATATGAAGTATTGCACTCGTTCCTTTTCGACCCTCAAAAAGAAGTAACAGGCTGTTTATTTGTAGATGACGACACTGTTTATCTCAAATGGAAATTTCGTGAAGATGACTATGAAATCTCATCAAATACCAGTGTGGTCATCGCTGCATATGTGACAGTTCAAGCACGTCTAGAACTGTATAAGTATTTGGAAATGTTGGGAGAGAGGGTGTTATATTATGATACAGATTCTGTTATTTTCGTTACGAGGCCTGGTGAACCAAATCCTCCTTCGGGCAATGCTCTTGGAGAGATGACAGACGAATTAGCTCCGAAAGGGCAAGGTGCGTACATAACAAATTTTGTTTCTGGAGGCCCTAAATTTTATAGTTACATAGGGGTTATCCCTGGAGGGGAAGGATTTGAATGTTGTAAAATAAAAGGTATACGCATCGATTCCCAAACTTCTGAAATGATAAATTGTCGAAAGATGCGAAAACTTGTCCTATATTCTAAGAAACCAATCGAAGTTGATAACATGGTATTACCAGGGCCGGCTTACATGAAGTTGTTACACGGACAGGGACAAAGATAGTAAGAGTAACAGCCCCAAAACGTAGGAGAGTAGGAAATACTTCTGTACCTTATGGCTATGTTGATTTGTGAATATATATAATGATTTGTTCCAAATTGTTTTTCATTGATTTAACCCATCCCAAAATCCTCCACACATCATTCTCTCAGGAACCTTCGAACAGTGCAGACATGGATTGCGGTCAGAACGATAAATCTCGTGAAAAGTCATGAGATGATTTCTCCAAATCTAAAATCTTAGACGGCAGCACACCTTATAATAAAGAAGCAGGGCCCGGGAAATATGGTCCCGTTGGCCAAGGAAGACCGAGTTATAATAAATATTGAAAAGTTTTCATGAATTGGCGTATTTATTCATGTGACCTTTTAAATCCTCATCAGTTGATAGCATGGATCCTCGTTGGGAGCACCCATTTACAGCTGTTGTATGTGGACCGACAGCTTGTGGGAAAACTATTTCCGTTAAACGCTTTTTGAAAGAAATTCATGAAATATGTGATACAAAATTTTCGAAAGCTATTTTCTATTATACAGAATGGCAGCCGACTTAGAACGAATATGATAAGAAATTTGTAGAGTTTCGTGACGGCCTCCCGTTATCATCAGATTTCACAAGTGACAATACACCAAAGCTCGTAATTCTTGATGATCTTATGCGCGAGTCTTTTAACGGTTCTGTAGTCGATCTTTTCACGAAATGGAGTCATCATAAAAATCTGAGTGTAATATTCATATTGCAAAACTTATTCCATCAGGGTAAAGAGCAGAGGGAGAAGGGGTCCGTATGCTCGCAACTGCCATGATACATTTCTAGACAGCATGTTCTACACAAACAAAACATTAATTTGTTATTTGCTTTTATAGGAAGAACAGGATGAAAAAGTCGCGCCGGTGGTAATACCTTACATTTAATGAGTCCTTCAATGTTCGAAATGTCATTGTGAGGTCCACAAAGTTGTTGAATCTTTGGCTACGTTTCCTGTTCGTCCACCGAAAAAAGCTTCTCGAGGCTCGAGAGGTGTATGCACCCAAACGTCCTCACTTTTAGCAAGCTCTTGTAATTCAAGGCTTTCACTTTTGATTTTTCTGAATTGACACTCCCAAATTTCTTCAAGAATATAACCTTTTTCACGAATGAGAGCATTTGTAGCTAAAGTTTTCTCATACCGCGAGTCTAAACTTTCATTTTTTCCTATTTTTCTACTACGTTCGGTCGTGAAACAAAAGATACACCCATGCCAATAACACCCTTGAAATTGAAATGCATACTTCTGCCCGTTTGGATCTTGATAGTATCCATCCAAATCAATGCTCGTCCCTGGAATACGGTGTTCTTGAACTTTTCCCGCATGACATATATTAATATCATTACACTTTTCTAACCACGTTAACCACACAATCGCTGCCTTCGATTGATTTCTACAGAAACGATATCCTCCGCGAGGGATGATGCCGATCGCATTTTCCCTTAAAAACATCTTTTTGTAGGTTCGCAGGGAGAGTGAAGCAAGAGTGGTGCATTCGGAAAACGGACAAATACCCGATATTCCTTTATTTAGCGCCCTAAAGGACATGCAAGCTTCCCTTAAAATCTTCACATCATCGCGACAATATTTAATTATTTCATCTTGAAAGTAGTATATTTCACCTATTCTCTCACGCGCTTCATACCATTTTTCAAAGTTTTCTCTGTCTTTAGATTTCATCCTGTGAGGAGCCCAATTTTCTTTAGCCGGAAGTGGCCCATTATAATCCCAATTTTCTCTTCTATTAAAAAGATGCGGAAACATACCTTTCAACAAATCCGGTAAACCAAACGTTTTCGGTAGAGCAGAGAGAGTCATATGAAATAAATTTAAACTATCTATGAATTTAATTTTTTCCCCAGTTTCGAGTAATATAATTATTGTGCCATTTATTATTGGTGACATAGGACGCAAGAAATCGTACGTTAGAGCACGTCTCAAGATGAATTGTGCGTCATAACCTTGTGAGTTATGAGCAATACAAATGAGAGAAGCGAGATTTTTCTCGTACGATAAAGTATTTATAAATCGAAGGAGCTCATCAACGACTCCGTCTCCCATGAATACTTTTTCCTCGCGCTTACAAAATTACAATTTTGATTCGGAGTATCACAGCAGTTTTCGCAAACTAGTTGAAGAACACAGAGATTCGGCACATGTTTCTTCAATTTCGTTAGTTCCTCCCCGTCTTTTATCATTGCTTCGTCTTGACGAGCCTCAAAATCGTAAAATAAAAAATAATTATTTCGCTTTTTGGACAGAGGCCTTGTTTTGATCGGAGCCATAAAACAATAATGACCATATGATCTGAATTCATCACAAACAGAACAGAGGAATTCGTTACAATTATGAATCTGATTGTGTACGACCCGCCTATTACATTCCTTACAAAACCGTATTTTTTTGCATATGGAAAGACCGTTCTGAGTTCCGTTAGCTAAATGATTAGAATAACACTGCTCGCCGTAAAAATGCCGATT
Source organism: Aleiodes alternator (assembly GCA_963921955.1). Lineage (NCBI taxonomy): Eukaryota > Metazoa > Arthropoda > Insecta > Hymenoptera > Braconidae > Aleiodes > Aleiodes alternator. The sequence goes on along the minus strand of OY998115.1, from coordinate 1,736,783 downwards.
ACATTCTTCACACCGTCTAAACATTTGAAATCTATCACACGCGGGTCTCTTATAACATTTTTGCCATATGAAACTACATTTATGTTCGCCATCTCTCTTATATGCAACATTACACTCGCGACAAAATTTATCAGCCCAGTGGAATATAGTTTTAATGTTTTTTATAGGTTGATAATTAAATTTTTAATGTGTATGACCGTTTTAATAATTTTTTGTGAATAAAAATGGCTTAATCGGTCGAGCATGAATTTTCCAAAAAAGGAAATTTATTTAATAAAAAAGAAAAATTTTGCCCAACGTTTCTGTCTCGAATCTGAGACCATCTTCAGGGGCTACAAAGAGTCTGTTGTTTGTTTGATGACAGAGAGATAAGAGGCTCTTATCTCTCTGTCATCAAACAAACAACAGACTCTTTGTAGCCCCTGAAGATGGTCTCAGATTCGAGACAGAAACGTTGGGCAAAATTTTTCTTTTTTATTAAATAAATTTCCTTTTTTGGAAAATTCATGCTCGACCGATTAAGCCATTTTTACTCACAAAAAAAATAGGTTGATAATGACGTTCCAGAGGAAAATATCCAATATTCACAATTGAGCTGGGTTTTGGAGCTCCGTGAAAAGCTACACGTCCGTCATACATGATAATCAGATCCTTGTTTCTCTCAACACGCCAGACAATGAGAGCTATATTCTCTTTTTTAACAAGCTGTTGATACGCGGCGATTCCTTCGATGCCAGCTCGGCCCGGTTTCACTCCTGAATCTCGTTGCAATTTCGCAGCGAGATATTTTTGAATGCGTCCTTCTCTTTGTCGTATGTCCGTCCATGATACAGTCGTTGGGATATTATTTTTCTTCAATTGATACGCTTTTCCAACTATAATTGATCGCGGCAAACACATATTGTCATTATTTGTTATAGTTATTACCCCATAGAATCTGTTTTCACCGCACATCCTATTCCGGGCACCACCACTCATTTTTTCAGTAAAATGCAGTTCGAGAAAAGATTTACTATCTCGGGGTATCTCGCTTCCACTTTGAGTGAGACGCGTGAGCAGTTTTATAACATCTTCAAGGGTGATCATTGAAATTGGTCTTGGTGTTAAATAGCTCGGATTACGTATTAGTTGAGCCTCGGTAGTATATCCAAATTGTGCACCACAAACGTCATTATTATTTGGCCGCTGGCGAATGATACCGAGAATTTCCTCCGCGAGAGAATCCACCCATTCGATATCGGACACTATCTTTAGGAGGCTTCGAAATATTGAACACGAGCTCGCGTTTAAGTGACTTAAATCTTCTAAACTCTCTTTCAATATCTTTCACTTTGTCTAACCTTGATGCACCGCTTCCTTGTTGTTCAGCCGCACCTTTAAACGATTCATCAATTAATAATTTTCACTATTTTAACTTCAATGATTTCTGTCCTTACCAAAAATTTCAGCTAGCAGCTCGTTTGCCGCTTGAGGAGAAACACCTGCACTTGTGGACGGAAGATTTTCCTCAGCTAACGCAGTATTCACTTCTTCACTTGCGTTATTCAGTTCTTCACCTGCACTATTCGTTTCCTCACTCACGTTATCCACCTCTCTATCTTCTAAGATTGAGAGTAATTCATCCAATTCTTGACTTTCCCCGGCCATGATTTTTCTTCGACTGTGTCATTGCCCCGGGCGCTTTCCATATCTATCCGTAACTTTGATATTGACACCAACATCTTTCATATACTCATTTACATCTTCACCGGTGTCTTCGAAGTGCATTGTTACATAAAACCCGTCTAGTCCCATTCTTTCGATTTTTCTTGTTTGACAAAGCTGGCTGGTTAGTATTTCTCCTGCACTGTAGATTTCTTCTTCGTCCCATAACACACACCCAAGTAAACAACATGGTACTAGCAATGGAGGAATACATTTTAACTCTTCTTCCTCTAGACGATAGACGCATTCTTTAGATTTAATTATGACGTCACACAGATCAATTAATATTATTTCCAATTTATTCCCAGAATTTTTAACGATATCGCGAGCCCCACCCGCCCCTGAGACATCTACAACGCACATTTCTTTTGAATTTGCGAGATCTGCGCCCAATTTATTAATGAAATACTTGTGTGATAAATATTCAGCCATCTCAAAGAATGCGTTAGACCATTGTTCGGGCCGTAAACATATGTGGGATGGAGATCTCACCTGTATTATTTCGGCCACACATTCTGCCTCTGGAATGATGGGGGGAGCGGAAATGATAAGACCACCTTTTTCCATTCTTTATATCAGACTGTTTTATTTGAAACATTTATAGACAATATATACAAACATGAGTGCCAGTAGGAAATTGAACCCCCAACCTATCGCTGTGACGAGTTTAGAAGGTTTTTCGTTTTCCTCCCCCTCTTTGCCGATCCATATCGAATGATCGAGAATATTGAAATCGCGATGTCTGCGGCGGCGAAGCTGATTCGCGAGCTCCTGCAGAATATTCAGTCGCGGATCCAACTGGGAATACTCGCGGTCCATGTCTTCATCGGGAATACCGTATTGCAAACGCAAGAGTTTCCGATGAACGGCAAAATCTCGCGTAAACTATCAAAAAAAGACTATTTTCACGAGACGATAGAAAGAAAATTTTGAAAAAAGTTGAAAGAGAGTAGAACGTTCCTTACCGGATCTGTTACGCGTGGTGTCACTGGAAGAAATGGAGGCGTTGGAGAAGAAAGGAATCGAGAAAGGTAAGTAATCAATTAATTCCTTTCATTTATTTATTTTTTAAATTCTAAGTTATAATAAACTTACGATTAAGGTTAGATTTAAGCATATAGACACTTATAATTCTAAATGAAAAATACTTTTCATTCACAGGCCATTTTTCACCACTCTTTCATACAAATACATTTTTTCATTTTTCTTTCTCCAATTTTCATACACACCCACACACACACACACGCACACACACACACTCATTCATTTTTTTTAATTGTCTTTTTTTTTTAATTTTTCAATTTTTTTCTATTTTTGAATTTCTAAATTTTCCTATTTTTGTTATTTTTTTTTTAAATTTCTAAATTTTTCTATTTATTTTGAATTCGAATTTTCCTGTTCATTTTGAATTTGAATTTTTCTATTTTTTGATTTTTGAATTTATTTTCCTTTTGAATTTTTGAATTTTTTCATTTTTTGCATTTCTAAATCTTCCAATTTTTCAATTTATTTAATTTCTAATTCATCTATTTTTAAATTCATTTTTATTTTGAATTCTTGAACTTTTTTATTTTCTAATTTATTTTTCATTTTCCAATTTTTCTATTTTTTGCTTTATTTTTAATTTGAATTTTTCTATTTTTTGATTTATTTTTTTTAATTTGAATTCTTCTATTTTTTTTTTATTTTTGAATTTTTCAATGTTTCAATTTATTTATTTTCTAATTAATCTACCTATTTTTTAATTTGTTCATTTATGTTCTAATTGATCTGCCTATTTTTTAATTTAGAAGAAAAAAAATATATATATGTAATGAAATTCAAGCATTTCCGGTGGATAATGAAGAACTCATTACCGACTGAGGATTCGTTTGAATTTTGAAATCCAAATTGAAACATTTTCAGTGGGTAATGAAGAACTCATTACCGACGGACGATTCACCCGAATTTTGAAACTACACCCTAGAGGGCACAGTGGCTCCATGCCCAACTGGTTATTAGGCCCCTGATCCCTAGAGGGTGTTGTGGCCTGCTGACTCAGCTGTATATTAGGCCCCTGCTCCCTAGAGGGTGCAGCGGCTTGATACCCAGCTGATCGGGTATGCTGGTCATGTTGAACTGAATATATGTATTTTTTTTCTAAACACACACACACACACACAGCCACACACATTTTTCTCTTCACGTTTTCATACACTTTTTTTTCACACACTCATTCATATTTCTAATTTTTCACAAACACACACACACACAAAATCATTTTTTGTCCTATTTTCAATCATACACTTTTTTTTCACACACTCATTCATATTTCTAATTTTTCACAATCACACATACACACACACACACCCTCACTCATACACATCCACTTTTTCCAAACACATACACACTCGCACATTCTGTTTTTTTTTACACGCACTTATCCCCAACGCTCTCGCAGCGAGCCGCGGAGTCTCCTCTCCGCTACACGCTGCTCCAAAGCAGCGATACGCTGCTGCACCTCCATGACGCAGCGCCCCCCGGCTCTCCTCGAAGCCCTCCGGAAAGCCACCACGTGGGCAGGCTGGAAAAGCGGCCGTACAGGGGGTGGTGGGAACTCCTCGTCCCACGACTCAGCGGCCCCATCCCGCATACGCCTGAATAAATCCATGCGGTTTTCCCACCGTTGAAGCTCCAATGCCTAGAAACAAAAAAAATAATTAATAATAATAATTACATTAAAAAAAATAAAAATAGTTACCTGCTCTCTCTTGACCCTCTCCACATATTGCGGGAACCGTACGTGAATATCACGCGCTATCCGTGCCGGGAAGGAGCCAAAGTTGACGTAATCGCCAACTTCCTCCACGAAAAACCAAACCGCGGTCTCTGCCTCGTCGTCGCGGTCCCTGAGCTCAATGCTGCTAAAATAGTGCACAAGATTATCCATTCCACTGAACATTTTTTTTCTTTTTTTTCAAAATTTTAAAACTTTTCACGCACGCGATGTTTTCCTTTCGGTTGAAGAAACACGAGTGAAACCCTCTCCTGAAATATTAGGTGAGGTCCAGGGCTAATTTACATATTTTCTCCCTTTAAGAATTTCAGAAAACGTTAGGCACTTTCAATACACACACACACAAACACACGCGCCCGCACTTTCTCCTCCTGGCTACTCCTCAACCGCAGAAACACGTGGACAGTCCGCATTCCCCACAGATGTATGAGTCTCCCTCTCTTGTCTCCATTGGGCCAGCCGCTTGATTTCTCTTTCCAGCCCTTGTCTCTGCATGTTGGCGTTGGTCAACCATTCTACGACCTTCATCCATGAATCTGGGTCCTCTAGCTCCGGAGGGAGTCCAGGGCTTCTCCTGAGGCTCAGCCTTGCAAGGGGGGACGAGGCGGGGAATAAGCGCCTGCGTACTCTCTCCTTCCGCGACTCCGCTACAGCCCTGCGCCGCCTCTTGTATTGGAGCCATGGACAAGAACCTCCCACTGGAAAAGAGAGAAAAAATGAAAAAAAAATTGGAAAATTAATGATTTTTAGATATGCTTACAGCTGATTTCTCCAGGTGACCTGCTGCTTGGATCTTCTCTGGCTCCGGTTTCATTCATCTCCTCACCATCAATGAAGGAACCCGGAGATGGCAAAGGTTGAGCCTCCTGGGGTAAATATGCAGAATAGAGCCCACAGGGCGGTATAAGTCAGAATTTCTGAAATTCATCATAAATGTGTATAATTTTAAAGATTAAAATTAATCCGATTCTCCTCGTCGTGTTTACATCTTTCTCGATGACGGGGCTTACACAGTGTTTACGTCTCCTCATGTCGTATTCGGACAGTTTTGAATATGAAGGTGAAAAACATTGCTCGTCGTATCAGTTTGTGGTAATTATTGGAACAGCCAACTAGGTTAAATGAAATTACTCGAGTGGATCGTGTTATGTCATAATGAAGAAGCGCTCATCACGTTTTTACAAGATAGAAATATCTTGATTCGAAACGCCAGGTGTAGAAACTGTAATAATGAAATGGTGTATAAAAATGCAATTAAGATGTTCAGATGCAGAAGAAGGCTGGAAAATGTGAATGAGGAAAATGGAGCTGTAAGAAATATACGACGATGTGACACGAAATTAAGTATATTGGATGGTTCGTGGTTTGCAAGAATGCACATTACGATCGGCAAGGCATGCCTATTCATAAGCCTTTACCTATACTGGAATTCACCAAGACAGGAATTCCTTGAAAAAGAGTTGAACCTTGCCACGCACACTGTTGTAGACTGGTCTAGCTTCATCAGAGAAGTTATTGTACTTTGGTGTCAACAAACAGCAACAAGAATTGGTGGTGTTGGTAAAGTGGTGGAAATTGATGAGACAAAAATTGGGCACAGGAAGTACCACAGAGGAAGATTAATTGAAGGCCAGTGGATATTCGGTGGAATTGAACGAGGAACAAAAAAACTGTTTGTCGCGAAGGTTGAAAATCGTACAGAGAACACGTTGTTAAATGTCATACATGAATGGATATTACCAGGAATAACAATTATATCTGATGGATGGAGAGCATACTACAACCTTAATCGTGAAGGATTTGAACACCTCTCCGTTAACCATTCGGTCAACTTTGTGGATCCGGTACCAGGTGCTCACACCCAGAACATAGAAAGAAGCTGGAGAAACATGGAAGAGGCTTTACCAAAATATGGTACATCCAGAGAGCACTTTGAAGGCTACCTGTGTGAATTTTTATTCAAGAGGAGGTGGGGATACGAGGAGAGAATTGAGAGATTCTTTGAGTGTATTAATATGGTGTTTCCAAACGTGAATATAAATCAGTGATTGTTTCTTGCCTGTGCCGTTTGTGACAGTTATTGTTATTGTTATCAGGGATCAATTTGTTGTGGGATTAGTATGAATACATTCAAAAAATCAATAATTAAAAATTAAATTTAAAATTGCCGATGAAGGACGGTGGAGGAAAATAAATTGAAAATTTGAAGTATTTCGTGTTAATTAATAAAGTTCTGTGGTTGTGTTAGTGTTATGGGACCTGTAATACCGCCACGTCCACGTCGTTGGTCCTGGGTAATTCTGAGAGCGGTACAGGTGAGTCGCAGTTGCTGATTGTTTACGTAAATATTCATTGTTCATTTTATTTGATGTTATTTCAAATGTAATCCTACTTATTTTTGAATTAAGGAAGATTTGACCAATTTTGAATAAATTTCAAATATTCCGCTCCTGTGGGCGCTCTTATGCATATTTACCCCTCCTGGTGCGGTGTCTCCGATGCAGAGTACGCTGGAGGCGAAGTCGTCACATCAAAAGGATTGTTCCAGAGTAATTAATTCCACCGATGGAGAACGTCGTGAGGGTCCAGCACGTGTTGTAGGACTAGTATTTGGAGTATTAGTCACCATCACTGAAAAAAATTTAATTTCTTTAATTTTAAGAGTAATTTAGAGTTTAAAAATATTTTTCAACTCTACTTACGTTCGCGGATGCTTTTTTGGCGTGGCTTGACACTAGTCACAGGTTTATTGGCGAGCTTCTCAATTTCGGCCACTTCTTTCTCGTCTAAAAAATAAAATAATCCATTAAAATATTTGTAAAAATTAAAAACTGCAAAAAATAAAAAAATTCAAAATATTTTATGCTTTAAAATTATGAAAAAATATTTCACTCACCAAATTGAAAGTCCTCAAATGATTCCATTTTTTTTTGCTCTCTGGAGACGATGTTTCCACGGTGATGAATTTTTTATGAGTGGTTGATAGAGGAAAATACTCTTTTCATTAAGAGGAGTAATTTCCATATCAGCCATACTCATTTTTCTAATTCTTTTCGATCTTTTTAAGAGTACACACGGTAAGTTTGGGGACTAAAGAAGCGCATTTTAATGAGCTTCTGAATCTCCATTTCTATTCATTTTCTCTTGCCCGTGCAGTAGAAACCACCTGTTTCACGCACATTTTTTAAAAATGTATTTTCATTTCAAATACCTTCGAATATATTCCATTTTTATTGCTTCCGAATGGAAGCATTGTAAACGCGATTTTTTTCCATTTCGAGATTTCATCGGAATATGACTCAGAATGATTCAAAACGTCGAGAAATGACATTTTTAAAAAATGTCTGTATGTGTGTGTGTGTGTGGGGGTGTGTGTGTGTATGTGTGACAGATATCAGCTCATTGCTCAGCAACGGTAATACTTAGTGAGCTGAAAATTTAACAGTACTTTCCCTCCCCATGCAAATTGCTGTCACCGAAATTTGAGCGAAATCGGTTGAGTACTTTTCGAGAAAACTCAAATTTTGGAAAAATTGTTTTTTCGACTTTTCTCCGCGAAAAATTGATTCACAGCCCCCACACTCAGCGATGTAATACATCTCATTTGAACTCACAGTTTTCACTCGGGGTAAATTTTGCTCAGATTTTTCGTTTGCAGATAATTTCAATTACAGTGTTTTTCATCCTGAATTTACTATACACGATAGCTCAAAAACTATGTGAGTTAAAGACTTCAAATTTCGCCAGTTTGTGCATCTAAGGAGCGAAAAGTTTGGTATTGAAATTGGGCGAAATCGCTCCAGTAGTTTCTGAGATATTGGCCAAAACCCATTTTATGAAAAGAGGTTATATCTCGAAAACTATCCAAGCGATTACATCCAAGTTCAGCTTAAAAGATTCATCTCAATGAGCCCCACAAATGGTAATAATTTCAGATTTTTCAGAAGAAGTCTCTTGTAAGGATGTTCGATAGATTAGTTTTTTCAAAAATCACGGTTTTTCTTAGCTTTCTCCCTAAGAACACTACTATTTTTTATTTCACCATTCGAAAGTAGACAATTTTTTCTACAAAATGAGTACCATTTCATCCTGACGACAATCAGAAAGAATAGAAATCCTATTTGGAAGCCGAACGTCAATTTTTGTGTTCCATCATAGGATCTGAGTTTTCATCTAATATTGAATTTTTATGTACCATGTGATATTATTGCAATTTAATCGATTATTCTGAGCTGAGATTTGTAGGGATCTATAAGTGCGTATTTCTTGCGAGAATAATGTTATTTTTTGAGCAGTTGAAAAGGTATTCATTTTTATAGAGATTCGGTTGATTATGGGCAAATCCCATTCGGAAGCATTTTGCCAATCGAATTGACAAAATATTAAATGTCACACAAAGAGTGGGGTTTGCAAATAACGCACAAAGGGTGGAACTCCTGCTTGTTTTCCTCGCATACCTACTCTATTTTCTTACTCTCCTAATACTTTTACCCCAAAAAGTCAACATTCCCGTGAATCCCACCCCAAATTTCATTCAAATTTACTCTTTAATTTTCGTGTTCTCCCTCGGGAAAACCCCACTACTCCCACACGGCCCACCGTGAGAAGGCCCGCGCTTTTCCAGCAGCGATGGTGGCCATTTCCCTAGTCTCCTAATACTTTTAGAATCTAAGATGAGTCATATTTCTCATCACCGCGAGATCCCCCCTCTCCTCGGCAAGGCACCAGCACTCCACGGACCCATACCACGTGACACACTGCGACCCGCGTTTTTCCAGCGCGACGGTGGCGCCCCCAATTTCCCCGCTGTGGCAGAAAGGTGAACTCCTCTCCAGATGTACCCCTATCTACTTCTATGGAGAAGTGATAGTTATTGGATTAATCTCTTGAATATTCTTGACGTGAAGAGAGAAACATATATTAAGCTTTGTATGGTCAAATGCAGGAAAACTATTTACATGTATGGGTTGAATCATGATTAAAATTAATCAAGCTTGTGTTTGGTTTTTGAGTCTTCTGGAAATTATGGAAACAGTGATAAAATTGAGAAAATTGACATTTTTTACTTCCGAATGGGAGCATTACTAACGTGAAAATTTCCGATCTCGATTTTTTAATTTAGAAATATGTATAATGATCCGAGAAGACCCCAAATCATATTTAGAAGAAAATGTCTGCCTCTTCTTGTGTGCGTGCATGTATGTATACGTCTGTGCCCACAAATATCTTTCAATTACTTTTGATGGCTTATTTATAGGGGTCTAACATTCTGTCGGTATCTTTCGATCAGTGGGCTTTCCATTTTGAGACCTCTTGAATTGTAATCTGTTTAGTAGCCCTCGCGGTTTCGAGAAGATCGTATAAATACTCGATAAATACGGTATAAGCATAAATGCCGTATAAATGCCGCATTTACTTCCGATAAAATCCATTCATCCGGGGAGTTTTTAGTCGCAATTTATTCCGTTGATATACAGTACATATACCGACTGTAATCTAATTAAATAGCAGATGGAAGCTGAATAAATAGCATATGTGCATCGTAAACATTTCTTATATATGTAGACTATATTCCAAATATGTGCTGTTTACAGTCAATGGCCCAATTAATGCCATCGGCTCAATTAATGCCACTTTTCATACATTTTCATGATTATTGAACTTATTCGAATTCTCAACTCTAAGTAATTGATCCCGTATAAACGCTGGATAAATCTCGTATAAACACTAGATAAATACTACATAAATACTACGTTGATATCAAACACATGCTATATTTCAACAGTCGATAAGAAAAAATCCTGCTTATATCGAGTAGAAAGAGCGTATTACAACAGTATGAATACCGTATAAGAAATTGCACGGATAAACCGTATAAATACGGAATACAGACTGAACTCTGACCGTATTAATTCCGAATGTATACAGTTCTTCCGAAACCACGAGGGAGCTTTACAGATATCGGAGATGTTCGGAAATTCGTTCTTCATGAATATTTCAGAAACCAAATTACGTACTGTTCACGAACTCGAGCGTACAATTTGCTTGCTTTCTCGTGTGTGCGAGCAGCCTCTTCTCTTAATCTTTTATTGAACTCGCGAACTTCTGCACAATGCGGATCGGCGAGATGGTTGTGCTTTGGGATTTTTCCTAGAAATTTGGTTCCATCCCATTTACCCATTACTTTGCACGGCCTCAATGCATTTTTCGCCAAGGAACATTTGACATAGCTAAAATATGAGACAGGAAATTAAACCTAGTATGAAATATAAACCTCTGTGTTATTCTCAATTCTAAATAACAAAAAGACGTATTTGCTGGCGATCCGACTCTCTGTTATCATAAATTCAAAATGACAAAGAGATGTACGTGCTGAACATACGCCACTTTGTTATTACGAATTCGTTGACAAGGAAACTGATGTTAGTAGAATGTTAATAACAAATCGGCGTATGCATCGGCGATAGAACTATTTCTTATAAGTATGCTTTCAGTGATTGCTAACAATTCAATAAAAAAAAATGAAAACAAAAAGGTGTAAGTATTGCAGATATGTCATTTTGTTCGTAGTGACAGCGGGCGGCACTCAAGTCTATGTGTGGGTATTTTTCATTCTTTCCGGCAATATTGCATAAAATAACCAGCAAAATATATTGGAGCAGACGGAACGTATACACCTCTTCGCTTTTTCGGAAGCAAGAAGCGGCAAAATGGCATATACGCCCCTTTGATTCTGAGGCTACGATATTTTTCTCAATTCCCTCCTTCCATTTTTTCATGTTCTATTTTCTCTTTCATTTTTATTCGAATAATTATATTTTTTCATCAAAGATAAAAGGTAGTTCTCATGAAAATTATAATTTTTTTAAGAGAGAGAAAAAAATTCATAAAAATACTGAAGATCCATGACTTCAGTGAGGAAAGATACGTTTCGGCAAAAAGAATGATTATATTTGCCGAACACAGGGCTTCAACGCCATATTCATTCATTTTCAACAAATACGCTGTTGAGCGGACCTGCTCAGGGGGGCCTATTTTTGACGCAGGGTAAACTGCTCTCCGTTGATGAAATAACACTCGTGAAAAAATGAGATAATTCGTGAATCCAATTCGTTGACGAATTTACGATTCCGTCACGAAATGGAAATTCTCATACGAAGAGCTCACATTACCTGTTTTTTTATTCCTGAGAGTATAAATATTGATTGCACCGCGTCATTGCAATTTTTGTGACTTAAAAATAAATCAGGTTTGTCACCTAGTGAATCTCAAACTTATGGAAAATATTCAACTGCTCGATGAAGAGGATAATCGGCTATTTCTCAGAACGAAGTGACATCCGTAAACAAATCGGAAAGTTATTTCGTCAACGAAGCTCTTTCGTGTGCGAATATCATCCACGAATAAAACAGTCTTGAATGGAGATACTACATTCGTTGACAAATCCAGTTCCCAGGCGTCGAGAACAGGCCCCCAGTTATTTAAAAGCATCTCATATTCGTTCGATGCAATGGAAAACAGTTTTTGTTCAAACATCTAGTATTTCCATGTTGATCTGTGGATTAACTGTTAATAAATCATTTCTCAGTGTACTCATTGGCCTATAGAGACTTGCATTTTTTCATGAATGTATATATTCAGTTATGAATACGCTTTCCTCAACTATCATTTGAAATTTCATCTCCGAAACTTTGCGCCCTGCACGGATAATGAGAGAGGGATAGCTTTTTCATTATTTTCCCTATCCAAATCGATAAATTTCGGGAATGATTATTATGATAAACACATGCCATTGCGCTAGCGAACCAATTTCACCCTCTGCCTCGCAAACCGCATGAAACCGTATCGGCTAGATACAATATAATAGAAAACACCATAGGGAGTGTATGCACAACAATACACACAGAAAAATCTAGTCATGAAGTATGAAATTCGTTCGCATGAATCATGCACTATTCGTGCATGAGTGTCTTGGGCATAAGACATGCACTATTAGTGACGTGATCATGCACTAATAGTGTATCAATTATGTTATATTTTGCGTGTATAATTCATGCTGAAATAGCACATGATTTATGTTCTTATAAGTACTGTAACGCCATATTTGCGTTACAATTGTGTTATCTTTTTTAGACCGGTATCGCGATGAAAATTAGTTTTTTTTCATTATTATTCACCAGAACGGAGAGTCCGAGAAACGAGAAACGATAATTATTTTTTTTTGGCAATGATTTATTTGATTTCTTTCCGCCTTGAAATTCCCGCGCTTGCCGGAGTTTTTCTTCATGCCGGAAGGAGGCGCCTGCGGACGGACGAGTATCACAGAGAGCTGCTCTAGGAAGTTATCGACGCAGAAATTGGAAATCGATGGGAGGAGTTTTCCGTTGGACTCTCTATTCTAATTGGCGGAGAATTGAGGAAATCAAGGACGTCTGGAAAATCATAATCAATTCGATAATAATTGATTGTGATAAAAATTAATTAAGAGATCATCATGGAAAATTTTCACGGAAATTTTGACGTAAAATTATAAGATTTATTCTTTTATCATTTATTTAATTACCGGAATAAAAGCAAAACAATACCGGCGATGAAAGGAATCTTGAACGTCATTGGATGATTAATTATGGGAAGAGCCACCTGTGGTCTGATTTTCGACGGGTGACGGACATTGTCTCAAATGGTCAATGTCTTGACATCTTGAAAATGAGACAACTTCGAGACGCTTTGAGAATTGTATTTTGTTTTATTTGAAAATATGTCGTGTTTGAATAAACTGTCGCCAGTTTTTCCAACACAAATATAAGAGAAGGAGAGGAGAATACGTTACAGGAATTTCCAGGAACTTGTAAGATACGAAAGCATATATTGTTTCTTCTTGAAGCTTCATTTTCTGATTTTTTCCGTACTTTCTACTCTCCACTCTCCTTTCAATGTAAAAAAAAATGAGATAAATGAGACACGGTGTAAACGAACTTAGGTGATATTGATGATAGTAGCAGAGACTTATCGACTCGTGTTGTTTCACTCTTTTTCTCATCTGAACAGAAGCAAAAAGAGAAAAATAAGACAAGATGGAGATAAACTATGGTGATTTCAGCAATATCAACAAGGACTGGTCTACTTGTCTTTTTTCTGTCTTTTTTTTATCTGAACAGGAGAAAAATAAGCGGAAAATAAGACACAATGGAGACAAACCTTGGCGATATCACTGATATCAGCCAGGACTGGTCCACTTGTCTTTTTCTGTTTTATTTTATCTGAACAGAAGAAAGAAAGCGGAAAATAAGACACAATGGAGACAAACCTTCATGATATCACTGATATCGACCAGGACTGGTCTATTGGTCTTGTTTCTGTCTTTTTTCCATCTGAACAGAGGAGAAAAGATAAAAATAAGACAACATGGAGACAAACTATGATGATTTCAGCCACATCAACAAGGGTCTTTTTGCTTCCGAATGGAAGCTTTGTAATCGTTATTTTTTTCGATTTTGAGATTTCATCATAATATGACTGCAAATGACCCAAAACGTCGAGATCCGTCGTTTTTAAAAAATGTCTGTGTGTATGTGTGTGTTTGTGTGTGTGATGATGCATTTTCCGCTTTACTCTGAACTGGGGTTAGCTAGCGATCTGAAAATTTTACCATACGTTCGCCATACCTCCGTATACTTAGCAGATAGAAAAATTATTTTTAATTCTAACTAATCCTAAACGCTTAGAAATAGTTTAGGGAAGTTTAGGACAGCATTTTTATAATTTGGGAAAGAGTCATTAATTTATTATTAATTAAAACTAGAACTTAAAGCAGAAATAAATTTTAAAAAAATTGAAATTATGTTTATTTATTTGCAAATCATTTGGGGATATTAAGAAAATCGATTTTATCATTTAGGAATAAATAATTATTTAATTAAAATAAAAATTATGGATTGCGACTAAGAGAATTTATATAAGCGTATACCGCGGCTGAACTGTTTTATCGACATAAGATAAGATATTGATTTTTCAAGGGGATACTACGACATGCACATGTTTCATTTTATACACACGCTCAACCAACACATCACGACCTTCACACACAAATTGAACAAAAACACAGAGCGGTTGTTCTCATACACACCGAGCTTCTACACATGACCGTACCGCCACAGCTTTGTCATCCGCAGGAGCTTTCGGCGAAGAACACACCCGGGAAATTCGAAAAGCACATATATAATTTTTTAAATTACACATTTCACTTTATAATGATTTACGCAACAGACAATAAACATCTTATCATACACCCTGTGCATTTAGGCGTGCACATGTGTAATATGTCGAGCACATGTGTGTACTTCATCGACACATTGTGCTCGTCCATTTCTCGTTGGTGCAGGTCGAATGACATATTGTCCACATCGACTTACTTCGTGTACGCGATAAGAAGAGAATATTATCTCTTCTCCAAAGAAATTGACGGAATTTGAAGGAGAGACTGTTGCGCCAGGTGTACCAGAGAGTCGTATCTCCACCACCTACGATAACAATGGACACAAGGGGTCAAGCGGACATGGACTAGTTTTGGTATTTTATGCTATCAAATTTGCTTGAAATGGATGGGATTATTGAAGATGGATTTTTCGTAATGAATCCTTTGGAAAGCTGAGGAAAGTTCATATAGAAATCATATGTAGAAAGTTATTTTTTTATAATTTTTCAAAAATTCCATTCTTTGGTCAAGATTTGAAGGTGAAATCTTTCTGTTTTTGAAAAATTTTAGGGTTTTGGGAATATCTTTGGTTCTACTGGTCGTAGTAATCCGGGGTGGATCTCGAATGAAAGGGGAGCTCATTTCCCATCTATTTATATGGTTGAAGAAGAAAATTGTCAATTTCCCAAGTACCTATAGTGTTAATAAACTGAGTTAATTAGCGACCGATCCTGAATTATCCGAGGAGCGGTCGAGTCATCAATCTTCTTAAAATTATCCTGATGGTCACCAGAGGCGTCTTGATCCTGGTGACAAGCGGGAGACGAGTAGCTATGCGATTTGACGCGTCACTTACATTTTGGATCCTGAGAGAGAAACGTGCAAAGTGTAACCACGAGTATTGCAACGAGTGCGAGTGAGAAAACCCACGCCGAGTCGATAGACGCATGGTAGAAAACGACGAGTAGTTTTCTTGGGTTTTGAGTGATCATTTATTGGCACATTATCTAAGTAATCGCGATTCACGACCGTGATTAATATCAAAGTTTGTGAGAGACAATTATCAAAGTGCAGAGACAATTATCAATTACAAAAGACATAGAAGAGTCAGTGAAAATTATCAAAAGTGTATTCTAGTCGAATCATTAAAGTGTTTTATATTTTTCTAATGCACGAGTTATACTTTATTTGAGAAACCCTCAACAGGTCCTTGTGTCCGTTCAGGTTTGTATTATTTGTTCGTTCCTGAGGGCCGGCTGCGGAGGAAGTTTAATTCTCGAGGAATCCATCAACACCAATAAAAAATACAGTCCACTAAATAGAGAAAAATCATCAACGAAATCACGGTGAGTTGCATCAGATTTCCTTCAGTAAAGATCACGGTAAAGTTATCATGATTTTTAACATATAGGGTCAAAACTAATCTTCAGAAAATGGCCTAAAAGTATTCGAAAAATTGATTCTAAGAATTTGGAACTACATAAATTGTTGGAAAATGAGCTCACCTTTTATTTGAGATCAGCTCCAAGTTTGTTTAATTGCGACATTGCCTCGTGGATGGGAGGTGGAGAAAAGATGTGAGAATCAAAAATTCGATGGTAAATATAGTAACTCGCAATAGCTCAGCGGTAGAGCACCTGACATGTAATCAGAGGGTTGTGACGGTTTTTACCGTTACAGAATCAATAAAAATTAAAATATTGGAGAAATTTCGTGAAAATCACGGTTTTGGTCGCGATTCGCGGTACCCGGTGAGGATAGGGCTCATTTTGAGTCAAGACAGCAAATGTCCAGAGTGAGGTCAACATATTTTGTGACCTCACTAATTATTTTTGTTTGAAATTACTCCGGAAAAATGGAGAGAAAGTCAGGAGTCAGGACTGGTGAGAAATTTTCGCAGTCCCAAAGGTAAAAGTAGCGGCACCAAGGACACCAAAGAGGAACTTGGGAAGAAACTGCATCCACTCGTTTGGTCCAGCATCAGCCAACTAGGAAGAATGTTGGCCAACAGCGAGGGAAATTGGAGATCACCAGGATCAGCATTGGAGTCAGTGAAAGAAAAGACTCAAATTAAAAGTGTTAAAATAAAGAATAAAGTTATGTGTGTGGAAAGAAAAGACTAAAGGTTTCCGTTTATAACTGTCGGGAAAATATTGTCCGAGTTATTATGATTATTTTTGTACATTATTTGGAATTAGTTAGTTTAAGAGAAATTTAAATAAAGCCAGTGACGTTAGGGTAAAGTAGTGGGGGACTCGCGGGACAATTGGTGGGATTGGGCCTCGGCTCTACCGAAATTGAGCGGAAACAGCCGAGGGAACCCAATGCCAACTCGTGGGAGAGAAGACTCGTTCTTCTTCTCCCGGGACACCGTGGCGATCACATCGTGTAGAGAAACGTAAAGAAAATTGGAGTAAAGATAAATAAAGAGAGGTCAACACAGAGGAAAGACAGCACAGATAACGTAAGGTACGCGAGTCTCCGTACAATCAATATTTTGAGTTTAGAGTAAAGAATTTTGAGTGAAGACTAAAAGTAAAGAATTTTGAGTAAAGAATTGAAAGTAAAGAAAACGTCGGGTTAGCGTCTGTTCCAGGTGAGTCCACCCGGGTAATATTAAAATTATTGTCATTCATTCTGAGTTGAGTTTAGAGTAATAATTCAGACGAATTGATTCGTATATTATTTATCAGGAAAAAATTCATAATTTCTCTGATTTAAATGTACATAAATTGTTTCCTGTGAATATATCGAATTTATATGATTTGAGTTAAAATTTGTCATGAGTTTGGTGTATAGTTTTTTGTCGTCACGAATACCCAAATAGAGGGTATCGTCCCCTCTCCCCCTCGGGATAAATTGAGAGTTTCATATAAAAAAGTGGGTAAAATTAGAGTCTTTTTGGGGTTTTGTAATTTCGTTGAATTAGAGTAAAACTTGGGGATTTGTCATTTTCCCCAAGTTCTTAGAATTTCAGAAAAACGACTGGCGCCCAGTTTAAATAAAGGGAAATTAATCGGGAGTAATTTGGGGAAAAATTCGGAGCATAAATTTGGGTCAGTTTTGAGGAATTTCAGTGCATTTAACGCGTTGGCTTAAGGTCAGTCAAGCCAACCGTTACAGGGTCGTGGGTTCAAATCCTCCTTGCGCATTACATATTTTTTCCGGAATTTGATTCTCTTAAAAATTTATTAATGAAAATTAATTTACTAATAAATTTATTTGTTTAATGGCGACATTGCCTCGTGGATGGGAGGTGGAGAAAAGATGTGAGAATCAAAAATTCGATGGTGAATATAGTAACTCGCAATAGCTCAGCGGTAGAGCACCTGACATGTAATCAGTGGGTCGTGGGTTCAAATCCTGCTTGCGCATTACATATTTTTTCCGGAATTTGATTCTCTTAAAAATTTATTAATAGAAATTAATTTATTAATAAATTTATTTGTTAAATGAGCTGTGGCCAACAGAACCGGAGATATCGCCGAAAAAGTGAATTTTTTCGACTCTCAAGAGGAAATTAGCCCCTTCATAATTTGTCCGAAAAAGGAAATTTTTAAAATGTGAGAAGTCTCAGAGCAGTGGGTAATCCAAGTACAGAGACAATCACCAAGGCACTAGTTTTGAAGACAATTCCATTAGAAGTGAAGCAAGTGGCTCCAACAAGGATGAAAAAATTGCCGGATACACTAACGACCCCAATGCCTAAGGATGTCATTTCTCAATAGTCACCACAGCAACATGCAGCATAGCTTTCCCTCTCTTCTCGACTCTGAAGAGTTTGTAGATGTGACACTAGCATGTAAGGGAAAGCCAGTAAAATGTCATGACGTTATTTTATTATCGTGCAGGTATTATCTAGATTCTATGTACGATCGATAGGACAAGAGATATTCTTGAAGAAATGAATCTCTTCAAAAATGGAAAAGGTGTTACTCCTCATACTCCTCAAAAACGCAAAAAAAGAATTTTCCAGAATTCCTATCAAATTCATTCTGACCTATATTTTCCTCCTAAAATTTCCTCAGCTTCTCAATAAGATCAGTAGAATGTTTCAACCTCGAACTGTTCAATTGGAGTGTCCATTTTACCCCACCTTCTCCTACACTCACGAATAAAATGCCTGAGAAACGGTGAAACTGTCAGGAATCAGAAATCATTCATTATTTAAAATAAAATTCCCCTATTGCATGCGTCCAGACATGCATTCACCATCTCTTTCTTTCAGTAAAAAAAATCAGTAAAAACAAAAAGACGTAAGTGCTGAAAATACGACTCTCTGGTACACCTGGCACCCCAGTAGCTAAAAGAGTAGTTTTTAATAATTGATTCATTACGTATTCATATTCAAATGTACTGACTATTAATATTTAAAAATTAATAAATAAACATTTTCTTGTCTAATTTTAATTTATTAATTCTTCAGATCTTGTCCATCGTTTTTTTAATATAAATGCGCATTTTCAATTAATCAAGTATTTATTACAGTCTCTCCTTCGAATTCCGTCAATTTCTTTGGAGAAGAGATAATATTCTCTTCTTATCGCGTACATGAAGTAAGTCGATGTGGACAATATGTCATTCGACCTACACCAACGAGAAATGGACGAGCACAATGTGTCGATGAAGTACACACATGTGCTCGACATATTACACGTGTGCACGTCTAAATGCACAGGGTGTATGATAAGATGTTTATTGTCTGTTGCGTAAATCATCATAAAGTGTAATGTGTAATTTAAAAAATTATATATGTGCTTTTCGAATTTCCCGGGTGTGTTCGTCGCCGAAAGCTTCTGCGGATGACAAAGCTGTAGCGGTACGGTCATGTGTAGAAGCTCGGTGTGTATGAGAACAACCGGCATACTTGCGCACGACCCCACATTCTTCTCAACACATAGCCGAATTACACATGACATATTACACACGGACTAATGACACATGGGATGGTTTCCACAGCGCGACTTTACACTGACACATCGTTGTATTACACGTTAGGTTAAAAACACTCTGCTGATTTACGCGCGAACATATTCAAATAGCACAAATTGTATCAACACATTTCTGAATTACACTCAACTTTTTTTACACATTAACTATTTACACAATGTGTATTTCCAATTGCACATTGTGTAAATTCGAATTAAACTCTGTGTTTTCTGAATCACACTTTGTGTTATTCGACAGTTAATGTGTGCAATTTATCGATGTGTATTACTCCTCATGTGTAATTCGGAATGAGTGTT
Organism: Aleiodes alternator; assembly: GCA_963921955.1. Taxonomy (NCBI): domain Eukaryota; kingdom Metazoa; phylum Arthropoda; class Insecta; order Hymenoptera; family Braconidae; genus Aleiodes; species Aleiodes alternator. Next base: position 1,716,862 of record OY998115.1, on the reverse strand, counting down.
GTTTCATTGATACTTGTGTAATTTATTGCATGTGTAATTCGGCATTCCTCATGTGTAATTCAGAGAAAAATAGTAATTTATAGAAAATATTGAAATATAGTTAATTGGAGCATCAGAAACACAATGTAACTGAATAAACTTGCCGTAACTCCAGTTGATGGTGCTTAATGTACTACCAATATCAAGTTACGACGAGTTTGATTCAGAAAAGGATCAGGAAGCTGATGTCATCAGGCCTGCACCGGGTAATTTAATCTCTATATCATGAAAAACACTTTAATTTGATAAAAATTCTCCAATTTCCCTCCGGTCACCTGTTTATCAAGTACTTTTTCAAGTACAAGTAAAAAAATAAATAAATAGTTGACACTTGGTAATTTCTGATGGAATTTTCTATATTTAAATGAAACAAATTTGCGGACATGAAATAATGTGATTTACTCCAGATAACATTGTTTTTTTATCATAACAATACGGCCAAAAACGGAAAATTTAGGCCGAAAGAACGTTTGGGACAAGGTGAATTACAAGGTTTTGAAAAAGTCCAAAAAATAACTTTCGTCATATAATTTCTATGCGAAACACTTCAGCTTGAATGTCTCGGATATTGAGTCGTTTTTTTAAGCCTCCTTTCAAGAGCTCCATTAGATTATCGTAGTCCATTCCACCATAGACTTTGAATATTTTCATGTTGCATACGTGCGTCTTCTCGAATTTACCGAAGGTCATGGAACGAACGATTGCAGGCGTTTGGAGCTTGAGCGCAAGAAATTGCGGGTGATTGTCGTTGTCTGAGGACCATCGGGAAGACTGGTCCAGTGGTTTGTCGACGAGAATATTCCCGGAGAATAAAATATATATACATATATAGATATTTGTGTGAGCGGAGGTGGGGTGAAGTGGACGTCAGAGCTGAAACGGACAGAATTTTTGATTTTTTGGTGTATGATGTTTGTGTTGATGAAAATCTTGGGGAATTGATGACAATATTTGAGAAAGGATGATTTTGATGATTTCGTTGGAAGGCTGAGGAAATTTTTCGTTTCAAAAGGATGGGTCACAAGTTAATTTTGAACCTTTTTTCTCGAAAATCTCGTTTTTTGGAGCAGAATTGAGGGATTTTGGAGAGAAATTTGTTTTTTGAGGATATCCAAAGTTCTATTCGTCCTAGAACTTCGGGGTAGCGCACGAATGGAAGCTGAGCTCATTTCGCATCGATTTATGTAGGTTTCAGAAATAAAAATCATCAAATTTTCAAGGATTTATAGAGAAAAAGTATGATTTTCATCAAAAAACCTTATAAATATTTGAGAAATCGATATTTTCATCTTCAAACCGACTTAAATCGATGGAGAATGATCTCACTTTTCGTTCAATATCAAATTCAGATCACCATGACCAATAGAACCAGAGATATTTTCAGAAAAAACTGAATTTTTCCAAAATCTTCGATTCTGCTCCAAAAAAGGAAATTTTTTAAAAATTCCCCAAAAAAATGTGCGACACACGTTTTTCAGCTCAAATTTACTCAGCTTCTCACTGCAACCATCAGATAAACCCCATCTCGACGCCTTTCACTCGTGCCCCCCCATTTCCACCATCTAGAACATTCAAGATTCATCAAAATGAAAATAAAAAATAAGAAATTTCCAGAAAAATTGATTTCATTTCAAATGTCTCGGAATCTAAAGGGGATAGAGCAATTCCACCTCAACCCTTTTTTGTCTACAATTTTAAGACCTTCAAAAAGGGCCTCAAAACTATTCTATCTCGTTTAGTTTTCTAGTTATCCCCAAAAAAACTCAAATAAACTCTTATGATACTGAAAATAGCAGAAATCTGGCATTTCTTACTCTCTTTTTTTCTCTTACCAAATAAATTATTTCAAAAAAAAATGAAAAATATGCACATATAGAAAATTTAAAAAACTATAAGTGCAAATTTTTTAAATATTTTTTTCGTGATCATTGACTTGTTAAAAAAAGTCCAAAAAGTTGTCAGATTTTTGCTATTTTGTGACACTAAAAATAGCAAACATCTAACAATGTTCAGTTTTTTTTTCTTTCAACAAAAAAATTATTTTCAGAATAGATATTTACATAAAAACATGAAATCAAAGTCCTATTTTCCTCGCATGGTTTTGCCTTGTTGAAACCCAAATCATTTTTCGTCACTTCGACTGGTGCTTCAGAAATATGGTACTTTTGCAAATTCTGTTTGACTTTTTGGAGTATCAAGTGTAAAATAAATAAATAATTTACATGTTAGGGTCGAACCCTTCTTTGCAGTTTTCAATGACATTTTTTTTATTATAATCGAGCAAATTTGTATATTCAACCATTAAAATACAGCTTTATATGTGGTTAGATTGATGAGAAAAGAAAAAAGTAAATTATTGGATTTCAAAAATTCTCTGCTAAATCATAAGAATACCGAAAGTTTGTGGAAAATGGCACTTTGGGACAAGATTCATGAAAAATCAAAAATACAATAGAAGAATATTTTGTGCATGAGTGAATATGAACATCAAATAAAATATTTCAACTTCAAGGAATTAATGAAAATTAACGTTTTTCAGGTAATTCTAATAATCACGTTGTTCCCTAAAAGCTGGGCGTTCAAACGTTAGAAAAAAAGGAATGACTAATGTAATTACTGCAGAAAAAAATATTTTTTTTCAAACTCATAAAAATACGGCCAAAAACGTAAAATTGAGGCCAAAAGAATGTTCCGGACAATGTGAATCACTCTTCACCGTACGGGCCATAAACTTCTAAGATAAACATGTAATAGTTATTCATGGCACGTAATCTCGGACTTTTTCGCAGAGCTTCTGCGAATCCCCTCTTCCTCATTTCGCTCTGGAAAAAGAAATTTTGTCCGGATTAGATTAATATATAAGGGAAAATGGGGTAAAATGGACCCTTCAATTGAACGGTTCAAGATAGGAATTTTCTACTGATTCTATTGAAAAGCTGAGAAAATTTTAAGCGGAAAATATGTGTCAAAACTTTTTCTTTCGTTCTTTGGAGAAATTTTTGTTTTTTGGCCAAGTTTTGAAGAGGTTTCTCTTCCAAAAATCTAAAAAAATTCACTTTTTCGACAATATTTCCGGTTCTAGTGGTCGTAGCGATCTGGAATTCATCTCATATGATAAATGAGCTCATTTCTCATCGATTTATGTGGTTTAAATCTCTTTAAAATCAATTTTTCAAATATTTATAAGGAATTTTCTTGAGAATCAGTTTTTGCCCTAGAGGTACTTGAAAAAATTGATATTTTTCTTTTCAAACCCCATCAATCGATGGGAAATGAGCTCACCTCTCATTCAGGATCAGCCGCAGATCGTTACGATCAATAGAACCAGAGATGTTCTCGAAAATCTCAAATTCGTCAAAAACCGAAGAGTTTCACCCTCAAATTTTGCACAAATAATGAAATTTTTGAAAAATTCTAACAAATGACTCTTGACGTATGATTTTCATGGAAAATTTCCTCATCTCTCCAATGGAATTATCAGAAAAAACCTATCTCCAATATTCCGTTTCATTTCTAGTAATTTTCATAGTATCAAATACCAAAATCAACACGTGTCCGTTTTACCCTTTGTGTCGATTTTACTCCACCTTCCCCTATAGAAAGATCCGTATAATGATGAACAATTTCATCAATTATCTGAAATGAACTCACCGTTAATTGATGACATAAATTACTCCACTTCCGCCAGCATTCCTCAGCGGAGTATTTCCCTTTGAGAGAGGGATGACGGGCTACCGTACTGAAAAAAGGGAGAATATATTGTCGCCTTATTAACAAATTATGATAAAAATTAAATTTATAGAAAAAAATGTGTAGAATGTTATGAAATAAATTATAGCAGTGCTTTGGGAGATGCGACATTTCTATTCAAAAAAAAAATTTTTTCAATAAAAAATCTTGATTTTCTGGCACTTACGACCATTTGTTACTAAAGCCACGATATTTCAATAATGAAAATGATGATTCTTGAAGACATTTGCAGTGAAAAACATGTGTTAATTTTTTTTGTTTTAATTCTTTGTCCAAAAAATGAAATTCTCAGAAGAAATGTACTTGAACATTTGTTTTTGGCCCAAAATTTTCTGTTTTCTCGTGAAAATATTTAAATAAAACTGTTCCTTGAAATGTATGTGGACAACGGAATGTTGCCGAAGATTAATTTCAGAAAATTTCAGGAAAAATTTCAGAAAATATCATAAAACAATTTTCAATAAACTTAATTTAAAAGAAATGACCTCCATCCCTCCGCGTTCCACATGGTGGCTTCGAAAAAGGTTGTAGTACGGAACCGACTTCCGTAGGTGCGAGTGCGTAATAAAATCAAATTCATTACATCATTACGAGACGTCCCTGGAAAAAAACCAAGAACCAAAAAATTATTAAATAAATTCACAAATAAAAAAAAAGATTTTGAAATCACCGAGAAGCACACTCACACATTGCTGGCACTTTGATCAATTACTTTTTTTTCCACTGCAACTTGCAATTGTCTGAAAAAAAATTGACTGTCAGGAACGAGGAGTGAAATGGGCACAAGTGGTAAAACGGACGAGTTTCACTATACGCCTTAGTAACAAATGGTCGTAAGCGCCATTTTTCCAATTTTCTCATATTGCAAATAACAAGAAGTATTAACTTTTTGCTTCCGAATGGAAGCTTTGTTTTCGCAATTTTTTTCGAAATGCCAATTTTCATTGGAAACGACTCAAAATGATGCAAAACGTCGAGAAATTATAATGAGAAAAAAAGTAGACATGTATGTATGTGTGTCGGTAGGTACGACTTCACAACTCTCTATCACTCGAGAACGGTGAGAGATAAAAGTCTGAAATTTCGGCAAGATATCAGTTTTGATGAAGTGTATGTCCCATAAAAATTTCAGCAAGATCGGTTCAATGGTTTCTGAGATATAGCAATTTTTTAAAAATCGTATGTTTCAAAATTACTCAACTTGCGTGAGACGAATACCATTCAAAATTTTACTCAAGTAGTATAGCTGTGGCGGTTCTGGACCAAAATTCCGGAAATGACGTCATAGAAATGGCGGGAAATTCAAATTTCGCTTAAAACGGATGTGACGTCACGCAAAGGTGGCGCCATCTAGTGGATTTGACCACAGCGCCATCTAGTGGATTTGACCACAGCACCATCTAGTGGATTTGACCACAGCGCCACCTAGTGGTTTCGACTACAGCGCCACCTAGTGGATTTGACCACAGCGCCACCTAGTGGATTTGACCACAGCGCCACCTGGTGGTTTTGGCGGAGAAATTTCAAACCACGTAAGTGATGTCAAAGGTGGCGCCACGTAGGTGGGGGTAATTCGAATGTTTATCGTATCTGAGCTATCAGATTGGGGAACGCGGACTCGAACGAAATGGTACAGGGGAAATCCCCGATTATTATAATTTTGGAAATTCTGTTTTATCGACTTCAGTCGATAAAATGACTTTTGCATGATTCTAATTTATAAAAGTTCTCATTGTATGGAAGATGATGGAATGAGCGATATTCTTTGTGCTGCTTGATGCGCACATGTGAATAAGCTCAAGTATCATTGGAAATGCTAGGAATTGAATGATTTACATTTGATAAGTTTGATTGTAATATGACCACAACAAACATCAAGCGGTATTCTTTGTGCTGCTCAATGCGCACAAGTTTTGGAGATGAAGGAGCAACAAATTTCATTTCTTCATATTGCGCTGTTTTGCGATCTGTCAAGGATTCTAGAATACTCTAATGAAGAATAATTCCAGGAATTCTCCTTCTACATCATTGTAAACAATTCGTGGAAATGCATCGCATTTTCGGTCACATCAAAGAACGATGTAATTCGATCCTTTCCATGAAAGCTAATAAATCAATCATCTCATGAACACTAACATTGTCAGTTTGTAAACAATTCTGAGAAATGGTTCATAATTTGAGCATGAGATTCTCATTGCATGAGAGATGTACGAGCGAGCGGTATTCTTTATGACACTTAATGCGCACATGCGAATGAGCTCAAGTATCATTGAAAATGCTAGGAATTGAATGATTTACATTTGATAAGTTTGATTGTCAAATGACCACAACAAACATCGAGCGGTATTCTTTGTGCAGCTCAATGCTCACAAGTTTTGGAGATGAAGGAGCATCAAATTTCATTTCTTCATATTGCGCTGTTTTGAGAGCTGTCAGGGATTCTAGAATACTCTAATGGAGAATAATTCCAGGAATTCTTCTTCTACATCATTGTAAACAATTCGTGGAAATGCATTGCATTTTCGGTCACATCAAAGGACGATGTAATTCGATCCTTTCCATGAAAACTAATAAATCAATCATCTCATGAACACTAACATTGTCAGTTTGTGAACAATTCTGAGAAATGGTTCATAATTTGAGAATGAGAAAAAAAATGTATTGCTATTGTAATTTGATACCCTTAAGAGAACAACGCAATTTGAAAAACAATTCTCAGAACAACGCAATTTGAAAAACAATTCTCAGAAGAACTATTCTCTTGAAAAGGACCGCTAGGTGGCATTGATTTTATCCATATAAATAGGAGAATTTCAGCATTTGTGATCAGTTTTGCAAAAGACAACCGCGTTGAATAATTTGGAAGACATTCAATCAGTGTGTGACTATTAGTTATTATCAAGACACTTTGTTGGAGTGAGAGTGGAAAACATTCAATCAGTGTGTGTCTATTAGTTTTTATTGAGACACTTTGTTGGACTCAGAGTGAAAAACATTAGATCAGTGTGTAAATATTAATATTTTATATTATTGTTAGTTTTCCATTAAGACATTTTGTTGCAGTGAGAGTGAAAAATGGAATCACAAAACATAAACTATGATTCAAAGACATGTTTAAATGTATTGAAGACACTAGAGAGGGGATGTAAAAATGCAACGACTCAAGATACAGTTCGATGGATCAACAAGTGTAATGATTACATTGAACTGTATGAGAAAGTTCTGAAAACGGTGAAGTTGTCTGTTGGAGAAAAGATCCGTTTACAGTCAACTATTTCTCTGATTCATTCACATTGTGAAACGTTGAAACAGAGAACGCAAGGTGGAGCACTCGCATCTTCCTCCTCCTCACAGCAAGCTGAGGATCGAGTCGTGTGGAAAGATATGGAAAGTGCTTTTGGTGGAAGGATTCGAACTGGTGCTGTAGTTAATCTGCGTGACAAAGATCTTCAATCCTTCTTGGAAGACGCCAAATCACTGACAACTGTTCGTCTAAAAGATGCCTTGCAACATCAAGGAAATTTGAAAGTGAATGGTATACTCGCTTGCAAGTTTCAAGTAATGAAGAATGGTGAAACAGTACAAGAGACGAAATTTTTCAATACACGCAATCAGATCATTAGTGTGAAGGATTTTTTTTCACTGTTGATGAAGGCTTATCTGAAATAATTTTTGTTTATAGCAGATAATATGTGAACTTTCCAGAACTTTTTTCATTTCACAGGATGTGATATCTAATGCATCTCTTATTTTCTATAAACGATTCAAAAGATTGCATTAGACGCAATTGCATTTATTTATAAATAGATAATGGGGTAGAAGAATTGAGTGTAAACGAATGGTCTTATAAATAATAATTTCAAATGAAATATAATATTCAATCTTGAGATTATACTTCTTTGATGTTTCCCCGTGTGGGAAAATAATTTTATTAAATGTAAATAATATTCAATATCTGTTGCATCTCTCCTTCTTCCATTTTCGTAAACAGAAGGAGGGAATATATGCTTCGGATGGGATTGATTCATTTAGTATTCAATCAGTTTGTGAAAGAGTAAAGACTCAGCCTCTAAGTTGCTCAACAAGACTCAACTGGTGAAGACCAAAAATTGGGTTCTACATGAGTGAGTATTTTTTCTTTCATGCAATGTATGTAAATTAAAATGAATCTTCATAAAATTCTATTTTAATTTATACACTTGTATGAAATACTTCTTGAGAATGATTTTTTTAGAGAAAAACTTTCCAGGCAGTATTTCAAACAATTGTGTAAATTAAACAGAATTTAGTTAAGAAGATATCTACCACTTACATTTTTTCAATCAATCAATATCAGAAATAGTATATTACCTAACAAGTGTGTAAAAACAAACAAAGTTTCAGTTTTGTAATTATATGCGTTTGAAAATCTTTGTGTTGTACAGTTCGAAATTTTCTCAATTATTTTTTTCTTTTTTCAGGTGCTTTTTCCATCAGTATTGAGGAATTAGAAGACGAAGAAATGGAGGCATTCGGGAACGGATATGTGCAGATCAACAACAGAGTGATAGTGCCTTATGAGTGGTTGCTAGAGTGGTCAATTGATGTCCTGCAGGTTCTCACAACCGTTGCCACACGTGTAGAGAATCCTGCAAGAAGCGTTTATGCTGAAGTTTCTGGTGTGTGTACTAAACTCAGGAGAGTGAATGGAATGTTCATTTTCGAAAGAGTACCAACATCAAATTTTACAACATGAACAAATCGGTAATTCTTCCCCATTATTACTAATGAAACAATCAATCAATGATTCTTTCTCCAAAAAAAAAAAAAAATGGTGAGATTTCATCGAATTTTTTTTGAGATATTTGATAGAAATTTTATAACATCTAAATTTCATTATTTGATTGAATGACTTGTGTGGGACGGTTTAAAACATCTGTTAGAGTGATAGGAAGACAATTACATCTATCCTCCTATGGTATTTTTTTTAAGTTTAACCTTATTCATTCAAAAAACTAATTTATAATGAATTTAGAGTTTTATCAGAATATTCAAAATGATGAATAAATATTCAAAGTCAATCTTAACATCTATTTCCTAAAATCGCAAACTTCCACTTCTGATTAGACTTTTTCGATTATTATTAAACTAAAAGAATAGTTTCATTACATTTCATCACTTTTCACTGTTTAAAAATATAACATTTAATGAAAGCTTGAAAAAATGATAGACGGAAATGAAAATTATAATTTTTCTCATTACAGATTCATAAAACGTGTAGATGTCAAAAAAGATTGATATTATTCTAAACTCTATCAACAAGGAAGGAGGGACTATCGATGAAAGTTGTTCAAATTATAATAGTATATAAGGAAAACAATGTGACATTGACTTATTCATCATCATCATCATCATCGTGTTATCTACCAAGCCAATTTTCTAATACAAAAAAAAATTCTACATAGTTGTAGAACAGGTTTCTATCTGCATAGGTGAAAAAAAAGTTAAAAATTTTTATATAAAATCGTTAATAACAATTTATATATGATATGAAGAATGTAATGAGAAATTTAAAAAATGAGTCTTAGGAAAAAAAAATCAGTTGAAAACTGATAGATTTTCCATACATTTCATTGACATCAATTTTTATTTTGCGAAATCATTGATAAATTTATGATTTAGAAGTCGCTATCAACTTATTTATCACATTTCTTACTATTGATAACTTTACAATCAACGAGCAATCTCAATTTTTTTTATTCGGTGATTTAACTAACAATTGATTGAATAATGGATCACAATGTCTTGAAGATGGTTTGATACCAAAAAAAAATCATTATAAGTTGTGCTAATGTTCATACATTTACCCCAATAACTAACGTATGCTATTTTAACTTCGTTTGAATCTTTTTGAGTAAATTATGCCAACTACATTGTTGTAGAAGTAGTCAATCAATTGGAGAAAAAAATGTTACTGCTCTGAAAATGTGGGAAACAGTATAAACAAAAAAAATGCAGACTGTATATCCCAATGATAGTTCCAATACATCAATTATCGACATATCAACACTAGATGCACTTGTTGCTCTGTATTTTTCGATGATTAACTGAATTAATTGTTCATAGATTCTATAGATTGTATATAATATAGTATTTTGAACATTTGTTCATCTATATCTTGATAAAATTCGGCTTACTAGTGATAAATGAAGATGATTTTTTTTTACAAGTGACAATCGTTGACAATTAAAACGTTTACAATATCATTTTTTTTTTCCTCCAACAAATTGGATCTCATTCTAGTTGTATTGTATTGAACAACTAATTGATTAATTGATAGTGATCATTTGAGATAGTGAACATTATCATGAGCATGCAATTTCCATAGTTTACCTGTACTTTTCTATACTTTTCATAAATCTGCCTAACATAATGCTTGATAGGTTGGTGAAATGAAACTCTCAACAAAAAAAAATCACTATCTTCTCATAATTAAAAAACATTTCCATTTCTTAGTTGATATAAAATTACTTTTATGATTTTTGTAAAATATAATTTTCTTCAAAAAATGGTCATTTTTAGTTGATGAAAATCACTATTTTTTTTAAAATAATTCCTTTGACTATACATAATATAAAAAAGCATGTGACATTTTCTGTCATCACTCATTCTAATATTTATTATAGATATACTATACTATATAGTATATATATATATTTTTTGTCTCTAAAAAGTCCATGTTAGGACCTCAGAAATTAAGGGGCTTAAGTCCAGAGACCTGCTCCTTTTTTTGACTCTAAAATGCAACGATTTTTTGCCTTTTATTGCAAAAAAATGGTAAAAACCCTCAAATTATCATTATTATCTTTTCATCATATTATTAAGAACTTCAGTAATAAAGTGGCATGAATGCAAAGGCCTTGCGCTCTTTTGCCTCTAAAATGCATTAATTTGAAAAAAAAACGTATTCTTTCTTCAAACAGGCAAATTGCTGCTTTTCGTACGGGAAAACGGGCTTTACATTGATTTTTCTTCATTTCAATGACGGTGAATTCAGAAATATGTGTAAAAAAATATATATAAATTTTCAAGAGCACCTTGCAAAAAAGGTGCGCGCACCCAAAGTCTAGTACATGTAAAAAAACAACAAAAAGTACCCAGAACTCTAATAAAAAAAAATCACTGAACTTCTCAGGGACGTATCGCGTGCTTGGGAAATGGTCAAGGGTGATATTTCACTTTTTACGGTAGGTAAAGCAGAAAATGCTGAAGCACATGCCACAAGATGACAGTTGATTGAAAATGACTAAACCAAGCGTTTTAAAATTTTTGAAAATGATTTTTTCTTTTTGAGCACTGAAAAATTGATTGTGCGTTTATATTTTGCTAAAAAATAAACGGGGATTCACCAAAAAAATGAAAACAATTATTACAAAATTTTTTGAATATTGGGAACATTTTTTTTCTTTTACTTTTTATTATTATCAATTCTTTACAATAAATTTTTGGAAACAAATCCAGTTTCCAAATGATAAAAAATAACTTTTATAATTCCTTTAAAATATAATTTTTCTTCAGAACTGTATATATATATTTTTTTTTCATTTAATAAAGAAAAATCACTTGATAATTTTTAGAAATATATAATTTTCCTTGAAAAGTTCCATTTTAGTTGATAAAAAAATATTTTACATAAATGTATGAAGATCCATATATATATTGTCACGTATTTTCTAACCCACGGATAATTAAAATATTCGTGAAACTCAATAAAATCCAAATCTCAAATAAAATCAATAAATTCAAACAACATTAATTGTTGGGCGCCAGGACGACCTTTCGTCCAAAAATCAAAACAAACAAAGAAAACCAAAATTCAATCTCCAGGTGATTATCCGACTAGTCAGTAACAAAAGAATTTCAAATCCAAAATCCTAATGACCGCGGAGGCGGCTGGGTTCAAAAACTCACCTGTAATGTATTGAAAAGGAATACAGATTTTAAGAAAAAAAATAACAGTCAATTTTCGTTCGGTTCTCTTTAATTTCAGAACGATAATTTTCTCTATGCTCTATTTTAGAAAAATCACAATTAATATTACATCGATAATAAAAAAAAAATATTTAGTTACTGAATTTAAATTTGGTTGGATAACATCAAAATTTCAATCAATATCGGAACATAACAAATTAAAAATTTATTCAAGACTATATAATTTTATTTATCAAGAACAAAAAAAAATAATAATCAGAACTAATTCAAAAGTCTCGACAAATTTTACGAACACGACAAAACAGTAATTAACAACACAATTCAATTTGTCGTTAAAAGAAATAGTCAAAGAAAATTTAAAAGTCAAAATTTGAATTAATTCTGATTCACGCGACAAGCACCTTAAGGCTCTATCGCCGCTTCCAACTTTTTTTTGTGACTCTGCAAACGTGTCACAAAATCAACTTCCCGACATATTCACAGCCAAGAACTGCGCGTGCCCTCTGAGTCACGATTTAACCGGGTTCTACGTAGGATGATGGTAGAAATCCCCGAAAAACATAATTATGCAAAAAAAAGAGGAGTCCCTTTTGCCCCAGGATCAATTTTGCCCCAAGGGTCCATTTTACAGCGAGGTCCATTTTACCCTGGGGGTTCATTTTGACGCGAGGTTCATTTTACCCTGGGGGTCCATTTCGCCCCACTTTCCCCATATTGTCATATCTTCCACTTTCATGACGATTTTTTTTCCGCATCTTGTCTTTTTGGAGATATTATTTTATTGTTTGTTGAATAAATAAAGGATGACTGCACTAAATCAATCCAAAATTTAATCAGCTCTAGTTCTCAGCAAAATGCATCGATCGCGATATTGAAGATCTCGATCCGATTATTATTTCGGGAGAAATCGTTGTTGGAAAAAAAATGACCACATACAGACGAACACACACACATACACCCGCTCCCCTTGGAATCGTTCTAGAAACCTCCCAAACATATAATCTAACTACTCCCCGACCTCTCTGAAGAAGTTCGGTCTTAGGGGTAATCCCTATAACTTCCTATCGGGAAGTTAAAAAAAAAGCAATTTAAAGCTTGAAGTCTCTAGTTTTGAGATCTTCAGACCAAAAAAAAATTCCGTCCCAAGATCTCAAAACTAGAGTTTTCAAGCTTCAAACTATTTTTTAAAACTCCGATCCGATCAGTTTTGAAAAAGATACGGCCGTTTGAAAAACCGCTAAAAAATAGGACATTTTTCTTTGATCCCTTAATTGTTTCCGCTAGTGTATTAGAAAAAACTAATTTTGCGACGCTTAATAAAAATGCTACGCTTTCTCCAAATTTTATAGTTATCTTAATATCAAAATTTTGGTTTGGCTCTTTGTTGAACATTTTTTAAGTAATTTTAGTCAGTATATTTTTTTTAACTTCCTCTTATTGTCTCAATTATTTATATTCCATGGAATACTAGTCTGTACAACGGTAATTATGCAGAAAAGGGGCCTCATAAAAATGAGTTGAAAAAAATTAAATTAGTAAAAAAATTTTTTGTTAATATATTGAGGAAGATTTTGACAATTTACTCATTCGGCACAGTAGGAAAATATCAGTTGACCGCATTTACAATGAAATTCTCATGAAAAATTAAACAAATTTCAAAAAACTCAAATTTATGATTAAAAAAATGCGAAAAAGTGGCTTAAAAAATCGAAGATATTTGAATCCCACTTTCATTAAGGGCTTAAAAAATACGTTTTATAACCTAGTACAACATATATTTTTTTCAAAAAAATCAAAAGTGTCGCTCTTCAAAAAAGTTCAAAATTTAAGTTACAAATTAAGAAAAAACGGTGAAAAATAAAAAAAATTGGTTCTTACATTTTTTTTTCGAAAACTACATCCCAAAACAAAGAAAATAGTCACCTGTAAGATATGATTACGATAATTTGATCAGGAGATATAAATATTTGAAAATTACCACATTGTTAATTTTTTGAGATATTCAAAAATTCATATCTCCGAGGCTTTTGAAAATTAAGGGCTCAAAATTTGTGTTTAGGCATATTTTAATACGTACCGAAACATATAAAAAATTCAGCTGAATCAAAAAATACCATTTTTGAAATCTGGAGATTTGACATGGAATGACCCATATATATATATATATATATATATATATATATATATATATATATATATATATATATATATATATATATACAGGGTGATTTTTTTCAAACGTAAAGGCAGTTAACTGGAGATAGCTGGAGGTATAAGAAGTACGGGAAAATTTTCAAAAAAATTTTTGGATAGATATTTTTTGAATTATTAGCGATTGAAATAGGCCAATGAGCTTGGAGGATTTTGGGGCGCAAAACGGAGTGGGGAAAATGAGTGGCGATGTGGCAACGCTGGATTAGCGAACAGTTGGAGCCGAGAATTTTGAATGACGGGCGAGCCGAATCATTCTTATTTTGCGTGATTTGAGTAGATGCGGAGAGATGGCGTTATAGGTTTGTTTCTTTTGACGTTCTGAGACTTGAATTCAAAATTCAGTTTCCTTCATTTGATACCCGCGGGCAGTTTTGGGTTATTAGGAGCCCAGCATTTAGTGATGGGTGATCTCTGAAAAAAGAATCGATTCTTGAAAAATCAATCTTCATAACAAATGATTTTGTGAGAATCGATTTAAAAAAAAAATCGAAATGAGAAAATTGAAGAATCGATTCATTAAAAAAAAAAATTAAAAAATAGGAGAATCATAGGAAACACATTTTTATGCATACGCATTTTTGTGAATATGCATAAAAATATGCATTTTTGTGCATATGCATAAAAATATGCATTTTTGTGCATATCCAGGGTGATTTTTTTCAAACGTAAAGACAATTAACTGGAGATAGCTGGAGGTGTGAGAAGTACGGGAAAATTTTCAAAAAAAATTTTGGATAGATATTTTTTGAATTATTAGCGATTGAAATAGGCCAATGGGCTTGGAGGATTTTGGCGCGCAAAACGGAGTGGGGGAAATGAGTGGCGATGTGGCAACGCTGAATTAGCGAACAGTTGAAGCCGAGAATTTTGAATGACGGGCGAGTCGAATCATTCTTATTTTGCGTGATTCGAGTAGATGCGGAGAGATGGCGTTATAGGTTTGTTTCTTTTGACGTTCCCTATAAGATTCCCTATAAGATAAAATGATTGGGATTTATTAAATTCAGTTATTTTCAAATTATACAAAATTTTAAATAACAGTTCACTTTTTCACTTTGAATGTTCCCTTTTGGGTACAGTTTCTGATTGTCCTACGAAGATGAGTAGGGGCTTATTTGAAAGAGAAAAATGTGTTCTTTTAGAAAACAAAATGAAAAATAGGGGTGTCCATTCAAAAAAATCGAGAAAAATGCAATTTTTTGGATTTACTTAGGAAATATTGAGAGAAAAATACATTTTTCAATGTAATAAACGGACAACTTCATCTAAAAATTCGAAAATTAAGGGTTTGATCAGCTCATAAACACGAATCTTTTGAGCTTCGTCCCGATGAAATCGGATGAGAAGTTTGGAAGATACAGTCGATTTTCGGAAAAACTTCAATTCAAAATATCTCGAGAGCCGTTCAGCCGATATGCCTCAGATTCAATCCCAACCATCTTCATCAAAAACTACATATACAGGAAAAATTTGAAGTCTTTGAGTCAATTATTCGTTGAGCTATCGTCGTAAAATCGAGTTTTTGAAAAAAAGCACAAAAAAATTAATAACTAATAGAATAATGGGATTAAATTTATGGAAATTCGCTAAAAGTTAGATATTATGGTTGCGAATCTTGAGTAAGTAGTATAGCTGTGGCGGTTCTGGACCAAAATTCCGGAAATGACGTCATAGAAATGGCGGGAAATTCAAATTTCGCTTAAAACGGATGTGACGTCACGTAAAGGTGGCGCCATCTAGTGGATTTGACCACAGCGCCATCTAGTGGATTTGACCACAGCACCATCTAGTGGATTTGACCACAGCGCCACCTAGTGGTTTCGACTACAGCGCCACCTAGTGGATTTGACCACAGCGCCACCTAGTGGATTTGACCACAGCGCCACCTGGTGGTTTTGGCGGGGAAATTTCAAACCACGTAAGAGATGTCAAAGGTGGCGCCACGTAGATGGGGGTAATTCGAATGTTTATCGTATCTGAGCTATCAGATTGGGGAACGCGGACTCGAACGAAATGGTACAGGGGAAATCCCCGATTATTATAATTTTGGAAATTCTGTTTTATCGACCTCAGTCGATAAAATGACTTTTGCATGATTCTAATTTATAAAAGTTCTCATTGTATGGAAGATGATGGAATGAGCGATATTCTTTGTGCTGCTTGATGCGCACATGTGAATAAGCTCAAGTATCATTGGAAATGCTAGGAATTGAATGATTTACATTTGATAAGTTTGATTGTAATATGACCACAACAAACATCAAGCTTTGTGCTGCTCAATGCGCACAAGTTTTGGAGATGAAGGAGCATCAAATTTCAATTTTAGTAGTACGCAGTTTTCTTATCTTTTTATTAAATATATAAACAATGGGCATCATGCATGATGCTCAATCACATCATCTCCTTAGTCCCCCGGCTAATGGTGATCAGTAAAGATCGAGTGGAGAAAAGTAGTGTTTTTCCGAAAGTTTTGCGTAAGTATAGATTTTTTAATGAAAAACTTCACAACATTTAAAGAGTGTTTTAAAAAATTGTGATTCCTTATCAGTGAAATGGATCGTGAAGGGTACATCAGGATCGATGGAGACCAGATCGTGCCCAGAGAGTGGGTTGAGAGAGTGCCCATTCAATCAATTAGATTGATTATCAATCACGCGATACATAATCGCATGAATGGGGCACCAGCTAGGATTGAGTTGGAGAGGGTGATGGCTGTGTGCAGAAGAGAGGGGAATTTTTACTTTTGGGAAAAAGTAACATTCCCAATTCAAAATGGGTTTTGAGGAAAAAAGGTAAAACATTGTTTTTTAAAAACCTATGAGTGTTATAATCGGAAATATGAAAAAAGAACCGTTTATCTATCTACTGCTCATATTACTCTATTTCTTGAAAGTAAAAATTCCCCTCTATTCTACATTTTTTTTGAAATAATTTTTCTTTTTTTTTATTTCAGATTATATATATATACAGGGTGATTTTTTTCAAACGTAAAGGCAATTAACTGGAGTTAGCTGGAGGTGTGGAAAGTGCGGGAAAATTTTCAAAAAAATTTTTGAATAGATATTTTTTAAATTATTAGCGATTGAAATAGGCCAATGGGCTTGGAGGATTTTGGCGCGCAAAACGAAGTGGGGGAAATGAGTGGCGATGTGGCACTGCTGAATTAGCGAACAGTTGAAGCCGAGAATTTTGAATGACGGGCGAGCCGAATCATTCTTATTTTGCGTGATTTGAGTAGATGCGGAGAGATGGCGTTATAGGTTTGTTTCTTTTGACGTTCTGAGACTTGAATTCAAAATTCAGTTTCCTTCATTTGATACCCGCGGGCAGTTTTGGGTTATTAGGAGCCCAGCATTTAGTGATGGGTGATCTCTGAAAAAAGAATCGATTCTTGAAAAATCAATCTTCATAACAAATGATTTTGTGAGAATCGATTTAAAAAAAAAATCGAAATGAGAAAATTGAAGAATCGATTCATTAAAAAAAAAAATTAAAAAATAGGAGAATCATAGGAAACACATTTTTATGCATACGCATTTTTGTGAATATGCATAAAAATATGCATTTTTGTGCATATGCATAAAAATATGCATTTTTGTGCATATCCAGGGTGATTTTTTTCAAACGTAAAGACAATTAACTGGAGATAGCTGGAGGTGTGAGAAGTACGGGAAAATTTTCAAAAAAAATTTTGGATAGATATTTTTTGAATTATTAGCGATTGAAATAGGCCAATGGGCTTGGAGGATTTTGGCGCGCAAAACGGAGTGGGGGAAATGAGTGGCGATGTGGCAACGCTGAATTAGCGAACAGTTGAAGCCGAGAATTTTGAATGACGGGCGAGTCGAATCATTCTTATTTTGCGTGATTCGAGTAGATGCGGAGAGATGGCGTTATAGGTTTGTTTCTTTTGACGTTCTGAGACTTGAGTTCAAAATTCAGTTTCCTTCACTTGATACCCGCGGGCAGTTTTGGGTTATTAGGAGTCCAGCATGTAGTGATGGGTGATCTCTGAAAAAAGAATCGATTCTTGAAAAATCAATCTTCATAACAAATGATTTTGTGAGAATCGATTTTTTCAAAAAAAAATCGAAATGAGAAAATTGAAGAATCGATTCATTAAAAAAAAAAAATTAAAAAACAGGAGAATCATAGGAAACACATTTTTATGCATATGCATAAAAATATGCATTTTTGTGCATATGCATAAAAATATGCATTTTTGTGCATATGCATAAAAATATGCATTTTTGTGCATATGCATAAAAATATGCATTTTTGTGCATATCTAGCAGCACCGTGAGGGGCATCACCAGATGGCATCTCCATGTCTTCTGGGTGCATCTTGGGTGCACCTCAAGTGCTCGAACAGCACGTCTGGGGGCTTCTTCCGCACTCCCAGGATGCACTACATGAATGCTTGAGGTGAAAACGCAGTGCGTCTTCGGAGTGCTGAAAAAGCCTCCAAGACATGCTGCTTGAGTGCTTAAGGTGCACGCAGAATGCATCCGTGAGGCATGGAGATGTCATCTAACGATACTCCTCAAGTGCATTCTCAACGCTTATGCAGTCCGTCTTACAGGCCTCATCGGCCTTTTCTGGGCTCATCTAATGACGCCCCCCAGGCACATTTTCAACGCCCATGCAGTGCGACTTGGAGGCCTGCTCGAGGCTTTCCGGGCGCGACTCGAATGCTCCCTCAGCACTTTCACAAACTTTTACCACATGAATGATGATTCGGTAATCTTTATTCGACCTCGTAACTTGTTAAATTCGAAGAAAAATGGGGCTAAAACCTAGTTTTTCCCATTTTAAATAAATTAAGTCCGACTACTCATTTAAATGGAGTGTTCATGGTAATGATATTAGTCCATGAACACTCCAAGCATATGAGTAGTCGGACTTTATTTATTTGAAATAGGAAAAGCTAGGTTCCGGACCCATTTTTCTTCAAATTTAACGAGTAGTGAGGTCGAATAGAAACTTCCAAATCATCATTCATGTGACAAAAGTTTGTGAAAGTGCTGAGGGAGCATTCGAGTCGCGCCCGGAAAGCCTCGAGCAGGCCTCCAAGTCGCACTGCATGGGCGTTGAAAATGTGCCTGGGGGGCGTCATTAGATGACACCTTCATGTCTCTCGGGTGCACTTGGAGTGCAGCTTGAGCGCTTAAGCAGCATGTCTTGAAGGCCTTTTCAGCACTCTCAATATGCACTGCATAGGTGCTTGAGGTGCACAGGTAGTGCATTTGAAAGGCATCCGCACGCCATTCAGATGCACTTCCCGTGCGTCTCGTGCATTTTGGAAGTGCTAAAAAAGTCTCCAAGATGTGCTGTTTAAGCCCTTGAGGAGCACCTGGGGTGCACCCGAGGGACATGGAGACACCATCGAACGACGCCCCTGAGGCGAATTTCCAACGCTCATGCAGTGCATCTTGGAGCCCTCCTGAGGGCTTTACGGGAGTGGCTCGGATGCTCCCTCAGCATTTTTACACATGAATGATGATTCGGGAGTCTATATTGGACCTTGTAACTTGTTCAATTCGAAAAAAAATGGCTCTAAAACCTAGCTTTTTCTATTTTAAATAAATAAAGTCCGACTACTCATTTAAATGGAGTGTTCATGGTAATGATATCCGTCCATGAACACTCCAAGGATATGAGTAGTCGGACTTTCTCTATTCAAAATAGGAAACGCTTTAAGTTTTAGACCCATTTTTCTTCGGATTTAACACGTTACAAGGTCCAACATAGGCTCCCGAATCATCATTCATATGTAAAAGTACTGTGACGTCGTTAGATAGCGTCTCCACGTCACTCGGATGCACTCTGAGTGCACCCTGAGCGCTTAAGCAGTAGGTCTTGGGGGTCTTAAACAGCGCTCCCAATATGGACTGCATATTGACGCCATCTCTCCGCATCTACTCGAATCACGCAAAATAATAATGATTCGACTCGCCCGTCATTCAAAATTCTCGGCTTCAACTGTTCGCTAATTCAGCGTTGCCACATCGCCACTCACTTCCCCCACTCCGTTTTGCGCGCCAAAATCCTCCAAGCCCATTGGCCTATTTTAATCGCTAATAACTCAAAAAATATCTATCCAAAAATTTTTTTGAAAATTTTCCCGTACTTCTCACACCTCCAGCTATCTCCAGTTAATTGCCTTTACGTTTGAAAAAAATCACCCTGTCTAGCGGCATCGTGAGGGGCATCACTAGATGGCATCTCCATGTCCTGTGGGTGCATCTGGGGTGCACCTTAAGTGCTCGAACAGCACGTCTGGGGGCTTCTCCCGCACTCCCAGGATGCACTGCATGAATGCTTGAGGTGAACACGCAGTGCATCTTCGAATAGCTGAAAAGGCCTCCAAGACATGCTGCTTGAGTGCGTGAGGTGCACGCAGAATGCATCTATGAGACATGGAGATGTCATTTAACGATGCTGCTCAGGTGCATTTTCAACGCTTAAGCAGTCCGTCTTACAGGCCTCATCGGCCTTTTCTGGGCGCATCTTGGATGCTCTCTCAGAACTTTTACAAACTTTTACCACATGAATGATAATTCGGTAGTCTTTATTCGACCTCGTAACTTGTTAAATTCAAAGAAAAATGGGGCTAAGACCTAGCTTTTCCTATTTTAAATAAATAAAGTCCGACTACTCATTTAAATGGAGTGTTCATGGCGATGATATTCGTCCATGAACACTCCAAGGATATGAGTAGTCGGACTTTATCTATTTAAAATAGGAGAAGTTAGGTTTTAGACCCATTTTTCTTCAAATTTAACGAGTAGTGAGGTCGAATAGAAACTTCCAAATCATCATTCATGTGACAAAAGTTTGAAAAATTGTTGAGGGAGCATTCGAGTCGCGCCCGGAAAGCGTCGAGAAGGTCTCCAAGTCGCACTGCATGGGTATTGAAAATGTGCCTGGGGGCGTCATTAGATGACACCTCCATGTCTCTCGGGTGCACTTCAAGTGCAGCTTGAGCGCTCAAGGAGCACGTCTTGAAGGCCTTTTCAGCACTCTCAATATGCACTGCATAGGTGCTTGAGGTGCACAGGTAGTGCATTTGAGAGGCATCCGCACGCCATTCAGATGCACTTCCCGTGCACCTCATGCACTTGTGCAGTGCGTTTTGGAAGTGCTAAAAAAGTCTCCAAGATGTGCTGTTTAAGCCCTTGAAGAGCACTTGGGGTGCACCCGAGGGACATGGAGACGCCATCGAACGACGCCCCTGAGGCGAATTTCCAACGCTCATGCAGTGCGTCTTGGAGGTCTCCTGAGGGCTTTACGGGAGTGGCTCGGATGCTCCCTCAGCATTTTTACACATGACTGATGATTCGGGAGTTTATATTGGACCTTGTAACTTGTTCAATTCGAAGAAAAATGGGTCTAAAACCTAGCTTTTCCTATTTTAAATAAATAAAGTCCGACTACTCATTTAAATGGAGTGTTCATGATAATGATATTCGTCCATGAACACTCTAAGGATATGAGTAGTCGGACTTTATTTATTTAAAATAGGAAAAGCTAGGTTTCAGCCCCTTTTTTCTTCGAATTTAACAAGTTACGAGGTCGAATAAAGACTACCGAATCATCATTCATGTGGTAAAAGTTTGTAAAAGTGCTGAGGGAGTATCCAAGATGCGCCCAGAAAAGGCCGATGAGGCCTGTAAGATGGACTGCATAAGCGTTGAAAATGCACCTGAGCAGCATCGTTAGATGACATCTCCATGTCTCATGGATGCATTCTGCGTGCACCTCAAGCACTCAAGCAGCATGTCTTGGAGGCTTTTTCAGCACTCCGAAGATGCACTGCGTGTTCACCTCAAGCATTCATGCAGTGCATCGTGGGAGTGCGGGAGAAGCCCCCAGACGTGCTGTTCGAGCACTTAAGGTGCACCCCAGATGCACCCAGAGGACATGGAGATGCCATCTAGTGATGCCCCTCACGGTGCCGCTAGATATGCACAAAAATGCATATTTTTATGCATATGCACAAAAATGCATATGCATAAAAATGTGTTTCCTATGATTCTCCTATTTTTTAATTTTTTTTTTTAATGAATCGATTCTTCAATTTTCTCATTTCGATTTTTTTTTTGAAAAAATCGATTCTCACAAAATCATTTGTTATGAAGATTGATTTTTTAAGAATCGATTCTTTTTTCAGAGATCACCCATCACTAAATGCTGGACTCCTAATGACCCAAAACTGCCCGCGGGTATCAAATGAAGGAAACTGAATTTTGAACTCAAGTCTCAGAACGTCAAAAGAAACAAACCTATAACGCCATCTCTGCGCATCTACTCGAATCACGCAAAATAAGAATGATTCGACTCGCCCGTCATTCAAAATTCTCGGCTTCAACTGTTCGCTAATTCAGCAGTGCCACATCGCCACTCATTTCCCCCACTTCGTTTTGCGCGCCAAAATCCTCCAAGCCCATTGGCCTATTTCAATCGCTAATAATTTAAAAAATATCTATTCAAAAATTTTTTTGAAAATTTTCCCGCACTTTCCACACCTCCAGCTATCTCCAGTTAATCGCCTTTACGTTTGAAAAAAATCACCCTGTATATATATAATCTGAAATAAAAAAAAGGAAAAATTATTTCAAAAAAAATGTAGAATAGAGGGGAATTTTTACTTTCAAGAAATAGAGTAATATGAGCAGTAGATAGATAAACGGTTCTTTTTTCATATTTCCGATTATAACACTCATAGGTTTTCAAAAAACAATGTTTTACCTTTTTTCCTCAAAACCCATTTTGAATTGGGAATGTTACTTTTTCCCAAAAGTAAAAATTCCCCTCTCTTCTGCACACAGCCATCACCCTCTCCAACTCAATCCTAGCTGGTGCCCCATTCATGCGATTATGTATCGCGTGATTGATAATCAATCTAATTGATTGAATGGGCACTCTCTCAACCCACTCTCTGGGCACGATCTGGTCTCCATCGATCCTGATGTACCCTTCACGATCCATTTCACTGATAAGGAATCACAATTTTTTAAAACACTCTTTAAATGTTGTGAAGTTTTTCATTAAAAAATCTATACTTACGCAAAACTTTCGGAAAAACACTACTTTTCTCCACTCGATCTTTACTGATCACCATTAGCCGGGGGACTAAGGAGATGATGTGATTGAGCATCATGCATGATGCCCATTGTTTATATATTTAATAAAAAGATAAGAAAACTGCGTACTACTAAAATTGAAATTTGATGCTCCTTCATCTCCAAAACTTGTGCGCATTGAGCAGCACAAAGCTTGATGTTTGTTGTGGTCATATTACAATCAAACTTATCAAATGTAAATCATTCAATTCCTAGCATTTCCAATGATACTTGAGCTTATTCACATGTGCGCATCAAGCAGCACAAAGAATATCGCTCATTCCATCACTTACGTGGTTTGAAATTTCCCCGCCAAAACCACCAGGTGGCGCTGTGGTCAAATCCACTAGGTGGCGCTGTGGTCAAATCCACTAGGTGGCGCTGTAGTCGAAACCACTAGGTGGCGCTGTGGTCAAATCCACTAGATGGTGCTGTGGTCAAATCCACTAGATGGCGCTGTGGTCAAATCCACTAGATGGCGCCACCTTTACGTGACGTCACATCCGTTTTAAGCGAAATTTGAATTTCCCGCCATTTCTATGACGTCATTTCCGGAATTTTGGTCCAGAACCGCCACAGCTATACTACTTACTCAAGATTCGCAACCATAATATCTAACTTTTAGCGAATTTCCATAAATTTAATCCCATTATTCTATTAGTTATTAATTTTTTTGTGCTTTTTTTCAAAAACTCGATTTTACGACGATAGCTCAACGAATAATTGACTCAAAGACTTCAAATTTTTCCTGTATATGTAGTTTTTGATGAAGATGGTTGGGATTGAATCTGAGGCATATCGGCTGAACGGCTCTCGAGATATTTTGAATTGAAGTTTTTCCGAAAATCGACTGTATCTTCCAAACTTCTCATCCGATTTCATCGGGACGAAGCTCAAAAGATTCGTGTTTATGAGCTGATCAAACCCTTAATTTTCGAATTTTTAGATGAAGTCCGTTTATTACATTGAAAAATGTATTTTTCTCTCAATATTTCCTAAGTAAATCCAAAAAATTGCATTTTTCTCGATTTTTTTGAATGGACACCCCTATTTTTCATTTTGTTTTCTGAAAGAACACATTTTTCTCTTTCAAATAAGCCCCTACTCATCTTCGTAGGACAATCAGAAACTGTACCCAAAAGGGAACATTCAAAGTGAAAAAGTGAACTGTTATTTAAAATTTTGTATAATTTGAAAATAACTGAATTTAATAAATCCCAATCATTTTATCTTATAGGGAAGACCGGGACGAAATGGGGTACTTTAAAGCACGTATTCCCGGACCCCATTTTGCCCCGGTCTCCACTATTTTATTGCGTTATAATACGAAAAGAAAACTTTTGAGACTGCAACAATTGCGATGATTGAAAAAATTCTGCAAGAACCATTCGGAAGCATCCTGCTAATTCACTAGCAGAAATTGAAAGGAAGAAATAGCAATCTAAAGGATAACGTAGAAAAAATAGCAAATAGCGCAGTTTGTTTTTCACTCCAATCCATGTCTCATGGGCTTCCATGTACATTTTAAATAGCAGGAATAAAAAAAAGTTTTTCAACTCACTCGTTAATCTACATATATTGCCAAGTGTCCCTCCTCCATTGTCTATGCAGGATTAGCATTATTCAAGTCCTCAGGTCTATCCAGGCCTGCGAAGAACGAATCATCAAAATATTAATCATAATATTCTTAAATACATTAAAATCCTTCGTGATTATAAAATGGGCATTGAGAACATAATGTAAGAGCACATTGAGGAATCAGTGACGATAATATAACACATTATTTTCCATCTAAATAGCAGATTTATCTTTGTTTATTTCAATCATAATTGGAGAAAAACAGTGGAAAATCAAAGTTATCATGAAGAATGGACACGATTTCAGTATTTTCCATTGTTTTCACCTGCAATTACCATTCATTAACATCATATCTTCACGCTCAGCCACATCCACAACCCAGTAGTTAAGCGTCGCTACATCTTCCAGTCTCAAATTCTTCATCATTTTGAAAAAATAAGACATCCGAAGGGGATTAATCACCTCGTTCATGTAATAACGTAAATTTCCACTAAGACGCAATGTTAAAATGAAGATAACGTACGATCAATTAACTATTTAAAAATATAGACGTATACCGGGTAAGGGGATTCCACTTTTGGCGAATTGACTGAATTCTAATCTGTTCATCCACATGGTAATTTTTTTTTTGGACTGGGATTCTTACTCCATTTTGGATACGTCTCAAGAGGATTTCTGTTACGCTTATCTCATCTCTTAATAATTCTAAAGGGAATTATAGCAATCACGTAACAAGAAAACAACTGTGGATGGATAATTCAGGAGCGAAGGAGTGACACTGGATAACTCGGTTTCTTCAACACTTTTTCTCAAATATCTGGTAAACTAAAGAAAATACACCTTTCGTCCATGAGACATGTTTATCGAGAATGACACGAGCTACAAAGAAAGATGAGGATAGAAAGGCCGGACTTTCATTAGTTTTGAGATATTTGAAATAAACTGTTGAAGGAAAAAATCAAATTTACCCGTTTGACATCTTCTTCTTTTTGTCATTATACTAACCAAAGAATATGCAGGCATTTGGGTGGATTCCTCCGAGACGTTCCACGATGTACCGGTTAAAGGCCTCTGCAATGTTGTTTGTCCTAGCAGCCTGGTCAGCTGTATAAACGATCTCTGCTAATGATCTCCACTGACGTTGTAGGTATCGTAAGAATTACAAGCTGTTAGGATAAATGTCCGATAAATCGTCCATGTCTTCTAAAATCATCTCGAGCACCTGACCCCAGAGATTGGGAGGAACTTTAGAAAGAGCAAAAGCTCTCCATAGCGATTCTCTCGGTGCATCTGATAATCCAAAGCGTCTCCATGATCTAAAAACTGCCTGTCAAAATCGATATTACAGTTTAATAAGTATCAATATAATAATAATTCTCCATAAAATGCTCGCATCTTCGCTGAGGATGATGCTGTGAATCAATTTTCCGCGGATAAATTTCGAAAAAACGTTTTTTCGTTAATTCACGTTTACTCGAGGACAATTGAGCGGATTGAGCTGAAATTTCATTGAGCACATGGCGCACACATAATAAATATACTGTTAAATTCTCAGATCAATTCATATAGCCGTTATCGAGAAAAGCGATGGAATGTGTCATCACGCACACACACACACACACACATACATACAGATTTTTTTTGAAAAATATCATTTTTCGACATTCCCGATCGTTTGGAGCCATATTCCGATGAAATCTCAGATTCTAAAAAACTCACGATTAAAATGCTTCCATTCGGAAGGACAAAAAAAATTAAAGAACGCAAATACCGTGCATTTTTCTATTTATGCAGTTGCTCACCTGATGATAGTGAAATTCACAACCGACTCGTCTCGCTCTTGGGAATGCTTCTTTTAATGCTTTCAATAAAGCTTTCTCATAATCTGTAACTACAATTTGGAGTGTTCCCTCAAGAGTAGGCACTAGTCGCTTCAAAAGATCAAAAACTCTTTTGTACAACTCTGAGGTGCGTAGCTTAGTAAGAACGTACACTGCTGAGAATCCCTATTGAATGACATAAAATTTTTCTAATTAAGAGAAGAAGGTGGGGTAAAATGGACATTCTAATTGAACGGTTCAAGATGGAAATTTTCTAATGATTCCATTGGAAAGCTGAGAAAATTTTTGGCAGAAAACATGTGAAAAAAATATGATTTTTCAATTTTTTGAAAAATTTACTTTTTTGGCTAAGTTTTATAAATCGAAAAATTTCAGTTTTTCGTAGATGTTTGCGAATCTGTTATTCGGGGCTACCTGGGGCTAATTGCAAAGAAGAAGGTAAGCTCGTCTCTGATCGATCAGAGTGGTTAGAATTTTTGCAAAATCAATCTTTCAAATATTAATAGGTCATTTTCAGAAAATTAGTTTTCGTCCGATATTTTTTCCTGTAAATCACGTAAGTCGATGGGGAATGAGCTCACCTTTCACTTAAGATCAACCCCAGATCGCTACGATTAATAGAACCAGAGATATTCCCGAAAAACTCAAAATTTCCCGAAAATAGAAGGCTTTCATCTGTAAATATTGCACAAAAAATTGAATATTTGAAAAATTTCAGAAAATAGCTTCTGACATATCATTTCTATGGAGAATTTCCTTACCTTCCCAGTGGAATCATCAGAAAAATCCTAACTCCAATATTTCCATCCATTTCGAGTAAATTTCACAGTATAAAATACCAAAGCCAATCCATGTCCATTTTACCCTACCTTCCCCCAACTAGTTCCTTTAATTCTATGAAATAAATTTATCTTTTTTTTTTTTAATTCATCATTCAATGAACAGAGGCTTGCTGCCTGTTCATCTATATTCTACTGTTTTGTTCTACAGTATTGTCAAATGAATTGAGAATTTATGAATGTATGAGATGGTGAAACTTTCAATAACTTGAATTTTAAAATTAATATTTACATACTTTATTATGCAAACGAAGATGAATTACAAACAACTGGCTCGCGCGAGGACTGAACGGCACTACCTGTGAAAAAAAAACCGCATCATAAAAGGATCTGTACTTAGAATCCTCACATAACCACGAGTAACTTCCAGCAGTTGAAGATTAAAATTGCATGCATTACTATAGTTACATGAAACATCGTTAATTACTGAGTTATGAGTGATGAGAAAGATTGTCTCCGTCATTAACCAATTCCTTCCTGTTTTCAGTGAGGAATCGAGGAACGAAGGGAAACAACGAATTTCTATTAGTGACACAAGGTTGCTGCTTTTTCGTATTCGTTCAACTTCATATACATGACGGACCTTACCATCCTCATTCTTGCTGAGCAAGAACAAGGAAGACATAGATAACAGTCAACCATTCCAAAAATTATAGGCATGAAAATTTTTGATAATGTAAATGTTTCCATATATGCTGAATGGACTCGAAAGAGTCTCAAAGCTTTCAAAAAAAAATGAATATTTCCGTATCCCACTGATAACCGGAAAAATCTACGAAGAAAAAGAATTCGACATGATAGAATTTAATAATTGATTATTTGGATTTACATAATCTCAACTACCTTCTTCTTGCCGCGGAAGACATGACAAATCCGGACGAGGCTACATGCACGACTCGTGAATTCCCGGGTGTCCCAGTTCGTGAATTCACGGAGAAAACTAGGGAATTTTGAGTTGGATCACTGGTAACAATTACCGTGAAAACCCGGAGTTGTCCAGGTAATTTTCAAAATACGCAGTTTCCTGAGGTGAGTTACCTCCTACGTGATCAAGCTCCACCCTTGCGGGCTCTCAAAGGGCAGACAGATGCTTCCCGTGAAAACACGGTAGTTTCCGTGCGAACGCGGTATATTCCGTGATAGCACGTAGTATTCCGTATGAGCAGAATTCTCTCCGTGCGGAATCAAACTTCCCTAAGTGTACGGTACGTTTCTCAAATGAGACACGGGAATTAACGAAATTTAACGCTACGAAGTGGGTGAGGGAAGGAGGGTGGGTGCGTGTTTACACGTCTGATGTGTATGGAACAGTGGGTGAGGGAAGGGGGGTGCGTGGTTACACGTCTGATGTGTATGGAACAGTGGGTGAGGGAAGGGGGGGGGGTGCGTGGTTACACGTCTGATGTGTATGGAACAGTGGGTGAGGGAAGGGGGGGTGTGGTTACACGTTTAATATGTGGAACAGTAGGTGAGGGAAAGGGGGTGCATGGTTACACGTTTGTGTGGAACAGTGGGTGAGGCAAGGGGGGGTGCGTGGTTACACGTTTGATTGCGGAATCGTAAGAAAATTCCGGGTTTTCACGGAAAATTCCGTGTTTTCACGGAAAGCATCTCCACCCCTCAGAAACCTGCAAGGGTGGAGCTCAATGACATAGAGGGTAGCTCACCCCATGAAATTGCGTCTTGTGACAATTACCCGGAAAACTCCGGGTTTTCACGGGCATCGCTGCCAGTATTACCAGCTTAAAATTCCCTAGTTTTCTCCGGGAAGTCACGTAATGGGACACCCGTGAACTCACGAGTCGTGCATGTAGACACTTCGGACAAATCCAAGAATATTTGAAAGAGAATGAACTAGTGTTAATTCCAATAAATTCATAGCATATAGGAATTAATGAAACTTGAGAAATGCAATAATTTGGTAAATGACTGGATTTAACAGGACGACCTGTACAAAGTTCATCAAGACAGACATAAAATGTACTAAATAGAAAATTTCCGCAAAACAAAATTTGGTAAAGAACCGGTTTTTCTCATGAAGAAAATAGAAAACAAATAGTCTGAGGTCCGTTTCTAGTAATTGCAAATATTAGAGATTAACATATGTATTTTAAAAAACAACCTTGAACGTTCCATCCATGTGGAGGAATTCTGCCGCTCCTAGTTGCTCCAACATGAAATCGCTCACGAGAACGTGCGCTATTGCACCACTCTCTGTGGTTACAGTTCCTCGGTAGATATCTTGTGTGTATTGATATTGGGGTAGCAGATTGTCCAATGCGGCGAAATCGGTGGGGATGTTCGGACGAGTCCGCGCTCTAACACTGTATATGAGAGCTCGACACGCTCCTTCACTCAAATGTTCGCTCGTGACCCGCGGAAATCTGTGTATAATGTCTTTACTATTGTTCCCTCTTCGTGTTCTGTAATGTTAAATTGGATAAAATATACCTTAGCAGTGTTCTTCTGTGAATCTGCAGTGGTGTTTAGAAATTATTTCGGGTGGCTGTTTGTGTGATAAATTCCCTTGCTCTTGATTCTTCCAGCAAATACCTTACTGGATGATGATTGTGGAGTTTTTCGAGAATCGCGAAATCATCGTTTATGAACGTTAATTTACCAGGGCATCCCTGTTTCCGTGTAGCACATCGAAGTGTACCGCGTGTACGGCGATCACGATGATGGGTGTAACCTCCCCATAAATATTTTTCGGTGCCAGCCTGTCGACCCTCCACTGCTGCGACGGAATGTGCAGGGATACGCACTCCGACGACAGGATTTTCGAAAATATCAGCATCGTCGACGTGGTTCACGTCCATCTCATTTCTTTCATTGCCATCAATGACAATGATTTCATCATCGGCGTTATACCTCTCGTAATACATGTCTCCTGCATCATCATCAAATTCCTCAAAGTCGTCGACTCGAACTCGATTCATCTAAAAAAAATTGAAGTCTTCAAGTCAGCCAGAATTTAATAATAATAAAAAAAAAAGTCAGCCAGAAAAAATGCCAGAAAAAAAATTGAAAACAATTAATTCTGGCATATGTTCTTAACTAAAATTTTTTCAGCTTTCCGATGGAATCATTGGAAAAAATCCATCTCCAATATTTTCATTCATTCAAGGATTTTTTCATAATATGCGCATAAAAACTCGAATGTGTCTATTTTACCTCTTACGTGCGTATTGCCACGTAGTGCATATATAGATATATATATATATATATATATAATTATAATAAAATATATATATATTGACAGATCCAAATTTATATTGTAAAAGAATCGCAAAATTATATATAACTTTGTTAAACGTTTTAATTCCGTTGGGCAGTCAACTTCAAACTTGATGCAGCCTGTCTTCATCAATTCCACCATGGAGTTTATTGCAACAAATATTTTAGAGAAAAAAATTACCATACTCCAAAACGTTCATTTTTTAACCTTATTCAATCAATTTGAAGTATCAAGAAGAAAAATATTATTTTCATAATGAAATTACCTTTTTTTATGGTCGGAGTTCCGCTTTTTTCAATAATATGCTTATTTCATTTTTTTCTTGTTGATCTTTATCAATTAATTTATTTAAATTATAGCGTAATATACTGTTACTCCAGGTGCTCTAATTTTCAACTGATAGAGTAAAAGAATTCTCTCGCCATTTCACTTGCATAGCAGAATGCCTGCAAATTTTGCCCCAGGTGGCGCTGTTCCTGCAAATATTTGAAATTCCACCTGTTACGTAATTATGTGTAACAGGTGAAATTTTAAACTACGCCGTGAAAATAATTTTTTTTTTCTACTAAACGACAATGAATTAATGATTTTCATCAATTAATTATTAGTTGATTAATTTTTAAAAAATTATTTTTGGCTCAATTTATCCGGTAATATGGTGTAGAGGAAATTTTTTCAAAAATCTTCTCGTGCTACTTTATCGGAAGTGACCAAAATGGTAATGCTGCATGCTGCAACTAAGGCAATGCTGCATGCCCAATGTAGACACAGGAAGGAAGCTGAAAAACCGAAGGGTAAGAGGAAAAGAATTGAGATTAAGTGGCAATTGACTAAGCGTCACATATGAAAATACCTTATAAAGACTTTATAACGTCATTATAAAGTCTTTATGAAAAAGTTCCAATTCTTTATGAAAAAAGTTTCAATTCCTTATAAAAAAATATTCTTCATGAAGCACTTTCGCACGTGGTGAGATGGAGAATGATGATATACTTGATGGTGTTGTTGAGACAATTGCCTCATCTGACCGAGCGTCTTGCTAATTTGGATGATGAGTTGACGGATAGTAGTGGTGATGCTAGTGACAGGCACAGGTCGCAACCAACAAGTAGATTAACACTAATGTTTACTACTGTACAAAGGCAACTGAGTGCTAATGATGAAGCCTAAGCTAGCAGTATTGTTGGAGAGAAGATTAATAATGGAGTTATCAACAAATTTAAAACTGACAAAGCTGTGAGTTGTTTTCATGTAATTTCAGGATCTAATGCAATTTTCCTCACGCCATTCTCAATTTTGTTTCAAATTATTTGTAGCTCTCAATGGGATTACCACCAACAAGCACTGTTGCGAGCGAGAGTAAGATTGGAGAAACTCAAATGAGAGAATTTATTAATTATCCAATCCTTATTATTCCCAAATCACCCTTGCTCCTTTCTGAATCAATCGCAAAACAAAAGTTGGAATCGTTGCGATCCCACGATAATTATTTAATTCACTTTTGCATGCAATAAATTGGGAACGCGCCGTTCGGGATTAAATACTTAAGTATAAGGAGATCACTTCGTGAAGATAGGAAATGACAGGGCAAAAACTGGATTAAATTCGATAAAGGTTAAATTTTAACTAGATTCATCAATTTATTCAAGAGTAAAATAAGAACCTTGGACTCGCAGAGACACAACCGGGAGTGCACAACAGGGTAATTTTGTTAATAATTAGCCAATGAAACCCATTTAGTCATTTAAGACAATAAGAGAAAAAAAAACTTACTTGGAAGTAACAGGTGGTTAGGAGAAGGCAAGAGTTTCACTTTTGGGTAGGACTTGATCGTTCAGTGACAGCTGGTTGCGGGTGTGTAGGGCAGGTAGGCTCGTGACGTCAGGAAATTCCTTCGTTGAATGGAGAACTGGTGGGCCGCTTGTCCTTTGCAGGGGTTGCTGGTGTTTTCCAACGTCCTTTGGATGCGGGGAAATACCGATGTATTTTGACGGTGAACAATTCTCTATCTCTCAGGTAGATACTAGTTTCGTTCTGATGGTTTTTCTTTGGATGTTTCAAGTTACGCAACAAGGTAGCGTTTCAAGACAAAAAAATGGCTTCTTCCGATAAGCCAAGACTGAATTTTAATAGCGAGGAAGGTTTCCTCAATACTGTCCGAACTTTTGGGTATTTTCTGAGTCCGCGATTTGAACTGAATTTAGCTCTCTATTCCAGTAGTTTGATGAGATGACTGCCTCGAATTTCGGGTGGCTCGCTCCTTTTATCCACCTCAAATTGACATCTGGAAGGGATGATTTTTCCGTTGGTCATCTCGCGTCTCATTTGCAGGTGATGGCGACTTCAATGGGTTGTAATTTAACATTTTTTCCAATGCTTAAATCCTATCTGTCAATTTTATTTTCCTTAAATCGTTTTAGGGCTCGTTTTTGTTTAGCGTTATGCGCAATGATGTCCCTTAGATTTCTTTGGTTCTTGGAGATTTTATGACTTTTGCCAAGCCAGCTGCTCCGTGCACGTGGGTGAAATTCTGACGGCAACAATCGTCAGGGTTACTTTGGAAATGCCCTTATTTGGTATTTTTAGGTTTAGGCATGTGTCCATTCATTTGAGTTTGGTGAGGGCTTGTCCATTTTCAGCTCGTTTGAATGTTTGTATCGCTCCATCCTTGTATAACCCACCTAAGTATAGCCATGGATCCCTCTTTGTCGAGCCCGTTTGGCTCTCCGCAGGAGTCTGTCTTTCTCCCACGCGTTGGGGCCTACGCATGGGTCCGTCCTTCTCCCACGCGTTGGGGCCTACGCATGGGTCCGTCCTTCTCCCACGCGTTGGGGCCTACGCATGGGTCCGTCCTTCTCCCACGCGTTGGGGCCTACGCATGGGTCCGTCCTTCTCCCACGCGTTGGGGCCTACGCATGGGTCTGTCCTTCTCCCACACGTTGGGTTTTTCCCCTGTCGATGTCAGCTGCAGAGTTTCCTCACGCGATTACCTGGTTATAGGGTGAGCGTGAGCGCGAGAGAGAAGAAAGATAGTAGCTAGCGTCGCCACTATTTCCTGGTTTCTCGATTTGCTCCGTAGTCCCAATACCTTTGGCATCTTTTGTGAAGGGGCAACTCTCTGAATTCCTCAGTTTATTGCACCCTTTTCATCCTTCTCACCTGTTTCCTTTTTGCCCGAGTTTTTGGTTGAGGGAATGTTATTTTCAACGGGAAAATAACATTCTCCAAAAAAAATACGGGTTTCTAAAATCCTATCGCGTACGCAACAGCACCACACTCGAGGAATCCTCGGTGACACATCGAACGATGGTCAGTACTTAAAATCATTAACTTTTGTTTAATTAGCAGTTGAAAATAGCGATTGTACAATGATTCTATTGTAAATGTGAGGTAATTTTAGGTGGACAGCATGTGCTAATTTATTTTCACTTGTTTAAGGGATAACACCACTGTAGAATTTAAAAAAAATCAATCTTTTTTTCTTGCTTTAAAAATTACTTTCGGCTTTCCAGAATACGGGCATGAAAAGTTATCACCTGAAACCCTTTTTTTCTCATGAAATTTGGAATTTTTCCCGAGGCATTTATTCATATTCATAGCCTTAGTCAAAACTTCAATCGCGTTTTTCTTGAAACATGATTTTTCAAATTGGCACGCAGCATAACTCCCATAAGTTTTGATTATTTTAATTTGAATTTTCCATAGCATCTTGAACACAATATTTCGAACAGAAATACGTAGGGGATTTTCGAAAAATTGTAGGTTTTTTAGTCAAAATTTGAATTTTTTCATTCAAATGATCACCAATCACACAAAAAAAATATGTTTGAAATCCCTTACGTATTTCTGTAGCTATGTGTATCTAAAATGAGTAAATTTTTTTGTAATTGAAATTTGCACCAGTTATACTGCCGCAGAGTGTTCTACTTGGAGGAGCCTCGCAAGAATGACTCTTGTGTCGTCATTTTCTAATATTTTTTTGTGAATTTTTTTTCTTCTGAAAACGCAAATAAATTTGCAATCACTTCCTTAAATATCATTATTTTATTGTCACTTTTTCGACAGAAAAAAATCCAAGAATCGCCTTTTCTTAGGCTTTTACAGTGGTGTTACCCTTTAATAATTCTACTTTTCTGATCAAGTTTTTCGGAACACAATGAATTCACATTTTCGGGAATATTTCCGGTTTTATTGGTTTCAACGACCCAAGACTAGTCATGAATGAACGATGAGCTCAAGTATAATCAATTTATTTAATTATGAGAATATTACGAATATCGATTTTCCAAGGAAATCTACAGCAAAAGCTATTTTCCAGGAAATACGCAATAAGTGTTGAGGAATTGATAACATTATTTTCAAGAATTACATAAATTGATGGGAAAAGAGCTCGGCCTTTATTCCAGATCAGCCCTAGTTTGCTACAAACCAATAGAACCAAAAATATGCACAGAAAAGTGAAATTTTCGATGTTAAGAAGAGGTTTTTATCATCAATTCATGTTTTTAACTAAAATTTCCTCAGCTTTCGATGAAATTATTGGGAAATTTCTCTCTCTCTCTTTCTCGTGAATCATTCAATCAGAATATCCATCCCCTCCTCCTCCCCTCTTCTCGCAAATGTCTCTATAGAGTTTTTCTTGTTTTTTTACATTATTCTTGAAGTAATTATATCTAACAGTCTTTTTTCTTTTATTGCCATAGTAACAACTAAAAGTTTATTAGTGTACTAGTGAAATAGTTTTTTGTCTCGTTCACTTATGAAAGTTTTCAAAATATTTAAATATCTATAATTTTTTTTGAATGATGGCTGATGAAGACGGAATAAATGAGCTTGTGGAGGGCGTACATAGAGCTGAACGGAATGGCGGTGGGGATGGAGATCATGATGTGAATGGACATGAAGAAGAACAAGTTGAGGCTGAAATCGATGAGAATAATGGTAACAACGGCGTACAATTGGAGAATTTCATTCCAAGGAATGAAGTCATCATGGTACCAGGAAGAAAAATTGGGTCCGCAAGATACATCGTTCGAGGTGACGTGTATTATCGAGATTATCGCTTGGAGGGGAGGCTCAGGTGTTCGAAAAGAACTGAAGGATGTCCAGCAAGTCTGAAATTGACTCAAGAAGGTGCTATACCTCAAAATTTTCCACACGAAAATCATCGTCGCGAGCAGAATTTGTTGAAAGAAATTGAAATTATTCAGGCCATTGAAAATTTAGCGACAGCGGAAACGGATAGTCCCAGAGAGATTTATCGAGATGTTAGCGCATTATATGCGAACGCTACTAATTTCATCAATCTGGGAAAATGTGAGAAACTCGTCTATGCGGAACGTAGCGAAAATCAACCTGAGATGCCAGCAGTCATTGGTGATTTACCAGGAACTTTGAGGAACTGGAATTTTGGAAGAGAGACCTTTCAAGACAGCGTGATTGATGGCAATCGAATGGCCTTCATTTTCGCTGATGCGGAAATGTTACCAGCACTTTCAGAAGCAACAACTCTGCTGATCAATGGTAACTATCCGATAACAGAATATATTACAGATGGAAAACATCTCCTGACAGTCGACATTTGCACAGCAGATTGCACATTCCCCGTTGTGTTCTCAATCATGGCAGGCACGGTCAGAAAATTTGTATTCGCTGATTTTTGAATTGATCAAGAGGTTGGCTCCACAATTGCAGGCAAATTTAACGAAAATTATTGTGCATGGAGAAGCGGCTTTGGTAAACGTTTTACATCAAGAATTTCCCCAAGCGAGTCTTCAAATAAACGTTTTTCATTATTATGAATTCGGCTGGCAATATCATCTGGTTTGGATATCATCTGGAAGCAGTGGATGAAAGTATTCTGTGGAAATGCTTAGCACTTCCCGATGTTCCGTCCGAATATTGGGATACTGTGATCCAGGGAATTCGCACCACGTTGCAAGGTCTTGAAGAGAGACATCGAAGAAATGCTTTACTCTTCATGGCAGATTTCACAGAAAACTGGAGAGATAAATGCCATCTGCTAAGTGCTGAGAATCAACGCGTGAAGACTACGTATTTAGTACAATCTTCGACGACGTATGTCAAGAATAAGATTCTTCCAGCTCAGGATACCCTCTTCATTTTTGTAGAGAACTTATCAGGCGAAATGAAGAAAATAAAAGAAAAATGGAGGAAGATGGTAGATGGTACCCGGATGAGTACCACTGGTTATGAGACATTGAGAACTGAAGCAGCCAGAGTCAGAAGC
This sequence comes from Aleiodes alternator, assembly GCA_963921955.1. NCBI lineage: Eukaryota > Metazoa > Arthropoda > Insecta > Hymenoptera > Braconidae > Aleiodes > Aleiodes alternator. Next base: position 1,680,017 of record OY998115.1, on the reverse strand, counting down.
TTATCGGTAGAACTCACTGCTGGGAGAATTCTGCTTCAGAACTTCATAGACAGAGTGATGGATTACCCCAGGAAGCACGTAGAGAGAAGAGCACACTCCCGTGCTTTCGCTCAAGACTTAGCAGTATGCCAATGGAGAAATGCCATTGCAGCTGCTGGGCTCTTTGAAATAGAGCAGAGACCAGCAGTTCAAGATGAAGGGAGGAGATTCGTGGGGCCGGTTCCGAATCGAGATTACGCTTACCTCCAACGTCTTCGGAATTATGGCCGCAGGCGTCGATACAGGAATGATAGAGGACTTCAAGTAGCAGAGGATGAGGACGAAGAAGAAGAAGAAGAAGGAGCAGCAGCAGGAGCACACCGAGGAAATGCTGGAAGAAGAAATGGTGGCAGAAGAAATGCTGGCAGAGGAAGAGGAAGAGGTAGAGGTAGAGGTTGAGGTCGTTGGATTCAGGGAAGAAATAGGAGACAACGTTGACAAATCTTCAAACGCCCAAGTTCCAGAGGGCTACATTTTCTAAGGGAACAACGTAATTATTAGAAATTATTTTATTGAAAAAATTTTTTTTTTGAATAGAAATGTCGCATCTCCCAAAGCACTGCTATAATTTATTTTATAACATTCTACACATTTTTTTCTATAAATTTAATTTTTATCATAATTTGTTAATAAGGCGACAATATATTCTCCCTGTTTTCAGTACGGTAGCCCGTCATCCCTCTCTCAAAGGGAAATACTCCGCTGAGGAATGCTGGCGGAAGTGGAGTAATTTATGTCATCAATTAACGGTGAGTTCATTTCAGATAATTGATGAAATTGTTCATCATTATACGGATCTTTCTATAGGGGAAGGTGGAGTAAAATCGACACAAAGGGTAAAACGGACACGTGTTGATTTTGGTATTTGATACTATGAAAATTACTAGAAATGAAACGGAATATTGGAGATAGGTTTTTTCTGATAATTCCATTGGAGAGATGAGGGAATTTTCCATGAAAATCATACGTCAAAAGTCATTTGTTAGAATTTTTCAAAAATTTCATTATTTGTGCAAAATTTGAGGGTGAAACTCTTCGGTTTTTGACGAATTTGAGATTTTCGAGAACATCTCTGGTTCTATTGATCGTAACGATCTGCGGCTGATCCTGAATGAGAGGTGAGCTCATTTCCCATCGATTGATGGGGTTTGAAAAGAAAAATATCAATTTTTTCAAGTACTTCTAGGGCAAAAACTGATTCTCAAGAAATTTCCTTATAAATATTTGAAAAATTGATTTTAAAGAGATTTAAACCACATAAATCGATGAGAAATGAGCTCATTTATCATATGAGATGAATTCCAGATCGCTACGACCACTAGAACCGGAAATATTGTCGAAAAAGTGAATTTTTTTAGATTTTTGGAAGAGAAACCTCTTCAAAACTTGGCCAAAAAACAAAAATTTCTCCAAAGAACGAAAGAAAAAGTTTTGACACATATTTTCCGCTTAAAATTTTCTCAGCTTTTCAATAGAATCAGTAGAAAATTCCTATCTTGAACCGTTCAATTGAAGGGTCCATTTTACCCCATTTTCCCTTATATATTAATCTAATCCGGACAAAATTTCTTTTTCCAGAGCGAAATGAGGAAGAGGGGATTCGCAGAAGCTCTGCGAAAAAGTCCGAGATTACGTGCCATGAATAACTATTACATGTTTATCTTAGAAGTTTATGGCCCGTACGGTGAAGAGTGATTCACATTGTCCGGAACATTCTTTTGGCCTCAATTTTACGTTTTTGGCCGTATTTTTATGAGTTTGAAAAAAAATATTTTTTTCTGCAGTAATTACATTAGTCATTCCTTTTTTTCTAACGTTTGAACGCCCAGCTTTTAGGGAACAACGTGATTATTAGAATTACCTGAAAAACGTTAATTTTCATTAATTCCTTGAAGTTGAAATATTTTATTTGATGTTCATATTCACTCATGCACAAAATATTCTTCTATTGTATTTTTGATTTTTCATGAATCTTGTCCCAAAGTGCCATTTTCCACAAACTTTCGGTATTCTTATGATTTAGCAGAGAATTTTTGAAATCCAATAATTTACTTTTTTCTTTTCTCATCAATCTAACCACATATAAAGCTGTATTTTAATGGTTGAATATACAAATTTGCTCGATTATAATAAAAAAAATGTCATTGAAAACTGCAAAGAAGGGTTCGACCCTAACATGTAAATTATTTATTTATTTTACACTTGATACTCCAAAAAGTCAAACAGAATTTGCAAAAGTACCATATTTCTGAAGCACCAGTCGAAGTGACGAAAAATGATTTGGGTTTCAACAAGGCAAAACCATGCGAGGAAAATAGGACTTTGATTTCATGTTTTTATGTAAATATCTATTCTGAAAATAATTTTTTTGTTGAAAGAAAAAAAAACTGAACATTGTTAGATGTTTGCTATTTTTAGTGTCACAAAATAGCAAAAATCTGACAACTTTTTGGACTTTTTTTAACAAGTCAATGATCACGAAAAAAATATTTAAAAAATTTGCACTTATAGTTTTTTAAATTTTCTATATGTGCATATTTTTCATTTTTTTTTGAAATAATTTATTTGGTAAGAGAAGAAAAGAGAGTAAGAAATGCCAGATTTCTGCTATTTTCAGTATCATAAGAGTTTATTTGAGTTTTTTTGGGGATAACTAGAAAACTAAACGAGATAGAATAGTTTTGAGGCCCTTTTTGAAGGTCTTAAAATTGTAGACAAAAAAGGGTTGAGGTGGAATTGCTCTATCCCCTTTAGATTCCGAGACATTTGAAATGAAATCAATTTTTCTGGAAATTTCTTATTTTTTATTTTCATTTTGATGAATCTTGAATGTTCTAGATGGTGGAAATGGGGGGGCACGAGTGAAAGGCGTCGAGATGGGGTTTATCTGATGGTTGCAGTGAGAAGCTGAGTAAATTTGAGCTGAAAAACGTGTGTCGCACATTTTTTTGGGGAATTTTTAAAAAATTTCCTTTTTTGGAGCAGAATTGAAGATTTTGGAAAAATTCAGTTTTTTCTGAAAATATCTCTGGTTCTATTGGTCATGGTGATCTGAATTTGATATTGAACGAAAAGTGAGATCATTCCCCATCGATTTAAGTCGGTTTGAAGATGAAAATATCGATTTTTCAAATATTTATAAGGTTTTTTGATGAAAATCATACTTTTTCTCTATAAATCCTTGAAAATTTGATGATTTTCATTTCTGAAACCTACATAAATCGATGCGAAATGAGCTCAGCTTCCATTCGTGCGCTACCCCGAAGTTCTAGGACGAATAGAACTTTGGATATCCTCAAAAAACAAATTTCTCTCCAAAATCCCTCAATTCTGCTCCAAAAAACGAGATTTTCGAGAAAAAAGGTTCAAAATTAACTTGTGACCCATTCTTTTGAAACGAAAAATTTCCTCAGCCTTCCAACGAAATCATCAAAATCATCCTTTCTCAAATATTGTCATCAATTCCCCAAGATTTTCATCAACACAAACATCATACACCAAAAAATCAAAAATTCTGTCCGTTTCAGCTCTGACGTCCACTTCACCCCACCTCCGCTCACACAAATATCTATATATGTATATATATTTTATTCTCCGGGAATATTCTCGTCGACAAACCACTGGACCAGTCTTCCCGATGGTCCTCAGACAACGACAATCACCCGCAATTTCTTGCGCTCAAGCTCCAAACGCCTGCAATCGTTCGTTCCATGACCTTCGGTAAATTCGAGAAGACGCACGTATGCAACATGAAAATATTCAAAGTCTATGGTGGAATGGACTACGATAATCTAATGGAGCTCTTGAAAGGAGGCTTAAAAAAACGACTCAATATCCGAGACATTCAAGCTGAAGTGTTTCGCATAGAAATTATATGACGAAAGTTATTTTTTGGACTTTTTCAAAACCTTGTAATTCACCTTGTCCCAAACGTTCTTTCGGCCTAAATTTTCCGTTTTTGGCCGTATTGTTATGATAAAAAAACAATGTTATCTGGAGTAAATCACATTATTTCATGTCCGCAAATTTGTTTCATTTAAATATAGAAAATTCCATCAGAAATTACCAAGTGTCAACTATTTATTTATTTTTTTACTTGTACTTGAAAAAGTACTTGATAAATAGGTGACCGGAGGGAAATTGGAGAATTTTTATCAAATTAAAGTGTTTTTCATGATATAGAGATTAAATTACCCGGTGCAGGCCTGATGACATCAGCTTCCTGATCCTTTTCTGAATCAAACTCGTCGTAACTTGATATTGGTAGTACATTAAGCACCATCAACTGGAGTTACGGCAAGTTTATTCAGTTACATTGTGTTTCTGATGCTCCAATTAACTATATTTCAATATTTTCTATAAATTACTATTTTTCTCTGAATTACACATGAGGAATGCCGAATTACACATGCAATAAATTACACAAGTATCAATGAAACAACACTCATTCCGAATTACACATGAGGAGTAATACACATCGATAAATTGCACACATTAACTGTCGAATAACACAAAGTGTGATTCAGAAAACACAGAGTTTAATTCGAATTTACACAATGTGCAATTTCAACTACACACAGTGCTCAACGAATTACACAATGTGCAATTGGAAATACACATTGTGTAAATAGTTAATGTGTAAAAAAAGTTGAGTGTAATTCAGAAATGTGTTGATACAATTTGTGCTATTTGAATATGTTCGCGCGTAAATCAGCAGAGTGTTTTTAACCTAACGTGTAATACAACGATGTGTCAGTGTAAAGTCGCGCTGTGGAAACCATCCCATGTGTCATTAGTCCGTGTGTAATATGTCATGTGTAATTCGGCTATGTGTTGAGAAAAATGTGGGGTCGTGCGCAAGTATGCCGAACAACCGCTCTGTGTTAGTGTTCAATTTGTGTGTAGGTCGTGATGTGTTGGTTGAGCGTGTGTATAAAATGAAACATGTGCATGTCGTAGTATCCCCTTGAAAAATCAATATCTTATCTTCTGTCGATAAAACAGTTCAGTCGCGGTATACGCTTATATAAATTCTCTTAGTCGCAATCCATAATTTTTATTTATTTATTTTTTTTTTTATACTCATTTAACGTCGCCATCTTTTCGCTAAGATTATGCCAATCAGCGACGGAGGTTCATGGTTTGTCTGTGGACAAAGCACTTGTAAATAATTTTTACAGTGGTACTTGTATCATTCGGCAGAGACTAGGATTCGAACCCGGGTCTACGAGTTGGCAATCCGACACTCTACCGAACGAGCCACCGTTCACCTCTAATTTTTTTTCATTTTAATTGAATAATTATTTATTCCTAAATGATGAAATCGATTTTCTTAATATCCCCAAATGATTTGCAGATAAATAAACATAATTTCAATTTTTTTTAAATTTATTTCTGCTATCTATACATAAAAAAAATTTAATTAATAATAAATTAATGACTCTTTCCCAAATTATAAAAATGCTTTCCTAAACTTCCCTAAACTATTTCCAAACGTTTAGGATTAGTTAGAATTAAAAATAATTTTTCTATCTGCTAAGTATACGGAGGTCCGAAAGTTCATTAAATCCGGAGGTGGTTGTAGATTACCAAAACTATCAAAGTACAAGATCCCCGAATTGTCTTTCTTATAAGCAGCCCAATGAGTACCTGGACCATCTTTATCATCTCAATTTACAATAGCTGATTCTTTCTGACTACAGCATGATTTGGGTAAATTATTCCGCATGAATACACCTCTGAAAAATAGTATTTTCAATACTTGAGCATACTTCCTGATATCATCATCAGTCAAGGGTCTATGTGGTAGCATCAATTTACGTTTTTTGACGGTCTCATATATAAACCCATACCTTTCTTGTATGGTTTCATGTACAAGCCTTTACTAATAGCAATGCTCTCCATAGTTTTATTGTGACGTAAGGCTTCTGCCAATTGGTCTTTAGCGCTTTTTGCATCATTGACAGCTCTAGCAATAGCCGCTGCACCACCAGCCATTGCCCCAGCAGCACTTAAGCCAGCAAAGACTGGTACTAGGAATGGTAAGAATCCAACAATTTTAGCTCGAACAGGGATCACACGAGTAGCCTCAACTCCAGATACCCGTCCAACTGACTTCACTGCTCGCAGAGCAGCTTTGAGAGCAGTCTTGATGGCAACATCAGAGCCATTATCCAGTTTCATACCATTTTTCGCAGCTTGGATGATTTTTTTCAATGAAATAACCTTTTTCTTCTCTTTCACGACTCGTCTTTTCTTCCTCTTCATTTCCACCCCCATCTCGAACTTTGTCTTCGCCTTCATGGCGTTCGTATCAAATAGAGCTGCTGCTTTTTCTTTCAGAGAAGCGTCCGGGGATAATACACGACTCCAAGCCCTTCCTTCAAGTACTTTGTCAGCTTTGTGACGGGCACTTATATCTTCACGATTTTTCGAATATGCTATGTCGTGTTCCTTACAGGCAGAATCTAGTGGATTAATCCCAGGATCTCCTCGTGCTAGACGTTCAGCTAATTTTGTACCAGATCCATAATATTGATAACCCGGAAGATGAAGTTCAAATGGTAGCGTGTTGATTATTTTATTCAAGAGACCCTTGCCTGCCACTTTAGTTGTGTTGAACTGCATATCCCACGATGAACTGAATGATGATGCTATAAAGCGGAGGCTTTTATACTGGGCTGATCAGTCTTTTTCAGGATGGAGTCGAAACCACATGCTTCGAAGCTACCGATTATGAATTTCGATTCATTAACAATGACAGCTCCAAAGAAAGTTAAACGTCATGGTTCTTTATTACCAAATACCATACCTGCGGTAATTTGTGGTCCTTCGAATTGCGGGAAAACTAATGCTCTTTTGAGCCTCATAACCCATCCGAATGGTTTGAGATTTTCCAACATACACGTTTATTCAAAGTCTTTAAATCAACCGAAATATCAACTATTGGATAATCTATTGAAACCACTCAATGATATCAATTATTTCCCTTTCTCTGAAAATGATGAAGTTGTGAGTGTTGATGATGCGGAAGAAAATTCTCTATTCATATTTGATGATGTAGCATGTGAAAAGCAGAATAGCATCAAAGTTTATTTCTGTGTTTTTATCTAACTCAGGCATATGCCCGTATTCCGAAATATTTGGTACGTGATAATATGAATTTCTTGGTGCTATTCAAGCAAGACGATTTGAATTCAAAGCATATTTATAATGATCATATAAATACAGACATGACATTCGAAAAATTCAAAGAATTGTGTTCAGTGTACTGACAAAATAATTATAGTTTCCTTGTCATAGATAAAGATAGTGATATCAATGGTGGGAGATATAGGAAAAATTTTGACTGCTTTATACAAGCAACTAAATAGTATCGTCAACAGTCATCCGTCAGCCGTTGAGAATCAAACATGCCTCTCACATCGAAAGATTTGTGTAGACAAAAAGAAGTGTTAAAACAGATTTTTATGGCAGGTAAAGCCATTCAACAAAAGAATAAATTATTGAAAGAAAATGAATATTCAATGGAACAAACATTGAATGATGTATTCAAACCCGTTGTGACACCTCTAATGAAATTAACTAGCCTGCATCAAAATGAAAATGATGTTGGTGAAACAAGTAAAAGTGTAAACGATGTTGAATCATCTCTTGCGCTAACAGATACATTTCAATCTGCAATTCAGCCTTTTCCGGATGATGAGATGAATCGGACTGTCACTGATGGAAGTAGGGGAGAAAGCTTTAAAGCAGGCGAAAGAACATTGGAATTGACTCAAAAATCTTTGGTGACGTCAACACCTACACGAATGAACAATGATTCGCTCCTAGAGAGGTACATGGTAGATGAGGATTCTATTATTTTTAAGTATTTAACAAAGATCAATACAAGTAGTTGGGATAAAGTATATGGTGTTCGACGATTGACTCGTCATTTCATGATAGGTGACTCTCCAATATTCTTCGAAGGAGACGAGATTACAGTGAAAAATTTGAAATATAAAGCGACCCTTGGATTACTAGAACTTCTATTCCAGAAAAATCCTAATGAAACATTGATTGTGGAAAATGATAAGAAGGCATATGAAGACATCATCGTTTCAACGAATGGACATAGAAAAAATTGGAGGACAAACGGGGGTTTCCGAGACACAAAATCTCATAAATACAATGAGTACATAGCACATTTTGCACGGAAACGTCATATTTCCGGAAGAAGTCTACCAATAGATTATGACAGCAAGAAAAAATTATCTGGTTGATTATGTTCATTGGGATGATCCGAATGAATTGGTTGATCGCCTTCGCTTACTTGTTGCATCACAAAAAGCAGGCAATCACAGTCATTCGAATGAGATTATATCAATAGTTGAAGAACTCCGTGAAGCTAGAATAATCTATTAATACATAGTACTTCATGAAAAACTTATCAGTTCAACAATGAGCGTCAATGTGTTTGGACGTCATTTGACAATTAAGGCTGGTGGGCAATTAAAACGAGGTCAGCCTGGAATTGGTTTCAAGCTAACTGCTGAAGGTGATTTTGATATTTCAAGCAAACGTTTGAGTAATGTTGCTAGGCCAATACATCAGAATGATGCTGTTAATCTAGAGGAACTCAATGAAGTACGTTTAGAAATTGGATTTATCCAGATGGAAGTAATGAAGGGAATTGATAAAATTCGGAAGGATTTGGAGCTTCTAAAACAGGATATCCAGACACAAGAAACTGATGCATAATGTCAAATGAAAAATTGAATCTTGCATTAGAATTACATAAGCCGGCTAGAAAGAATTATCCTCGTCGTCATTTCGACATACAAGATATTGATGAAACATGGCAAGCTGACTTAGTTGATATGTCAGCTCATGCTAGAATAAATAAGGGGTATCATTATATATTAACTGTCGTCGACAATTTCTCCGAATTTGCATAGGCTAGATCTGTGAGGAAGAAAAATGCTGAAGATGTAACGAATGCCATGAACTCCATTTTACAAGAAGGTCGTGTACCGAAAAATCTACAGGCTGATGGTGATAAAGAATTTTATAATTCTCAGTTCAAAAAACTGATGCAGAAAAATAGTATAAATATGTATTCTACATACAGTACAATGAAAGCATCTATTTGTGAAAGATTCAATCGAACGCTGAAAAGTAAAATGTGGGTACAGTTTAGTTTCCGAGGCAATTACGAGTGGATTGACATGTTATTTAATCTTGTAGAGAAATATAACGATTCGAAATATAGAACTATTCATATGAAACCATGAGACGTGTCTGCACAAAATGCACATGAATTAAAAGCCCGATATAAAAATTTAACGGTGCCTACTGGACTTCCAAAGTTCAATGTTGGTGATAAAGTCAGGATTAGCAAAGAAAAACATATTTTCGAGAAGGGATATATACCGAATTGGACAACTGAGATTTTTACCATTCATAAAATAAATAATTTTAATCCTTTTACTTATATATTGAAAGATAGTAGAAATAATATTTTGATGGGGGGTTTTTATGAAGAGGAGCTTTTGAAAACTAAAATTCATGATACTTTCTTGATTGAAAAATTTTTGAGAAGATCTGGAAATAGAATGTACGTCAAGTGGTTGGGTTTTGATGATACGCATAACAGCTGGATCACGGCAGGGGATATCGTGAAGAAGGAGTGGAGGGGGGATATCATATAAGAAGCGGCTTATGGTGAGAGGGTCTGCAGTTTGATTGTTGAATTCAAATAATCACCATGTATTTCAAGTGCTTAATGTTGTTCGTTGGAATTGGTCTCGTGGGGTGTCAAGATCAGAAATATATCGATACCCAATTCAATCATAGCAGTGGTTTGTATTGTTAGTCAAAAGGTTCTGTATATTTGACCAAATCAACATGGAGACTGGTTACATATCTGACTCTGCGAGATATCGAACTACAACAACCTTCAAATCTTGCAGGCACGTTGAAAGATATGAATTCCACTTGTTTCAATCATACAAAAGCTTTATCTTGTTTGAAGATCTTTGAACATACTTCCAAACTAATTGAAAAAGAAGGAAAAATCCAAGAATATTTCGATTATTTGCAATCACGTCTCATCACTGAAAATGGTGATAAGGATTCATATCGGCAATTGTTTGGTTCAATTGATATGATAACTGCACAGAATTATAGTCAAATGATAGAACGAAAGATTGAATTGGACGTTCAAGGATGAAGTGTCATTCAAGTGCAACGTCATAAGATTCATGGAGAGCTCGATCAATTTAGAAATATGACGAAAAGTTCATATAAGGCATATATATCACAAACCGACGATGTAGTCTCAATAACAACACTTCAGTAGACATTGAATAATTTAGGAGCAGAGCTGGATAATTGTATAGCTTCTCTGGAGACAATAGTGACAGCTATATGCTTCACGATGGAATCTGTACCATAGGAACTATTTGATGGCTATGTAGGCAAAGCAGGTGGTAAAATCATACCATTTATGGAGAAACATAGATACAGGTTTCCACATTTGAAAGGAAATCCTCTCAAGGCTTTTCAAGTAGACGTCAGTTATTTTGATGGTGTATTGATGATTGTTGCTGAAACTCCCCTATTAGACGTTCAGAAATATGACTTGTTCAAAATGTATTCTCATCCAGCAGATCAAGAGCTAAGAGATGGACGCAAAGTATTCGCATGGATTCAACCGCGTAGTGATTACGTTTTAGTCTCTCGAGAATACTATACATTGCTGAATTTTCAGGATATCAGTGAATGTCAACATTGGGGTGACTATTAAATTTGTAAAGCTGATTATCAACTTTCTGATCTTACCAATGAACCAATCTGTGAAGCTGCCATGATTATGAAGAGAAGGAAGAAAAAAATCTACCATGATTGCAATATTCTGGTTACATCGGAGAAAGCATTACAATGGATACAGCTTGATGATGGGAGCTGGCTGTATAATGTAATAAAAGGTGGAGAAGAGGCCGTCACTGTAACATGCGATGATGACTGGAAGACAACGATTCAAATAGCAGGAACTGGGAATCTCCAAATCAAATCAGGATGTGATGCTGAAACGTCTGATACGTTGATTAGAGGCAGTCAAAATATTTTGAAATCGGAAATCCATCAAGTTACACCCCTGAAATTGAATATAAGTAGTCTAGCTGCTGATGTAAATGACTTAGAATTTTCAAAGTATCCTGCACTTCTGCGAGATTTGCGAATAATTTCATAGAGAAAGTTTGAGAACAAGGACGATCAGGAGCGACACGATGTGTTGATTGCTCTATCATTTTTAGGATCATGCACTTTAGGTTTACTTTACTTTATAACTCTATGTATACAAAGATCAAGACACATTGTCATTTTCAAGGAATCAATGGTATAATAAGTTGTAGAGGTGAATTCAAATAAAAACCGATGTTTATTTCAAATATAGTTCTTTTTATTCTTACATTTCCATTCTTACATCCTTAAACCCATATGGTAACGTGTCTGTCTGGTTAGGAACTAATACTGTCTTGTCATCATAACCATTTAATCCTATTTTTAGTTGTCTAAAAGTATATACATCATGCTTAACGGATCGAATGAAATTTTGTGTAATTACAACTTCTTTAGTAGGATCTTTCACACATGCCATAAAATCATCAAAGGTAATATCCTTCAAAGCTGATTTTTTCACTCCTTCGGCGGTCGATTTGTGTTTTTCTTTTTCTTCACCCATTACTTTCAGAGCGTACATTTTCGATCTTAAGCCTACAAATTCTATCATAGGCTTACCATTATTTTCATCCTTCATCAACCCTAAGACTTTTTTATTGACGAGAGGTATCCCATATTTATTCTAATTCGGATAATCTGAAGTATCGACCCTGTGCAATGATTTTTTCATCTCCTCATAAATATTATCAACAGTGAAATGATAAATTAAGCTATCAGTATCTGTATACAATACTTTGGCTTTATCTTGAAATGATTTTTGAGCATAATTATAATGGAAATCATAGATGTGGTTTTAGAGATATCGAGAATACTAAATCCTATGTGAATTGGTTTATTAAATTTTATATTGATTCGATCCATTTGAATAAGTACAATATCATTACCAATAATGACACTGCTATGAAAATTTGGTTTAGAGATGAGACTTTGTGCCCCCCAACGACTTTCCCATTCAGTCTTCAATTTGACATCTAAATGTTTCCGGACATTCTCCATAGTTTTACCAAACACCGCATTATTCATGAATTTCTAAAAAAAATTTTCGAATTCATTCTTCGCATTTTGACGCAATTTTGTATTTAAATCTATGTATATTTTTAACCACGCACTCTGTTTAAATTCTAAAGCTCTATGAATTTTGGTTAATTTCATACCTAGACTCAAATATTGTTTCAGAGTTTTATAATGAATAACGTACTTTTGTTTATTGTTAAGAGTTGTTAAGAGTTTGGGTAGTTTAGCTTTGCCATTGGGTGGGATGATGTGCTCTGGACATAATGGTAAATCCTTGTGCTTCCAGTGTAGTTGTTCGGGATATTCCAAATCAACTTCAAAGATATATCCAGTATCCGAATCATCTTCAATATTACATATGTTGAGCGTCTCGGGCTCTTCAACCCAAGCGAATTCTCCATACGGCAAGGGATGGCTCATTGCAGCACCATAGAGATTATTCACATCGAAATACATGAGATATGTTTTTTCGATTTTAGGATCGAATTCATCACCCATGTTTTCGTTGATAGCTTTTCCGTATCTGTTCGAGCATTGGGATACATCTCCTCGTATGCCTTTTTCAACAAAGAGCAGCTGTTCTATGTCCGTTAACAGTTCCAATTTGATGTTGGTCTTCTTGAGCATTGCATCAAACGCCAATCCAGGGGCAGTATAATACTGCAACGGATCAAGCTCATATGATTTGAAACAGCTGAGACGGAAATTTTCAAAGATATCCGCGAGGAGAAGCACATCCGTCTTCAGATAACGATCCGAATATTCACCAAGATATTGAATTTTGAATTTCTGCCACACATTACAGGCATGTTGATACTCCTCATCCGAAATTCCCTCATTGTACAATGATGAGAAAAAGACTTCCTTCTCAGGTAGAGTTTTTTCCTCTAATTTTTCCCATTCACTCACATATTCATATGGGAAAAGACCTCTCCGAAGCCTCAACTCGCACAAATCGGGATCAGGGTAATGTTTCGATGTAATTGTCATCTTTTTGGGTTCCAAGTAAGAGGCCAACTTCTGGATGCTGCTGGCCATGAATCAAAATGAGTCGATAAAGCGAAAATGCACTTTCGTACCAGCGACTGACTTGGTGAAGGATATACATCGCTGCTTATTCACGGGTAATATGTTCATATTCCCATCGAACTGTTTAGCTAGAGCTTTCACATAAAAATGTGCATCATATGCTGACAGGTTATGAAACACTACAGGAATTACACAAGATTCTTGATAATTTAAATTGTAAGACCTGTGTGCTGCTCCTCTATATTCACCTGTGAAATGACAATGATCCCGATGTTTCACTGACTCAGGTGTGAAAGGATCACCGCAAATGTGACAGTATTTGGCCTTCCAGAACTCTCGTTGCATTGCAGGAGTCAGCTTCATTGGCTCGTTTCGTTTCAATTCAGAATCAACACTTTTTGCCAACATTAGCAATTCATTAACGAACCATTCTATACATTTTTCACTACGATTCATGTAATAATTGGTTTTACGGTCATCGTAACTACACTTTACATAATATCCAACACTGAAAGGCACATGTTTTTGATATGCAACAGTTTTTATCGGTTTCTTCCTATTTTCATTCACACGATTATCACTATGAGGCAGTAGTAGAGATTCAGTATCGGCATTTACAACGAATGGAACCGGTAATTGATGCTTATAATTTTTGAATTTAAAATTTTCATCGTTTTCCGATGGGAGTATCGGTTGACAGTTGTTCATTGCTATACAATCCGCTCGATGGTTTTTATAAGATTTTATGAATTGAAAGTGACACAAACATCTATCACAAAAATATTGAGTATGATTTTGGGATATTTGCGAGCTAAGGAGTCGTGATAGAGATGCGATATATGTATAATGATACCGCCTTTCAGATCCGTTATTTTCCTCAATTGAAAGGAGATGAATCGTCTCATTTTCCTCAACAGAAGCATTTTTACTCAAATATAATGGCACGATCCAACTCTTATCTTTTTCCGTTTGTATACCATAGACATTAATTGAAAAATTGATCAATTTGTCAAATCTTGGAATGTCTTTTAATGCCATGGGATATTTAAACATTCCATAATTTTTTATCACCGTACCGAATGATGGATAAGATTGCGTACTCTTCTTCGTTTTGATATTTGGACACTTGGCAGCCATTATTGACCATAGAAAACAGTATTGATCATCTTCCTCCTCATTTTTCACATTAATGGCAGCTTTTTTCTTTTTTATCCATTCTGGAACATGTATAAAACTAGATGAACCTCCACGTAATGGTTGATATCTATTTATACAAATTTCTATATTCAATACTTCTTTAAGAGACCACCCCGAACCTGACTCTGTTAACTCATCAATTTTTTTTAACACTTTTTCTTTTATATATAAATCAAACCATTCCGCATAGTCTGTGGTCGGTAAAATCACTTTATTTCTCGTTGAAAAATGTTTTCTTTCCTCAACATACGCATTGTCTCTCAACGCGCGAAATTTGGCAACTAAAGTAGCATTCACTTTCACTGCATCGCGATTTTTTAATATATGTTTCACTCGCAATCTGAACATTTGTCGTGCATCTTTTAAAAATTCACTCGGGTCTGTATGACTTCGATTAATTATTACACCAGTTCGAATGCGATCGTTGAAAGCAGTTTCTAAATCTATCTATTTAACTCTGCTCAAGAGTGTATTCTTCAAACCACTTCCGGTAACTTGCAGAGATTCAAATCGATCTTTCAAATAGAGCAAATCCTCCCGTAAGGTTAAATATCTCGATCTTTCTCCTGTATTTCTGGCAGTGGTTCGAAACGTATTGCTTTTTTTTATATACCACACGATACGATTCAGCCAATGTCGGATCTCTTTACGTTGTTGTCTATTTCTTTCATTTCCTGAAATACGTTCGTACGCAGATTCAAGTACAGGAATGATTCTCTGGATCAATTGAGAATCCATGATGATGACGCTAGATTTGTTCCAAGGAAACTGTGGAAGACAGTCTGAGTGACCCCTTATATATACACGAAAATCTTGGGTTGGAACCGATGGGAAAAAATTTTATGACTCTCCTGAAAATGAATCCTCTGATTAGATTTTTGGGAAAGTTTGTATTCAATTTTTCTCATGCTTTACTCCAGTTGAAAACACTCGAAAAGTCATAAAATTCCGTTGATTTTCCCAACGGTCAAAAGTTGAAGTGTCTTGACTATCTAAGGGATTAGCTAAATGGAAAGAAGAAAAAAATTTTATGACTCTTAGAAGATGCAACCCCCGCTTGGATTTTTCTTCCCTTGCACTGGGTAATGTAGCTAAAAAGTCATAAAACTGTAAGGGGGGGATATGATAGTACACTCAAAGAGTGTGTCAAGTGATTTGACATCCTGAAAGATACATTAGTTGAACTAGTTTTCAGGCAATAAAAATTTTTCTCACAAAAATCTGGAGAATTCCATCAAATAGGGAATTTGTATGTTGAGAAAAAAATTTTTATTGCTTTTCAAGAGATTATTCTACCCCTGCTTAGATTTTTCCGTCCTTTCCATTGCCTCTACACTTGTAGACAATTAAAAAGTCATAAAACTCAAGGGGCACGTGGTGGTGCATCCGAGGAGGGCGCCAAGTAATTTGACACCTCGAAGGGTGTACAAGTGTATGCGCTAGGGAGCCTAACATCTAGGCAATAAAAATTTTTCTCACCAAAATTTTAAAGTAGTGGGGTTTTGTGGGGGTTTTGATTTTTGAGACTGGTCAAATGTAGATCAGTTTAAAAAAAAACCCCAGAACGAAGGACACATTGCTGAGGACTTCTTCTTTTCGAGTGTTTGAAGAAAAATTCTCTGGAAACGGTAAGTTAAACTATAGTTAATAATAGAAATATATTTTATTACATGTAAATTTTTTTATTTATCCGTAATTAATCATTAATTAATTGATTTATTTTTTATAGATGAGAGGATACACAGTCTTTGTGGTCGAGCAGTGGATCGTTCCAGATGAGTGGTGTCTCCACTACAACCTGCCGGGATTGAGAGCAGCGATTGCTGCTATCATTGAAAGATGCAGACATAGCGATCCTGAATCCCCTCATTGGGTTGCACGGGTTGATGAATTTGGCCCCATCGCATATTATATAAGGTGGGGTCATATGGCTGCATTCATCAAGCCCGAGGATTTTCCGCGCTTTTGAGATCAGCAGCGGGTATTCCAGTTATGGGTTGATGAGCAACGCTTCATGGAGGAGATGGACGAAGGAACGAGTGAAGATGACAGCGGATACGACACCGGAAGTGATATATCGACAGTGTTTTTAAGTGACTATCAAACTGATAGGGAAAGTGATGAAGATTTTTAGTCGTGTGTGTGTGAGTGTGTGTGTACGTATGTGTGAGGAAAAAAAAGTATTTTTTTTTATTTTGAATGCTCCAAAGTGATTTTTATAAATATAGATTTTTATTGGAAATGTGTGCGTGTATATGTAAGTGTGGAAAAAAAATGTATTTTTATATTGTATAACTTTTTATTTTCCTTTTTCAGATATTTGAAAAGAAAAATGAATTTGTATTCCAATGAAATACACCCAGCAAAAAAATTAAGGGAACGGTAAATTTTGTCAGTTTTTTGCTTGATTTTCAAATGGCTGTAACTTCGCCAAAAATGATCGTATCAGAATAAAAAAAAATCGTTGGAAAGCTTGAAGTCTCTACTCTTGAAATCTTGAGATGAAAATTTTTTATGACCATTTGTTATAACGAGATAGGAGAGTTGAAAGTGGAAAATTTTTTTTTCTTTTTTTTTCATTTTTTCAACTTGTTCCACGGACTTCAAAAAAATTTTCTCGACTCAACCCTTATAAGGATCATGTAGCCTGGTCTTTCAGCTTCAATTTCTTTTTTTTTTTTCTCTACGACCCTTTGTTGCTGAGATATTGTCGATTGAATCAAAAAACACCCTTTTGTGTTTAATCGTCGATATCTCAGGAACTACTGATCGCACAGCGAGCGGATGATGAGATTCGTAAACTTGAATGAATTTCCTGTAAGATTCTTGCACTGTTTGATTGAAAAAAAATTTTCTTCCAATTTTAAAATTGGTTCGAAAAAGTACCAAAAAATTGCGTTTTTTTTCCTTTTTTGAAAATTGCCCTGCATTTTGCGAATTTTGCGAAAATTGAAAATGTTTCAACGTTTTTCTTTAGTTTAATGTGTGCTGGAACACCCCCTAAATTTTCAAGCCAATCGGTTCGGCCGTTTTTTTTTCCCGAACGAACAAAGTTTCAGCAAAAATTAAAGGAACACTTTATTGTGCCCTAAACACCGATTAATGATGATTAGGGCCGAAAATGTTTTTTATCCGTGATTTTTCGTGCAAAATTTGTTGAATTCCATCGAAAAATGAGAACAATGAAAAATGAAGAAAAATCAATAAAAAAATCAAAAAAACAATTGCTTTAAACGAAAAAAAATCGAAAAAAAAATTGTTTGAAAAAATTTGCTGAGTCACTATCTCTCCAAATCAAATGCGATTCCAGTGTTTTTTTTTTCATTTTTCAAATTTTTTTCCGAGTTTTCTACTGGTTTTTTGAGAACAAAAATTGATTTTTCCATTGATTTTCAAAAGAAGAGAAAATTCCTAATTTTCCATTGATTAAAAAAAAAATTGAATTTTTTATTGATTAAAAAAAAAAATCTAATTTTTTATTGATTAATGAAAAACAAAATTTCAATTTTTTTATTGTTTTTTTGTTTTTTTCATTGTTCTCATTTTTCGATGAAATTCAACAAATTTTGCACAAAAAATCATGGAAAAATAATGGAGAAAAAACAATTTCGGCTTTAATCATCATTAATTGGTGTTTACGCACAAAAAAGTGTTCCTTTAATTTTTGCTGAAACTTTGTTCGTTCGGGGAAAAAAAAACGGTCGAACCGATTGGCTTGAAAATTTAGGGGGTGTTCCAGCACACATTAAACTAAAGAAAAACGTTGAAACATTTTCAATTTTTGCAAAATTCGCAAAATGCAGGGCAATTTTCAAAAAAGGAAAAAAACGCAATTTTTTGATACTTTTTCGAACCAATTTTAAAATTGGAAGAAAATTTTTTTTCAATCAAACAGTGCAAGAATCTTACAGGAAATTCATTCAAGTTTACGAATCTCATCATCCGCTCGCTGTGCGATCAGTAGTTCCTCAGATATCGACGATTAAAGACAAAAGAGTGTTTTTTGATTCAATCGACAATATCTCAGCAACAAAGGGTCGTAGAGAAAAAAAAAAAAAAGAAATTGAAGCTGAAAGACCAGGCTACATGATCCTCATAAGGGTTGAGTCGAGAAAATTTTTTTGAAGTCCGTGGAACAAGTTGAAAAAATGAAAAAAAAAGAAAAAAAAATTTTCCACTTTCAATTCTCCTATCTCGTTATAACAAATGGTCATAAGAAATTTTCATCTCAAGATTTCAAGAGTAGAGACTTCAAGCTTTCCAACGATTTTTTTTATTCTGATACGATCATTTTTGGCGAAGTTACAGCCATTTGAAAATCAAGCAAAAAACTGACAAAATTTACCGTTCCCTTAATTTTTTTACTGGGTGTATATGTATTTTATTTTTTTTTCTTTATTTGACCTATATCCATTTTCCCCCCTTAGTCTATTTCCTTCACTGACCTAACGTGAGTGTAACCTGAGCCCCCCTTCAACAGCTGCTCCTTCATTCCCTACATTGAGGGAGAAAATCTTCAAGATGTTTCCTCCCCCACATTCCTATGCTCCTAATACTCTCAAAAAAGAAAAAAAGAAAATAAAATAAGAAATAATAATAATAATAATAATAATGATAATAATTATTATTATTATCATTATTATCTACCCTCACACACCTCCCCCTCACCTACCACCCACTTACCACCTTCACCCCACTACCATCCACAACCCACTCACCTGCAATTAGCGGGGCCTTAAGGGACCAGGTACCCCTACCACCCACTTTCCACCCACCACACGACTCCTGGATCCAAGATGGCAGACTTGCCCCAGAAGTAGCCTTACTACACTAAGACCACCTACTGACCATCTACTGACCACCCACTAACCACCCACTGACCACCCACCACCCCCCTCACCTGTAATTAACGGGGTAGGAAACGGCCAGGTACCCCGCTTTCACCTGATCTGAAAATCCAAAATGACGGAATCTCTTCCCCAGAAGTAGCCTTACTACACTACTGTACCTCTTTAAGTGTTGACAAAAAAAGTTAAATTTCTACAAAATAAAAAACATAATTTTTGACACATCGTTTCAACCGTAAATTCCTCCACCTTATCAATGAAATAACGAAAAGAAATTACCAATATTTCTATTAATTCGAAGAGCTTTCCCTAATATCGTCACTTTAATAACAAATGGTTGTAAGTTGTAACGGTTGGCTTGACTGACCTTGTTAAATGAGCCAACTCGTTGAATGCACTGAAATTTTACTTACTCGACCCAAATTCATGCTCCGAATTTTTCCCCAAATTACTCCCGATTAATTTCCCTTTATTTAAACTGGGCGCCAGTCGTTTTTCCGAAATTCTAATAACTTGGGGGAAAACGACAAATCCCCAAGTTTTACTCTAATTCAACGAAATTACAAAACCCCAAAAAGACTCTAATTTCACCCGCTTTTTTGTATGAAACTTTCAATTTATCCCGAGGGGGAGAGGGGACGATACCCTCTATTTGGGTATTCGTGACGACAAAAAACTATACACAAAACTCTTGACAAATTTTAACTCAAATAATATAAATTCGATATATTCAGAGAAAACAATTTATGTACATTTAAATCAAAGAAATTATGAATTTTTTCTGATAAATGATATAATAATTAATTCGTCTGAATTATTACTCTAAACCCAACTCAGAATGAACGACAATAATTTTAATATTAGCCGGGTGGACTCACCCGGAACAGACGCTAACTCGACGTTTTCTTTACTTACAATTCTTTGCTCAAAATTCTTTACTCTAAACTCAAAATATTGATTGTACGGAGACTCGCGTACCTTACGTTATCTGTGCTGTCTTTCCTCCGTGTCGACCTCTCTTTATTTTCCTTTACTTCAATTTTCTTTACGTTTCTCTACACGATGTGATCGCCACGGTGTCCCGGGAGAAGAAGAACGAGGCTTCTCTCCCACGAGTTGGCATTGGGTTTCCTCGGCTGTTTCCGCTCCATTTTGGTAGAGCCGAGGCCCAACGCAACCAATTGTCCCGTGAGTCCCCCACCACTTTACCTTACCGTCACGGATTCTCTTCAATTTCGAGAATCTCGCGCCAATTCTCACTCTCAAATAATTCCAATATATTGTAACGCCATATTTTGGCCGTTACAAATATTTGTTTTGTTATTAGACCGGTATCGCGGTGAATGTTTATTCTATTGAAATCACCAAGACGGAAGGTCCCGAGAAACGAGAAAGAATATTTTGATTTAATTAATTCGTTTATTTTTGAATTTTCCGCCTTGAATATTCCCGCGTTTGCCAGAGTTTTCTCTCCAAGATGGAAGGAGGCGCTAGCAGACGGACAAAGACAACAGGGAACTGCTGAGATGGATTATCGACGCAGATAGCGGAAATCAATGGAAGGAGTTTTTCTTTTGGATTCTCCCGTATGATTGGCGGAAATGGAAATCAAGGACGTCTGGACTATCGCAATTTATTCGATTATAATTAATTACGATAAATATCAATGAAAAGATGCTTGTAAAAATTTGTTACGGAATTTTTGACGTTAGAATTTAAGACTTATTCTTTTATCATAAATTTAATTACCGGATTTAAAGTAAAATAATACCGGTGATAAAAGAATAGAATTAACGTCATTGGCCAATTAATTTGAGAAGAGCCACCTGTGGTCTAATTTTCGACGCACGCCGGCGTCTTCCCTCACTTTCCGTTTTGGTGGCAAATAGTACAGACGTGATTTTCGCTGTAAACAATTTCGATTAATTACCGTTGCAATGATCGCAATACTTATCGTTGCAATCAATGTTTTTTTTGAGAAATTTAAATTACCGAGGATAATTGAAGATTTTCTTGGACAATTACCGGGGAAATTGGACGATTGAAGAAGGGATTTGACTTCGAGGTTAATCAACAACACTCCGGTAAGCGTGTGGTTATTCTCGGCCTAGTTTTTGGACATTTTTTTTGTTAGCGTCGTTACGACGCCGGTAACCGCCATTTTGGGATTTTCCGTGGCGTGATAGTTTTTTTTTTTGTATTATTCACGAAATTAAATAAACGCAAATGGTTTAATGTTTCTCGTTTCTCGCTAATTATTTTTTTATTTTCGGAAAATGATTGTCGGGAAAATCAATTGAGAAATTGTGATTTAAATAATTTTTTCATCAAAATTGGTCGGCATTTAATTTAATTTTCAGCGATAATTTTAGACGATAATTTTGATAATTTTTTTATTCGATAACGGCGATTGTTTCGTCTAATTTATTTTTTTTTATTATTATGTTTTTTTTTCTATTATTTCGAGTTATCGCTGGGAATTATAAAGGTGCATTTTAAAGGACGCCGATCGTCCATGCGACTATCAAGTCTTAAGGTACTTGTCGCGTGAATCAGAATTAATTCAAATTTTGACTTTTAATTTTCTTGACTTTTTCTTTTAACGACAATTTAAATTGTGTTGTTAATTAATGTTTTGTTGTGTTAGTGAAAATTTGTCGGGACTTTTGAATTAGTTCTGATTATCATGATTTTTTTTTTGTTTTGATGAATAAAATTATATAGAGTCCTGAACAATTGATTCGTATTATTTTTCCGATAGTAAAAACATTTATAATATTGTTTAACTAAAATTAAATTCAGTAACGGAAATATTTTTTTTTTATTATACTGTAATATTTTTTTTTTAAGAGCATAGTTAAAAGAGATATCGCTCTGAATTAAAATTATAAAACGAAATTGAATTTTATTTTATTTAGAAATCTGTATTCCTTTTCAATACATTACAGGTGAGTTATTGAACCCAGCCGCCTCCGCGGTCATTAGGATTTTGGATTTGGAATCCTTTTGTTACTGACTAGTCAGATAATCACCTGGGGATTAAATTTGGATACTTCTTTGTTTGTTTTGATTTTCGGACGAAAGGTCGTCCTGGCGCCGAACAATTAATGTTGTTTGAATTTATTGATTTTATTTGGATATTTTGGTTTCTTTGAGTTTCACGTAATTCTTTAATTACCGTGGATTAAAAATACGTGACAATATATACTAAAAATGATCACAATAATTCGGTCAATATTTTCCCGACAATTATAAACGGAAAACTTTACTCGTTTCTTTCCACACACATAACTTTAGTCTTTATTTTCACATTTCTAATTTGAGTCTTTTCTTTCACCGACTCCAATGTTGATCCTGGTGATCTCCAGTTTCCTTCACTGTTGGCCAACACTCTTAGTTGGCTGATGCTGGACCAAATGAGTGGATGCTGTTTCTTCCCAAGTTCCTCTTTGGTGTCCTTGATATCCGATGAATAATCTCTGGGACTGGGGAAACTCTTCTCCAATCCTACCTCTCGACTTTTTCTCCGTTTTCTCGGAGTTAATTTAACAAAAAAAAACAAAAATAATTAGTGAGGTCACAAAATATGTTGACCTCACACTGGACATTTGCTGTCTTGACTTAAAATGAGCCCTATCCTCACCGGGTATCGCGAATCACGACCAAAACCGTGATTTTCGCGAAATTTTTTCAATATTTTAATTTTATTGATGCTGAGACGGTAAAAACCGTCACAAAGTCTTAGGAATTGGAGAATAAAAATAAAAAAGCCGTACCTCCCAAACCACTGTCGAAATTCATTTTATGAAATTCAGTATTTTTTTTCTATAAATTCTAATAACAAAATGACGTAGCAATAAATGCAAGAGTGAAAAAATATTATCTCCACATTTACGTCTGTTTGCTTTAACCATTTTTTATTACAGGTAAAAGTTGATAACGCTTTTACGTCTATTGGTTTCCAAGACCTTCTAATATTTGGAAACGTGAAGGAAAATGGACATTAGAATGAAATGGCCACATATAAATAATTCTGATAATTCCGCTGGGAAACTGAGAAAATTTGCAGGAGAAATAATGTGTCAGAAATGATTTTTTTATATATTTTATGAATTCTATTTTCTTGGTCAAGATTTGAAGGGATAACCCTTTCCTTTTTTGAAAAATTTAATTTTCTCAACATATTTCCAATTCTATTGATTGTGGTGTGAATTCTGGATGAAAATGAAAGGCCATTGACATTTGGAAATTTTACGCTACGACTAATAGACCTGAAGATATGTTGAAAAAAGTCAATTTTTTCAAAAATGGAGAGGAATACTACTTCAAACGTTGGAAAAAAATAGGATGTCTAAAAAAATCCATAATAATCATTTCTGTCACATGATTCCCACCGCGAATTTCCTCAACTTTTTAACGGAATCATCGGGAAAAATCTATCTCCGGCCGTTTCATTCTAATGGCCATTTTCATTCACTCGAAAACAAATAAACGTAAAAGCGTTATTAATTTTCTGCTGTATTGAAAAACAGGCAATATAACGTAATTTCCTATTAGAATGTAAAAAAATGAAAATGTCATGAAATAAATTTTGGCAGCTGTTCCGGGAGATACCCCTTTTGAATTTTCATTCTTGAGCTGTTGGCACTTACGACCACTCGTTACTAAGGTGGCGATATAGTTTCGTTCGCTAATAAATTAACGATTAGCTTAAATTGATTTCCTCAATCAATTAGCGAATTTGGGCTCCCTTAATTTATTTCGTGTTTGCATCATCAAAATCAAGATAATTCAGCAATAAATGCTGATAAGCATAAAGAAAAATTCACGCAATTACATGATATGGTGCCAAATTTCATCCCCCAATGTGGACGAAATTGCTCGAGAAATTATTCTCAATTTTAATAGATTTGAAAGAATTTAAATGTAAAAAATTACTCCTATCTCAAAAAAATTTCTATCAATATCAGCTTGTAACAATCACAGGCTGTATATTCAGAAGAGCACCATATGGGCCAAATTTCAACTTCCTATGTTAATGAGTTATATTGGTTTGAGGCAACAACATTTTTTCATGGAAAACTATGGAAATCCAATTAACTTGAAAACAAAGTATTGGAAAATTCTAAGAAAAAATACGCAATGAGAGAATATTGTCTTGAATTTTATGAATTCATGTGCACGAAATTGGTCGAGAATTTGCAAAAATTTTTTTTTGTAATCGGGAAATTGATATTGCAAGAGAGACCAAAATCCATACATCACACATACATACACACACACACACACCCATTTCTTCTAAATATCATTGTCGGACTCTCAAAATAATTCCAAGTATTTTGCCAAAAAATCAATTGAAGAATCGGCAAGTTTCCATTCGGAAGCGAAAATTAGAAAAATCGCACTCATGATCATTTATTACTGCGCACGAAAATATATCGACATGAAGGGTTCTTACCTGTAATCTCCCGCTTCCGATGGCGATGGATCTTCTCCTGGATCGCTCATCCTGGCCACTGTCTCTTCTTCTCTTTGGCTCTGTCTATTTCACAATATCCAGCCGTGCTGGTGTCTCACATCGGAGTGAAGACAATGAGAGGAGATTGTTAAACAATCGAGAATCGCCGGCGCTATGGCAACCGCCGCGGCGAAACCGAAATTTAGATCGTGGAGCCGACGACATCCGATGTCATAGGCATCAATGTACAAATCAATGACCGCGTTCGAATTCAGCGATTAACGGCTAGCGATTTTATTTGTATAATGAACGTCGAGATGAAAGAGTTAATTATATCAGGAATGATTTTAAGAAAGGAGCAATCAATAAAAATTGATAGAAAATATTGCATTGAATAATTTAAAGAATATAATTCGCATTAAATATTGCACATTGTATGATTGAAAATAAATGGTAGTGTAATTGTGTTCGAAAAAAATTAAATGAAGATATTCCGAGTGCATACCTCGTTGCGGACACTGATTGTTTTTTTTTTCAATGAACAAAAATGTGAAGATGGAAGATGAAAAAATAACTAAATGTTCATCAATTTTCTTTGACTATCTTAAAAAAAACATCATAAAAAATTATTGATTCTAAATGTAATGATTTGATTGAAAAGCTGAAAAAGTTTCAAGCGGATAATATGTGTCAAAATAAATTTATTTCAATGTTTTCAAAATTTTACATTCTTGACCAAGTATTGGATGATTGTCCCTCAAAAAATTAAAAACAATTCTATTTTTCACCGACATTCCTGGTTCCATTGGTCCTAGTGAACTAAGGTTCATCTCGAATGAAAGGTGAGCTAATTTTTCATCGATTCATACGGTTCAAAGTTTTTTTATTATTAATTTTTTCGATAGCTATTGTTAAAACTTGACCAGGGCGTTCAATGCTCAAGGTCAGAAATTTGAAGATTCCCGCCAGGGCATCCATCTTGCCACGTTGGCAACTTCTCCATCGGCTACCCGGAATCTCCCGAGAGGCCTCGGGAGATAACGAACGCTCGAAGCGGCGTTCTCACTTGTCTCTTGGCTTTTGGCTAACTCACTGGTCTCTTGGCTTTCGGCTAACTCACGAGGATGTGCGCGACTCACCGAACGGTTTTTCATTCAAAATACTTTTCGGACAATTAACGTGTTTTTTGTGATAAAAATACCGGAAATCATCAGTTTACCTAATAAAAAACGCTCGGAACGGTCAGCTTTCGGCAAGACAACTTATCTCGTGGTTTTCGGAAAGTAACGAACGTAATTCACCGAACGGCTCAAAATTCAGACATTTTCTATTCGGGAAACTATCGCATTTTTTATGCACTAACACAGCTGTAAATCATCACAGCAATTGGTAAAATTCACCAGTAAATTCACCGCTAAAATATACCAAAGATTTAGTGTAAAATAGTTAAGGTTTTATACAATAAAAAGAACGGTAGCCAAATTGGCTTAACAAACGTGCAGTTTAATCATTTTCTCGACCTCGCCAATTTTCAGGCTTGTCAACATCTTTTTTCACTACCACTCACGGACCTGGGCATCACCGTCAAAAATTCTCCTCTCGAAAAATCACCAAGTTTTTAACAGCTATAGTCCATTTTCTGAGAATCAGTTTTCGCCCTATAAGTATTTGAGAAAATTGATCATTTTTCTTGAAAACCACATGAATCGATGGTAAAGGAGCTCACCTTTTATTCAAGATCATCTCCAGGTGGCTAAGACCGACAGAACTGGAGATATTCATGAAAAACTAAAAATTTTCAAAAAACAGAAGAGTTTCACCCACAAAACTTGAAGTAGAAATGGAAGGCAAAGGTGTTTGGAAGCCCTCAGAACCGAAAATCCGAGGGACGTTGGATGTGGAGAGGAGATGAAATTTTTTTAAGCTCAAAATAACGCCACACACACACACCCATACATACGGACATACATACAGACGACCCTAAAACAATCTCATTTATGGACATTTTCGATCATTTGGAGTCATATTCCGATGAGATCTCAAATTTAAAAAACATCACGATCACAATGCTTCCATTCCTAAGCAAAAAAACGGATATATATCATTTTCTTCCCGCTAAAACTAGTGACACCTGCGCGCGACGCGCGTGCTCAAATTCTAGTTTATGAAAAATTGACAAAAAATTATTTCTAACATGATTTCCATGAGAAATTTCCTAAATTTTCCAATGGGATCATTAGAAAGAAGTTATCTTCAATATTTCCATCGATTTTGAGTAATTTTTATAGCATAACACACCAAAATTAACACGAGTCCGTTTCACCCCTTGTGTCTACTATAGCCCACCTTCGCATAATGGGGATACGCTACTTTTGTTCTGATGTATTTAATAGAAGATTTCAAGAAGTAAAGAAATGGTTTGGGCGAAAAAGGGCGTACGTCCATTGTTTTCGTCAATATTTGAGGAAAATAATTCAAAAAATTCCTTACATTCAATTCCATTGTCAAAGAACTTGTATTAGCAGTGGCTCGGAAAGGTACCACGTCTATACTGCACGCCGTCAATTCAACACAAATCAATGTCAACACGAAAATTGATCATTTGAAAAATCATCATCGGTCATTTCGCGCATGCTTTTTTTGACAAACGTCAATTCATCATAGAAATAACTCATTTAAAAATTGATAATTTACAAATTTTTATTTCACTGAACTATACATCGTGATTTTTTATTATTTCTCTTACTATTTTTTTTGTTATCTAAAATTAATTATTTACAAATTTTATTCCAAACAAGTTCATTCAGTTATTTTCCATTTAATGATTATAAACGAATATTATGAGCAATTCCACGGAGATACTCCAAAATATCCATTTCTGCTGAATAATTTTCTACCACTCGTTGTAGTCTTTGGTCATAGTTTTTTTACCTGTTTCATTTTTAGAATGCTGGACGCATTTGGAGCGTGCTCGTGTGGATCAGTTCGCAGAAGAATTCCTGTACATTACATCAAAATTGAGGATTTTTTTTTACATCGTTATTATTTAAAGGTAATTTTTTTTCATTGCTATTATTTACACGTTATTTTTTCTGTGCTTACCAGATTTTTTTCTGGACGTTGTTTCTGCAAGCGCTTTGCATTTTGTTTTTGTTTGATATTGGGCACATCGCCATTGCACTTTTTCTTTTGTAGTTCTCAAATACGTGTATATGAAGCCCGCTTCACATAATTGACGTTTGCCTCTTTGACTTAATACAAAATGTAATGGCATTGCGTACGGTGTTTTCGTAATTACGGATGAGAGAATACTGAACGTAATTCATTTTTATTTCACTGTTTACTTGTTGAAATCAATATATTGATTCCTAGGCAAAATGTAAAGGAAAATTTCAGTTATTACTTCTGGATATCTATATTTTTTTTGTGTTTGAATAGCGCCTCGTGGCTATTCATATATATATTATTGCCCTAGAAGCAGAGTGGCGTAAGTGCTGTGTATAAGTTGTCACGTATTTTCTAATCCACGGAAATTAAAATATTCGTGAAACTCAATGAAATCCAAATATCCAAATAAAATCAATAAATTCAAACAATGTTAATTGTTGGGCACCAGGACGACCTTTCGTCCGAAAATCAAAACAAACAAAGAAAATCAAAATTCAATCCCCAGGTGATTATCCGACTAGTCAGTAACAAAAGGATTTCAAATCCAAAATCCTAATGACCGCGGAGGCGGTTGGGTTCAATAACTCACCTGTAACGTATTGAAAAGAAATACAGAGTTCTAAATAAAAAAATTCAATTTTGTTTTATAATTTTACTTCAGAGCGATATCTCTTTCAACTGCGCTCTTTAAAAAAATATTACAGTATGATAAAAAATAAATATTTCCGTTACTGAATTTAATTTTGGTTAAACAATATTATAAATGTTTTTATTATCGGAAAAATAATACGAATCAATCGTTCAGGACTCGATATAATTTTATTCATCAAAACAAAAACAAACCAAAAAAAAATAATTTTTTTTATTTATTCATTTTTTTATTTATTAACAACACAATTTAAATTGTCGTTAAAAGAAATTAGTCAAGAAAATTAAAAGTCAAAATTTGAATTAATTCTGATTCACGCGACAAGTACCTTAAGACTTGATAGTCGCATGGACGATCGGCCCCTTTTAAAATGCACCTTCATAATTCTCAGCGATAACTCGAAATAATAAAAAAAAATCATAATAATGATAAAATAAATTAGACGAAACAATAGCCGTTACTAAATAAAACAAAATAATAATAACAATAATCAAAATTATCGTCTAAAATTATCGCTAAAAATTAAATTAAATGCCGACCAATTTTAATAAAAAAAAATTATTTAAATCACAATTTCTCGATTAATTTTCCCGACAATCATTTTCCGAAAATGAAAAAAAATAATTAGCGAGAAACGAGAAACATTAAACCATTTGCGTTCATTTAATTTCGCGAATAATACAACAAAAAAAAACTATCACGCCACGGAAAATCCCAAAATGGCGGTTACCGGCGTCGTAACGACGCTAACAAAAAAAATGTCCAAAAATTATGCCGAGAATAATCACACGCTTACCGGAGTGTTGTTGATTAACCTCGAAGCCAAATTCCTTCTTCAATCCTCCAATTCCCCGGTAATCGTCCAAGAAAATCTTCAATTATCCTCGATAATTTTAATTTCTCCCAAAAAATATTAATTGCAACAATAAGTATTGCGATTATTGCAACGGTAATTAATATATTTTTCTTACAGCGAAAATCACGTCTGTACTATTTGCCACCAAAACGGAAAGTGAGGGAAGACGCCGACGTGCGTCGAAAATTAGACCACAGGTGGCTCTTCCCAAATTAATTGGCCAATGACGTTAATACTATTCTTTTATCACCGGTATTATTTTGCTTTAAATCCGAGCTTTTACGAGCATCTCTTCATTAATATTTATCGTTATTAATTATAATCGAATTAATTGCGATAGTCCAGACGTCCTTGATTTCCATTTCCGCCAATCATATGGAAGGATCCAAAAGAAAACCTCCTTCCATTGATTTCCCCTATCTGCGTTGATAATCCATCTCAGCAGTTCTCTGTTGTCTTTGTCCGTCTGCTAGCGCCTCCTTCCATCTTGGAGAGAAAACTCCGGCAAACGCGGGAATATTCAAGGCGGAAAATTCAAAAATAAACGAATTAATTAAATCAAAATATTCGTTCTCGTTTCTCGGGACCTTCCGTCGTGGTGATTTTTCAATAAAATAAACATTCACCGCGATACCGGTCTAAAAAAAACAATATTTGTAACGTCCAAAATATGGCGTTACAAAGTATAGCAGTTACGCCCATTTGTTTTCATGGCGACGATGTATAGTTCAGATTCTTTTTCATTCTCGTGTTTAATTGACAATATGCGAATTTGTTTCGTAATAATTTTGTTTTTGATGAAATTTTAATGTGTTGATATTGATGTGTGTTGAGTTGACGTGTGTTGATTTGACTTGTTGAGTTGACTTGTTGTGTAGTATAGACATGGAACCGGCTTCTCAAAGCCTCGTGTGTATAAGGAGCAATTTCAAAAAGAAAAGAATGAAAAACGACGTCAGTAATCGATATTGGAATTTTAACAGTGAGCATTTTAGTTATCTATTTTCCAAAAGTAAAAACTTTAAAGAGTTTTTATATTTTCAATATATCCACAAGACACGCTTTACCAGGTAGATTCGCCAATCAAACTATCGGTCTTCAAAGTGCCATTATTTTTGGAAAACAGATCTGTACATAAACTATACTTCTTGAACATATTTCACCTGTGATCAATTATTTCTGAACGAAAAATGGGTGGAAACAAGTTTTTGCGCTAGTGCGATGGATAGAAGGGACATGTGGCAGCACATACGCAGCTGGTGTACCCGTAGATTGGATCAAGGATTTTAATCTCGAGAGCTTCAATACAAATGAGGATCCAGATCTTTCGTACGTTGTAGAATGGTGATTAATCACGAAAAAAAAGGAACAGATTGGCAATTGGCCATGTTATGATGCACGTGTCATCAAGATATCAAGTTTGTGCTCCTTTTTTCGAATAAATAATGAAAAGAGTTTTTCATCATTTATTTCCGTATCATTTTGGAAAATAACTCACTAGATAATAATGGAATTATGCTTATTCTCCAGAGAATATAAAAATTCTAAATAAGAGTTTACAAGATCTGGAAGGCCAAGTGTCACCATTGAAGCTTCGAGCGCTGAGGAAAAAGAGTTCAAAGGCAGTTAAATCAAAGTCACAAAATGTAAGCAAAAGAAAAATTGGCCACAACATTGGATCATCATCGGAGAATACTCCAAATGTGGATAAATTTTATCATAATTTTTTCAATTGAATTACTCTAAAGTTCATAATGAATCATACTTTTTTATATTGGGAAGCTCGATTTTATAACGAAAATTGAATTTGACAGATGACATCTACTCCTAAAAGGAAGAAATCATTAAAAGAACAAGTGAACAGCAAGAAGTCCCGAATTGGTGTTTCAGAGAGTGATGGAAATGATTCTCCTACTGATAGTGATGATAATGAACACCTCGAGGACAATGGGAATGATAATAATGATAATAAGGATCAGAGCAGTGATGCTGAAAGTGAAACAAGTGGTGTTCATGGTGATAGTGATGGCAATAATCAAGTGTAACGAGCCCCGAAGGTTCTCGTTGTCCGGCAGAATCATCAGCAGAGCACAGGTAAGTACAATAACCGTCACGCACAAAACAAAAGGCGAACAACCCCGAAAACCCCATCCAACCCCGTGACAATCCCGTGACGCGACCGTTTAAAGCGGAAGCGAGGTTAGCGATCGGAGAAAGCGCAGAAAGCCCCGTAAAAAGGGCGCTCCCAATAAGCGTATTTTTGGTATTAATTAAGGGAGATTAGTTGAGGAAAATTCGGTTATGTTGTGATGATTTTGAGGAAGGATTGGGAGGCAACAGCGGACTAGATCCGTGCCTCAGAGCGCACCAATCACGTTTTGTTGGGTATTAAAAGCCCGGTAGCATTTAGGAGGCATCAGCGGACAAGATCCGTGCCTCAAGGACTTATTTAGTTAATTTTGTTGTTGGAAAATTTAGAGGGCATCGGCGGACAAGATCCATGCCCCAGGAGTAGTTTATTCAAATTTAGTTTAGTGAGAGAATCCCCGGAGAAGCGCTCCGAAAAGTAACACGGTCGCCAATTTTTTTGGAAGATTAAGAGAAAAGCTCGTAAGTTATAGGTTTGACTTTTTGTGAGCTTGAATATTCCCGTGTGAAGAATCTCCCGTAGCGAGCGTGACTGTCATGCACCCTGACGGTATCGAGGGGCATGAGTCGGCTGAAGCGAGAGACCACGTAGCGCACCCCCCCCCCCCCCCCCCCGACGACTGATCGCGTCTGAAGAGTCAGTCGAGAGTGAGCTGACAAGGAGACAACACGTGCGAGCCCTGCCGTTTCATCAGTGTCAACGGAAGTGTCAACGGAAGTGGACCACCTACAGGATGTGGAGAGGCCTTTCTATCAAGAGGATGAGGAGTATCCAAGGGAAGAAGTCATCAAATTGGGTGAGATAACGTATCGATCGCCCCAAAACCCGATTGTCTCTCGTTAGCCATTTCGATCTTGCCGTAACTTTTGACCCATTCCCGAAAACAATTAATTAATCAATTAATTAACGTTAAAAAAATCGCCGTGTCGTTAATGTTCCAATTTTTAGGTACGTTTACAAGTTAAAGAGTCCCGCGTCCTTTTATTTGCCGTGAAGTGCAGTGAGTCAGTCTCACTCGCACTCGTTACGTTTGGGTAGGGGAAATAGAATGTCAGTAATAAGCCCCGAAATTCCTCTTGAAAAATCCCGAAACGCATCCCACTTGATGGGGATGAAAAGACCAACCCAACGACCCCAAACTTACCCCTCCCGAGACATATCTCGATTTTCTATGACGCGAAAATGAAAATATAGTTTTGGATGAAATTGCGTTAGTCATGTAACGAAGCATTCCAATTCCCCCTCTCCCTTGTATCGCGTCACCCGTATACCTCGGACGAGTTCCGAGAAATCCGTGCCTTTCGGATGGTTATTGTACTACCTAGATTTTCAATAATCATAACTAAAATAATTTATTTCTGTAATTTCTTTTAAATCTAATTTCCAATAATTATTATTCTTTATGAAACAACTCCTTTTGTCTTTTAGTAAAGTTCCCGATGATTCTTAATTGTCGAGTCGAGTAAATTGTAATTATTTCATTTTGTCAATATGCTATGATTTTACCAGATTCCTTTAATCCGAGTAATTTATTCGAGAGTTCCCTCTCCCTGTTTTCTCAATTTTTCAGGTTTTGTTTTCAGGGATTTGTTTCGTAAGTTTTAGGGTTTTCTTTTTGGTTGTGGGAAATGGTAACGGGTCGGGTTAACACCCCCGATTCCCCCCCCCCCCCCTGACTCATGTCACGTTTTCTCCCCGGGGCTAGCCGGGAGAAAAGTAACACCTCCCCCCTTCCGCCTATTTCGTTCCGTTCTCGGCGGAACTCCTGGCTGCTACGGGCCTGTTATGCGCCAGAATCATGTAGGGCAGGAACCCGCTGAGGAACTTCCGGTTTGGTGGTTCCGTAAAAACCACCTGGCACCCATTGAACAGTTTTTAATTAGGGAACTTTTATTGAGAGAGGCGGAGGGAGGGACGGCGCGGTGACTTTTTATCCTCCGGGTAAAAAGTCACGTTACACAAGCAGTTGATGATACTGACGATGAGATTGGTAATTAATTTTTTTCCCCTATTGATATTGCAGATTTGTATGGATATACATTGTAAATATTTTTTTCATTTCTGATATTCATACATCTTTACAATGACTTATTTTTTCAGGTAATATATCTACAAATGATTTGATTCGACAAATGGCTACAGAATTCGAAACTATAACGGAAAGCTATGAGGATTTAATTAGAAGAGTTAATAACTCACCGGCACAGAATGATAATAATGATGAAAATGATCAAGTAATGTTCTTCTTATTGATACTGCTATGATTGATTTAGTTATTTGCATAAATTATTCATTGAGTAATCCGTAAATTATTTAGCATCAATTGGGACATGTTGGCAGTGGCATTTTCATCCCCGTCCGGAAGTGGGGGCACATCCAGTATAAGAGTACCTTTCAATCTATGGGACGTGCACTAGTGAGGGCCTTATTTCCTCCAGATATTTTATTAATCAGTAATTTCCATGAGAACCGAAGTAAAATTAATAAAAATTCAGAAAAACGACCAGGACTAGACCCAAACATTGTGCGAGCGATAGAAGGTGAATGATTCATTTTTTCTTCAATCGATTAGATTAATAGATTATTTTCCATCTGATAAATTAATTATTCATTTATTTGTTTGATATTTTACAGAAACAGTTGAAGCAAAATTTCCAGGATGCAATAAAACGTTATTCGGTTCTTCAATCCCCCCATGGAAATAAAATATAAATAAAATATATATTGAGATATAAAAAATATATTGAAAATATAAAATATATCAAAAATATATCTCAGAATATATAAAAAACATATTGAAAATGGCAATATATAAATATATAAAAAATATATTTTTTATATATCAAGCCAAATTTGAGAACTGGGTAATCTTAAGATGTCTTCCAAACGACTTGAATGAACAGCAGGAGCAGAAATATGGACTCATGTCACTCAGAAGCGAGATGTGTAGGTGGGAGAATCATCGGAATCTCTGAATGAGATTGAGGTAGTATTCTAAAGTATGGACGACAAAGTATGGAAGTAATTGCTGATAATCCGCAGCGTGCTTCAATTTACCCAGACAAGTGATCATACTATTTGAAACTGATATCTTCAACTAGTCAATATAACTTTTTTGTTCCTCAATTTTCTCTACATCATCAATCTCCTATCGCATTCATGAGATAGAGAGAAAAGCAGATAATTAAAAGTATTTCCTAATTACAATTTCCCAATAACTATACAGACAATTGAATACTCCGCCAATAGTTTTTTAATGCGTCAATTATGTAGTTTTTCAGTAATTTCGTGGTTTTCGCCCATTCTGAGGCGTTTCGCTCCCATGCTATTTTTAGGAACTCTGATGATTCATATCTCATAAACTACACGGATTGAGGTTATAAAAAAATTAAGGAAAATGTTGAAAAATATCATCTTTGATAGGGAGTTAAAATCATGAGTGTTATGGGCTAATCAGTTAACTTTCATTCAAAACTCAAATACAAAATTGTTAATTGTAATACAAAATTATGCTCGAGTTGACTGGTATACTACCTTAAGATTAATCTAGAATGATCTCACTAATACTAAGGGGTTCTACTTGATCAAACAGTATCATCGGTTTGATGTTCCATGAATTATGTGATTTTAAAACTGAAAACAATTAGCATTGAAGTATTCATAATCTATTCCTGCTGTCAAGATAGGTTCTTATCATACTAATTTCATTTTTCCAAAAAATTTCAACATGAGGAATGAGATAGAATATGTTACAGCATATTAACTACTTCCACAGCTAGAGAAATTTTCCACTCCCAATATTGAATTATTTTGCCGCCATTATTAAAGTATTTTTAATCTTCAATCCAGAGTGAAGAGAAAAACTCTAATAGATAACACTTGTAACAATTTTTTTTTTATACACTTGTAACAAAATAAATATGAGTAATATTCAACATCAACAACTTCAACATTTCATTGATCATCCTCATTTCCGTCGAAAATGTCTCCATCATTTCCTCCATTATGGACAGTCTGTTTCTCATTTTTTGCTCTTAGAACGTTCAGTTTATTGTTTATCGCAATATTCAACATTGATTCATTATAATTGTGTGGAAATGAGTGCTGCACAGTATCTATAACATTATGGAAAAGTTTTCATCAATCTTTGCATCACTGCGTTGATAAATTATAATAACATAGAGAAAAAATGATTTTCATTTTTCTTGTATACAAAGATGAAAAGACACTTATATTTCATGAGAATTTCATCTATATTCCGCAAAAAATGTGTTCTACACGGAGAAAAAGAAACATTAAAAATTACTGTGGCTTTTCAGCAGTCTAGGGACCAAAGAGAGGCATACAAAGGATTAGTATACCTATAAAGTAAAAATTACTATGCCACTTTGTAAATATTAAGGAGATCTCCCGCACTTTTTAAGTGATTTCCATGAATTTTTATTGTAGTGCACACTAATTTTTACTCTGCAGGCTGCTGGAAAGACAGTAATTTTTAATGTTTTTTTTTCTCCGTGTATGTTAACAATTTTCACTATACTCACTCCCAAATAGTTCATATCGTCGCCTTAGTTTCAAAGTCACGTAAGTGCCATTATTTCCATTTTTTCGGGAAAACAAGGTGGCGTGAATGGTGAAAAAAAATAATAACATGTACCCGTAAGTTTCATCCACTACGATCTAAGAGATCTATCTCAAGCACTTACGTTATTTTCATAAAATAAAAAATTCCCAGAATATAAAGACCAAGACGTAGCCTGGAGAATGAAAAAAACATAACGACACAAGGAGATACGTCCCTCTCACTTTAACATTAGTCATTACGCCAATTTGCTATTTTGATTTTCAGTCACCCAGATAACGTCTTGGTCACCATAAAAACGCTTTTTCATTGCTGTTGCTACGTTCACACGCTCGAGAAAAATTTTTTTCCAGACTGCCCGAAAAAAAACCCTTTCTCGAACTCGAGAACGTAAAATCACTAAAGAAAAACTATGTTCCCGACATGAGAGACAGAGTTTTTCAAGTCGTATGATTGGCATCCCTCGGCTTCGGCTCAGGCGCCAACTTCACACTCCTTGAAAAACTCTGTCTCTCTCGTCCGAAAATATACCACAGCATGATTTTTGGAGATACGCCTCTTTCAACCAGAGTTAAGTATTTTTGTCATTTACGTCACTTTGTTACTAAAGCGATGATATAGTGACATTAGAACTTCTCCTTTATTGACATAGTGATAGAACTATTACTTCCTAGAACTTTCTTATGTCGAAAGGGGAGTTCTCTCTCTAATCCTTACTGACTATATCCCCTAAAAGGGGCAAGTGCCACTCGAAAGGGGAGTTCGTACAAATCTTACATTGGACAAATATCTATACGGGAATAGGCATAATGGTATTTTTTCCCGCGTACTAGACAGAACTTGAATAAAGTCTGGTGCGTTGCACTTGCAGTAAAAATGGATGTGTTAAACACGATGATTTCAGCACAAGTCAAAGAGGTATACTCATAAACATCAGCGAGTGAATTCGTCTTATGTCTAATACTGAATGACTTATTTCATATATTTTTTGAGCAATGATCTATCAGACAATATTGCTCTGAAGCTTACGTTTGATTGCTCTCAGCAGATCCGAGTTTAATGCCTGATGCCTTGCTGGTATTTCTTGTTTTTTTATTTTACATTTCCCACCCTGCAAATTACTCTCCAATAAAGTTCGGATGTCGAAAACTGCCAGTAGTTATGAACAAGCCATGGACCTATAGGTGTTTTTCGCTCTAGCGGTGTCCCATGCATCTGCAGATATTATCACGTTACTCCCTGGGCGTCCGATTTCAATCTAAGCCATACAAAGTAAATTAGAGTATTTCGTTGGCCTTATTTCCCTAGTTTGTTCTTTGTTATTTGTGCTCCTTGTGCAGCTGGTCTTTAGCGCTTAAGTAATACAGCCCATTGTCTGCTAATTTTCATTACACAAACTGTGCTCAGAGATATTTGCCTGTTGTTATGAGCTGCACAAGTCCTACCCAATCAGAATTCAGATCTTTGGTACATACTCCCAAGTGGGAGTCTAGCTAGGAAGGAAAAAAAAAGAATTCAGGTTTTGGTCTTCTGCTTGTGAATCTACAGTCCAATCCACTGCACCAGACAATTGGGCTGCATTCGCCTTGGACACTTTGAGCGCCCCACCCTATAGCATTTTATATGTGATGTATATCTATATATACGCGCTGAAAGCGCGTAAGCGCCCAAGATGAACCCTCACTTGGACTCCCTATTTCTCTTGTGTAGCTATTTTACAACGGAATACATACCCCTGGAAGTGCTAAAAATCGTGAAATTTTCGAAAGTCTTTTTTGAGGTTATAGGGGGAAGAAAAAAATACATATTTCAATCTATACTGTTCATAGACCGTTCAAGTATAAGAAAAACAAGAGAAATATTTCTCAAAAATATAATTATTATTTTTTCGCAGCCATCAATGGAAAACTGATGAAATTTATAATAATATTAAAGAATATTTTTGTCAGTTTTCTTATAATTGAAAGGTCAATAAATAGTATAATTTTAGAAATTGAATTTTCCATTCACTCGAAAACTCTAAATGGAGGGTTTGGAAATTATACGTTTTTAGCACTCCTAGAGGTACATTCTCTTAATGATTCATTCACTCTCTTGGCACTCAGTGCCATCTGTCAGTGGTACAACACTCTTACAGTTTGAAGAATTCAACATTTTTGCTTCTGTTTGAGAAGCTGAAAAATATGGAAAACCGACTTATACATTTCCTTAATTGTTAGTTTCTACATACTTCGTTAATTGATATTGATCTAGCAGGTGTTGTTTCTGGTGTTCTTGTACGGGCAGAGGGAATATTAGTAAGTGGTCTCGAGTTTGCAGACGATCTCGTTGGAGGTGTGGGATTAGAAGGCTCAGATCTGTTTTCTATCCTTTCAACTCTTTTATGTAATTGATCCATCATTCTATCCCTTTCTTTAACAGCTTACAAGAAATCAATTTTTTTTGTTATTATTATTGTTTTCACATAGGATACCAAGTGTCAAGATGTTTTCAATTTTGTAGCCCAATCAAGATTTTCATTACTCAAACCTCCTCAAAATTGTTAGTCGATTCGTTTTAGAGTCGTCTGTCAACAGAAACTGTCGCCACGTATGAGGTGTGTCGACAGTTTTCTACAATGATTGATATGAGCATTCCACACCTTATTTCTTCTAATTATCCCCTTTTTCTTATAAGCAATTGAATTGTTTGAATTTTCGTAGAAAATGAATTCTCAACGATAGCCGTTTTTCCTTTAAATCGTTTCTCCTTTTCAATCAATACGAAGAATGACTGGAATTTATTTTTCGTACTTTTGTAATAGTATATTACATGCCTAGGGCAGTAATGTAAGAAATGTCTAAGAGCACATGTAATTGTTGGCCGAGGTGAAGCCGAGGTCAACAAACATGTGCTCTGAGGCTTTCTTACTTACTGCCCAAGGCGTGTATACTATTTTTCTGCACACTGGGACGGAAGTGAGCTTACGCCCGAGCGCAGCGAGGGCTGAAAGTCTCACTTTCGTCCCAATGTACAGAATAGTTTATTTTGTACCTAGACCGAAAAAAAGTCAAATGCGAAAAAAATTTGCTCCCCGAGCGAAGCGAGGGTAGCAAATGTTTTTCGCAGTTGACTTTTTCACGGCCGAGGTGCAAATACTATTTTGTATACCGAGGACACGAAGAAACGACGTTTCTAACCGAGCGAAGCGAAGTTAGAAAGTCGTTTTTTCGTGTCCTAGGTATGAAAAATTAGTTTCACATCTATCAGGATTGCAAGGAAACACTTCAGACATTTTCACGTCTACGATTGATCAAATCATACGATTACTATGGAAAAAATCTTTATCATTAATAATTCTGAGCCTTTCGGAATTAAAAAAGTAATTGCATATTACCTAACAAGTGCGGTAAAATACTTTTCTAAAAATCTTTACCACACGTGTAAAGTACATTTTTTTTATGCATAACCTGTGGAAAGTGCCACGGACTGCACGTAGCGTGCGGAAGATTTGCTTATAACAGAAAAATGTATATTTTTCTACAATGAAATACTTTGAACTTGAAATCGTAATAGTAGAAAACATAGAAAACCGTCAGTTGATCTCATGTACCCAGAACTTTCGAATTGGAGATACATACAATGGATTGTGTAAGGACTATTTGATTGGAAAAATAGTTAAATATTATCTGAAAATGGCTGCAAATCAGCGGAGTTACGCCCATATTGAAAAAAAGGAAAAAGGCAGAAATAAAATTTTTGGAATGCTTCGTTTACGGAAATAAAATGGAGAATTGAATATAATGAAATACTCATGTCACAGGGTGTTGAAAAATGTTTTCAGCCAAGTAAAGCAAACCACGTGGAATTATCACATATTCGTACAGGCTTTGATCTGAATTTTCATTTATACTGTAACTCGTCAGATACTTTAAGGCTCTAGAAGAGTACTGCTTTCAATGTATTTCAATACCTTTCAATATATCTGACAAACTTATTTCTGTTGATGTTTCTGCTGCTTTTGCTGCTGCTGTTGGCGATGGATTCTGATTTGTCTTGGGAGTATTATTTGCCTGATTATTATCCTGCCGTAGGAAGTCAAGTATAGATCCGTCTCTAGACAGCTTGGAATAATTGAAAGAATAATTATTGTCTCGTCTAAATTATATCAAAGAGTATAACAGTATCAACTATAGATCGATTGATTGCCGCGGCAAGTGATCATCACTTAGTACACTACAGAAGAAACGGAGTAAGTGGAAAAAAAACTTTTCAGTAGAGTGTTACGGCTACAACCCGAAAAACACGTAGATTTGAATAATGTTTTAATACAGAAAATAGTAGATTATTCGTAGTAATCACGGTTGTGGTTGTAACCAAAAATAAAAAATAAGGGATCGGTCTGCCGTGGTAAAACACTGAAGTGTACCGATGTCAGAAGGAAAAAGTTGTTGGACAAAACAAGTTTACTCAGAATTAAATGTTATAATTTGTATATTTTCAACTAACACCAAATAATTTATTTGAGGATAAATCAAACGTCTAATCTGAGTCAATACGATGGAAGAAAATTGTAATCGCTTCAGCGTAAAATTGAACTTACAGTTGGAATTGAAAGAAATTAACAACGGTTTGAGTTGTTGAAATTCTGGTGAATGTTTGCTGGCGATGCAGATGACTCTCCTGTTGTGCAATTGGCCTGATGCACGATACTGGATCCCAGTAGATGAAGTTCAGGATGCTCGAACGATATTTGTTGGTTCATTGTGGAATGACTCAAACGTTTCTTCTCGAAAATGCTTCTACTTGACTTTGAATTAAAGACTCGAACTTTACTTCGAAGGTATGAATACTTAAGTTGATCGAGTACAATTTGAGTAGAGTAACATTCTAGATAGAAGTCTAGTGACTGGAGATGTTAACTCGGACAGAGTAACACTACTGAGTGTGGATTTATTACTGACGGTCTGATGACCAAAGTAACGTTGTAGATGAGACTTGGTACTGATGGTCTGATGACCAGAGTAACGTTGTAGATGAGACTTGGTACTGATGGTCTGATGACCAGAGTAACGTTGTAGATGAGACTTGCTACTGATGGTGAAGAGTTGTGGGTTAATCACCTTTTATAGTAAAATGGGTTGGGCGTATTCACAAAATTCTGTTTGATTCCAAATTTCCAGTTCTTTTTGTTACCGCCGTTTCGTAGAGGGAGAGGTTGTAAATGAGGGTTGTAAATTTCCCTATGATAAGGCGACCGCTCTGCACCTTCCGCTCTCCACTCAATCATCTTCGTTGTGTTATGTCAATATTCACGTTTTCGGTTGTCGGCTTGGCTTTGATCTCTGGTGTAATAAAATTATAATTTTCTATGAAGTGATATCCGTGGGCTCTATTGTCCGCTCGAAATCGCTTCATTCGTTTCCTCATTTTATTATTTTTTGTTTCTTATTCGTTACCAAGCACAAAGAATGATAAGAACGGCAATGCAGCTTATCATTTCCGTTCATTTTCTCAAGCCAGGTAGAATGATTAAAATGTATTTAGAAATATAATTTTCACTAAGTTTATTGAGCAGTTTATTTGTATTTCCTATGCATTTTTCCTAGCATCTATATGATTTTGTTGGGGATCGCAACAAGAGTGATTTCGGAACATATAAATGCTTTTTAAATTCAAGTTGATTTCAATCATGGGGGATTTTTTAATAATAAAAAAATTAGCAGGTTGTGAAAGCAAATTGATTGTGGATGATTTGCTTAGTTTACTAAACTCCACTCGTTTACTGGCTCGAATTATTCACAATTCAAATTTTGTTTTAAAGTCTTCACGTTTACATTAATTCTCCACACGTTCAACA
Source organism: Aleiodes alternator (assembly GCA_963921955.1). Classification (NCBI taxonomy): domain Eukaryota; kingdom Metazoa; phylum Arthropoda; class Insecta; order Hymenoptera; family Braconidae; genus Aleiodes; species Aleiodes alternator. Next base: position 1,637,964 of record OY998115.1, on the reverse strand, counting down.
CTTACGCGATAGGGTGAAATCTCCATATGAACGAAAGAATACAAGGATAGTTAAATTCCGACAATAGGAAACTTGCATATTTAATTTTTAATTTTTTTTCCACTGCAATTGATTTATTAGGATTCGAATATCAGTGAGTTCACTCGACTCACGCTAGGCAGCGCTGTCGGATTATTCGGTATTTTGACGTTACTCCCGATTCATCGCCGTTAAAACCATGCAATTTCTAATAATTCATAGTTAATTAATTGAGTAATAAAAAAAAAACCTGATTTACTCATTTCAAAAACTGTCCCCTGTAAGAAAGAAAATAAATATGCAAGTTCCCTATTGAGCTTGTCGCTACATACAGGTAACTGCTGGTCCATACGATAAACGTAGATGGTCACAATCTACTCTGAAAATATTGCAGTATGGGAAGGCAGCTTATTACAATTTATTTGTCATTACTAAAAAGCTGTAATCCCCGTTGTAATAATTACAGAGTTGACTGTAAATTTGGCAGTTTCGTCGACGTAGCTACACGTTCAATTGCTCCATCTCTGAATTTTTCCGTTTCTTTTCTATCGTTTAGAAGATTTGATATCAAATCTTCGAGAAATCGTCCATTCCAAATTCAAGATATAATTACCCCATGAATCTCCCAACTGTATTAATGAGTGAAACTTACCCGTCTATCAGTCAATAATCGGCCATAATTTTTCTCCCCATTTCCCTTCCTGTTTCTTTCTCTGCTTCTGTCTCTACTTTCATTTCTCTTTCTTTCTATGCTCCTGTCTTTACTTTTTCTCCTGTTTCTCTCCCTACTTCTCTCTCTAGATTTTCTAATTCGGTCCTTGCCATCATTTTGGTACCTTCCATTCATTCTTAGCTCAGCAGCAATTTGGCCCTCATCGGATTCAACGACTCTCTTTGGTGACTTTTGGCCATCAATCTTCATGAACTTCCGTTCAAGATCACACTTCCGAGCTTCAATAGATTATCAACCATAAATGTATTATTGGAAGAAGTAAAAGATCATTATGATATTCATATGAATAAAATTCATAAAGTACAAAAATTTCTCATTGAAGGTGGTCCTGTTTTCAACCGTTTTGACTTTATTCCCAGCTTAAGAAAGTTGTTTCGAATAATTGAATCAATCTCACCAAAATTTGAAATAATTTTTGCTGTATTTTTAATAGTTTATTCCCAATTTCTGTCTTAGTAATATACTCAGCGAAAAAAATTAAGGGAACAGAAAATTTCTCTGAAATTTTTAGCAATTTTTAACCGACTGTAACTTCGAAAAAAATTATTGGATTAGACTCAAAGAAAAGCAAATGGGAGCTTGAAATCTCTACTTTCAGAATCTTGAGATGAATATTTCTTTAGGCCTCACTTATGGCACGAAGCCATGTGAAAATTGTTTGAAATTGCAAAAAAAATTATGCTCCCTTAATTTTTTTGCTGGCTGTATTATAGATTATGAGCCTTAAAAATTGAAATACTGCCCCATAAGTCTAATGTATTTACTTGAAATGTCAATAACGACTCCATCGTAACACTTCCACCCTTCTTTGAGTTTTCTCTTACTATCCCTCCATTCAATGACATAAGATTCATCGAAATCGGTTCTATCTGCCTTGAACTTCTCCTTATTAAAATTCAATATCCATTCTATTGGAACACCAGGTGTGTATCTATTTTTTTCACTTCCACTGTCAACCCATTTAACAAGGGCATACACTTGACGAGGCATTCCGAGACGAAATTGAGTATTATGATTTTCAGTCAAAAACTGACAGATTTTTCGCTTCCATTACTGCCGCGAAAAAAAGAGATACGATGGAAAAAAAAACAAAAAGAAGATCAGCCGTATACTTCACTAGTTTGAAAATCCTGAAATCGATTAGAATAGAACAATAATTATTTTCTTTACAGCTTCAAATGCATCATGGCTGTTATTTCGTTTGATTTTACTCTAATGTTATTGAATTGATAGACTGCGAAATAAGTGCGGCGAACGGAGTTGTTAAATTGAAACTTTATAATTTACTCAATTCTCATATTACGATTCCAGAGAGGACTAAACGTCGTTGGAAAAAACTCACCAAAATACGGTTAATATTTCATTGTTTGTAAATCACACGGAATCATTAATATCTCAGTCGTAAAAAATAGGTACAGGTGGTTTTATCAAATATAAGTTATTCTTGTGCATTTGTGAAAAAAATCCTTAGTTTAGGGTTAGCAAAAGATTTTGTCTCTTGCATTGGATTAAACGAATCGTATTATCTTTGTTGTATTTGCATAACAAATGGGAACTTTGTCACATCGTTTCTCCCAAGCAAATGAAGAACCTTTTATCAAGCAGTTGAACTTTTATTTTTTGATGCCATTCAAAGATGATATTTTTTTACACTTTTTCTTGAATTCTCTAATAATTCTTTTCCGTGTAGTTTATGACACATGAATGATAACAGTTAGAGAAAATAGCCGTAGGGAGGATCAAGGGCCCTGAATCGGAAAGAAATAACGGAATTACTACAAATTCACTCAGTTGACCCATTATCTAAAAACTATTGGCACTTTCACTTAATGATAGAAAAAAAAATTAATTCCTCCGTATAGTTATTGAAAAATTCCAATTAAAAGGTAGTCGTAACTATTCACCTCTCCCTCCATTTTATGCATATGATAGGAGATTATTGATGTAAAAAAAAAATCGAGAAACAGAAAAAAAAATTATATTCACCAGTTGGAGAGATGATTTTCAAATAATTCAATCACTTTTTCAAGTAAACTGATGCTTGCCATCTGGAATGATCAGCAATTCTTTGGAAATTAACCCACAAATTCTAATTTTTTTTATCAATCGTACTGTGGGATGTCACTCCAAGTAGAACGTATAGAGAAAGATGGGGTAAAATTAACACAAGGGTTAAAACAGACATGTGTTAGTTTTGCTATTTGATACTGTGAAAATTACTCGAAATCAATTGAAATATTAGAAATCATTTTTTCCTGATGATTCTATTTGAATGTTGAGGAAGTTTTCCATGGAAATCATTTGCCAGAAGTGATTTTTTTCAAGTTTTCGGAACAATTTTACGGGGAAAAATTTGAACCCCGACTCGATGAGAAATAAGTTTACTCACCTTTCAGTTGAAATATGACCGAGGATGTGAATTTTTCCCATTTTCGACAGGCGTACTCTTTGACAACTCACCCAAAAAAAGGTGTATTTCCAGAAAATTGAAAAAAATCAATTCGTACACATGTTTTCCACTTAAAATTCTTTCAGTTTCCCAATGAAATCATTAGAAAATCTCTATCTCATGACCGTTCAATTGCAATGTCAATTTTACCCCACCCTCTCCTACAATGAAATGATAGAATACTGATGAAGAGGAAAACTGGTCACTTTCTGGATATTATAAACTTTAATATTCTTAATTAACAATTCCAGATCCCCAATGGGCTCAACACAGGAAACATTTGATGCCATTGTGTGTAAAATTTAATAATTATTTATTCCAAGTTTCTAAATTGAAAAATATGTGAAAGTGATATTTTGACTGCTTGACATTTTCAGGAAACTGAAATAATTGAGAATAATTCTCCTTCAATTGACATTGATATCAGAATGGATCTTGATTGTGACGAAATGGATGGAGAACAGGAATCAAGTGACTATGGGCATGATTATGATGAAAGTGAATTGAATGAGCTAGATATATTTATGGAAGAGGAAACCTGTGATGAGCAGGGAAATTACGAGCATAGTGACTCTATTTCTATTGCTGAAGATAATTGTCATTTGGAACCAGAATATATCAATGAGAGGGAGAAATTTCTCCATTGTACTGATAATCATAACAATAATAATAATAATAAAAATGAAGGACAATTCTCGACCGAAGTATTGAGGAGAGTGCTGCTCATGATGGCTACTAAATTGAAATGAAATTTAAATTATACATATAATCAGATAGTTTCAAAATTAACAGATTCACTCAATGGATCATCATCAAGTCATGCTTCTAAATATTACTTCAAGAAAATATTGTATCAGTATTCGAATAGTATCGCTATTCATCATTTTTGCCCAAAATATCATCGTCATGTTGGACCACAGCCTCCCCAGCCAAAAAAATGAAGATAAGGCATATTGTGAATATTGTCATATCAATTTCAGTTTTAAAAAAAACGCAGAAGAAGGAAACGTATTCATCTACCTTCTATTAGCTGAACAATTAACTCATCTGTTCGAGAACCATCAGGATTCAATAATCAATCCATCTGAACGTCCTAAGTCATACGTAATTACAGATATTTATGACGGTAAACTCTATAAACAAAATATGCAAAACATGGTCAGCATAAACTTCAGCCTTGATGGATCTCCAATTTTCGAGAGCTCTAATTATTCAATTTATCCACTGCTATGTACTCTCAATGAACTAAGTCCTACTAATCGACGTAAACACATAATGCTAGTGAGCTTGTGGTTTGGTAAAGGTCAACCACAATCGTTTCGAGAATATTTAAAGCTTTTCGTTGATGACTGTAAAATTTTACACGAAAAAGGGTTCTCTTACACGTATCAAGGTTCACAATTTACTCAAAAATGTCGAGTACTGAATTGTGTTTGCGATTCTGTTCAACGACCAAAAATGCGAGGGTCAACTCAATACAATGGAGCTTTTGGATGTGGATTGTGCTTGCATCCTGGGAAAAGTATCGCAAAAGGTCAGGGTCATGCAAGAGTCTATTCCGTTGGCAAAAAGAAAAACTTTTTCGGGGAAGGCTTACGGAATCACAAAGATACATTGGCACATGCTACAAAACAAGTGAAAGGTATCAAAGAAAAATCAATTTTATGTGACCTCCCTGACTTCGATATCATTTGTAATATTGATGTAGATTGGATGCACTGTATAGGTTTGGGTGTTTGTAGACAATTTTGTGATATGTGGTTCAATCCAGTTAATCATCAAGAAAGATTTTATTATGGAAGGTATACTGCACAGATCGACAAAGTTTTGAGTTCCTACAAACCTTCCTTAGAAGTTTCGAGGACTCCTAAGAAAATATCGGATAGAGTTCATTGGAAGGCTCATGAATGGATGATTTGGTTATTATTCTACAGTTTGCCAACATTAAAACCGATTTTTTCTAAAGAATTGTTAATACACTGGAGTCTTCTTGTTGAAGCTATTGCAATTTTAACGAAACGTTCAATCATGAAGTCAGAAATTCATTACGCAGAACAATTACTGTTAGAGTTTGTAGAAAAGGTTGAAATATTATATGGCGAAGAATATGTATCTTTTAATGTTCATCTTACATTGCATTTAGCCCGAAGTGTATTGCACTGGGGACCACTATCTACACACAGCGCTTTTCTGTACGAAGATTATAATCAAATCTTACAGAACTATGTCCAAAGTTCAAACGGTGTACCTTTACAGATATGTGATACTTTTCGCTTAAAATCAGCTATTGATAATTTAGAACGCGTATGTTTTGGAAATCTCACCAATCAGCAGCAGAAATTCCTTGATGAAGTACTTGGAAGGAATCCACGCTTAGATGTTACCTGCTCATTGACAAAAGACCATCAATTAATTGGAGCTGTAATTCGAATCCTGAATTCTCGGGAATATCTACTAGCACTTCATAGAATGCTAGCAAACTTGCCAAATGGCGCAATTATATCGTATTACAGTCGTGCACGAATTCACAATCAGATTATTCACAGTTATACGTACTCTAGAAGGAAAGTGAAGAAGAGAAACAGTTACACTGTATTCTTAACCGATGAACGAGTCTTCGAAATAGAAATTTTCGTAACTGTGACAAGAAAAAATGGATTTGTAGATGGATTTGGGATAGGAAATTTCTTTGAACCATTTCAAGGGTATCTCGTGGCACAGAAAAACTTGGATCATTTGAAATTACTTAAAAATAAACAAGAAATGAGAACAGCAATCAGAATAGAAGATATACAAGAAAAAGTAACAATGGTGGCTAATAAAAAATTGAAATATTTAGTGGCCTGCCTACATCCAAGCTATACTGAGCTTTTAATGTGACTATTCCTATAGCAGGTATTAATGAAAGCTGACAATTACGATTGAAGAAAATCCATCTCTTCCGAAAAAACTCATTAAAACACTTTGTTCCCGTCCGTTAGGGAAGGTGGGGTAAAGTGGACACAAGAATTAAAACGGACAGGGGTTGATTCTGGTATTTTATACTATGAAATTCACTCGAAATGGATGGAAATATTGGAGATAAATCTTTTCTGACGATTCCATTGGAAAGCTGAGAAAATTTCATATGGAATTCATATATCGGATATTATTTTCTTGAATTTTTCAAAAATTCAATTTTGGGCAAGATTTGAAAGTAAAATTTTTTGTTTTTAAAAAAACTTCAGGCTTTTGGTAATATTTTTGGTTCTATTGGTGTAGTGACCTAGGATTGATCTTGAATGACAATTGAGCTCATTTCCCATTAATTTATGTGGTTGAAACAAAAATATTATCATTTTCTTAAGTACTTATAGGGCAAAGACTGATTTTCAGGAGATAGCCTATAAGTATTTGAAAAATTGATTTTAAAAAAATTTGAACCACCTAAGTCGATGGAAAAGCAGCTCACCGTCCATTTGAGATCAACTCTAGGCCACGACGATCAATAGAAGCGCAGATATCGTCGAAAAGGAGAATTTTTCCGATTTTCAAAAGGAAACCCCTTCAAAATTTACCCAAAAAAGGAAGTTTTTCAAAAAAATTAAGTGAAAAAAATTTTAACACATGTTTTCCGCCTAAAACTTCCTCAGTTTTCCAATGGAATCATCATGAAATTTCAATCTCGAACCGTTCAATTGGAGTGTCCATTTTACCCCACATTCCCCTATATCTTTCAAGTTCTAACTTCCTCGAATAAATGAAAATAATGCTCAAAAGATCATCTTTTGACAATAATGAATGAAAAATTATAATTTCCTCTGAAAATTAATGTAAATAAAATACATCAAACTGTTAATGCATTGAATAAACTAAAAGAATAATAATGATATATGTTCACTGATATATGTTCTGTTCTTTAGAGAGGCTAGAACACCTCCGTATCACTGAGATTCTTCTAGATTGGCTTGAACCCTATTCCAGGGATTCTAATAATTCTCCCACCTACACATCTCGCTTCTGAATGACATGAATTCATATTTCTGCTCCTGCTGTTCATTCAAGTCGTTTGGAAGACATCTTAAGATTACCCAGTTCTCAAATTTGGCTTGATATATAAAAAATATATTTTTTATATATTTATATATTGCCATTTTCAATATGTTTTTTTATATATTCTGAGATATATTTTTGATATATTTTATATTTTGTGACGTGACATTTTCCGCCTCATTGGAAAAATGCCGACACCTTCGTCCCTTCCCTACCCCCTTCGAACCTAAAACTAAAACTCCCCCGAAGGGGCTAAAATGGGCGCCAGTTGGTCTGATTTGGCGGGACCAACACCGCAATTTACTCCAGCCAACAATTAAAATACATTAACCTAAATAACCCTTAAACGTAACCGAAACCCAAAAACGTAACGTGAAAACCTAAAACCTAAACTGAAGAGGGTGGAAGGGTACGGAACAGCCTCTCGGCAGCTCAGCACTCGGTTATGGAGAGAGGGGTGGATTCGGTGGTGGAGATGGGATCTTAGGGTAAACTCAAAATAAAACGCAAACGTTATCCTTACGTGTTCCACTATTGAGCCAAAACAAGTATATACAAAAGAAATATTGATAATAAGGGTGGTAATAAAATACAAGAAATATCATGGGGAGGGCGCAAGTCCATTGATCGGCGTCCTGGATCCTTCGTGCGCTTGGGGTGGTCTCCTGACCACTGTAATTGAGGGCACCACTCTGGGGGTGGTTGCGTCGGCAGACGCTTCCATCACGTCCTTCAGTCATCGGGAACATCCCCAACTCCTACGAGACTACGGAAGAGTCCCGTATTTGATTTGGGGGTGTGTTTGAGCAAAAGATACTCTCGAGGCCCTTGGCCAAAGCAGTTCCGCCCCAAGCACCTAAGAAATCACTCAGATTCCTCGATGGTGACTTAGGGGTGGTTTTTGGGCAAAAGATACCCAAGGACCTCTTAGTGGTCAACCTTTTCCCTAAAATCCCGCGGAGAATCCCACGGATTCTCCGAATAGGGTTAGGGGTGGTTTTGGGCAAAAGATACCCAAACGCCACTCGAAAATTAGTCTTTTTCCCCAAATCCCGCGGAAAATCCACCGGATTCTCCGAAAGGGGTTGGGGGTGGTTTTTGGGCAAAAGATACCCAAGCACCACTCGACACCTAGGGATTTTCCCCAAATCCCGCGGAAAATCCAACGGATTCTCCGAGAGGGCTCATGGGGGTGGTTTTCGGACAACAGATATCCGAGTCCCCTGGAACAATTGATATCGCCCCAAAACCTGGGAAGAATCCAATGGATTCAGCCCTGATTGAGTTGGGGTGGTTTTCGGACAATAGCTATCCGAGCCCCTTGCGACAAGTAATATCTTCCCCAAATCACGGGGAAAATCCAAGGGATTCAGCCCCGATTGAATTGGGGGTGGTTTTCGGACAATAGATATCCGAGCCCCACTTTGACAACTAATATCTTCCCCAAATCACGGGGAAAATCCAAGGGATTCAGCCCTATGTGATTTGGGGTGGTTTTTCGGACAAAAGATATCCGCTTCCCATGTGACAATGAATATCTGCCCCAAATCACGGAGAAAATCCAAGGGATTCGGCCCGAGGTGATTTGGGGGTGGTTTTCGGACAAGAGATATCCGATTACCACTTGACAATTAATCATACCCCTGAGTTAGGCCCAGGGGGAGTTGCGAGGAGTCACTTACGTTGGGGTGCAAAGTTGGACTGACGCCAACGGCCTAACACCCCCACGCAATAATGGACTCGTCCATTCTCGACGCTAGCTGAAAAGTCGCGGAAAACGATAAAAAGCCGGGAAAATATTCGCGAGCACAGCACAACCCCGCGGAGGGTTGATTTTAGAGACGTGAGGCTAATTGTTCAATTAATTAAATAATTCTCCCGCGAGAATTAATAATTTTTCCGAGGGAACGTAATTAATTTGGTTGACCGCGTGGCCAAAAAGAAAAGCGACTCACTTTGGGTTTTTCCCCCGAAGTTGGTGAATTGGGGGTTAACCTCCCTTTTCCACGTCTCTCCTCGTCTCTGTCTCCCTGGGTGATCCTCGATGGTGGTTGGAGTGGCTCAGGGGTTGTGAGAGAACTCCTGGGGTCGTTCCAATCACTTTCAACTCACGTCGTTTTATTCTTCACTGATTTGCACGTGTTTTCCGCGGCAACTGGGCACTCGTTGTGCTTCGTACGAAGTCCCGGACGCAACTGGTTTCACGTCGCCAAGTGTGAGAACATGGCGGCGTGTCCGGTTGGGGCGATGCATGCGCGCTCTGCTGCTGTCGCTCAGTAACAGAGCGGCACGAGAATCGGCCCAACTGTAGCCCTAGAATATTTAAATGGGAGGAAGAATTGAATTCTTTCCCCATTCAAATAAAATTGGGACTTCTGCCGACGGAATTACTGGATTCCGTCGCAATTTTCAATATATTTTTTATATATTTTGACGTATATTTTTGATATATTTCATATATATTCTGAATATATAAAAAATATACGAAAATCGGCCAAAAGTTGTATATTGAGAATATATTTTTATATACATTTGATGTATAATTATAGACTTTTTCTACATTTTTTATATTTTTTTTATATCTCAGTATATATTTTATTTATATTTTATTTCCATGGGGGTCAATAACTTTCTATGTGAAATAAGGACGAAGAATGATGAAAGAATTCAGGGAATTCATTAATTTGAAAAAATTGAACAAGATTATTATCACTATCTTTTTATTTGTGGTTATTTTGCATTTAAGCTGACTTGTACGCTCACACAGCCAACGTTTCCATTATTACTTGTCAATTCCCCGCTCTTAATCATTAATCATTTTATTATAGAGTCGTAATGAAGGAAGAAATGATGAATTTCGATTCTGTTATTATTACCTTTGTAATTATTTTCGATATTACAATTTGTGTTGAAAATATAATAAAAATACTGAACGTATATCGTTTTTTTGTCAATAAAATTTCGACATTCATTCCATTCATCAAAATAATAAATTTCATGTCTTAACAATGTTTTTTCGTCACTAATACCATTTCGGTTTCAACCCCTTCATATAGTATATTCTTAACTGATTTTTTAATATATTTTGGAAGTACTTACCTCATTATATCGTGATATTATATATTTAATTGTATTCTAAACATATATTAATGTTATAAGTAGAACAATCTATGCTGAAATATATATCTGAAATTTATAGTTGTCACGTTATATGTTCTAATATAAAGAAATTATAATTAATCAAAATATATTTTTCTCTCTCTCTCTCTCTCTCTCTCTCAAAAAAAAAAAAAAATAAATAAAAAATAATTTTAACGTGTTAATTAAATTAACCATTAATTAACATGTATAAAATACATATAATCATAACAGAAAAAAAAACAAACATCGCCAAAGCTACAAGTCAAGATTGAGACAATTGACTACACTGGATTGAGAAATACAAGAATTTCAATATATAAGATTAATTTAACGTGTTAATTAAATTAACAAATTAAACTCTCTCTCTCTCTCTCTCTTTCTCTCTCAGGCCTTTCTTGGTTCAAATTTTGGTAATGAAGAAAGCGTTGAGAAAAATTACCCGAGTGCTTGAGCGCGGTCAGATACTGAGCGTTTTCCACGTCATGTATCTTCATTTTCTGACGTGAGTGCTCAAGCTGCTGAAAGTGAACTTGATTTAAAAGAAGTACAATTTAGAGAGATGAGAAGTAATGGGAGGCCTCGTGGAGGTCGTAAGCCTGTCGTGGCTCAACGAAAAGGAACCCAGAAGATTGTTTCATTTTGCAAAAAATGTTGGCGTACACAAGTCAGTCAAGATCTTGAGACGCTCATTCCTGCTGTGTTGATCGAGAGAATTCTCAATAAAGGATATAAAATCGCTATTGTAGATATCTTTGATATCACAGCAGCTACTCTCAATGATTGCATCACTAGTGACAGTGTAAAAATTGCGAAATTCAAAAAGTATTTTGAGGATGATGCTTTTCTTTTACTGGAAAGTGTCAAGAAGAGAAAATTACGGTTAGGCCCATGGAAATGCAGGATTCGAGATGGAAAACTGCAAGATGAGGCGATAGAATGTGAAAATTGTTTACGTCGGATGGATTGGAGCTGTCAGGGAATGAAGAGTCAACCAGAAGGAGAATGGTATTGTACGGAGTGCCAAAAACGAAGAAAATAAAAAAAAAACACTCTTGTTGCGCTCCCCAACAAAATCATAGAGATGCTAGGAGAAATGCATGGGAAATACAAATAACTTGCTCGATAAGTTTAGTGAAAATTATATTTTTAAATACATTTCAATTATTCTACCTGGCCCGAGAAAATAAACGGAAATGATAAGCTGCATTGCCGTTCTTATCATTCTTTGTGCTTGGCAACGAATAAGAAACAAAAAATAATAAAAGAAGGAAACGAATGAAGCGATTTCGAGCAGATAATAGAGTCCACGGATATCACTTCATAGAAAATTATAATTTTATTACACCAGAGATCAAAGGCAAGCCGACAACCGAAAACGTGAATATTGACATAACACAACGAAGATGATTGAGTGGAGAGCGAACGGTACGGAGTGGTCGCCTTATCATAGGGAAATTTACAACCCTCATTTATGACCTCTCCCTCTACGAAACGGCGGTGCCGAAAAAGAACTGAAAATTTCGAATCAAACAGAATTTTGTGAATACGCATAACCCATTTTACGATAAAAGGTGATTCACCCACAACTCTCCACCATCAGTACCAAGTCTCATCTACAACGTTACCCTGGTCATCAGGCCTTCAGTAACAAGTCCACACTCAGTAGTGTTACTCTGTGTGAGTTAACATCTCCAGCCACTAGACTTCTATCTAGAATGTTACTCTACTCAAATTGTACTCGATCAACTGAAGTATTCATATCTTCGAAGTAAAGTTCGAGTCTTTAATTCAAAATCAAGTAGAAGCATTTTCGAGAAGAAACGTTTGAGTCATTCCACAATGAACCAACAAATATCGTTCGAGCATTCTGAACTTCATCTACTGGGATCCAGTATCGTGCATCAGGCCAATTGCACAACAAGAGAGTCATCTGCATCGCCAGCAAACATTCACCAGAATTTCAACAACTCAAACCGTTGTTAATTTCTTTCAAGTCCAACATTAAGTTCAATTTTACGCTGAAGCGATTACAATTTTCTTTTATCGTATTGACTCAGATTAGACATGTGATTTATCCTCAAATAAATTATTTGGTGTTAGTTGAAAATATACAAATTATAACATTTAATTCTGTGTTAGGACTGTGAAATGGTCCAAAAGTAGGTTCTTTGGGTTTATCTGTAGAGATACCCTCTACAATGAATAGATACTTTAACTCGGTGGTTTATTAGAAAAGGAATGAGTATTTATTCAAATTAAATGATTAATTAATATCCATGATGCATAATAAAATATAATAGTAAAAGGTAAAATGACACACTCTCCTGTCTGATTGAGAACTGACCTCTCGAACATTAGTGAGTTCGATTCTTATAGTCAATTATCAGTGTCACATTGCAACATGATTATACATGTAGCAATAAGACGCTGAGTCAAATAATATGTGAAGTAAGTTGAACTCATTAATGTGTTCAACTTCTTTACTGTTATAATGAAATAATTAAACAATATTAAATAATGCTTATGAGGCATAACATTCCTCCCCGCCAGGGAAGAAAATTATTATCCCTAATAATTTTCTCTCATTATGAACAAAAATATGCCTCATATAACTAGAATTTTACAAGTTTTACGTTTCAAAATATTTTCTTCTACATAAATTCTTATTTTCTTCTTTCTTTTTTTTTCTTTTTACTTGTATTCTGAAGATCGATTGATTATTATTATTATATTTATATATTAAATATATTAATTGCTGAGGAATCTTCGAGGGCTCCGACCCCCTTCGATGATCCCTCAGCAAGCGAGCGAGAATATATTCAAACGCTCTACAACAGTGACCGCTCCCACCAACTGGAGGGTAAGCAATCACTGCAGTCCAGACTCAAATTGCCGTAAAAGACGGAGAGATCCAAGAATAACAGCCTTCTGCATCTGCCCAGCTAACTGATAAGCACGAGACTTACACGCTGGAATGATGGATAATTCAGATACAAAAGACTGCCTCATGCCTCCAAGAGAACCGATAATGAAGACAACCAGCTTCACGCTGAAGCCACGGTTCATCTGACGAAGCTCGAACAGGAGATCTTGATATTTTTGCCGTTTCTCCTCTTCTTTCCGCTCCATATTATTTTCAGCAGAAGCAGAAAATTCGTTGACATAGATGACCTTGTCATCAAAATCATAGAGGACGACATCAGGCTTGGTTGCTCCAATCGGCCTGATGGTGGCAAATGAGAAGTTCCAATATATTTTACATCTCTCATTCACCACAACGGACTCAATTTCCCCTGGTACATACGGCAGCACTGGCGTCTTGTCTATCGCGTAAGAGTGCCGCAGGAAATAGTACACTACTCTTAAGGCCGCATTATGTCGATGGATGTATCCTGAGACTGCTCTCACCGGACACGCTGATAGAATATGCGTGAGCGTCTCTGGTGCCCTCTTGCAGGCCCGGCATGCAGTGTCCGGGACCTCGAGGCCCATAATACGGCTACGATAAACGAGGGTGTTTATGACACCATCCTGGCACGCACAAATAAATCCCTCAGTTTCTGACATCAGACCAGCTGACTTGAGGAAGTGGAATGTCAGCTGGACCGACAGACCCTGTTCTTGCACCTGTCTGAAGAATATGCCATGCATGGGCCTGTCTAAGTGCTGCTGAAACAAATTATGCTGTTCAGCAGGTCTGATGATTTGCTTACGCTGGAGCTTTGATTCCCGCACGATGGAATTCGCGGAAATGTCCCCAGAAGGCAAGCAGAACTCTAAACCAAGGAATTCGGCGGCATGATTAGCTGCCTTGTACAGATGTGATCCAACTCTCTGGAGTTCATGATTATACACGAAGACCAAGAGTGGATCCACACTCTCCCGAACGTCAGATGATAGACCAAGGACTAAGCGATCATGAAGACACTCCAATCCCAAGAGGCCACGCCCACCCTCATCGCGAGGCAAATATAATCGTGGCGTAGAAGACCGAGGATGAAGACTGCGATGCAGGTGCATCACTTTCCGCGTCATGATATCCAAATCTCTTAATTCATCTCTTCTCCATTTGATAATACCAAAGGAGTAGAGTAGGACTGGAACAGCAAACATATTAGTAGCGGTGACCTTTGTAACGAGCCCCGAAGGATCTCGTTCGTCGCGGAACATCGGCAGAGCACAGGTAAGTGCAATAACCGTCGCGCAGAACCCTGAGGCAAATGGTCGCGTCACCCCGTATACGTATATCAAAAAACCCCAATATTCCCGTTACGCAACGCCCCAAAAACCCGTGACAAACCCCGAAACGCGACCGTTCAAAGCGGAAGCGAGGCTAGGGATGGGAAACCGCGTGAAAAGCCCAGTAAGAAGGGCGCTCCCAATAAGGGGATTTTTTGTGTAGTAGTGAGAAAAAAAAAAGGTTTTGAGTAGTGAGGATTGGGAGGCAGCAGCGGGCAAGATCCGTGCCTCAACGTACGCCAATCGTTTTTGTGGGATATACAAGGCCCGGTAGTATTTAGAAGGCATCGGCGGACAAGATCCGTGCCTCAAGGTTAGAGTTTAGTTATGGTTAAAAGTTGGGGGCATCAGCGGACACGATCCGTGCCCAATAAAGTATTAAAAAAAATTTAGTAATTGTAAAATCCCGGAGAAGCGCGCCCAAAAGTAGCCCGGTCGCTAAGAAAATAAATTGTTAGTATAGAAAATAGTCGATAAACCCGTTTGAATTCGAATGAAAACCGCGCGAAGAAGTCCCGTCGTGAAGATCAATGTCATGCACCCTAGCGGCCGAAAGGGGCATGAGTTGTGAGAGCGACCGTGCCCATAGAGTCACAGATACAGTCGGAGATACGCCGGACAGTGTGTAACACGTGTGGTGTGTTTTTTTCGTGTACGCGAGGTTTTTTTGGAAAAGAAACGAAAGGAAAGAGAGGAGAGGAATTCGAGAGGACGGGAGAAAATGGAGAAAAGGAAAGAGGAAGAGCCGCCGAAGAAGGTGGTAAGAGAATAAACTTTTTTCGTATTTTCCACTCCCCGTAGAAATTCCTTGAATTTAATTTCCTGTGATTTTCCCCGTGACGTAATTAAATATTAATTTATTTACTTAATTGCCCCACCCGTCGTGAAAACCCCGTGGCGTCTATTTTACATTTCTTTTTGTTGAAAGGAAAAATGCCCAAGACCCACGTGTTGCCTCAGCCGAAACGAGCCGGTCGTCTGTCTCTCTCGCACCCGTTGTGTTGAGGTAGGCGAAATGGTTTTTGACCCGTAACTCCCGTAATTCCCACGGGAAAAATCCGAAACCAACCCCCTTCGATGGAGTTGATCCCCACGAACCCGACAAGTCCCCATTTATCCACCCGTGACGTTTTTTTGAATTTTTTTATGAGGAAAAACTGAAATGGAAATTGGAGCATTTCATTGCCAAAACCCGGTGATAATACGTTCCATTTTCCCTTCCCCCCCCAGATCACGTCACCCGTATACCTCGGACAAATTCCGAGAAATCTAGTGCCTCAGGACGGTTATTGTGCTTTCCAGGAATCGAATAATAATAACTAAAATAATTTTATTTCGCGTCGCGTGATAATAATAACTAAAATCATCAAATTTCGATACACGCAATAATAATCACTCAAATCAATTTATTTCAGAGTAATCAATAATCATCACTAAAATAAAATTAATTGAAGGACATTATTGGCCATTTCCAAGAAGTTATTATATTTTTTTGGGTTTTCTTCTTTTTTTTTGAGTCTCGCGCATTTTGTGCCGTTAAGGGAAACTGTGGGGATAATAAACGGGGAGTTCACCCGAATGTAAAATTTTTGATTCTACTGGCAATATACTCTACTTTTACCCGATTCTTCTTGTGTTTCGATTATTTTTCTCCTATTCTCCCTTTCCCAACTTTTTCAACTATTCAGGGTTCTTTTTGGTTTTCAAGGAATCGTTTTCGGAGGTTTTTTTGTTTTCCGTTATTTGAGGAGAAATGGCAGCGGATCGGGTTAACACCCCCGATTCCCCCCTGACTCATGACATGTGAATCTCTCGGGCTAGCCGGGGAGAAGGTAACACCTCCCCCCTTCCACCTATTTCGTTCCGTTCTCGGTGGAGTTCCTGGCTGCTACGGGCCGGGTATGAGCCGTAAAAATGTGGGGCGGGAACCCACCGAGGAACTTCCGGTTTGGTGGTTCCGTAAAAAAAACCACCTGGCGCCCATTTATTAGGTTTTAACAGGGAACTTTGATAGAGAGAGGTGGAGGGAGGGACGGCGCAGTGGCTTTTTAGCCCCCGGATAAAAAGTCACGTTACACCTTATTCCTTCCAGAAAGTTCTGATTTCCAGATCCTCTGAAGTCGCCGTTTATATTCACTGCAAAGAGTCTCTTTCACAGTTTCGACATTGATCAATGATCGCTGATCGAAACCAAGATAACGATAAGACTCTTCAGCACCAAGATGATGAATGGCACCTCCATCCACTAATTGAATATCACGCTCTCCATCCTCAAACCTCCCCCTCTTGAGATGAAAGGTAGCACATTTGTCCAATCCGAAGGACATCCCCACCGCACGAGAATAAGCGGCCACGACTTCAATGAGTAAGTTCAGCTCTCTCATTCCAGATGCAAACAATTTAAGATCATCCATATAATATAAATGGGAGATCTTATGCACCCGGTGGCCAGGGCGACCAGCTCCATATCCCCGCGCAGTTCGGAGGGCAACTGACAGCGGCAGCAATGAGATGCAAAACAGAAGTGGACTCAAGGAATCTCCCTGGAATATACCTCTCCTGTACTGCACCACTCCGGTAGTAACCTTCGCCTCACCGGATGTTATGGTGAAACGAGTCCTTCAAAGCGGTACAAGATCTCTCATACATCTCACCAGATCTTCATCCACCCCAAGGCACTCGAGCAAATAAAGTAAAAGCTGATGGCTTGTACTATCAAATGCCTTGCGATAATCAATCCAGGCAACTAACAGGTTACGCTTGTACTGATTTGCATCCTGTACAAGGCTGCGATCAACTAGCAAGTTCTCTTTACAGCCTGACAGTCCCCTTTTTGCACCACGCTGTTCATGAATGAGTCGCCATATTGGATCCACCTGTACCAAAATGCGTTCATACAGAATTCTCGTGAATATCTTATAAAGCGCATTAAGACACGTTATGGGCCGATAGTTCCTCGGATCAGACAGATCACCCTTCTTCGGAATGAGCACCGTCCTTCCCTCCACCAGCCACTGCGGAATTGGAGTGCTTCCGTTCAAGAAGGACGAAAACACCCGTGCCAGATGCTGGTGAGTCGAAGTAAACTTCTTCCACCAGAATATGGTCAAGCCATCTGGACCAGGTGCAGAATGGTTTTTCGCGCCCTTCAGCACCTCACGGACTTCCTTTACAGTAACTGGCTGACTCTCGTCCCTCTGTCCCTGATGTTCACGACAGAATGCGACAAAGTGCCGTAGAGCAGGAGTATCTTCATGGAACTCTGGCTCATGACTATACCAGTCCCTCCAAAAGTTTTCAACTCGGTCAGCTGTCGGCGCTTCTCCAGAAACAGGCGTGGCAGGCGGAAACCATCGACGGGGATCTATCCTGAAAGTGGAATTCTCCGTCGACCGCCTCATCCGCTTCTCTAAAGATTGTTTGATGATCCCTAGAGCTCGCACTTTCCCGACGAAACGCTCCTTAATAACAAGGAGGTTCATCTTGTTCAGCGTGTGATAATGGTACCTCAGGTCAGCACTGATGCGACGAACCTTGGGCGTAAAAGCCCGACCACTTTGGATGAAGCTAATCACACACTGAATGCGGGACGCCTGTCTTCGCGCCATGTCGATCTTCTTCTGGAGCTGTGCACAGCGTCTACGCATTTTTACAATTCGTAGTGATTCACCACTACAAGTGCGTGGAACCAATTTTGCTGCATGCTCATACACAGCCCAGTTCAAGCTGAGCAGGTTTACATCTTCTGGGAGACTGTTTGCCAGGTTGACGTTCTCTGATGCCAGTTGTTGTGGCTTAGGAGGAATTTTGCTGTTGATTTTCCTCCTCGTGCTCATGTCCTCTGGTCTCTCATCCTCTGATCTTTCAATATCTTCTGATCTTCTGATATCCTCGGATCTCCTGATTTCTTCACGCTGTTAAGAGGCCTGCTGAGGAGTTTGTGTCGGGGGAGGGCCAATGAGAACTTGATTGTTTTCATCAGCCCCCTCACCAGTTGACTCCCTTCGAATTACCAGCAGTTCGTATCCATGTCGCACCAGATATGCCACCTGATTCCGCAGATATTTTTGCGTATAATTCGAGAACTCGGGATGCATTTCACACCACAAAGCCTGCATTCTGGCCATATATCCCCTCTGATGTGGCACACTATCCACCCAACACTGCATGAGATCTATCTTTAAATCCTCCGTCCATCTACTGCGTCCATTGACAAGCCAAGGTCGTTCCATTGGATCCGGTCGTTGACCCCTCCCAACTGATCCATGATCCCCATCCGAAGGGGACCGGTTGTGGTGGGCCGTACTGCGGTTAGTTGATGTAACCGAGTATACAGTAAGCCAGGGGGTCAGCCTGATTTACCGATGACTATTGCGAATGGTTCATACAAACCATCCGGGCGATGAGTGCGTCACGTCCTCTACGCCATTTAATATATTTATATTTATATAATAATTATATATATTTATTATAGGATGTAATTTTATGTATTTAATTATTAAGTATAAAGGTATATTATATTAATTAAAAATTAATTTATTAATAAATTTAATTGTTTAATGGCGACATTGCCTCGTGGATGGGAGGTGGAGAAAAGATGTGAGAATCAAATATTTGATGGTAAATATAGTAACTCGCAATAGCTCAGCGGTAGAGCACCTGACATGTAATCAGAGGGTCGTGGGTTCAAATCCTGCTTGCGCATTACATATTTTTTCCGAAATTTGATTTTCTAAATAAAATTTGTTAATAAAAATTAATTTATTAATAAATTTAATTGTTTAATGGCCATTGAGTCAGTGAGTCAGTGAGCCACTGAGCCAGTAAGTCAGTGAGATATTATTTGAAAGTGCCGAGGGATGGTCGGCGGCGAGAACTCGGAGGGGCTACCCCTCGAGTCATTGAGTCAGTGAGTCAGTGAGCCACTGAGCCAGTGAGTCAGTGAGATTTTATTTTTATTATTATTATTATTATTATTATATATTGACTATATTAATTGCTGAGGAATCTTCGAGGGCTCCGACCCCCTTCGATGATTACTCAGCAAGCGAGCGAAAATATATTCAAACGCTCTACAACAGTGACCGCTCCCACCAACTGGAGGGTAAGCAATCACTGCAGTCCAGACTCAAATTGCCGTAAGAGACGGAGAGATCCAAGAATAACAGCCTTCTGCATCTGCCCAGCTAACTGATAAGCACGAGACTTACACGCTGGAATGATGGATAATTCAGACACAAAAGACTGCTTCATGCCTCCAAGAGAACCGATAATGAGGACAACCAGCTTCACGCTGAAGCCACGGTTCATCTGACGAAGCTGGAACAGGAGATCTTGATATTTTTGCCGTTTCTCCTCTTCTTTCCGCTCCATATTATTTTCAGCAGGAGCAGAAAATTCAATGACATAGATGACCTTGTCATCAAAATCATAGAGGACGACATCAGGTTTGGTTGCTCCAATCGGCCTGATGGTGGCAAATGAGAAGTTCCAATATATTTTACATCTCTCATTCACCACAACGGACTCAATTTCTCCTGGCACATACGGCAGCACTGGCGTCTTGTCTATCGCATAAGAGTGCCGCAGGAAGTAGTACAACACTCTTAAAGCCGCATTATGTCGATGGATATATCCAGAGACTGCTCTCACCGGACACGCTGATAGAATATGCGTGAGCGTCTCTGGTGCCCTCTTGCAGGCCCGGCATGCAGTGTCCGGGACCTCGAGGCCCATAATACGGCTACGATAAACGAGGGTGTTTATGACACCATCCTGGCACGCACAAATAAATCCCTCGGTTTCTGACATCAGACCAGCCGACTTGAGGAAGTTAAATGTCAGCTGGACCGACAGACCCTGTTCTTGCACATGTCTGAAGAACACGCCATGCATAGGCCTGGCTAAGTGTTGCTGGAACAACGCGTTTTGTTCAGCAGCTCTGATGATCTGCTTACGCTGGAGCTTCGATTTCCGCACGATGGAATTTACGGAAATATCCCCAGAATGCAAACAGAACTCTAAACCGAGAGACTCAGCGGCACGATTTGCTGCTTTGTACAGATGTGCTCCCACTCCCCGGAGTTCGTGATTATGCACGAAGACCAAGAGTGGATCCACACTTTCCCAAACATCAGACGCGAGACCAAGGACTAAGCGGTCATGAAGACACTCCAATCCCAAGAGGCCACGCCCACCCTCATCGCGAGGAAAATATAATCGCGGCGTAGAAGACCGAGGATGAAGACTGCGATGCAGGTGCATCACTTTCCGCGTCATGATATCCAAATCTCTTAATTCATCTCTTCTCCATTTGATAATACCAAAGGAGTAGAGTAGGACTGGAACAGCAAACATATTAGTAGCGGCTACCTTATTCCTTCCAGAAAGTTCTGATTTCCAGATCCTCTGAAGTCGCCGTTTATATTCACTGCAAAGAGTCTCTTTTACAGTTTCGACATTGATCAATGATCGCTGATCGAAACCAAGATAACGATAAGACTCCTCAGCACCAAGATGATGAATGGCGCCTCCATCCACTAACTGAATATCTCGTTCTCCATCCTCGAGCCTCCCTCTCTTGAGATGAAAGACAGCACATTTGTCCAATCCGAAGGACATCCCCACTGCACGAGAATAAGTGGCCACCACTTCAATGAGTAAGTTGAGCTCTCTCATTCCAGATGCAAACAATTTGAGATCATCCATATAATATAAATGGGAGATCTTATGCACCCGGTGGCCAGGGGGACCGGCCTCATATCCCCGCGCAGTTCGCAGGGCAACTGATAGTGGCAGCAGGGAGATGCAAAACAAGAGTGGACTCAAGGAATCTCCCTGGAATATACCTCTCCTGTACTGCACCGCTCCGGTAGTAACCTTCACTTCACCAGATGTTATGGTGAAACGAGTCCTCCAAAGCGGTACAAGATCTCTCATGCATCTCACCAAATCTTCATTCACCCCAAGGCACTCGAGCAAATAAAGTAAAAGCTGATGGCTTGTACTATCGAATGCCTTGCGGTAATCAATCCAGGCAACTGACAGGTTACGCTTGTACTGAATCGCATCTTGTACAAGGCTGCGATCAACCAGCAAGTTCTCTTTACAACCTGACAGCCCCCTTTTTGCGCCGCGCTGTTCATGAATCAATCGCCATATCGGGTCCACTTGCACCAAAATACGCTCATACAGAATTTTGGTGAATATCTTGTAGAGCGCATTGAGACACGTTATGGGCCGATAGTTCCTCGGATCAGACAGATCACCCTTCTTTGGAATGAGCACCGTCCTTCCCTCTACCAACCACTGCGGAATTGAAGTGCTCCCGTTCAAGAAGGACGAAAACACCCGAGCCAGATGTTGATGGGTCGAAGTAAACTTCTTCCACCAGAATATTGTCAAGCCATCGGGTCCAGGCGCAGAATGGTTTTTCGTGCCCTTCAGCACCTCACGAATTTCCTTCACAGTAACTGGCTGACACTCATCGCCCTGTCTCTGATGTTCACTACAGAATGCGACGAAGTGTTGTAGAGCAGGAGTATCTTCATGGAACTCTGGCTCATGACTATACCAGCCTCTCCAAAAGTTTTCAACCCGGTCAGCCGTCGGCGCTTTTCCAGAAACAGGCGCGGCAGGCTGAAACCATCGACGGGGATCGATCCTGAAAGTGGAATTCTCCGTCGACCGCTTCATCCGCTTCTCTAAGGATTGTTTGATGATCCCCAGAGCTCGCACTTTCCCGACAAAACGCTCCTTGATAACAAGGAGGTTCATCTTGTTCAGCGTGTGATAATGGTACCTCAGGTCAGCGCTGATGCGACGAACCTTGGGCGTAAAAGCCCGACCACTTTGGATGAAGCTGATCACACACTGAATGCGGGACGCCTGTCTCCGCGCCATGTCGATCTTCTCCTGGAGCTGTGCACAGCGTCCACGCATTTTAACAATTCGCAGTGATTCACCACTACGAGTGCGTGAAACCAATTTTGCTGCATGTTCATACACAGCCCAGTTTAAGCTGAGTAGGTCTACATCTTCTGGGAGACTGTTTGCCAGGTTGACGTTCTCTGATGCCAGTTGTTGTGGCTTAGGAGGAATTTTGCTGTTGATTTTCCTCCTCGTACTCATGTCCTCTGGTCTCTCATCCACTGGTCTCTCATCCTCTGATCTCTCGATATCTTCTGATCTTCTGATATCCTCGGATCTCCTGATTTCCTCACGCTGTTGAGAGGCCTGCTGAGGAGTGTGTGTCGGGGGAGGACCAATGAGAACTTGATTGTTTTCATCAGCCTCCTCACCAGTTGACTCCCTTCGAATTACCAGCAGTTCGTATCCATGCCGCACCAGATATGCTGCCTGATTCCGCAGATATTTTTGCGTATAATGCGAGAACTCGGGATGCATTTCACACCACAAAGCCTGCATTCTGGCCATATATCCCCTCTGATGCGGCACACTATCCACCCAACACTGCATGAGGTCTATCTTTAGATCCTCCGTCCATCTACTGCGTCCATTGACAAGCCAAGGTCGTTCCATTGGATCCGGTCGTTGACCCCTCCCAACTGATCCATGATCCCCATCCGAAGGGGACCGGTTGTGGTGGGCCGTACTGCGGTTATTTGACGTAACCGAGTATACAGTAAATCAGGGGGTTAGCCTGATATACCGATGACTATTGCGAATGGTTCATACAAACCATCCGGGCGATGAGTGCGTCACGTCCTCTACGCCTGATATAAATTGATATTATTATT
The DNA here is from genome assembly GCA_963921955.1 of Aleiodes alternator. Classification (NCBI taxonomy): domain Eukaryota; kingdom Metazoa; phylum Arthropoda; class Insecta; order Hymenoptera; family Braconidae; genus Aleiodes; species Aleiodes alternator. Next base: position 1,614,593 of record OY998115.1, on the reverse strand, counting down.
ATTATTATTATTATTATTATTATTATTATTATTATTAAATGCAGTTATTGGATATGTGCAGCATCCACAACTGCGATTACAATTGAATTTTATCCAAAATCTCTATGGTGATAACTCGAGAGTCTCCGCTTTTCTCAAGTCTGGATTATCCAAAATCAATTTTTTTTTTAAATGTCTTTTCCATCGTCCAGTTGCATCTTTCTGTGGAATATTTCGATTAATAGTTTAGAAATTATGGAAATGAAAAGAAATTCATTTGAGTTTATTGACATCAACTGCGTAAGAGCTATCATGCACTTGGCCTTGGTGTCATCAATATGGCCATCCTGCTGAATCAGCTCTACAATAAACTTCTGTGTCCTCAAGTCTGCTATACATTTCAGAATTAAGTAAATTGTAGATTGTAATTTTCTACTTTTCCACGTTTCCACTTTAACAAGACTGCTTCCAGCTTCTTCCAGGTTGTTGGTATAGAAAATTGTCAGATTCGTCTTCACTTTTACTATGAAAATCAAGATAAGAATTTTTCTGAGCTCAAGTTCCTCACTTTCCTTCCCCCCTTTGAGTAGTTTAATGTTTCCTAACATTGAATATGAATTTTCACAATTATCTCGTTCACGATTTCTCACTGAAGAATCAATTGGATTTTTAGATATAAATTCATGTGACTTCGATCGAATTTGCTGTCGTTTGAACTTGAATGTACGTAGCTTTTGCTGACAGTACACTGAAGTAAATAAAAACTTCTTCTGTCTCCAAATTGTTTCATTCGGTTTCCGTATTTTGGTGTGAATAAATTCTTTAATCATTCGTAGCAAAATGAGTTCAAATATGAGTTGTGCCATAAAAAAGTGTTCCATATGTGCTAGTGATTTGCACATCTGTGAAGACTGTCCCCAAACAGTCCGAAAATCAGTCATCAGAAAAACACCGTTTAATACAGCGTCGTCTTCGGATATCAGCTCGTTGTTGTCCCGGCTGTATCCATTTTGATTGTGAAAATTTCCAATGTGTTGGAGTAAACGAACTAGTAAGTCCTTTAATCTTGAAGTGTTTTCCATCATTTTTTCTTTTTCCGAAGATTAAAAATTTTCCTTGTTGCAGGGCTTTACTCACTATCCGCAAGATTTTTCTTCCGCCATCCGTGAGTGGTGTCAAAAAAAAGAAAATTTGAATCCTGCAAGAGTTACTCGTTCTTGTCGACTTCTGTCGAAACAGAAAATAGCTGTTCCTTGCCTCCTGCCAGGTGTACGGCGATTCCTCGGAGAAGGAGTTATCTCTCCTTATTGCATCTTGTGCCATGGTTATTATCATGGTGCGCCTGGATATGTTCTGTCGAAGGAAAAAGAGTGGAGAATTTATCTCGGGTATGGTCGTTTGGGTGCTCTCGTCGATCAGTCCGTTTTCGGCATTTTCTAGGTGCTTAATCAATGATCTCTTCATCCCTTGTATGAGAGCTTCATCTGGACCACTTCTACCTTCCAAATTGATGAATAGTTCATTGATCTTAGTATTTATTTTTGTTATGTATAATTGTACTGTCAAATATATTTTTATTGTAAAAAATAAATTGAGTACTTGACTATCCTTCGAGATATTCAATAGATCCTTCTCGCACTTCCCAAAATTATCCTTATCCTTATAATAAGAATATTTCAGCAAGTCCTTGTGTTTCAATTTGTTTTCATGGATTAGGAATCCATAAAATTGTGAGAGTTTCACATTCATCAAATATTTTTCCAGAATTTTATTAAACATTATTTTAATCGCTGTTTCTTCCTTGTTCCGTTATTCATATTTCATTTCGCCAGGTGCTCCGATTGTACGAACGTTGAAGAATGCACGCGTCAGCGTTTTTGACTCGTCGCCTCGCCCGATGGTCGTCCACCGCCGTAATTCGATCTCCGCTTCACCTGATTTCTTCATTGAAATTTTTATTTGAATGATTATTTCACGAATAATTGTTTCGACACACTTTTGATGTGTTACTTCTTGTACTTTTATTCTTGCCTGATACTTTGCGACAGCTTTAATCCATATTTCATCAATTTTACAGGCTTCTAAGGGCCATGCACCTTCAAATCTTGCATTTTAATTCTTGTAGAATTTTCAGTCTCTTGACTTGCAACTGCTGTTGGTCCAATATTTATCTCGTAATTTTCCTCATCACACATATAAGCTTGTGTATAACGCTGCTTACGTAAATCATTCATCATCTTTCGCAAAGACTCTTTTATTCCAAGATTCAACAACATTTGAAGCATTTTATGATGTTCTCTTTGTGAATCTTGAACGTAGGTGGTATCGACGTACCAAAAGTCGAATAATTGATTGTTGATGATTGCTGAATCTGGTTGGCTTCCTTTCGAGATGTTGATTGCATCCATGTTCCTGATTAAAGAGTATCCAACGGATGGCATTAGTGCGAGATGATTTTTCATCTTTCCAGCACAATCAGAATGAACTTTTTCTGATTTTTTCCCTATTTGTCCAATAATCTCATGAACTATCTTTAGTGCTGGACCTTGGTTACCATGTGAAATTCTTACAGCAATTGATTTTTGTGGAATTTTAATAATCATTTCCGAATGTTCATTAGATAAAAATTGATGAACTAGATGCTTTTGAGTTTTGACGATGATAGAAAATATTTTATCTTGAGTGTTATCTTGAAATATTGAAATATGATTATCTGTTGTCTTTACTATTCTTATTCTTATTTCACTCTGTCCATCTCGTCCATAAGGTCCATTGAAGTTGCAAAATTCTGCCCATTTTTTGATTTTAATGTTGAGGTCTTGATTGTATCGAAATTCTTTCTCATAACGAGCTGTTTCCTGGTAATCCTTGAGGCTGGTCAGTATCTGAATGTCAACTAACGTAATGACTTCAGCTTGAGTTAAATGTTTACTAAACGGATTTCGACATCGTTCTTGTCCTGTATTACCCTGAGTTTGCATCATGTAAACACCTGGATTTGCAATATTATTTATCTGTCTCACCGTGAATACCAGCTTGTTTTTATACTGTACTGATTTGATGATCCATAATCTCAATCTTAGTCCTGTATCCTGCAAGAGGATGGATCTTCTGATGCTGCCTTTGGTGTGAGATGTCCATTGGAGATATTTTTCAATCTCTTGATCCCAAATGATCGGTATAATCAACAATTTCATCAATAATTCTTTCCTTAAGAATATTGCAGTTTCTTCCAGTATCAATACGATATTGATACCATCTGATTCAGGTGATAATTCAGGTTTTCGAAGCGAATCAAGAATTAAATTTTCATATTTTTCATTGAATCTTTCAATTGTAACTCGATCATGAGGTTTTAGACGATTCAGCTCCATGATTAATGTTGCTATGTCTGTTCTGTAGTATCGACTGATGCTGTGACGCATTAAGTTTGTACCGTCAATTGAATTCTCGTCTGAATCAGTTTTCAACCGCATGACTCCAACTTTATTCATTTTTGTTTTCTGGTAAAAAGTAATTCTCACCAACTGTTGAATTTTTTCCTGTCGTATAATGTTACAATACGGTTGACAGTACCATTGCAATCCTTGAGTTTTAGCGAGATTAGATGATATGAAGTAGTATTGGAATTTCTGAATTTGCCTTCCATCAAGGCTGAAATCACCTTCTCGTGTTATTGCAATTCTTAGACATTCTGTATACATTTTACTGGGAATGAAAGCTTCTCGTTTCAGCATTTTTTCCAAAGTTGAGAATGTTTCAAATACTGAGAATAGACCTCCGATGATTCTCTCATTCTCTGTCTGATAATGATACTCTGCATCTGCTCCTGTTGCTTCTGGTTTCTTCCGCAAATCAAACAGCTTATCTGGTTCTTCTCTCAATAAATGTTCATCTAATTTGGGTGAATTAACGATTTCTTCTTGAGATTGTTGCGAGTGTTTTGGGAGTAAACTAACGCTGTGAGATTCTTGGGTAATCTCTATTTCGTTTTGTCTTGAGCTCGGATTTGAATTCTCATGAATCGAAGGATGTTGATTTTGTTCTAGATGACAAGATTCTTCTATTTCTATTAGCATCTTCCGATTATTTATCGAGAGATCATTACATTTTGAATCTTTCTTGTGTGAACTCAATTCTTCTTCTATAATTTTCCCTTCAAATATAATTGGATGTTCAGTTATTGAGTCATCCAGACTCTTTTTAGTTATTATCGTTCTCTTGATGATTTTCTTATGCACAGTTTTGATGGTCTTCCAGTTCTGAGTTGACTTGTTGTTTATCGGTGTCTCACTTGTTACTGGAACCAATCTTCGTTTCCGCATTTTTCGGAAATTGAAGCCTGTCCCATTTATCCACAACGTTTTTCCTGGCTCGATTTGTACGCTCAAATCTGTTGATTCTAGAAAATCTTCCCCAAGAATTCCTCCTGAGCACGGAAATTCATTAGGTACCACATGAAATACGTGTCCTAATTTTTATTCACCAATTTTCAGATAAATTATAACTTTTCCCAATGTCAAGATGGTTTCTTCAGCAATTCCTTGAAGGAGATCTGTGTTCTCTATGATTGGAACTTCATGACGTAATTTACCGATTTTTATGAGCGAAATCATAGCACCAATGTCTACTAGAAACGCTGTTTGTTTCTTGAGTTCATTGGCACTTAAAATGACATGCCTCTTCATATTAGCTGAGCTGACGGATTTTATCATTTGTTTCGTTTGTGTTCTCTTCATATTTTCCAGGATCTCTCCTGTTTCACGTTCAATCCCATATGCCATGATGCGATGAATTTTTCTTGACTGCTGGAAGGACTTTGGTAATCCTTTTGCTGACTCAACTTTTTGTCTGTCTGTAAAATTATTTATATTACTCTCTGCATTACCTTTATTGTGCTGGACTGTCGCCATATATGCTGACTTCGAAATTCCGAGTTTTGCTTTCAGCTTATGACACTGATGAAAGTTATGAGTACTCGATGTGCAATATTTGCATTTTCCTTGCGACTGTTTGTTTGAATCAATAAATTTCTTTTTCGGTCGATTTACTTCTTCATTATAGTGGTCTCCTAGCAAGAGTCTACATTCTGCTGCTGTGTGCCCTTCTTTTGCACAATTAAAACAAATCTTGAACTTAGTATGGCGTCGTTGTAGGTCCATTTCAATTCCTGTGACATTTTTGCAGCTGTCTTTTTCTCTTGAACCGTCAAAAATTCCGGAAGCTGTAGTCGTAGCCATATTTTCACTCATGACTTTTTTCTCTTTTTGGTTCAGAAGATTCTTCTTCTCTGTCGACCTCTGACCCGAATTATACTGTAGTTTCGCTGCTGAGTTCTGCAATATGACCTGCTCAAAGTTCTCTGCTCCGAATTGAGACTCATTGAATGTAGTATAATTCATCGTTTTTACAAAACATTGGATTGGTTGTCTCAATCCTAATCCAAAGCGAATCTTCGCTACGTCCATAGCTGACCTTTCGACACGAGCTGCAAATGTGCTAACGCTCCCATTTGTTCTCTGCCGAATGCTGCAAAATTCAAGTTGTAGTTCCCTTAAAGTTTTCGCTCTGTTTCCTGTCGCTTTTGTACTCCTGTACTCAGACTCTACCAGAGTTATGTTCTCTTTGCCGGTTGGCACTGAAGAGCTCGCACCTTGTGTACTATGCTCAAAATTCTGACTGTGGTTGTCACTATTTATTGTCTTACCGACTAGTGATTCCGCTGACATTGATACGTCTACCAAATGTCCATATGTAAATGGCACGCTGGCCAAATTTTCCTCGATAACTGACATACTTGTCCGTGACGTAGGCATTCCAACTATACGTCCACTTGCTATTGACGCGCTGGCCAAAGCATCTTTAAAAACTGACATACTTGTCAACGACGTGGGCCCGTCTAAATAAACTCTGTCTCCGCACGAGACATAACTCCTTCAGGTTCTAGTGGAAATCTTCTATGATTCTCCTCCCCCTTCCAGAGATTTGATTTTAACTGTTTCCACAGTTTAAAATCCTGTATTATTCGAAATGTCGCTAAGTACAATTTGAATCTTCTGCTGTTAGACAACAAGAATAAACGTGAGAAGTTAAAAATTACAAATGCTTTGTTATTCAATACAGTTACTTCCAGCTAATGAACTTAGCTGGATGTTTACTGTCAAAAACTTCTACGATTTTCTATCCGTCGATAGTTGCTCTCGTGATGAAAGCGAGTTTTCCAATTCCAAATTTCGCCAAGTTATTCTCGTACTCACTGTAGTCGTCGGCAATGGTTGATCAATCCTTGCCTTCGAAGAAATCCGCAGCCACCAAATGTTAGGACTGTGAAATGGTCCAAAAGTAGGTTCTTTGGGTTTATCTGTAGAGATACCCTCTACAATGAGTAGATACTTTAACTCGGTGGTTTATTAGCAAAGGAATAAGTCTTTATTCAAATTAAATGATTAATTAATATCCATGATGTATAATAAAATATACTGTAAGAGGTAAAATGACACACTCTCGTGTCTGATTGAGAACTGACCTCTCGAACATTAGTGAGTTCGATTCTTATAGTCAATTATCAGTGTCACATTGCAACATGATTATACAGTCAAATAATATGTGAAGTAAGTTGAACTCATTAATGTGTTCAACTTCTTTACTGTACTAGAATTGGGACGCGCACTCCGCCCGCGTGTCGAGCTATATTGGGTGTTTTAATATGAATATGTTCATACTATATCTTCACCAAAAAATGTATTTCTTGACAGAAATACCAAAGGGGCTTTATAGAAATACCAAAGTGTGGAGATACGTCCCTTTCTTTTTGAAAGTAGTTATGCCACTTTGTTGTCATTTCAATTTTCAATTACCCAAATAATGTTCCAGAAACCATAAAAAATATTTTGAAGTAATGAGTGGACATACGCCCCTTTCATACCAGAATTCCGTATTTTTGGTACTTACTCTCCTTAGAGAGATGAACCGGATGCTACATCTAATGAACCTTCCTTTCTGCCTTCCTTTCCTATCTAAGAGAACTGATGTTGAATTCACGGATAACGTTCAAATATCATTGTTATCACCGATTACCGATTAACCATAGTGACATTATTTAGAGTCGAAACCTATTCTTTCTCTGTAATTTTCCGTCTGGGTTTTCAGAAAGTATAAGGGTTAAGGGCCCCAGATAATTGAAATAGCTTTTGGTTCCAAAATTTATTTCAATTACTCTTAAAGGTCGTGATAATGGGACGTTTTTTTGAAAAGAGGAGTGCTGTAACGATCATATTTTTATTTTTAATAATATCTATACTATTGGAATATTCATATTATTATTATTTGTTGTATGAATGAAGAACTCGAAATGCTGTGGATTTTTGAAGGTGACAAACACAATTCCCTAAACCAGAGTGAACTGGTGTTCCTAAGATTATTTTTTCAATCCCCATTTCGACCAATAGGAGCACGGGATTTGACATCACGTGGTGTGTATTATTTCGATAATTTTTGGTAATACCACGGCTGTTGCTAAGCAGCAAACAAACGTTTTTAAACAAATTCCAACCCACTTTATCCCACGAAAATGTCAAATCCGTGCACCCTTTCGCCAAAATTGGAATCAAAAAATTAATCCCCCGAATACCCCTCGTGCTTGAAAATGAATTGGGTATTTCCCTCAAGTTTACCCGCTCAGCAACGTGTGCGTTCAGTTTGTCACAAAATCCCTCGCACGCGAGTGCTCGGGATTTTGTTACTGCCAAACTTCACGCACGTGTTGCTGAGCAACAAAACTTTCGTGAAATACCCGCTAATTTTCAAGCACTCGGGGTATTACAAGTGAAAATTTCCCTAAAATTTCCCAAACTATACTATACTAGCTATGCTATAGTATAGCTAGTATAGCTATACTAGCTATACTATACTAGCTATACTATAGTATAGCTATACTAGCTATACTATAGTATAGCTATACTAGCTATACTAATATAGTATGACTATAGTCTAGCTAGGTTTAGGGAAAATGAAACGGTGACAAGAAACGTTTCATGCTTTTTTTTAGAAGGGAATAATGAAATAATGAAACAATATTAAATAATGCTTATGGGGCATAACATCTGAGTAAACTTGTTTTGTCCAAAAACTTCTTCCTTCAGACATCGGTACACTTCAGTGTTTTACCGCGGCAAACCGATCCCTTATTTTTATTTTTGGTTACAACCACAACCATGATTACTACGAATAATCTACTATTTTCTGTTTCAAAACATCATTCAAATCTACGTGTTTTTCAGGTTGTAGCCGTAACACTCTCTCTCTCTCTCCTCCTTTCCTTCTCTTCTTCTCTCTTTCGATTTTCCTCTCTCTCTCTCCTGCTTTCTTTATTATTATTTTTTTATATATTTATGCAACTGCATATATTCATGACAGAATGTTAAACCATAAATTGCAAGTTATTCTTTCGATTAATAGTTGAGAAAACAAAATTTCAAAAAATTTATTGTATTTTACGTCCCATCAATAAATGAATGATTCAAGTGGAGAATGCAAAAACTACATTAAACAGTTCTCACATATTAAACACTCTTTTTTAATGTATGTATTATGTTATAATATCCAAAAATAAAACTGAAAATTGATAATAAAATGAAGTATGTATTATCCAAGGTTTTAGCTCTTAACTCCTGCTAGCAATCATAACTTCGCTCAATGCGTATTCCATCCGTGTTTCCGATAAGACTGAAACTAAGCGAGATAGAGCTTTTTCTTTAGAGACATTTTCTATTCATCTCATCGAGATCAAGCTGAAAAACTCTTCGAAATTTATCCATCTCCCTTATTCTCAAGAATGGTATTTCCTAAATTCCATGAAAAAAAGAGAAAAAAATTACTATCGGAGATAAAATATTATTGGGTAATAAAAGAGATGGATCAATGTCTCTTCACGAAAGGCTCTATCTCGTTCACTTTCCCAGATAAACGGCGACTAAAGTAAACCATGTGAGCAAGACAGAGAGATTCGGGGCAGAGTCTCTCTCACTCACTCTCACGTTTGCACTGAGTGAGAAACTATAGTATTGAATTATCTCGAAAACTGAGCGAGATAGAGCTAATTGACAACAAATCTCTTTTCTTCAAATTACAGAGAAAGAAAACAATCTCCTGTCAATTTGCTCTATCTAGCTTATTTTGCGAGATAATTGAATATTAACGTTTTCCACTCAGAGGAGATGTGAGAGTCAGTGAGAGAGACTCTGTTCCAACTATCTTGGTCTCTCTTGCACAGCAGAGTTTCGTCACCGTTTATCACGGGAATTATGTGAGATGAAGCTTTTTCTGGAGAGAAATTTCCTCTTCATCTCATTGAGATCAAGCAAAAAAACGCTTTGAAATCAATCTATCTCTTCTATTCTCATCAATAGTATTTTTTAGATTTCATGAAAAAAAAACTATTAACTTGAACAATGGAAGAGGTAAAATTACTTGTGAAAAAGGCTTTTGCATACTATAGGTGTCCCCTCCAAAAAATCAGTTTTTCATGAATTTCTCCAAGAATTTTTAATTTTTTGCTATTAATTTCCATAATTTACAATATACACATTCACATTAAATTCAAAATAGTTTGAAATTACAATTATCACAGGAAAAATAGAGTCTGAAATCATCCATTTATTTTGATGTTTTGAGTTGTTGAGGGAGAGGGAACGCGGTGTGCGGGACGAAGCAGTGAGCGAAAATTATCGATTATTTTGGGTAATAAAGTGTGTATTAGACATTTACATTGGTAAGACAGAGACCAATGGCATTGGAGTGGGGCAATTTTGGCATTGTAAACCATTTGAGCCTTCTTCATGTCCAGTGAGTTTTCTGGTGTTACTTGGTTGTTAACTTGGTTTTGTTCTTCTTGAAGAAGAAAAGAGTGTAATGTCTCCACTAAATACCGTTGGATTTTCTATTCCAGATGAGTATTTTTGAAATTTTCTAAAATCCGTATTAAAATTATAAATGGTTTCGAATTAAATAAATTTCCTTTTTGAATTTGATGTTAAAAATTAACGGTTGATATTATTCCACGCGAAGCATTCATATTATTGACATGGGTAAACAAAAGTACGCATTTTTTATGCTCAAAGTACTTGTTTTCCAGACAAAGTAAAATTAAATTTTTGCAGCTCAAAGAAGGTGAGCGGAGGTTTTTGTCAATAAAAATTCTTCAACAAAATCCCGTGTGTCGCATTGGTTTGGTTGTGTAGGTTCTTTTGAGGCCTACGCACCACTACGTCCCCGTCGTGGCCTCGGGTGATGCAAAACGTGGTGATAATCTCAATTTTGTAACTTTTGGTTTTTTCGTTTATATGGGTTATACTTCCCAGGAAAAAGTTGGTTGTAATTTTTCAAAATTTTGATTAGGATGTTGTTTTTGACCTCGCGCCGAGTTACTGACCCCTAGACAACCAAAGCATATAGAAAAAGTTCCAATAAAACGAGTACACTAAATTTTATTTTAGGGGCAGCTGTGGTATGCTTAAGCCGTGAAAAATTTCTCAAATCGATCTCGATGAGATGAGGAGAAAATGTCTTACAAGAAAAGGCTCTATCTCGCTCAGTTTCCGAGATAAACGGTGATGAAATTCTGCTGTGCGAGAGAGGCCGCCTGAGAGGTGGATTTCACGCTCTCACTTGCACTCACAGTCATTTTCATAGGCTGAATATTAATGTTCAATTAACTGGGAAATTAAGCGAGATAGAGTGAATGCCCAAGAGATATTTCTTCTTTATCTGAATGCGACAAAGAACAATTATTTCTCTTAAATTTGCTCTATCTCGCTTAGCTTCCGAGATAATTGAACATCAATATTTTGCCTGCGGGGTTAACTGGAAGTGCGAATGAGAGCGTCAAATCCAGCTCTCAGGCGGTCTCTCTCGTACAGTTGACTTTCATCGCCATTTATCTCGGAAACTGAACGAGATAGAGCCTTTTCTGGAACGACGTTTTCTCCTGATCTAATCGAGATCGATTCTAGAAATTCTTTATAGTTATTAACCTCTTTCATTCTTCAAGTTAATAGTTTTTTTCCATGAAATCTGAAAAACACTATTCATGAGAATAGAAGAGATAAATTTCAAAGCGTTTTTTTGCTTGATCTCTATTAGATGAAAAAGAAATGTCTCTTTAGAGAAAGCCCTATCTCACTTAGTTTCTGAGATGAACGGTGACGAAAGTCAGCTGTGTGATTGAGACAGAAAGAGTTAAAACAGCAGGGCAGAGTTCCTTTGGCTTACACTCATGCCTTCTGTAAATGAAAACAGTAATATTTGATTATCTCGAAAACGAAGTGAAATAGACGAAATTGGCAGGACATTCTGTTTAAAACGTAACCAAATTCTCAATGGTCACCTGACCGAGGGAGAGGGGGTCAGTGACACCTTGGCCCTCGGCTAGAAGACGAAATCTTCCCTCTCCAACACTCACTTGCGTTTGAACGTTCAATCGAGACGCATCAACTAATTTATTCAGCGTGAAAACTCTATAATTATATCAAGTGTTAATATTCTCTATATTCTCAAAGTTTGGTCTCAAGTGTAGTTAAATTCAACTAGTTTGTCCAACTATTGTGTAATCATCAACAATTCGTCTATTTATTCAACTTTTATATTATCTATCGACGAGCAGGCTTTTTTTCCAAATAAAACGGTTTTGCCTTGTGGCTCAGTGTAATTCAACTATTACTTCTTTTTCACTACCATTAATCGCCTCCTGCAATCCACCCTGGAAATCCACGAATAAAATCAACAAGCTCAAAACATTGGTCCTTCGAGTAGCCGGATCGGCAGCACAGTAAAAAGTGCATTTTGTGTAGTGAAAAAAAGGACGCCTCGTGGTGAACGAATTCCGGGGTTCACACGAGCATTCCAGCAGATAGATATTGTGATGTCATCAACTACAGAAATCCAACGAGAAAAGTATTAGCGTGAGTGAGCTATTGTGGCCATCGCGAGCGATTTCCAACGTGTTTACATTTTGGCGTAAACACATCTCGAACGGAACGGCTCCCACTCAACAAAAGAAAAGGCAAGAGAGAGAGAGGCCACCAACGATCGATAAACAGAGAAGAAAAATACTCTGATTTATCTCTCTATTCGAATTAAAATTTAATTCAAGTGTCAAATTAAATATATCGGAAGAATTAAATAAAACCGAGTGGACACACAACAATTACTTTCCACTGAAGACTCTTCGCCTGTGGGACTCAACGATGATCTCCAACAACATGGACATCTACGGGGATGAGCAGGGATCCAGTGGACTTTGAGGAATTTACGCCTCCTTCAAGGTCAACTGGAAACCGAACACTAGAAGCTCAATCAGATCATCGATGACAATCAGACGAAGAGATCATCAACGAATTATCTCTTGGAGCAGCATCTAGATCAACGAGATCAACGAGTCAACCCACAGACAAGGAGGAGTAATCTGGTGAGTCAAGTCCATATATTTTTTATATCTTGCTCACACAAATTACTTCCTCACAGACTCGTTTTCTTTATAGAGACAGCAATGTCACTCAACAAGTCTCCATCATCATCCGAGAAGACACCCAACGAGATATGCTTCAAGAGCAACGACACCCAACATACGTTAGTGCATGAAGAGCATGCACATTCAACTGGTCCAGCATCTACATCATCTACAACGGAAGATGCTGCACGATTTCCAAGATAGATCAACTACCAGCAGATGAGAATAGAGAATCGAGTGCGTGAATCAACAATCTCGATTTATTCTCCACTCATCGTTCATCAGCAGGAGTCCAACTGACCTTGAGGAATTTACGCCTCCTTCAAGGTCAACTGAGCAGCCGACTCAACGGAAATCCAACAAATCAGAGGACACGAGAGAAATTGGTGCCAGTCACTTCTTAGCAACTACTCCATTCAGAAGCCAAACACTCAAGAGACACTCAACTAGACTGTCATCATTCTCGTGTGAGTGTACAACAATCGGCTCATCAAATCTTCAACTAGCCGATGGAGGAAAAGCCCCAACTTGGTTCTGAAAAACATCAACGAGAGAGACATCAACAAAGAAGCTGACAACTACGGGCGAATCATCAAGAATGAAGTTGTTCAGCAATTCTCAAGGAAGTTAGCTAACGAACAATTTTGGATCAATTTAATCCAGTCTTCAACAAGGGTTGTTTAGGAGCGACATCTTTAACTGCAGTGAAGAAGTCGTTCAAGGAGCAACTCAGGACTCCAACTAGAGTACAGAACCAGGAACAACAATCAATGGCAATCAATGATCAGAGCTATCAACAAGGTAATGCTCATCTCTAGAACCCACAACAAGGCTGTCACACGGGTGGCTTCCCGTGACAGAAATCATCAATTAAACCACATGGTCCAGGGAGCATTTACATATCTAGAGAATCATCAAGAAGAGGATCAACAGGAAATAAACAAGAGAAGGTTCAGCAGCCTACCACTGCTGAATGGGGGGAGGATGTTTAAAACGTAACCAAATTCTCAATGGTCACCTGACCGAGGGTGAGAGGGTCAGTGACACCTTGGCCCTTGGCTAGAAGACGAAATCTTCCCTCTCCAACACTCACTTGCGTTTGAACGTTCAATCTAGACGCATCAACTAATTTATTCAGCGTGAAAACTCTATAATTATATCAAGTGTTAATATTCTCTATATTCTCAAAGTTTGGTCTCAAGTCTAGTTAAATTCAACTAGTTTGTTCAACTATTGTGTAATCGTCAACAATTCGTCTATTTATTCAACTTTTATATTATCTATCGACGAGCAGGCTTTTTTTCCAAATAAAACGGTTTTGCCTTGCGGCTCAGTGTAATTCAACTATTACTTCTTTTTCACTACCATTAATCGCCTCCTGCAATCCATCCTGGAAATCCACGGATAGAATCAACAAGCTCAAAACACATTCTTTTCCTCCGAATTGAAGAAAGAAAGAAAAAAGATTTCTTGTCAATTCGCTCTATCTCGCTTAGCTTCCGAGATAATCGGAAATTATTGTTTACTACTCAGACCAGACGTGAATGTGAGTGAGAGAAACTCTGTTTCAACTACCTTAGTTTCTGTCGCACAGCCGGCTTTCCTCGTCCCTTATTTCGGAAACTAAGCTATATAGCACGATTTTATAAAGACCCGTTTCCGGCTGTTTTATTGTACTTTATGTCCCATCAATGAATGAATGATTCAAGTGGAGAATGTCAAAACTACATTGAACAGTTTCACTTCTTTTTAATATATGTATTATGTTATCATATCCAGAAATAAAACTGAAAATTGATAATAAAATGAAGTATGTTCTCTCCAAGGTTTTAGCTCTAACTTCTGCCAGCAATCATAAATTCACTCAATCCCTATGCAATCCGGGTTTCCGATAAGACTGAAACTGAGTGAGATAGAGCTTTTCCTTAAGAGACTTTTTCTCTTCATCTCATCGAGATCAATCCGAAAAGCTCTTTGGAATCATCTATCTCTTTTATTCTCCTTTTTTTCATGAAATTGAAAAACCACTATCCTTTGAAGCAAAAGAGATAGATCAGTTTCAGAGAGTTTTTCAGCTTTGTCTTGACGAGACGAGCCGGAAATGTCTGTATGTAGAAAGCTCTATCTCGCTTAGCTTCTGAGATAATTAAATATAATTGTTTTTTAATCAGAGTGGACGTGAGAGAGAATGAGAGACTCTGTCTTGGCTGTCTCTGTCTCGCTGACACAGCGGACTTTCGTCATCGTTCATCTCGGAAACTAAACGAGGCAGAGCCTTCATAAAGAGACATTGCTGGCTCATCTCATCAGGACAAAGCCGAAAAAAACCTCTGAAATTGATCTCTCAATTTTATTTTCCAAATTAAAAATTTTTTTCCATGAAAAAAAAGAAATTAACTTGAAGAATAATAGAGATAAATCCATTTCAAAAAGTTTTCCGGCTTTGTCTCGATAAGACAGAGTGCTTTGTCTCGATGAGATGAGCCGGAATCCCGTTTTTATAAAAGCACTCTATCTAGCTTAGTTTCCGAGATAAGGGATGAGGAGAGTCAGCTGTGCAAGAGAAACCAAGGTAGTTGAAACAGAGTTTCTCTCACTCACACTCACGTCTGGTCTGAGTAGAAAACAATAATAATAATTCGATTATAAAACAACATTATTAGGAAACAATAATTCGATTATCTCGGAAACTAAGCGAGATAGAGCGAATTAACCAGAAATCTCTTTTCTTTTTCTCGTCAAATCGGAGGAAAGGGATGTCTTGCTAATTTCGTCTATTTCCCTTCGTTTCCGAGAGAATCAAATATTACTGTTTTCATTTACAGAAGGCATGAGAGTGAGCGAGAGGAACTCGGCCCTGCTGTTTTAACTCTCTCTGTCCCATTCACACAGCTGACTTTCGTTGCCCTTTATCTCAGAAACTAAGCGAGATAGGGCTTCCTCTAAGGAGACATTTCTTTTTCATCTGATCGAGATCAAGCAAAAAAACGCTTTGTAATCGATCTGTCTCTTCTATTCTCATGAATAGTGTTTCTGATTTCATTTGAAAAAAACTATCAACTTGAAGAATGGAAGAGGTAAATTAATTGTAACGAATTTTTCGAATCGATCTCGATGAGATGAGGAAAAAATGTCTTTTTGGAAAAAGTTTTATTTAGCTTAGTTTCCAAGACAAACGGCGATGAAAGTCAACTGTGCGAGAGAGGCCGCCTGAGCGGTGGATTTGACGCTCTCACTCGCACTTACAGTTAATTTCGTAGGCAAGATATTAATGTTCAATTATCTTGGAAGCTAAGCGAGATAGAGCAAATTTACATAAAATAATTGTTCTTTGTCGCATTGAGATAAATAAATAAAATCTCCTGAACATTCTCCATATCTCGTTTAGCTTACAAGATAATTGAACATTAATACTTTGCCTGCGAAATTGGCTATGAGTGCGAGTGAGAGCGTGAAATCCACCTTTCAGGTGGGCTCTCTCGCACAGTTGACTTCCACGCCGTTCATATGGGAAACTGAGCGAGATAAAACTTTTCCTAAAGAGAGATTTTCTCTTCATCCCATCGTGATCAAGCCGAGAAACTCATCGGACTCAATCTATCTCTTTTATTCTCCAAATCATGATTTTTATCATGAAATCTAAAAAACATTATTCATAAGAATAGGAGAGACAGATCGATTACAAAGCGTTTTTTGGCTTGATCTCGATGAGATGAAAAGCAAATGTCTCCTTACAGAAAGCCCTATCTCGCTTTGTTTCCGAGATAATCAAATATTAATGTTTTAATCTCTCTCTCTCTCTCTCTCTCTCTGGCGCCACCACAAGTATCACGTTGGAACTACTAAATAATTTCTCAACTCAGTCGGTAACATACTACTTCTACTTTATCCCCTTGTCGATAACCAAGACTCCTATTATCAACCTCACCAGCTTCTTCCTCCATTAAACTGATTTTCTGCCTATAAACCATGATACGTCTGGTAAATACGAGACCAAGGACCTCTGTCTCTGCCTCTGACTCCGATGCCTCTACGGATTCAAAAAAGAAGCTGAGGGGACGCGAATATGATACTGCAGGTTTCGTCAAGCCAAAAAAGAAAGGCACATCTGGAGCAAGTCTGGACAGCCTCATGATCCTCGTTAAGGATATCCAGAAGCAGGTCAGTCAAAATAGTATTCTACTTGCTTCGATTCCCTCAATCACCGAAAACCTTGAGAAAAATACTGAAGATATTCTCATCCTGAAGACAACCACTGAAAATGTTACCACTGAACAGATAGCTATGAGGAAGACAATAGCTGAGCTCACAGCGAAAGTTGATCAACTCTCTACCCCTGGTGCTCTTCTGTACGATATCCCCCTCAATCCTGTTCCAGACAATGATTCAGCAGATGCAGCTAGAACCACTGCCGCAATATGCTCGAATACGACTTGCCTACACCGTCTGATGTCACGTAGTGCAATTAAACCATCCGAGATCATTATCTCGAGCTTTCCCACAGATGAAGCATTGGCGGACCCGTTATCTATTATCAAAGCTGTACTGTCGGCTATCAAATATGAACTGACAGCCGAAGCCTATGTTGGTTCCCGCATCTTCACCTCAAAGGCCTCTGGAACCTCACCCTCCACCTCATCTTCATCAAATAAGCGCTCGTCAATTGTTATCGGCGTCAAGAGACCAGAGATCTCCAAAGCTATCATCCAAAGGCAAAAAGAGCATGGCCGTCTAACCTTTAAGAATCTGAATGAGCAATTGATCCTTGATGCTCTCAAGTCTTTACCCTCGTGGCATAAAGACTTTACCATCAATATCAACGTGCTGCTCCCCAGCAACACTTTCCGGCTGTTGAGCAAGGCGAAGGCTGCCTTGAAACCTGCTGGTTTCAGATTCATTCGGGTAAAAAGCAATTTCGTTTGTGCAAAACTGCAAGAAGGCGGGCTTACACACACGATCCTCAACGAAGCTGACATTGAAGGCCTAGTTCGACTCTATCCAGCGAAATGACGTTTACTGCAACCAACTCCAACCAATCATAAAAACGTACTGCTTAGCCCGGAAGTTCCCCTGAACACCAACAAGTCTACCACCAAATCGCATTTAAAGATCTGCTGCCTCAACGTTAACTCCCTCCGCTCTCACCTTGATATTCTCGAGGTCTACCTTGATCTTCACCCTGGGCACCAGGTGGTTGCCGTGACTGAAACGTGGCTTTCTAAAGCGATGCCTGACTCCATTATCAACCTACCTGGCTACATCTTCCATCGTAATGACAGGAACAGCCAGGGTGGGGGTGTGGGAGTATTTGTAGCTGAGCACATGACTTTCAAAACCATCTCTAAGTCTGAGAACCAGTGGACTGGCAAACCGGGCCTGCCGGAATCTATCTTTGGCGAGGTTCGTACGAAGGCGTGCGACCCCTTTTTCATAGCAGCTGTCTACGGGCCACCACATGCTCCATTCAATCAACCTGTCGACTTTGGGAAACTCCTGGAAACCAGCATGGACGGATACAGTCGGAAGATCATCGTCAAGGACTTCAACGCAGACCAGCTCACATCCTCGGGAGATGCTTGCTATGTGCGTTCTCTGATGGGCGAGCTCTCATTGAAACTAGTCGAGCACGGCGCTACACATGTCACCTCTCACTCATCAACCTGGCCGGACCTGTGCATGATCGACAGCTCAGACGCCGTAACAACGTTCAGTAAGTCAGACCATCCTCTGGGAGCTGGGCACCACTTAATATCTGTCACTATGGAACCACTTGTTACCAAGCCACTACCTAGAACGGTACGTTGTAGAAATTACAAACGTCTCTCTGACCCATCCACTCGTGATCTTTTCTCCAATATAAATTGGATGAACATAGTCTCTAGTCCAACCACCATCGATCTAATGGTATCTCACTTCAGCAACACTCTAACACGTGTCCTTGATGCTTCACTACCAATGGAGGAGATTACGTTTGACGTCGAGACTTGCGCACCATGGCTAAACGACGAACTACGATCTGAAGCACGGGCAGTTGCATGCCTTTATCACCGCCACTGCCGGAACCGAAATACCTCTGACCTACTAGCCTACAGAGCAGCCCGGGATCATCATCGGTTAAGTCTTTCCACCGCCCGTATCCAGTACTACAAGACTAAGAACATCGATCTTGCTCCTAACATGATCTGGAACGAGTTACGCCATCTGGGACTCTTGGGATCAACGTCCAACCGTCAGCTAGCAGTGGCACCTCATGACCTGAATACCTTTTTCGCTGATGTTGCCACCACGAGAACGTCTGTAGACGTACCCGAAGGTCCCCTTGCGGCCTATCCCGAAGACGGTTTTCGCCTCGCCCAGGTCTCCGATACTGTGGTGAAAGAAGCTCTGCAATCCGTAAAATCCAACGCCAACGGCGCCGATGGGCTGTCACGACAGCTAATACACCCATTAATTGAACTGTTGCTGGCACCAATCACTGAGTTATTCAACACCTCTCTCAGGCTCTCAACTTTTCCACAAGACTGGAAAAAAGCCTTGATTACTCCTATTAATAAGGTACCATCACCGGTTGCAGTTAGTGACTACCGCCCAATAGCTCTGTTGCCCTTTCTTAGCAAGGCGCTGGAACGCATCTTCTGCAACCAGCTCACAGGCCACATTGAAGATCATAATCTTCTTGATCCATTTCAATGCGGCTTCCGCAAAGAGCACAGCACGCAGACAGCTCTCCTAAAATTGATCAATGATATCAGATTTGGTATGGACCTGCGCCGCGTGACGATCCTAGTCCTATTTGATTTCTCCAAAGCAGTCGATACCGTGAGCTATACAGCACTATTGAAAAAACTCAGTTCGCTCCAGGTCTCATCAACGACAGTTAATTTGATACGCCACCCGGACACGTAAGGTCCATCGGTCGGGGATCAACTGATCCGCATGTTTTGGGGTTTGGACATTTCAATAAACCACTGCTGCCAGGAACACTCTTGGAAAAATCCGATACTGTCGGCTCGACCGAGATGCCGAAGGAGTGCTTCGTTACCGTCCCAACTCCATGAAAATGATGTTGGGTCGGCATCCACGGGGTACCTCTGGGCGGTGACTCCCTTGCGTCCGCGGACGCACAGTTTCGTAAAGATGGATGAAGGTAGGTTTCTGAAGAGAGAAAGAAGGAAGATTTTTATAGACCTAGGCTGCGAGAGACAGGGTGATCCGGCGAAGATTGCAGGGCCCTGAAACTGTGATTCCTCCTTCCGACAGACAGAAACTGCAGCCTTTGAAGCTACTTAAAATTATTTACTCTAATTTTTGTTATATGTAAAAATTTGTGCCTCAAATATACCACTGGCCTAGAGGTTCTTACTACTATACACTTTTCATCATTCAAACATTCAAATATTCTTCATTCCGCACTCAATTCCACACATGAACGTTGTTCGTTTAATCATCCCGCGCGTAAGCCACGGCGGCTTTCAACCACATACACTCATTGCAGAATCCAGAGAAGACCTCGAAAGACTCCTTAGACGACATCAGAGCTGATGCCGCCCCCGGACAGTCGAGTCCTTCTATGTACTCTGCCAAACACTCTCGCTCCGGAGCATATATTGGGCAATTGAGAAGGAGACGAGGGACGTTGTCTTCCGCGGCTCCACATTCGCACGCTCTTGTGGTAGCAAGGCCCCGATCGTGAAGATATGATCGGAACTGGCCATGCCCCGTCAAAACTTGTGTCACGTAAAAATCCGGTCGTACGTATTTCACCTTCAGACGCGCTTGAACTGTCGCGAAGAACGCAAAGGTAACCCTTCCCTTGGCCGAGTTTTCGAATCGTCCCCCCCACAGTCGCGTTGCCTCGCGTTTGATCATTGCCACAGGATTTGGCCGCTCTTTGTTTTCACCCTCCCTTTTGTTACCGTTTTCGACCTCCCCATCCTCTGGTTGAGGCGCGATTTCGACGTTCCCGATCTTGGCCACCTTCCCGGCTCGAAGGTGGTATCTCGCCGCACGCTGTTGTAGGAACTGCTCTATCGGGAGAACTCCCGCTACTACGCATAGTGACTCGAAGGATGCAGTTCGGTATGCATTTGTAATGGTGATTAACGCTGATCGTTGTATACTGCGGAGTGCGCGAAGGTCGTGCTCATCACATCGGTCTGCCCATGCTGCAGCCGCGTAAGATGCTACGGCTTCAAACACCCCACGGTACACGGTTCGGAGGGCCCGATATTTTATTCCCCAGTTCTTCCTCGCTAACCGCCGCAATCGACCGAACAGTTTCGCTGTTTTCTTTCGGATATGGGCTACATGTGATCTTACTTTCATGCATTTGTCAAAGTGTACGCCCAAGTAGCGTACACTATCGCGGAACTTGATTTTCTCCCCGGCGATCCTAATCGTTGGTGGGTGGGAGTCAAGTGTTGCCTTCTTCTGCGCTTTACGTTTTCGGTCGGGTCTCGCGCCCCCCCCCCTTCTGCCTATCGGAGCCTTCTTTATCCAATTGCTTTTCAGGACAATAGCCTCTGTCTTGCTCTTGGATAATTGGAGTTTGGCCGAATCGCACCAGGACACGATGAAGTCGACTACTTCTTGTCCTACATGCTCCAACTCTTCTCTCGACTTCCCCGGTATAACCGTTATGAGATCGTCCGCATACGCATCCGCAATGTCCCCGGATCTATCTTGGAGCCCTCTGAGAAGATCATCAAACATCTCATCAACGACAATCAGATGGTTTGAGTCCTATCTCACTAACAGACAACAAGAAGATAAACGAGACTGATCACAGCAGCTGGTTGGATACAAACCGCGGAGTGCCCCAAGGATCCATACTAGGTCCATTGCTTTTCTCCATCTTTGTCAACTGCATTGGTTCAGAAATTACAAATTGTAAGCGCCTCCTGTATGCAGACGACTTACAAATCTATCGCAATTGCTCTCCGGCAGACATCCCTGACTGTATCAAGAAAATGAACATGGACATTAAACGAATCAGCGACTGGGCTCGAGAGAATGGACTAAATCTCAACCAGGGGAAAACCAAGGCGATAATCTTTGGTGCTCGTCGATACATCAATAACATCAGATATGATGAACTTCCTGCACTAGGGGCAGACTCGATCATAATCCCCTGGGTGACTTCGGTGAAGAGCCTCGGAGTTATCCTTGATAGCAAGCTCACCTTTGAGGAACACGTCAATTGGGTGACCTCAAAGGTGAACAGCATCTTCTACAGACTCTACTCTTTCAGGCACGCGACGGATATCGATTCGAGGAAGAAACTGGTGAGTGGGCTCATCCACCCTCACAGCATTTACTGCCTTGGTGCCATCAATGGTGCAGGAGTTGTCCTGAATGAGCGCCTGCAACGCCTTTGCAACCGAGGTATACGTTACATCTATGGGTGTCGCCGTGACGAACTAGTCACATTGATTTCAATCCGTTGGTTGCTTTTCCTGTAGAAAATTTGATTTTTTTGAGCTGCTAGCGCGTGAGTACATAAACTCAACTATTTTTGGCTATCTCTCCCTTCGCAAATTTTCCTCTTCACACGCATCTGTACGGACTGACACTTGAATGCCATCTGTGAGGGATCATTAGCTTCCTGCATTACCGTCAGTCGACATATTATCTTCTTGGCGACTCAGAGGCGTGCAGACATAGTTCAGTGAAGAATTTACATTGGCGTAGATTGTGCTATTTGGTAATTTTACGGTCTCTCTCGAAAATTGACGGTCGCTTTGATTTGTTGCTGTTCCTGATCATTTCTGAGATGGGGAATGAGAAAAAAGATAAGGTTAAAAAGTCTGAGACCTGCAGTTCTTGTCGGAAAAAGAGCAGCATTAAGACGACCCTTTGTACTAAATGTCTGAAGTACTTTCATGAATCCTGTACCAAGTTTCATGATATTTTCAATGGCACTACTTCTGTGAAAGTTTGTCGCCTCTGCATTAACACCACTAATTCTCCGGCGCTTACTCGTTCTCGCTCCTCCTCTGTTAGTGATACTCCTTCTGCTTCATTGTCGACGGTAGTGCCCCCACTCCGTGGAGTTCCCTCGGCGCTGCTCTCAACTCTAAATGCCATGTCAGAACAACTGGCTTCTTTAAACGCCAAGTTATCTGCACTTGAGGAGGGGATGGAAACCCGCATGGCGTCCTTTCAGGCTGAAGTCTCCAAAAAGCTTTCAGCTCTTGATACGATTCCGGATTTGGTTCGTAAGGTTAATGGAGTGGTCACAGAAGTGGCCTCGATTCGTGAGCGTGTGCAGGTGTTGGAGGCTGAACAGCTGAATCGTCATGCTGCGTTCAAGGAGAGATCGGCTCTAGAGGTACCGCCAGTGGTGTCTAGTCGGATGAATTCCATGGATGATTCGGTGAAACAGCTTGCTGCTTCGATGGCTGCTATTAATGCTGAAAGGGCGAGAATGGTCCCGGACATTATAATCACTGGACCCTTTGTTCCTGCGTCAGTAGAGCTCAAAGCTTCGGCCTCAGTGGTTATCAGCTCAGTGTATCTTGATTTCGATGAAGGTCACATTGCCCCCGTCAGACCGTTAATGTCTAGAGGTCGATCATTGGGAACCCGTGAAGCTGATGGATTGGTAGTATCCTCTGCAGCTTCGGGTGCAGTTCCAAGGACAGCTGAGAGACCTTTGTCATTGGTGGTAACGTTGTCATCTGTATCGGTGGCTCACAGTGTCGTAGCTGCCAAGGCACGTTTTGGGAAGCTGCATTCATCGAAACTGGATGGAGAACTGCTGAGTAACGTGGGATTACGATTACCGCTAGTTCCAGGTTTCATTAACCTCAATGAATTTCTTCCCCCTGACCTTCATGCACTTCGTCGGGAGGTTAGGAACATGGCCAAGACGAAGGGCTTCTTCACGTTTGTACGTGAGGGTTCTGTATTCGTTAAAAGGAGCAAGGAGGAACCGACCATCAGGATCTCTTCACTTGAGGAGTTGAAAAACTTCTCGGCGGGCTCCCTTTAAACTTTTCTTCTTCTTCTTCTTCTGCTTCTGCTACTTCTTCAGCGTGTTCTCATGATGTATCATCTGACCTGGTTTTCCCTGCCCTAAATTCTCCTCAGCTGATCTCTTCTCTACCTACTAATACAGTCTCTGCTCTTCCTCTGGATCTAGCTGTGTTAGCTGTTGATGCTGGTGCGCTAGTGACCTTGGTGCAATCGGAGGGCTTGCGTGTTCTTCATCTCAATGTTAATTCGGTGAGGGCGCACTTGGAGAGAGTTAGGTTGTCCCTTCATTCTCATCCTCCATTTCATGTGATCGCCATGTCGGAGACTAAGTTTTGCCCCCTGACTGACGATGACGTTATTGGGCTTGAGGGCTACTCACTCTTTCGATGTGATCGCAATACTCGTGGTGGTGGTGTGTGCCTGTACATCAACAAGTGCTTTCATGTAAGAGTATTGGCTCACTCCACGCACGTATGGTTGCGGAAACCTGGTCTGCCGGAATACCTCCTCTGCGAAATATCTTGCAGAGGAGTTTATCCGTTGTTAGTGGGGGTGGTCTATCGTCCTAATCATGCTCCTTTCATACTGGGTAGCAACTTTGTTCCTGTGATGGAGCGATTTCTTCATGAATGCAGCACGAAGGTGATTCTTGGAGATTTTAATGCTGATCAGTTGTCTTCTACGAACGATGATGCTGCTTTCGTGAGGTCCTTCTGCTCTGATAACTCTCTACAGTTGGTGCCTCACAGGGCGACTCATCACACAAAGACCTCTGACAGTTGGCTCGATCTGTGTCTGATTGATGCTGAGGATGTTCTTTTATCGAGTTGGCAAATTGATGTTCCATTTGTGGATGGCCATGACCTGATTGCGGCAACGGTTCAGGTGAGTGTCCCTCCTCCTGTAGCACATGATGACCTGTGCTATAGGGATTTTAAGTCGCTTAATGCTAGGGAGTTAGTGGCTCGTCTATTGTCCTGTGATTGGTCCCCGTTTGATGATTCACTCTCTTCAGATGAGTTAGTACTGTCGCTCAGTGACAACTTAAAGATTGCCATTGAGTCGGTGGTGCCATTGAAGACTGTGAGGAATAACACTAATTGCAGGCCTTGGTTCTCTGAGCGCATTGTTTCCCTGATATCGGAAAGGAACCGTCTCTATAGGGTCTACAAGCGGTTGCGATCGGCACCTGTGCTTTTGGAGTATCGTTTGGCTCGAGATCGTGCTCATGTGGAGGTGGAGGGTGCTCGGCAGCAGTACTTCCAGAAAAGAATTGGATCCTTCAAAGATCCTGCTCGGATCTGGAAGGAACTTAGGCATTTGGGTGATGCGCGTGTCGGTGATGATTGTCCACCGCTTGATCATGTGGAATTGAATCAGCACATTGCTGGAGTTTCATATGATCCAACTGAACCAGTGGTTGATGAGTTTCTTGTGGAGTTGGCTGATGGTGCTGGTGTCGTGGATCAGGGGTTCTCTTTCAGACCGGTCTTGGCCAGAGAGGTGAGTGATTGTATTGCTCACTTCCCTTCTGAGGCTAAAGGTTGCGATGAGATTCCCAGGTCTGTGATTTGTGCTGCATTGCCAGTGCTGAAGCCTTTTCTGCTGAAGATCTTCAACACATCGATCTCTACTACTTTTTTTCCGTCGGAGTGGAAGAAATCGATAATAGTGGCGCTGAATAAAGTGAAGAATCCTGTATCTCCCAATGATTACAGGCCTATTGCTTTGCTGTGTTTCTTGTCCAAGGTTCTGGAGAGACTAGTTTCTTTACAGATTCTTGATTACCTGGTGGAGCGCTCCATATTGGACCCACTTCAAACTGGTTTTCGTTTTCACAATAGTATGCAGGCGGCATTGCTTAAGCTCACGGATGATATTCGTGGGGGAATCGAGAGGAGACGGCTAACGATGCTTCTTCTACTTGATTTCAGTAAGGTGTTTGATTCGGTGGGCCATGTCTTGCTGCTTCGAAAACTGAGAGACTATGGTTTTTCGAGTGCGTCATTGAGATGGATTGCATCTTATCTCTCTGGAAGATCGCAAGCGACGTTGGGTAGTGGGAGCTTCAGGTCGTCGTTCATGCTTTTGAATAAGGGGATCCCGCAGGGCTCTGTCCTTGGTCCACTCCTCTTCTTGTTGTTCATCAATGATGTTATTTGTCACCTGCGGTCACAGCTAAAGCACTTGATCTATGCTGATGATCTGCAGATTTACCTTCATTTCAGTAGAGGTGACCTGGAGGGAGCCCTAGACTGCATGAGTAGAGTACATCAACAGAAGAGTAAGTACTGATATTACTTCTCACGATATTCAATTTTGAGAAAATTCTATTTATTTAGAGCATTTAGTGGACATTTATAATATGAAAAATGTTGAAAGCATTAAAATTCTTGATGTTAATTTTTTTATATTCCACTTGATGTTAATCAATTTAATTTTTTTAATAGAAAAAAAAGTATTGATGTTGAAATAATTATAAAAAAAATTAGCCCATAAAAAGTGATTAAAATCATTTTTTATTGGTATAATTTAGGTGACAATTTTTAATTATCAGGTTTTTTATTGAGAACATATTTTCAGAATGGGAGCATCAAGCGACTCTGAGGGAGACTTGGAGGATTTGGATGAAAGCTTGATACCGATGAACTAGTCAATGATGAAGAATTGCCACTACCAGTTTGTTTTATATGTGAGAAACCACATAAACGACGTCATGGACATCAAGTTGTATTAGCTATTAGTAAAATACGAACTATCGATACGTTGGAAAGTGCAGCCACAGAACATAACGATATACAAATGTTAGAGAATATCAGTTCTTTCTCTGAGCACTCAAATATTCCTTATCACAAATGTCGTAAAGATCAGTACTTGCGAGATATCAAAAGACCAGAGGAGAGTGAATTTTCTAAAAAGAGGAAGGTATCCAACTCTGCTTATACAATGTTGTGTGAAATGTCGGAAGAACGAGTAATCGAAAATAATGAATGCCTGTTTTTTGATCACGTTAAGAAAGAATATTTACAACTATTAGAGGAAAAAATGAATCTATTATCTGATTCTGTAAGCATTACTGCATATTCAGATCGTCACTTGTGTAACCGATTGACAGGATAATTAACCGTTTCAATTATCCTATTCTTTAATTGACTTCTTTGTTTGAAATATTTCTATTCTAACCAAACCAGTCAATTCGATTACACACAGGTCCGGTCGCCAGGTGTTTTTAGCAATTAACAAAAACACCAAAATTAGAATTAATATGAATATAAATTTTATTAAACGTATGTCACACATTGGTTGGATTACACTCAAAGTACACAATGTATATTTTGCACGTTTATTATTTAACACTTAATAAATCTGAGATTATTCACTTATAGTTATAGACACTTAAATATTCTCTAAATGATTGAATCTAAACTTTTATCCTATAGAAAATTACGTTATCGACATAAGGTAACTGCATACGACGAGAGTTCCGACGCGGTGTGAGGTTCAAATTTGACTCCCTCTTCTCGGGTACGCGCGCTACTTCTATAGCACTCTGTTCTAATTGTTCTTGTAACTAAATTAACAATTTGATGGCATCACTCATGTATCGATCTTGTCCTCTTTGAATCGTGATTCGATTTACATGAAAATTTTTCCTAAAACACTTACTTGATGCTACTTCCCTCAAAATCTCGTAAATGATATTTTTGCAAAACCAATTATCGTTAATACCGTGTTATTAACGTTGCTGAATAATTTTTTTCTTTCTAAAGTGATTATCCGAACAGAATTACTAATTAACCGAGCAAAGGCTAAAAACCGACATCTGAGAAATCAGGACCCCCCTTCGAGTACCATAATGCCTCGTAATTTCCTCAAAACTGCATTAATTCATTTAATTAGTATATTAATTAATTTCCTGCATTACATTCCAGGGATATTGTCATTTCGGGCGCCCAGGTGGCAGCATGGTGAACTCGATTCGCCATTCCAGACCTTCGAAATGTTAAACTTAAATTGTAGTCACGCACCCCTAACATAGATGACAGCATGGAAAGCTAATCTGTTCTATCGCATTTCCCCGTGCTGTCACACTTGGAAAGAAAACTAATGGAGACTTTCAAAAATAGGATAAAGATCATTTATGCTGAAAGAAAGAAATTTCTTGCTCCATCTTCTCTGTCAATATTCACTTACAATGATTTGTTCAAAGTAATGACTATGAAAGAAAGCATTCGTTCAGTTGCATTGCAACTTAGAAAAGAAATTCTCGACTCCATTACAACAAAATTGCCTGGAAATTGTACAGCAGAAGATTTGATAAAAGGAAAATGCGATTACGTGCCAGAGCTTTTATCTTGCTTTTTGAAATCTTTTATTCGGGGTGATGTTTCTCATTAATCAGCAAAAGCAAAGGAAACAAGGAAAAATATTAAAGAACTTGGAATTTTTTCTCTTGGACAAGATATGATCTACGCTGCTTCCAACCACAGAATCAAAACATCTAAGCATATTATTCTGGGTTTAGCAGTGAAGAGCTTGTGTAACAGCAAAAAAATCATCAATATGCTGTCCAAATATGGACACTGCTGCTCCTATACTACGTTGGTAGAGCTGAAGACTGAAATGACATTTTTAATGACGAACGCTGGACAGAGGTAAAGGGGAAATTGGAGATGACCTGGTTCGTTGGTGATCAATTACCGAAAGCGTAGGACGATGTAGTCATAGCACCTGGTGTTCTAGACGAGACTCCAAAATAAGGTATATCTTCGTTCCATATTTCAATAACGTGCTGTTCCTCAGGAATCTCAGAAATTGTTGAGTATTATTATGATTTCTTGTTGCAGACATGCAAAGCTGATGACCAAACTGACCCAGATTCTAATTTCAATGATGATTCTACGGACGAAGATGAAGATGAAGATGAAGATTAAAAAATTGTCCCGAAAATTCTCATGTTATTATTACATATATAACTATATTCATATAAATGTATATTATAAATGATAGACATAAGTTATTTCACGTTCCATGCCATTTTCTAGTCAGTCTAGAAAAATTTCTATAGATAGTCGTCAGATTATCAATCACCAGGTCTGAGACATGGTGCTGAACCTGCTGTGTGATAATCTGACGCGCTTGAGTATTGCAGTGTAACGTTTTTTTTTTCCACGACGCTCGAGTCGACATAAATTGAGCATTGTGGGCTCCCCTACTATATCACTATCATCGCGATGACGAGAACGTTTCTCTCTTCTGTCAGTCGTTTTATATCTTTCGAATTCGTTCTCAACACTCATTTTCGATTTCTTCTTACCTGACTGTATTTTTCTCTGGACCTATCCCGCTCATATTTTGACTTTTCTCGGTTTCTCTCTTCCCTTTCTCTCTGCTTTTCTCTCGATCGGTCTCTGTGTTCCCTCTTCGATAATGCAGATTGTGATTTCATTTTTTGCTCACTAATTTTTCTTGCATTTTTTTCCATTTTTTCGGCATCTTTACCACCACAATGAGCATTATATGCTGATAATGTTTTTAACTCAATTTTCTGACGAGCTTCATTTGATTCCTCCTTGTTTTTATTATCATCTCCTTGTCCACCTCTACTCATATCAATTTCAAGTGAGTGTATTGTCTCTTTGTCAGTTGGAGTACTCTTTCTTTTGCTTCCTTCCAATTTTTCTTCAATTTCTTCTCCAAATTTCTCGTCATTTTCTTTCATTTTTCCCTTGATTTGGTCTCTAGAATTCATATTAGTAACAGTAGTCTTAACTTTAGTGGTATTGTCTTCCTTACTAAGGCCATTTTCGTTTCCTTCATCCGAGTCATAACTCCCTTTTTCTGAGACAATTTCCCCTCTCCTCGAGTCAATTAGCTTCACTTCTGGGAAATCTTCCAATTCACCATCAAAATCGGCTCTCCGGTGAGAATGTTCACCACTCCCATTTTTATTTTCAGCAGTCCGTTTTCTTCCAGGAATAGCGATTTCTTTCAAGACTTTTGACCGAGTATCCTTTTTTGTTGTTTTCACTTGCCAATAGCCACCACACAGCAACGTTATAGTGCGTGTATACTCAGTTAGACTGATTTGTACATGCTTTTTGACACTTGCGTTAACAAAATCTAAAAATGTAACAGGTTTTAGTATTGCAAGAAAAACACTATGTAATCGTGTCAACTTACAGTGCACAACTGTAAATACATTGTCAGGCATAGGATTACAGAAACCTCGGTTTTTTTTTGGCAGTCATATTTTTCAATTCTCTTTCAGTAAAAAGCTGCTTCATCAATTGACGAGAAAATTCTCGGGTGTCGTGCCTGTAGTATTTTTTCAAGTCTGCAAGTGTGTTTGCAGGTAGTTTGACTCCAGATTTCTCCCATAATTCCACCCTATAGGATTAAAAAGAGGTAAAGAATATAAATATTGAATGTATATTCTTATATCATTCTATTCAATTCAGTAATGAAGTAACGGACAAAAACAATAAGCTTGTGAATGCCAATGAAAATATCTGGGAAAAATTGAAATAAAGAGAATCTTCCGGAAACTTTCCTTGTAGTTCATAACATTCTACACAGGAAAAGTCCCCTGGAAATTTCTCTTACATTCACAGTTTTCGAAGGTACTTGCGGTGAGATCACGTCGGTACTTTTCTACTTATTTTTGCTTATTGCTACGTTTCATGATCTCATCATTTTTGAAATATAATTTGAATTAATACTTCAGGAGCTGACGTGATGAACCCAAATTTCTGATTAGCAGAATTGGATACATGACATGGCTGACTTCTTAGGAATGAAGCAACACGTTTCAAATCCTCAGCAATATGTAATGCCACACATGAACTGTATTTCTCCAACGCTTCGATAGTTTCCATAGACACTGTAATCATTATATTTTGTCATTAGTATAGAATTAGAGAAAATACAAAAAAATCAGTAGCAGAGGGGTAGAACGGGATAAATCAATTTTGAGATGAAGCCAATTTCCGTTGAAAATATCTCGAAACGTCGTGGTCTGGATTTCTACAATATGAATAAACTTTTTAACGAGATGTCATTCTGTTTTCAAAAAGAGAGTATTTTCCATCTCGCTCGAATTTCAAAACATATTCCGAATGCTGCCGTTCAAAAAAAATCAGCAGATGCCATTGGAGTATCTCTAGTTCACAGATATTGAATAAATTAAGTAGATTACTTGCGGGAATTCCTTGGCACTCGGCTTCGCTACGAGAATCATTGCAGTATATGTCTTGAGAACTTGATTGATCTTGGATACGAGAATATTTCAGTGATTGAAGTGAAGAACTATATGATGATGATTTCTCACTGCCCGCAACATGGTTAGGCATGAGGCCTCTTTCTGCAGGAATTCGAGATGTTGTTGGGATGGGACAGTTGTCAATTTTGAAATAGGAGCATAGGGCCGGTCAGTCATGTGAAAACCTTTCGATTGTTCGGTTTTCTTGATGGAACTTTCTTCTTCATCACTAATTTTTCCAACTCCCTTGAAATCCGATGTATCGAAGGAGGTGACTCATCACTAACCAGCTTTGTTTGTTTGGAAAAAACACAAGTATGTCCGCCTTCAACCAAGCAGTCCCCCATTTAGCGAAAACTTCATTACTATTTTTTTGCCGGTTTATTTCCGCTGCACTCAACAGACTCGTCTCACGAGGTTCTTGTTTCCATAGAACCAAGTAGTACATTTCTTTTCGATTCTTCACCATTTTTCGATCTTTATTACATATGTCACAAAACTCTAATGTAGTTGAAATTAGTAAAATAAGAGAAGGTTGGAAAATTCGGCATGGAAACAAAGATTCACAGCTCGGTAACGAAGCTATTGAGAGATGCCAAATAGGCGGGTGGAAAATATCCAAGATTATTCGAAACGATCGTTGTATCGATTAGAAAAACGGGCTCGAGAGCAATCGGAATCCGATTCCAGTGGGGCTGAAAATCACGTCTATCATGGACTTAATGCAAACAGATCAGTTTTATCTGAAAGTGATGACAGCGATGAAACTATTGCAGGTAAACAAAATGGATGCACTACTATAAACGCATCATTTGGAATTCAACAAATAGTCTTTATGAGGAAAAAAATTATATCATTTTATTTTTCAACAAACTCGAAATCACAGATCGAAATTCTACATATGATGAACATTAAATTTTTTATGATTTTCTTTCTAAAAAAAGTGTAATTTCCATTAAAGCAGCAAGCCTGGAGAATTACAAGGGCTTTTAGTTGAACTCGGCGATAAGTTGAGACGATTATTTGATATTAATTCATAATTTCTCTGAATTTTCTATTTTTTTCTCTCAACGGAATATTCAACGGATTCACTATCTATCGTGAATCGGGGAAACCCGAGTCGAAATTTCTTCAACGTTCCTTAATGTATATCGAGGTTTCGACGTAAATTCTTTTGATTTCGGAATTCGCTGCGACTTTTTTAATGTATTTCACCGTATTTCAACGTAGCAGTACCGCGATTTGAAATTTCGCGACTTTCAGAATAATTTTACGTTAAAATAACGTTTATAATGCGTTCAACGTAAAAGTCATTAATTATTGGCTTCGTTAAAAAATTGATATTATTGGAAAAGGATTATTGAATAAATTGAGATTTTAATTTATGTCAAGTTCATCGAAGACTTGTCCTTGTACAATGTCTACTATTTTCATTTTGGGAAGAAAATTATTGTGTAAAGGAAATTAATCAAATGTGATTGATTAAAGACGAAACTTCCTGAATTGATGTACAAATTACTTATCAGTTCCATTCTATGTAATCTATTGATCTCCAGATGTGCGAAGTAGGGGAATTGAATTAAAAAACATGCGACAAAAGTAAATCACTTTGAAGAATAAAATTGATTGAAAATGAATTAGATTTTCTAAATTTTCTTTTCTTTGGTGGGAGACATCAGAATTGAAGAGTTCCCATGATATCGTAAAAAAACTCAAAAATCAGCAAATTCTAATAATCGGCGAATCTGTAAGAAAATCCTCACTATTATCATGTATTTAATTTGAAAAAGCAAAGACAAAAAAACGAAAAAAAAGGGAAAAATTTGTTTGCAGAATTCCTTCGTTACATGTTTTCATTTTTTAATTTACTTCAATT
This sequence comes from Aleiodes alternator, assembly GCA_963921955.1. Classification (NCBI taxonomy): domain Eukaryota; kingdom Metazoa; phylum Arthropoda; class Insecta; order Hymenoptera; family Braconidae; genus Aleiodes; species Aleiodes alternator. Next base: position 1,581,995 of record OY998115.1, on the reverse strand, counting down.
TCTGACTATTCATTGGTAATACAATAAATTCTTTATCTTTATTTTTCATGTAAATACGCACTGACAATATCGTTTCTATGGGTACAACAATAATCTCATTTTGGTGAGAAATCTTTTCGAGTCGAAATTCTCGATATCTCCGTTATTTCTTTATTTGATGACTCTTTCTTCATTCGGTCGATGCGTCTTTCCGAAATTCGATGCACTTCTGTGGTATCTCATGATCATGCATCTGTAATTGCATGATAAAGAGATATTTCTGATATATGCCTCTCATCGATTGATCAGTTCAATTTTTTAACTCCTTGTCGGGCAATATCTCAGAGAATGAGGGAGATAGACACGTTGTGTTCTGATTTTTTCGGTAGAGAATTTAAAGAGCTTCAAAAAAGGCTTCAGGTGAAATTACACTATCTCACACAGTTTTTGAGAAATATTGGAAAAACACATGAAAAAAATGGACTTGTTTCGATTCATCTGTTCAATTTTTTTTTCTCATTTCTGACGAATACCTCTGAAAATAAGCGAGATGAAGCGATTTCGCTGTTTTTCCGAAGAGAATCTCAAGAGCTACAAAAAACAGTCTGAACCAAATCGTTTCATCTCGTTTATCTTCCGAGATTTTTTCATGAAGCAAATGAGAAGAAATCGATTCATCCAGCTTCAGTCTTGTTCAAAGCAGAGTGAAAAAGGCGTAAGTCCGATAGCTTTTACATCGGTATTACATCTCTTTTGCCCTAACTCGTTATTACCGTATTGTTTTGTTACTGATTAAAATTCTTTCAATTTTTGCTTCGATCGTTTTCATTAACTTCAATTTTTCCTAGGATAATTGATTGGTAGAAGAAGAAAATCAATACTACGTTAGATATGATGACTGAGAATTTTGCAATCCAAATGTGGAATTTTGAAAGAACAAATTTTACAAATCTTGACATAGAAACAAAAATTAAAAAATGGAAGAAATTGGAAATTCTGAGGAAATTGAAATTTTACAAATTGGTTCTTTTCAAATTAAAACAAAAAAAAATCAAAATTCGTTTCGAAAATATTATATTCATGAGTTATAATATACATTTAATGTATTGAATATAAGAAATTAATGTTATTTTTTTTTCAACTATTCTTTGAATTTATTCAGAATGATTACAACTCTCTCCTGTGATCCATCATAATTGAATAATGAATATCTGAAAAAATCCATTCATGTAGGCAGTCCGATTCATCGAATTTCGAGAAGCGTGCGTAGTTCCGTGGTACAAAGCGTAGGTTTAGTAATCGTAGGGTCGAGCGTTCAAAATCCTTTAGGTCGGTAGAATTTCAATGCGAGAAAAATGGTATTTCAAGTCCGAAAGCGATAGGAAAGCCTCTCATAAAGAGTAATGGTCTCAAACAAAGCGTGATGAACCGAAATTTCGCATTATTTTGAAAAAAAATTATATTTTGGCAGTGGTAACTGAAGAGTATTCTCTTACCGACTCAGTTTCGGTTTGTACAATGAAGAAGTAATTCTTTTCGATTCGGGTACGTCAAAAGATCGTTCAGCGTATTTCCGCCGTATACGTTGAAATACGTTGAAATGATGTTGTACGTTGAGCGTTCACTCAATGTCAAACATGGAAGAAATGGAATTTTCTTCCCTGTTATACGTTGAAATCGTTCAATGGTGCTTATACTAGTTTCGACGTCCCTCGACGTATTTTAACGTATGAATTGGATTTGAAACACCACTTTTACGGCGAAATATGTCGAAAAATTTCGACTCGGGAACTCATTGTGAGACGGGAAAAGAGAAGAATTCATGAATGGTACTCATTTTAACATCAACGTACTCTTTATTTCCTTCAAGATTTTTATTGTATCATTGTAAACGTTGAATACTCAATTTTTTTTAGTGAAAAATTGATGAATACTTTTGTAAGATAATTTTTTACGGTTCCCATACAGAGAATGAAACTACTCCTTATGAAATATTGAGCCTGCAGAATGTCGAGCTGAATCAATCATCCGATGATGAAAACACTGATGATGCTCATGAAATCGATGATGAGGATGGATCTATTTCAGAAACAAGTACATCGTCTTCGGATAATGGAACTTCTTCGGAAAAAGAAAGCAGCACTGATAGTCTAGATTCAGATAGTACTTACGATAATCAGGATGAAGCCGATTTTGATGTTCCTCAACCAAATATAAATGCTGAACCGCTATACGATGGAGCTCCGCTGACCCTCTCAGAGAGTATGGTTTCCAATTCAATGTACATTCTCCGCCATAATTTATCAGATTCTGCTGCAGCTGACTACTTGAGAAATATTGCTAAGCACTGTCCTGAACGTAATTACTGTCCAAGTTCATTGCATTGCTTCCGCAAATGGTTCAATAACTTTTCAGCACCAATTGTTAGACATTATTACTGTGCTAAATGTTTGAAAAAATTTGAAGCGCGAGCTAAAAAATGTCCGAAATGTGAATCCATGGAAATGAACTATTTCATCGGAATTCCATTGATAGATCAATTACAAAATATTGTTTCAACGACAAGGGTTTTTACGGAAGTCTCAGTTACTGTTTCACACAAAGAAAAATTAGCAAGGACAATCTTGAAGATATATATGATGGAGAAGTGTATCAAACTTTGTGGAGAGAGGAGGAAATTGTTAATAATCGGGTGAATATCACATTTACCTGGAATTCAGATGGCGTAAATATTTACAAATCATCCAAGTTCAGTATTTGGCCTCTTCATCTTCGTCTGAATGAATTACCCCACAGAGAACGAAACAAAACAGAGAATATGATTTTTGCTGGTTTTTGGTTTGGATCAGAAAAACGATTGGCTAATCTTTTTCTAGATTTTCTAGTAGAACCCTTACAAAGATTATATGAAGGAATTGAATTGTATATAGCAGATTTGAATGAAAATATTAGAATTAGAGGGATCGATTTGTGCGGAACGTGTGACCTACTGGCCAAAGCTTTATTCCTGAACATGAAACAATACAACGGGACACATGGCTACCATAAATGCCAGGTTGAAACGACAGAAATCAGTATGAATAAACGGGTTTATAAAGAAGTCGATGATCCATCACTTCGTACCAGTAATGAGACCCGAATGTTTGCAAGGCAAGCGTATGAAACTAAAGTGCCAGTTTATGGAGTGAAAAGTCCGAGCATCTTGTCTAAAATGATACCAGATGTTATACGGTATACGTCTATTGATTTAATGCATCTTCTAGCAGGTCTGTCTGAGAAACTATTGAATTTATGAGCATCCAGCTTATTTAGGGCATTTCACGCAAATTATTGAAGAGCGTTTAAGTTCACTTCAACCACCTCAATCTTATAGCCAACGAATGCCTCGAAAAATTGCAGATTATACATTTTGGAAGTCTCACGAGCAGCACTTCACGTGGTTATTACATTATTCTGTTGTCCTTTTACATGACATATGAGGGATGATTATTTCGAGCATCACAAATTGCTAGTTTCAGGCCTCTATATGTTAACTCAGGATAGTATATCGCAGGACAATGTTGATGAAGCTCACCACCTTCTCCACAAATATGTATTGTGACGTAATTCCTGAGCCTAACGGTAAGCTCAGCAATTAAGCACGCTTGAAAAGCACCCAATAGCCAAAAACGAAATTCAAAACAAAACCAAAATCCAAATGGGTGCCAGGATGTATCTCAACATCCGATCAATCTTAAATTGATCTAAACAATAACAACAAAATCAAAAATTCAAATAAAATAACCACAAACTCAAATACTCCCTTATTTAGCACGAACTAGTTCAGTCTTCCCCCTCAGGGTCGCTGTTGTGGGTTTGAATAAGGAGTGTAAATAATTCCAAACAAAACAATTTAGGGGATAAAATAAAAAATTTTACATAAAAAAAATTAATTATAAATTATTAAACCCCTGCGTTACATCGGCGAGTGCGCAGCACAATAAATAAAATATTATAAATTTTAAACAAATAAAACAATTCAAAATAAATAAACAATCAGTTACAAACAAATTCTTTGAAACGAAATTTAAAATCAAATTAATCAAATAAAAGAGTTTACTCAATTAACAAATTGATTAATTTATTAATTAATCGTCAGCACATAATAAAGTCATCAATAATAAAAAAAAATATATTCAAAGAATTACAATCAAATTCAAATTCATGAGAAATTAATATTGCTGCCACTTACAGTCATCTTTCGCAACAAAACGAAAGTAACTAGTGTCCCTAGTCTAAGGCCCCTAGTGACAATTTCTCTAGATGTAACTATCATATCAACGATATGTCAACAATGAAATCAATTAAATCAATTTAATGAGAAATTAATTTAACCAAGAAAATTCCTCAAAATATTGAACAAAAAAAAATAAATTGAATCAAAATTCAATATATTTTACAAAGTCGCGAGACTAAAATTCCAAAATAAATTCCAATTAATTATCTTTGGCCATGACGCCAAAATATTTCCGTTAATTGAAAATTTTCAATTCGCGACATTTTATCCAAACAAAAAAACACATTGTCTAAAAAAAAAATTTTTTTCGAGAAACGAGCACGAGAGTTCCAAAAATTATTTTAACAAAATTAATGTTTAAAAAAAAATTATCAAATTAATTCACCGATAAATGGTATTTTATTTCGTGGCGTCTTTTTATATGGCGTCTTTACGCTAACCAAAAAAAATTACAATTTCTACGACCACGAAATCAATTACCGTACAAAAGTTAATTAAACAAAAATTTGCTCACCAGATTATGCCAAATTGATTTCAACGTGAACAATATTTTTTTATTCAAATTAATTAAACGACAATTAATACAATTGATTCCAATGAATTAATTTTCCGAAACGTGAAAATGGCGATTATACAAAATTTGTGCAAAGAGACACTACAAAACATGTGTCTACTTTACGGCACACCAAACGAGAATCTTGCCGACAGCAAACGCTGTACTCGGCTAAGGCGTCTTTTCCGGGAAGGACTCTTCTCATTGGTCAATCCCAGACTACGTCAGTTAACACAGCTTAACCTGACGACAATAATTTCTTCTGTTCAATGACAATAAATTCCAACGAAGACAATTGAGAAACTCCAAGTCGATGACATTAGAGTTGGGACAATTTTATCAAGTCCAAGGATGCAACCAAAGTTCATCTAAACGTCTCAATTAATTCTTCCGATGAATCTTGTCATTGGCGCCAAAACTTTCGTCCAATTAACCGACTCCTTCGGTAATGTCGATTTCTTTCTTCATCGTCCATCTGGTGTCTCCCTCTTCCAGTCGTGAGACATCAACTCAATTGACGACAATCCAATGAGCGTTAACATACAAAATTAACCAATCGGCATTAGTTTTACATAATTTATATCAAAATTGAACTTTCGGTATTTGTTTGTTTTGATTCTCAGTTAGTGGTGCCAAAACTATTAAAAATTCAAAATTAATTACGCGCCCAGACGACAAAAAGTAACGTAATCCAAATATCACGTTACAGTATCTAGAGCTGAATATTTCTACGGAGAAGATTTCATAACCTGCAACGTCCATTCTCTCTTGCATTCAGCTAAGATTGTTCGAGATTTTGGGCCTTTATGGGTCACATGGTGTTTTCCATTTGAAAGCATGAATGGAGTATTAAAACAGCTTGTACACACTACTAGAGATCCTCAATTGCAAATCTGTAGAGCAGTATCCCTTTTTTTGGCACTTGATGGGCTCCAACAGGACTCCATACCTTCCGACAGTTCTACAAACACCTTCTGTGAGCATTTGAAAAAGAAAGGAACGCACCGACAAAAGCTGGTGCCTATTTGCAGACAAATATCAATTGTTGGTCGCTATAAAAATGTGATTCATGCTCCTTGAGACATTTCTGAAACATTAGGAAGAGAAGCAATGATTCATAACCAGATTTATCAATTTCACCAAATTCTGAAATGCGGACAATTATTTACGGCTCTAACGTACTCTAGAAAAACTAAAACAAATTCTACTTGTGTCTCCTATCATATGAATGGGATACGATCCTTTGGTGTTATTAAAAGATTCATTCGAATTTCTAATTGTGAGTGTGATAGTTAGCGTTGCGATGCTTACGATGAAAATTTCACCTCCAATATTTTTGCTATTGTTCAGGAACTGCGATAATGCTTTCTCAGCGCCTCCTTCAGAATCTTCAGAATCTTCACTTTTCTTCGTGAAAAAATTCCGCTTGCTCGATCAAATGCAATTGGTCCCTATATCTGCGTTAGAATTGCCATGCTATCAAGTCGAAATGAAAAGAACCGATTCAGTGTACATTGTAAAGCCTGTCAATTCCTTAGTATTATAAGTTATATGATTTTGGGTTTTCCACCGCTTAATTGTATATATTAGAAACAATAAATGAAATGTACTGAAGTAATATGATTCTGTCATTAATTGCACAAATTAAGGGTATAAATAGATGAAATACTAGAGCATCAGTGGTGAAATTATTCCGAAAATCGATAACTGAGCTCTCTTCTAGCTGGAAACGGTATTCCAACATTGTATCGTAGATATCAGCCTATTAACGAATTATTGGATGAACGATCATTTCTAGATTTTAACTATACTTTAGAGATATAGAATTGAACAAAAATTAGAATTGGAAAATGACTTTTTCTTGTAGTTATCGTAGTGTTTCAATGAATTTTCTATTAACGTCCCGTTTTTTGAGATGTGTGGGTCCGTCGATGTTTTTGAAAAAATTTTCAAAAAATCTTAACTCAATTTGGAAGCTTTCAAGCTTCGTCTCATCGTGGGCCAACCATTTTTTCTATTTTTCACTGATTTATAAAATCTTTGTGAACTTGATATTTTGGTTGAAAGTACTGACAATATTTTTCAAAAGATATTTCAACGGATAGTTCGAGGAGGAATAAGTTCTATAATCGATTTTGCATGGGAAAAAGAGGGAATGAATATTCTCAAGTTTACACTTTCCTTTTATCACTATTTTCGTTTGTTATTATTACATTCATTTTTTCTGTCGCTTGAACAATTTATGTGATTCTCCTTCTACAGAACTTGAACAACGACCATTTGTTGCTGAGATATCGTCGATTGAATCAAAAAACACTCTTCTGTCTTTGATCGTCGATATCTCAGAAACTACTGATCGCACAGCGAGCAGATGATGAGATTCGTAAACCTGGATGAATTTCCTATACGATTTTTGCACTGTTAAATTGTAAAAAAAAATTATTCCTTTTTTAAAATTCGTTTGAAAAAGTACCGAAAAATGAAGTTTTTTGAAGTGAAACTTCTTTTGGCAGGGTACCAACTTTTCTCGAGCGTGTACCGAAACCGTCAAGTTTTGAGGGGAACTCAATAGTCGAGGAGTGGGGGTAAAGGAGAAGTCTTGCGTTGTTGGCGGGGGAAGCTAGAGCGGGGGCGAGACTGCAGGCTCTATAGGCACGGTAGTCGGGTAGTGGGAGAAGCGAGGTGACGCTGCAGTGTATTGTCGTACTAACGAAAGCATCAACACACGAGGCGTGCCGAAGCCAACATTTTTTGAGTATACTCGAAGTCTAAGTGAGATAGGGTGATTTTGCCTGAATCCTTTTTTTTCTAGAAGATTTCAAAAGCTAAAAAAAAGATTGAAGCAAAGGGCGTATCTCTATTAGATTTCGATATATTCTCAAGAAAAAACCATTGAAACAATTCCTCTATTCATAAATCTATTTTTGGTCGTAGGACTTCGATAAATATCTGGGAAACTGAGTAAGATGATGCAATTTTTGTAGGAATTCTTCTTGTAGTTTTTAAAATTCTCTACAAAAAATGTCATGAGGAAAATTCCGTTATCTCGCTCAGTTTCCAAGATATTTTCGAACAAAATGATGTCAAAAACAAAAGAATATGAATTTTGTAGCCAAATTGATTTATAAGTAATTTTTTTCGAATATCCCGGAATTTAGCCAAGATAGAGCAATTTTGCATGAATCCTTCTTTATAGAGAGTTTTGAAAGCTACAAGAAAGGATTGAAGCAAAACCGCTCTATCTCGATCGATTTCCGGTGTATTCAGAAAAAACTGATTTCAAAAAATCTCGTTGTCTGAACACTTTATAATCGTAAAAATAAAGATAATTTGTTAGTTAGCAGATAACCAAAATCCTATAGACAGGTACTCAAATTCTCAAAGTGTTGTGTTCATTAAACAGCTAAATGTGCTGGTCTGTGCTTTTTGCCATTTTCCTTTGAGATTAACCTCGTATCCTCACTTTTCTCAATTATTATCACTTGTTCATTAAAAAAAATCCGAATAATTTACCGCTATCTATACATAATGAGCAAGAAGTTTCACTTCTGTCGCGTGGGTTCCACGCACCCTCTTTTTTTTCTTTTCCGAAAATTGCCCAGAATTTCGCGAATTTCGTGAAAATTGCAAATGTTTTAACGTTTTTCTTTACTTCACTGTATGCTGAAACGTTTTCTTTCCGAATGAACCAAGTTTCAGCAAAAATTGAAGGAACAGTTTTTTGTTCTTTAAACATCAATTAATGACGATTAAGGGCGAAAATGTGTTTTCTCCGTTATTTCTTCGTGATTTTTTATGCAAAAATCAACAAAAAATTCGTTTTTTTTTCTTTGATCAATAAAAAAATCGCAAGTATTTAAAAAAAAAACCCATAAAAAAATTGGAACTTTTTGTTTTTTAATTTAAAAAAAAACGCTAAAATCGCATCATCGAAAAAAAAACACTTTTTTGTGTAACCACAATTTTTCAGTCACTATCTCTCCGAGTCAAGATCGATTCTAGCGTTTTTTTCCACTTGAAAAAAAAAATTTGATTTTCTCATGGGTGCTTTTAAAGAAAATTTTTCAATTTTTGTATTGATCAAAGAAAGAAAAATTGTTTTTTTTCGTTGATTTTTGCAAAAAAAAAAAAACAATTTTTTCATTGTTTTTTTCCGATGAGACTGAGCAAATTTTGCATAAAAAATCACGAAGAAAACACATTTTCGGCCTCAATCATCATTAATTGGTGTTAAAGGAACAAAAAAGTGTTCCTTTTAATTCTTGCTGGAACTTTGTTCGCTCGGGAAAAAAAACGGTCCAGCCGATTGGCTTGAAAATTTAGGCGGTGTTTCAGCACACAGTAAAGTAAAGAAAAACGTTAAAACATTTACAATTTGCACAAAATTCACGAAATGCAGGGGAGTTTTCGAAAAAGAAAAAAAGATCATTTTTTGGTACTTTTTCAAACGAATTTTAAAATTGGAAGAAATTTTTTTTTTCAATTAAACAGTGCAGAAATCTTACAGGAAATTCATTCAAGTTTACGAATTTCATCATCCGCTTGCTGTGCGATCATTAATCGTAAAGATATCATATTTAACAAAAAGCATATGAATTGACGTGATTAATATGAATAAAATCAGTGATGGTAGATTTGAAATTAAAAAATTCATTCGGAAGCTTTCTGCCAATTGCATTGGCAGAATATTAGATGTAAGATTCTCAAATTACGCATAAGTAATGAGGCTCCTGCTTGTTTGCATTCGTTTTTTTCATTCATAATTTTTTCTGATCGTAAGTGAGAGAACTTATCGGGAAGTTCTTAGTGCGGCTCGAAGAGTCACAAACATCACAAGATATTCCTACTCACTCCTTCCAATTAGCGATAACGCACTCCTCCATTCGCGAGCGAGCGCAGCGAGTGAGCAATAATGCACTTTTCTATTCGTGAGCGAGCGTAGCGAGCGAGCAACTGCTCACCCCTAGTTATATTTGTTTTTTTTTGATATAATAATTAAAATTCAAAAATTTTGGACTGAATTTGATGGAATGATTTTGAATCTTTCTTTTCAGGTTTTGTTTTTTTTAACTTCCCGATAAGGAAGTTATTGTATTTGCCCCGAAAATCAATTTTCGATTTCGCATCAGATCTCGGCGTTTCAAGATGCTGACATGACTTTCTGAGAGTTTTTACGGAACTGTCCGTGTGTGTGTGTGTGTGTATGTATCTATGTATGTATGTGCGTATGTGAGGAAATTTTGAAAAACGATTTCACTGCCATTACTTATCCGATCAAAATTTTTTTTAATGGAATGGAATCATCTTTATGTAACTTAGCCCTGATTAGATTATGAGCCATGTCAGCTCATTAGTTTCTGAGTTTTTTACGGAAAAGTGATGAAAAAAATACGAAATTTGTGAAAAATTCCCAAATTTCAATCAAAAATACGTCACTAGTAGAGGATGATGGGGCAAAAGGGACCACCCTGCGGTAAAATGAAACCGGGAGGGGAGGGGTGGGCCTTATGGTAAAACGAACAGCCCTTTCACATTATAAAGAAAATCTGTAGCCAGACAATGAATGAATCGGGAAGTTTTTTTTGTGACCTCTGAAAGGTCAAACACATTCTAAAACCAACACAACACTCCTCCATTCACGAACGAGAGTAGCGAGAAAGCCAGAACGTACCCCAACTCGCGAGCGAGCGTAGCGAGCGAGCAATAACGCACCCCAACTCGCGAGCGAGCGTAGCGAGCGAGCAACAACGCACCCCAACTCGCGAGCGAGCGTAGCGAGCGAGCAACAACGCACCCCAACTCGCGAGCGAGCGTAGCGAGCGAGCAACAACGCACCCCTCGTTTTTTTTGACTTTGACTCGACAAAAAAAGTTTTTAATCAAATGTGTAGGATGATTTTGACGGAATAATTTTAAATTTTCTTTTTAGGATTTTAAAATTTGGACTCAAAAAAAAATTGATCGAATTTTTAGGATAATTCAACGGAAATCTTTTTAAATTTCTTCTTCATGTTTTTAGGATTTGGACTCAAAAATTTTCAATCGAATCTTTTTGGATAATTCAACGGAAATAATTTTACATTTCCTTTCCAGGTTTTTAGGATTTTTACTCGACGAAAATTTTTCATCGAATGTGTAAGATGATTTCAACGGAATAATTTTAAATTTCCTTTTCAGAGTTTTTAGAATTTGGACTCAAAAAAAAAAATTGATCGAATTTTTAGGATAATTCAACGGAAATAATTTTAAAACTCTTTTTCAGGTTCTTAGGATAATTTAATTACACCCAAAAACAATAACCAAAACAAGAAAGAAAGAAGAAAAAAGAACCGTTCCGAATTCTTTCAATACAAAGAATCTGCGCGCGCAACATCCATCCATTTCTCTTATTAAATTTCGTCCACTTACTTTTTTGAGGATTGTTTTTCCCTTTTTCTCTCCCACAACTAGTTGTCCTATTTTTATTTTATATATTTTCCTTTTTTTTATTTATATTTTCCCCAGTAGTTTTTCTTTTATATTGTTTTTTTTCCACAATTAATGATTATTTTATTATATAAATTATTTTTTGTTCCTTGTGAGCTTTGGTCTCACAATAAAAGGGGAATTTTAGGGAATTTCGGGAGTGGGGATTTGGACTCAAAAAAAAATTGATCGAATTTTTAGGATAATTCAACGGAAATAATCTTAAAACTCTTTTTCAGGTTCTTAGGATAATTTAATTACATCCAAAAACAATAACCAAAACGAGAAAGAAAGAAGAAAAAAGAACCGTTCCGAATTCTTTCAATGCAAAGAATCTGCGCGCGCAACATCCATCCATTTCTCTTATTAAATTTCGTCCACTTACTTTTTTGAGGATTGTTTTTCCCTTTTTCTCTCCCACAACTACTTGTCCTATTTTTATTATATATATTCCTTTTTTTCATTTATATTTTCCCCAGTAGTTTTTCTTTTATATTGTTTTTTTTCCACAATTAATGATTATTTTATTATATAAATTATTTTTTGTTCCTTGTGAGCTTTGGTCTCACAATAAAAGGGGAATTTTAGGGAATTTCGGGAGTGGGGATAAATAACTCGAAAAGCACCGTAATTAAGTTAAACTAGTGCGTTTATTCAGTATCTCATTAGTAAACAATACTCTTTAATTGGGGGGGGATGCCTCAGGGGTGTTCTAACAATCAAAAAGGGGGGTTTTCTCGATTTCAGTAATAATGACCACTGTGACCGTCAATTGACAGTCACGGTAAAATCACTCAGGGTGAAATGACCGGTTCTGTTGTCACGGTGAAAACGACCAGCAATATGGCCAGTGCCTGAACACGTGGCTGACAATGGATTTGGGGTTGATTATTACGGGGCCTCAGGGGGAACACTCTGTTAGTCCAACCGACTGATTATGGAAAATTCGAGGGGAATCAGGGGAATCTCTTTCTACAATTGTCAACACTCGGGACTTATCTATGGGAAACCCAACTTATTCACGGGTGTGGGGGGACAATAATCACTCTACCTCTATTTTCCTCTCAGGGCTCTGTCCTTCACGCTTCGTTGGGAAATAACACGGGAATAATACTCTTCACTATTCTGTAACGGTTGGCTTGACTGACCTTGAGCCAACGCGTTAAATGCACTGAAATTCCTCAAAACTGACCCAAATTTATGCTCCAAAATTTTTCCCAAATTACTCCCGATTAATTTCCTTTTATTTAAACTGGGCGCCAGTCGTTTTTCGAAACTTCAAGAGCTTGGGGGAAAACGACAAATCCCCAAGTTTTATTCTAAATCAACGATAATACAAAACCCCAAAAAGACTCTAATCTTACCCGCTTTTTTATATGAAACTCTCAATTTATCCCGAGGGGGAGAGGGGACGATACCCTCTATTTGGGTATTCGTGACGACAAAAAACTACACACAAAACTCTTGACAAATTTTGACTCAAATAATATAAATTCAATGTATTCAGAAAAATTAATTATATACACGTGAATTGGAAAAAAAACATGGAATATTGAAAGGAACTTTTCGTGATTAATTTTATAATTATTTCACACTAATTGTTAACTCAAAATCCAACTCAGAATGACCAACAATAAATCCCACATTAGCCGGGTGGCCTCACCCGGAACAGACGCTAACTCGATATTTTCTTTACTTTAAATTCTTTACTCAAAATTCTTCACTATTAATCTTTACTCAAAATTCTTCACTATTGATCTTTACTCAAAATTCTTTACTCTAAACTCAAAATGTTAATTGTACGGGGACTCGCGTACCTTACGTTATTTGTGCTATCTTTCCTCCGTGTCGACCTCTCTTTATTTTCTTTACTCCAATTTTCTTTACGTAATTCTTTACAATTTTCGTTACGTTTCTCTACGCGATGTGATCGCCACGGTGTCCCGGGAGAAGAAGAACGAGTCTTCTCTCCCACGACTTGGCATTGGATTCCTTCGGCTGTTTCCGCTCAATTTCGGTAGAGCCGAGGCCCAACCCAACCAATTGTCCCGCGAGTCCCCCACTACTTTACCCTAACGTCACTGGCTTTACTTGAATTTCTCTTAAACTAACTAATTCCAAATAATGTACAAAAATAATCATAATAACTCGGACAATATTTTTCCGACAATTATAAACGAAAAACTTTAGTCTTTCCTTTCCACACACATAACTTTAGTCTTTATTTTCACTGACTCCAATGCTGATCCTGGTGATCTCCAGTTTCTCTCGCTGTTGGCCAACATTCCCCCTAGTTGACTGATGCTGGACCAAACGAGCGGATGCTGTTTTTTCCCAAGTTCCTCTCGGGTGCCCTTGGTGCTGCTAATTTTATCTTTGGGACTGGGGAAGTTCCTCCCCAGTCCTGACTCACGAATTGTTCTCCAATTTTTGGAGTTGAATTGAACAAAAAGAAACAAAAACAATTAGTGAGGTCACAAAATATGTTGACCTCACTCTGGACATGTGCTGTTCTGACTCTAAATGAGCCCTATCCTCACCGGGTACCGCGAATCGCGACCAAAACCGTGATTTTCACGAAATTTTTTCAATATTTTAATTTTATTGATTCTGTGACGGTAAAAACCGTCACAATTCTCGTACACTTCTCACGTCCTTCTACATAACTCCATTACTCTATAAACTTTGAAACTGGGATAAAAACACTCTGTCAACACGTGGTTGTTCTCTCTTTCTCAAGTCCCAACGTCATGTCATGTTTTCTCCGCCAGCCTCAATATGGCCGGTTTTCCATGGAGCCTCTCTTGGGCTCCATCCGATGGCGCATCGAATATCTCTCGTGATACTCTCGAACCACCGCGTTACATCCTCAATAGTTTTTTTTTCACAAGAGTTTTTTCCACAATCAATTATTTTCTAAAAAAAAATTTTCACAGTTCTGTGACGGTCTTTACCGTCACAGAATCAATAAAAATAAGAATAATTAATTATTTGGATAAAAATCACGTTTTGGTCGCGATTCGCGGTACCCGGTGAGGATAGGGCTCATTTTGAGTCAAGACAGCAAATGTCCAGAGTGAGGTCAATATATTTTGTGACCTCACTAATTATTTCTGTTTATTTTTGTTTGAAATTACTCTGGAAAAATGGAGAGAAGGAGTCAGGATTGGTGAGAAATTTCCCCAGTCCCAAAGATAAAAGTAGCGGCACCAAGGACACCAAAGAGGAACTTGGGAAGAAACAGCATCCACTCGTTTGGTCCAGCATCAGCCAACTAGGAAGAATGTTGGCCAACAGCGAGGGAAATTGGAGATCACCAGGATCAACATTGGAGTCAGTGAAAGAAAAGACTAAAGTTATGTGTGTGAAAAGAAAAGACTCAAGTGAATTCAAAGACAGAACTTTTCCGTTTATAATTGTCGGGAAAATATTGTCCAAATTATTGTGATTATTTTTAGTATATATATTGGAATTATTTGAGAGTGAGAATTGGCGCGAGATTCTCGGAATTGAGGAGAATCCGTAACGTTAGAGTAAAGTAGTGGGGGACTCGCGGGACAATTGGTTGGGTTGGGCTTCGGCTCTACCGAAATTGAGCGGAAACAGCCGAGGGAACCCAATGCCAACTCGTGGGAGAGAAGACTCGTTCTTCTTCTCCCGGGACACCGTGGCGATCACATCGTGTAGAGGAACGTAAAAAAAATTGGAGTAAAGATAAATAAAGAGAGGTCAACACGGAGGAAAGACAGCACAGATAACGTAAGGTACGCGAGTCCCCGTACAATCAATATTTTGAGTTTAGAGTAAAGAATTTTGAGTGAAGACTAAAAGTAAAGAATTTTGACTAAAGACTAAAAGTAAAGAATTTTGAGTAAAGAATTTAAAGTAAAGAAAACGTCGAGTTAGCGTCTGTTCCGGGTGAGGCCACCCGGCTAATATTGGATTTATTGTTGGTCATTCTGAGTTAAATTTAGAGTTAACAATTAGTGTGAAATAATTATAAAATTAATCACGAAAAGTTCCTTTGGATATTTCATGTTTTTTTTCAATTTACGTGTACATAATTAATTCTTCTGAATACATTGAATTTATATTATTTGAGCTAAAATTTGTCAAGAGTTTTGTGTAAAGTTTTTGTCGTCACGAATACCCAAATAGAGGGTATCGTCCCCTCTCCCCCTCGGGATAAATTGATAGTTTCATACAAACAGCGGGTAAAATTAGAGTCTTTTTGGGTTTTGTATTATCGTTGATTTACATTAAAACTTGGGGATTTGTCGTTTTCCCCCAAGCTCTTAAAGTTTCGAAAAACGACTGGCGCCCAGTTTAAATAAAGGGAAATTAATCGGGAGTAATTTGGGGAAAAATTCGGAGCATAAATTTGGGTCAATTTTAAGGAATTTCAGTGCATTTAACACGTTGGCTCAAGGTCAGTCAAGCCAAACATTACAGTTCCTCAATAACAAAAAAAAATTTGTTATTTTTATTTTTCTTTTTCTTTCGAAATTTTTCCACGTTCACAATATCCAGTTTTCCTTTTATATTGCTTTTTTTTCCCCACAAACAATTGATTTATTATTATTTAAAAAAAAAATTTTTTTTACTATAGTTTTTCTTTTACTTTCTTTTTCTTTTTCACAATCAGTGATTATTTTATTATATAAAATTTTTTTCACCGTTCCTCAATAGTTTTTTTTCACAATAGCTTTTCCCACAATCAATTATTTTGTTAAAAAAAAATATTTCACAGTTCCTCAATAACAAAAAGATTTGTTATTTTTATTGTTTTTATTTGAAATTTTTCCACGCTCACAATATCCAAGTGGGTTTCTTCCCGTCCACGCCTTAATGAATTTGGGAAGGAAGTGCATCGCACGGCGCGAGTGCGTTGCCCCTTCCTTACCCAATTTTTTCCTATAGTGGGGTCAATACATGTGATGTAATCCCCAAATGTATTGGCGCCCAATTCCTCTAAGTGGGAGACTGCTCGCATTCTTCCACTGTCGTCAAGGGGCTGAAATCTGACGCCCTTGATCTACAGTGGGAGAGCGAGAGAGAAAGGAACGAAACATCGAGTTAGCTACGCATTAACTCGTGTTTCCTCTCTCCCCACCTCCCCGAATTCCGATATCGACATGAGACGACCGGATGTCTCATGTCTCCTGAAGAATGGTGATTCTTCTCACCATTGTTTTTTTTTATTATTTAAATTCGAAACGAACGTATTTTTCGTTTCGAATTTATTAATCTCCTCTTTCTTTTTTTTTCAAAAAAAAATTTAAAAAAAAACGTTCCAGTTTTTTTGGACGTTACAATTTTAACGAAAAAAAAATTTCCATGAAATAATAAAATAAAGGCTCGATTTTATCTTGGAGTTTTTTTTCAATAATATTTAGGAATTCAAGGGAAATAGACCAATTTCCATGAAAATTTCATTTTTGAGGCCTTAAAAGAAGTTTTCAATGAAATTTTAGGTTGCGGAGACCGGGGCCAAATGGACCCACGTAATTGTCAGAAATATCTGATATTCCTGATCATTGAATCAGAGGCATCTGAGTCGTCAGAAAAAATGGACCTATTTAAACTGGAATTATAACATAATTTATTTGTTGAATATAGGGGAAAGTGGCGCAAAATGGTCATTGTAATGAAATGATCGGAGTTTTTTCATGATTCCATTGGAGGCTGAGGAAATTTTAGGCGGAAAACGAGTGTCAGAATTAATTATTTTAAGTGAATTAAAATAGAGGTGACTGATTCGCCAGGATAAATATAGCGGGGCGCAATACCTGCTCAAAACGTACTTGGCATCGTATCGCTATCGCGATACATCGATCCCCATCGATAGCATCATCGCCGGAGGTTTTTAACAGGACGGATCCCTCGCCCTCATCAGCAGCATCGCCGCCAAATCCTTTTGAGGTGACGACTTCACCTCCATCGTACCCTGCAGTGGAGATATCGCACCAGGAGGCTCAAACCTTGCCATCTCCGGGTTCCTCCATTGATGGTGAGGAGATGAATGGAACAGAAGCCCGAGAAGGTCCAATCAGCAGGTCACCTGGAGAAATCAGCTGTAAGTATATCTAAAAATCATACATATTTTTTTTACCATTTTCTCCTAACATTTTTTCTCTTTTCAGCGGGAGGTTCTTCTCCATGGCTTCGTTCGAAGAGGCCACGGAGGGTTGTAGAGGAATCGCGGAAGGAGAGAGTACGCAGGCGCTTATTCACCGTCTCGTCCCCCTTCGCAAGACTGAGCCTCAGGAAAAACCCTGGACCCCCTCCGGATCTGGATGACCCAGATGCATGGACGAAGGCCGTAAAATGGCTAACAGCAGCCAACATGCAGAGGCGAGGATTGGAGAGAGAGATAAAGCGGCTGGCCCAATGGAGACAAGAGAGAGGAGACACATACATCTGCGGGGAATGCGAGCTGTCCACGTGTTTCTGCGGTTGAGGAGCAGCCAGGAGGAAAAGTGCGGGCGCGTGTATTTGTGTGTGTGTGTGTTTCCGTGTTTTAGGTGTAGGGTTTTTGGGAGGGGTTAGGACTAAAGGGAAAGTGAAACTTCTGAGGGGCTAAAGAAATGCAAATTAGTCCCGAACCAGCGCCAAGCAGCAGAGGAAAGTGGACAGTCCGATTTCTACAGCAGCCTGGAAAACACCGAGCAGAAGAAATGGCCTTTTTCCCTGCAGAGCACGTGGCTCATCTCGCCGAGACGCTCATGGAAGAGAAGATCCGAGTGTGGATCTTCGTGGAGGAGCGCGGGAGATATGCTGATTTTGGGGTGTACCCGCGAGAGGAGGCGGAAGAAATAGGAGAAAGATTCGCTCAAATTTTAGAGGTGGTGAGGAGTGGACAGGTAAGTTTTGAATGAATGTTATTTTTCTTTTATTTTTTTTAATAATTAATTTTTTGTTCCTAAGAGTTGGAGTGTAGAGGGTGGGAGGCGGAAAATAGGCTGTACAGCCTAACGAGAGCCGGCGCAATATCTTCGTGGGATGAGGATCTCCCACCACCCCCTGTACGGCCCACGCTAGAGCCTGCGCACGTGGTGGCGTTCTGCAGGGCCTTAAGGCGATCCCGAGCCCTATAGCACGTGGTCCGGAGCAACGAGGGAGGAGGAGGAGGAGTGAAAGTGTAGTGTTTTTGTGTTCGCGCCCGCGTGTGTATGTGTATTTTAAAAAAATGTGTGTTTAGAGTGAAAATGTGAAAAAATGTGTGTGTGTGTGTGTATGTGAAAATGAGAAGAAAATGAAAGAATGATGGAAAAAGTGTGTGAGTGAAAATGTAGAAAGAAAATGATTGTGTGCGTGTGTGTTTGTGAAAAATTAGAAACAGGAATGAGTGTGTGAAAAAAAATGTATGAGGGAAAATTGTAAGTGTTGTGAAAATGTGTGTGTGTGTGTGTGTGTGTGTGTGTGTGAAAATGAGAAAAAAAATGAAAGAATGATGCAAAAAAAGTGTATGACTGAAAATTGAAAAAATAAAATAAATGATGGTGTGTGTGTGTGTTTAGAAAAAAAATTATATATATATATGTCAACATGGCGCCGATCGGCTGTGTATCAAGCCGCTGCACCCTCTAGGTATATATATATATATATATATGTTTATGAAATGCCAACTTTGGCACCCTTTTTTTTTTTTTATTCTGAACGATGTATTTGCACTAGAATTACATGCTCTCAAAAGGATTCTTTTGTATTCTGATTATTCCCAAAGATATTTCATTTTCAATAACAATCGGTGAAAATGGTAACGTTTAATATATGACAAATGGTCATATTGGTAACCATACATATCAGTTTTTGGTGTTACCGAAGGAACCAATTCCCCTAAATCTCTCAATATATATAGTTACCGTAGTGACCAGTAACTAGTAATTATATGTATAGACAGGAGAAGTAAACACACTGGTTCTTTTGGTAACCGTACATGTATATACAAGTGGAGTCAATACATTGGTTCTTTTGGTAACAGAACATGGAACAATATCTTTTGAAAACTATAACAGATTGATTCTTGAGCGTCAGATACGAAGTTCTACGTAAGATTATCAGTATTTCTATGCCTTCGCATGTCTCATTATATATTTATAGAAAAGAATGGATCATCAATATCTAATCATTGAAGAACCAGTGTGGCCATGTGTTATCACTCTTTTGAATTACATTTCCTTACTTATGATGTTGGACTTAGGGTGAATAATGCAGTGGGATGAAGGAAGAAAGAACTGGTTGCATTACCTAATAGCTCTTATGACATATCGGCAGAAAACAAAACTGTACAAGAAACCGTTGTAGCTCCTTTTCCGATTTTCAGTCAATTCAGGGAAAAAAAAAAAGTTATATTGATCATTTGTTGACTTTTGATGTTACCGAAGGAACCAATTCCCCTCAATCTTTTAATATATATAGTTACCATAGTGACCAGTTACTAGAAATCATATATATATATATATGCAAGTGGAGTAAATACATTGGTGCTTTTGGTAACCGTACATGTAACTATATTTTTTAAGAACTATAACAGATTGATTCCTGAACGTCAGAAACAAAGTTCTACAGAAGATTATCAGTATTTTTGTCTCTTCACATGTCTCATTACATATTTATAGAAAAGAATGGATCATCGATATCTAATCATTGAAGAACCAATTCGGCTATGTGTCATCACTTTTTTGAATTGAACTTCCTTATTTATGATGTTGAATGCAGGGTGAATAATGCAGTGGGGTAAAAGAAGAAAGAACTGGTTGCATTCCCCAATAGGTCTTATGAGAGATCGGCAGAAAATAAAACTGTACAAGAAACAGTTGTAGCTCCTCTTCCAATTTTCAGTCAATTCCGGGAAAAAAAAAGTTAGATTGATCATTTGTTAACTTTTGATGTTACCGAAGGAACCAATTCCCCTGAATCTTTTAATATATATAGTTACCATAGTGACCAGTTACTAGAAATTATATATGTATATATATAGAAGTGGAGTAAATACATTGGTTCTTTTGGTAACCGTACATGTAACTATATTTTCTAAAAACTGTAACAGATCGATTCCTGAGCCTCAGATACAAAGTTCTACATAACATTATCAGTATTTTTGTCTCTTCACATGTCTCATTATATATTTATAGAAAAGACTGGATCATCAATATCTAATCATTGAAGAACCAATTCGGCTATGTGTCATCACTTTTTTGAATTAAACTTCCTTATTTATGATGTTGAATTCAGGGTGAATAATGCAGTGGGGTAAAAGAAGAAAGAATTGGTTGCATTCCCCAATAGGTCTTATGATAGATCGGCAGAAAATAAAACTGTACAAGAAACAGTTGTAGCTCCTCTTTCGATTTTCAGTCAATTCCGGGAAAAAAAGTTATATTGATCATTTGTTGACTTTTGATGTTACCGAAGGAACCAATTCCCCTCAATCTTCTAATATATATAGTTACCATAGTGACCAGTTACTAGAAATTATATATATATATATATAGAAGTGGAGTAAATACATTGGTTCTTTTGGTAACCGTACATGTAACTATATTTTCTAAAAACTGTAACAGATCGATTCCTGAGCCTCAGATACAAAGTTCTACATAAGATTATCAGTATTTTTGTCTCTTCACATGTCTCATTACATATTTATAGAAAAGAATGGATCATCGATATCTAATCATTGAAGAACCAATTCGGCTATGTGTCATCACTTTTTTGAATTAAACTTCCTTATTTATGATGTTGAATGCAGGGTGAATAATGCAGTGGGGTAAAAGAAGAAAGAACTGGTTGCATTCCCCAATAGGTCTTATGACAGATCGGCAGAAAATAAAACTGTACAAGAAACAGTTGTAGCTCCTCTTCCGATTTTCAGTCAATTCCGGGAAAAAAAAGTTAGATTGATCATTTGTTGACTTTTGATGTTACCGAAGGAATCAATTCCCCTAAATCTTTTAATATATATAGTTACCATAGTGACCAGTTACTAGAAATTATATGTATATGTATACAAGTGGAGTAAATACATTGGTTCTTTTGGTAACCGTACATGTAACTATATTTTTTGAAAACTGTAACAGATTGATTCCTGAGCCTCAGATACAAAGTTCTACATAAGATTATCAGTATTTTTGTCTCTTCACATGTCTCATTATATATTTATAGAAAAGAATGGATCATCGATATCTAATCATTGAAGAACCAATTCGGCTATGTGTCATCACCTTTTTGAATTAAACTTCCTTATTTATGATGTTGAATTCAGGGTGGATAATGCAGTGGGGTAAAAGAAGAAAGAACTGGTTGCATTATCCAATAGGTCTTATGACAGATCGGCAGAAAATAAAACTGTACAAGAAACAGTTGTAGCTCCTCTTTCGATTTTCAGTCAATTCCGGGAAAAAAAAGTTATATTGATCATTTGTTGACTTTTGATGTTACCGAAGGAACCAATTCCCCTCAATCTTCTAATATATATAGTTACCATAGTGACCAGTTACTAGAAATTATATGTATATGTATACAAGTGGAGTAAATACATTGGTTCTTTTGGTAACCGTACATGTAACTATATTTTTTGAAAACTGTAACAGATTGATTCCTGAGCCTCAGATACAAAGTTCTACATAACATTATCAGTATTTTTGTCTCTTCACATGTCTCATTATATATTTATAGAAAAGAACGGATCATCGATATCTAATCATTGAAGAACCAATTCGGCTATGTGTCATCACCTTTTTGAATTAAACTTCCTCATTTATGATGTTGAATTCAGGGTGAATAATGCAGTGGGGTAAAAGAAGAAAGAACTGGTTGCATTCCCCAATAGGTCTTATGACAGATCGGCAGAAAATAAAACTGTACAAGAAACAGTTGTAGCTCCTCTTCCGATTTTCAGTCAATTCCGGGAAAAAAAAAGTTAGATTGATCATTTGTTGACTTTTGATGTTACCGAAGGAACCAATTCCCCTCAATCTTCTAATATATATAGTTACCATAGTGACCAGTTACTAGAAATTATATGTATATGTATACAAGTGGAGTAAATACATTGGTTCTTTTGGTAACCGTACATGTAACTATATTTTTTGAAAACTGTAACAGATTGATTCCTGAGCCTCAGATACAAAGTTCTACATAACATTATCAGTATTTTTGTCTCTTCACATGTCTCATTATATATTCATAGAAAAGAACGGATCATCGATATCTAATCATTGAAGAACCAATTCGGCTATGTGTCATCACCTTTTTGAATTAAACTTCCTCATTTATGATGTTGAATTCAGGGTGAATAATGCAGTGGGGTAAAAGAAGAAAGAACTGGTTGCATTCCCCAATAGGTCTTATGACAGATCGGCAGAAAATAAAACTGTACAAGAAACAGTTGTAGCTCCTCTTCCGATTTTCAGTCAATTCCGGGAAAAAAAAAGTTAGATTGATCATTTGTTGACTTTTGATGTTACCGAAGGAACCAATTCCCCTAAATCTTTTAATATATATAGTTACCATAGTGACCAGTTACTAGAAATTATATATATATATATAGAAGTGGAGTAAATACATTGGTTCTTTTGGTAACCGTACATGTAACTATATTTTTTGAAAACTGTAACAGATCGATTCCTGAGCCTCAGATACAAAGTTCTACATAAGATTATCAGTATTTTTGTCTCTTCACATGTCTCATTACATATTTATAGAAAAGAATGGATCATCGATATCTAATCATTGAAGAACCAATTCGGCTATGTGTCATCACTTTTTAGAATTAAACTTCCTTATTTATGATGTTGAATGCAGGGTGAATAATGCAGTGGGGTAAAAGAAGAAAGAACTGGTTGCATTCCCCAATAGGTCTTATGACAGATCGGCAGAAAATAAAACTGTACAAGAAACAGTTGTAGCTCCTCTTCCGATTTTCAGTCAATTCCGGGAAAAAAAAAGTTAGATTGATCATTTGTTGACTTTTGATGTTACCGAAGGAATCAATTCCCCTAAATCTTTTAATATATATAGTTACCATAGTGACCAGTTACTAGAAATTATATGTATATGTATACAAGTGGAGTAAATACATTGGTTCTTTTGGTAACCGTACATGTAACTATATTTTTTGAAAACTGTAACAGATTGATTCCTGAGCCTCAGATACAAAGTTCTACATAACATTATCAGTATTTTTGTCTCTTCACATGTCTCATTATATATTTATAGAAAAGAACGGATCATCGATATCTAATCATTGAAGAACCAATTCGGCTATGTGTCATCACCTTTTTGAATTAAACTTCCTCATTTATGATGTTGAATTCAGGGTGAATAATGCAGTGGGGTAAAAGAAGAAAGAACTGGTTGCATTCCCCAATAGGTCTTATGACAGATCGGCAGAAAATAAAACTGTACAAGAAACAGTTGTAGCTCCTCTTCCGATTTTCAGTCAATTCCGGGAAAAAAAAAGTTAGATTGATCATTTGTTGACTTTTGATGTTACCGAAGGAACCAATTCCCCTCAATCTTCTAATATATATAGTTACCATAGTGACCAGTTACTAGAAATTATATGTATATGTATACAAGTGGAGTAAATACATTGGTTCTTTTGGTAACCGTACATGTAACTATATTTTTTGAAAACTGTAACAGATTGATTCCTGAGCCTCAGATACAAAGTTCTACATAACATTATCAGTATTTTTGTCTCTTCACATGTCTCATTATATATTTATAGAAAAGAACGGATCATCGATATCTAATCATTGAAGAACCAATTCGGCTATGTGTCATCACCTTTTTGAATTAAACTTCCTCATTTATGATGTTGAATTCAGGGTGAATAATGCAGTGGGGTAAAAGAAGAAAGAACTGGTTGCATTCCCCAATAGGTCTTATGACAGATCGGCAGAAAATAAAACTGTACAAGAAACAGTTGTAGCTCCTCTTCCGATTTTCAGTCAATTCCGGGAAAAAAAAAGTTAGATTGATCATTTGTTGACTTTTGATGTTACCGAAGGAACCAATTCCCCTAAATCTTTTAATATATATAGTTACCATAGTGACCAGTTACTAGAAATTATATATATATATATAGAAGTGGAGTAAATACATTGGTTCTTTTGGTAACCGTACATGTAACTATATTTTTTGAAAACTGTAACAGATCGATTCCTGAGCCTCAGATACAAAGTTCTACATAAGATTATCAGTATTTTTGTCTCTTCACATGTCTCATTACATATTTATAGAAAAGAATGGATCATCGATATCTAATCATTGAAGAACCAATTCGGCTATGTGTCATCACTTTTTAGAATTAAACTTCCTTATTTATGATGTTGAATGCAGGGTGAATAATGCAGTGGGGTAAAAGAAGAAAGAACTGGTTGCATTCCCCAATAGGTCTTATGACAGATCGGCAGAAAATAAAACTGTACAAGAAACAGTTGTAGCTCCTCTTCCGATTTTCAGTCAATTCCGGGAAAAAAAAAGTTAGATTGATCATTTGTTGACTTTTGATGTTACCGAAGGAATCAATTCCCCTAAATCTTTTAATATATATAGTTACCATAGTGACCAGTTACTAGAAATTATATGTATATGTATACAAGTGGAGTAAATACATTGGTTCTTTTGGTAACCGTACATGTAACTATATTTTTTGAAAACTGTAACAGATTGATTCCTGAGCCTCAGATACAAAGTTCTACATAAGATTATCAGTATTTTTGTCTCTTCACATGTCTCATTATATATTTATAGAAAAGAATGGATCATCGATATCTAATCATTGAAGAACCAATTCGGCTATGTGTCATCACCTTTTTGAATTAAACTTCCTTATTTATGATGTTGAATTCAGGGTGAATAATGCAGTGGGGTAAAAGAAGAAAGAACTGGTTGCACTCCCTAATAGGTCTTATGACAGATCGGCAGAAAATAAAACTGTACAAGAAACAGTTGTAGCTCCTCTTCCAATTTTCAGTCAATTCCAGGAAAAAAAAAGTTAGATTGATCATTTGTTGACTTTTGATGTTACCGAAGGAACCAATTCCCCTAAATCTTTTAATATATATAGTTACCATAGTGATCAGTTACTAGAAATTCTATATATATATATGGATGAGGAACGGTTATATTAGTAACTATACATATAGGCTTCTGAGGTTACCAAAGGAATTTTCTGTTCACTGGGACGAAAGTGAGACTTTCGGCCCCCCGCTGCGCTCGGGCGTAAGCTCGCTTCCGTCCCAGTGTGCAGAAAAATAGTATACACACCATGGGCAGTATGTAAAAAAGCCTCAGAGCACATGTTTGTTGACCTCGGCTTCGGAGACATTTCTTACATTACTGCCCTAGGCATGTAATATACTATTATTCCCCTAAATCTTTCGATATCTATAGTTACCGTAGTGACCCGTAATGAACAATTACGCGCATTCATGAGTAATGTACATATATCGGTTCCTTTGGAGCTCAGATTCTATCTAGAGAAAATTAAAACAGCTGAAAATCATCATTCTGGCATGTCGAAATTATCATTCGTTCATGCGTCAGGTATTATGAAATTCCTGTCGATGTCCTCCAATAAACTCACAAGTACTGATGAGTCCACAACAAAAAATGGATGAGAAATCATAATGATAAGAATATCATCGATGAATAAATAGGAGTGTTACCAAAATAATCGATATATATTATATGGAATATTTTGGTTATTATTATTATCTTTCATGAGAGGCTCTACTACACTGTACTCTTTCTACAAACCTCAGATTTGTGTAGACAAAATGAGACTCGTTCAATTATCATCATTATAAAACAGTTAAATATTTTTGGGACAATACGTCAGTGGTGATATTGGCGTTAATGTTCTTTATTTATTATGTGCAATAGTGTTAGATATGACACATGAATACCAGTACGTTCTCAATGGGAGATCGATAGAGAATCACGATGACGAAAATATCAATTTGCTCAAAATGAAAGTGTTACCGAAACAGCCAATGTATGTTATATCGGCGATTTTGGCTACCGTTACCGAAATCGCCAATTTATACATCATGATGATTTTGGTAACTTCCTCAATTTTCTCAAGAATATTCATATATTTCGGGCATATATGGCACTATTGGAATATATAAAAGGGGAATGATACCTGTTTAGTGGCCAGCTTGTCTTAAATTGCAAAATCTTGCAAAAAAAACCGCAAAAAATGAGATTCATGATCTTGAAGGGAAAACACCTGTATAATATTTCTCAGGAACAGAATTGAGTAGAACAGTGATATAAAATGAATGAAGTAGCTATCTGGAAGCATTTCCCATTCTTACATGCCAATAGAAATGAGTTTTCATGCATCAGTACGATTCAATGTTATTATATAAGAATCGTTGATTTCAGCTACGGTTACCGAAGTTGGCATACTACATATTGTCACTTTGGTAACCGTTACCAAAACAACCAAAGGTTACCGAAATCAGCAATTCTCATCAATAAAAGTTACCGAACTTCACAGTTAACAAACATATATATATATATATATATATATATATATATATATATATATATATATATATATATATAGATATACATATATATATATATATATATATATATATATATATATATATATATATATATATATATATATATATATATATATATATATATATATATATATATATATATATATATATATATATATATATATATATATATATATGTGTATAGGACACTTTGATGACTGACGCTTAACCTTGAATATTCGATGTAAAAAACCGCGCGCGAGTGTTACAAAATGTAACACACACCGCTCTTAGCATGACCCAGGATCAACGGACTTGGACGTGGCGGTGAACTGATCCCAAAAAGTTGTTATGTTTCGCTATGCTCCACGATTATGTGTTAAATCGCACAAATCGCAAAGCCGCGAACGACCGCATCCTATCGCGTCCCGATCATGACTAACTATAAGGTTATGGAAAGGACTCACCTCATGAAAAAATTTGACTCCGCCGTCCCTCTCGCGGCTGTAAAAAATTATGATTACACTTTGGTGATAGTCACCAAAGTGACCACCAGGTCTTAAAAAACACAAAACGGTGGATCCAGTGAATCACCACTATCAAGGGGTCTTACTTTTACTGAAAAACAGTAATGTTGCCTCTTTTGCACTTTTTTCATAAAGTCAACACTTTCCACGTTTTAAAAATCGCGAGTCACCAAACTGTTCATCTCACTTATATATATATATATATATATATATATATATATATATATATATATATATATATATATATATATATATATATATATATATATAAGTGAGATGAACAGTTTGGTGACTCGCGATTTTTAAAACGTGGAAAGTGTTGACTTTATGAAAAAAGTGCAAAAGAGGCAACATTACTGTTTTTCAGTAAAAGTAAGACCCCTTGATAGTGGTGATTCACCGGATCCACCGTTTTGTGTTTTTTAGAACCTGGTGGTCACTTTGGTGACTGTCACCAAAGTGTAATCATAATTTTTTACAGCCGCGAGAGGGACGGCGGAGTCAAATTTTTTCATGAGGTGAGTCCTTTCCATAACCTTATAGTTAGTCATGATCGGGACGCGATAGGATGCGGTCGTTCGCGGCTTTGCGATTTGTGCGATTTGACACATAATCGTGGAGCATAGCGAAACATAACAACTTTTTGGGATCAGTTCACCGCCACGTCCAAGTCCGTTGATCCTGGGTCATGCTAAGAGCGGTGTGTGTTACATTTTGTAACACTCGCGCGCGGTTTTTTACATCGAATATTCAAGGTTAAGCGTCAGTCATCAAAATGTCCCATACACATATATATATATATATATATATATATATATATATATATATATATATATATATATATATATATATATATATATATATATATATATATATATATATATATATATATATATATATATATATATATATATATATATATATATATATATATATATATATATATATATATATATATATATATATATATATATATATATATATATATATATATATATATATATATATATATATATATATATATATATATATATATATATATTGTCACGTATTTTTTAATCCACGGAAATTAAAAATATTCGTGAAACTCAATAAGATCTAAATCTCAAAATATATCAATCCAATCAAACAACGTTACTTGTTGGGCGCCAGGACGATTCTACGTCCGAAAATCTAAACAAACAAAAATAAAAAAAAATCAATTCCAGGTGAATATCCGACTAGTCAGAAACAAAAGGACCCTAGAATCCTAATGACCGCGGAGGCGGCTGGGTTCCAAAAATCACCTGTAAATGGATTGGAAGGAATACAGATTTAAAAAAAAAATAAAATTCAATTTTGTTCTGTTATCTTTTATTTCAGAGCGATAATTTTTAATGCTCTATTTTCGAAAAATAAAAAAAAATAATATTTCAGCGATAATAATCAAAAGAAAAAAAAATAAAATTATTTAGTTACTGAATTTAATTTGGTTCGATAATATCAAAAATTTTAATCAATGTCGGAACATAACAAAATATTAAAACAATCATTCAAACTCTATACAATTGATCAAAAAAAAAATAAATAATCAGAACTGATTCAAAAGTCTGACAAATTTTACAAACACGACGAACAATAATTAATAACACAATTAGTTTGTCGTTAAAAGAAAATAGTCAAAAGAAATTTAAATCATGATTTGAATTAATTCTGATTTCCCACGACAAGTACCTTAAGGCGCTATAGCCGCATGGACGATCGGCGTCCTTTGAAAATGCGCCTTTATAATCTTTCAGCGATAATTGGATTTAATACAATAATAAAAAAAATCAATAAAATTAGACGGAAAAATCGTCGTTATAAAAATAAAAAAAAATAATAATAACCAAAATTGTCATCACATAAAAAAAACTATTATCGCTGAAAATTATGCCGACACTTCAATGAATTAAAAAAAAATAAAGAAAAATTTAATTAAATCACAAATTTAAATAAATTTGTCCCGACAATAATTTTCCGAATTTAATTAAGAAAATAATAATAAAGAAAATTATACGAGAAACGAGAATTCCAAGTTTAAATTTCATCCAATAAAAAAAAAAATTTAACACGCCACGAAAATTCATTAATGGCGGTTACCGGCGTCGTGAGACGCTAAAACAAAAATGTCTAACAATTTGCCGAGAATAAGACACACGCTTACCGGAGTGTTGTTGTTCTAGCCTCCAAATTTCAATCTCTCCTTCAATCTCCGGTAATTCTCTCAAGTCCTCGGTGAAAGGTTATCTCAAAAAATCAATTAATTGCAACTTTATTAATTGCTAAATTGCAACTATAATAATGCTGTCTTGCAACGAAAAAATTTGCACAGCGAAAAAACACGTCTGTATAAATTGCCACCAAAACGGAAAGTGAGGGAAGACGCCGGCGTGCGTCGAAAATTAGACCACAGGTGGCTCTTCCCATAATTAATTATCCAATGACGTGAAACCTTTCTTTTATCGCCGGTATTATTTTATTTTTATTCCGGTAATTAAATGAATAATAAAAGAATAAATTTCCTAATTCAACGTCAAAAATTCCGTTAAAGTTTTCCATAAATATATCTTCATTAAATATTGTCGCAATTAATTATCCTCGAATTAATTGTAAAATTTCAGATGTCCTTGATTTCTTTAGTTTTCCGCCAATCAGCATACAGAGTCCAACGGAAAGCTCCTCCTATCGATTTCCGTTTGCTGAGTCGATAATTTCCTGGACAGCTCCCTGCGATCCTTGTCCATCTGCAGGCGCCTCCTCCCGACTTGAAGTAGAACTCCGGCAAACGCGGGAAATATTCAAGGCGGAAAAGAAAACAAATAAATCAGTTCAAAAGAAATTAAAATCATTGTTTCTCGTTTCTCGGACGATCCGTTTTGGTGAATAAAAAAAACTAAATTTCACCGCGATGCCGGTCTAACAAAAAAATATTATTGTAATGCAAATATGGCGTTACAACTAACTCCCCCCAGACCGGAAGCGGTGAAAAACCCTCGGCAAACCTAGCCAATAGACCACCATTAACGGATTTTCCGAGAAACTCGAAATTCATTTGAATCCACACAATAAACCATCACAAACATAACCATCACCAACAAATATGATAGAGGAGACAGTAATCAGTCACAGAGACAATTTAACTCATTTTATTCTGCCCATAATCTTTGGCAACAACAATACAAAAGAAAATCGGTCCGAGACCCTCTCTCCACTCTACCCCGTGCTGCACAACAGCCAAATGTTGATAATAAAAAAAATACAAAAGAAAACGCTAAACTTTCGGGCAGCGATAAATAAAAAAAAAAAAAAAACTGCATCCTGCTGAACCCGCAGCGATAATAATGAAAAAAATAAACAAATATTAATGACAAAGGTCGCGCAAACGACGATAACCATTGGTCCGAGACCTTTCTCAAATCGAAACTAATATTTTTTATTTTTTAACAATATCTCCTTCTTGTTCCGGTACCACAATGGCGGCGTCAAACGATATCTCGCCGGGAAACAATACGGACAGATTTCGCCATAGACACCTCGTGTGCCGCAACACCCACAAAATGTACCTCGCGGCTCGAGTGGACAACGTCCAGCGTTATGGGTTAGAGAACGGCAATTAAAGCAATAACGCACATCGCACGTGTCCGCCCATAACTCCGGAATCTTGGCCAATCGATCCGCGAGATGATAGGCATTGAGCTCAGCCTGCTTCTTCGAAATGAAGGGACAGAGCTCAATCTTGAGCACAGGCTTCGGCTTTGGCACCTTATGCCCCGGAAACGCGAGTAACGCCTCCATGTCATCGTCGAATATCTTCGGCGATACTTGGCACGAAAAATCTCTACGAACGACGGTATCTGTCGCTGTGCCTCTCGAAATCTTCGCCGCAACCGAAGTCTGCGTCGATATAGTACGCGTGGTACTCGCCGTAGCCGTAATCATGGGTCGGCTGCAGGCTCTACGCATGGCCCCAGCAACCATCATCTCCATCTTCCGCTGAAGACTCAACCAAACGTCTTGGTCTTCCTCGATGTTCAGCATGGCCATCGCATCCCACAACGAGTAGAACTTTACATGTTCTTTCGTCTCAAAAACAAATGGCCACATCGTAACTGAAACATACGCGGAAACAGAAAAACCCGAGATTAAAATTTCCGTAATCAAAAAATAATAAAAAAAACATAGATGAATGAAACAGTCAAATAGTAAAATAAAATAAACAAATCGTTAAAATTCTAATTTTCATTCATCATCGTCAACAATAATAGGATTTTCCTCCGATGCAGATTTCACCAGTACTAAATCTTTGACATGATGTCGACCAACGACGACGCCATCATCATTCGCAACTTCATACACAAGCGGCGATATTACGTTTGAAATACGATAAACTTCAGTAGAGTACTTTCGAAACAATTTCGCAGCTTGACCTTTCGCGGCGTTAGACAATTGCCGAATCTTACGTCTGACTTTATCACCGACATTGTAATACACCTCTCTATGATGAGTGTTATAATATTTAGACTGCTGCGCGAATGCTTTATCTAAATTATCAATTATCAAGTCGTAATATTCGGCCATTCTCTCCATACGCTTCGCCCACGACTTTGTATCTGGCACCGGTATTGGTGCATCTTTCTCCGCCAATTTTCGGAAAAACAAAGAAGCTCTAGGCTGACGTCCATAATTAAGAAACGCAGGAGACATATGCAATGTACTGTGATGAGCGGAATTGTACGCGAATCTAAACTCCGATAAATGAACGTCCCACTCACGATGGTCTTGACCAATATAACAAATAATCATACTCTTCAGAACGCGATTAACTCGTTCCACAGGATTCGCCTGTGCATGATAAGGTGGTGTCGTTACATGTTCAATACCAAAACTCTTGGCCATCTCGCGCATTTTCTTATTCGAAAACTCCGTTCCATTGTCCGTCAAAAGAACAACCGGAGCGCCATAACGATGTACGATAACATCTTCAAACGACTTCAAAATCGCAGATGCATCCGCACGTCGCAGTGGAACCAATTCAATTAACTTCGAGAAGATGTCTTGGAAAACAAGCAAATATCGATAACCACTTTTGGAGGGCGGAAATGGACCCATAATGTCCGTCGCCACAAAATACCAAGGTTCTTGGATACAACGTTGACCCATCAACCCAGCAGGTTTCTGCTGCGATATTTTGCAAGTTTGACAAACCACACAACCTCTTACAAATTCCTCAACATCTTTGGACATTCCTGGCCAATAATACGACAAAGCTACGCGAGCTAACGTCTTTTCCATACCAAAATGACCGGCAGTCGGCGGAATATGATTTTCGCCGATAATAGTATCTCGTGACTCGCGCGGCGGTACAAGTTTCCACGCGTCCAAATCATCAGCCACGGTATCAACAATTGGATTCGCCCTATATCGATACAACTGACCATCATCGATCCGCCAACCAGACCATTTGTTAGGATGTTTCTCGACATCAGCGAAACGTCTACTATACCAAAAATCACTAACATCGTCAGATGTCTTTGTATGAACTTTCGGCTCATTTGAATCAACGTTCGTAACACAAATTTCCAAAATTTCTTGGTCGAGACAATCATCCTCAAACATTCGAGACAATGCATCAGGTACTCGATGCTCGGTACCCTTCCGATGAACAATGTCGTAATCATAATTCTGCAACCCCAATGCCCACCTGCTTAAACGACCAGCCGGGTTTTTGAGATTGTGCAACCACCGTAAACTACTGTGATCCGTAACCACCGTAAAATGATAACCCTCAAGATAGCGGCGAAAATGCTCAACGGCCCAAATTACCGCAAGACATTCTTTCTCCGTTACCGAGTAATTTCTTTCAGCCGAATTCATTGTTCGACTAGCAAACCCGACAACATAATCAACACCCTCGATCTTCTGATACAACACTGCACCGAGACCATAAGCACTTGCATCTGTATGCAACTCGAATGGTGCGTTAAAATCTGGACACGATAAGACTGGAGCGGTAGTTAACGCCATCTTTAAAGTGTCAAAAGCACGCTGTTGATCATGTCCCCATTGCCAACGAACTGATTTCCTCTGAAGTAAATGTAACGGTTCTGCAATCGTCGAAAAATCTTTAATAAACCGACGATACCAAGCAGCCATTCCAAGAAAACGCCGTAATTGTGTTAAATTTCGAGGAGCCGGATAATCCAAAACTGCAGAAACTTTACTCGGATCAACATGTAATCCATCCGCATCAACAATAAAACCGAGAAATTGAACCGACTGACTGCAAATACACACTTGTCCGGATTAATTTCTAGTTTTGCATCTTGTAATTTGATCAAGACCTTTTCCAGTACTTCCATATGCTTTTCGTAGGTTTCCGTGACGATAATAATGTCATCGAGATAAGCTAATGAGAACGGATCAAGATCAGGAGTAATAACCTGATCCATCATTCTTTGAAAAGTGGCCGGAGCATTAGTTAACCCGAACGGCATACCTACGTACTGGAAAAGACCTTTTCCCGGAACCGAAAATGCTGTATATTCCCGACACCGTTGACTTAGTGCGACTTGGTGATACGCTTTTCTCAAATCAAGCGTCGTAATATACTTCGCGGACCGTAATTTATCCAAAATACTCGTTAAATTCGGAACTAGATAAGCATCTTTCTTCGTTATTTTATTCAATTTCCGAAAATCGATACACATCCGATACTTATCTTTCTGACGAACCATTACCACCGGATTACTCCACGGACTATTAGATGGTTCAATAACTCCCATCTCAATCAGTTCGTCACATTGTTCCCTCATTGCCGATAAAACAGGCGGCGACATCGGATAAGCTCGCTGCCTTATTGGCGGATGATCACGCGGAATAATAATATCATGTTCCGTAAGGGACGTAAAAGCATTTCCTTTAGTACGCCGATACCGATATTTTCCCACAAGAGTCTCAATTCTCTGGCGCTCTTCGTCAGAAGTCTCTTGTAATCCCGCGATCTCCACCGGTGGATTATTATCTCGAGTCTCAATTGGGTATCGAATGCCCTGATCATACAACCACCAACTGTTCGTATGATTCTCAAAACCTAAATCAAAAATCCCGAATGCTTCGATACCAAGTAGCATGCTCTGTGTTAACCCAGGCATAATCAAAAATTCGACATTCTTTATAACGCCTTTAATATCGACTGGAATGACGACGCTACCATGTACGGTCTCTTGACTACCGTTCGCCATCGAAACTGATGATTGATTAGTCCAAGACACCTTAAGACCCAAACGTTTAATCCAATCTGCCGGTACGTTACGAATACAAGATTTCTGTGCACCCGGATCGAACAACACGTAAAAACTCGCCAATCCGATCGAAATTGGCAAATAAATCCGTGAATTTAATGACTCTCGAATCGAACATTCATTAATCTCGACGCGAGGTAGATCTGCTTTAATTTCATTAATTGGTTCGATACTTGATGTTGAAATTGGTGCTTCACCTGTAACCACCGAAACTGGGATCGATAAATCCAAACCATTCTGCTGCACTTCAAACAAACCAACCGATTGCTTCGTCAAATTATCCTCATCCAAACACATAACCCCTGAAGGATAATGAATCAGTACGGGATCGTCTACTGACTCTTCTGGAAGTTTCCCTGTTCCCGACGTGCTTTACACGGGGTGCAGTTGGTTACAACCTTTCCAGAACGACCGCAACCGAAACAATAAACGCCTTGACGTGGAGTAGCACTTGAACACTGGCTACGAAGGTGGCCAACCTTTCCACAACCGTAACATTTTTTATTAATTAAACTGCCACCTTTATTGGGTGCTTTAGCAGTCGTTACTGCGTTTACGTTTACCTCAGCAGAATTTTCTTTATTTGCACCGGTATTACCAGACTTCTGACTTTTCCGTTTTTTCTTAGGTGGCACCGGTGCCCCATTACTCTCCAAAGAGTTTTTATTAGTCATCGATAAATTAACGGCGTGAATCTCACTACCCAGCGGCCCTTGATTACCAGCATTACGCTTGTTCACATTAGGTGGAACATAAGCGCAATCTGTATAAATCGTATCAGTCGCAGCAGGTGGGACTGAGAGCTTGGGTAAATTACGACGTCGATCATAATCTCTGACCAATTCACCGAACTCTTCAAATGTCCGGAATTCACTTCGAGCAATAACTTGAATGTATTCGCGTCGTAAATTGAAATACGCGACATCTAATCTTGCTCCTTCTGAAAAATTTTCATCTCCTGAAAGACTCCACATTCGTCTCACATTATCGACATAATCTGAACCACGCTCAAACTCTCCTTGTGTACGAACAATAATGTCGCGAACAATACGACATTTATCCATTTCAGGATCTGAAAAACGATGAATCAAACCCCGTCGAAACTCTTCATAATTTCGAAATGAATTCTGATGTTCCAACCACCAATTCATTGCAATGCCCTTTAACAGAATCGGCATCACACGGAACAATTCATCATCTGCCATTCCACAAGCCTGTCTACAGATTTCGACACTATTCAGAAAAACCTTGACACTCTCATTTTGCTGTCCAGAAAATTTCAGATTCCACGACTTTACTCGATCGTAGGCCGCCAAATTCAAATGAGTACGACCTTGATGATTTAAACGATCCTCCGTGTTCGAAACAGGCGCCGAAACTGGCGCAAACATTGGTACACCGTTAATGTGACGTAGCTCATACAACGCAGCTGGAAACATTAATGGATGAACCTGCTGTGATGTACTCATCGGTACGTCTGGTGCATTTGTTTGTAATGGACGACCGTTATTTCCCAAATTATTCAAAAAACCATCAGAATGCTGTGGTCTTACACCACCGGCAATTGAAACCTGAGGAGGACTAGTCAAAGTAGAGTTCGACAATGGAACAGTCGGTGCTTGAAAACCCGACGGTAAACCTGAAACTGTCGAATTAAACATGGACGCATTCAAATTTCTCTGTCCGGTACTAGCGATAGGATTCACAGTCGATTGTACAGTCGACGTTGAAGTCCCTGAACTCGCCGTTACAATCACCTCGATAAACGGTGCATGTTCACTCGAAGTCGAAGTTGGATTTATTGGACGCGTCGCCATATCTTCTTCATTCCACATAATATCTGGATTTGTAGACCGTAAAATCGCACGCGAGAGACGTTCTCTTAAAATTTCAATGTCACCCGCATCACTTGCCTCAAGACCTCGCAACATGTTTCGCAAAGCAGAGAGAGACAAACCCCGAATCCAATTATCAGTCTCAACATGATCAATATAAGATCCATGATTATCTGTGTGACCATCCTGTATCCCATCCATCATTTTGTATTAATAAATTACAACTAATACAAAACAATACAATTTCGGAAAATCAAATATAAATTCAGTAACACAACAACAAAAAAAAATAAAATCTGTATTCCTATTCCAAAGTTCAACCAAAAAAAAAATAAACCCAAATTCCGTGATTTTATTTTGAATCTATCAGCCTAACAACAATGGCCGACAATTTAAAACATGCCCCACGTTGGGCGCCAAAAAGTTGTCACGTATTTTTTAATCCACGGAAATTAAAAATATTCGTGAAACTCAATAAAATCAAAATCTCAAAATATATCAATCCAATCAAACAACGTTACTTGTTGGGCGCCAGGACGATTCTACGTCCGAAAATCTAAACAAACAAAAATAAAAAAAAATCAATTCCAGGTGAATATCCGACTAGTCAGAAACAAAAGGACCCTAGAATCCTAATGACCGCGGAGGCGGCTGGGTTCCAAAAATCACCTGTAAATGGATTGGAAGGAATACAGATTTAAAAAAAAATTAAAATTCAATTTTGTTCTGTTATCTTTTATTTCAGAGCGATAATTTTTAATGCTCTATTTTCGAAAAATAAAAAAAAAAATATTTCAGCGATAATAATCAAAAGAAAAAAAAATAAAATTATTTAGTTACTGAATTTAATTTGGTTCGATAATATCAAAAATTTTAATCAATGTCGGAACATAACAAAATATTAAAACAATCATTCAAACTCTATACAATTGATCAAAAAAAAATAAATAATCAGAACTAATTCAAAAGTCTGACAAATTTTACAAACACGACGAACAATAATTAACAACACAATTAGTTTGTCGTTAAAAGAAAATAGTCAAAAGAAATTTAAATCATGATTTGAATTAATTCTGATTTCCCGCGACAAGTACCTTAAGGCGCTATAGCCGCATGGACGATCGGCGTCCTTTGAAAATGCGCCTTTATAATCTTTCAGCGATAATTGGATTTAATACAATAATAAAAAAAATCAATAAAATTAAACGGAAAAATCGTCGTTATAAAAATAAAAAAAAATAATAAGAACCAAAATTGTCATCACATAAAAAAAACTATTATCGCTGAAAATTATGCCGACACTCTAATGAATTAAAAAAAAATAAAAAAAAATTTAATTAAATCACAAATTTAAATAAATTTGTCCCGACAATAATTTTCCGAATTTAATTAAGAAAATAATAATGAAGAAAATTATACGAGAAACGAGAATTCCAAGTTTAAATTTCATCCAATAAAAAAAAAATCTAACACGCCACGAAAATTCATTAATGGCGGTTACCAGCGTCGTGAGACGCTAAAACAAAAATGTCTAACAATTTGCCGAGAATAAGACACACGCTTACCGGAGTGTTGTTGTTCTAGCCTCCAAATTTCAATCTCTCCTTCAATCTCCGGTAATTCTCTCAAGTCCTCGGTAAAAGGTTATCTCAAAAAATCAATTAATTGCAACTTTATTAATTGCTAAATTGCAACTATAATAATGCTGTCTTGCAACGAAAAAATTTGCACAGCGAAAAAACACGTCTGTATAAATTGCCACCAAAACGGAAAGTGAGGGAAGACGCCGGCGTGCGTCGAAAATTAGACCACAGGTGGCTCTTCCCATAATTAAGTATCCAATGACGTGAAACCTTTCTTTTATCGCCGGTATTATTTTATTTTTATTCCGGTAATTAAATGAATAATAAAAGAATAAATTTCCTAATTCAACGTCAAAAATTCCGTTAAAGTTTTCCATAAATATATCTTCATTAAATATTGTCGCAATTAATTATCCTCGAATTAATTGTAAAATTTCAGATGTCCTTGATTTCTTCAGTTTTCCGCCAATCAGCATACAGACTCCAACGGAAAGCTCCTCCCATCGATTTCCGTTTGCTGAGTCGATAATTTCCTGGACAGCTCCCTGCGATCCTTGTCCATCTGCAGGCGCCTCCTCCCGACTTGAAGTAGAACTCCGGCAAACGCGGGAAATATTCAAGGCGGAAAAGAAAACAAATAAATCAGTTCAAAAGAAATTAAAATTATTGTTTCTCGTTTCTCGGACGATCCGTTTTGGTGAATAAAAAAAACTAAATTTCACCGCGATGCCGGTCTAACAAAAAAATATTATTGTAACGCAAATATGGCGTTACAATATATATATATATATATATATATATATATATATATATATATATAATGAAATTCAAATATTTCCGGCGGATAATGAAGAACTCATTACCGACTGACGATTCGTTTGAATTTCGAAATTCAAATTGGAGCGTTTTCAGTGGGTAATGAAGAACTCATTACCGACGGACGATTCACCCGAATTTTCAAACTACACCCTAGAGGGCACAGTGGCTTCATGCCCAACTGGGTATTAGGCCCCTGATCCCTAGAGGGTGTTGTGGCCTGCTGACTCAGCTGTATATTAGGCCCCTGCTACCTAGAGGGTGCAGCGGCTTGATACACAGCTGATCGGCGCCATGTTGACATATATATATATATAATTTTTTTTCTAAACACACACACCCTTTACAATTTTAAATTATTTCACTCAAACACACACACACACCATCATTTATTTTATTTTTTCAATTTTCAGTCATACACTTTTTTTGCATCATTCTTTCATTTTTTTTCTCATTTTCGCACACACACACACACACACACACACATTTTCACAACAATTACAATTTTCCCTTATACATTTTTTTTCACACACTCATTCCTATTTCTAATTTTTCACAAACACACACGCACACAATCATTTTTTTTCTACATTTTCACTCACACACTTTTTCCATCATTCTTTCATTTTTTTCTCATTTTCACATACACACACACACACACACACACACACATTTTTTCACATTTTCACTCTAAACACACATTTTTTAAAAATACACATACACACGCGGGCGCGAACACAAAAACACTACACTTTCACTCCTCCTCCTCCTCCCTCGTTGCTCCGGACCACATGCTATAGGGCTCGGGATCGCCTTAAGGCCCTGCAGAATGCCACCACGTGCGCAGGCTCTAGCGTGGGCCGTACAGGGGGTGGTGGGAGATCCTCATCCCACGAAGATATTGCGCCGGCTCTCGTTAGGCTGTACAGCCTATTTTCCGCCTCCCACCGTCTACACTCCAACTCCTAGGAACAAAAAATTAATTATTAAAAAAAATAAAAGAAAAATAACATTCATTCAAAACTTACCTGTTCACTCCTCACCACCTCTAAAATTTGAGCGAATCTTTCTCCTATTTCTTCCGCCTCCTCTCGCGGGTACACCCCAAAATCAGCATATCTCCCGCGCTCCTCCACGAAGATCCACACTCGGATCTTCTCTTCCATGAGCGTCTCGGCGAGATGAGCCACGTGCTCTGCAGGGAAAAAGGCCATTTCTTCTGCTCGGTGTTTTCCAGGCTGCTGTAGAAATCGGACTGTCCACTTTCCTCTGCTGCTTGGCGCTGGTTCAGGGCTAATTTGCATTTCTTCAGCCCCTCAGAAGTTTCACTTTCCCTTTAGTCCTAGCCCCTCCCAAAAACCCTACACCTAAAACACGGAAACACACACACACACAAACACACGCGCCCGCACTTTTCCTCCTGGCTGCTCCTCAACCGCAGAAACACGTGGACAGCTCGCATTCCCCGCAGATGTATGTGTCTCCTCTCTCTTGTCTCCATTGGGCCAGCCGCTTTATCTCTCTCTCCAATCCTCGTCTCTGCATGTTGGTTGCTGTTAGCCATTTTACGGCCTTCGTCCATGCATCTGGGTCATCCAGATCCGGAGGGGGTCCAGGGTTTCTCCTGAGGCTCAGTCTTGCGAGGGGGGACGAGACGGTGAATAAGCGCCTGCGTACTCTCTCCTTCCGCGATTCCTCTACAACCCTCCGTGGCCTCTTCGAACGAAGCCATGGAGAAGAACATCCCGCTGAAAAGAGAACAAATGTTAGGAGAAAAATGGTAAAAAAAATATGTATGATTTTTAGATATACTTACAGCTGATTTCTCCAGGTGACCTGCTGATTGGACCTTCTCGGGCTTCTGTTCCATTCATCTCCTCACCATCAATGGAGGAACCCGGAGATGGCAAGGGTTGAGCCTCCTGGTGCGATGTCTCCACTGCAGGGTACGATGGAGGTGAAGTCGTCACCTCAAAAGGATTTGGTGGCGATGCTGCTGATGAGGGCGAGGGATCCGTCCTGTTAAAAACCTCCGGCGATGATGCTATCGATGGGGATAAAGTAATTACTTCTGGTGATTGTTCCAGAGTAATTAATTCCACCGATGGAGCACGTCCTGAGGGTCCAGCACGTGTTGAAGGACTAGTATTCGGAGTACTAGTCACCATCACTGGAAAAAATTTAATTTTTGAATTTTAAAAGTAATTTAGAGTTTAAAAATTTTATAATTCTACTTACGTTCGCGGCTGTTTTTTTGGCGTGGCTTGACACTAGCCACAGGTTTATCGGCGAGCTTCTCAAGCTCAGCCACTTCTTTCTCGTCTAAAAAATTAAATCATTAGAATATTTGTCCAAATTAAAAAAAAAAATAAAAACTTTTCAAAATATGCCATTTTTACAAATTATTTTTCACTTACCGAATTGAAACTCCTCAAATGATTCCATTTTTTTCAGCTCTCCGGAGACGATGTTTCCACGGTGATGGATTTTTTTCGAATGGTTGATTTGAGAAAATACACTTTTTATGAAAAAGTGTAATTTCCATATCGAACATTCTCGATTTTTCTAATTCTTTTCGATCTTTTTATAGGGTAAACACGGTAAGTTTGGGGACTAAAGAAGCGCATTTTAATGAGCTTCTGAATCTCCATATCTATTCATTTTTTCTTGCCCGTGCAGTAGAAACCACCTGTTTCACGCACTTTCTTTTTAGAAGGTATTTTTATTTTAAAAATTCTAAAATATCTTCTACTTTTATTTTTTCCCCGCATACCTACTTTTTTTCCTACTCTCCTAATACTTTTAACCCCTTAAAATCCCCAAATATATCCTTTTTTCCTGCATACCTACTCTATTTTTCCACTCTCCTAATACTTTTACCCCAAAAAGTCAACATTCCCATGAATCCCACCCTAAATTTCCTTTGAATTAATTTCTAATTTCCCTGTTCTCCTGATACATTTCAGGATACACATTGTCTCATCGTCCGCGAGTTCCCCCCTCACTCGGGAAAACCCCACTACGCCCACATGGCCCACCGCGAGAAGGCCCGCGCTTTTCCAGCAGCGACGGTGGCCATTTTCCTAGTCCCCTAATACTCATCGAATCTAAGATGAGTCATATTCCTCATCACCGCGAGATCCCCCTCCCCTCGGCAAGGCCCCAGCACTCCCACGTGACACACCGCGACCCGCGCTTTTCCAGCGCGACGGTGGCGCCCC
This sequence comes from Aleiodes alternator, assembly GCA_963921955.1. Classification (NCBI taxonomy): domain Eukaryota; kingdom Metazoa; phylum Arthropoda; class Insecta; order Hymenoptera; family Braconidae; genus Aleiodes; species Aleiodes alternator. Next base: position 1,539,892 of record OY998115.1, on the reverse strand, counting down.
CAATTTCCCCGCCGCGGGAAAAATGCGAACTACGCTACAGGCGTACCCCTATCTACTGACGGAGATGATCACGAAGACACTGCAGTTATTGGAGTTTCATGAAAAATTGACTTGGTAGATTTGCCAAGAACCACCTTTTTTCACCATATCTGCATTCAGTCAGTAATAGTTTGGCGAGTGATTCTGTATTCATGCATCGAAGCACTCGTGCTTTTCCTCGACGATTATTTGGAGTGAAGCGGTTCAAGTCCTCGCTGTGGGAGTTGAATAACAAGAAACGGTAACGTTCCGAACCAGATTCTGGTGGCCAAATGAAGAAAGCTACAGTTTTGGAGCATGCCATGAACAAGAAGCACAGTCATTAACTCCTTGATTATAGGCTTTAATTAGAGAAGTTCTCTCGGTAGTGATTCTCCCGGTGACATCCGCAATAGGATTCGGATGATAGTTCCTCGTAGGGAAATCACCTTGACCACAAACGTCGAACTTCAAGTTTACGAATCTGCCGGAAACCGTAACAGAGGGCCACAGGTCTTCTGTTCCTAGATGATGATGCAGAGTTGGTTGACGTAGCTTTGAAACCGAGTAATATTTGTCACCTTCAATAAGAATTGTATCTAGTAGCTGGCGTGTGATTGTTTCATCTCTTAATGTGAATGCTGCAATACAATATGCAGCAATCGCTGTACACTGGCCATTGGCAGTTTTCGGAAAACGCCTCTCATCTCGTTGACTGAAAGAAGCCGACTGATGTATGAGAACTTTGTCGACATCGCTTTTCAATTCATTTTCTGTTTGGAGCTTCTTTATTGGGAACCTGAGTTCATTTATACTCTGAAAGTATTGAGATCATGAGTTTTTTAATTGTCATTCATCGATCTATGATGAAAGTGATATTGATCATGCATCACATTGATAATTGAGCTAGATGCTCTGTCCACACATAATTGTTTGACATTTGTTCAGGACCTTGATCTGAAAAACTTCTTGACTTGAAAAACTTCCTCTCATTTGCAGGAGGTGATGGCACCGTCAGATTTTTCACAGCTTCTGCTGAGTTCATCTGGAAATGAAGGATTGAATTAATATATTTTTTAGAAGAAGACAACTGAGGTTTTGAATGATCATCTTCTCTTTGATAGTTGATATTCAATTTTTTCTAGAGAAAGAATCATTTTTTTCTGGAATGAAAAGCAAAAAAATTTTTTCCCAGTTCCAACCATTTCATTGATTCATCACATTGATCATTGAGCTAGATGCTCTGTCCACACATAATTGTTGGACGGTTGTTTAGCACCTTGACCTGAAAAACTTCTTGACTTGAAAAACTTCCTCTCATTTGCAGAAGGTGATGGCACCGTCAGATTCTTCACAGCTGCTGCTGAGTTCATCTGGAAATGAAAGATTGAATTAATATATTTTTTAGAAGAAGACAACTGAGATTCTGAATGATCATCCTCTCTCTGATAATTGATATTCAATTTTTTCTACAGAAAGAATCATTCTTTTCTGGAATGAAAAGCAAAAAAAAATTTCCCAGTTCCAACCATTTCATTGATGTTAATTCTAATAAAAATAGTTTATTACCTTCTCTGAATGGGAATTTACTATCTTGTTAAGAGTAGATAGCTTATTGCGTGGAGATGGTGTAGGAAACACCGGATCATCCGAATAACTTGCACTATCTTTGGGCTCCTTTCCGCCCTTTGGAACCGGTTTAAACGGCAATTTCGTCTTTTTTCACTGCCTTTTTTCACCTTTTCATCGGTTTTATCAGCGGCCATGCCCAAACAATTCGCCAACGATCCCGCCATCGACTTGACGAGTGCTTTCTTTGCTCTCTTCTTTAATGCTGATTCAAAAATAGGTTCAGAATCCTCATTAGACCAGAGAGAGATTGATATTTTCGTAGCCCTTCTAACACCTTTACTCCCTCCATTTTACTTCTTTTCAGTGGCACCAGTAGTTTTGCCTTTTTTTGGTTGTGTCATTTTTACGGGGCTATCATCGCTGGAACCTATCGATTCATCCGCGGATTCACCAGCATCCGAGGAACTACTGCCATGGAGTGAAGCCAACATATTCCCGGAGAAACTTCCTGAATTAAACGAATCACTTTGATTGACTCTTGACTTCTGTCTGAAAGGCAGAGCGATTGGACCCAATTTATTCTGTTGTTTCTCTCTCTAAGCGATTCACTTCTCCATGTCCTCGTTAATTTTCGGGACAATCCACTTGGGGAGCTTCTGCGAAGGTTCCTTTAGTTTTCCCTGCGCTTCAGTTTCCTCTTTACGCTCCGGACCCTGTCCAGCTCGCCTTCTAGAGCGCAAAGGTGCCCTGTCCAAAGATCATCTCACGTTCTTCCCAGGAGACTACCAAGTTCCGTCTCTTTCCTGTTAAATGGCTTCATTGATTCGCCCTTTGTCTCTTCTGTCATAGACTCCCGGGCTATTCTGAGGAGATAATTAAAGTTTCTCAACTCGATAACTGCTACTGGAGCTGGCTCCTCACCCTTTGGAGTGTCGGCTGCCTCTTTCTGGAGGAAAAAATTGGTTTTTTTTAGCCACAAAATAATTGTTTTTTTTAGATGAATCGAAGATTTTGAAAATAATGCTGTGCATTATTCTGGTGATATCTTTGGCGCAACTGGGTTTGGGGGAAATCTATAACAGACCTGGGCAAATCGAGATCTTTGGGCTCCCAGTGCTCTCGACCTTCATTAGTACGAACAATGCCGGACGGTAATCCTATTACTTGAGTCAGTCCGATTCCCCCTCTCCTTCATTAATGTGCATGGACCGTCGATTTTTCACTTTTCCGTCTTTTTTTTGCATTGGGAATGCCAATGCTTAAACTAGAGCCGAGAACACTTTTTTCTTTCTGCGAAAATTGTTTTTTAACCAAATTTAAATAAGTGAATTTGATTACCATTTCTCAGCAAGAACATGGCCCAAGCTGAGTGCAGTAGCGCAATTAATTGAGATGCGTTTTTTCTCAATTATTAGAGAAAGTTACTCTCTATTTAAGTAAAAATCCTCAAAATTGCTCATCCCCAAATTAGTGCTTGCGAACCAATGACAAGCTTCGGTTAAGGGAGCTTGTGATTGGGGGAGGTGGTAGGGGTGGGGGGAGATTTTCGCATATAAGTAGGTGGCCCTCACAACAGGATTCAATCTGTTCTTTTGGAGCGACGAATACACAAGTATTTCAAAGTACCAAGTGCGAGTTCAGATTTTTTTCATTGGCAAATTATTTGTTGTTGAATTGTTGTTGAAATTTACCTTTCCATTCCCGTGATATCATTTGACGTACTCATTCTCGGCATCAACCCTTTGTTTTTTTTTTAAGTATTGATTGAGTAAAATTTGAATTACTTTTTTGGTAATATGGAACCAGCGGTTGAAAAAGTAAAAGCGTTTCATTATTAGAGTCAGTGGGAAAAGTTATACTTAGTAGCAAAAATCGGTGAAGAAGTATCGTGTTTATTATACAAACAAATTTTCTCATGCGTGGAAGGTTCTAATCTCAAAAGACATTATGAATCTCAGCACGCAGAATTCAATCAAAAATTTCCTCTTGAGTCGGAAATACGTTCACTCAAAATCAATGCTATCAAAAGAAATCTTGGGCTCAATTTAAACGCACTTCCTCTCATTAAGGTAGTAGTCTAGTGTGATGGGTCAAAAAAATCGATTTTTTTTACATTTTTCGGAAGAGCCATATTTTAAAAATATGCTCTTAAATTTTCAGACCAAAATGTTAAATATTTCTACAGTTATAGGCAAAAGAAGAGAGCGCGCCTAGAGTGTATGAAAGTGTGTTGACACGCCAGTGGCAGCTGCTCTGACCGTCCCCTCTTTTATTCTTTTCATCTTTTATTATTCAAAACTACAGAAGCCAACTGTAAAGAGGCCAGAACCTTACGTAGGGCTCTTGAAGCTGCTGCTAATGATGATTCTGAAGAAACCGAAGGATTACTGTATGCACCGGGCATAGCTGATTGAATAATGTAAGTATTATTTGTTACCAAAACTTTAAACGCGTTTTTCTCGAAACTATGTTTTTGAAATTTCGGGGAAGCACTGACTTAAAACTATTCAACCGATTTGGCTCAAAATTCAACCAGTTATTCTAGATACACATGTCTAAATACTTAACCTTTAAAACATTCAATTTTTTAATAATAAATTAATTTTTTTCAACATTTCATCAACAAAAAAAATTAAATTTTTAGAATTTTTTTTCACAATTACGCTATATTTTTTTTTATTATGTATATTATTGGTTAGTTCATTGGAATAAAGTCTACACAACAATAATCTCTTTGAGTTTTCCATTTCAGATGACTACGGAAGTCTGTGTGCTTCCCCGAAACAGCTCATCATTTTTTAGAGGACTCCACTTTGACGTTAAATAATATAAATAAATAAATGTAAAATTAAATGAAAAAAATGTTTTTGTATCATTCAAAGTATTAAAATAAATATGTAAAAGTTTCAAAACCATCGTATATTATATACTTATAAAAAAAATCACGAAAAAACGTCGAAATTTCGACCGTCACACTAGACTACTACCTTAATGATAGCCCAAACTTGGCAGACTTGAGTTCTTATCAAATAGCATATTTCTTAGATAAACAAAACAAGCCGTTGGGAGATGTCGAAAAGTTTAAAGAAATGTTAAATGCACTCATGCAAAACATGTTCAAGAATACTCAGCTCGAAGAACGCGATAATAATTTTACACAGAATTGAGCATTATCGAGACGTACAATGACGCAAAGAATAGGAGCAATCGCTGAAAATCTCCATTTTCGATTATCGGTCTCGTTGTGATTTTTTTTCATTACAGCTGGATGAATTGACCGATAACACGAGTTATGCTCAAGTTCTCGTTTTTTTCCGTTTAGTTTTCCCAGATTTCTCAGTGCGAGAAGAAATATTTACAATTTTTACTTTGAAGAAACATGCGACTGCCGCGGAACTCTTTCAAGCATTGAAAAAAGAACTCACATCTCCTAAAGTTCTCTTAAAAAAATTAGCTGCTATTGGGAAGGATGGGCCTTCAGTCATGACTGGTAACGAGAATGGTTTGATAGCCAGATGTAGAAAAGTTTCAGATTTTCCTCAATTTAATTCGTTTCATTGCGCTTTACATCAACTAGCTTTGTGTTATAAGGAAATTAAGTTCGACGATGTTTTAAACACAGTAGTGCAAATAGTAAATTCAATTATTTCAAAACCATTACAACATCGTTTATACACTCTGTTCAAAGAAGAAAATCAATCGAATGCTCGCGGATGAGCATACTTCACCGAAGTTAGATGGCTTAGTAAAGGTAATATGTTGATCAGATTTTATGACAACCTGGAAGACATTAGAGAATTTTTTAAAACGCGTGGAAAAGGAGGTTCTCAATTGAGTGATTGCAAATGGTTGCATAAATTAGTATACATGGTTGATTTAACGGAACACATGAATCTTCTTAACAAAAATATGCAAGGAAATTTGAAATCTTTCAAGGATATTGTTGGAAGTATCATGAGTGTGAAATCATTATTGCAAAGTGCGGTAAAACTACTGAAAAATAATTTAGTTCCAATACAATTTTTGAGATTGAGGAAAATTGCTAAGGTAACTAACAATCAGAGTTTGAATTGTCAATATTTTGCGGATTTTACTGAGAAGATTCTTGGACATATGAAGAAAAGATTCATTGATATTAATTGTGACGTGATATTTTCCCTTCAGCAGGAAAATGCCGACACCTTCGTCCCTTCCCCACCCCCTTCGAACCTAAAACTAAAACTCCCCGAAGGGGCTAAAATGGGTGCCAGTTGGTCTAATTCGGCGGGACCAACACCGCAAGTTACTCCAGCCAACCAATTAAAACACCTTAACCTAAATAACCCTTAAACGTAACCAGAATCCAAAACGTAACGCGAAACCTAAAACCTAAACCGAAGAGGGTGGAAGGGTATGGAACAGCCTCTCGGCAGCTCAGTACTTGGTTGTGGAGAGAGGGGTGGATTCGGCGGAAGATGGGATGAACCGAAAAATAACTCACACGGAATACCAAAATCAGCTAAAATAACTCCTCTATATTGTTCAAAGAGAATTACAAAGTTATATATATATATATCACTATGATGATCATTAAATAGGGGTAAATAAAGGGGTGGATGGTCCAAGAGCCCGACGTCCTACGTTTTACAGCCACCAGCAGGAGGGTCCTCCAGCCGATGGCTGGAAGGGCACTCGCTCGGAGTAACGGCGACGACGCCTGTAGGGGATGAAGCATCTCTGGGGTGCGTCCACCAGATCCCGTTGCAAGCCAGAACGGCTCGAGGAACGGCCCTGAGGACGTGAACATGGGGCTGGTTTTCCCCTCCTGCGTGGCGTCTCTGCCACGAGAATGCAAGCCGGGGGCTCGAGGAACGGCCCTGAGGACGTGAACATGAGGGTGAATTCACTCTCCTGCGTGGCGTCTCTACCACGAGAAGGCAAGCCTGGTGGCTCGAGGAACAGCGAGCCTTCCTCCACTTTGCAAGGGCGCAAAGCGGCCCTCGAAGTGGTGTAGAGGACGAAGACAAGCGGGAGCACTCGAGGAGGTGGAGGCACCTGTGACGTGGTTTTTTTTCCACGCCACCTGTAGTTTAACCGAGAAAAAATATTCGTGAGTAGAGAGAGAGAAACACTCAAAAATCCTCCAGGTCATGAGGAAAAACTGACTAAGGCTATCTTAAAACCTCCAGGTCATGAGGATAAACCGACTGAGGTTCCCTCAAAAATCCTCCAGGTCATGAGGAAAAACCGACTTAAGGCTATCTATTATGGTTCTCTCAAATATCTCAAAGGCAAAAATCTCCCCTGTTGAGGGTTGAGCTCTTTTTACCAGTAAAAAACCCCAAATTAATTAAATTAAGTAAATTCCCGCGAAAACTATCGTCATAATTACCGCCATTCCACTTTCGTCTGATTTTGCCGTTATGGATAGCCACTCTGGCAGATCTCGAGTGGAAGAGAGGGCTCAGGAGCACCCAAGGTTTATTGACCAAGATACTGTGTTTCCTGGACCACCTTCTTGGTCGTCTTTGGAGGTGAGTGCAGCGGACGGTTGGAAGAGAGCCGCGCTCCAATTTTGCGGGAATATTCGGGCCCTCGGACTGGAAGGCCCGGAGGCAGGAAATAAGCCACCCTGTCGAAGGGATTGCCAAAACCCGGCTTTATCGTATCGACGAGGTGAATCCGAGTATTCCCCGGGAGACGTGCCCCTTCAAATGACGACTATCCACTCGAGAGAGAGGAAAACATCCCCTCGAAGGCCCCAAACCTTAACCAGAGGGAAAACCCTACATCTTATTCAAAACTCCTCTCCCAGTTCAGTCATAACTCCTTTATATTGCGCAATAAATCCCCGAAACCAATCTCACAATATCCCTGAATTACCCTTTCCGATCTTCAATTCATTACCGTATATATCCCGATTTTATTGAATAAATTAAAGTCGTTTACTTTCGGAAGAATTCAAATATTCCGAATTTCACGGATTTGAATTACTCCCGCCGAAGCCCAAGCTTCGGCCATCTTCTCGCTACCGACTAGTACTGAAATTAGACGTGAGGGCGTAGCGAGTGGCTGCCCCCCCCCCGCCGCGCTACGCATGACGAGCGACTCGAGAACGGCATCAGTTCGCCGAGAGTCGTTGAAACGTGCACATCGTCTGGCACATTAAAATCGTGAAATCGTGGTAAAACAAGTCTCCCATACCCCCAGTCGTCCCGAAAAATTATCCCAAAGGGCGGAGAACAAAATGGTGAGTCTATTGAGATATTAATTATTGCGATTTTCCGGGTTTTAAGTGTTTTTTCAGCCAGTGAAAAGATCGAGCGAAAATGACGCGCCACGTGGCTGTGGCGTCACCTCACTCTCTCGGTTCTCTCAATTTCCTCGTGGCCGGCTATCTTAATCAATTCTAAAGGCCAACGAGGGAAAACAAATGAGGAGAAAAATATGCAACGATGCATTTAAGGACTTTTTCGCGATTTCAGGGGAAAATGGCCAATTTTACGAGTGCAAAAGTGGGACACGAGAAAGGACGCCACACGAGGCATTGGACTTTCCTGGATCTCTTATGGCTCTCTTACTCTCTCCTGGCTGGTTCCCTTAATTTTAATTAATGGCCAGGATGAGGAGAAATGAGTGGAAATGCCCTCTAGAATGTTTTCTGATGATTTCAGGAATTTTAATGCATCCGACGGAATTATTTCATGAAGTCCCGCGTTTTAGAGATTACGAAGATATCAGAGTAATAGCTGTTGCTGTTCAAAACTGGACATGACATACCGGCTCAGTCGATCAAGGTCGATAACAACGGGTCCAAGATGAGTAGGACATCCCCACTCCTCGAGTCAGGTTTGATTTTTGGTCACTTCTTCGTGTATTGTCACTAAGGCTACATCGCGTTACATTAATTTTGTTAACGGTTTCCAGTTACATTTACGGCTACCTCAACGGTTTAAAGAACTCTTATTTTTTCGGATAGTTCAACATAATTAAATTCAACAGTTATTGAGTCAACAATTAATTTCTTCATCGGTCAAGTCACAGTTACATAAACGGTACACTCAACCAGTCAAAGTGCAGTGTTTTCTCACAAAAACAATTGTCCTTTTTCATGTAAAATTCGTCATAAACTTTTATTGAATAAACGCAACTTTGATTAAATTTAGAAATTCTGTGCAGTGTTTCAAGTTCTTTTCACGATTTTGTGCATCCCCAATTGCCAGTCTATTTATCTCTCCTTTTTTTACTGACTTTTGAACATTTGGTCCTTCGAGCACCGGATGGTGAAATTTGGAAAATTCGGAAAAAATTGTGAAAAGTGAACAGTGTGAATATTTAAAGGACATAAAATCGGACATAAAAGTGTGAAAAATCGGAAAAAATTGTGAAAAGTGAACAGTGTGAATATTTAAAGGACATAAAATCGGACAGAAAAGTGTGAAACGCGTCACAAAAATCGATATTTTCGTGCATTAGTGAAAACATCCATTGTTCTCACGAAGACAAGTGACGCCAGTGTTTACATCGCCAACGTACGGGCATCAACGTGAGAGGAACAAGGACGGACGAGCTTCAAAACAACGCTGACCTTGAGTCATCGCTTCGGTTTCTTCAACGGCACGAGCGGTCTTATTCCCCCAGCACTCAACGGACTCAGATCACTTGTGGCTTGACGTGTCGTAACAAGCCCACGCCACCTACTTACTGACACTCTACTTACCCTACGGGAACCCAACAGTCGGTAAGAAAGTATTCTTTCACAAGTGACTGAAGATAATTTATCTTGCAGATATGGCAGATGAGAGCAACAAGAGTGGGGATAATGCACTGAATACTGAGGCCTCTCAGAAAACAGACGACATTCTCCCACCACTACCAGAGGGAACACAGCCACCGGGGATTACTCTTGAGACTTCAACACCTTTATTGGACGCAAACAATATTCCTCCAGCAGCAGAAGGTGCATCAACAGATGGGCACAAGAGTGAACCGTGGGCAGACGCAACGGAAATGCCTACAATTACGCCATTCTCTGAGTCTCTCAGATCAGACGTGGTTCTGATTGGGCAATTAATGGACACGCTGGTCAAGAAGGTCCAGTCAATCGAGAAATTACGGTAGGATATTTCTCAGATTGATAGCAGAGAGGCAACCATCCAGGAAGCTGAGTGTTATGAGAGTCATGGATGAGGAATCGGGTGAGTTCATGGAACTACAAACACCATTGGCCGTAGATGTCACAATGGACCATGAATATCACCATTCAGACGGACAGCAATGGGCTAGGAGAGCCAGGCGATCTGCTCTTCTGGCAATCGCCAATTTAAAGGCACGCATTCATGGAAGGAACAATCCTGGTCCATCAATGGGACCATCAGCCTCACACAACCTGGCCAGGCTATCATTCAGGCCATTCAACGGAGACGTCACTGCATGGAAGGAATTTTCGGACATGTTTGACTCCATGATTGGGAAAACGTCCATGGACAAGGTGGAGGAATTCATGAGGCTGAGGAATGCATTAACGGGACCAGCCGCAGAGCTGCTCAAGACTTTTCCCACAACGGACGGAAGCTACGATAAAGCTTGGGAAAAACTCAAGAGCACGTACGAAAATCCACGGCTCATCGCTCAACAGCTCTTCAACAGGCTTCTGACCTTGCCCGCGATACAGAAGGCAACATCCAAGGCAATTGCTGACAATGTCTATCGAGCCCAGGAGACATTTGACCAGCTAATTGCTACAGCAGGCATTGCAAGAGAAGATCTAGGGGAACAATTCGTATTACATTTGCTACGAAGCTGAGTGGATCCAAACACACGGAAGATTCTTGAAATAAAAATAGGAGCTTCAACGAAATTCACGGAATTGAGTGAGATTTCAACGTTCCTCAACGCCACAGCACATGGTTTGAGTGCTGGAGAACGGCTTCCTGAGCAGCAAACAGGCAAGAAGCCATCAACTGGTCAGTAAGGACAAAACGGTGCTGCTCACCAGGTTGCTCTAGTAGATCCACCTCCTAACAACGGCAACAGGCCAACACCAGCTTCATGCTGTGCCTGTTGCAAAGCTCAACACTTTGTAGGCAAGTGTTGCAAGTTCAGGAATCTTCCAATCCTGCAACGGAGGGCCATCATCGCTCAGGAGAGGATTTGTTAGAACTGCCTGGGCTCACACAATGCCAAGTTATGCGGATCACCGAAGTTGTGCCTAAGATGTAACGGGAAACATCACACTTTCATCTGTGAGAGAGATATTGTGCAACAACCTGGAGGACAATCATCAGCAGAGACGAACCTGTCAACAGACATGCAGGAACCACGTGAGTAGAATTTCAATATTCTTACGATTTTGCTCACACGCGTACTGCCTGAAGTCTCGTTCTCTTCAACAGCATCCGTGGTTAACAACGCAGAAGGTTCAACACACTCAACGGATGCTGGAGATTGATAATTCACGGATCATTCTGTGGACTGACTCGTCCGTGACATTGGCATGGATGAACAGTCATCCTTCTCGTTGGAAAGAGTATGTGCACAACAGGGTAGTGACGATCCAAGAATCTTTACCCAACGCACAATGGAGACACGTCAGTGGCACGGAGAACCCTGCAGATTGTGCATCACGCAGCATTTCCACAACACAATGGGTAAACCATCCATTGTGGTGGACAGGTCCTTCTTGGCTTCAACTATCAGAAGAAGAAGGGCTACAAGGTGCAAGTAAACTTACTCAATGAGAGGAGACACCTAAAGGAAAACCAACGGCATCTCATCCAGTAGCAGCACAGCCAATCAACGAGTTCATTGCTGTGATGGATAGATACACTAGACTATCCAAACTACTTCAGGTTACAGCAACGGTCAAAAGGGCAGTTGACAGATTCAGGAGACGGCTGGTTCCTGATTCTCCAATTCTAACAACAGCAGAACTCAACGATGCACGGTTGTTCTGGGTGAAATTAGTCCAACGTCAGTACTTCCAACAGGAACTTCAACTACATCGTGAAGGCCAACAACTTCCACGAAATAATTCCCTGCAGAAATTAACACCAATCATTGATGGATCTGGCATCATGCAGCTTGGCGGGCGGCTTACCAACGCTCCCCTCGACCCTGATCAAATTCACCCAATGATTGTTCCAAAGGAATCACAATTATCTGAGCTGATATGTACGGGAAAAGTACTGGATCATCGGAGGACGCCCAACAGTTAAATCTGTCATACATCGCTGTTTCAGATGTACCAGATTTAGAGCTCAACGTGCCTATCAACTCATGGGACAACTTCCGGCTTCAAGAGTCACCCCATCCAGGCCATTCCTCCATACTGGAGTGGATTACGCGGGACCAATTCCAATTTTAAAGTGGACTGGATCAGGATCACAAACATAAACAGGCTACATCGCTATCGTCGTCTGCTTCGCCACTGGGGCGATTCACCTTGAATTGGTCTCACTACAATCAACGGAAGCTTTCATCGCGGCGTACAAAAGGTTCTCTGGGCGAAGAGGAAGACCAGAAGTAATGTACAGTGATCGGGGAGCAGCATTCCTGGGAGCAGCACGAATCCTTGGACTTTCTGCTCAGCAAATGGAGCATCAACAACAAGACATCATCAAGCAAGTCACCGGTAATGGAACCCAGTGAAAGTTTATCCCTCCACGGGCAGCACACTTCGGCGGCAAATGGGAAGCTGGCGTCAAGTCAATGAAGTACCATTTGAAGCGAGTTATAGGAGATTCTCACCTAACCTTTGAGGAACTTTCAACGTTATTGGCTCAAATTGAAGCAGTCCTCAATTTGAGACCAATTGCACGACTATTAGACGACTCAATGAACGATCCAGCATTAACTCCAGGTCATTTCCTAATCGGCGGTGCTCTCACAACAGTTCCTGGACCATCTAGGCTCCACGAATCACAAGTGAAGCCACCTAGATGCAAGTGGGGTAAATCGGACACTGCAATTGAACGGTTCAAGATAGGAATTTCCTAATGATTTCATTGAAAAGCTGATGAAATTTCAGATGGAAAACAAGTGTGAAATTTTCTTTCAATTCCCGGGAAAATTTGATTTTTTGGCCAAGTTTTGAAGACGTTTTTTTTTGAAATCACAAAAATTCACTTTTTCGACATCTTCAGCTCTGTTGGTCGTAACGACCTGCGGTTCATCTCGAATGTAAGGTGAGCTCATTTTTCCTCGATTTATGTGGTTCAAATTTTTTTCATGCAATTCTTCAAATATTTATAGGTAATTTTCTAAAAATCTGTTTTTTCTCTATAAGTACTAGAAAACAAGCAGGCGTTCGCCCTTTGTGCGTAATTTGAATTATAAGATTTACTATTCTGCCAATGCAATTGACAGTATGCTTCCGAATGTAATTTTTAAACTTTAATGTCACACCTATGTAGTATAGCGGCACTATAGCGCCCCCCACTCAAAGTCATCCCACCCCACCCCTCCCATGCACAAGGCAATGACATCGTGCATGTGAGGAGTGGGGTGGGATGACTTTACGTATGGAGTGCTGTAGTGGCCGTGAGAAATGTACGAGTGCGAGAGAGAAGAAATGAATATTTATTCATTATTCCTAACTCCATAAAATAATACAATAAATAAAATAAAAACGCTTTATTTAGGGAGAAGAAGACAATCCGGATTGTCTTTTCAATCTCCCAAAATTTTGTTGATAAAAACCCACTGTTAACGGTAACAGTGGGGTCACACGACTCCCACGTTAAGAGGGCCTCGTTATCAGCGCGCGGGCCAAGTCCAAGCGGTTTTGGGAGAACCGCTTGGGATTCAGAGCTCTCCTTCATTTTTGGGGTACAAAATTTAACATTGCACCCTAAAAAATAAAAAAAACAAAAGTTGGTAAATATGGACCTACCATATATTGTGGACCAATGGTACAATATATGTGGAGGTCCATATTTACAATGTTCACCATGCCTGGTATACCTAATACCCATTACTGCAGGTAATAACTGAAGTTGGGTATCATGGGAAAGGCAGGTATCATGGTATCATGGGACAGGCAACCATGATGGGACAGGTATCATGGGACAGGCAGGTATCTTGATATAAAATGAAAAATAATTAATGAATAATTAATTATTCTTACCTATTAATAGACCAATCCTTCCGCCCGTCAATACCACAGATTTCAGTTTTTTATCCACTGTTTTTCTCAAGATACACTTATCACTAAATTCAGTCACTTTTTAATCTTAACTTAAAACTAATAAACTGAAACGCACTACACCACTGCCTCATCATTGTCTTCGTCGTCATCATCGATGACCATCACGTCGATGACATCTGCAGCGGCCATGACATCTGGCTCGACGATGTCTCTACCCCAAGGGTCCAGCTCGAAGTCCACCTCTACCAGGACTTCTTCGTCAATGTGCTTTTTAGTGATTTGATTCAAGTGATCAGTTAATTTTTTTATTTATTTTATGGAAGATAATCTACTGTGGCAATCGTTATTCCATGTGAGATAATCTACTGTTCGAATTCATCGCTGCGATCACACTATGTATCATCAATTTGTTCATTCCGATATCCCTACTTTCATTCTTCTTTCTTGAGGCAATTTACACCATTTCAGCGAACACCATCAGAGATTCCAATGATTTTGTTATCATTTACACTAGTAATTTTACAGTTATTCGTAATCATCATATACCATCATTCGCCATTAAATAAATAAATTTATTAATAAATTAATTTTATTAATAAATTTATAAGGGAATCAAATTTCTGAAAAAATATGTAATGCGCAATCGGGATTTGAACCCACGACCCGCTGATTACATGCCGGGTGCTCTACCGCTGATCTATTGAACTTCCAATAATCGATCTAAAATAATAAATGAAATAATTTCTGAATTTGATGATTCAACTTTTCAATGTTCCCATCATCATATCAGGATGAAAATGGTCTCATTTTATTCGGAAAATTATATATTTTATTATCATGAAATAAAAATAATATGTGTTCTCAGGAAAAAATTGAGAAAAATTTACATTTCCGATTTTTCATAAAAAAGTGATTTTTTTCCAAAATAAAAATAAATACTTGACCGATAAATTGGGAATCTAGGGGGTTCATTCTCTTCATTATAACGACTTTTGTATGCCCAAATTGGTGCAAATCAGTTGCATAGTTTTTATGAAATAAGCCTCCAAAGAAAAATCATTTTTTGCAAATATCTCAGAAACGGCTGGACGGATTTCACCTAGTTTCAATAGCACCTCAGACCTTCATCAGATATACAAACTGGCAAAATTTAGAGTCTCTATATCAAATACTTATCGAGTTATCGTTCCGCTAAAATATGAACTGAAAATCATTAAAGTGGAGATAATTTCTAGAACTAAAATCAGGGAAAAATTTTAAAATGATCAAAAACGTGAATTTTAATGAGATGAATATCATAGCCCAAACTGGGCGCTACCGAATAATTTTTCATCGAGAAAATCCAAAAAAACGCTTTTTTGAACAATCGATTTTTCTCGGAAACTATTCAACCGATTTCGCTGAAATTTTTATGACAGCATTTCGCACGCAGAGGAACGATACTGTCAAATTTTGAGAGCGCTAAGTATAGCCGTTCCAGAGAAAATGACGATACATGGCAATACACTCAGACACACACAGTCACACACACACATACATACAGACATGCTCTAAGAATATGATTTTTCGACGTTTTGGATCATTTGTAGTCATATTCCGATGAAATCTCGAAATCGAAAAATCGACCGTTTACAAAGCTTCCATTCGGAAGCAAAATTGATATTTTTCTTTCAAAACGCTATGAATCGCTCAGTAACTTAGAGAGAGAGAGGAATTAATATTGATGTTATAATTGTTTTCAGTAGCGCAAGCAGAGAACATCGTTGGGAATCAGTGAAAGCTCAACCTTCTTATTATCAATGAAATAATAATACAAATATATGTAATAACATGTATGGAGCGATAAAAAATACATAAATGTTCAGAATAGGAAAATAGAACGTAATTACTTCATTGACAAGTTATCATTGGCTAAAGTTTCCAAAAAACCATGTCGCGGAGAATATACAGAAATACATTTCTGCATTCAAAATTTTTCCGTTTTTTTCTAATCGAAAATACTACAAGTCTATTTTTTCTACCAATGATAATAACAATTCTTCTTTTACCGAACGATGATAAAAAATGAATGTTTAATAAAATCGATGCTTTTTTCTAAGGAGTATCGATTAAAAACATCGCCTGTTAAAAAAATCGATTTTTTAAAAATCGATTTTTTTTTGTAACATTGCCCATCCCTTGTCACAACTACATTCTTCAATTTAAGCTCGCGTGTTTCACCTATTTTTGCAGGCTTTCCGTCGATGGTGAACATGAATCTTAACCCCATACCCCGAGCGAGTACAAGTACAAGTTTATTCACAGGCCAAAGGGCAGATCCCGTTTTTGACAAGCTCTTACTACAAGGCAAATAGAAAGCTTAGGCGTAGTTGTTTTAATTGTTGAGGGTATTGAAACAGTCTTTGATGTCGTGACTTAAAACTTTCCATTATCAGAAGATGGACTGATAGGCAGACCGTTTCTGAAAGAGAATGGGGTATTACTCAATTATGATGAAGATTGTTTGATCCTGAAAGGGAAATCGTGTCCATTCGAAAATACCAAAACAATAAGAATTCCTCCGAGAACGGTTAAACGCATTCACGTAAGAGTGACAGAGGGGCGCCCGACCGTCGGATATCTCCCAGCTATAATGACTAATCCTGGGGTCACGGACATTGTCTCAAACGGTCAATGTCTTGACATCTCGGAATTTAGCCAACTTCAAGTTATAAAAAAGCGAGCATTTTGTTTTTCGGAAAATATAGGAGGAGAGAGAGAGAGAGAGAGAGAAAAATGATGTTGACGCCCTGTAATTCTTTTTTCTTTTCAGCTCGTTATCTGCTTCCATTTTCCTTCCATTCTACTAATACTACGGTTCCATTAGAGAAAGAAGTGAAAAAAGGATGAGAATAACGAGAGGAAATTGACAGTATTTCGAGAGAAGAGTGAGAGAAAACGAAAAAAAATTGAGCAGAAGAATAGAAAAAGCAAAAAGAAAAAGAAGTGAAAAAAATGATAAAGAATAGCAAAGATACACTTTCTCTCTTATCACTCCTCTGCAGCTTTTTTCTAGCACTCTTTCTGCTCGTTTTTTTCTTGATTTTCTCTCGCTCTCCTTTCCATTCTCTTTCACTATTCTCTCGTTCTTCTCTCGATTTTCCCTCGCTCTTCTCTTGGTTTTTCGTGCATTTTCTACCGATTCTCCATCTATTTTCTCTCGTTTTCCTCTTCTAATTCCCACTCATTTCTATCACAGATAACGAAAGAAGATCGAGGGAAAGATCAGACTCAAGAGGAAAACGAGAGAAAATCATCAGGAAATCAAGAGATGAGCGAGAGAAAATGATTAGAAAATCGAGAGAGGAGTGAAAGAAAAATGCTAGAAAATCGAGAGAAGCGCGAGGGAAAATTGACAGAAACCAAGAAAAGAGTAAGAAAGAAAAAACCAAGTAGGAAAATGGACGAAAAAAAAATGAGAAAAAAAGATAAAGATTAGTAAAAATACATTTGATTTCTAATCATTTTTATCTTGCTTTTTATCCTGCATGCTTCACTTTTCTTTCTCACGCAATTGCAAATAAATCCTGAAAATGTAAATAAACTGATCAATGCAAAAGAAGAAACCATTTCTCTCCGATGTTAGTGATATATCAATTTTATTACAGAAAGAAATAGAAAGGAGAGAAACACAATAAGAAACTGAAATGAGATTGAGAGAAAATCACGGAAAAATCGAGAGGAAATTAGAGAAAATTGAGAGAGAAGTGAGAGAAAAAAAATTAAAGATAGCAAAAGTCCACTTAGTGTTTTATGATTTTTCTCTACTTTTCTTTCGTCGTGCACTTCGCTTTTTCTTCTTAGATAATTCTGGATAATTTCGAAATCATTGAATAAATAAATTAATGAAAAAGGAAGTGTGTTTATTCAATATTTTTTGGTATCTAGGTAATTAACAATTCATTTAATTTAAAAAAAAAAAAGGTATTATCCAGGCTATCTATCTGTTTCTGCTCCTAATTTCAGCGTTTCCTGAGACGATTAATATGATTTTCAATAATACGTTTGAATTTTTTATGCGTTAAGGCATCATCGAAACGCATCACGAGATAATCTGTAAATAATTCAGTTTAGATTGATATTTATTTTGATGAGATAAAGGAATAGGTGGATTTGTGAATGCACACGTCTTATTTTTGGTATCTTATGCTGTGAAAATTACTCGAAATCAATGGAAAGATTGGAGATGGAGTATTTCTGACGATCTCATTGAGAAGATAAGGAAGTTTCCATGAAAATCATACGTCAGAGAGTATTTTGTTGAATTTTCTGCCAAATTCCATTTTTCCGCTCAAGATTTCAAGGTTAAACCTTCAATTTTTTTAAAATTTCAATTTTTCAGGGAAATCTCTGGTTCTATTGTTCGGTGCGACTTGGGGTTGATCTTACATGAAGAGTGAGCTCATTTCTCATCGATTTTCGAGGTTGAAAAGGAAATTTATCAATTTTTCAAGTACTTTTGATGCAAAAATTTATTCCCTGGAAATGGTCTATAAGTATTTGAAAAATGGATGGAAATCACATAAATCGATGGAAAATGAGCTCACCTATTATCTAAGACCAACCCCAGGTCACTACGATCAACAGAACGGGAGATATCACCAAACAAGGGAGTTTCTCCCATTTTCAAGAAGAATATCATTCCGGAGCTTAGCTGAAAAAATTGAAAAAAATCGGCTTTAACAAATGTTTTCTATTGACAGCTTTCTCAGCTACTCAATGGGATGATTAGAGGATGTCTATCTCGAATCGTTCAATTGGCATGCCAATTTTACTCCAGCTTCCCCTATATTTCCATTAAAATTCTTTTTCTTTCATTTTTTTTTTAAATTTTTTTTCTCTCAAAAATTTGGCTGGCTCGTGCTGAAAAAGTAGTCTCCCAAGTTTTTTGATCTTATATCAATTTTTCTGGTGGTGCAGAGAGACACCTCGAGGTTCTTTTCTCGCTGCCACAGATACTTGGCAACTCAGAAGACTGATTTTTCAGATGGCAAGGGCATACAATACCTTCAATAGTATTCAAAACTTTTTTGGGGACTGCTGGCCAGCCACCTCTTCCAGTAGCTGTCATTGTCTTCAAATTTTCAATTCCCACAATTTCATCCAATAAATCTCGAAGTAAACCACCGTAATTATTACCAGTTCTATTCAGAATCGTTGTAAGACGAGGAGCTCTAATGAATACACCACTACCTTCAACCAGTTCAATCTGAAATTGAAAGAATAGAAATTGAAGAACTGAAAAAAATACTGTACAATCTATAGAAAACTTGAGGATGATACTAAAATCATTATCACTCTAGATTATAAGAGGTATAGATAAAGTTTTCTATTTCGCAGTGTCTCTTTCACTAGAGTGTAATTACCAGGGCCGAGCACTTCGTGCTCCTACGATTTATTAGCCACTCGGTATATGGCTGAAGGTAGGCACAATAGTTTTTCGGTTATATTGCCCATAGCAGTTTGAAAGTTGGACTTGTGTCATGTTGAGTGGAACACACGAGTATAAAGAAATCGATTGATTAATTAATTCATACATTCATCAGTTAATTTGATGAAAAATGGACTGAAAAGAATGTTTCAAAGGAATATATAATTTCGCAATCAGTGAAAAAATCCCCTTGAAGCTATTTTGAGAAATATCTTGGAAACTAGAGCATTCAGAAAAATTTGTCAAGAAATATTTTTTATAGCTCTTGAAATACTCTACAAAACTGAGGTACCTTCAATTTTACTTCATCGTGCCAGAAAAGTAGTGAAAAGGAAATTGTAGAAGAATTCAGGGGAAAGTTGAAAAAATGCCAAGACTTTCAAAAGAATTCTTACCACGTTACCAGCACTGTCACGAGGATTCTTGGGAAATATTCTATTCAGCACTATCAGTACGGATTTCAACAAGGTCCCCATCAACATTGTCAGGAGAATTAAGAAAACAGTATTTTCTCCTGAACTATCAGGAGGAAACTCCACCAGATCCCCAGCAGTACTGTCAAAAGGATTCTTAGAGGTATTTCCATCAGCACCATCAGAAGGAACCTGAACTGGACCCCCACTAGCATTGTCAGGAGGATTTTTAAGAGGATTCCCTCCAACACCATCAGAGGGAATACTCACAGGACTCCCACCAGCACTGTCAGGAGGATTCTCAGAAAGATTCCCTGCAGCACCATGAGAAGGAACCTGAGTAGGATCTCCACTAGCTTTGTCCGGAGGATTCCCATGAGTACTATCAGCAAGAATGCTCACAGGACTCCTATCAGCACTGTCAGGAGAATTCTAAGAAGGGCTCCCTGTAGTACCGTCAGCAAGAACCTGAGTAGGATCTCCACTAGCTTTATCAGGAGGATCCTCGAAAAGATTCTCAGCTGAACTGTTGGAAGGTCTCCCAGCAGAGTTGTCACCAAGACTCTCAGCAGTATTCTCGCCTGTATCAACAATGAATTGTTGTGGGGAATGATCCGTAGTAGAAGATCCAATTTAAGAATTTTTTCCGGAAGATTTGCTTCCTCACTTGATTTTCGGAATATTCACCTTTTTCACTACAGAATTTCTGCAATTTTCTTGTCAAATAGAAAGAAACAGTTTCACCACTAAAAAATTGATTGAAATGTTGGAATTCATTCATTAATATTAAATTATTTCTGAGGCAACTAAATGAGAAAATAGCTGATATTTCTTAAACGGTTTTTAATGGGAAAAATCCAAAGTTACAAGTCGAAATGTGAAAGAGTGTAATTGCGCACTAGTATCAATTTTTTTGGGCTTATCGTAAATTGTCACAAAATTTAATAATACATCGTCTATACTTACGAGTCGACAAGACTTTTTCACGTGGAATTTTTTTCTGCATGAACTCTGAAATCAAACGGGATGCAAAAATTATTAGTCATCAAAACAGTACTGGAGTGATGTTGTAGGATGAGTCCAAAAATAACACAGAAACTATTCGTTCATTATCTCACAAGTAACGACATTCAGGAAAATTTCTCAAGAGTGTTTTCTGTAATCCACAAAATTCTGTACCGGAAGAATCTTTTGAAAATTTTCCCTCAATCTACTAGCTCGGGCTTTATCTACGAAGGACTCCAGGAGAGGGATCCTGTGCGTATTTCACGGACTGGTTTGAGTTGCATGCACTGTACAGTTTCTTACAGCGTAAACGCCAAGAAACTGTACAGCGTATACAGCTCTAACCAGTCTGTAAAGTATGCTCTGAATACCTCCCTATCTTATTATTCTTGGGCTTCTCCTATCTGACTCCATTTCCATCATTTTCTTTTTCCACAAACTTTGAACAGCACGATAAATTGACTTGGGGAGAGCTTCACGATTCCTGGATACTTCTAAAGTCATATTTTTCAACTTTTCAATCCCAATTATGCATTTTAGCAAACGGCGCACGACTTCATTCGATTTATTCAACGAGCGTGCTTCGATATCGTTAAGTTCAGCAAGATCCACGTGAACTCCAGAACCATCAATGAGTTCAACATTGTTCTCATTATTCAATCTCCAGTCTGCAATTGAATCATCAGTGTCACTGCTGCTGTCAGATGAACTATCATTTGGAGATTCAATTGGGTCTGAACGGTCTGAAGAAGGGTGTTGATTCAACGGTATTTCCATAGATTCCCCATCAACATTGAAGGAGGACTTCGAAGGAAGACTTTTTGCATTTTGTTGTGATGATCCAGCAATATCGGAGATGTCTGATTGTGCTCTGAACGTGGTTGATGCTGTTGGTGTTTCACGAGGCTTGTTTTTTCGCGAGTTATGAGTGAAATTGGATCGAGAAAGATCGATGAGACCGGTCTTCTCGGCACACAACGCATTCAGTTCGTTTTCATCGTCTAAATAGAAAAAAAGGAGGTGAAAAAAATAATTAAAGCTGAATGAAAACTTGTACCTACTGCTGACAGCCACGATCCGTGCTTTATAATATTCACCGTCTGTGAATTTAGCAGAAACTATGATTTTGTCGTTCTCTCTGTTAATTAATGTTATTGGTAAAACACTGAATGTTTTATCCAGCCATAAGACTAAGGCCCACATCATAAGGAATTGGAAAATCACTTCACGTAGTGTGTAAAAGAGAAATACTTGATAAAATGAGGAATATCGAGGGTCAGCCCTTCCACAAATACAATCAAGAGACGTATGAAAATTGTAATAACAGTTCTTCAATTTTTCTTCTTCGTTCAAGTTTCATTTGTTACTCATGCATATAGAAAATCTATTACATCTCATTATGCATTTATTTTATTGATTTGTTGGGAAAAATATGAGAAATTAGTTCCTAACGGAAAAGATGAGGGACTGAATTTCTTGTATTTCTTTATTCAATATAACTGATGATAATGATCGAAACTGAACAGAGGAATTAACTCCAATAGTGAAGTTGTGAAACAGGATGAGATAATTATCTGGGTTATATATTCTTGAACAATAGTACGGAGGCTAAATGAGATAGAAAATTCGGTAATTGACTACTTTTACTCTGCCACACTGTTGAAAAATTTGAATTATTTTACCAATTTTTTTGAATTAAATTGATGTGTTTCGATGTAGCAGAGACCAGTAGCGAGATTTCAAGGCGAGCAGACACAATCCTAATTAAATTTTTACCTAAAACAACTAACTTTTTTTGGAAGTCACTAACCAATTAAACCAAAAAAACAATAAATGAAAATTGAGATTATCACCACGTTTGGCGTAACCCAAGGCCACGACGAGGACGTAGTGGTGCATAGGCCTCGAAAAGGAACCTATCACGACCCATCCTATAAACGACACTCGGGATTTTAGATGAAGAATATATTGACAAAAACCTCCGCCCACCTTCATTGGGCATAAAAATTTAATTTTTGTATTACACAGAAACAAGTACTTCCTGCACAATGTGCTTTTTAAATGTACCTTTTCATTCATTTGTCAATAATTTGTACACTACGCGTGGAACAATTTCAATTTAGAATATCAATTAAAAATATTAACGAAAAAAAGGAAAAAGACGAAAAAAAACCTCAATAAATTTAATACGGATTGAATGAAACTTCAAAATACTCATCTGAAAAACTGGATTTTCCAAAAAAAAACAAGATGCAGTGGTGGCAACTAGCTCTTAAAACAAAACACACAGTTTTGATGTTTCACTGCAGAAGACTCAAATGATACTGGTCTAGAAAAGGCTCATTTGGTTGAATTACCAAATTTGCCATTTTCATAAGACCATTGGTCTCTGTTTATCATTGTGTTTTCACACCAACTGTCTTTGTCAGGAAGAAATCGACTGTTTCGTACCTGCCTCACCTCTCACCCCACCCCTCACCTCATGCTCAATCAAAACATCAAACTCTACTCTATTGAATTTATTATTTTGTTTCCAAATTACTGTGAAATAAAATTTATTAACGTTTGAATGTTGTATTCGTTGAGTTGTTAAACCCAACGAATTAATTCAAGTTTTTCAGCTCGAAATTGACAACCCCAATAATTTTGCAAAAAAAATTAAAAAATGAAAATTTTCCGAAACCAAACTCAATGCGAACCTAGAATAGGCGCAAAAAGCAAGGCGGAAGAAAAAAATTTGAAATAAAACGTTGAAAACACCAATTTTCAGTTGGCAGAGCTATAGTATCCAATTACCGAAAATTCTATGAAGAGAGCTCTTCCACAAAGGAAGATCAGAGCTATATGGGAGGTTTCTAAAAAAAATTCGCTATGTCGCTTAATTATCAAAATATAATGAACAATCGAAGGCATGCTGGAATGAAGACAAGTGGTAGGACAGAGTGGGGCAAAATGGACACTGTAATGAAGCGGTTAGAGATGGATTTTTTCTGATGATTTTACTGAAAAGCTGAGGAAATTTTAGTTGGAAAACAAATGTCAGATGTATTTTTTTAGAATTTTTTGGAAAATTTGACATTTTTCAGTATTTTCAAAGGATAAAAGGGATTTTTTTTTTGAAAATTTTCAGTTTTTCGCAAATATTTCTGGTTCTATTGGTCATAGCAATTCGGAGTTGGTCTCAAATGAAAGATGAGCTCATTTGCCAACGATTTATGGGATTTTTAATTCAAAAATATCAATTTTTGGGATAGTTATAGTCCAAAAACTGTTTCACAAAAATGCACATAAATACCTTAAAAATCGATATTTTTCAATTGAAAGCCCTATGAATCGATGGCAAATAATCTTACCTTTCACCTCCCGTCGGAATTTTTACGCTTAAACAAATGGAATAGAAGATATTGTCAAAAAACTGAAAAAAAAGGAGGGATAATTTTTACCCCTCTAAAATGCTCAAGAAAGTAAAAATCGCCAAAAATTCAAAAAGATTAATTCCGGTACTTGTTGTGGAATCATGAAAAACAATCTACGGCCAATATTTTTATCAATTTCAAGAGTTTTCCATAATATTTGTCTAGAAGTTTTGATGTGTTCATTCTACCCCTGATGTGCATTTCGCCCCACCTTCCCCTATATTTTTACCTTTTCATCACTGATTTGGTTTATTAAATTATTATATGACTTAGAAACAACATGATAGCAACTCTCGATGAATGTGAATTATCATCAACATTAATTATTCAGAATGAAACAGAAAAAAACGTTGCATTTATCAACGGCAATGGAGTTCATCCTTTATAAGTTACAATTGCATACATTCGGAGATGATCAAAAGTAAAACTGTCGATTTTGACGAAAAATGTTTTTGTACTCGGAAAAACTTCTTTCGATAGCAGCAGTGTTGAGGCTTCCATACTCAATGCACCGGATGTCATTCACGGTCCATAAAGGAACAGAGGGAATAGGAAAAATCTGTTCTTGTCTACATCTATCGATTTCGACCATTTTTTGGAAACCAGCATTCATCTCGAAAACAGCTCTCATTTTATTTTTTACAGTCTGTGGGATCTCTTGAGCATTTACCACTGATTCGTGAACTTCTTGAACAATTTCAGTGGCATCATGGAGCCTTAGATCTTGTTTCTGTTATTTGACAGTTGCCTCACAAAGGCACTCAAAATTTCGACGAATCATATCGAAATCCTCTTCCAAATGTGGTTTCTCGAAGTTTGCCTTGACTCTACGAACAGGCTGAATATCTGGATCCGAATTCCTGATCACCTGTTGAACAATCAGAGAATATTTGCTGTAATAAATAGCAGCCGATAACCAAGTGCACCATCGGGTTACGACCGGCTCAGGGGGCAATGGGATGTCTGGAGCAATTTTTCTGAACCAATCAACTCTTTCATGCCCTCTCAAGAATATAGCTTTCGTATCAGCAATAACTTTGTTAGCATCATCGAATGAGTCTTTGACTTCCAGTGCTACTCGATGTAGAGCATGAACGACACATGTGACGTGTATCATTTTCTTAAAGTCTCTCTTCAGCACTGTCCCAGTTAGCTTCATATACGTCGCAGCATCGGTCAAGAATAGCAAGGTACGCTCATTATTAATACCTTCCGGCCATATAATTTTTAATGAATCTTTGACGAATTAAGTCATTGTGATATTGTTGGTCCTGGGAAGCTGTTCACAGTGAATCAGGCGAGGAGTACCTGCTTCTCCCACTAATAATGGCGTAATTATTGCACTAGCAACCTTTCGACCTGTTGAATTGGTGGTCTCGTCCACACAAATTGAAATGGGATTATTGCCTATTTCTTCTCGAATTTTTAAAATTCTCCCAGAATAAGTAATCTCTATGTACGTTCTTCTGATAGTTGCCACATGGGGGATGGTCTCTTGTGTCCATTTCTCGAGGAAATTGCCAAACCTGATACTATTAAGTTTTTCAGGTGGAATATCAGCAGAGAGCAGGGCAACTGTCAATTCTTTCCAGAAAGGATTCAATTTGGAGGTGCATGTTCTAAAAGAATCAGAATCAGGACGTGGGTATTCAGTTTTATGTTGCATCGCTATGAGATGCTTTGGATTATGCAGGTGACGTTGAACACTATAGGAACTGAGTGCTGGACGTGCCCAGCACTTCAGACAGACGAGTTCATCATCCACTAGATCGAAGGTATTGGGCTCAATTTCCAGTTCATTGGCAATGTTTCACCATCTCTGAGCAGTATTGACTCTTGTCCTTGACATACCCACAGTTTAATGGTTCACCGATTATACGAGACTAACGAAAAATATAATGGAGTGAAAATGACCAATTAAATGAATCATTCTCCATGGCAACATGAAAATAATCGGAATCCAGCTCCGAAAACTCCCCTCACTCAGGAGTCATTCAAATTGAAGATTGTTGCTAAAAATAGTTCCAAATAATCAGCTCGAGGTCACAATAAAAACAATAATATTGAGAAAAAATGATCTTTATTAACAACAGTACAATAATTCAAAAGTGAAAAAATAAGACAATTGAAATTAATCCATTAGCGAAGTGGTAAAGGAAGATCAGTTAGAGAATTCATCAAGACACATGTTTGTAGTTCTTCAAATTGTCTTAAAAAAGTCCCTTGACATTTTCCCCTGACCTTATCAAATTCGAAAATATTCTGAGAAACATCATATGATTTTTTAACCTATCTTACTTTATAATTTCACTGATTTATTCAACGAATTTCATAATAAGATAAAGCGGGATAGCTTCTTTCTGAATCTCTGTATTTTCGGGTAGGTACCTTTATTTCGTAGAGTATTTCAAGAGCTATAAAAAATATCTCTTGACAAATTTTTCTGAATGCTCTAGTTTCAAAGATATTTCTCAAAAAAGCTTCAAGGGGATTTTTTCACTGATTGCGAAATTATATATTCCATTGAAACATTCTTTTCAGTCCACTTCTCATCAAATTAACTAATGAATGTATGAATTAATTAATTAATCAATTTCTTTATACCCGTGTATTCCACTCAACATGACACATGTCCAGCTGTCAAACTGCTATGGGCAATATAACTGAAAAATTATTGTGCCTACCTTCAGCCATATACCGGGTGGCTAATAAATCATAGGAGCACGAAGTGCTCGGCCCTGATAATGACATAGGGGCGCTGGGGGCACCTTTGAACAGTTTTTACTTCTTCAGTAATTCATTTTAACATAGTAAAATAGTCAATCATTAACATGTTTTATCTCCTATCGATATTTTAGGAATTCAACATTCATAATACACCGTTGTTAATTGAAAAAAAAATGAATCACAATTATATTATCAATTGAAGAAAAATTATTTTGTTCAAAGGTGCCACCTTTACCCTACATATATATTTAATATAGTACCATAGTCCGATTTTGAGGTGCAGATACAGTATTGATGATTATTGGTCTGACAGTCGGAGAATTCGGCGTTGAGAGGACATTTCCACTTGATTCTTGGCTAGTTGTTGATGGCTGTGATTTGTCAGAGAGCAGTTCTTCAGCGAGATTTTGAGAAGACTCTTCAGGATGATCATTTGATGAGGTTAACTCTAGAGAATTCAATATATTATATGCGATTTTTTAAAATAATTATTCCGTTGTTACAAGTAATTCGCAGAAAAATTTTCAATAGAGTCATTATTGCGAGTTCATGACTCGTCGGAGAATTAGAGTTGATCGAAATATCATAGAATACAAAATAAAGAAAAAGAAAATAAAAAAAAATAAAGTGGAATAAGACTGATTATCCTTTACCTGATGAATTCATGATCACTGGCTCCGATCCAATGCGAAGCTCTGAAGTCAAAAAGTCAGTCGAGAAAATTTTCACATCTAGCTCTTCATCAGATATTGTTGGTTGTCGCTCTTCCGGAAGCATGGCTTGACCTGTACCTGGAGACGGCCTATCATGTCTGTCACTTGAGGAGGGCCAATCTGTAGGAGGTAGTTTCTGATTAATTCACTTATTCTTAATCGCAAAGATGAGTGGACTCTTGTTTCGCTTCTGTACCATCAAATTCACTGTTAAAAATTTTCATTTGAATTTTCCGTGCAAAATCCCGGAAATTTCTAACGAGTGACATTTCTACTGAAATTTCAGATAATTACATCATTGAAAAATGAACGGATTATCGATTTTCAAGTCATTTTACGCTCGGATATCAATGAAATTCGTAGATTTCTGTTTAATTGTTTCTCGAAAATTTAGTAAAAATAGGAGAATTAAAAAAAAAAATTGAGAATTCAAGTTATTTCGATTCTGAATTTTCATATTGAGTTGAAAATTCAAGTAAGTTGTAGAATTTCCGTCTTCATTCTACTTGAGACTCATAGATTCCTTAGAATTTTCTTTGAAACTCACATATTTCATAATTATCTTCTCATAAAAAAAAATTCAGTATCACGTTTATGAAAATTCCCCTTGAATTGTCTATGAAATTTTCATTTTTTTCTAACAGTGTTGAGATAAGTTGACTAGAAATTACCTTGTGAGTTCAGACTTGCTGATTGTACGGGTCTTCCTGAATCTGATGATGTTTCTCCCACTTTCAATGTGCAAGAAACATTCTTTTGACCACAAGGCTCCATTTGATCCACTGAATCATCTCCAGAAGAGCACGTATCTGTTGACGCTTCACTAGAAGCTGATGCATTGTCGTTAGAAACTTGAGGTTCACAAGCTCCATCGACAAGCGATCACTTTCTTGGGAATTAAGGGACTCTAAACTTTTTGGAGATTCTCCAATCTCCCCTGTTGTCGTGACTTCCAACTGGTTCAGTTTGTTTTCATCATCTGCCGATAGAGAGAACGATATATTTCACTCATTTTCTCGCCTAATTAATATCAGAATTTAGCACAAATATAATTTCTTCGCTTATGCCACGCTTACCGTCCGGTCTTGAAACCCGTGCCACATATTACGACCATTCAGCCATTTTACCAGTGCTTTCGGACCATCATTAATCACTTCAATCTCTTTCGAACGAACTACAGTGGTTTTTTTTGGATTCCTACCGGTGAAAAGCACTAGTGAAAACATCACGACGGTTATTGGAATTGATAAGGAGCAGCTGTCAAAGATAAACTTGAGATTGAAAATAACAGGTGAAGTTTACATGACAGACAATCGTTTGGAAAAGAAGAAAAAAGAATATTAGGAAAGTATTCACATTCGATTGTATTCATTGGAGAAAATTATGAGGGCGGAGATGGGATAAAATGGATACAAAGGGTGAAACGAACACGTGTTAGTTTTGGTATTTTTTACTGTGAAAAATAACTTGAAATCGATGGAAGTATTGAAAATATATTGTTGATCTTTATTAAATAATAACAACTCCCAATAAATTAAATGGGCGATTTATTGATACCAGAGAACTTTTGATGTTTACAGGTCGATGTTTTTCTCTCCAGTGACATTTCTTTCATAATAATAAAAGAAGTTCGTTGCTACGGCACATCTTCTATCTTCTTTTAATAACGAGAAGTGTCCGCGCGTGCTGCGCACGCGCTTTTCCTCAATATTCGCTTAGATGTATTGATGAGAAAAATTCTGAATCTCCGAAGAAATATCGATGCAAAAAAGAATTTTAGAATCGAAAATTTTTCAGAAAACCATGATCCGAGGAAGGAATTTTCGAGTTTTTATCAAGCGTATAATTCTGTATGAAGAAAATCCTTATATAATGGGATTCTTGTTGGTTTCCCATTAAAATTTGGAAAGATTCAAATCAACGAACTCTCGGAAATGTAACATACAATTGTCCATGACTGAGAACATCTCTACGGAGATCTAAGTCAACTTCATCTGAAGTTTGTCCTTGACTCTCATTAATTGTCATTGTGAATGGTAATTTGATTGGACATTGGAGGGGTAATCGCATTCCGAGGTCTATTTGATGTCTCACTTATGTACCGAGATAATCGCCAAAAAAAAACTCCCTCTTGATCCTATATTAATGTGCATTTCGCTCTATCTCCCTTATTGGCCGAGACAATAACGGAGAACTGCTCAAACTCCCTCCTGATCCCAAATCAATGTCTATTCCACTCTATCTCGCTTATTCACCAAGATAATAACCAAAACCTGGAAAAATTTCCTCCTAATCCCAAACTAATGTCTATTTTGCTCTATCTCGCTCATTCACCGAGATGATAGCGAGAAACTGAGAAAACTTTCTCCTGATCGTATATTCATGTCCACTCTACTCTATCTCGTTCATTCACCGAGAAAATAGCGAACAGCTGAGAAAACTCCCTCCTGATCTCGAATTCATGTCTATTTCGTTCTGCCTCGCTCATTCGTCGAGATAATAGCGGAAAACTGAAAAAAACTCCCTCCTGATCCCAAATTGGAGTCTATTCCGCTCTATCTCGCTTATTCGCTGAGAAAATAGCGAACAACTTGGAAAAACTCCTTCCTAATCCCGAATTAATGTCTATTTCGCTCTATCTCGCTTATCTACCGAGAGCGAAAAACTGAGAACACTCCCTCCTTATTCCATATCCAATGTCCATTCCACTCTATCTCGCTCATTCGCCGAGATGATAGCGAAAAACTGAAAAAACTTTCTCCTGATCGTATATTCATGTTCACTCTACTCTATCTCGTTCATTCGCCGAGAATATAGCGAACAGCTGAGAAAACTCCCTCCTGATCTCGAATTAATGTCTATTTCGTTCTGCCTCGCTTATTCGTCGAGATAATAGCGGAAAACTGAAAAAGACTCCCTCCTGATCCCAAATTGGAGTCTATTCCGCTCGATCTCGTTTATTCGCCCAGAAAGTAGCGAACAACTTGGAAAAACTCCTTCCTAATCCCGATCCAAGTCTATTTCGCTCTATCTCGCTTATCTACCGAGAGCGAAAAACTGAAAAAACTCCCTCCTTATTCTATATCCAATGTCCATTGCACTCTATCTCGCTCATTCACCGAGATATTGGGGAAAAAATGATGATCCCTCCTGATCCCGAATTGATAGCTCTATCTCGCTTATATACCGAGATAATGGCAAAAAACTGAAAAAAATCCCTCCTGATCCCGAACTAATATCTATTTTGCTCTATCTCGTTTATTCACCGTAATAATAGCGAAAAACTGGAAAAACTCCCTCCTGTTCCCATATTAGAGTTCATTTCGCTTGATCTCGTTCATTCACCGAAATAATAGCGAAAAACTGAAAAAAGTTCCTCCTCATCCCATATTAATGTCCATATCGCTCTATTTCGCTCATTCACCGAGACAACAGCAAAAAAATAATGAAACTCTCTCCTGATCTCAAATTTAATGGCTATTTCGCTCTATCTCGTATATTCACCGGAATAATAGCGAAAAACTGAAAAAAGTTCCTCCTCATCCCACAGTAATGTCCATATCGCTCTATCTCACTCATCCGCCGAAATAATAACGAAAAACTAAAAAAACTCCCTCCTGATCCCGAACTGATGGCTATTTCGCTCTATTTTGCTCATTCGCTGAGATAATAGCGAAAAACTGGAAAAAGTCCCTCCTTGTCCCATATGAATGTCCATATCGCTTGATCTCGCTCTTTTGCCGAGATAATAGCAAAAAAATTACAAAAATTGTTCCTGATCCAGAATTAATGGCTCTTTCGCTCTATGTCGCTCATTCGCCGAGATAATAGCGAAAAACTGAAAAAAGTCCCTCCTCATCCCACAGTAATGTCCATATCGCTCATCCGCCGAAATAACAACGAAAAACTAAAAAAAACTTCTCCCTGATCCCGAATTAATGGCTATTTCGCTCTATCTCGTTTATTCACCGAAATAATAGCGAAAAACTGGAAAACCTCCCTCCTCATCCCATATTAATGTCTATATGGTTCTATCTCGCTCAGCCGCCGAAATAGTAACGAAAAACTAAAAAACCTCCCTCCTGCTCCCGAACTGGTGGCTATTTCGCTCTATCTCGCTCATTCGCCGAGATAATAACGGAAAACTAAAACAACTCCCCTCCTGATCCCGAATTAATGTCTATTTCGCTCTATCTCGTTTATTCACCGAAATAATAGCGAAAAACTGAAAAAATTCCCTCCTCATCCCATATTAATGTCCATATCGCTCTATCTCGTTTATTCACCGAAATAATAGCAAAACATAACAAAAATCCCTCCTGCTCCCGAATTAATAGCTCTGTCGCTCTATCTCGTTTATTCACCGAAATAATAGCAAAAAATAACAAAAATCCCTCCTGATCCCGAATTAATAGCTCTTTCGCTCTATCTCGTTCATTCACCAAAATAATAGGGAAAAACTGGAAAAACTCCCCTATGTTCCGGCGTTAAAGTCCGTTTCGCTCTACCTCGCTTATTCACCGAGATAATAGTGAAAAAATGAAGAAAAACTCCCTCCTCATCCTAAATTAACGTGCATTTCACTCTATCTCGCTTATTTACCGTGTAATAATAATAATACATTATGACGTATCTTAGTATTGTATTTATAATCTTCGAATCTCCCATGATATTTAATTAATTATAATGCATATTCTTATATAATATATGCTATAATATATAATGAGAATATATATCATAACGCAATATATAATATAATAATAAACTAATAATTATTTAAATTTTCAATTTTTTTTGCAATGGCAAAAGAAGAGAGGAACTGATAGAATGGCGATGGATAGACTTCTACGATCGATAAATCGATAAAATAATAATAATGATAATACTTCATGATTTTATGATAATTTTATCAATTCCATAATTTTGTAATGGGAGAAGAGAAGACGAACTGATGTAATTAATTCGTCTTACTCTTACGATCGATATCTTCCTCTCCTTTTTATATGTAGATTCAATTTTTTTTGCAATGGCAAAAGAAGAGAGGAACTGATAGAATGGCGATGGATAGACTTCTACGATCGATAAATCGATAAAATAATAATAATGATAATACTTCATGATTTTATGATAATTTTATCAATTCCATAATTTTGTAATGGGAGAAGAGAAGACGAACTGATGTAATTAATTCGTCTTACTCTTACGATCGATATCTTCCTCTCCTTTTTATATGTAGAATCAAGCGATCGATAAGAAAATCAATTATTAAGTAATAATAATCATCGTAACAATATTTTAAAATCATATAAATACTTATTTCAATTATTTCATAAAAAGAAAAAAAATCTCGGTAATTCGGTTTTCTCTTATAATCAAGCGATCGATAAGAAAATCAATTATTAAATAATAATAATCATCATAACAATATTTTAAAATCATATAAATAATTATTTCAATTATTTCATAAAAAGAAAAAAAATCTCGGTAATTCCGTTTTCTCTCATAATCAAACGATCGATAAAAAAATCGCTAATTAAATAATAATTACATTATTTTATAATTATATAATTAATTATTTCGAGTATTAAAAAAAAGAAAGATAATCGCGACGATTCGGTGTATTCCTCCGATCGAGCGATAGATAAAAAATCAATAATGGAATAATAATAATAATAGTTGATAAGTATATAATAGTTTTATAAACTTTATTTTTTTTATAATAATAGTAAAAAAGGAAAGGAAAATAGTGAAAAAAGAAAGAAAATAACATAATTAATTCGGTCTTACGGTTACGATCGATATTTCCTTTCCTTTTTATATTAGGAGATTATAATAATAGTAAAAAAGGAAAGGAAAATAGTGAAAAAAGAAAGAAAATAACATAATTAATTCGGTCTTACGGTTACGATCGATATTTCCTTTCCTTTTTATATTAGGAAAATTAATATTGGAGAGGGGATGCGCTACACTACTCCCCTTTCAGAAAAAGCTGTCGCCCAACACCCACTGGAGTTATTTGAGATATTTCATGTCTTCATAATCTGCAGCAAACTAGCCAAAATTGTTAACAAAAATAAATTGTCCGGAAATAGCATGAGCTGCTGAGACGTAAAAGATCTCACATAGGGAGGACTCCAAATGTTTCTTCAGCTAAAACCTCCCAGAAATCAACACTGAAGAAACAATCCCGATACACTCGTACACACATGACTCGATATAAATCAATTATAATTGTATCATATAAATCTGAGTTTCTATCATTCATTCCGTTATAATCAAATTCATTCTCATCCTTATGCTTCGATTACAATTTTTTTTTCTATTTTTTCAACGTTCATTAAATCTTCTTCTATCACGAACACTGAAATCTGTAATTTCAACAAAGAAAGAAATTTCTATTGGTAAAATTATAATGAAAATTATTCAACAATTCCTACAAAAGCCATATTTCAAGAAAATTCAAGTTATTCTTTGCGAATAATGATATTGGTAACAAGCAAATTCCTCCAATATTCATCCATTAATTATGAACTTTGATCAGTTCACCATAGATGATTCATTAACCACCAATTCTTTCCGTTAACCACGGAGTCTCCAAGTCAGTTAACCACTGACGATTCGTTAACCACGAATCCTTCCCGTTAACCACGGAGTCTCCAAGTCAGTTAACCACTGACGATTCGTTAACCACGAATCCTTTCCGTTAACCACGGAGTCTCCAAGTCAGTTAACCACTGACGATTCGTTAACCACGAATCCTTTCCGTTAACCACTGACGATTCGTTAACCACGAATCTCCAAACATAAATTAAGGATGAATATTTTCTTCTATTGGCCATAGGCGATTTACATGAACTACCTTGAATTTTCCTCTAGGGAGTTTTTGAATGCGATAAACTACATCATTTAATTTTGAATGTACTACATAGGTTTTTTCCCAATCTCGTCGAATCTTTGGACATTTCCCTTTGACTCTTTTGGGATAGATAGATAGTAGTTTATTGCATATAAAGAGCAAACTTTAATGCAATGGAGTTACATATTTTACAATGAGTTTTATTTTATTTCACACGACTTCAATGTTCGTACTGGCTGAGGTACAAAGGCTTTCATCACTTGAACATTCACTCATACATCCTCTCAGTACAAAGGAAAAAATCGCTTTCACATCCCTCTTCTCTTTGCAGCTTAATAATTTATCTACAGTTAAAGATAAAGATCTGTTTCTTGCATGGGGACCATCGATTGCAAATACCAATTTATTTCGTTCTGCAGAGTACGCGGGACAACTTATTAAAAAATGTTCAACAGTATCTCGCTCCATTTGTTCGCACATTGGGCAAGGAAGATCCGGATAAAACTTGTAATAGTTGTTGTTCAGGCACATGCCAGATTGAAACTGATTTGCCAGCCTTAGTTGTGTCATAATTCGCTTCACCGGAATTGATAGTGAAACTTGCAAATAATCCTTGTTTCGCAAGATTGATTTATTTGTCAATTGGAGGCTCGAGCCACTTCACACTGCCGAATCAATTTCTTGTCTACATTTCACTTTCAATTTCTCTACTAGAACACCTCCCACCGCCTTCCATGCTTCAGAGTCAAATGTGTTCAACGAGTTCATGATTTCTGGGTCTAATGACTCAGCAAATTCGAAAATTTGTGATGCCCAGTTATATTTTGTTGCCCCCTTCACATTAATCCCTTTATTTTTATCTTGTCTGTAGGCTATTACTTGACTCTTGAAACACACAAGCGGCGAGCGATGTTCCTTCGTTTCCAACAGTTTCACAATCCAGTTCCAAGTTAACTCCCACGCTCTTACTCGCAAGTGTAGTTTATCCATTTCCGCCAAGACCAACATGTTCGCAGTTGAACGAGAGAGACCAAAAATACTCTTGTAAAAGGCGATTTGAATGCAATTAATGTCCCCCGCGTATTTCGGTGACCATAGTGGGCAGGCATATAACAAAACTGATGAGACCATAGCGTCAAATAGCTTATTTATGCTATTTGACGCTATGGTCTCAAGAATCTCTCTTGCACAAGAATTTATTTTAGACTTAAAAATTAACGACCGCACCGCACCTGCCGCAAGTTGAGCCTTCCCCATAGCTTCTGCTACTGGGATTTTGCCTAAACCAGCAGCGCTGAAAGTGACTCTCAAATAGGTGTACTTTTTAACAACTTCCAAGTTTATTCCACCATATTTAAAGCTTAGATCCTTGGGGGTTTTGCCCCCCTTGTTACAGTAAAGTATTTTTGTTTTTTGTTCATTGACCTTAAGCCCACCGCAGTACTCTTTCAGAAGTTTCAATTTGTTCCTCGAGTCAGCGTTATTTCTTGCCAGTAATGCTAAATCATCTGCAAACTTAAGCAACAATATTTCCATTTTGTTATTTACACTAACTCCGTATGTACCTCTTTCTCGGGAAAAGTCTTCCATATCAGCAATAAACAAGATAAACAGCAAGGGACTTCAAATTTCCCCCTGCAAAACACCCTCAGTTACCTTTATCTCATCTGTGAGGCCCTCCGCGGTTCTTACTTTTTTTTCGCATTTGAATATAAATTTGATAACAATCTGACCAATTTAGCACTTACCCCCACTTCTAATAGTCTTACCCATAGTTTACTGTGGTCGATAGTATCGAACGCGCGCTTAAAGTCAACGAAGGTTACAAACATGGAACCTTTCTTTTTTCGGAGACTAGAATGGATGGTTTCATTTAATGTAAAAATGTTATCAAAACAGCCTCTGCCGCGTCTGAAGCCCGCTTGACCCTCCGGCAAGATTTCACATTCCTCTGCCCACTTCACCAGCCTATTGTTTAATAGACTTGTGAAGATTTTTGTAATGTGATTTACCAGCGCTATGCCCCTGTAATTGGCAGGGTCACTTTTGTCACCTTTTTTATATAACATGGATAGAATGGCACCGGCCGAATTTTCAGGGGTTTTTTCCGCACTTAATATTTTATTGAATAGATTCAACATGTAAAGTCGCCAGTTTTGCGGAAAATTTCAATAGAACTCGTTTACAATTAAATCACCTGCAGCTTTGTTCAGTTTAGCCTCTTTTAAGACTTTATTTATTTCTGCCAAAGTAAAATCCGCATCGAGTGTGGGGTGCTCGACACCGTAAAAAGTTGTTTTATTTTTTGCTTCAGGAGGATAAACATTTTTATAGAATTGCACCCATTCTGATTTACTAATTCTTGCTCGTACATAATTTGAGGTGCGATGCTTGTTCAAGGTGGCCCAAAACTGGCTAGCATTACGCGTACTATTTACTTTTTCCACCAGGTCTTGTGTATAACGTTTCGCCTTTTCTACATAAGTATTTTTATAATTCGCCAAGGCTTCCCTGAATTCTTGTTCAGCCTTGTCTTCAAAATTAGATTTACGGTATTTCCTAAGTTTATTATTCGCAATTCTTTTCGAATTTTTACACTCAATATCGTACCATGGCTCTTTCGGTTTCCAAGAGACTTTCCGATCTTGATTGGCTAAGCCCAAATGAGAGGCAGTGAGTTCAACGGCCCGGTGCAATCTTTCTGACAATTAGTCTATTGATTCTACCTGAAAACTTGCACTAACTAGTGGAGACCATTTCATTGATTCTGCAAAAGCCTGCGCTTGTTCATTGTTCCATTTGATGGTGCCACCTTTAATCCATGAAGATTCAGGTATGTTACCCTCAGCTGATTCATGCGAAAGAGTGAAAGAAATTGGGAAATGGTCCGAGAAGGATATTTTGTGGATTACTTCGAGATCTACTATTTTGCTTATCCCTGGAAAATTAGGCCAAACCAAGTCGATGATACTACGTGTTACAATTTTTTTCCCTTTTTGCTTCCGAATGGAAGCTTTGAAATCGTAATTTTTTTCGATTTTGAGATTTCATCATAATATGACTGCAAATGACCCAAAACGTCGAGATCCGTCGTTTTTAAAAAATGTATGTGTGTATGTGTGTGTGTGTGTGTGATGACGCATTTTCCGCTTTACTCTGAAGTGGGGTGAGCTAGCGATCTGAAAATCTTACCATAAGTTCACCAAGCTCTCACAAAAATTTCAGCTAAATCGGCCGGATAGTTTTTGAGAAAAATGAAAATGTTGAAATATTGTTTTTTCGTCTTTTCTCGATGAAAAATAGAATCACAGCGTCCAGTCTCCGCGAGGAGATGCGCGTCCAAGAGCCGCATCTTTGACCCGCGGGGTGATGGGAGCTCAGATTTTTATTTTAGCCAGTAGAAAACTTTTGATAAATTTTTCGTGAAAATCTTGATTCCACGATAACTTAATAAATAATTGAGCTAGAGACCTCAAATTTTGTGAGGTTATACATCTGATGAACACAAAGGTTGGTATTGAAACTGGGCGGAATCGGTCCAGTAGTTTTTTAGATATTAGCATAGAAACATCAGAAAAAGCAAGCTATATCTTCAAAACTATTCAATTGATTATATTTGGAACAAACTTAACCCTCTGAGGCCTATTTTAGTTTTCGCATTCCACGCACAGATCAGTGATGCCATTTTTTTTTTTTTTTCTGGAGGTGGGAAAAATGTTACATGAGACACCCGCAGATGGGATGCGGGTAGTGTCAGATTCTTACTGACTAAAAAACCCACCTCCGTGCCATCATTCATGCACTATGCTGCAAACCACTTTCGCTTCACTTCAGCATGGACATTGTCTCCAGACGCTGTGACGTAGCGCTCTGATGTCATCTTGTTTCTTATCGATCATTGTGTGGATGATTTCAGCTTCCCTTGTTGCTTGTTAGGCTGATCATCATGCTAATCTTATTGAATTATCGTCCGGTATGAGCTTTCAACTCAAGACTCTCTTCGTTTCATCTGTCGGACATAAACATCGTGTGACTGACATTGTCTATCATTCCGCATGAAGGGCATTGGTCCGTCTCTGCTCTCTTCCTCCTGAATAGGAATTTTCTAAAGCAATTGTGTCCAGATAAAGCTTGCGGATTAATCCTCAGAGGGTTGAAAGGTCTTAGCTATGCGTCATTTGTGTTATAACTTTTAGAATTCTTGAAATAATAATTCTAGGGAACCATTCACAAAATTGATCCTCCATGAATTTCCATTTTCGTATATGTTTCCCTGAGGAGGGCAATATATCTGAATTAATTATCGTGCAGTCAATCTTTCTTTATTGAAAGATGAAACCATTGTCGTTGTGACTTAATCATTTGCCAAATTTGAAGAATATCTTATATCCCAAATATATTGATATTTGCATAAATTCAACATTCTTAATTTATATTTGTGGAAAAAGTATCAGCTGCGTCAGTTAATAATCCCAGTTTTATGAAAGGTATGTTTTTGACGATAATATATTAATATATTCTAAAAAAAATCATTTCAATGATAAAATTGATGATAATTAATAACGAGATCAGCTATATACTTTCTTTTTCAAAATTATAAGATTATTTTTAATTACGTTCTCTTCATATAATTTTCGTTCAATCACAACTACCAATTTTTATATATATGCATAGATGAGGATTGACTGAATCAGATGAATCTTTTCCATTCATTTGATCAGGTGATAAATCATGTACTTCATACCACTCATCGAATTTAAGAATATATGCTGTGTAATGTCCAATATTCTCTTCACTTATGATATCTAAATCTATAAAATTCACTATCTGTTGGAATTGGCGCCTCTTCCCCTTCCCTCATCTGTTGGTACTCTCGTGGCCAGCGTGGGCGCTTCTGTATTTGTACACTGCGCATGCGCGACGCGTTGGTGTGCACAACACACACGAGGCTGGCTACACTTGCGTTCTAGAACAGATAGAGTGAAACACGTGTATTTTGAGGAATCTACATAAAATTTTTTTTTTAATTCTGCCAAGTCCAATCATTCCTGAGATATTCTCATTCAATAGATGATGATATTGCTGCAAAAATATTGAAATGGCCAGAAAAAAACAGCCATGCGTAGCATGGCTTTTAAAACAAAGTCGCCAAGTGCGCGTTTTTGGATTCAATTTGATTGGGCTAAAAAAGATTCGAAATCGTAGTGTAGCCCCAAGTACTCAGTGCAAACGGAAAAGCGCAAATTCCGAATTCAGTAGCAATAATTGAGAAAAACAGGAGCCGAAACAAAAATTCAAAAAACGTGCTTGGCTGTTGGCTGCTCATATGGTTTGATAGTGATCGCCCAGCCAAGCACGTTTTTTGAATTTTTGTTTCGGCTCCTGTTTTTCTCTATTATTGCTACTGAATTCGGAATTTGCGCTTTTCCGTTTGCACTGAGTACTTGGGGCTACACTACGATTTCGAATCTTTTTTAGCCCAATCAAATTGAATCCAAAAACGCGCACTTGGCGACTTTTTTTTAAAAGCCATGCTACGCATGGCTGTTTTTTTCTGGCCATTTCAATATTTTTGCAGCAATATCATCATGTATTGAATGAGAATATCTCAGGAATGATTGGACTTGGCAGAATTAAAAAAAAATTTTATGTAGAAAATCTCGAGCATTACAAAACAAAGTTTCTTGATAACTTCCCCCAAAAAGCATCATTTGCCGATATTTTTTCACATTGAAAACTCAATGTGCGAGATACGCTTTTATAGCACTGGCCCTTTTTTGTAGTGAATGTCAAGGTCTGAAAAATAGGTTACTGCAAAGAATTCACCATCTCGCTTGGTTTCCGAGATATTGAGTGAAATCAAATGACGATAAATAGGATTCTCCTCTCCTTAGCGGCTGCTACTTTGTAACAGTAGTTTCTTCTGAATATGATGCTCAGAAACATGCAATATCTCAGAAACTAAACGAAATAACGAAATTTTTCTAGGTATATTTTGAAGCTCTTAAAATTCTCTAAAGAAAAACTTCAGTAGAGAAAAGGCGTATCTCGCTTAATTTCTGAGATTATTCGCTGCGTTTCTTACAGCACAATGGAAATGCTCACACACAGAATGCTTACACACACAGGAGCCTCATCCATTCGTGAAGCTCCGCCCCTCTGTGTGTGTAAGCAACACAGTTACGGCGTCGTACTCTAGCAGCACTGGGTCGCATCTGTGTGCACGCACACTACTACCCAGTCGCCGTTTCCCTATCCGTGTGGCAATACATTTACACTGTCCACACGAAACGTGTTTGGATAAACTTTTGGGGCACCTATTTTTCCTTCAATGAATATCACATATTACAATTTAATAATTATATAATATTGAAGAGAATGATGAGTTGAATTGATATTTAAGAAATAAATTTTCTACATCTCGTATATTTTGAGTAACTCAATGTTCAATTTTGGGATGTAGCTTTCAGCCGTATATGAGAGTGCGGTAGCCTTTCGCGTGGTATATAGAGTAAAACACGCACTTGGCGAGAGACGCTCCCGCATCTCCTGATAAAACTTATCGATATTAATATTAAAAACTACTGCTGTATTTATTTAATATCCCATCAGGTTATGGGCCTAAACGCTTCCACTGCGCAATTAATAGAGGATTAGAGGAATAATTAAATTATTAAATAAATAAATAAAAGGAAAAAAAAAGTGAAAAGAAGAGAAGTGAAAAGAAAAGAAGTGAAAAGAAAAATTGAACTGAATAGAATATCAGAACCGACGTCATCGACGAAAGGAGAGAAAAAATTGAAAAAATGGACAACGACGAGAAAAACAAAACGGACGAGAAAAGCATGGTGCCGGCCGGCGGGGGAGAAGCATCAAAGATGGCGGAAAATCCAGGCGTGGGTGCCCCAAAAAGTAAGTGGAAAATAAAAATAATAGATCGATCCAAAATTAAATACTTTACGGGCCTGTAACAATTTCAATCATGAAATTGGAAAAATCGCGATCGCGTTAAAAATTCATATATTCAAAAATGAAGAATAAAATGAATGATTGAGCGAGACGTCGCCATTAATAGAATCGAGTGAGTTGCGTGAGAAAGACAAGGACGAGACGATGAGACAAAGATGGACGAAACGAACGGTTACGAACGGCAACGAAAGCTCACGACCAAATGAAGACGAGAATGAAGGGGGAATACACGAGCGGAAGAGAGAGAAAGAACGATACTCGGAATTCGCGCGGGAGAATAGTGGTTCTCACTCTCATGAGAGAATAATTGCAATGAAAATGATAGAAGTAAATCAATCAATAATTAAGTTATACATATTACTAATAATCAATTTATTGTAATGATTTAGGTAAAACAAGATCATTTCAAGATCTCATGCGTCATTACGCAGAGATATTTCGCTTAAGCGAACATCATGCTAAAGAAGGGATAGAAGTCACAATTAACAATGATGGGTTAATTTTCAAGACGAGAGGAGGCTTCGCCTACAGAGCAGATATATGATCGGATTATTAATTGGAAAAATTAAATACGATTAATAATCAAAATTAAAGCATTTGAGTGGGAATCCATTGTAGTACGTGGACAACTGCTCAAATGATGAACAGTAACAACGGACCCAGTCTTGTGTTCAGATGGGAAAATTGTTACTTATTCTAGTCTAGCCATACTCGAGTTCAGTCAACTAGGTCTAGAGTCCCATCTTCTGTCTAATAATAACATATATCAATTTTCAATGAATAAACTAATTGAATAAATAATATTTAACAAATTCTAGACGGGAAAGGGGATTTGAAGGAAGAAGAATGGGCCCTGATAAAGGAGAAAATCAGGGAATGTGAAGCAAATGGAGAAACTCTTCAAATTGGAGAGGAAGAAAAGAACGAGGAGCAAGATGAGAGAAACGAAGTGGTAAACGACGAGGCAAACGATGGGGCAGACGATGTGGTAAACGACGGTGCAAAAGATCAGGAAGAAAAGAACGAAGGGAACGATGAGGCTGTCAAGGGACAAGGTAACTCAAAACCTAAAATAAGGAGGAATGAAAAGATTAACGATGAGCAAACCCAAAAGATTATGTCTCGTTTTTGTGTGCGCAATATTAAAAATAAACTAACGAAGGATGAATATATTTCCGAAACAGAGTCAATGTTATTGGAATCGTTGAAGTGCATGCAAGCCTTGATGTCAAAGATGTGTGACACAAACGTACAGTTGGCAAAGAAGATAGAGACGCTGACGGAACAAATGGCGAAGAAGGACAAAGAAAAAGAACGGGCAATTAAGATGTTGGAGATCATGCACGACGCAACACACGAGAAACTGAAGAAGCTGATTGACGCGGGCAACGAACAGTACAAACGACAGAAATTGATACTGGACGAGATTTGGGAAAAAGTATACTCTGAGGAGAACGATCAAGTAGGAGAAGATGAAACGAAGGGGACGGATAATGAAGGAGGTTTTAGTGAAGACTCCCAGAAGGGAGATGATGAAATAGAAAAGATTGTGGAGGCAGCGGTTGAACGGGCATTAGAGAAAAGTAAAGATGGGGGGGAAAAACAAGAAAGATTGCAAATTGTAACTCCCGGAAATAACGACGTGAGATTAGAAATGATGAGTCGGGGATCACATACGAAGAGGGAATACAAACTAACGAGTCAAGTAAAATTCGAACACTTTTACGATTACTTAACGTCAGAGTTGAGATTCGAAGGATTGTTATATATAATAGACCCGAAAGTAAATCCACAATATGAAATAAACGAAGTGATTAGAGAGAACGATAAGCATAAAGTAAGAGACATCTTAATTAATCGGTTGGAACATTATTACTACTCAAAAATATCTAACGACAAAGATCCGCGGCAAATTTTAAATCAACTAAAACAATTAAAAGCCTGTGAAACCAATGAATCGTCGGTAACGATCAGAAAAAGATTACATACGTTGCAATATTATCCCGGTAAAGAAACTGCTGCACAATTTCTGGATAAATTTGAAGAGATTTTGAGATTATACGATAACTTGAACGAATCGGGTCCGTTAACAGAGGGAGAGAAAAGAGACGCGTTTTACCAAGCAATAATGACCGCTGTTCCACAAATCCAGCCAGTGGAGTTTATGACGAGAAATTCGATGGGTAAAGGTCTAACGTATGAACAAATGAAAAAATTCATTCTACAGGAAGAAGCGAATAGAAGACAGGACCAAGCTCAAGGTGGAACAACCCTGAACACGGGGTCGAGATACGATGCGAGGACGCGTTGCTGCGATTGTGGGGGTGCCGGCCATATTGGCAAGGACTGCCCTAATGATCAGATAGTCTGTTATTCGTGTAACAAAGCAGCTGGACATATTGCCAAAGATTGTCCGCTCCGTCAGGGTCTACCTGAGAGCAGTGAACCAAAAGGAAGAGGAAGTGAACCAAAACCAAGAGGACGAGGAAGAGGACGACGACGAGTTGACAGGGAAAGGTATGGTTCACACAATCAAAGGTTTATGCATGTAAAACGAAAATTTAACGATAACGATAACCGACAAACGAGCGTAAAAAGAATGAGACATAACGATCGGAAACGAGGGGGTTATAACAATCAAAACTCAGAGAATAAAAATAACAATAAAAATCCAAAACAAAACCAACAGAAGCGTAAAAATCAATCACAACAATCGAGTCAACAAAAGAAAAATGAATCAACAAATACGAAAGGTGAGTCACACTCAATAAATTCATTTAGAATAAGTAACGATGAGATACCAACGAGAGAAGAAAACGATCAGATAACGAGATTTTTAGCAGACTCGGGTGCTACAGAACATCTGACAAAGTCTAAACTACTCTTTAAGATATTTGACGATACGAAAAAGGGAAAACTTAAGTGTGCTAACAACGATCCCTCGGCAGACTTAAAAACGGAGGGAGTGGGATCAATAGACATTGTAACGAAGAACGAACGGTTATTAGAGTTAAATAATGTTATATACGCTAAAAATCTTTCGGAAAATCTGCTCTCCCTAAGAAAATTCGCAGAAATGGGACTGGGAATTTACTTAGACAATAAACAAATAAACATATTTGATCCGATATCTAACGAACAGTTCATAACCGGCATATACAGGGTGTACCGGAAGTACAGGTACTCCCGGGAATCCTGGGTAAAGGGGTTCATTTGGAGCAGAAAAGTCCTCTTCCACTTTTCTCTCCGATGAACCCCTGCGGAGATATGAGGGTGGAAAGGTGGGCCAATGAGAGCCCACCGATAGACGGCCGCCCATCCGTGAGAAATTCACGGATGTGTTGGTGCGTCCCCACTCCGCGGTAACCAATCCCCTCCACAACCACCGACTCT
Source organism: Aleiodes alternator (assembly GCA_963921955.1). Lineage (NCBI taxonomy): Eukaryota > Metazoa > Arthropoda > Insecta > Hymenoptera > Braconidae > Aleiodes > Aleiodes alternator. Next base: position 1,495,213 of record OY998115.1, on the reverse strand, counting down.
CCCGCTCTCAGTAACGTGGAAGGGATCGGCGATCGTCAGCTGTCGCCTGTCAGCTGAGAAGATATAAATATTCAAATGGAAGGGGAGGGAGGGGAGGAATATTCTGAAAATAAAAAAATTAGGATTTCTCCAGTTTTTTTTCTTCAAATTAATTTTTTCGCTTTTTTTCATTTTTTTGATCGTTCAAGAATGATCAAAAAAATGGAAAAAAATGAAAATATTTATTAAATTAAAAAAATGGAGAAAGCCTGATTTTACGGGAGTTTTTCGAGGCGTCACGTGACCTTGACGCCTCGAAAAACGGAGCACCAGTCTCTACTGGGGGGCAAAGGGGCATTTTTATCACTCAAAGTGTCTCTGTACTTGGTACAGAGACTCTTTGAGTCACAAAAAGAACCCTCCCCCCTCCGGGGGAGAGGGGAGAGATGTCCTGAGGGAGAAAAATAGGGATTTCTCCAATTTTTTTTCTTCAAATGAATTTTTTCACTTTTTTTTCATTTTTTCGATCGTTTAAGAATGACCAAAAAAATGGAAAAAAATGAAAATATTCATTAGAGAAAAATAATTGAGGTAAATCCTGATTTTTCGACAGTTTTTCGAGGCGTCATGTGACCTTGACGCCTCGAAAAACGGAGAGCCAGTCTCTCCTGGGGGGCACAGGGGCATTTTTATCAGTCAAAGTGTCTCTGTACTTGGTACAGAGACTCTTTGAGCCACAAAAAAACCCCTTCCACCCCCAAAAGAGGGGGGAAAGGTTCCGAGATGAAAAAAAATCAGGATTTTTCCAATTTTTTTTTTTTATTAATTTTTTCACTTTTTCCCATTTTTTTGATCGTTCAAGAATGATCGAAACAAGTGGAAACTTGCATCATTATCCACATCATTATAGCTTTATCTGCTAATTTATTAGCAAGTCGCTTCCGAATGCATTTATTTTTCTCCTCTTTACAATCGTTTCATATACATTTCCATTTTTGTTTATTTCAAAGGAGAAAAGTATTGAGTAATAAGCTAATCTGAATTATTGGATGATTTTATTTTAATTGCTATTCCATTGCACATTCCATTATTATGTTATGTGGATATCGATTCATTCCGTTTTTTACGTTTCCTTGGTGACCAATTTTCAATAAACTTTATTATATCTGATATAACGTCTCATGTCTGAAGGTTATTTTTATTCTTCAATTATCGAATTATTGTTATAATTTTTTTTTTCTACTAATAATTTACAAGTAAAAAGAACTAATTCGTGCGGTATGTTTGACACCGAAAGTGAAAGTGGAACGAGTATAAGTCAGTCATCCCATACGACTTGTGTTAATTTTCAATTTGTTCTTGAATCCAGATTGGACGTAATGAATTTATAAAAATTCCTGATTATACACAGCCTCTCATGAGCAGGCGTGGCTGTAGCCATAATTCGGAGACAAAAAATTGAAAATCTCGTGAATGGCAATTGAGAGGTAATTGAAAAACTGATCAGTATCTTCCCTGAACAATCAGGAAAAATAATTTACCATTTTTTCGGGACCGCACAAGTGGTGATCAACCTCCTTACGTTGAAATTTGATCATCATATCATATTCACTAAATATAATCAACCATTTCTTTCCATCTAGAATCAAACCATCATAAAATGATTTTCACAAGAGGATGTCTTCGTGTTGATGATTAACCTCAGACTTTTAGATGACAATTAATGGACAATTCAAGGAAATTCTTCGTAAAAAATTTAAGTTTTCCCAGAATTTTTTAGAATTTAAAATTCTGTTGATTTAATTAATTGAAATTTATATTATTTTTCTTTTCCATCGTAGAACCTTCCACTCTATCAAGATGAAGTAGACGAAAATCAGAAATTTTGAATATAACTAATTCTACAATTTTATGAAGATGAAGAACTCATGTAAAGATTATAATCAAGATTGTAATTAGTTCCTATTCTTTTCCATTTTTCCGTCTGGGATTTTGAAAAGAATATGGGTTGAAAGCCCCAGATAATCAAGATGAATGTTAGTTTCTATAGAAATTAATACTTATCTTTATTGCTCTTGACAGTTACACTAAACATACTGATTCATAACGACTTTGCATAAAAGACAATATTTTCGATTGAGAGCTAGATATCAGTAAAATTCGAAGCTCATATCTTGACTACTTCATTTCTAATAGGGTTGTTTTATCGAACAAACAAAATTTTTCATGTAATATTAATGAAATCAAAATAACTCAAAAACTAATGACGAGAAAAATCTGGAAAAATTCACACAGTTATATAATATAGTGTCTAATATTATTCCTCAGTCTGGATGAAATCACTCGGAAACTTATTACAAATTTTGGAAAAATGAAAAAATTGAAATTTTGAAAAATCTCTCATATCTAAAAAAATATTCCTCCAATGCTGTCCAATAACGATCCCAAGCCGCAGGTTCAGAAGACCAATATGTGAGCCAAATTTGGAATTCCTATCTCAATTGTTCCGATTGTTATTGAAACAACAAAATTTTGCAAGAAAAATGATAAAAATCGACATAACTTAAAAACGAAGCATTAGAAAAATCTGAAAAAATTCTCGCAGTGACAGAATATGATGTCAAATAATATGCATCAATCTGGATGAAATCGTTTGAGAACTTTTTGAAAAATCAATTTTTTTCAAGAAATCGAAAATTTCTCATATCTCAAAAAATATTGAATGAATTCCAAGTAACGAGGTCTCGAAAAGAAACATTTATCATAACCAATATACAGTAGAAATATGAGATTGTTCGGTTGAAATTTTACCGTTTATAAGGAAAAAAAAAATCCACACAGACACACATACATACATACACACACACACACACACACACACACACACACACACACACAGAATTTTTCTCCAAATATCATTTTCGGACGCTCCACATCATTTTAAGTGATTTGCAACAAAAAAATCGAAATCGAAAATCCTTACGATTGTTAAGCTTCTATTCGGAAGCAAAAATGAAAAAAATGAAAATATTTATTAAATTAAGAAAATGGAGAAATCCTGATTTTTCGGGAGTTTTTCGAGGCGTCAAGGTCACGTGATCCCTACAAATCTCAGCTCAGAATAATCGATTAAATTGCAATAATATCACATGGTAAATAAAAATTCAATATTAGATGAAAATTCAGATCCTATGATGGAACACAAAAATTGACGTTCGGTTTCCAAATAGGATTTCTATTCTTTCTGATTGTCGTCAGGATGAAAAGGTACTCATTTTGTAGAAAAAATTGTCTACTTTCGAATGGTGAAATAAAAAATAGTAGTGTTCTTAGGGAGAAAGCTAAGAAAACCCGTGATTTTTGAAAAAACTAATCTATCGAACATCCTCACAAGAGACTTCTTCTGAAAAATCTGAAATTATCACCATTTGTGGGGCTTATTGAGATGAATCCTTTAATCTGAACTTGGATGTAATCGCTTGGATAGTTTTCGAGATATAACCTCTTTTCATAAAATGGATTTTGGCCAATATCTCAGAAACTACTGGAGCGATTCCGCCCAATTTCAATACCAAACTTTTCGCTCCTTAGATGCACAAACTGGCGAAATCAGAAGTCTCTAACTCAAATAGTTTTTGAGCTATCGTGTATAGTAAATTCAGGATGAAAAACACTGTAATTGAAATTGTCTGCAAACGAAAAATCTGAGCAAAATTTACCCCGAGTGAAAATTGTGAGTTCAAATGAGATGTATTTCATCGCTGAGTGTGGGGGCTGTGAATCAATTTTTCGCGGAGAAAAGTCGAAAGAACGATTTTTCAAAAATTTGAGTTTTCTCGGAAAGTACTCAACCGATTTCGCTCAAATTTCACTCACAGCAATTTGCATGGAGAGGGAAAGTACTATTAAATTTCCAGCTCACTAAGTATTACCGTTGCTGAGCAATGAGCTGATATCTGTCACACATACACTCACACACACCCACACACACACACACATACAGACATTTTTTAAAAATGTCACTTCTCGACGTTTTGGATCATTCTGAGTCATATTCCGATGAAATCTCGAAATCGAAAAAAATCGCGTTTACAATGCTTTCATTCGGAAGCAAAATGGAAAAAAATGAAAATATTCATTAGAGAAAAATAATTGAGGTAAATCCTGATTTTTCGACAGTTTTTCGAGGCGTCACGTGACCTTGACGCCTCGAAAAACGGAGAGCCAGTTTCTTCTGGGGGGCAAAGGGGCATTTTTATCACTCAAAGTGTCTCTGTGCTTGGTACAGAGACTCTTTGAGTGACAAAAACACACTCCCCCCTCCGGGGGAGAGGGGAGAGATGCCCTGAGGAAGAAAAATGGGGATTTTTCCAATTTTTTTTCTTCAAATGAATTTTTTCACTTTTTTTTCATTTTTTTGATCGTTTAAGAATGACCAAAAAAATGGAAAAAAATGAAAATATTCATTAGAGAAAAATAATTGAGGTAAATCCTGATTTCTCGACAGCTTTTCGAGGCGTCATGTGACCTTGACGCCTCGAAAAACGGAGAGCCAGTCTCTCCTGGGGGGCACAGGGGCATTTTTATCACTCAAAGTGTCTCTGTACTTGGTACAGAGACTCTTTGAGCCACAAAAAAACCCCTTCCACCTCCAAAAGAGAGGGGAAAGGTTCCTAGGTGTAAAGAAATCAGGATTTTTCCATTTTTTTTTTTTTACTTAATTTTTTTCACTTTTTCCCATCTTTTTGATTGTTCAAGAATGATCGAAAAAATGGAAAAAAATGAAAATATTCATTAGAGAAAAAAAATTAATGTAAATCCTGATTTTTCGACAGTTTTTCGAGGCGTCATGTGACCTTGACGCCTCGAAAAACGGAGCACCATTCTCTCCTGGGGGGCACAGGGGCATTTTTATCACTGAAAGTGTCTCTGTACTTGGTACAGAGACTCTTTGAGCCACAAAAAAACCCCTCCCACCTCCAAAAGAGAGGGGAAAGGTTCCTAGGTGTAAAGAAATCAGGATTTTTCCAATTTTATTTAATTGATTTTTTCACTTTCTTCCATCTTCTTGATCGTTCAAGAATGATCAAAAAAGTGGAAAAAATGTAAATGAAGAAAAACATCATTCAGTGGGAATTTTTTTTTCCAGATTCCCTTTCTTTCCATATTGTCCGCAATGGCAGACGGTGCTTTTCCGGGAATACACCGTTCGCTCTGTCCCTCTCGCCCCCTCCTCGCCGCCGTCGTCGTTTGTTTCGCGCTTACATTCGTCAATTCATTCTCCCACTCCTCGCGAAAAGAAAAAACGTGAGACGAACACGGCGTCAGCTTTCATATTTCCAGTCCAGTCTTGTATTCCGTCGTATCCGTACGTTCAATAGCTATACGAGGCCGTTAACGGCCATGGAATACCGTGACATGTACTTTGAGTACGGCCGGGCTGATGGGAATGCGAATCTTGCAGGGCAGTTCTACGCTGATAGATACCCGAATCGTGTTCATCATCCTGGTCCTCGTGCTTTTATAAACCTCCATCGGCGGTTGGGTGATGGACACGTGCTCCCACCGCATGGTGAAGGATGACCCATCCGTCAGAATCGCGTACACCTGGAGGAGGAAGTGCTAAACGCAGTGGAGAATGACCCAACCACCAGCACCAGGAAAATTGCTGCAGCAATCGGGACAAGCCGCAGTCAGGTGCACCGAATCCTCAAGAACGAGAATCTCCATCCATTCCATTTCACCCCCGTTCAGGAATTGCTGCCGAGAGATCATGCAGCTAGGTTGGATTTCTGCCGATTTTTGGTAGCAGCACATGACAGAGATCGTCAATTCATCTACCACGTGTGTTGGAGTGATGAGTGCATGTTTGACAGGCAAGGATTATTCAATCATCACAATTCGCATCATTGGAGCATTGATAATCCTCACCTTGCAAGACCATCAAATTTTCAATATCATTGGCAACGCGTGAACGTCTGGGGTGCCATTTTGGGCGATGAGGTGAATCTACGTCTAGCTCCTGATCCACTCGGAGTGAGTATCATAAATATTTGGTTCAAAATTTTGCCAAATACTTATCTTCAAACTTCTCTCATGACTTATCTTTAAATGTTCCCTGTCCTCACAGCTGGCACCTGAATGTCCTTTTCCTTTTAACAAACTTGAAGATTCCATTCCCTGTTTCCCTTCAGTATCCCTCCACCTCTGTTTCAGGGGGATAATTACCGAGATTTTCTGGCTGAAAATCTTCCAGATATCGTCGGGGATGGACCAGCAGGAAGGCTTGTCTGGTTCCAACAAGATGGCGCACCAGCTCACACATCACGAGCCGCTCGGCGATTTCTGGATGAGGCATTTCCGGAGCAGTGGATTGGCAAGCATGGACCCGTGCCTTGGCCTCCACGGTGAGAAAAATCTTATTTATGTATGGGATGGATGAGTACATGACTCCATATTTTCCGGCAGACCTCCTGACCTCAATCCTCTGGATTTTTTCTCGTGAGGTTTCCTAAAAGAGAAGATCTTCGAAGTCCCGGTGACAGACGAGATGACAATGATTGCGAGAATGCATGGTGCTGCAGGGATGATCACGCCAGAAATCCTATCGAACGTGCGGAAGAATCTGGTGGAGAGGGCGCAAAAATGCATCCAAGTTGGGGGGGGGGGACATTTTGAGCAGTTGCTCTGATTTTTAGAAACCTCAAAATCCCTATCTTACTACCTTGCATTCTCATTATTTTTGTTTTTTTTTTCATTTTTTTTCTAATTCTATGTAATTCTTACCGGGAATTCCTTACCATATTAACCAACGGAGCATGTGAATTAAAACTCCAATTTCGAAGAATATAAAATAAATTTTGATTTTACCGAGCACGTCGCATGTTGTCCCAATTCGTTGGTCATCTCCTGTCCCAGTTCATCAGGAAAACCGAAAAAAACTTGACGCCTCGAAAAACTGTCCAAAAATCAGGATTTCTCTATTTTTTTCATTTAATAAATATTTTCATTTTTTTCCATTTTTCTGATCATTTTTGAACGATCAAAAAGATGGAAAAAAGTGAAAAAATCAATTGAAAAACAAAAAAATTGGAAAAATCCTGATTTTTTCGATCCCGTCGAAAAATCAGGATTTACTTTAATTTTTTTTCTCTAATGAACATTTCAATTTTTTTCCATTTTTTTTTATCATTCTTGAACGATCAAAAAAATGAAAAAAAGCGAAAAAATTAATTTGAAGGAGAAAAATTGGAAAAATCCTGATTTTTTTTTCATCTGGGAACCTTTCCCCTCTCTTTTGGAGGTGGGAGTGGTTTTTTTGTCACTCAAAGAGTCTCTGTACCAAGTACAGAGACACTTTGAGTGATAAAAATGCCCCTTTGCCCCCCAGAAGAGACTGGTGCTCCGTTTTTCGAGGCGTCAAGGTCACGTGACACCTCGAAAAACTGTCGAAAAATCAGGATTTACCTCAATTTTTTTCTCTAATGAATATTTTCATTTCTTTGGTCATTCTTTAACGATCAAAAAAATGAAAAAAAAGTGAAAAAATTAATTGGAAGAAAAAAAATTGGAGAAATCCCCATTTTTCTCCCTCAGGGCATCTCTCCCCTCTCCCCCGAAGGGGGGAGGGTTTTTTTTGTGACTCAAAGAGTCTCTGTACCAAGTACACAGACACTTTGAGTGATAAAAATGCCCCTTTTCCCCCCAGGAGAGACTGGTGCTCCGCTTTTCGAGGCGTCAAGGTCACATGACGCCTCGAAAAACCGTCGAAAAATCAGGATTTCTCCATTTTCTCAATTTAATGAATATTTTCATTTTTTTTCATTTTTTCGATCATTCTTGAACGATCAAAAAAATGGGAAAAAGTGAAAAAATTAATAAAAAAAAAACAATTGGAAAAATCCTGATCTTTTTTCATCTCGGAACCTTTCCCCTCTCTTTTGGAGGTGGAAGGGGTTTTGTTGTGGCTCAAAGAGTCTCTGTACCAAGTACAGAGACACTTTGACTGATAAAAATGCCCCTGTGCCTCCCAGGAGAGACTGGCTCTCCGTTTTTCGAGGCGTCAAGGTCACATGACGCCTCGAAAAACTATCGAAAAATTAGGATTTACCTCAATCATTTTTCTCTAATGAATATTTTCATTTTTTTCCATTTTTTTGGTCATTCTTAAACGATCAAAAAAATGAAAAAAAAGTGAAAAAATTCATCTGAAGGAAAAAAATTGGAGAAATTCCCATTTTTCTCCCTCAGGACATCTCTCCCCTCTCCCCCGGAGGGGGGAAGGTTTTTTTTGGGACTCAAAGTACAGAGACACTTTGAGTGATAAAAATGCCCCTTTGCCCCCCAGGAGAGACTGGTGCTCCGTTTTTCGAGGCGTCAAGGTCGCCTCGAAAAACTCCCGTAAAATCAGGATTCCTCCATTTTTTTAATTTAATAAATATTTTCATTTTTTTCCATTTTTTCGATCATTTTTGAACGATCAAGAAAATGAAAAAAAGCGAAAAAATGAAATTGAAGAAAAAAATGGAGAAATCCTAATTTTTTTATTTTCAGATTATTCCTTCCCACCCTCCCCTTCCATTTGAATATTTATATGTTCTCAGCTGACAGGCGACAGCTGACGATCGCCAATCCCTTCCACGTTACTGAGAGCGGGAGACTCGGTGGTTGTGGAGGGGATCGGTTACCGTGGAGTGGGGACGCACCAACACATCCGTGAATTTCTCACGGATGGGCGGCCGTCTATCGGTGGGCTCTCATTGGCTCACCTTCCCACCCTCATATCTCCGCAGGGGTTCATCGGAGAGAAAAGTTGAAGAGGACTTTTCTGCTCCAAATGAACCCCTTTACCCAGGATTCCCGGGAGTACCTGTATTTCCGGTACACCCTGTATATATATTTATGTGATGAAAATCATATAAAATCCCACACCGACCTTCCTTCGGCAAATTATTTTATTGGAAAAAAAATATTAATGGGCCTCGAGGTCCCGGACACTGTATGCCGGGCCTGCAAGAGGGCACCAGAGACGCGCACGCATATTCTATCAGCGTGTCCGGTGAGAGCAGTCTCAGGATACATCCATCGACATAATGCGGCCTTAAGAGTGCTGTACTATTTCCTGCGGCACTCTTACGCGATAGACAAGACGCCAGTGCTGCCGTATGTACCAGGGGAAATTGAGTCCGTTGTGGTGAATGAGAGATGTAAAATATATTGGAACTTCTCATTTGCCACCATCAGGCCGATTGGAGCAACCAAGCCTGATGTCGTCCTCTATGATTTTGATGACAAGGTCATCTATGTCATTGAATTTTCTGCTCCTGCTGAGAATAATATGGAGCGGAAAGAAGAGGAGAAACGGCATAAATATCAAGATCTCCTGTTCCAGCTTCGTCAGATGAACCGTGGCTTCAGCGTGAAGCTGGTTGTCCTAATTATCGGTTCTCTTGGAGGCATGAAGCAGTTTTTTGTATCTGAATTATCCATCATTCCAGCGTGTAAGTCTCGTGCTTATCAGTAATCTGGGCAGATGCTGAAGGCTGTTATTCTTGGATCCCTCCGTCTTTTACGGCAATTTGAGTCTGGACTGCAGTGATTGCTTACCCTCCAGTTGGTGGGAGCGGTCACTGTTGTAGAGCGTTTGAATATATTTTCGCTCGCTTGCTGAGGAATCATCGAAGGGGGTCGGAGCCCTCGAAGATTCCTCAGCAATTAATATAGTTAATATATAAAATTAATAATAATAATCAGTCGATCTTCAGAATACAAGTAAAAAAAAAAAAGAAAGAAGAAAAAAAGAATTTATGTACAAGAAAATATTTTGAAACGTAAAACTTGTAAAATTCTAGTTATATGAGGCATATTTTTGTTCATAATGAGAGAAAATTATTAGAGATAATAATTTCCTTCCTGGGGGGGAGGAATGTTATGCCCCATAAGCATTATTCAATATTGTTTAATTATTTCATTATAACAGTAAAGAACTTGAACACATTAATGAGTTCAACTTACTTCACATATTATTTGACTTAGCGTCTTATTGCTACATGTATAATCATGTTGCAATGTGACACTGATAATTGGCTATAAGAATCGAACTCACTAATGTTCGAGAGGTCAGTTCTCAATCAGACACGAGAGGGTGTCATTTTACCTTTTACTATTATATTTTATTATACATCATGGATATTAATTAATCATTTAATTTGAATAAATACTTATTCCTTTTCTAATAAACCACCGAGTTAAAGTATCTACTCATTGTAGAGGGTGTCTCTACAGATAAACCCAAAGAACCTACTTTTGGACCATTTCACAGTCCTAACACAGAATTAAATGTTATAATTTGTATATTTTCAACTAACACCAAATAATTTATTTGAGGATAAATCACATGTCTAATCTGAGTCAATACGATAAAAGACAATTGTAATCGCTTCAGCGTAAAATTGAACTTAATGGTGGAATTGAAAGAAATTAACAACGGTTTGAGTTGTTGAAATTCTGGTGAATGTTTGCTGGCGATGCAGATGACTCTCTTGTTGTGCAATTGGCCTGATGCACGATACTGGATCCCAGTAGATGAACTTCAGGATGCTCGAACGATATTTGTTGGTTCATTGTGGAATGACTCAAACGTTTCTTCTCGAAAATGCTTCTACTTGATTTTGAATTAAAGACTCGAACTTTACTTCGAAGATATGAATACTTCAGTTGATCGAGTACAATTTGAGTAGAGTAACATTCTAGATAGAAGTCTGGTGGCTGGAGATGTTAACTCACACAGAGTAACACTACTGAGTGTGGACTTGTTACTGAAGGCCTGATGACTAGGGTAATGTTGTAGATGAGACTTGGTACTGATTGTGGAGAGTTGTGGGTGAATCATCTTTTATAGTAAAATGGGTTAGGCGTATTCATAAAATTCTGTTTGATTCGAAATTTTCAGTTCTTTTTCGGCACCGCCGTTTCGTAGAGGGAGAGGTCATAAATGAGGGTTGTAAATTTCCCTATGATAAGGCGACCACTCCGTACCGTTCGCTCTCCACTCAATCATCTTCGTTGTGTTATGTCAATATTCACGTTTCCGGTTGTCGGCTTGCCTTTGATCTCTGGTGTAATAAAATTATAATTTTCTATGAAGTGATATCCGTGGGCTCTATTGTCTGCCCGAAATCGCTTCATTCGTTTCCTTCTTTTATTATTTTTTGTTTCTTATTCGTTGCCAAGCACAAAGAATGATAAGAACGGCAATGCAGCTTATCATTTCCGTTTATTTTCTCGGGCCAGGTAGAATAATTGAAATGTATTTAGAAATATAATTTTCACTAAACTTATCGAGCAAGTTATTTGTATTTCCCATGCATTTTTCCTAGCATCTCTATAATTTTGTTGGGGAGCGCAACAAGAGTGTTTTTTTTTTATTTTTTTCGTTTTTGGCACTCCGTACAATACCATTCTCCTTCTGGTTGACTCTTTATTCCCTGACAGCTCCAATCCATCCGACGTAAACAATTTTCACATTCTATCGCCTCATCTTGCAATTTTCCATCTCGAATCCTGCATTTCCATGGGCCTAACCGTAATTTTCTCTTCTTGACAGTTTCCAGTAAAAGAAAAGCATCATCCTCAAAATACTTTTTGAATTTCGCAATTTTTACACTGTCACTAGTGATGCAATCATTGAGAGTAGCTGCTGTGATATCAAAGATATCTACAATAGCAATTTTATATTCTTTATTGAGAATTCTCTCGATCAACACAGCAGGAATGAGCGTCTCAAGATCTTGACTGACTTGTGCACGCCAACATTTTTTGCAAAATGGAACAATTTTCTGGGTTCCTTTTCGTTGAGCCACGACAGGCTTACGACCTCCACGAGGCCTTCCATTACTCCTCATCTCTCTAAATTGTAGTCCTTTTAAATCAAGTTCACTTTCAGCAGCTTGAGCACTCACGTCAGAAGATGAAGATACACGACGTGGAAAACGCTCAGTATCTGACCGCGCTCAAGCACTCGGGTAATTTTTCTCAACGCTTTCTTCATTACCAAAATTTGAAGTAAGAAAGGCCTGAGAGAGAAGAGAGAGAGAGAGAGAGAGAGAGAGAGAGAGAGAGAGAGAGAGAGAGAGAGAGAGAGAGAGAGAGAGAGAGAGAGAGAGAGAGAGAGAGAGAGAGAGAGAGAGAGAGAGAGAGAGAGAGAGAGAGAGAGAGAGAGAGAGAGAGAGAGAGAGAGAGGAGAGAGAGAGAGAGAGAGAGAGAGAGAGAGAGAGAGAGAGAGAGAGAGAGAGAGAGAGAGAGAGAGAGAGAGAGAGAGAGAGAGAGAGAGAGAGAGAGAGAGAGAGAGAGAGAGAGAGAGAGAGAGAGAGAGAGAGAGAGAGAGAGAGAGAGAGAGAGAGAGAGAGAGAGAGAGAGAGAGAGAGAGAGAGAGAGAGAGAGAGAGAGAGAGAGAGAGAGAGAGAGAGAGAGAGAGAGAGCTTACTTTGTTAATTTAATTAACACGTTAAATTAATCTTATAAAAATATATTTTGATTAATTATAATTTCTTCATATTAGAACATATAATGTGACAACTATAAATTTCAGATATATATTTCAGCATAGATTGTTCTACTTATAACATTAATATATGTTTAGAATACAATTAAATATATAATATTACGATATAATGAGGTAAGTACTTCCAAAATATATTAGAAAATCAGTTAAGAATATACTATATGAAGGGGTTGAAACCGAAATGGTATTAGTGACGAAAAAACATTGTTAAGACATGAAATTTATTATTTTGATGAATGGAATGAATGTCGAAATTTTATTGACAAAAAAACGATATAGTGAACGTATTTTTATTATATTTTCAACACAAATTGTAATATCGAAAATAATTACAAAGGTAATAATAACAGAATTGAAATTCATCATTTCTTCCTTCATTACGACCCTATAATGAAATAATTAATGATTAAGAACGGAAAATTGACAAGTAATAATGGAAACGTTGGCTGTGTGAGCGTACAAGTCAGGTTAAATGCAAAATAACTACAAATAAAAAGATAGTGATAATAATCTTGTTCAATTTTTTCAAATTAATGAATTCCCTGAATTCTTTTATCATTCTTCGTCCTCATTTCACATAGAAAAATATTGATTGAAGAACCGAATAACGTTTTATTGTATCCTGGAAATTTTGCTTCAACTGTTTCTGCAAAATATCAAACAAATAAATGAATAATTAATTTATCAGATGGAAAATAATCTATTAATCTAATCGATTGAAGAAAAAATGAATCATTCACCTTCTATCGCTCGCACAATGTTTGGGTCTAGTCCTGGTCGTTTTTCTGAATTTTCATTAATTTTACTTCGGTTCCCACGGAAATTACTGATTAATAAAATATTTGGAGGGAATAAGGCCCTCACTAGTGCACGTCCCATAGATTGGAAGGTACTCTTATACTGGATGTGCCCCCACTTCCGGACGGGGATGAAAATGCCACTGGCAACATGTCCCAATTCATGCTAAATAATTTACGGATTACTCAATGAATAATTTATGCAAATAACTAAATCAATCATAGCAGTATCAATAAGAAGAACATTACTTGATCGTTTCATCATTATTATCATTCTGTGCCGGTGAGTTATTAACTCTTCGAATTGAATCCTCATAGCTTTCCGTTATAGTTTCGAATTCTGTAGCCATTTGTCGAATCAAATCATTTGTAGATATATTACCTGAAAAAATGAGTCATTGTAAAGATGTATGAATATCAGAAATGAAAAAAATATTTACAATGTATATCCATACAAATCTGCAATATCAATAGGGGAAAAAAATTAATTACCAATCTCATCGTCAGTATCACTAACTGCTTGTGTAACGTGACTTTTTACCCGGAGGATAAAAAGTCACCGCGCCGTCCCTCCCTCCGCCTCTCTCAATAAAAGTTCCCTAATTAAAAACTGTTCAATGGGTGCCAGGTGGTTTTTACGGAACCACCAAACCGGAAGTTCCTCAGCGGGTTCCTGCCCTACATGATTCTGGCGCATAACAGGCCCGTAGCAGCCAGGAGTTCCGCCGAGAACGGAACGAAATAGGCGGAAGGGGAGAGATGTTACTTTTCTCCCGGCTAGCCCCGGAGAGAAAACGTGACATGAGTCAGGGGGGGAATCGGGGGTGTTAACCCGACCCGTTACCATTTCCCACAACCAAAAAGAAAACCCTAAAACTTACGAAACAAATCCCTGAAAACAAAACCTGAAAAATTGAGAAAACAGGGAGAGTGAACTCTCGAATAAATTACTCGGATTAAAGGAATCTGGTAAAATCATAGCATATTGACAAAATGAAATAATTACAATTTACTCGACTCGACAATTAAGAATCATCGGGAACTTTACTAAAAGACAAAAGGAGTTGTTTCATAAAGAATAATAGGGTCATTCTATGTCAAATCGACCAATAGTTGGAATTGACCCGTTCCGATTTGGACGAATTTTGGTCAGAAGTTTTCTTTCATCATATAACGAAGTTCTGCCAAGGGAAAAAAATTAAAAAAATTTCTTTCAAGAGTTATGCCAAATTCAAAATTTCGCGATTTTTCCGGTTTTCGAACTTTATTTTTTTAATATCTCGAAAACTATGATAGTCACAACAATGATCCAAAGCTCGTTTTGGAGGGAATAGTTAGGGCTATTGAAGAAAAAATATAAAAAAAAAAAAATTGAAAAATGATGAATTGGTCAAATTTTTTATATTTTAAATTCGTCAAAAATGAAGATCGACATCAAATTTATGACTCAGTTTTTTTTTGATAATCCCTTGTACTTATTTTGAAAGATCCTGAAATTTTCAGAAGTCTGTTCTTAGTTTTCCTAGAAATATAAATTTTTAAATTTTATTTTAAGAGAAAATCTCAATTTTTTCATTTTTAAATCGAGTAAAGTTGAGGAATCATGTCATTTTGTAATTTTCAGCCGTGAAAATCTGATTAATTGACATAATAATGTGGAAAAGACCATTATTGATATTTGTTTGGTATGAGTTTGAAAATCAAACCAGTTAAGAAGTGTCATACTCTGCCATCTACGTATCTACTGCTAAAACTTTTTTTACCGGGTTAATTACCAAAGAAGTCCTCACCAGAGGTCTCTTTTTTCCATAATATTGACGTTTCTAGAGGTTAGTTACTTCGCGATTCACAAGTTCACATACCAATAATTGATGAGTATATTGATGTATAATATTTATTCAACTCCGAATTTCGGTTTTTTTTTTATTCCAAAACATAATTAGTCATGGAAAATGAAAAGTGTTCGATTGGATTATTCAAGAATGAAACATGCTCTGAGGGAAAATTCATTGATTGCAAAGATTTTTCTGATGAAGATCGCACTGCTCTAAATTCTAGAAGTGGTACAGTTGTTAGTTTCATTTGCTGTGAACATGACAAGCGATATCGTATCAGTTACACTGTGAATCAAAAAGTTTGTGCTGATCCGTATAAAATTCATGACAGTAAAGTCCGGAAATCGTTAAAACCAGTCACTTTTGAATTATTCGAAAAGTGTAAGGTTAGTGTACCTTCTATTATACCAGGAAGTAAACTGTGTATTTCGTGTCCAAAGAAAGTCTACAATAAATTGCCAAAACATGAAAAAAGTGAAGGAGGAGCATCTGCACACGCTATGAGTGTTGAAAAAAGTGGAACAGATGAGAATGTCTCTGGAGATTTCGGTTCTTTTCCATCTGAAACATCTAAAACACCTGACCAAGAAGAAACCCCACCATTCACTCAAAGCTTGGTGGATGAAAAAACATCTTCTAATTTATCTGAGAACTTGCAGTTATCATATATAACAACTTCAACATCTGAAATGTGCAGCTCAACCAGTGAAACTTTCACTCCTAATGAAGTACATCTTGATTGTCTCAATTCTGTTACGGCTACAACCCGAAAAACACGTAGATTTGAATAATGTTTTAATACAGAAAATAGTAGATTATTCGTAGTAATCACGGTTGTGGTTGTAACCAAAAATAAAAAATAAGGGATCGGTTTGCCGCGGTAAAACACTGAAGTGTACCGATGTCAGAAGGAAGAAGTTGTTGGACAAAATAAGTTTATTCAAAATTAAATGTTATAATTTGTATATTTTCAACTAACACCAAATAATTTATTTGAGGATAAATCAAACGTCTAATCTGAGTCAATACGATGAAAGGAAATTGTAATCGCTTCAGCGTAAAATTGAACTTACAGTTGGAATTGAAAGAAATTAACAACGGTTTGAGTTGTTGAAATTCTGGTGAATGTTTGCTGGCGATGCAGATGACTCTCTCGTTGTGCAATTGGCCTGATGAACGATACTGGATCCCAATGGATGAAGTTCAGGATGCTCGAACGATATTTGTTGGTTCATTGTGGAATGACTTAAACGTTTCTTCTTGAAAATGCTTCTACTTGACTTCGAATTAAAGACTCGAACTTTACTTCGAAGGTATGAATACTTGAGTTGATCGAGTACAATTTGAGTAGAGTAACATTCTAGATAGAAGTCTAGTGACTGGAGATGTTAACTCGGACAGAGTAACACTACTGAGTGTGGACTTGTTACTGAAGGTCTGATGACCAAAGTAACATTGTAGATGAGACTTGGTACTGATGGTCTGATGACCAGAGTAACGTTGTAGATGAGACTTGGTACTGATGGTCTGATGACCAGAGTAACGTTGTAGATGAGACTTGGTACTGATGGTCTGATGACCAGAGTAACGTTGTAGATGAGACTTGGTACTGATGGTCTGATGACCAGAGTAACGTTGTAGATGAGACTTGGTACTGATGGCCTGATGACCAGAGTAACGTTGTAGATGACACTTGGTACTGATGGTCTGATGACCAGAGTAACGTTGTAGATGAGACTTGGTACTGATGGTCTGATGACCAGAGTAACGTTGTAGATGAGACTTGGTACTGATGGCCTGATGACCAGAGTAACGTTGTAGATGACACTTGGTACTGATGGTCTGATGACCAGAGTAACGTTGTAGATGAGACTTGGTACTGATGGCCTGATGACCAGAGTAACGTTGTAGATGACACTTGGTACTGATGGTGGAGAGTTGTGGGTTAATCACCTTTTATAGTAAAAATGGGCTGGGCGTATCCACAAAACTCTGTTTGGTTCCAAAACTCTGTTTGATTCCAAATTTCCAGTTCTTTTTGGTACCGCCGTTTCGTAGAGGGAGAGGTTGTAAATGAGGGTTGTAAATTTCCCTATGATAAGGCGACCGCTCCACACCTTTCGCTCTCCACTCAATCATCTTCGTTGTGTTGTGTCAATATTCACGTTTTCGGTTGTCGGCTTGCCTTTGATCTCTGGTGTAATAAAATTATAATTTTCTATGAAGTGATATCCGTGGGCTCTATTGTCTCCTCGAAATCGCTTCATTCGTTTCCTCCTTTTATTATTTTTTGTTTCTTATTCGTTGCCAAGCACAAAGAATGATAAGAACGGCAATGCAGCTTATCATTTCCGTTTATTTTCTCAAGCCAAGTAGAATAATTAAAATGTATTTAGAAATATAATTTTCACTAAGTTTATCGAGCAGGTTATTTGTATCTCCCATGCATTTTTCCCAGCATCTATATGATTTTGTTGGGGATCGCAACACCTCCCTGATCGATGATTAAACAACGTCCTCGTTGTTACATGAATCTGGTTATCCATTGATGACATCATCCTTTTCAATCCGTCTTAATCCCTTTCCTTTCTTATTCGAAAATAATGAATTCGGAAAAACTAATATTTTAACATTTGAATTATCCTCATTACAATTTCTGTTGAATATAATTTCTTACATAGTAGAATTGTTCTACCATAGTCACATGCGAACTACAATTTACAAGTATTCACTTTATCTTTTTTTTACATTGCTTCAGTTACCTATAACGATTCCTCTTATTGGAAAAAAGATATGTGTGTTATATTTTTGAACATATATATTACTATTATTATCGTTTGAGCTTACTTCTACTTATGTAAATGTAGTTTATCTATTTCTTTTTTTTTTGTAAATGAAATTACTCAAATTTATGCACTGAGAAAAACGATAGTTTCTGTCATTAAAAGATTTGCTTGTGAATTAAGAACAAAAAATTATAATTATGAATAGTTATACATCTTTTAGTTCAAATACAAACTCAAAGTTTTTTGAAAGCAGGTAATTTGGTGATTAATATCTAAACCTCTAAGATAGTATATTGATTATAGCATATTTATTCTTGCAACGAGTGATAAGATGGTTAGTTTGAGGAATCTTAAATTTCTTCCGTATAAAAAAAATGAAAATGAGTTCATTCTCCTCTAAATATTTTTATTGTGAGTATTGCATCATTACCCTTAGTAAATAATTTCTTTTGACTGATATTTTTTGATCTTTCTCAGTTTCAAGATGAATATTTTTTTTTTTTTTACATGAAATACAATATATTTCCTTTGTGTAACAAATTTCCCTTTTTTTTTTTTATAAGAAGATTTTTCTCACAGAATGTCGAAAGGCTGGTAAATTAGGGTATTATTTATGGAGCCTCTGTGGTTGCTCTCGTTGTAGACTCTTAAAATAATATTAGTAATGCGTTCATTTCATTTAATAGCTAAAAAAAGTAATTGTTACTTTAGTAATACATTTCTCTGTTGGATTTCTTTCAATTCTGATTGTCATAACAAAACTAAATTGATCAAAATGTATGTAACCATAAAAAAAATCCTTTCAATTACAGAAAGCTATAAAAAAAAATTAAAAAATTTTCCTTACAGTTTGACTCATTTTAAGACGATTGACTTATTCAAGGGATGGAAGAGTAATGTAAATTTCTATTCGGTTTAGTTTTATTTTAACGGTATGTGTTTTTTTCCGCTGTTTTTCTTTGTTTCTTTTGTACTATTATTTGCTTCATTATTTATCGATTTATTCATACTAAATTTTATTCAAATTTTTTTTTTTTTTTTTTTTTTTTTTTTTTTTTTTTTTTTACTCGTGGTCTGAACCGCAATGGTATTGGTTGCTTTATCTTCCTATCTAATTTGCGAGTTTCTTTCACGGCTCGGACTGTATTAATTGGATGGGTTTCCTCAGTCAATCCGTCATTTATCAAATTTCGAGACAACGCGTCTATATTGCGATTTATTTGGCCTTGTTTATAGAATGTTCCATACTCGTATTTTGTCAGTTTCATTTTCCATCGCAGAACTCTAGAGTTGGGATCTTTGACGTTTCGTAGCCACATTAATGGTCGATTATTAGTGACTGAAGTAAATTTTCTTACTGCCGTAATTTTATTCGAATTAGGCCTGATATCGTCTTTACTGAGCATTTGTCCAAGGTGAACTATTTCTTTCTTCAAAAATTCACATTTATCGGGCTGCAAATTTACGTTCGCGGCTCTCAAACGATCAATTAATTTGTTGAATTGTATTTTATGTTTCTGGAGAGATCTCGCGTAAATCATTAAATCTTCTAAACGTACAAATAGTTCATTCCCTAGTAATCTCGTTAGAGCTTGATCCATTGATCGTTGAAACGTCGCAAGTACCTTTCTTAATTCAGGAGGGATCCTGTTATATTCATAATGACCGTGTTGGGTTGAGAATGGAGTTTTCCTCTCAGCATTTGGATCAACTGGAATTTGATGGAATCCCGATCCAAGATTGAATATCGAAAAATATTTTGTACGATTGAGCTGATCTAAGATTGCATTAATCGTTGAGACGAGATATTCATCACCGATAGCTTGTTCGGTCAATGTAGGGAAGTCAATGACTAATTCATTATTTGGGACGTTCCAAATGGGGAAATTATAAGGCGAAGTAGAGTGAGATGTTATTCCTGACTCCAAAATTCCATTAATTTCTTCATTGATCTGTTCTCTATGCGAAAGTGAATATCTATACTGTTTAGTACATATTGGCAAATTATCAGTGGTTAGAATTTCATGAGTTGTAGCACTAGTTACTTGGAGTTTTCCGTTTAGTAAATGCAAACTATTGTGGGTTTCGTTTATCAAAGGTGACACTTCTAGCTTTTCTTCTGTGTTTGAATATTCTGATTTCATGAGTGGGTCGAGTTTTTCGTATCGTTCTGTTGCCGTGTCAATTTTTAATGTGGAGATTTGATAGCTTGGTACATCTCCAGTTGCTGATTCATATTTTTGCAACCGAATAGCTGGGTATTGAACCATTATAGTTTTATCAGACGTGTTAATTGCGTAAACATATGCTCTATTGTTTCGATTACTGACTAGTGCTTCTTCCACGTGTACTTTGTCTCCCCAAAATAACTTGGGTAAATAACCTTCAGTTGGTGAATCTGAGGTGAGAGCCAGTGAGATAGCATTCCTACTTCTTGGTGCTAGCACGACTATGTTTTTCATATAAAAAGGAATAACAATATTTTTTACATGCATTTTATTGTTCGCGTAATCTATCATAGCGCCGTGTGTCTTTAAAAACGGTGCTCCCAAAATAGCGTCTTGGGAGATAGATACATGGTTGTCCACCACGTGAAATAGAATATCTGAATTAAATAATTTTATTGATATTTGTCCAAGTGTGCGCGTTTTATCATTCGCTACGTCTGTTATAAGGCATGTTTGAGTAGTATCTATTTTGTCAGTATCTAATAATGCCTTCTCTTTAATCACATTTATTTCTGCTCCCGTATCTATCATAAGTGTGAACGGTATTTGATCTTTACCACGTTGAAGGATAATTGTAGGCGTTAATTTATTATTTACCACATGCAGACTATGGTCTGTTTCTAAACATTGCTTATTTCTCCGCTTCATTCGAGTATCAAAACGCGTATTTGTGCCTTTTCCTCTTATATCACATCGATCATGGAGGGCCACTTCTCGTTCCCGGAGCGGCGAAAAATTTGTTTGCTCAATTTTTTGCTGCCCGTTCAATTTTTTATTTTTCTGGTACCTTTTCATTCTACAGCTACTGACTGTATGGCCGTCTAATTTACAATATGAACAAGATTTATATTTATCAGGCATTCCGTATTTTTTCCAGCATTCTTTTTCTTCATGATTCAATTTTTTACAATGTGAACATTTTAATTTAATCAATCCAATTCTCGGACCGTTGCTATGTGAATTTTTCTCCACAGATTGGTATCCGTGAAGTTCATCTCTCGCGCGTCTTTCTTCTTCTGATTGTACCGCAGCTATTATCAACGTATCTAATGAGTTATCTCTCATAGAACGTTCGGGTATTTCGTGTAGAAGTCCTCGGCAAAAACAACGAATGACTTCTCGTTCTGTCTCTATTTCAAAATTTGGTTGAGTTCTTCCCATTCGTTTGTGTGTATTAAAAATTGATAACATGAGTTGACGTGTCCGATTCCCGTACTCAATCACTGTTTCTTTTTTATCTTGCACTAACCGACCCAATTCTCCTTGTAATTGAGAGATTGATTGTAAAGGTGAAAAAAAACTTTCTAAGATACATATTAATTCTTCGATGGAATTGAATATTCTGCCTTGGACAGAATCTTTGGCTGCTCCACGGAGTTTGTTCTTCACTAGTCGAATTAAATTAAGTTCAGCAGAGGGGTCAACCATATTTTTAGCTTCGATACATCCGTCCACGAAAGTGCGAAAGGCGGGACTAAAACCATCAAATTCAGGTATCACTGATAACGCGTCTTGAAGCGACAACGTGGTGCCTATTGGATACGCATAGATAACAGGCACCGACGGATTTAAAGATTTATAATTTGTTTGGGTGTGGCCCATACACGGCATAGCGTAACTATGACTGCCAGTAAAAATTCCTTCTTGAATCTTGTCTTCTATTACTCTTTCTTGAGTTTCATGTCCCATCGGATTATTTATTAAATTACGATTATCTTTCGTATTTTCCAGATTTGGATACTGAGTTTTTGCAGCATGAATATATTCTCCTGGATGAGGAGGAAAATATGCACTCGTGTTCCTCCGAGTATTTTGCATTATATTAATATTATCAATACTCCGTTGATCAATGTTATTGAAACTTCCTTGATTAATATTATCAAAATTCTTTTGATTAACATTTGTGGAAGTTGAAGAAATTATAGAAAATTCGGACATACGATTAGTAGATTGAAAGCTAGAACTCGCGGGTATAGATTGATAACTCACAGTGCTAACATTTAATTGCTCGGCCGTTGGATTGAAAGAATTTAGTCCGCATTTTTTTATTTTATTATTCAAAATATTGACCGATATAGAATCTGGAAATGACATCATCATTTGTCTATAGGTCTCTTCAACAATTTCGGCTTGTTCTATCTGATTGATAGCAGTTTTATCGTTTTCGAGTAAATATTTTATAATTCCTAGTTGCCAATGAGAAATATTGCGTTTCTCTCTTAATTGTTGAATAACTTGTGAATCAATTTGCAAACGATTCAATCCTACATTTACACTTACGATTTCATTGCTTAGTATTCTTGGCGTTGAGATCGTCCCTTTTAAACTAGAAAAAGGGTTCGGTTCTGAATTAATATAAGTTGCTTGACCAACAGTAACAATTGTAGATGTAGTAGGCGTATCCGGTACATTGAATAATCGTTCTTGATTGGAAATTCCCTGCGTTTCATTTATTGATAAATTATTTTCTCGTGTAGTGGTGTTAGGAAAATTCATTCCAACGTTTAACGACATTGGTATTCCGAGTGAGCCTATTCCCTGGTGAGGAATTCGATTGATCTCAGATATTGAAAGATTTTTATGCATTGCACTAATGCTTTGTGTAGCTATTTTATTTTGCCCGTCTTCTTCTGACCTCGTCCTATTTATTGACAAACGTATCCCACCGCTGTCACCAAAAAATGTTACGGCTACAACCCGAAAAACACGTAGATTTGAATAATGTTTTAATACAGAAAATAGTAGATTATTCGTAGTAATCACGGTTGTGGTTGTAACCAAAAATAAAAAATAAGGGATCGGTTTGCCGCGGTAAAACACTGAAGTGTACCGATGTCAGAAGGAAGAAGTTGTTGGACAAAATAAGTTTATTCAAAATTAAATGTTATAATTTGTATATTTTCAACTAACACCAAATAATTTATTTGAGGATAAATCAAACGTCTAATCTGAGTCAATACGATGAAAGGAAATTGTAATCGCTTCAGCGTAAAATTGAACTTACAGTTGGAATTGAAAGAAATTAACAACGGTTTGAGTTGTTGAAATTCTGGTGAATGTTTGCTGGCGATGCAGATGACTCTCTCGTTGTGCAATTGGCCTGATGAACGATACTGGATCCCAATGGATGAAGTTCAGGATGCTCGAACGATATTTGTTGGTTCATTGTGGAATGACTTAAACGTTTCTTCTTGAAAATGCTTCTACTTGACTTCGAATTAAAGACTCGAACTTTACTTCGAAGGTATGAATACTTGAGTTGATCGAGTACAATTTGAGTAGAGTAACATTCTAGATAGAAGTCTAGTGACTGGAGATGTTAACTCGGACAGAGTAACACTACTGAGTGTGGACTTGTTACTGAAGGTCTGATGACCAAAGTAACATTGTAGATGAGACTTGGTACTGATGGTCTGATGACCAGAGTAACGTTGTAGATGAGACTTGGTACTGATGGTCTGATGACCAGAGTAACGTTGTAGATGAGACTTGGTACTGATGGTCTGATGACCAGAGTAACGTTGTAGATGAGACTTGGTACTGATGGTCTGATGACCAGAGTAACGTTGTAGATGAGACTTGGTACTGATGGCCTGATGACCAGAGTAACGTTGTAGATGACACTTGGTACTGATGGTCTGATGACCAGAGTAACGTTGTAGATGAGACTTGGTACTGATGGTCTGATGACCAGAGTAACGTTGTAGATGAGACTTGGTACTGATGGCCTGATGACCAGAGTAACGTTGTAGATGACACTTGGTACTGATGGTCTGATGACCAGAGTAACGTTGTAGATGAGACTTGGTACTGATGGCCTGATGACCAGAGTAACGTTGTAGATGACACTTGGTACTGATGGTGGAGAGTTGTGGGTTAATCACCTTTTATAGTAAAAATGGGCTGGGCGTATCCACAAAACTCTGTTTGGTTCCAAAACTCTGTTTGATTCCAAATTTCCAGTTCTTTTTGGTACCGCCGTTTCGTAGAGGGAGAGGTTGTAAATGAGGGTTGTAAATTTCCCTATGATAAGGCGACCGCTCCACACCTTTCGCTCTCCACTCAATCATCTTCGTTGTGTTGTGTCAATATTCACGTTTTCGGTTGTCGGCTTGCCTTTGATCTCTGGTGTAATAAAATTATAATTTTCTATGAAGTGATATCCGTGGGCTCTATTGTCTCCTCGAAATCGCTTCATTCGTTTCCTCCTTTTATTATTTTTTGTTTCTTATTCGTTGCCAAGCACAAAGAATGATAAGAACGGCAATGCAGCTTATCATTTCCGTTTATTTTCTCAAGCCAAGTAGAATAATTAAAATGTATTTAGAAATATAATTTTCACTAAGTTTATCGAGCAGGTTATTTGTATCTCCCATGCATTTTTCCCAGCATCTATATGATTTTGTTGGGGATCGCAACAATTCTGTTGCCACAATTTTCAATTTATCTCCTGTTAAAAAGAAAGACTTAGATCGATCAGAATCTTACGCTCGACGGAAATACTATGATATGAAATTCAAATTGCAATCATGCTTTCAAAATGTTATGGAAAATGGTTCTGATACGATTAACAATAAAGAATGGATTATTGACGATGAGCCTGAGTTAACTGGAAGAGAAATAATTATGCAGTTAAAAAGAAAATTTGATAATATTAGCAGTACGAGTGAAAAATTAAAGATTTCATCGGTTTTACCTTCAAGTTGGTCGATAGAAAAAATTGCTAATGTTTTTGGAGCATCTACATATATGGTGAAAAAAGTGAAACAAAAAGTAAATGAAGACGATATTCTATTCACTCCACTGAAAAACAAAGGTCATCCAATATCAGAAAGTACTGAAGACAAAGTTCAAGAATTTTATCGAAATCAAGATATCAGTAGAGAGTTACCTGGTAAAAAGGAATACAAATCTGTTCATGAGAATGGCCAACGGGTACAGAAACAAAAACGGCTCTTTTTAGGTAATTTGGATGAAATTTATTATATATCCAAGCAAGAATGCCCATTGGAAAAAGTCAGTTTTTCAAAATTTGCAAGTCTACGACCACCTGAATGTGTTCTTGCTGGTGCATCTGGCACTCACGTGGTTTGTGGTTGTCTCATTCACGAAAATTTTAAGCTTTCATTCCATGGTGCAAGACTTGAAAGACTCAAATTTAAAGATGAATGTCAACCGTTTACTTCATATCGAGATTGCTTGAAAATGGTTATTTGTCCACAACCCAAGAGCGACTGCTATTCGGGAACATGCAGTAATTGTCCTGGCTCAACGAAACTGAGAAGTACAATTGAACGTCTCTTCATTGATAACTTTTTAGATGAAGTCACGTATAAACAATGGACTCAAGTAGATCGATGTTCTTTGGAGATGGTTATAAAATCAACAGATGACTTTGTTGATCATTTAATAGAATCCATTCCAAAATTGCTTTTCCATGACTTCGTTGCTCGTCAACAGGCTGAATATTTCCAGACTACAAAAAAAAATCTTCAAGTCGAGCAAGTACTTGTTGTAGCTGACTTCTCGGAAAATGACTCATTTCTACTCCAAAACAGTGTTCAAGGAGCTTATTGGAATAATAGACAAGCAAAGATCCATCCATTCGCCTGCTATTATAAATCGATTGATGAGAATCGCGATAATATAGTTCCTTTAAGTTTGGTAATAATTTTCGACAACTTGACGCACAACACAACAGCAGCTTACAGTTTTCAAGAAGTACTAACATCATTTCTTAGAAATAAAATTCCGAACATTTCTAAAATAATTTATTTCTCGGATGGTGCAGTATCTCAATATAAAAATCGCTACAATTTGTTGAACTTGCTACATCATGAAGAGGATTTCCAAATACCAGCAGAATGGCATTATTATGCAACTTCTCATGGAAAAGGTCCAAGCGATGGTTTAGGTGGAACATTGAAGCGATTGGCTGATAGAGCCAATCTCCAGTCAAAAAACGCAGGTCAAATTCAGACACCCGACGAGCTATTCAAATGGGCAAAAGAAAATGTCCCAGGAATCAATTGTCACTTCGTTTCGGATGAGCAGATTCAGCGTACTGAGAAAAAACTTAACAGAAGGTTTAAGACTGCTCTGCCAATACAAGGAATCCGGAGTTGTCATGCCGCCATTCCTCTTTCGAGTGATGTGATAAGAATAAAAACATTATCATCATCTGAGGAAGGAAAAGATTTCCGACTGAAAAATACGGATATCGACGAGTTTTCCGAAGAACAAGACATTCGAAGCAGGTAAGAAAACTGACATTTTCAGTGTTAGAATTGTATTAACATTAAATTTGAATTTGAAGATTAATATAATCTTAATGTCTTCCAGATTGAGAAGAAGAAATGAAGCAACAACAGCACAAACAGGATTGAAAAGAAGAAGACTTACGTGACCGAATGTAGATTAAGCTTACGCTTTGAATGCTCTATCGAATAAATAAGAATACGAACGTCAATAACGGTCTTCTTCACTTTATTATGTCAATTAATCAAATTTTTACTGCTGAAAATCACAAAATTACATCAATGGTTAACTTTACTCGATTTGAAAATACAAAAATTGAAATTTCTTTTTAAATAAAATTCAAAAATTTATATTTCTAGGAAAACAAAAAACAGACTTCTGAAAATTTCAGGATCGCTTAAAATAAGTACAAGGGATTATACAAAAAAAACTGAGCCAAAAAATTTGACCAATTCGTCATTTTGCAATTTTTTTTTTTTAATATTTTTGCTTCAATAGCCCTAACTATTCCCTCAAAAACGAGCTTCGGATCATTGTTGTAACTATCATAGTTTTCGAGATATTAGAAAAATAAAGTTCGAACACCCTAAAAATCGCGAAATTTTGAATTTGGCATAACTCTTGAAAGAAATTTTTTTAATTTTTTTCCCTTGGCAGAACTTCATTATATGACGAAAGAAAACTTCTGACCTAAATTCGTCCAAATCGGAACGGGTCAATTCCAACTATTGGTCGATTTGACATAGAATGACCCAATAATTATTGGAAATTAGATTTAAAAGAAATTACAGAAATGAATTATTTTAGTTATGATTATTGAAAATCTAGGTAGTACAATAACCATCCGAAAGGCACGGATTTCTCGGAACTCGTCCGAGGTATACGGGTGACGCGATACAGGGGAGAGGGGGAATTGAAATGCTTCGTTACATGACTAACGCAATTTTATCCAAAACTATATTTTCATTTTCCCTTCATAGAAAATCGAGATATGTCTCGGGAGGAGTAAGTTTGGGATCGTTGGGTTGGTCTTTTCATCCCCATCAAGTGGGATGCGTTTCGGGATTTTTCAAGAGGAATTTCGGGACTCATTACTGAAATTCTATTTCCCCTACCCAAACGTAACGAGTGTGAGACTGACTCACTGCACTTCACGGCAAATAAAAGGACGCGGTACTCTTTAACTTGTTAACGTACCTAAAAATTGGAACATTAACGACACGGCGATTTTTTTAACGTTAATTAATTGATTAATTAATTGTTTTCGGGAATGGGTCAAAAGGAATTTTCCAACAACAAAATTAACTAAATAAATCCTTGAGGCATGGATCTTGTCCGCTGATGCCTCCTAAATGCTACCGGGCTTTTAATACCCAACAAAACGTGATTGGTGCGCTGTGAGGCACGGATCCAGTCCGCTGTTGCCTCCCAATCCTTCCTCAAAATCATCACAACATAACCGAATTTTCCTCAACTAATCTCTCTTAATTAATACCAAAAATACGCTTATTGGGAGCGCCCTTTTTACGGGGCTTTCTGCGCTTTCTCCGATCGCTAACCACGCTTCCGCTTTAAACGGTCGCGTCACGGGATTGTCACGGGGTTGTTACGGGGTTATGTCACGGGGTTGGATGGGGTTTTCGGGGTTGTTTGCCTTTTGTTTTGTGCGCGACGGTTATTGTACTTACCTGTGCTCTGCTGATGATTCTGCAGGACAACGAGAACCTTCGGGGCTCGTTACACTTGATTATTGCCATCACTATCACCATGAACACCACTTGTTTCACTTTCAGCATCACTGCTCTGATCCTTATTATCATTATCATCATTCCCATTGTCCTCGAGGTGTCCATTATCATCACTATCAGTAGGAGAATTATTTCCATCACTCTCTGAAACATCAATTCGGGACTTCTTGCTGTTCACTTGTTCTTTTAATGATTTCTTCCTTTTAGGAGTAGATGTCATCTGTCAAATTCAATTTTCGTTATAAAATCGAGCTTCCCAATATAAAAAAGTATGATTCATTATGAACTTTGGAGTAATTCAATTAAAAAAATTATGATAAAATTTATCCACATTTGGAGTATTCTCCGATGATGATCCAGTGTTGTGGCCAATTTTTCTTTTGCTTACATTTTGTGACTTTGATTTAACTGCCTTTGAACTCTTTTTCCTCAGCGCTCGAAGCTTCAATGGTGATACTTGGCCTTCCAGATCTTGTAAACTCTTATTTAGAATTTTTATATTCTCTGGAGAATAAGCATAATTCCATTATTATCTAGTGAGTTATTTTCCAAAATGATACGGAAATAAATGATGAAAAACTCTTTTCATTATTTATTTGAAAAAAGGAGCACAAACTTGATATCTTGATGACACGTGCATCATAACATGGCCAATTGCCAATCTGTTCCTTTTTTTTTCGTGATTAATCGCCATTCTACAACGTACGAAAGATCTGGATCCTCATTTGTATTGAAGCTCTCGAGATTAAAATCCTTGATCCAATCTACGGGTACACCAGCTGTGTATGTGCTGCCACATGTCCCTTCTATCCATCGCACTAGCGCAAAAACTTGTTTCCACCCATTTTTCGTTCAGAAATAATTGATCACAGGTGAGATATGTTCAAGAAGTATAGTTTATGTACAGAACTGTTTTCCAAAAATAATGACACTTTGAAGACCGATAGTTTGATTGGCGAATCTACCTGGTAAAGAGTGTCTTGTGGATATATTGAAAATATAAAAACTCTTTAAAGTTTTTACTTTTGGAAAATAGATAACTAAAATGCTCACTGTTGAAATTCCAATATCGATTACTGACGTCGTTTTTCATTCATTTCTTTTTGAAATTGCTCTTTATACACACGAGGCTTTGAGAAGCCGGTTCCATGTCTATACTACACAACAAGTCAACTCAACAAGTCAAATCAACACACGTCAACTCAACACACATCAATATCAACACATTAAAATTTCATCACAAACAAAATTATTACGAAACAAATTCGCACATTGTCAATTAAACACGAGAATGAAAAAGAATCTGAACTATATATCGTCGCCATGAAAACAAATGGGCGTAACTGCAATACTTTGTAACGCCATATTTTGGCCGTTACAAATATTAGTTTTTTTTAGACCGTTATCGCGGTGAATGTTTATTTCATTGAAAAATCACCACGACGGAAGGTCCCGAGAAACGAGAACGAATATTTTGATTTAATTAATTCGTTTATTTTTGAATTTTCCGCCTTGAATATTCCCGCGTTTGCCGGAGTTTTCTCTCCAAGATGGAAGGAGGCGCTAGCAGACGGACAAAGACAACAGAGAACTGCTGAGATGGATTATCGACGCAGATAGCGGAAATCAATGGAAGGAGGTTTTCTTTTGGATTCTTCCATATGATTGGCGGAAAGGGAAATCAAGGACGTCTGGACTATCGCAATTAATTCGATTATAATTAATAACGATAAATATTAATGAAGAGATGCTCGTAAAAATTTATTACGGAATTTTTGACGTTAGAATTTAAGACTTATTCTTTTATCATAAATTTAATTACCGGATTTAAAGCAAAATAATACCGGTGATAAAAGAATAGTATTAACGTCATTGGCCAATTAATTTGGGAAGAGCCACCTGTGGTCTAATTTTCGACGCACGCCGGCGTCTTCCCTCACTTTCCGTTTTGGTGGCAAATAGTACAGACGTGATTTTCGCTGTAAGAAAAATATATTAATTACCGTTGCAATAATCGCAATACTTATTGTTGCAATTAATATTTTTTGGGAGAAATTAAAATTATCGAGGATAATTGAAGATTTTCTTGGACGATTACCGGGGAATTGGACGATTGAAGAAGGAATTTGGCTTCGAGGTTAATCAACAACACTCCGGTAAGCGTGTGATTATTCTCGGCATAATTTTTGGACATTTTTTTCGTTAGCGTCGTTACGATGCCGGTAACCGCCATTTTGGGATTTTCCGTGGCGTGATAGTTTTTTTTTGTTGTATTATTCGCGAAATTAAATAAACACAAATGGTTTAATGTTTCTCGTTCCTCGCTAATTATTTTTTTTTATTTTCGGAAAATGATTGTCGGGAAAATTAATTGAGAAATTGTGATTTAAATAATTTTTTTTTATTAAAATTGGTCGTCATTTAATTTAATTTTCAGCGATAATTTTAGACGATAATTTTGATTATTGTTATTATTATTTTGTTTTATTTGATAACGGCTATTGTTTCGTTTAATTTATTTTATCATTATTATGATTTTTTTTTATTATTTCGAGTTATCGCTGGGAATTATAAAGGTGCATTTTAAAAGACGCCGATCGTCCATGCGACTATCAAGTCTTAAGGTACTTGTCGCGTGAATCAGAATTAATTCAAATTTCGACTTTTAATTTTCTTGACTAATTTTTTTTAACGACAATTTAAATTGTGTTGTTAATAAATAAAAAAATAAATAAATAAAAAAAATTATTTTTTTTTGTTTTGTTTTTGTTTTGATGAATAAAATTATATCGAGTCCTGAACGATTGATTCGTATTATTTTTCCAATAATAAAAACATTTATAATATTGTTTAACCAAAATTGAATTCAGTAACGGAAATATTTATTTTTTATTACACTGTAATATTTTTTTAAAGAGCACAGTTAAAAGAGATATCGCTCTGAAGTAAAATTATAAAACAAAATTGAATTTTTTATTTAGAACTCTGTATTTCTTTTCAATACGTTACAGGTGAGTTATTGAACCCAACCGCCTCCGCGGTCATTAGGATTTTGGATTTGAAATCCTTTTGTTACTGACTAGTCGGATAATCACCTGGGGATTGAATTTTGATTTTCTTTGTTTGTTTTGATTTTCGGACGAAAGGTCGTCCTGGCGCCCAACAATTAGCATTGTTTGAATTTATTGATTTTATTTGGATATTTGGATTTCATTGAGTTTCACGAATATTTCAATTTCCGTGGATTAGAAAATACGTGACAACTTATACACAGCACTTACGCCACTCTGCTTCTAGAGCAATAATATATATATGAATAGCCACGAGGCGCTATTCAAACACAAAAAAAATATAGATATCCAGAAGTAATAACTGAAATTTTCCTTTACATTTTGCCTAGGAATCAATATATTGATTTCAACAAGTAAACAGTGAAATTAAAATGAATTACGTTCAGTATTCTCTCATCCGTAATTACGAAAACACCGTACGCAATGCCATTACATTTTGTATTAACCCGGGAAAAAAATGTCATATATGTACATATATGTGACATACATGTACATATATGCGCCATATATGAACATATATGCGACATATATGAACATATATGTGACATATATGTACATATATGAGACAGATATGGACATGTATGACCATACGTTTCGTTGAAAAACCGGACAGCTATGGGCATGTATGAACATATATGAGCATATATGGGCGTATATGAGATATCTATGGACATATATGAAATATATATGGACATATATGGGCATATATGCACATATGTTGTCGTATGTTCCTGCCAACCCCTAGCAGATATGGACATATATGGACATATATGAGTCATATATGGGCATATATGAAACATACATGGACATATATGAAACATATATGAACATATATGAGCATATATGGGCATTTATGCACATAAGTAATCTTTCGAAATCTGACGAGATATGTGCAGACATGAACATTTATGGACATATATGAACATTTCATGGGTATGTATGGGCATATATGCACTTATATGTGCATGTATGGACATATGTGATCTTTCGAAAAACAGAGAGATATGTACAGGTATGAACATTCATGGCCATATATGAACATTTATGGGTATATATGGGCATATATGTGCATGCACGGACATATGTGATCTCTCGAAAAACAAGGAGATATGTACAGGTATGAACATTCATGGCCATATATGAACATTAATGGGTATATATGGGCTTATATGTGCATGCATGGACATATGTGATCTCTCGAAAAACAAGGAGATATGTACAGGTATGACCATCTATGGGCATATATGAACATTCATGAGCATATATGAACATAAATGTGACATATATGTACATATATGTCACATATATGTACATATATGAGACATATATGAACACATATGGACATATATGCTCATACGTTTCTCCGAGAAATCAGACAGCTATGGGCATATATGGACATACATGAAACATATATGAGCATGTATGGATATATATGGACATACATGGGCATACATGGGCATATATGAGACACATATGGACATATAGGAGCATATATGGGCATATATGGAACATATATGAACATATATGGGCATATATGAGACATATATGGACATATATGGACTTACATGGTCATGTATGGTCATATATGTTCTCATGATCCTGTGGAAACTGAGCAGCTATGGGCATATATGAAACACATATGGACATATATGACCATATATGGGCATATATGGAACGTATATGAACATACATGAACATATATGTGCATATATGAAACATATGAGAAAATGCGCACTCAATCCATATAAGAACGTGAAAATGATAAATTTGAATAATTAATGGTAAATACACGTTCTCTTAGTTGTTTTCCGCTTACTTTGAGAATTTAAAATTCTGCCAGCATTCGAAAATCAGTTTTTTCGGTATCACTAAATTATTTACAATGATTGAAATAATTCAATTGAACTCATTTTTTCTAAGTCCGAAAAACATTGATCATTATATCAGGATTAAAATTCATCCAACAAGTATGTGAAATGCGAATAGCGAAGTTGGTAGGATGATGGACTCATCATGTGACGGTCCCGGGTTCGATCCCGGCTGGTTGTTTTTTTTTTTTTTTTTTTTTAATTCAAATTCGTTACTAATGAGGAATTGAGTGATCAAGGGAATTAATACTGATGTATTATATTCATATATTAGAACATTTTGATGATATATTGCGGGAAAATATCGACATACATACCCATATATGATCATATATGCCCATATATGATCATGTATGGACATGTATGACAATTTTTTCCCGGGATAACCATACATGACCATATACGGACATATATGGCCGTATATGTTCGTATATGGTCATATATGCAAATTGACCGCGCATGAACATATATGATCATATATGGAAATATATGGGCATATATGTCGATTTTTTCCCGGGAAGTCAAAGAGGCAAACGTCAATTATGTGAAGCGGGCTTCATATACACGTATTTGAGAACTACAAAAGAAAAAGTGCAATGGCGATTTGCCCAATATCAAACAAAAACAAAATGCAAAGCGCTTGCAGAAACAACGTCCAGATGAAAATCTGGTAAGCACAGAAAAAATAACGTGTAAATAATAGCAATGAAAAAAAATTACCTTTAAATAATAACGATGTAAAAAAAATCCTCAATTTTGATGTAATGTACAGGAATTCTTCTGCGAACTGATCCACACGAGCACGCTCCAAATGCGTCCAGTATTCTAAAAAACGAAACAGGTAAAAAAACTATGACCAAAGACTACAACGAGTGGTAGAAAATTATTCAGCAGAAATGGATATTTTGGAGTATCTCCGTGGAATTGCTCATAATATTCGTTTATAATCATTAAATGGAAAATAACTGAATGAACTTGTTTGGAATAAAATTTGTAAATAATTAATTTTAGATAACAAAAAAAATAATAAGAAAAATAATAAAAAATCACGATGTATAGTTCAGTGAAATAAAAATTTGTAAATTATCAATTTTTAAATGAGTTATTTCTATGATGAATTGACGTTTGTCAAAAAAAGCATGCACGAAATGACCGATAATGATTTTTCAAATGATCAATTTTCGTGTTGACATTGATTTGTGTTGAATTGACGACGTGCAGTATAGACGCGGTACCTTTCCGAGCCACTGCTAATACAAGTTCTTTGACAATGGAATTGAATGTAAGGAATTTTTTAAATTATTTTCCTCAAATATTGACGAAAACAATGGACGTACGCCCTCTTTCGCCCAAACCATTTCTTTACTTCTTGAAATTTTCTATTAAATACATCAGAACAAAAGTAGCGTATCCCCATTATGCGAAGGTGGGCTATAGTGGACACAAGGGGTGAAACGGACTCGTGTTAATTTTGGTGTGTTATGCTATAAAAATTACTCGAAATCGATGGAAATATTGAAGATAACTTCTTTCTAATGATCCCATTGGAAAATTTAGGAAATTTCTCATGGAAATCATGTTAGAAATAATTTTTTGTCAATTTTTCATAAACTAGAATTTGAGCACGCGCGTCGCGCGCGGGTGTCACTAGTTTTAGCGGGAAGAAAATGATATATATCCGTTTTTTTGCTTAGGAATGGAAGCATTGTGATCGTGATTTTTTTTGAATTTGAGATCTCATCGGAATATGACTCCAAATGATTGAAAATGTCCATAAATGAGATTGTTTTAGGGTCGTCTGTATGTATGTCCGTATGTATGGGTGTGTGTGTGGCGTTATTTTGAGCTTAAAAAAATTTCATCTCCTCTCCACATCCAACGTCCCTCGGATTTTCGGTTCTGAGGGCTTCCAAACACCTTTGCCTTCCATTTCTACTTTAAGTTTTGTGGGTGAAACTCTTCTGTTTTTTGAAAATTTTTAGTTTTTCATGAATATCTCCAGTTCTGTCGGTCTTAGCCACCTGGAGTTGATCTTGAATGAAAGGTGAGCTCCTTTACCATCGATTCATATCGTTTTCAAGAAAAATGATCAATTTTCTCAAATACTTATAGGGCGGAAACTGATTCTCAGAAAATGGACTATAGCTGTTAAAAACTTGGTGATTTTTCGAGAGGAGAATTTTCGACGGTGGTACCCAGGTCCGTGAGTGGTAGTGAAAAAAGATGTTGACAAGCCTGAAAATTGGCGAGGTCGAGAAAATGATTAAACTGCACGTTTGTTAAGCCAATTTGGCTACCGTTCTTTTTATTGTATAAAACCTTAACTATTTTACACTAAATCTTTGGTATATTTTAGCGGTGAATTTACTGGTGGATTTTAACAATTGCTGTGATGATTTTCAGTTGTGTTAGTGCATAAAAAATGCGATAGTTTCCCGAATAGAAAATGTCTGAATTTTGAGCCGTTCGGTGAATTACGTTCGTTACTTTCCGAAAACCACGAGATAAGTTGTCTTGCCGAAAGCCGACCGTTCCGAGCGTTTTTGATTAGGTAAACTGATGATTTCCGGTATTTTTATCACAAAAAACACGTTAATTGTCCGAAAAGTATTTTGAATGAAAAACCGTTCGGTGAGTCGCGCACATCCTCGTGAGTTAGCCGAAAGCCAAGAGACAAGTGAGAACGCCGCTTCGGGCGTTCGTTATCTCCCGAGGCCTCTCGGGAGATTCCGTGTAGCCGATGGAGAAGTTGGCAACGTGGCAAGATGGATGCCCTGGCGGGAATCTTCAAATTCCTGACCTTGAGCATTGAACGCCCTGGTCAAGTTTTAACAATAGCTATTGAAAAAATTAATAATAAAAAAACTTTGAACCGTATAAATCGATGAAAAATTAGCTCACCTTTCATTCGAGATGAACCTTAGTTCATTAGGACCAATGGAACCAGGAATGTCGGTGAAAAATAGAATTTTTTTCAATTTTTTGAGGGAAAATCATCCAATATTTGGTCAAGAATGTAAAATTCTAAAAACATTGAAATAAATTTCTTTTGACATATATTATCCGCTTGAAACTTTCTCAGCTTTTCAATCGAATCATTACATTTAGAATCAATAATTTTTTATGATGTTTTTTTTAAGATAGTCAAAGAAAATTGATGAACATTTAGTTATTTTTTCATCTTCCATCTTCACATTTTTGTTCATTGAAAAAAAAAACAATCAGTGTCCGCAACGAGGTATGCACTCGGAATATCTTCATTCAATTTTTTTCGAACACAATTACACTACCATTTATTTTCAATCATACAATGTGCAATATTTAATGCGAATTATATTCTTTAAATTATTCAATGCAATATTTTCTATCAATTTTTATTAATTGCTCCTTTTTTAAAATCATTCCTGATATAATTAACTCTTTCATCTCGACGTTCATTATACAAATAAAATCGCTAGCCGTTAATCGCTGAATTCGAACGCGGTCATTGATTTGTACATTGATGCCTATGACATCGGTTGTCGTCGGCTCCACGATCTAAATTTCGGTTTCGCCGCGGCGTTTGCCATAGCGCCGGCGATTTTCGATTGTTTAACAATCTCCTCTCATTGTCTTCACTCCGATCTGAGACACCAGCACGGCTGGATATTGTGAAATAGACAGAGCCAAAGAGAAGAAGAGACAGTGGCCAAGATGAGCGATCCAGGAGAAGATCCATCGCCATCGGAAGCGGGAGATTACAGGTAAGAACCCTTCATGTCGATATATTTTCGCGCGTAGTAATAAATGATCATGAGTGCGATTTTTCTAATTTTCGCTTCCGAATGGAAACTTGCCGATTCTTCAATTGATTTTTTGGCAAAATACTTGGAATTATTTTGAGAGTCCGACAATGATATTTAGAAGAAATGGGTGTGTGTGTGTGTGTGTGTATGTATGTGTGATGTATGGATTTTGGTCTCTCTTGCAATATCAATTTCCCGATTACAAAAAAAATTTTTTGCAAATTCTCGACCAATTTCGTGCACATGAATTCATAAAATTCAAGACAATATTCTCTCATTGCGTATTTTTTCTTAGAATTTTCCAATACTTTGTTTTTAAGTTAATTGGATTTCCATAGTTTTCCATGAAAAAATGTTGTTGCCTCAAACCAATATAACTCATTAACATAGAAAGTTGAAATTTGGCCCATATGGTGGTCTTCTGAATATACAGCCTGTGATTGGTACAAGGTGATATTGATAGAAATTTTTTTGAGATAGGAGTAATTTTTTACATTTGAATTCTTTCAAATTTATTAAAATGAGAATAATTTCTCGAGCAATTTCGTCCACATTGGGGGATGAAATTTGGCACCATATCATGTAATTGCGT
This sequence comes from Aleiodes alternator, assembly GCA_963921955.1. Classification (NCBI taxonomy): domain Eukaryota; kingdom Metazoa; phylum Arthropoda; class Insecta; order Hymenoptera; family Braconidae; genus Aleiodes; species Aleiodes alternator. Next base: position 1,457,704 of record OY998115.1, on the reverse strand, counting down.
GAATTTTTCTTTATTCTTATCACCATTTATTGCTGAATTATCTTGATTTTGATGATGCAAACACGAAATAAATTGAGGGAGCCCAAATTCGCTAATTGATTGAGGAAATTAATTTAAGCTAATCGTTAATTTATTAGCGAACGAAGTTTCGTTCGCTATATCGCCACCTTATTACTATATCGCCACCTTAGTAACGAGTGGTCGTAAGTGCCAACAACTCAAGAATGAAAATTCAAAAGGCGTATCTCCCAGAACAGCTGCCAAAATTTATTTCATGACATTTTCATTTTTTTACATTCTAATAGGAAATTACGTTATATTGACTGTTTTTTAATACAGCAGAAAATTAATAACGCTTTTACGTTTATTTGTTTTCGAGTGAATGAAAATGGCCATTAGAATGAAACGGCCGACGATAGATTTTTCCCGATGATTCCGTTAAAAAGTTGAGGAAATTCGCGGTGGGAATCATGTGACAGAAATGATTGTTATGGATTTTTTTAGACATCCTATTTTTTTCCAACGTTTGAAGTAGTATTCCTCTCCATTTTTGGAAAAATTGACTTTTTTCAACATATCTTCAGGTCTATTAGTCGTAGCGTAAAATTTCCGAATGTCAATGGCCTTTCATTTTCATCCAGAATTCACACCACAATCAATAGAATTGGAAATATGTTGAGAAAATTAAATTTTTCAAAAAAGGAAAGGGTTATCGGTTATAGGGTTTGAAGGTTATCCCTTCAAATCTTGACCAAGAAAGTAGAATTCATAGAATATATAAAAAAATCATTTCTGACACATTATTTCTCCTGCAAATTTCCTCAGTTTCCCAGCGGAATTATCAGAATTATTTATATGTGGCCATTTCATTCTAATGTCCATTTTCCTTCACGTTTCCAAATATTAGAAGATCTTGGAAACCAATAGACGTAAAAGCGTTATCAACTTTTCCCTGTAATAAAAAAAGGTTAAAGCAAACAGACGTAAATGTGGAGATAATATTTTTTCACTCTTACATTTATTGCTACGTCATTCTGTTATTAGAATTTATAGAAAAAAAATACTGAATTTCATAAAATGAATTTCGACAGTGGTTTGGGAGGTACGGCTTTTTTATTTTTATTCTCCAGTTCCTAAGACTTTGTGACGGTTTTTACCGTCACAGAATCAATAAAATTAAAATATTGAAAAAATTTCGCAAAAATCACGGTTTTGGTCGCGATTCGCGGTACCCGGTGAGGATAGGGCTCATTTTGAGTCAAGACAGCAAATGTCCAGAGTGAGGTCAACATATTTTGTGACCTCACTAATTATTTTTGTTTCTTTTTGTTAAATTAACTCCGAGAAAACGGAGAAAAAGTCGAGAGGTAGGACTGGAGAAGAGTTTCCCCAGTCCCAGAGATTATTCATCGGATATCAAGGACACCAAAGAGGAACTTGGGAAGAAACAGCATCCACTCATTTGGTCCAGCATCAGCCAACTAGGAAGAGTGTTGGCCAACAGTGAGGGAAACTGGAGATCACCAGGATCAACATTGGAGTCGGTGAAAGAAAAGACTCAAATTAGAAATGTGAAAATAAAGACTAAAGTTATGTGTGTGGAAAGAAAAGACTAAAGTTTTCCGTTTATAATTGTCGGGAAAATATTGTCCGAATTATTGTGATCATTTTTAGTATATATTGTCACGTATTTTTAATCCACGGCAATTAAAGGATTACGTGAAACTCAAACAAACCAAAATATCCAAATAAAATCAATAAATTCAAACAACATTAATTGTTGGGCGCCAGGACGACCTTTCGTCCGAAAATCAAAACAAACAAAGAAGTATCCAAATTTAATCCCCAGGTGATTATCCGGCTAGTCAGTAACAAAAGGATTCCAAATCCAAAATTCTAATGACCGCGGAGGCAGCTGGGTTCAATAACTCACCTGTAATGTATTGAAAAGGAATACAGATTTCTAAATAAAATAAAATTCAATTTCGTTTTATAATTTTAATTCAGAGCGATATCTCTTTTAACTATGCTCTTAAAAAAAAAATATTACAGTATAATAAAAAAAATATTTCCGTTACTGAATTTAATTTTAGTTAAACAATATTATAAATGTTTTTACTATCGGAAAAATAATACGAATCAATTGTTCAGGACTCTATATAATTTTATTCATCAGAAGAAAAAAAAATCATGATAATCAGAACTAATTCAAAGTCCCGACAAATTTTCACTAACACAACAAAACATTAATTAACAACACAATTTAAATTGTCGTTAAAGAAAATAGTCAAGAAAATTAAAAGTCAAAATTTGAATTAATTCTCATTCACGCGACAAGTACCTTAAGACTTGATAGCCGCATGGACGATCGGCGTCCTTTAAAATGCACCTTTATAATTCCCAGCGATAACTCGAAATAATAGGAAAAAACCATAATAATAAAAAAAAAAAAATTAGACAAAACAATCGCCGTTATCGAATAAAAAAATAATCAAAATTATCGTCTAAAATTATCGCTGAAAATTAAATTAAATGCCGACCAATTTTAATAAAAAAATTATTTAAATCACAATTTCTCAATTGATTTTCCCGACAATCATTTTCCAAAAATAAAAAAATAATTAGCGAGAAACGAGAAACATTAAACCATCTGCGTTTATTTAATTTCGCGAATAATACAAAAAAAAACTATCACGCCCCGGAAAATCCCAAAATGGCGGTTACCGGCGTCGTAACGACGCTAACCAAAAAAAATGTCCAAAAACTATGCCGAGAATAATCACACGCTTACCGGAGTGTTGTTGATTAACCTCGAAGTCAAATCCCTTCTTCAATCGTCCAATTTCCCCGATAATCGTCCAAGAAAATCTTCAATCATCCTCGGTAATATAAATTTCTCCAAAAAAACTTTGATTGCAACGATAAGTATTGCGATCATTGCAACGGTAATTAATCGGAATTATTTACAGCGAAAATCACGTCTGTACTATTTGCCACCAAAACGGAAAGTGAGGGAAGATGCCGGCGTGCGTCGAAAATTAGACCACAGGTGGCTCTTCCCAAATTAATTGGCCAATGACGTTAATTCTATTCTTTTATCACCGGTATTATTTTACTTTAAATCCGGTAATTAAATTTATGATAAAAGAATAAGTCTTAAATTCTAACGTCAAAAATTCCGTAACATATTTTTAGAAGCATCTTTTCATTAATATTTATCGTAATTAATTATGATCGAATTAATTGCGATAGTCCAGACATCCTTGATTTCCGTTTCCGCCAATCATACGGGAGAATCCAAAAGAAAAACTCCTTCCATTGATTTCCGCTATCTGCGTCGATAATCCATCTCAGCAGTTCCCTGTTGTCTTTGTCCGTCTGCTAGCGCCTCCTTCCATTTTGGAGAGAAAACTCTGGCAACCGCGGGAATATTCAAGGCGGAAAATTCAAAAATAAACGAATTAATTAAATCAAAATATTCTTTCTCGTTTCTCGGGACCTTCCGTCTTGGTGATTTCAATAGAATAAATATTCACCGCGATACCGGTCTAATAACAAAACAAATATTTGTAACGGCCAAAATATGGCGTTACAATATATTGGAATTATTCGAGAGTGAGAATTGGCGCGAGATTCTCGGAATTGAAGAGAATCCGTGACGGTAAGGTAAAGTAGTGAGGGACTCGCGGGACAATTGGTTGCGTTGGGCCTCGGCTCTACCGAAATGGAGCGGAAACAGCCGAGGAAACCCAATGCCAACTCGTGTGAGAGAAGCCTCGTTCTTCTTCTCCCGGGATACCGTGGCGATCACATCGTGTAGAGAAACGTAAAGAAAATTGAAGTAAAGGAAAATAAAGAGAGGTCGACACGGAGGAAAGACAGCACAAATAACGTAAGGTACGCGAGTCCGCGTACAATTAATATTTTGAGTTTAGAGTAAAGAATTTTGAGTAAAGACTAACAGTAAAGAATTTTGAGTAAAGAATTGTAAGTAAAGAAAACGTCGAGTTAGCGTCTGTTCCGGGTGAGTCCACCCGGCTAATATTAAAATTATTGTCGTTCATTCTGAGTTGGGTTTAGAGTAATAATTCAAACGAATCAATTATTATATTATTCATCAGAAAAAATTCATAATTTCTTTGATTTAAATGTACATAAATTGTTTTCTCTGAATATATCGAATTTATATTATTTGAGTTAAAATTTGTCAAGAGTTTTGTGTATAGTTTTTTGTCGTCACGAATACCCAAGTAGAGGGTATCGTCCCCTCTCCCCCTCGGGATAAATTGAGAGTTTCATACAAAAAAGCGGGTAAAATTAGAGTCTTTTTGGGGTTTTGTAATTTCGTTGAATTAGAGTAAAACTTGGGGATTTGTCGTTTTCCCCCAAGTTATTAGAATTTCGGAAAAACGACTGGCGCCCAGTTTAAATAAAGGGAAATTAATCGGGAGTAATTTGGGGAAAAATTCGGAGTATAAACTTGGGTCGAGTAAGTGAAATTTCAGTGCATTTAACGAGTTGGCTCAACGAGTTAGCTCATTTAACAAGGTCAGTCAAGCCAACCGTTACAATGGTGCCCAACGTGGGGCTCGAGGTCAGTCAAGCCAACCGTTACAACTTACAACCATTTGTTATTAAAGCGACGATATTAGGGAAAGCTCTTCGAATTAATAGAAATATGGGTGATTTCTTTCCGTTATTTCATTGATAAGGTGGAGGAATTTACGGTTGAAACGATGTGTCAAAAATTATGTTTTTTATTTTGTAGAAATTTAACTTTTTTTGTCAACACTTAAAGAGGTACAGTAGTGAAGTAAGGCTACTTCTGGGGAAGAGATTCCGTCATTTTGGATTTTCAGATCAGGTGAAAGCGGGGTACCTGGCCGTTTTCTACCCCGTTAATTACAGGTGAGGGGGGTGATGGGTGGTCAGTGGGTGGTTAGTGGGTGGTTAGTGGGTGGTTAGTGGGTGGTCAGTAGGTGGTCTTAGTGTAGTAAGGCTACTTCTGGGGCAAGTCCGCCATCTTGGATCGAGGAGTCGTGTGGTGGGTGGAAAGTGGGTGGTAGGGGTACCTGGTCCCTTAAGGCCCTGCTAATTGCAGGTGAGTGGGTTGTGGGTGGTAGTGGGGTGAAGGTGGTAAGTGGGTGGTAGGTGAGGGGGAGGTGTGTGAGGTAGATAATAATGATAATAATAATAATTATTATCATTATTATTATTTTTATTATTATTTTTTATTTTATTTTTTTTCCTTTTTTGAGAGTATTAGGAGCATAGGAATGTGGGGGAGGAAACATCTTGAAGATTTTCTCCCCCAATGTAGGGAACGAAGGAGCAGCTGTTGAAGGGGGGCTCAGGTTACACTCACGTTAGGTCAGTGAAGGAAATAGACTAAGGGGGGAAAATGGATATAGGTCAATTAAAGAAAAAAAAATAAAATACATATATTTCATTGAAATACAAATTTATTTTTCTTTTCAAATATCTGAAAAAGGGAAATAAAAAGTTATCCAATATTAAAATACATTTTTTTTCCACACTTACATATACACGCACACATTTCCAATAAAAATCTATATTTATCAAAATCACTTTGGAGCATTCAAAATAAAAAAAAATACTTTTTTTTCCTCACACATACGTACACACACACTCACACACACATGACTAGAAATCTTCATCACTTTCCCTATCAGTTTGATAGTCACTTAATAACACTGTCGATATATCACCTCCGGTGTCGTATCCGCTGTCATCTTCACTCGTTCCTTCGTCCATCTCCTCCATGAAGCGTTGCTCATCAACCCATAACTGGAATGCCCGCTGCTGATCTCAAAAGCGCGGAAAATCCTCGGGCTTGATGAATGCAGCCATATGACCCCACCTTATATAATATGCGATGGGGCCAAATTCATCAACCCGTGCAACCCAATAAGGGGATTCAGGATCGCGATGTCTGCATCTTTCAATGATAGCAGCAATCGCTGCTCTCAATCCCGGCAGGTTGTAGTGGAAACACCACTCATCTGGAACGATCCACTGCTCGACCACAAACACTGTGTATCCTCTCATCTATAAAAAATAAATCAATTAATAAATGATTAATTACGGATAAATAAAAAAATTTACATGTAATAAAATATATTTCTATTATTAACTATAGTTTAACTTATCGTTTCCAGAGAATTTTTCTTTAAACACTCGGAAAGAAGAAGTCCTCAGCAATGTGTCCTTCGTTCTGGGGTTTTTTTTAAACTGATCTACATTTGACCAGTCTCAAAAATCAAAACCCCCACAAAACCCCACTACTTTAAAATTTTGGTGAGAAAAATTTTTATTGCCTAGATGTTAGGCTCCCTAGCGCATACACTTGTACACCCTTCGCGGTGTCAAATTACTTGGCGCCCTCCTCGGATGCACCACCACGTGCCCCTTGAGTTTTATAACTTTTTAATTGTCTACAAGCGTAGAGGCAATGGAAAGGACGGAAAAATCTAAGCAGGGGTAGAATAATCTCTTGAAAAGCAATAAAAAATTTTTTCTCAACATACAAATTCCCTATTTGATGGAATTCTCCAGATTTTTGTGAGAAAAATTTTTATTGCCTGAAAACTAGTTCAACTAATGTATCTTTCAGGATGTCAAATCACTTGACACACTCTTTGAGTGTACTATCATATCCCCCCCTTACAGTTTTATGACTTTTTAACTACATCATCCAGTGCAAGGGAAGAAAAATCCAAGCGGGGGTTGCATCTTCTAAGAGTCATGAAATTTTTTTCTTCTTTCCATTTAGCTAATTCCTTAGATAGTCAAGACACTTCAACTTTTGACCGTTGGGAAAATCAACGGAATTTTATGACTTTTCGAGTGTTTTCAACTGGAGTAAAGCATGAGAAAAATTGAATACAAACTTTCGCAAAAATCTAATCAGAGGATCCATTTTCGGGAGAGTCATAAAATTTTTTCCCATCGGTTCCAACCCAAGATTTTCGTGTATATATGAGGGGTCACTCAGACTGTCTTCCACAGTTTCCTTGGAACAAATCTAGCGTCATCATCATGGATTCTCAATTGATCCAGAGAATCATTCCTGTACTTGAATCTGCGTACGAACGTATTTCAGGAAATGAAAGAAATAGACAACAACGTAAAGAGATCCGACATTGGCTGAATCGTATCGTGTGGTATATAAAAAAAAGCAACACGTTTCAAACCACTGCCATAAATACAGGAGAAAGATTGAGATATTTAACCGTACGGGAGGATTTGCTCTATTTGAAAGATCGATTTGAATCTCTGCAAGTTACCGGAAGTGGTTTGAAGAATACACTCTTGAGCAGAGTTAAATGGATAGATTTAGAAACTGCTTTCAACGATCGCATTCGAACTGGTGTAATAATTAATCGAAGTCATACAGACCCGAGTGAATTTTTAAAAGATGCACGACAAATGTTCAGATTGCGAGTGGAACATGTATTAAAAAATCGCGATGCAGTGAAAGTGAATGCTACTTTAGTTGCCAAATTTCGCGCGTTGAGAGACAGTGTGTATGTTGAGGAAAGAAAACATTTTTCAACGAGAAATGAAGTGATTTTACCAACCACAGACTATGCGGAATGGTTTGATTTATATATAAAAGAAAAAGTGTTAAAAAAATTGATGAGTTAACAGAATCAGGTTCGGGGTGGTCTCTTAAAGAAGTATTGAATATAGAAATTTGTATAAATAGATATCAACCATTACGTGAAGGTTCATCTAGTTTTATACATGTTCCAGAATGGATAAAAAAGAAAAAAGCTGTCATTAATGTGAAAAATGAGGAGGAAGATGATCAATACTGTTTTCTATGGTCAATAATGGCTGCCAAGTGTCCAAATATCGAAACGAAGAAGAGTACGCAATCTTATCCATCATTCGGTACGGTGATAAAAAATTATGGAATGTTTAAATATCCCATGGCATTAAAAGACATTCCAAGATTTGACAAATTGATCAATTTTTCAATTAATGTCTATGGTATACAAACGGAAAAAGATAAGAGTTGGATCGTGCCATTATATTCGAGTAAAAATGCTTCTGTTGAGGAAAATGAGACGATTCATCTCCTTTCAATTGAGGAAAATAACGGATCTGAAAGGCGGTATCATTATACATATATCGCATCTCTATCACGACTCCTTAGCTCGCAAATATCCCAAAATCATACTCAATATTTTTGTGATAGATGTTTGTGTCACTTTCAACTCATAAAATCTTATAAAAACCATCGAGCGGATTGTATAGCAATGAACAACTGTCAACCAATACTCCCATCGGAAAACGATAAAATTTTAAAATTCAAAAATTATAAGCATCAATTACCGGTTCCATTCGTTGTAAATGCCGATACTGAACCTCTACTAGGGCCTCATAGTGATAATCGTGTGAATGAAAATAGGAAGAAACCGATAAAAACTGTTGCATATCAAAAACATGTGCCTTTCAGTATTGGATATTATGTAAAGTGTAGTTATGATGACCGTAAAACCAATTATTATATGAATCGTAGTGAAAAATGTATAGAATGGTTCGTTAATGAATTGCTAATGTTGGCAAAAAGTGTTGATTCTGAATTGAAACGAAATGAGCCAATGAAGCTGACTCCTGCAATGCAACGAGAGTTCTGGAAGGCCAAATACTGTCACATTTGCGGTAATCCTTTCACACCTGAGTCAGTGAAACATCGGGATCATTGTCATTTCACAGGTGAATATAGAGGAGCAGCACACAGGTCTTGCAATTTAAATTATCAAGAATCTTGTGTAATTCCTGTAGTGTTTCATAACCTGTGAGCATATGATGCACATTTTTATGCGAAAGCTCGAGCTTCGATGGGAATATGATTTTCATCACATAAATATATATATATTATGTATAGTAAAGAAAAAATATTTTTTTCCCAATAAAATAATTTGCCGAAGGAAGGTCGGTGTGGGATTTTATATGATTTTCATCACATAAATATATATATATATTATATATAGTGTCACGCCTTTTTCAATCCACGGTAATCAAAATAATCTCGTGAAACTCAAGAAAATCAAAATATTCAAAAATCAAATAAATTCAAAACAACTCAATTGTTGGGCGCCAGGACGACCTTTCGTCCGAAAATCAAAATAACAAAACAAAATCAAATGAATCAAAATAATTCCCAGGTGAATGTCCAACTAGTCAGTAACAAAAGAATCCACAATTCTAATGACCGCGGAGGCGGCTGGGTTCCCAACTTCACCTATAAAATTTGGAACTAGGAATACAGATCTCGAAAATAAAAAAAAATCATTTAAAATTCATTAATATAATTAGAGCGATAAGGTTTCTTTTGAAATTTTGCTCAAATAAAAAATACAATAATAAATGAAATAATTGTTACTGAATTCCAAAATTCAAAAAAATAAAATATTGTCGTTAAAACAAATTCATCCACAAAAAAAAATAAAATCATCAAAGATTCGATACAATAAAAAAATAATTATTCGAGAATATTCAGGATTGACTCAAAAGTCCATGACGTTATTTAACAACACGACATAACACAATTATCACGAACAAATTTGAAATGTCGTTACATCGAATGATTAGTCAAAAAAAAAAAAAAAAAAAGTCAAATATTTGAATCAATCCCAATACCTTGTGTGGAAGCACCTTCAGCTTCGAGAATTTCCATGAGCGTTGTCCGCGACAATTTGTTCAGTCAAACCAAAAAAAAAATAAAACTATCGATGAATTAAATTTTTAATGAAATTAAATCCATCGTTACTCAAAAAAATAAAATTTCCAACTGAAATCATTGTCGGGACGCCACTTTTCCAAAATGAAAAAAAAAATAGAAAAAAAATATATATTCCAAAAAAAAAATTAATAAATTCTCGCGACAATATTATTTCGAAAATTTTTACAAACGAATGAGAAACGAGAAAAATCAACAAATCATTAATAAATTAACATAATCGAAAATTCTAGACCACGCCACGGAAAACCCGAAAATGGCGGTCACCGGCGTCGTTTAATGACGCTAACAAAAATCTATTAATTTCACCGAGAAAATTCACACGCTTACCGGAGTTTTTATTTGTTTTTTTTTGTTTAATTAACCTCCAACTGTTAATCTCCATAATTTGTCCAATAGCTCCGGTACAGTCTTCCGAATTCTTTAGCGAATTTTCTCAATAATCGTTTAATTGAATCTCAATTAATTTTCAACGTTAAATGTTGCGATATAATTCTCAAAATTTTGCAACGACAAAACACGTGTTAACCAAATCACACCAAAACGGAAAGTGAGGAAGACGCCGGTGTGCGTCGAAAATTAGACCACAGGTGGCTCTTCCAAAATTGTAATTATCCAATGACATTAGAGACATTCCTTTACAGCCGGTATATTTTCATATCATTCCGGTAATTAAATGATTCTATTAAAGAATGATTATTTATTTCTAATGTCAAAAATTCCGAAAAACACGTGTGTTAACATTTCGACATTAACTTTTATTGCAATTAATTAATATCTTATTAATTGCACAATTAATTGGTATCCTTGATTCTCCTCCAATCAAAATCCAGAGTCCAACGGCAAAGTCCGCCCATCGATTTCCGCTAACTGCGTCGATAAGGCTCTGCAGTATCCTCGATGATCCTTGTCTGTCCGGTGGCGCCTTCATTGCAGGATGAAGAAAACTCCGGCAAACGCGGGAAAATTTGAGGCGGAAGAAAATAAACCAATTAATTTACAGTAAAAAAAACAAACATATTCTCTCGTTTCTCGGACCTTCCGTCTTGGTGGTTTATTTTTATAATTATTTCACCGCGATACCGGGCTAACCAAAAACCATTGTAACGTCAAAAATATGGCGTTACAATAGTAAAGAAAAAATATTTTTTTTCCAATAAAATAATTTGCCGAAGGAAGGTCGGTGTGGGATTTTATATGATTTTCATCACATAAATATATATATATATATATTATATATAGTAAAGAAATTTTTTTTTTTTTTTTTTTTTTTTTAATATGAACCTATTACCCGTGAATAAGGAGCGATGGATATCCTTCACCAAGTCAATCGCTGGTACGAAAGTGCATTTTCGCTTTATCGACTCATTTAGATTCATGGCCAGCAGCATCCAGAAGTTGGCCCCTTACTTGGAACCCAAAAAGATGACAATTGCATCGAAACATTACCCTGATCCTGATTTGTTTGAGTTAATGCTTCGGAAAAGTCTTTTCCCATATGAATATGTGAGTGGATGGGAAAAATTAGAGGAAAAAACTCTGCCTGAGAAGGAAGACTTTTTCTCATCATTGTCCAATGAGGGAATTTCGGATGAGGAGTATCAACATGCCTGTTATGTGTGGCAGAAATTCAAAATTCAATATCTTGGTGAATATTCGGATCGTTATCTGAAGACGGATGTGCTTCTCCTCGCGGATATCTTTGAAAATTTCCGTCTCAGCTGTTTCAAATCATATGAGCTTGATCCGTTGCATTATTATACTGCCCCTGAATTGGCGTTTGATGCAATGCTCAAGAAGACCAGCATCAAATTGGAACTGTTAACGGACATAGAACAGCTGCTCTTTGTTGAAAAAGGCATACGAGGAGGTGTATCCCAATGCTCGAACAGATACGGAAAAGCTAACAACGAATACATGGGTGATGAATTCGATCCTAAAATCGAAAAATCATATCTCATGTATTTCGATGTGAATAATCTCTATGGTGCTGCAATGAGCCATCCCTTGCCGTATGGAGAATTCGCTTGGGTTGAAGAGCCCGAGACGCTCAACATATGTAATATTGAAGATGATTCGGATACTGGATATATCTTGGAAGTTGATTTGGAATATCCCGAACAACTACACTGGAAGCACAAGGATTTACCATTATGTCCAGAGCACATCATCCCACCCAATGGCAAAGCTAAACTACCCAAACCCTTAACAACTCTTAACAATAAAGAAAAGTACGTTATTCATTATAAAACTCTGAAACAATATTTGAGTCTAGGTATGAAATTAACCAAAATTCATAGAGCTTTAGAATTTAAACAGAGTGTGTGGTTAAAAATATACATAGATTTAAATACAAAATTGCGTCAAAACGCGAAGAATGAATTCGAAAATTTTTTTTACAAACTTATGAATAATGCGGTGTTTGGTAAAACTATGGAGAATGTCCGGAAACATTTAGATGTCAAATTGAAGACTGAATGGGAAGGTCGTTGGGGGGCACAAAGTCTCATCTCTAAACCAAATTTTCATAGCAGTGTCATTATTGGTAATGATATTGTACTTATTCAAATGGATCGAATCAATATAAAATTCAATAAACCAATTTACATAGGATTTAGTATTCTCAATATCTCTAACACATACATCTATGATTTCCATTATAATTATGCTCAAAAATCATTTCAAGATAAAGCCAAAGTATTGTATACAGATACTGATAGCTTAATTTATCATTTCACAGTTGATAATATTTATGAGGAGATGAAAAAATCATTGCACAGGGTTGATACTTCAGATTATCCGGATAAGAATAAATATGGGATACTTCTCGTCAATAAAAAAGTCTTTGGGTTGATGAAGGATGAAAATAATGGTAAGCCTATGATAGAATTTGCAGGCTCAAGATCGAAAATGTACGTTCTGAAAGTAATGGGTGAAGAAGAAGGAAAACACAAATCGACCGCCAAAGGAGTGAAAAAATCAGCTTTGAAGGATATTACCTTTGATGATTTTATGGCATGTGTGAAAGATCCTACTAAAGAAGTTGTAATTACACAAAATTTTATTCGATCCGTTAAGCATGATGTATATACTTTGAGACAACTAAAAATAGGATTCAATGGTTATGATGACAAGACAGTATCAATTCCTAATCAAACAGACACGTTACCATATGGGTTTAAGGATGTAAGAATGGAAATGTAAGAATAAAAAGAACTATATTTGAAATAAACCTCGGTTTTTATTTGAATTCACCTCTACAACTTATTATACCATTGATTCCTTGAAAATGACAATGTGTCTTGATCTTTGTATACATAGAGTTCTAAAGTAAAGTAAACATTAAGTGCATGATCCTAAAAATGATAGAGCAATCAACACATCTTGTCGCTCCTGATCGTCCTTGTTCTCAAACTTTCTCTATGAAATTATTCGCAAATCTCGCAGAAGTGCAGGATACTTTGGAAATTCTAAGTCATTTACATCAGCAGCTAGACTACTTATATTCAATTTCAGGGTTGTAACTTGACGGATTTCCGATTTCAAAATATTTTGACTGCCTCTAATCAACGTATCAGACGTTTCAGCATCACATCCTGATTTGACTTGGAGATTCCCAGTTCCTGCTATTTGAATCGTTGTCTTCCAGTCATCATCGCATGTTACAGTGACGGCCTCTTCTCCACCTTTTATTACATTATACAGCCAGCTCCCATCATCAAGCTGTATCCATTGTAATGCTTTCTCCGATGTAACCAGAATATTGCAATCATGGTAGATTTTTCTCGTCCTTCTCTTCATAATCATGGCAGCTTCACAGATTGGTTCATTGGTAAGATCAGAAAGTTGATAATCAGCTTTACAAATATGATAGTCACCCCAATGTTGACATTCACTGATATCCTGAAAATTCAGCAATGTATAGTATTCTCGAGAGACTAAAACGTAATCACTACGCGGTTGAATCCATGCGAATACTTTGCGTCCATCTCTTAGCTCTTGATCTGCTGGATGGCAAGTCATATTTCTGAACGTCTAATAGGAGAGTTTCAGCAACAATCATCAATACACCATCAAAATAACTAACGTCTACTTGAAAAGCCTTGAGAGGATTTCCTTTCAAATGTGGAAACCTGTATCTATGTTTCTCCATAAATGGTATGATTTTACCACCTGCTTTGCCTACATAGTCATGAAATAGTTCCTTTGGTACAGATTCCATCGTGAAGCATATAGCTGTCACTATTGTCTCCAGAGAAGCTATATAATTATCCAGCTCTGCTCCTAAATTTTTCAATGTCTGCTGAAGTGTTGTTATTGAGTCTACATCGTCGGGTTGTGATATATATGCCTTATATGAATTTTTCGTCATATTTCTAAATTGGTCGAGCTCTCCATGAATCTTATGACGTTGCACTTGAATTACACTTCCTCCTTGAACGTCCAATTCAATCTTTCGTTCTATCATTTGACTATAATTCTGTGCAGTTATCATATCAATTGAACCGAACAATTGCCGATGTATATCCTTATCACCATTTTCAGTGATGAGACGTGATTGCAAATAATCGAAATATTCTTGGATTTTTCCTTCTTTTTCAATTAGTTTGGAAGTATGTTCAAAGATCTTCAAACAAGATAGAGCTTTTGTATGATTGAAACAAGTGGAATTCATATCTTTCAACGTGCCTGCAAGATTTGAAGATTGTTGTAGTTCGACATCTCGCAGAGTCAGATATGTAACCAGTCTCCATGTTGATTTGGTCAAATATACAGAACCTTTTGACTCATAATACAGACCACTGCTATGATTGAATTGGGTATCGATATATTTCTGATCTTGACACCCCACGAGACCAATTCCAACGAGCAACATTAAGCACTTGTATTACATGGTGATTATTTGAATTCAACAATCAAACTGCAGACCCTCTCAGCATGGGCCGCTTCTTATATGATATCCCCCCTCCACTCATTCTTCACGATATCACCTGCCGTGATCCAGCTGTTATGCGTATCATCAAAACCCAACCACTTAACGTACATTCTATTTCCAGTTCTTCTCAAAAATTTTTCAATCAAAAAAATATCATGAATTTTAGTTTTCAAAAGCTCTTCTTCATAAAAACCCCCCATCAAAATATTATTTCTACTATCTTTCAATATATAAGTAAAAGGATTAAAATTATTTATTTTATGAATGATAAAAATCTCAGTTGTCCAATTGGGTATATATCCCTTCTCGAAAATATGTTTTTCTTCGCTAATCCTGACTTTATCACCAACATTGAACTTTGGAAGTCCAGTAGGCACCGTTAAATTTTTATATCGGGTTTTTAATTCATGTGCATTTTGTGCAGACACGTCTCATGGTTTCATATGAATAGTTCTATGTTTCAAATCGTTATATTTCTCTACAAGATTAAATAACATGTCAATCCACTCTTAATTGCCTCGGAAACTAAACTGTACCCACATTTTGGTTTTCAGCGTTCGATTGAATCTTTCACAAATGGATGCTTTCATTGTACTGTATGTAGAATACATATTTATACTATTTTTCTGCATCAGTTTTTTGAACTGAGAATTATAAAATTCTTTACCACCATCAACCTGTAGATTTTTCGGTACACGACCTTCTTGTAAAATGGAGTTCATGGCATTCGTTACATCTTCAGCATTTTTCTTCCTCACAGATCTAGCCTATGCAAATTCGGAGAAATTGTCGACGACAGTTAATATATAATGATACCCCTTATTTATTCTAGCATGAGCTGACATATCAACTAAGTCAGCTTGCCATGTTTCATCAATATCTTGTATGTCGAAATGACGACGAGGATAATTCTTTCTAGCAGGCTTATGTAATTCTAATGCAAGATTCAATTTTTCATTGGACATTGTGCATCAGTTTCTTGTGTCTGGATATCCTGTTTCAGAAGCTCCAAATCCTTCCGAATTTCATCAATTTCCTTCATTAGTTCCATTTGGATAAATCCAATTTCTAAACGTACTTCATTGATTTCCTCTAGATTAACAGCATCATTCTGATGGATTGGCCAAGCAACATTACTCAAACGTTTGCTTGAAATATCAAAACCACCTTCAGCAGTTAGCTTCAAACCAATTCCAGGCTGACCTCGTTTTAATTGCCCACCAGCCTTAATTGTCAAATGACGTCCAAACACATTGACGCTCATTGTTGAACTGATAAGTTTTTCATGAAGTACTATGTATTAATAGATTATTCTAGCTTCACGGAGTTCTTCAACTATTGATATAATCTCATTCGAATGACTGTGATTGCCTGCTTTTTGTGATGCAACAAGTAAGCGAAGGCGATCAACCAATTCATTCGGATCATCCCAATGAACATAATCAACCAGATATTTTTTTCTTGCTGTCATAATCTATTGGTAGACCTCTTCCAGAAATATGACGTTTCCGTGCAAAATGTGCTATGTACTCATTGTATTTATGAGATTTTGTATCTCGGAAACCCCCGTTTGTCCTCCAATTTTTTCTATGTCCATTCGTTGAAACGATGATGTCTTCATATGCCTTCTTATCATTTTCCGCAATCAATGTTTCATTAGGATTTTTCTGGAATAGAAGTTCTACTAATCCAAGGGTCGCTTTATATTTCAAATTTTTCAGTGTAATCTCGTCTCCTTCGAAGAATATTGGAGAGTCACCTATCATGAAATGACGAGTCAATCGTCGAACACCATATACTTTATCCCAACTACTTGTATTGATCTTTGTTAAATACTTAAAAATAATAGAATCCTCATCTACCATGTATCTCTCTAGGAGCGAATCATTGTTCATTCGTGTAGGTGTTGACGTCGCCAAAGATTTTTGAGTCAATTCCAATGTTCTTTCGCCTGCTTTAAAGCTTTCTCCCCTACTTCCATCAGTGACAGTCCGATTCATCTCATCATCCGGAAAAGGCTGAATTGCAGATTCAAATGTATCTGTTACCGCAAGAGATGATTCAACATCTTTTACACTTTTACTTGTTTCTCCAGCATCATTTTCATTTTGATGAAGGTTAGTTAATTTCATTAGAGGTGTCATAACGGGTTTGAATACATTATTTAATGTTTGTTCCATTGCATATTCATTTTCTTTCAATAATTTATTCTTTTGTTGAATGGCTTTACGTGCCATAGAAATCTGTTTCAACACTTCTTTTTGTCTACACAAATCTTTCGATGTGAGAGGCATGTTTGATTCTCAACGGCTGACGGAAGACTGTTGACGATACTATTTAGTTGCTTGTATAAAGCAGTCAAAATTTTTCCTATATCTCCCACCATTGATATCACTATCTTTATCTATGGCAAGGAAACTATAATTATTTTGCCAGTACACTGAACACAATTCTTTGAATTTTTCAAATGTCATGTCTGTATTTATATGATCATTATAAATATGCTTTGAATTCAAATCGTCTTGCTTGAATAGCACCAAGAAATTCATATTATTACGTACCAAATATTTCGGAATAAGGGCATATGACTGAGTTAGATAAAAACACAGAAATAAGCTTTGATGCTATTCTGCTTTTCACATGCTACATCATCAAATATGAATAGAGAATTTTCTTCCGCGTCATCAACACTCACAACTTCATCATTTTCAGAGAAAGGGGAATAATTGATATCATTGAGTGGTTTCAATAGATTATCCAATAGTTGATATTTCGGTTGATTTAAAAACTTTGAATGAACGTATATGTTGGAAAATCTCAAACCATTCGGATGGGTTATGAGGCTCAAAAGAGCATTAGTGTTCCCGCAATCCGAAGGACCACAAATTACCGCACGTATGGTATTTGGTAATAAAGAACCATGACGTTTAACTTTCTTTGGAGCTGTCATTGTTAATGAATCGAAATTCATAATCGGTAGCTTCGAAGCATGTGGTTTCGACTCCATCCTGAAAAAGACTGATCAGCCCAGTATATCATGGGATATGCAGTTCAACACAACTAAAGTGGCAGGCAAGGGTCTCTTGAATAAAATAATCAACACGCTACCATTTGAACTTCATCTTCCGGGTTATCAATATTATGGATCCAGTACAAAATTAGCTGAACGTCTAGCACGAGGAGATCCTGGGATTAATCCACTAGATTCTGCCTGTAAGGAACACGACATAGCATATTCGAAAAATCGGGAAGATATAAGTGCCCGTCACAAAGCTGACAAAGTACTTGAAGGGAGGGCTTGGAGTCGTGTATTATCCCCAGACGCTTCTCTGAAAGAAAAAGCAGCAGCTCTATTTGTTACGAACGCCATGAAGGCGAAGACAAAGTTCGAGATGGGGGTGGAAATGAAGAGGAAGAAAAGACGAGTCGTGAAAAAGAAGAAAAAGGTTATTTCATTGAAAAAAGTCATCCAAGCTGCGAAAAATGGCATGAAACTGGATAATGGCTCTGATGTTGCCATCGAGACTGCTCTCAAAGCTGCTCTGCGAGCAGTGAAGTCAGTTGGACGGGTATCTGGAGTTGAGGCTACTCGTGTGATCCCTGTTCGAGCTAAAATTGTTGCATTCTTACCATTCCTAGTACCAGTTTTTGCTGGCTTAAGTGCTGCTGGGGCAATGGCTGGTGGTGCAGCGGCTATTGCTAGAGCTGTCAATCATGCAAAAAGCACTAAAGACCAATTGGCAGAAGCCTTACGTCACAATAAAACTATGGAGAGCATTGCTATTAGTAAAGGCTTGTACATGAAACCATACAAGAAAGGTATGGGTTTATATATGAGACCGTCAAAAAACGTAAATTGATGTTACTACATAGACCCTTGACTGATGATGATATCAGAAAGTATGCTCAAGTACTGAAAATACCATTTTTCAGAGGTGTATTCATGCGGAATAATTTACCCAAATCAGGCTGTAGGCAGAAAGAATCAGCTATTGTAAATTTAGATGATAAAGATGGTCCAGGTACTCATTGGGCTGCCTATAAGAAAGACAATTCGGGGGTCTTGTACTTTGATAGTTTTGGTAATCTACAACCACCTCCGGATTTAATGAACTATTTCGGTGATGTTGGTAGCATCAAATATAATTATAAACGTTTCCAAAAATGGAATACATATAACTGTGGTCATTTATGTTGGAGATTTCTAAATGATGAACTCTAATAAAAACATATGAAATTAAGATGTGTGTCTCATTCCACCTCCGATGATGGATTCATTCACATTAACAGTTTCGGGTGTTTCATCTGTGTTTGATGTACAATATTTTCCACCAAATAAAAATAATGTTGTTGGTTTAGTGGAATTTCTAACATTCAATTCGGTGCCGAATATTCATGCTGGTAAAGACAAATTTTATTTTGGCAATGAAGTTATCAGGATTCCAACAGGGAGTTATGAGATTGAAGATATCAACTCTTATCTCCAAAACAAGTTGAAAGAGAAAGATATATCAATTCAACTGTTTGGAAATTCTAATACTCTATGCTGTGAACTGAAGTGTAGTGTGGACGTTGACTTTCGACCTACAGATTCTATTGGACGATTATTAGGATTCACTCCGCAAGTTTTGGGCGCTTATAAACACCATGATTCTGAACTCCCAGTCACCATTCTTGAAGTGAACGCCATACGAGTTGAATGTAATATCACTACGGGCGCATTTCATAATGGTAGAAGAGTGAATACAATTCATGAGTTTTTCCCAGTGGTACCACCTGGATATAAAATTGTTGAAGTGCCATCGAATATAATTTACTTACCAATAGAAGTTGACTGTATTGATCATTTACAGCTTCGAATTATAGATCAAGACGATAATTTGGTTGATTTTAAGGGTGAGACAATAACAATACGTGTACACGTTAAATCGCTGCAAAAGAACCAATGGGAATTGTCTTCAAGAACAACGGTGGGGGGAAAGTTGGAAGATCCTATAATACATATGAACCATACGTGAAACCTAGGAGTAAACGTTCAGCTCTGAACAAGTTAACACCTCAGAACGCAGCATTTTTGAAAAGTTTGGGTTTTACCGTGAGACAATATAAAAATGGCTGATTTGTGAAACATCCAAAAAGCAGTAGAATTTGATGAATCTATTGCGCATTATGAGCTGCACGCCCATCATCCCTATATATCAACAATCGACAATAACGATGATATACACATATCGATACAAAATCATGATTTATGTGTTCTCCCAAATAAAAGATGCTTGCATATAACAGAAAAATTATCACTAATTGCAACTGATGCGGTGACAGCTAGGACGAATTTAGTTGATAATGCGATTTGTCACTTATTTGAGGAGATTCGTTATGAAATGAATGGAATTGAAATTGATAAAATTAAAAATGTTGGTATTACGACGCTGATGAAGAATTTTACATCATTGAACCCAAATGAGGAGCATATTATGCACAATGCTGGATGGATAGAAGTACAAGAACAACATCATATAACTGATGCAGCTGGAAAATTTGATATTGCTATACCTATGAGAATTTTATTGGGTTTTGCTGAAGATTATCGAAAAATTGTGGTGAACACCAAACATGAGTGGATATTGAGGAGATCCAGAAGTGTAACCAACTCTGTAATACAAACAGGGGAAGCTGAAGATGTAAAAATTACTCTGAGTAAAATTGAGTGGTTAATGCCATATGTGACATTGTCGGACAATTATAAAGTTGAATTTTTCAATTTGATTCGGAAAGATCCTGCTATAAGAATGAGTTTTAGATCATGGGAACTTTATGAATTTCCAATGTTACCTCAAACAACAAAACATTTATGGCCAGTGAAGATATCGAATCAACTGGAAAAACCGCGATATGTCATCATCGGTCTTCAAACGGATAGAAAAAATCAACTGACAAAGAATTTCAGTCATTTCGATCAATGTAAGATCAGAAATGTGAAACTGTTCCTGAATTCTCAATGCTATCCGTATATAGATTTGGATATTGATTTTACGAATAATAAATATTCATTATTGTCTGATATGTATGCTAATTTCCAAGCATCATACTATGGGTCTGATCCAAACCCACTACTGTCAAAAAAACTTTTCAAGCCATATGCACCCTTGATTATAATTGATTGCTCGAAACAGAATGATACCTTGAAATTTGGATCGGTTGATATTAGTATTGAAATTACCGCTCATGAGAATTTTCCTGCCAATACATCAGCATATTGCTCGATTCTTCATGAACGTATTGTGGAATATCATCCATTGAATGATATGGTTAAGAAAATATCATAGGAAAGATAGAGGCAGCGAGATTTAACCCATCTCTCAATATAAAGCTGATGTGGTTTTTGGAATGATGATCAGTCACCATGGATGCCGTGTCGGATGTACAAGGGTTCCGAGGGTTCTTCAATAAATTTATAGTTAAGGAAATTTCAATATATTCTTTGGATCTGAATGAAGAGAAAAAAAATCCATCAACTTATTTTTTCAAACCTCCAAGTTAATTTGATTGTGGATCAACGAAATATCGTTGTGTAAATGGTTGGCCTGAACGTAATTATCATGGGATTCCATGGACTTATGGTTCTATATCATATGATCAGCTTGGATTATTTATGAATGACAAACTTGATGGAGTGAGTAGAATATATGTGAAAGGTCGGGAAAAGAAGAAATGGTTAGGAGAGTTTATTCATATTGGAACACGTCCGGCTATAATTGATATTGATGAATTGTTTGAAAACTGTCAATCTCTAAGAAAATTGATTGGGCAAAAAAATAGAAATTGTACTTTCCACTCAAATATGCCTAAAATGATGTGTGCAGCGAGAAATGTTTCAATGATGAAACAATATTTGGAAAACAAATTGGAACCATCGATTGAGCGATCACTCTACATATATAATGATCTGCAAGATTTGAATTTGATGAACAAAGAAGATATCGCCTGCCTGCCAGTCTTATTCATAGTAAATTATGCCTCTCGCGATGTGGATGGAGCATGGAAAAAATTAACCGATGAGATGAAATCCAATAAGAATATTGCCCGATGTAAGCGTTGCATCAAACATCATAGTTGTGGAAACTATACTGGAAATATTCGCAATGGCATTACTTCTATGATTAAGGATTGTGAGATGTGTAGAATTTGAATGAAGAACTAAAATATATATGTAAACCAAAATTTATTGAATAAAAACTAATGAATACATGAAAAGATCTTATTTTACTTTATTTATATACCTATATAAAATTTTCATGAGTATTATGATTACAAAATTATAAGAAAATTATAATAGTTATGATGACGATGATGATGAAAGATCATGATTATTATGATTATAAAAGAAAAATTATGAAAAAAGTTATTTCGATGCTGTTGCTGGTTTCACTGATCTGCAAATATCTTCAGAAACTCATCCAACGGATCGTCGTATTCAGCCATTGGAGCTCCACTGATGTAGCCGAATTTTATGAAGTTGAAAGGGCCTGCTCCCACACATTGTATTTGTAGATTCTTCAATTTTGCCTCCTTTTGTAGACGCATAAATTCATTGGGACTCCTTTGGAAGAAGTCCGTTAGTTTCTTCGGTAGAAACATTGTATGAGTATTGTTGATGTTGACCATTTCTCTGACACCGAATCGTGTCTTTGCTTTGTATAGGTCAACAACCATATAAAACTCATTATGAATCAGATCAGCCAGCTTCACTAGCGGTAGCAGTCCCCTCGGCTGGCAGATTGTGTTGATTCAATTGAGATCCATGATATTAGAGAACTAGTTTATTCACTTGAACACAAAGGCGACACAACTGACTTCTCGATTCAATTATCTTTTTCACTCCTTGTATCTTTCAAAAGTACTTCGATACGTTTCTTCAAAATTTTCTGGTGAATCTGTTTCTTCATCCTCTGGATGGAACTGTGAGCTCCTGAGGATTTGTCCCCGAATATATAGTGATTCACCCCCACCATTCTGCCTAATCTCAGTGGGAGACAGTTTAAAAAACGGTTCCCACCGTTAAAAAAAACGCAGTAGGAGGTCAGTGACTCCCGCGATCAGATAAGAAAATGGAGGTCCCAGGCGGAAAAACGAAAGAAGTTCACTTCAACCCAGATGTTAAAGTTCATTATATGGTTGTATGGTCCTATGCATATAGGGAAGCGCGAAAGAGTTCATTTAGGGTGTGTGATCGTCAACGATTCAAGCGACGCATCAATTTATTACAGACGCTTCTGGATCTTATCTTGGATCCTAAATATCGTGAGCGGGTGCACCAGGCTCGTTTCAATAATTAATGTATAGAAAAAATTATCTGGCTCAATAAAAAAAAAGGCTTTCAACCGAGATGAGTGTTATCTTTATTTGAAACGGATGTTCAAGCTTCTTCACCGACTGCTCATATTCCAACATCAAAGGTCAACCTTGCAGCTGTTATCCTCCACCTCTCCTTCAACCACCCACTCAACCACCACCCATAATTGGAATTTCCAGAAATATCCAAATACCCTTATTACAACCCACAACCCACTCACCTGCAATTAGTGGGGCCTAAAGGCACCAGGTACCCCTACCACCCACAACCCACTCACCTGCAATTAGCGGGGCCTTAAGGGACTAGGTACCCCTACTACCCACTTTCCACCCACCATACGACTCCAAGATGGCGGACTTGCCCCAGAAGTAGCCGTACTACACTAAGACCACCTACTGACCACCCACTGACGATCCACTGACCACCCACTAACCACCGACTGACCACCCACCTACCACCCAACACCCCCCTCGCCTGTAATTAACGGGGTAGAAAACGGCCAGGTACCCCCCTTTCACCTGATCTGAAAATCCAAAATGGCGGAATCTCTTCCCCAGAAGTAGCCTTACTACACTACTAGGTACGTTTTACATTTTTGAAAAAAATCGCTCTTTTCAATACAGCTGTGGTTCTATTGGTCGTTGCGTGAAAATTCAGAATGGGGGAGGGAAGGTTAGATCGTTTGCCAAGGATTCATAGGCTTTTGATTAAAAAATTGAGGTTTTTAAGATACTTATGGGGTTAACAGTGATTTTCATAATTGTGCCATAAATACCTTAAAAATTAATGTTATTAGATTGAAAACCCTATACATCAATGGCAAGTGATCTCACCTCCCGTCTTCACTCGTAATTCTTGCGCTACGACTCAGGGAACCGGAGATCCTTTGCAGTAAGTAAATTTTGTCGAAAATGGAAAGGGAGACTTTCTCAAATATTGCCTAGAAATTAACAAATTCTGAAAACATAAGAAAAATTAATTGTAGCATTTCCTTCCCGCTTAAAACTTATCCAGTTTTCCAGTGGAATTATCAGTAATAATCTATCTCCGGTCATTTCAATCTAATATCCATTTTCTTTCACTTCCTCCTGTATGAAAAATCTTGAAAACAAATCGACGTAAGAGTGTTATCAATTTTTCTCTGCATTAAACAGTGAAAGCAAAGAGACATAAATGTGGAGATAAGGTTTTCACATTCTTACATTGGTATATCAATATAAGTTACCAACTACAATTACGTCGTTTTGTTATTGGAATCGATAGAAGAAAATTGTGGCCAGAATTGACATTCTGAATGTCATGACAGAATTTTTGGCAGTGGTTCAGGAGATATGACTTCACTCTTCAGCAACATTTCTGGTTCTGTTGGGCGTATCAGCCTCTGGTTTCAATGAAGGGTGCGCGTTCATTTCTCACTGATTTATGTGACTCAATTTTCTGAAAATCTATTTTCCATATTCTCGAATGATATTTACTGAAAATTAATTTCTGCTGTATAAGTACTTGAAAAATTGATAATTTTCGTTTTTTTAACCCATCAGTCGTCGTGCCATGAGACTTTCTCTCACACTCTTTTTGAAGGGATAGGAAACTACCTCGAAAAATGAGAGGAGAATGCCAATTTTTTTTTTGTTTAAAAAGTATTCTACTTTATTATGGTGATCGCGAAATTTCAAAAATAATTTTCTCTCCAAAAAGAAAACAAATTTGGGTTCAGTGCGGTCCGGCAGGGTGAGACTTTTTCTCATTGCGCGCCTATTGTCAGACGGTGGGTACGCATGGCTCAGTCGCTGTCGATAGCATTGGTGATACCCCTTTCTCATTCTCATTCTTTTTTTCTGAAATACTTCTTTGTAAACGGAAGTGAATCTATTAAGAATTCGGAAAATTTTCATATACATTTCTTCAATTCTGTCATTATTGTTTTGTTCATTTCTTGGAAACCAATCGAGATACAGTAATTCTGCTTTAATCCTTTTCTGTAGAAAATTTCGAGATCTATAAAAACTGATTCGAACAAAATTATTCTATCACGCTTCGTTCTCGAAATATCCAGGTGAGGGAGGATCTCTCATCACGGGCCTAGTGACCGTCGGTGATGTAACGCGCCTGCTGACAGGCTAATCACATGAATCCGTGAGAAATGAGTTCAACTTGTTTTGATATCAGCTCCAGATCACTACAACCATTAGAACACAGAAGATATTGAAAAAACAATGGATGAGGGTCGATGGCAAATAAATGATCGCTTGGACGTCCTTTCTGAATTTTTCATTCAAAAATCGATATCTTAATAACTACGAGTCGTAAAAAAACGGAGGTTTGCTTATTTTATTCGTTCATCCTCCCTCTAAATTTCATTCACAGCATGTCTCGATAAATTTTGCATAGTTTTCGAGATACTTTAATCCAAAGCCAAGTGTGAAATGGCAATTATTCAAGAAATAAAAAGCAAAAATTACGAGGCGGAGCATGGATATTTTTCGGTCGTTTTTCATGACAACTCCTCTTTTAAATGACAATTTTGAGTAATTTTTTAAAAAATCATTCAGAAAATTCCCATATTTTTCTCTCCGTGTATTGAAAAGAAAAAATAATAGAGTGTAGAGTCAGGCATCGCTGCTGACGCACTCTCCTCTTCTCCTGCTCCCCCCACCCCGTATCTAGCTATTCCCCTCACACGATGACGAATTTTCGTGACGCTCGAAAATTGTTGCCCCTCACCAAAGAAGTTTCACTTCAAAAAATTAAAGGATTTCACCTTCAAATCTTCTGCCAGAAATCGAAATTTGACAAATTCAAAATAATAACTTCTGACATATGATTTCCATAGGCAATTCCTGTAGTTTCTCATGGAATCATCAGAAAAACCTATGGGTTTTAAGTAATTTTTATACTATAAAAATACAATTTTCAGCACGGGGCCGTTTTACCCCTTGCGTTCTTTCTATCTCGCTTTCTCTTGCATCAATTTTGAAATTCCTTTATGAAGACATTTCCTCCAACTAGATGAATAATATCTGAAATTCGTGCCATTACATTATCAACTTTCTTTACAGACATTATGTGTTTATGGAACACACTTACGCAGCTGCACCTTCTCCCACATTCCCATCCACATCTACTCCATCGCCTATTCCAGGTTCACCTAACGAAACGTAAGTCATGATTTTTTCTAATCTGCATTATTGTTCAACTCTTCCATTGAGAAACCAGTTGAGGGGGAATTACGTATACGCGGAAAAACAAAAAAAAATCATATTTAATATCATGCGTAATATGTTACATGTCCCCTCATCAATAGAAACAAAAGCTCGCATATTAATTTAGCGGTAAGAAGAATTATGAGACAGGCTTCTTTTTTAATAGACAAAATTTCAAATAAATGATCAAATTAAATATTGATCTTAATTTTATTAAATGAATTTTAATAATCTTAATTTGTAAAAATGGCGTTAACTGAAGCCTACACCGAGCGCGGCCTGGGTCAATGGCTGCTCGGGCTCTTTGACTAAAATTTAATTAGTAAATAACAAACCTGTAAAGTTGGGCGCCAATTGATTTTAGGGAGAAATCAATAAACCAATATGATTTGTCCAAGGTACGTTGATCGAAGCAGAGAGAAACGAGGAAATTGGGTTCGATTTGGGAGACCCAGAAAAGCGAAAATTGCAGAGCTAAGAAGACAGAAGTAGTTGAAATTTTACTTACAGTTGTCCTACGCCTTTTTAACGACTCCTTGATCGAATAACAATTTTGTACCACAGTTAGAAACAACAGAATTAATTGACCAATAATTTGATCGATAAAGATTGTCTCAGAATAATTATTTTATTAATATTAAAGGAAGTAAAGTTATAGAACAAAAGAATTACAAGTTTTTATTTGTCGCACACGTGTTGCAAAAGGAATATACGAACAACGAGTGAGTCCGCTTCACTTGTTGCGTTCTCGTGTCACCAGCAGGCCCTTCGATCAATAATTGGGCGCCTGCGCCCTTCAATTTCTCTACCCCGTATTTCACCTACCTTCCACGAGATGTCGAGGCTCTCACTTGGTCAAAATTCAAATTCTGTCTCAATCCTCCCCCTTCGAACCTTGACATCTTGGGGAAGCTTTCTGGATCTCTTGGACCTGTAAAATCACAACCACAACCATCTCCAGCCACTGACCCGTGACCCAAATTAGCTCTGCAAGATTCTAAGACGATATGCAATTATAATTTGAACATTTTATTTGGGATTAATACAGTGTTGCTTTTTATCCTGTTACTTATATTATATACACTTTGATGAATCCCATGTTGTGTTGGCGTTGATGTGGCTTAGGTGATTTTGTATTTGGCTGGAACCACAATCTGGACCTCTTGATGACCATTGAGCTCTGGTCTAAGTTGGAAGACCTCGACGAGTGACTCTTTGACCAACGGTGAGTCCAATACCTGTACGGCTTGACGTCTCTTTTCCTCGGACATTCGTTTGACCAGGTTCTTAACGCCCTCATTTTTGGGTATTTCCTTGATCAAAGCGTTCTCTCTAATCAGGAATTCTCTGACTTGGTTTGGTCGATCGCCGGGCTTGTCGAATCTCTTCTTCGTTTTCCTTCTTAGCTGTTCTCCACCTTCTCCTACCAGATATCGATGGTCTTCCGGTATCATCCATGTTGGCCAAGTGGCATAGTTTAGACGTAGATAGTCTGGGTAGCCTCCCCAACGGATATTGCAATCCGGACACTCAGGGCAATAGAGTCCTACATCTCGAGCACAACCAGGACATTTATTCAGGGCTTCCTCATGCTCTATCCCATGGGGGTAGAAGCAGTCAACCTTGTCTGCCTTTTCTGCTCCGCAAGCGTGACAAAATCCCGGACGGAACGCAATCTTGCAATCACGAAGGTTGTGGCACATTGATCCGCAGTTTATGCAGCCTGGTGGGTACTGACGATGTACTTGGGTGACATACGTCTGTGTCCCTTGATCGACCTTCTTTGACTCAAGCTTCTGAAGAAGATATTCTGCCCGAATGCGCACAAGTCTCTGGAGAGCTTGCTCCGTTAAAATGCGGCAATCCGCATAATAGAATGGTTGACCTTTTCCGTCGTCGCTAGAAGGGGGAATTCCCAATTCCTCCAACACTGATCCCCAAGCGGGGAGCTTCGGAGATTCTAAAAGCGATACCTTTAGTGAGGGTGCTAACTTGGCACCGGGTAACTTGATCGATGTTTTTTTTTCTCCGGTATCTGGATCTTTGACCACCGCATGGTTCACCTCAGGAATACGATTGCGTTTGCGATTTTCCGATTCAATCTGTAGTGGTGTCATGTATTGAATTGGTTTCAGCTGTAGTCTTGGTGGTTCCATCTCTTGGATCTCTTTGATAAGATCTAGGGCTGCTTTGCATGGTTGACGCTCGGTTGGTCGCACGAGCGTTTCAACTGGGTCTGAGAATAAGGCGGAGAGATCTACTGCGTCGCTTGAACTCGATGTTGCGTTGTCGAGATCTTGATCATTAAATTGAGCAGTAGTTGAACTGGTGTCACTGCTCACGTAAATGCTTTGTGTTTTGATCGAGGTTTCCAACTTTTGGACCTTTTCAGTTAACTGAAGCTGCTCCTCCATCAGTGCTTTGATCTTGGCTTCTAGCTCTTCCTTCGTGTACTGGCTGGTCGATTGGTCCATCTTGATGATCTGTAATTCGAAGACTCCTCCTTGGTATCTTCAAATCGGTAACATAGTATTTCCCGACAACTTTATCGGATTTATCTACTAACTCTACAATCATTGGTCCTATCTTCCTCTTTACATAAGCAGGACCTACATATTTATATGCAACTTCGCAGAATAACCATCAGCCCTGCTACTTAGTTTTTACTTGGATAATAGACCTCAGCCCCCAACTTGACCTCAATAGAATTTACTCGATTTGCGTTCGCCTTGGCAACTTTTGTGCTGGGTACTTTTTAAGCGCATTTCGACTTTATGTCTAAACTCATCGATCTTCCTCAATCGATCTATCCACGTATTGACCAATTCGTATGGTCTGGCGTTCGGGTTTAAGTCCTAGCCTGGAGTTACCGATCGTTGACCACCAGGGTCAAAAATGAAATTTTGTCTATTCTCAAATTTTGGGAGAACTTGCTTGTCACGCGTTGCAATCTTCGCCATAAGTGGAGTCGCCTTAACCCGCTCTTGTATACTTCGAAAAGGCTTCTGCCGTTCTACCGATTTGCAAGCCACGTACGACAGGACATATGATGGACGCCACGATTTTAATGTCTTAATGTCGGTTGATCTATGTGTTTCGTCTGTGTTAATTTTGACTTGATCATCCGCTGAGGTTAATGATATGACCTGTTCCGTTTTCAAGACATTTATTGAATTCATCAATTGTACGTCATCATCGTCGGAAATTCCTGATTCTTCCGGTTGTTCAGCAATAAGGTCAAGTTTGAAATTCGGTCTTAGTTCATTTCTGTGAGGAGATTCCAAGCTTGTTAATTTACCCAAATTTTTAATTTGATCTACATTGAACTTTGGTTCCTCTTTACTTGAACTTGGAATTTCGTCACTTAGTACCTTTTCCTCAACGTTGCCCTTTGTTTCAACACTCTGAGGATGAGTAGTTGAGGGCTCTAAGCGTTTCCCGATTTTGTTGGGCAAGTTTTGTTCAAGTGTCCTACCTTTCGGCATGACACGCAAACAATTTGTCGGTCATTTGAGCAATAATGCGTGGAGTGTCCCATTTGACCGCAGTTGTAACAGAACATCTTGCTCTGATCGAAATTCCGCGATTGATTTGATTTAATCGGTTCCGGTGGTACTTTCTCAGTCTTTGTTGAGTCTACTGAATTCTCGAAACGCTCTAGATTATGTTCGAGTCGTTGTCTGCTTAAAGGTTTAGAATTTTGACCGTTTTTCGCTTTATTATTTGAATTAGAAGTCTGAAAGGCATTTAAATCGAGCGTTTGATCATTTCCCGTTTCGTTACTTGTTTCGGCGTCGATTTGATCGTCATCCTCTTCGGGGTCAATAAATTCATCGGATTCTTCTTGAATGCATTGGTAATTGACCGATTTGCTAGTTCCGATTTTAAAGCTCGATTTCGGCTTTTGGAAATTGACCGCCGCAGGTCTTGAATAGCCTCTTTCGTTCACGTAATGTAAGAATTCTGTATAATCACGCATGTAAAGATTTAATATTTCCGGTAATAACCGCGGATTAAATTTTGTTAAGATCAATTTTAATTGATCTTCAAATTCTGGCGGAATCTGCATGGTTTCAAAGATGATTCGAACGCGGCACGCAAACTCAGATAATTTTTCGTTTTTTTCGACCTGCAATTCATTGATCTCTTGGGGTAATTGATAGTCCGACTTTTTCACTCCCCACTCATAACGAAAAGCTCGGACGAATTGTCTCCAAGTACGCCAGGACTTTTTGTTAACGAGATACCATGATCGATATGGTCCTTCAAAGATTTTCGATAGACACGGGACGAATAGATCTTCATTAATTCCGCTAGAGACTAATAGATCTTTTAGAATTAGCAGAAATTGCTCCGGATCTTTCTCTGTCCGCGGAAAAGAGATCTGCCATGCATTAACGATTTGACCAATTTTCATTCCAGAAGGGAAATTGTTATCGACCGTTGGGTTGTCTCGTTGGACATTACGTGATGCTGTTTGATTAAGACGCGTCGCGGGAAAACGCTCTGTATCGTCACTAGAATCACTCGATCTCCACGATAAGTTTCCACGTCTTGTACGAGAGTTATTTTCCCTGCCAACTGAATATCGAGATGAGGACGGCAGATTCTCATGGCCAAATGAGCGAGTTGACGTATGACTAGCGCCTCGCGTTCGCTCGTTTGGTACTGATGTTCGACTAGTACTTCGCGTTCTCTCGCTCAACACTGGGGGCTCTCTAATATTTTGCGACGCTTCTGTCAGTCTCTTCATTTCATTGTATTGATCAATTGTCACGAAAGTCTCTTTTGACTCTAATTGACCGTCCGGTAATTGTCTACTCACAATAATTTGAACGAAATGTGGCCTGTTTGGTATTACGTTTGACGGTGGTTGACTCTGGGGGTTTCCGCCGCTAGTCGATAGTGGATTTATTGGGAGAAAACTTCCGGTAGGATTCTGGCTCTGATTGAAATGGACGTGACGGTTATCCAGCTCAGTTCGATCAGTATTAGGAGGCACTGCAGCGTTTGCCCTTCCATCTGGTCGATTACTCGGGTTTGCACGGGATGGCGCGAAACTATTTGGTCTATCAATGTTACCCGCTCCGTTTGACCGCTGACGTTGTCTTTCCTTTCTTCGGCGGTGTTTAAGGGTTAGAAAAAAATATGGAAGTGAAATCACTCTATCTCGCTTCGTTTTCGAGATATTCTCAAAAAAAAATGATTGAAAAAATCAATTCGGTCAATTTCACTTTTTTACTGGATTTTTTTTTCAATTCCTCGGAAACTAAGCGAGATAGAGCAATTTTGGCTGAATCCTTTTTTATAGAAAATTGCAAGTGCTATAAAACAACATGAGCATGACATAACTCTATCTGGCTTTATCTTCAAGATATTCTTACAAACAATTGAGAGAAAAAATCGATTCATTCAATTTTACTTCTTCACTTCATTCATATTTTTATGAATATCTTGGCAATGAAGCGCGATAGAGCAATTATGCCCCGATCCTGTTTTGTAGAGAATTTCAAGAGCTATGAAACAAGATTGGAGTAAAATGGCTCTATCTCGTTTAGTTTCCGAGATATTTTTGAAAACAATTAAAAGAAAGAATGGATTCATCCAATTTTACTTTTCCACTGGATTCATTTAATTATGAATATCTTGGAAACTAAGTGAGATAGAATAATTTTGCTTGAATCCTTCTCTATTTATAGAGAATTTCGAGAACTGAAAAAAAGTTATGAGTAAAATCACTCTATCTTGCTGGGTTTTCGAAATATTTCCAAAAACAACTAAAAGAAGAAATAAATTTCTTCAATTTCACTTTATCACTGGATTGATGTGTCTTAGAATATCTTGGAAACTAAGCGAGATAGAGCGACTTCGCCTGGAGCCTTTTTTATGGACAATTTCAGAAGGTACAAGACAAGAGAAGGGTAACATTGCTCTATCTCGCTTAGTTCTCCAGATATTTTCAGAAACAATTGAAAAAAAAAATTCGATATATGAAAATTTCACTTTTTCAAAATATTCTCAGAAGCAATTGAGAAAAAAAACGATTTATTCAGTTTCACTTTTTCGCTTCATTCATTTTTTATGAATATCTTGGAAATTAAGCGGGATAGAGCTATTCATCTCGCTTAGTTTGAGATATTCTCAAAAACCATTGACAGGAGAAATTGATTTACCCAATTTTACTTTTTCATTCATTTATTTATGAATATCTTGGAAACTAAGCGAGATATGGCGATTTTGCCTGGAGCTTTTCTTATGGAGAATTTCAAGAGCTTCAAAACAAGAAGAGAGTAAAATCGCTTAGTTTTCGAGATATTTTCGAAAGCAATTGGAAGAAAAAATCGATTCATCCAATTTTACTGTTTCACTGGATTCATTCTTTCATGAATATCTTGGGAACTAAGGGAGATAGAGCAATTTTACTCCGGATTTTCTTCATGGAGAATGTCACGAGCTGCAAAACGAGTTCAGAGTGAAATTACTCTATCTCGCTTAGTTTTCGAGATATTTTCGAAAATAATTGATTGAAAATGTCGATTTGTTCAATTTGATTGTTTCACTGGATTTTTCCTCTTGAATATCTTGAAAAATAAGCGAGGTGCAGCAATTTCGCTTGGATCCTTCTTGTAGTAAATTTTAAGAGCTAAAAAAAAGAATTTGGACGAAATCGCTCTATCTCGCTTAGTTTCCGAAATATTCTCAATAATGATTAATAGAAAAAATTGATTTATCCAATTTTACTTTTTCACTGAATTCACTTATTCATGGATATCTTGGAAAATAAGTGAGATAGAGGTATTTCGCTTGGATCCTTTTTTGTTTATAGAAAAATTTCAAGAGCTACAAAACGAGTTGGAAGTAAAATCGCTCCATCTTCCTTAGTTTTCGAAATATTCCCAAAAACAATTGAA
Source organism: Aleiodes alternator (assembly GCA_963921955.1). NCBI lineage: Eukaryota > Metazoa > Arthropoda > Insecta > Hymenoptera > Braconidae > Aleiodes > Aleiodes alternator. The sequence continues at coordinate 1,424,526 of OY998115.1, read as the reverse complement.
AGAAAAAGTAGATTTATTCAATTTCATTTTATCACTGGATTTATTTTTCTTTGAATATCTTGGAAACTAAGCAAGATAGAGCAATTTTGCCCTTGCGCTGTTTTGTGGAGAATTTGGAAGGCTACAAAAGAGTATGGATGTAAAATCACTCTATCTCGCTTAATTCCCGAGCTATTCTCGGAAATAATTGATTGAAAAAATCAATTCGTTCCATTTGACTTCTTCACTGGATTTTTTTTTTAAATACCTCGAAAACTGAGTGTGATAGAGTGATTTTGCCGTGATACTTCTGTGTGGAAAATTCCAAGATTTACAGAAAAATGCCTTATCTCACTTAGTTTCCGGAATATTCTCGAAAAACAATTAATAAAAATTAAAACAAACCCGACACGATTTTTCTCTGGCTATACACACGAGAACAAAACAGTCGGTGAGGTTAAGCAGTTGACGCATGCGTGAAGTCGTACTGGCCAATGGAGTAACCTCGGGAATAGTCGGCTCCTATGCTACAACATCTAAATTTCAGCTTCGGATGGACTTCGGAGGATGGACTTCGGTCTGACCTCTTTGGCTAGTTCGACAATACTGCGTACTCGAGCACAGTGCGCATGCGTCAACTGCTTAACCTCGCCAACTGCATTGTTCTCGTGTGCGGCCGGAAGAAGATCGTGCCGGGTTTGTTTTAATTTTTATGAATTGTTTTCGGAGAATATTCCGGAAACTAAGTGAGATAAGGCATTTTTCTGTAAATCTTGGAATTTTCCACACAGAAGTATCACGGCAAAATCATTCTCTCTCACTCAGTTTTCAAGATATTTAAAAAAGAAAATCCAGTGAAGAAGTCAAATGGAACGAATCGATTTTTTCGATCAATTATTTCCAAGAATATCTCGGGAATTAAGCGAGATAGATCAATATTACCCTTCTCTTGTCTTGTACCTTCTGAAATTGTTCATAAAAAACGCTCCAGGCGAAGTCGCTCTATCTTGCTTACTTTCCAAGATATTCTAAGACACATCAATCCAGTGATAAAGTGAAATTGGAGAAATTTATTTCTTCTTTTAGTTGTTTTTGGAAATATTTCGAAAACCCAGCAAGATAGAGTGATTTTACTCATAACTTTTTTTCAGTTCTCGAAATTCTCTATAAATAGAGAAGGATTCAAGCAAAATTATTCTATCTCACTTAGTTTCCAAGATATTCATAATTAAATGAATCCAGTGGAAAAGTGAAATTGGATGAATCCATTCTTTCTTTTAATTGTTTTTAAAAATATCTCGGAAACTAAACGAGATAGAGTCATTTCACTCCAATCTTGTTTCATAGCTCTTGAAATTCTCTACAAAACAGGATCGGGGCATAATTGCTCTATCGCGCTTTATTGCCAAGATATTCATAAAAATATGAATGAAGTGAAAAAGTAAAATTGAATAAATCGATTTTTTCTCTCAATTGTTTGTAAGAATATCTTGAAAACAAAGCCAGATAGAGTTATGTCATGCTCATGTTGTTTTATAGCACTTGCAATTTTCTATAAAAAAGGATTCAGCCAAAATTGCTCTATCTCGCTTAGTTTCCGAGGAATTGAAAAAAAAATCCAGTAAAAAAGTGAAATTGACCGAATTGATTTTTTCAATCATTTTTTTTGAGAATATCTCGAAAACGAAGCGAGACAGAGTGATTTCACTTCCATATTTTTTTCTAGCCCTTAGAATTCTCTACAAGACAGGATAGGAGCGAAATTGCTCTATCTCACTTAGTTTCCGAGATATTGATTAGAAAAAATAAATGAAGTTAAAAAGTGAAATTGGATAAATTGATTTTTTCTTTTCATTGTGGTTGAAAATATCTCAGAAACTAAGCCAGATAGAGGGATTTTACATTCATTTTGTTGTTGGGGTCGTCAATATTTTTGGTATTCTTTGCCATCTGTCCAGTAAAGCTGAATAAAATAGAGAAAAAAGAGAGCATTGGACCGAGTCAATTTTACTAAGTTACTTCCGAACAGCAGGAACGCAAATCGGAATCCTCAATTCCACATTATCTCAATTACGAAGTGCAGAGGAAACTATTCAGCAAAATGAACAGATCATGCTGGGAACAACAAACGGAGCCCTAAAGCAATCAAATGCTGGAGCTGATCAACTAACAACACGAGTGGCATTGGATGAACACTTCATGTTAGTGGAGGTGGTCATGAATGGAGTCCTGCGAGATGCTGCGAAGATAATCAAACTCTTGACCAATACTGGAGGAAAGATACTGAGTACAGGCATCCTCTCGGAAAATCAATTGGTAACCATATTGAAAAGGGCCCAATTGCCAACAGATTTAAGCTTTCCATTTGAAGTAAAAATCGGCGGAATATATGAAATGGAGGAGGTATCAACAGTGAGTGTACACAGAGCTGGCTTACGGGTCATTACACTCGTGAAAATCCCACTGGTCAACTTCCAAGTGTTCGATATTTTCATGACGCATGGAATTCCTGTGAGAACCTCACCCGATTTTTATCCATACTTGGAGCCGGACAATGAACTTCTGACGATACATGGGGCAGCGCAGCAATACATTCTTTTAACATTACAGCAATTAAAAGAATGCAAAAAATTACGTGGACAATATCTCTGTACGGAGATATTCCCAGTATAGGCTATAAAGTCATATAGCCCTTGTGAAGTACAAATGTACTCTAGTCCAGGAGAGATGCCAGAGGTCTGTGTATCAAAACACTTGCCTCTTAAACATCTGTTGCTGATCACCATGCACGGAAGTAATTCTTGGATATATGCTGTTCCACAACCAGAAGAGATCATAGTCAAATGTGAGAACGAAGAATCAAGGGAAGTCCTGCAAGAGACAGGAATAATACAAGTGACAGACTTTTGTGAAATAGTAACATCAGATTTCACAATAAGAGGTCGCAGGTCATCGGGAATAAAATTTGATCTTCATATGCAGCCAAAGCTAAATCTATTACTGAGTAACGTTGAGGAGGAGAATCTGAACCAAAGCTGGGTCCAGATGGAGGAAGTCCGACTCAAAAGCGTCATAAGTAATGTTGGAGAAGTCAATGGTCTTCAACTACAACTAGGACGAGAAAGGATCACACATCCAACAACGATATGCTCTGGTGTGATGAGCCTATTCGCCATAGTTACGGGAGTAACACTCTACTGCTGGTGTCGACGGACAACACCTACAACGGTCATCGCTGGAGTATAGTACCTTTTCTCTATGGAAAATGGTTCCAATCAATTTTCAATGTGGAGGTTATATATTCTCCATAGTAACATCTTTCTTCCCACTCACAAAATTTCAAATAAATTGACGTCTGTAGAGTCATCTTAAACTAACGATAAGAATGATAATATGTAAAAAAAACAAAATTTATTATTCGTATGTAATTTAAATAGTTGAGAGGAGAAGATTTTATTAAGATAAAAATCTTCTTCCCTGGCGGGGAGGGATGTTATGACCCAAATAATATATAAAATAAGATTCCATTTTATTAAGAAATGATAAGCAAAACAAGTGGCATTGGTAAGGCTACGAAGTGAAAGCTCAGCACTTCAAGTTTTACTCCACCTCCTTACGTTGTCGCTTACCTCACTGGGAGTGAGGTAATGCAACACCGAAGGCGTCAACAAAACGATAGTATATAAACGATGGCCGGAGAAGTCTCTTGGCCATTAATTCGCGAAACAGTAACGTGTATTATTTTTAAATTATACTTAGTTAATAAAGAATTAAATTATTTTATCTCTCGTATAAATTCTATTATTTAAATCGAACCCTTCAAGGCTAACATTTTGGTGGCAGCGGTGAGATTCGAACCCACGCCGTCGAAGAGACTGGCTTATGTAGTTCAGAAAAATATAATTAAAATTTTTAATGCTCAATGAAGGTGAGCAGAGGTTTAGTTGAATACATACTATTTCATCAGCAATCACCCAGTTGGTTAGGTGAATGGTTGCGGAGGTCTTCTTTTGGGGCCGTTGCACTACCACGTCCTCGCCGTGGTCCTGGGTACAGCTAAGAGTAGTGCATTTCCTGGTTTCGTTTGTTCTGTTCTTAAAAAAGCTGTTAGAGGTTGTCTATTGAGAGGTCGCACATCATCAATTGGCGTTAAGAGCGAAACTAGGATCCAACACAATTTATTATTTATGGTCATTTGGCAGAGTGAAACTAGTCAATTACCGAACTTTCTATGAGATGATTTTGGCACATGTAACTCTCCGTGAGAAGACGATGGCTGTTGAGCTTCTTGGAACCTCCTTTGAGATGACACTGGTTGTTGGGATTCTTCAAGCTTTTTATGCGGTGACGATGGCTGTTGAGATTTTTTGAACTCTCTTTGAGGTGACATGAGTCGTTGGGATTCTTGCAACTCTTTTTCAGATGATGCTAGTTTGGACTTTGGAAACTCTCTAGAAAATGACAATGATGGCTGGACTTTTTCAAACTCACTATGAGGAGACTGTGTGGTTTCATTGACCTCTCTTTGCGGCGACGATGACTGTTGGGACTTGTAGAATCTATTCACAGGTATGGATGATTGAGGTGGATTCTTTTTGTTCGATTCATGATAACTGCTCGACTGCATTGATAAAATATTGTGACATATAGAGATGCAGTGCCATACCATATATATTTGGGTTAGAGTAAGGATTCATCAAGAATAGACGTAGCTCCTACATACAATCCATTAAAAAGTTTAAAAAATTCAATATGGAACCATTTCCCGGTAGCTCTTTCGTTCCTAGGTTATTGGATATGTAATGAGCACTGATCATAATAAACTCTACTTACTCCAGGAATGTTGCGAACAGCAGCGTCCATCTCTGCTGCAGTGAAATAAGGAAATGGTGATTTTACTGATTTCTCGGGGATACTTCATCCTCTGCTGAAGGTGAAGCTAGATGATCCTTTAAATCGTTACCCAAGTCCTGGAACAGTGCTCTCCGTGCTGATGATGCGTCGGGAGTATCTGTGGAATCCATTGCGTCCAGATCATCCAGAAGAAGCATAGCTTCTTGGAAATTGGGAACATTGCTCCCGTCAATCTCCATCGGTTCTGGTATACTTTCACAATCGTCAGGAAATTCTTTGGCGTAATCTTCAAGGATTACCCGTGTAACTTTCTCACAAGAACGACGCCAAGTCTCAGGTGTTGCTGCTTTAGCTAAGGCTTCTTTCCATATTTTCTTTGCCTGGACTCCACTATAATTGTAAGTTCGGCCAATATGTTTATCATGGTATCGCTTTGCCAAACCCCAAATCAATTCAATTGCATTGTAACATGGATGATATGGAGGCAAACGAACGACTGTATGTTGCGTATTATTCCTGAGGTACTCATCGATTTCATATTGGATAGTCTCCTTACGCGTTCTGCATAAATCCAACCATCTCTTATTGCTCATTGTTTGTGCATACCGAATACCTCTCTCATGGAGCCATGCTCGCAGCTGTGGCTTCGTCCAACACGTAGTCGGTTGACGCACAACCTATAGGGTTTTTTGTTTATTGATAATTAATTCATGATGAAGCAATTATCACGAATAATTAATATTATCTCAGATATGTAATGATAGCGCCAATAACCAATCATTCTATGCTCACTTGCTTGGAATGATATCTGGCACCATCAAGAACAATTACTGATTGTCCAGGGAGATTCGGAACAAGATCTTGTTTCAGCCACATGGTGAATAACGCGGCGTTCATGTCACCATGATAGTCATCATTAGGTTTTGGCTTTTTATCGGTTCGAAAAAACAGCCCTGCATTCTCGATAAAACCATTTTCACAACCTACATGGCAAACCATGAATCTGCACCCAGAAGATGAGGCTTTGATGGAGCAGCTGCGAGGATCATCATCCTGCCAATCCTTCGTCTTTTCAGTCCCCTTTTGCAATGTCCATGTTTCATCTTGATAGACAATAATCTTTTTATTGTCACTGTTGTCTTCAAGGTATGACTTCATTGTTTTGAGGAATTGTCTCTTTTTGTTGATGACGTATGTTCTTCCCATGAGGAAGTACATACTTTCTGTGTATCTGAATCCGATGTCTTGCAACACTTTCCGAAACGTTTCCCTTTGACCATGGAAATCAATGTTTTTTTTTCTATCGACATATCAAGCAGTGAGACTTATGAGATCGAGAAAGATCGGTCCATCTTGCACTTATTTTCTACATTTATTTGGAAAATATTGTTATTGGGAGACTTCATACCTGAGTTCCTCAAGAATATTACTCAGAGTGGCCGACACACCTATAAAAAAGGTTCTGGCTATTTGCACAATATATTTCAAAACAATTCGAGAAAAAATATTGGATATGCCTGCACCGGGAGTCGAACCCGGATCAACTGGTTACGCGCCAGGTACTCTACCGATTGAGCTATCCAGTGATATACCAATTTCCATTCAAATTGTCTTGAAAAGTCACACACACAGTACATACCCCACACGCAGAGAGTCTCTGCCCATCACGCAGTAATTTAAATTAAATTTTTAATCATATTTTTGGTATATTATACCATGCGTGACTTTTGCGTGTATTGTGCAAATAGCGTGGACCTTTGAGAATATATATGTATATTCAAAATCTCTAAATCAACCAAAATACAAATTTTTGGAACAACTAATAAAGTCTTCAAAAGTTGTGCGTTATTTCCCTTTTAGCGATCATGATGAGGTCGTTAAACCTGAAGAGACTCAACCAAATTCCATCATTATATTCGATGATGTAGCTTGCGAAAAACAGGATAATATGCGAGCATTCTTTTCTATGGGGCGACACAGAGATGTGGATTCATTTTATCTTTGTCAAACATATACTCGCATCCCAAAACATCTTGTACGAGACAATACGAATTTCCTCATACTTTTTCGACAAGATGAGATGAATTTGAAACACATATATGATGACCATGTTAATACAGATATGTCATATACGAAATTCAAAGATTTGTGTTCAGCCTGTTGGAGCACTAGTAAATATGGATTTCTTGTGATAGATAAAGACAGTGAGTTGAGTGAGGGGCGATATCGAAAAAGGATTTGATTGTTTTATTTCCATAAATAGCAGTTGAAGATACATATGGAAGACAGTGTTACAGCGAACCTCCATGTGACAACATGCAAGTTAAACAGCTAGAAAAAGAATCGAAAGTCTTACAACATATTGCCGTAGCTAATGCGGCAATACGCCGTAAACATAAAATGCTTAAATTAGGAAGAGAGACCTCTGAACGTATAGTAAATGAAGCCTTCAAGCCTGTAGTGACACCTTTGGAGAAATCGGTAGCCCAGACAGCAGAGCAAAAAGAAACAATACCAAACAGGCAGATGGTAACACGGAGGAGGAGGAAGAAGAATATTCCGATTAGCCCCATCAATTATGATGATACATTTGCTACTGCTGCTGAAGATACTGATGACAATTCACCTGGATATATGTCATCTAGCCAGGACTAATTGGATGAAAGAGGTGATAAGTCCCTGGAATCCCTCGATGATGCAATAACTCCGGGAATAAAATTTCCAGCTGATACAACACAACTTCTTTCATCTTACCTGAAACAGCTCGAGACTGGCAAGAAATCCAAATTTGATGGTGAATATGGCATTCGAAAGCTGAAAAAAGGTCTATGCATGGGAGATTCATTAGTAAAATTTGATGGGAGTCTTATGATATTAAAGAATGATGAAAAAGTAACTCTAACACTTGGTCTGATAGAGTTAAGTTTCAAGAAAGAACCTACTATGCAACATTCTAAGGAAACAGATAAGGAAAATTACATTCATCTCATCGACTACACCAATTCACATCGTATACGTTATGAGAGAACAAACGAAATTCGAGAGAGTAACTCTCAGAAATTCTAGGAGATCATTAAGCCATTATTATCTGCTCATTCAAAAATAGGATCATCCCTTCGCCCTCAATATATGCTAGCTTCACTAATGAGAAAGTTCGATTATGTCTATTGGGATAATCCCAATGAATTAATCGATAGATTGCGATTACTGATGTCATTCCAAGCTGCAGGAAATAACAGTCATACCAATGAAATTATGTCAATTATGGAGGAATTACGTGAAGCTGGAATTATATATTAAGGAATGTCTTCATACCAATATTATCAGTTTAACCATGAGTGCCGATGTGTTTGGACGACAATTAATCTCAAGTATCGGCAGACTTGCTAATTTGAGAAGACAAGGACCACCTGGAGTGGGTTTCAAGCTTACAGAGGATGGGCAATATGATATAAACAATAAGAGACTTTGCAATATTGCTCATTGTCAAGGAGAATTCGACGCAGTTTCCTTCAAATTTCTCAGAGAATACGTCACGGCAGAGTTGAAATTGATTAAATAGCTAATGATTGAGGTTACTCTTCAAATTCTAGAAGAAAGATTTCAAAAACTTGAGAGACAAGAAGATTCAAATACTAGAAGACTACAAGAACTCAAGACACAGGTTGCAGCAATCACTTCCCATACAGACGAGCGGTTCAAAAGACAGCGTAAGAAAATAGCAGCATTAACTGAAAAACTAAATGGATCAAAAGGAGGATTCCAAGAAGAGAGCAATAGCAGAGGATCTTCACAGACCAGCACGACGGAATTACAAGCGTAGAAAAGTTTCTATTCGAGGATTGGATGAAACTTGGCAAGCCGATCTTGTTGAGATGTTGCCATATGCAAACGGCAACAAAGGCTTTCGATATCTTCTAACAGTTATCGATATTTTTTCCAAGTACGCCTGGGCTATACTAACTAAAACTAAAAGTGGTAAAGATGTGACAAGTGCTATGAATTTGATATTGAAACAGGGTCGTAGACCTAAAAATTTGCATGTTGATCGAGGTAAGGAATTCTATAATCAAGAATTTGAAAATCTAATGAAAAAGAATAGAATCAACATGTATTCTGGCAGCAGTCAATTAGTTCTCCGGCAGAAATTTCTGGGATGAAATTTGTCGGAAAAAATTTCTCAAAAAAAAAATTCTCTGTCAAAAATTTCTTAGAAAATATTTTTCCCGACGAGAAATTCTCTCTCAATAATTGCTCTGAAATTATTTCTTCTAGGAAAAAATTCTCAAAATTTTGATAAAATTTATTCTCTTCAAAAACTATAAATAAAATTTCCTATTTATTCATTCATTTCATATTCAATATACATAAATTCATTATAAAAGCACTAATATTTCTCAGAAACTCAGTTTAAATCGACCAAATTCTTATTAAAAGTTCATTAGAGATTAATGAAAAATTCATTTCTCACAGACCTGTAATATTAGCAATACTCTTCAGGTATTTTTTCAAATGATTTTTTATGCAGGACTGTTCTGTTCGATTGCTGATTCCGTTTTTTTCTTAATTGATTCATGTGGAGTAATTTCTTTGGAGAAATTTTTTGGTGGAGAAATTTTTCTGGAAAAAAAATTTTTTTGAGAAATTTTTGTTCGAGAAATTTTGTCCGAGAAATTTTTTCCGAGAAATTTTGTCCGAGAAATTTTTCCCGAGAAATTTATTGTGAAGAGATATTTTCCTAGACCCTGTATTCTACTTATAGCAATCTCAAAGCATCAATCTGTGAACGTTTCAATCGCACCTTGAAATCAAAAATGTGGAAATCATTCACTCTACAAGGATCTTACAAATGGCTTGACATCATCGATGAATTGGTTTCTTCATTTAATAATACTAAACACAGGACTATCAACATGAAACCTAGAGATGTTGATAAGAAAAATGAGAGGCATTTACTCATGCAGGTTTACGGAAATTTCAAAGTAAATGAAATTCGCAAAATGGAATTCCAAATTGGTGACAAAGTACGAATTAGTAAGAACAAGAATATTTTTAAAAAAGGTTATACACCGAACTGGACCACTGAAACCTTCACCATCAAGAAAGTGGAAAACACGACACCCGTCACATATAAACTCGTTGATTACATGAATCAACCTATTGAAGGAGGCTTCTATCAGGAGGAACCAACTAAAGTGAAATATCCAGATGTATATTTGGTTGAAAAAATTCTTAAGACAAAAGGAAATAAAATATTTGTAAAGTGGTTAGGATTTGACAATTCACACAATAGTTGGATTAATGAAAGTGACATGTAATAATTTCAAAATAAAAAGACAAATAAATTTATATATTCATTCATTTTTGTAACCATGTGGTAGAGTGTACAATCTAATAACAACTCTTTTATCATCATGACAGCTAAGAGCTAACTTCTCTCTTATCGTATGGACTACATGATGCTTACTCCTAATTAAGAATTGATGTTTTTCAGGTTTTTAATTCTCAAATAAACATTTTTTATAATCTTCAAAAGTTGTTGTTTTTAATGTCGATCCTTTTATACCTTTGAGTTTTTTCTTCTCATCTTCTTCCCCCCAGATTTTGAAACTATACATTTTTGCACGCAGTCCAACAAATTCACTCATTACCTTCCCTTAGCACTCATCTTTCATGAGTCCTAATACTTTTTTATTCATTCTTGGCATTTCATATACATTATTATCAGGGTAATCGGATGTATCGAATCGAACAATATCACGTTTCATATAATCATAAATATTGGGAACACGAAATTCATATAAAAGACTGTCTCCAAATACACGCTTCACATAGTCATAATGAAAATCATACATGTAAATTTTTGATAGATCGAGTATTGAGAATCCTACGTAAATAGGCTTATTGAAAGTGATGTGAGTACGATTCAGTTCTATTATTGCAAAATCTTCATTCTCAAATATGATACTGCTATGGAAGTTAGGTGATGCAATGCGTGCTTTCGCACCATACCTACCACTCCAATATGTTATCAATTTTACATCTTTGTGTTTTCGCACATTCTCCATAGTTTTCCCGAAAACTGCATTATTCATCAGTTTAAAAAAATTCTTTTCAAACTCATTGGTTGACTGCTTCCTCTTTTCAGTATTTAAATCAATATATGGTTTCAACCATTGAGATTGTTCAAATTTTAATATTCTATGGATTTTAGTCAAATTTCATACCTAATTTTAAGCATTGCTTCAGATTTTTATAATGTGTTACATAGGATTCTTTTGGATAGAGAGTCGTCATCAATTTAGCAGCTTTTTGATTAGGAGGTGCATAATGCTCTGGACACAGGGGTAAGTCCCGATGATTTTCATGGAGCTCTTCAGGATACTCTAAATCGACTTACAGGATGTAGCCAATCGGTGAGTCATTTTCGATGTTAAATACATTGAAATTCTCAATATCTTCCCACTCAAAGGATCCATATGGCAAATATTCTGACATGGCTGCACCATACAAATTATTGACATCATAATACATGAGATATGATGTTTCTATATTGGAGTCATACCCCTCTCTCATGTATGGATTATTAGCTTTTGCATATCTATTAGAACACTGAGCTACACCTCCTCGTATACCTTTTTCAATGAATAAAAGCTTCTCGGGATCTGTAAATAGTTCAAGTTCAACACCAGTGCACTTGAGCATTGCATCTAACGCTAGCCCTGGAGCAGTATAATAATGCATCGGATGAAGTTTGTACACAGGTAGACAGTTCTGTCGGAAATTTTCGAATACATCTGCTAAGAGGAGTACATCTGTTTTCAGATACAAATCAGAATATTCACCAAGTGTGGAGAGCTGAAATGTATTCCAAACATTCTGAGCATGTTGGTAATCTGATTCAGATATGTTTCCATTCATCAATTTGGAGTAGAAGGACTTGTGTGATGGCAATTCTGGATCATAAAGCTTAGACGAATCATCTAAATATTCGTATGGAAATACACCTTTCCGTCTCAATAATTGAAATTTCACATCATCGCTATCACTGTGCCTCAAAGTTATTTTCATATCTTCATCCAAAAGAGCAGCTGCCAAATCCTCTAAACTACTCGCCATAGAACGGAACGAATCGATAAATCGTAAATTCGCTCGAGTTCCTGGAACTTGTTTTTTAAATGAAATATACTTTTCTTTATAAATTGGTAAAAGTTGAATTGAACCACTGAAGTTTCTAGCGAGATCCTTAATTAAACAATGTGAATCATATCCTGAGAGATTATGAAATACAATTGGTATATCGTAAGGATTTCGATAGTTCAAGTTACATCCTTGATGTGCAGGACCACGATATTTCCCGGTAAAATGGCAATGATCCCGATGTTTTACATCATCAGGTGTGAAACCCTTTTCACAGATATGACAAAATTTCGCATTATAATAATGGTGACGCTGATGAGGTGTAAGAGGATCCATCGGTACAATTGTCTTGAGATAATATTGAACTTTCTCACCAATCCTTTGTAATTCTCCTATAAACCATTCAATACAATCAGGACCACGATGAAGTTCCAGTTCGGATAACTTCTCATCGAATGCACAATGCAAATAAAATCCAGTACTATAGGGAACATGTTTTTGAATCAATTTTTCATCATCTTGTGTGGGTATCAATAAACACTCCAAGTCAGCATAAACCACAAATGGAACTTGCTCCTTAAATCGATGATTTTTGAACTGTAGGACAGAATTTTCTCCTGTTGAGAAAGTCATTTTACAGTTATTCATCTCCATACAGTCTTCTCTGTGGTTCACATAGAACTGTTCCTTTTGGAAGTGGCAAAGGCATCGGTCACAAAGCCACAATTGATGCTTATGTTTGGAAATTTGAGCGCTCACTAGTCTTGATAGATTGCGGATCCATCCATAGTGGTAGATTGGCTGTGCATTTGGGGTGTTGAATGCATCAGAACAAAGCAATAAAAGATGTATTGTTGGTAAAGTTGACTCAGTTTTGCTTAAATGATATGGAACTACTTCCTCACTTTCTCCATTCACCTCCAATCCATAGACGTTGATGGACAATTTATTCATCTTTTCCAATTTAGCAATATCACTGAGGGAAATTGGAAACTTGATACCGTCATACTGCCGTTGCTGATTGGTTCCAGGTATTACGGCTTCCCTGTAATGAGGATAGGATGATAGCCTGTCAGCGTGTTCTTTCACTGGATATAATGCAGATACCACCGACCACAAAAAGCAAAATTCATCTTTATTTTTTATACATGATATTTAGCTGCCAAAATGCTATTAACTTTCGTATTTTTAATACTTCTCAATATATCTGAAAACTGCACGCAAGCAACCTCTTTTGCATCCTCAAGAAAATCTTTGAGCTCTTTGTGTTTTAAATTCACAATGGAACCCGTACGTATCCGTCCTGCAAATGCTGTAGCCACGTCCTTCCAAACCACCCGACCGTTGATAGTCTCTTGATGTGATGTTGTTGGAATTCCTCCACCACTCCGCTGTTTCCTTCTGAATTTCTCTTGAAGTGATTGGATATTCGAAATCGTTGCCTGGATAGGATTTTTCTCACCAACTGTTACACCTGGTTCCTTCAGTCTCTCACCAAAAAGTTAGATATAGTCATCACACTGATTGATCCAACGACCTGCATTCTGTGGTGGAGCATTCTTGTCCGCGTTCTCCAATATCCTCAACACTTCGACACAAGTCTTCTGATTCATCTCGTTACTTTTTAGCTCTCAAAAATCAAATGATACTTCTCTACCATGATCATGCTTTTATATCCCCATAGAATTGTTTATGAAAAATAAGATAAATAAAGTTGGAGAAAAAAGTTTCATTATCTGTAACATGATATTCTCCGTTTCGTTATTGTTCCGAGTATTTATTTTGAAAAAAGTTCTGAGAAGTTTCGTTTATGAGTATTTGGGAAAATAACGAAGTTCTAAGAAATCTTATTCAGGAGAAGAGTGATGGAGAAAAACAACGGGAAATATTCAATTTCACAATAAAGTAGTCAGTTGCCATACTCTGCGCGATGAATAGTGAGTTTAATTTCTTATTTTTCTTTTAGAACACTGTCTTAAATTTCTCTGGGCGATTTGAAATCTGAAGATTAATTCAATAAAAAGATTTTTCAAAGCGAAAGAAAAGCCTCGGAAAAAAAAATTTATTAAATAGAATTTCTGGAAGATGAATTCCAGTTTCACATGAAAAACCTCCAGAATTTTTATGAAACTTTGATGATCTGTTTATTGAATCATTAAATATTTACTGTAACTTTTTTCCATTTTTTTTCCGTTAGATGAAAATAACTGGAAATCATTATCAAAATTAGAACTTATGCATAAGGCAATATGAGCAGTGAAGAAACTTAGCAAAATTACTACTTTACCATCTGATTGGTAAGGTAGTAACCAAACTAAATTCTTCAGAGGGTGCTATTACCCCTCCGAGCATTTTGGGACTATGTCCACAGGGGGTGCTATTTCCCAATATTTCTAGGTTGTGGTCCTCTGAATACACTGACAGCTGTATAGTTTTTCGCGTGCTGATACTGTATAGTCTTAGTACGCTAATGCTGTATAGTTTCGCAGTGAATTAAAAAAAGGATGCATACATTTGCAAAAAAAAACACTGAATGTTTATGATACTTTTTTTTATTTTTTACAGGTTTAAGAAAACAAATTTTTATAAACTCTTCCATACATTTCAATATTGAACTAATTTTTATGAGAACTTAATTTCTATTTCTAAACTATAATATTTCTACACTAGCGGAAAAAATTGAAGGATCAAAAAAAAATTCCAAATTTTTAGTGGTTTTTCAAATATCCGTATCTTTCTCAAAAATGATCATATCGGAATAAACAAAAAACCATTTTGAAGCTTGAAGTCTCTAGTTTTGAGATCTTGAGACGAAAATTTTTTTCAAGTCATGTGCATTGCGCTATTCTAACGAGTACAGTGAAAATTTTTTTTTCGAAATTTTTTGATTTGTTTTTTCTTTGTCTACGGACTTGAGAAAAATTTTCCCAGCTCAACCACCATATGGGCCGGGATAGGTTGTTCATTCAGCTTCAATTTGTTTTTTTTTTATCTTGATTCGACCATTTTTCGCTGAGATATCGGACTTTGAATGAAAAAAGATCATTTTGTCTTTGATCGTCGATATCTCAGCAACCAATGATCGCACAGAAAATTCACGGTGGGTTTTGAAAAGCTGAATAAATTCTCTACCAGGACAAGCCATTTTTCTTCCGGGAAAATTTTTTTTTACATCTTTTACATGAAGTTGAGAAAACGAGACAAAAAAGGCTTTTGTAAATTTTTGAATCATTCAACTTTTAATCAGAAATATTGAGAGAACCACCCATGTTAAGTGTGCCTTTTACAGTTCAATATACCCACAAAAACCCTAAAAAGTTTCAATTCAATCCACCCAGCCGTTTTTTTGTTTTATTCGATTGAATTTTTGAAAAAAATTAAAGGATCACTTTTTTTGCTTTTAAAAGCTCAAAATCATTAACAAAATGACAAAAAAACCAGGATTTTTCAGGTTTTTTGCCATTTTTATTGCGAACAGCGTTTGAATTTTAAAAGAAAAGACAAGAATTTCTCATGTTTTTCACATTTTCATTGTGAACAGCGTTTGCATTTTGAAAAGAACAAATTTTTTGAAGAAAAAATTAATTTTTTTCGAAATTTTTTTTTCCGAATCACTCCAGGAAATTGAAGAGAACAACGTCTTATCATTTTTTAAGCCATTCTGTTGCTGAATTCCGTCATTCTGGTGATCACTTTTTAATTAAATTGGAAAAAAAGTTGATACCCCCAATTGAATTCCGACTTGGATTCACACGATTTTTTGAGATTAATTTTCTATACTTTCTGTGAACTCTTAACAAAACACTTAACAAAACAGTTTTTTTCAAAACTCCTCCCTTTGCCGTAAAAAAAATTCGAGAATCTTGTTTTTCGTAAAAATTGAAAATCATTTTTGATTTCTCATGGTAAGGCGGTATTTATCGGAGGTGGAAAATGCCCGTTTAGTGACTCTTATTGGAGAGGGTCACAGTCAACGTGCAGGGGCCATCCGAATGGGTGTAAGTCAATCCGTCGTATCTCGTGCTTATGCCAGATACCAGGAGACGAACGGATACAATCGTCGTCCCGGACAAGGTCGTCATCGTGTCACTAATCGTCGCGATGATCGGGCAATTGTTCGACAAGTTCGACGTGGCCCTTTCGTCAATGCTAACATTGTGGCACGAAACTTTCCACGTCGGATTCAACAGCAACAACAACAGCGACACCGACAACGACATCAAGTGCGGAACATTTCCTCCCGAACGGTCATCAACCGTCTTCATGAAGCTGGGTTACGTGCACGACACTCTAATCGTGTACCCATGTTGACAACGAGACATCGCCAAGCTCGCTTAGCGTATGCTAACGCGCATCGAAAGTGGACTTTGAGGCAATGGGGAAATGTTTTATTCACCGACGAATCCCGTTCCAATCTCCATGGTAGCGACCGACGTCCCCTTGTTTGGCGCCGTCGTGGAGAACATTATCATCAGAACTGCGTCCGCCCGGTTGTGGCCTACGGCGGTGGATCAGCCATGGTGTGGGGTGGCGTTTCGCGAAATTGGAGAACACGTTTGGTGATTGTGCGCCAAAATTTAACGGCTAGGCGCTATATTGACCAAATTTTACGACCAATTGTTCTGCCCAGACGACAACATCTGAGGTCGTTCGTGTTAATGCAAGATAACGCACGTTCACACACGGCCAATGTCACCAGGCGCTTCTTTGAACGACACAACATCACATTGTTGCGACACCCAGCAAGAAGTCCAGACCTCAATCCCATAGAGCATGTTTGGGACATAATGGGCCGTCGGTTACGCAGAGAGTATCCAAATTTGCAGAACTTGACTGCGTTAGAGCACGCACTGCAACGAATTTGGAACACCATTCCGCAGCCTGAGATTACCCGCTGCATCAACATGACTGAACGTTTGAGAGCTGTTATTGAGAACAGGGGTGGCAATACTCGTTATTGAACGGATTAATCGTCCTCAGAACAGGCAGGTCAGTGGACAACCGAACTTTCAGAGGACGGACATGAACACACACTCTTCGGAGAATGAGTTTGGAGTCATTAAATACGGTGGAACGGACGAGCCACTGGGTCTCATTTCTCCAGAAGAACCCCACACACACACACACACACACACACAAAATTTCGTAAAGTTATTCTAAAAAATAATGTTTTTTTTCAAGATTCGATGTTTTTTTTCAAAAATTCAAACGCTGTTCGCAATGAAAATGTGGAAAAACATGAAAAATTCTTTTTTTTTAATTCAAACGCTGTTTGCAATAAAAATGTGAAAAAACCTGAGAAATTCTGTTTTTTTTTTCATTTTGTTAATGATTTTGAGCTTTTAAGAGCAAAAAAGGTGATCCTTTAATTTTTTTCAAAAATTCAATCGAATAACACAAAATAACGGCTGGGTGGATTGAATTGAAACTTTGTAGGGTTTTTGTGGGTATATTGAACTGAAGAAGGCATACTTAACATGGGTGGTTCTCTCAATACTTCAGATTAAAAGTTGGATGTTTCAAAAATTCACCAAAAGCCTTTTTTGTCTGGTTTTTTCAACTTCATGTAAAAGATTTTAAAAAAAATTTTCCCGGGAAAGAAATGGCTTGTCCTTGTAGAGAATTTATTCAGCTCTTCAAAACCCACCGTGAATATTTTGTGCGATCATTGTTTGCTGAGATATCGACGATCAAAGACAAAATGATCTTTTTTCATTCAAAGTACGATATCTCAGCGAAAAATGGTCGAATCAAGGTGAAAAAAAAACAAATTGAAGCTGAATGAACAACCTATCCGGCCCATATGGTGGTTGAGCTGGCAAAATTTTTCCCAAGTCCGCAGATGGAAAAAAACAAATCAAAAAATTTCGAAACAAAATTTTTCACTGTACTCGTTAGAATAGCGCAATGCACATGACTTGAAAAAAATTTTCGTCTCAAGATTTCAAAACTAGAGACTTCAAGCTTCAAAATGGTTTTTTTTTATCCGATAGGATCATTTTTGAGAAAGATACGGCTATTTGAAAAACCACTAAAAATTTGGAATTTTTTTTTGATCCTTTAATTTTTTCCGCTAGTGTATTATATATTTGTACTATAAATTTACATTTACTAAGGATTGAAATTTTTTTTCCTTATTCTACATATTGGAGAAGACATTTATAAACTGTATAAAGGATTTGTAATATTAAACTAATTTTTTCTATAAAAACTTAAGTTCATGTTTAAACTGAAATATTTTTATTATGTATCATAAATTTTCACTTACTACGGATTGAAAATGATCATTTCCCTTATTCTACATATTAAAGAAAACATTTCTCATGTACTCTATTGAGGATTTTTAACATTAAACTCATTTTTTTTCTATAAAAAATTTAATTTCATATCTAACTGGAATATTCATATTTCAAGTTTTTGCACTATTCATCTATTGAAAAAACTATTTATTAATCTATTGATGAATCTATCCATTAAGCTATTCAATTATCATCTAATAAAGAATAACATGTGACCAGCTTTACCATATACATTTAATCTATCAAAGATCGGTTTCTACTTTTTCAATAAACTGACAGCGATCTTGTGACGGTTTTTACCGTCACAGAATCAATAAAATTGAAATATTGAATAAATTTCATGAAAATCACGGTTTTGGTCACGATTCGCGGTACCCGGTGAGGATAGGGCTCATTTTGAGTCAAGACAGCAAATGTCCAGAGTGAGATCAACGTATTTTGGGACCTCACTAATTATTTTTGTTTATTTTTGCTTGAAATTACTCCGGAAAAATGGAGAGAAAGTCAGGAATCAGGACTGGTGAGAAATTTTCCCAGTCCCAAAGGTAAAAGTAGCGGCACCAAGGACACCAAAGAGGAACCTGGGAAGAAACAGCATCCACTCGTTTGGTCCAGCATCAGCCAACTAGGAAGAATGTTGGCCAACAGCAAGGGAAATTGGAGATCACCAGGATCAACATTGGAGTCAGTGAAAGGAAAGACTAAAGTTATGTGTGTGAAAAGAAAAGACTCAAGTGAATTTAAAGACAGAACTTTTCCGTTTATAATTGTCGGGAAAATATTGTCCAAATTATTGTGATT
Source organism: Aleiodes alternator (assembly GCA_963921955.1). NCBI lineage: Eukaryota > Metazoa > Arthropoda > Insecta > Hymenoptera > Braconidae > Aleiodes > Aleiodes alternator. The sequence continues at coordinate 1,405,453 of OY998115.1, read as the reverse complement.
ATTTTTAGTATATATATTGGAATCATTTGAGAGTGAGAATTGGCGCGAGATTCTCGGAATTGCGGAGAATCCGTAACGTTAGGGTAAAGTAGTGGGGGACTCGCGGGACAATTGGTTGGGTTGGGCTTCGGTTCTACCGAAATTGAGTGGAAACAGCCGAGGGAACCCAATGCCAACTCGTGGGAGAGAAGACTCGTTCTTCTTCTCCCGGGACACCGTGGCGATCACATCGTGTAGAGAACCGTAAAGAAAATTGTAAAGAATTACGTAAAGAAAATTGAAGTAAAGAAAAATAAAGAGAGGTCAACACGGAGGAAAGACAGCACAGATAATGTAAGGTACGCGAGTCCCCGTATAATTAATATTTTGAGTTTAGAGTAAAGGATTTTGAGTAAAGACTAGAAGTAAAGAATTTTAAGTCAAAAATAACAAGTAAAGGAAACGTCGAGTTAGCGTCTGTTCTGGGTGAGTCCACCCGGCTAATATTGAAATTATTGTCGTTCATTCTGAGTTGAGTTTAGAGTGATAATTCAGACGAATTAATTACTATATTATTTATCAGAAAAAATTCATAATTTCTTTGATTTAAATGTAACTAAATTGTTTTCTCTGAATATATCGAATTTATATGATTTGAGTTAAAATTTGTCAAGAGTTTTGTGTATAGTTTTTTGTCGTCACGAATACCCAAATAGAGGGTATCGTCCTCTCTCCCCCGGGATAAATTGAGAGTTTCATATGTAACATCCGAATGATGTTTGATATTTTTCATTTATTTTCATTTTATTCTTTACTATTTTTAACATTTTCTTTTTTTTTTTTTGTCTTCTCCATATATTTTATTATCCACGCGATACTTGAGGGATTAGGGGAATATTTCCCAGAATTTATTTTGGATTTCAATGTTTACTTTGGAACCGTTAGAAACACGTTCATGGCAACGTTTCGAATTTTGAACAACGAGTGGAAATAAGAGACTGATTTACAATCGTCTCAAGTAACTTTCCACTCGTGCTGACTAAAATTCGAGACTCTAACAAAGGGGCCTTTCTTTTCATTTTGGGAAATAATCCAGACCCCCATAAAATTTCAGATCTTGGCGACGAAGTGGCGCAACAATGTAAAATGTGCGCTGCACATTTTCCGAAGTGTCTCTCGATTTTTATTACGGGGACGGTTTAGGACCACTTGGGTCGCACGTGTTTGTCTGTCCTTTTTATTTTCATTTTTTTTTCTTTTTTCTCTTTTCTTTTAAACAACTCAGTTTAAATATTAACAATAACGGGAGAAGGGATAGCGAGAGAGGCATCGTGGAGGGGGAATGGGCCTCCCGAAGCGAAGCGTATCGGGGGTTGGAAAACCTCCGCCCTTACGTCCTGCACCGAGTCAATAGGGAGGAGGGAGAACTGACCTCCAAACTATTGGGCCCGTAAGACAGTGGGAGGGAAATCCGGAGGTCAAGGACGTTAACCATTGGGCCAAAGGATTCTCCTCCCCCGAAAATCGAAGTGATTTTCCCTGAGCCAAGCTTTCCTTCCCTCGAAAACGAAAACTTGGTTCAGTTTGTGTTCGGGACAGGAATTAGTAAGACCTTTTCTTTCTTCGCAGTTTACGCGAATTTAACTCCAAGATTTCACAGTTTACGTGAACTTAGTTTCTTGCGATTAAATTAGTTAGTAGTAACCGGATGTTTGATTAATTTTTAATCATTTGTGTGTTTTATATTTAACAATTCCGATTTCTTTCGTGTGTGTTTTAAATTTAATAATTTCGATTTCTTGTGTGTTAATTAATGAACGATTGAACCGCGTGAATTTTTGTACGAGACTGTGTGTGTGTGATCCAACATTGTTAACTTTTTTTGGATACGTCAAGACCGTCACGTTGTAAGTCAGCACAATTTTCAAACTAAATCAAAGTTCTCGCGAATAATTGTTCGTTTTCTCCTTATATTTAATTTTATTTGAGTTTTTTAAATATAGACTTTCGGGTCAATTTAAACCAAAATTTGAGTTAACTTCGTTTTTGTTCACCCAAATTCCTCCAAATCCCAACCCCACCTATTGGCGAAAGTCAGGGAAAAAAGGGAATTTATCATTCCGATAGGTGAACCTTCTGTTCACCTTGACGTAACAAAATTGGGGGCTCGTCCGGGATTGCCTTTTTGGAGGAATTTGAGTAAAAATGTAATCGGTATTACATTTTTAGTTAAAAATTAAGGAAATATACATATTTCAACGAATAAACCGGTAATCGAATAGAAATAAGAGAGAACTTTGAAGTAGTTAATGCCTTGGACTCTAGAGAATAATTTTCTTTTCATTTTTTATATTATTATAAATAATTTAAGGAAAATCCAAAATTCACCTTATTAACGTGCGTAAGTCGCTTAGTACCTTTGGAAAAGCGCTATATGAGAAAGGGTGGAAGGAATTCAGCGATTACGTAAAGTTAACGGAAAATTCATTAAAATTCGGTTAAAAATCGTGCGAAGATTTCAAGTTATTCGGTAAAAAACAGGAAAATCCAAAATTCACCCTAGTAACGTGCATAAGTCGCTTAGTACCTTTGGAAAAGCGCTATATGAGAACGGGTGAAAAGGAATTAATGAATACGTGAATTTAACGAAAATTCATTAAAATCGGGTTACAAATCGTGCGAAGTTTATAAGTAATTTAGATAAAATCCAAAATTTGCCCTAGTAACGTGCGTAAGTCGCTTAGTACCTTTGGAAAAGCGCTATATGAGAACGGGTGAAAGGAAAGTAGAAATACGTGAATTTAACGGAAAATTCATTAAAATTCGGTTGAAAATCGCGCGAAGATTTCAATTTTAACGACAAAAACGGGAAAATGAGCGTCGATAAATGTCTGGCGACGGGAAAGAAAAATTAGAAAATTTAGAAAATTCGGGAAATAAGTCAAGGTCACTCTCCAATCCGTCGGGAAAATTTGGTGCTCCTTATGCGTTAAGGAGTGGACCAAGCGGAGAGTTATTATCGGGATTGCCAAATCCAACGCGTCCGCGGAAAAATAAAGTATCTGCGGAAGTAGCGAGTTCAGATGTGAACTTAGTAAAATCACCGGTTACGGAAATCGAAGATTCGGGAATAGAAAAAACACGAGGGGAAATAGAGTCCGATTTAGACACATCGGGTGAATCCGCGTCATTTTATTCGGATAATAATGAAACACTTCACGAATCGAGTGAAGATTATAACAAAGAGTTTGATTTAAATGTCGAACAATATATTGCAGGAATAATCGATCCAATAGATCCGACGGCAAAGGTTTTGTCCGATCCGACGGCAAAGGTTTTGTCCGATCCGACGGCAAAGGTTTTGTCCGATCCGACGGCAAAGGATTTGTCCGATCCGACGGCAAAGGTTTTGTCCGATCCGACGGCAAAAGTTTTGTCCGATCCGACGGCAAAAGTTTTGTCCGATCCGACGGCAAAAGTTTTGTCCGATCCGACGGCAAAAGTTATTCTGGATCTGACGGGTCAAAATTTACACGGTGATTCGACTGGGGAAAATTTTTCTGCCGATCCGACGGCTGGTAACGGGCTGATTGGAGGGGAAACACCAGTCGCATCATTTAGCGCGAATAATTTGAATACAATTGTTGAATTACGGGAAGAAGTTGATAATACGGTTGTTGAAAATAATCACGAAAATATGGCGAATTTAAAAACCTCGCAATTAATTGCATTAAAAGACGCGTTAGAGGTAGTATCTGTTTTTGACGGTAAACCTGATAAATTATATGGATTTATCAGGAGCTGTCAGGATGCAAAAGATATTTTACCCGCCGAAGCCGAGGGAAATATCACAAAATTAATTCAAAAGACGAAATTAACACACACGGTGAAAGATTCATTAGATACTACGTATACAAAGATAAATGAATTAGTTGATCAGTTAAAAAAATTATATACATCATCAAAAACAATATGGCAACTACAGAGCGAACTCGGTAGTATGTGCCAACAGAATGATGAATTGTTAGTCAATTTCGCGAATAGGTTAAAACGGAAAGCCACAGAAATCGTGGAACAACATAAAGCGAAAAATCCTAATATCACAGCCGAAGAATTGACTCTGTATCGAACTGAGTTGGACGCGAATGTCAAAAGGTGTTTTATTAGGGGTCTTAAAGATAATATCGATCAGAGAATGCCCGAATGCGCGACGATGACTGAGGCATTAAATAAGGCCATTGAAATTGAACGGACGTTACTCGCGAAGGAAGAACTTAGTGGTAAAAATAGGGGAAACGGTAATCCCAATGCGGTTAAATTCATTGAGAATAAGAAAAAGGCGGGTGAATCAGAAAAAGAGAATGGACAAACAGTCAATGTGGAAAACGTGAATAGTTTTAGCGCGAATCAAAACGGTAATAATCAAATAAAATCAAGTTTATCTACTAATGCAAATGGGACTAATCAGAATAAAGGTCAGGTAGAAATTTGCCAATTATGTGACAAACGGGGTCACAATGCTAAAACATGTTACTCACATCCAAATGTGCGAAATAACGTGAGTAATGCGGGTAAAAATAATAATAATAATAATAATAATGAGAAAAATCAGATACAGTCAGGTCAAAATTCGAATCGACGCGATATTAAATGCTACAACTGTAACGGGATAGGCCATATGGCAAGAGAATGCCAGAGTGAGAGAGAAAATACACAAAATGCAAGGACTCAATGCCAATTGTGCCGAAAATTCGGTCATGAAGCAGGTACTTGCCGCTCTCAACCCCCCGGAAAAGTGGGTCAGCAGTCGAGGTACTGTAACTACCATAAATCAAGGTCTCACTCTGACAGTGAATGTCAGGTTCAAAAGGCCCAGAAACAAAATAATACGGGGTCGGGAAACCCTCAAGCGCCTTTCCAATCGGGTGCCAGGCAAGACGGAATGAATACGGTACAGCACCCAATCAAGACAGTCGAATTTGCCTCAATCGGGTCCTCACTGTAAAATTCGATCGGGAAGTAGGGGATATTCCTTTTATATCAATCGGAACGACATCCAATGAGGAGAGAGTCCGAATGATGATAGATTCGGGAGCCGCCCCTACATTATTAAAAGAAAAATATGTAGAAGATAAAAACGCAATCGATAGGAGCGAAATTTTAGAGTTATTGGGGATTTCGGAACCTTCGATATTAACATTAGGGAAAATTAATTTGAAAATTTTTAATCGTCTTACGCCTTGTCACATTATACCGAATGATGTGTCAATTCCATGCGCAGGAATTTTAGGAGCGAGATTCTTGAAGGAAATCGAAGCGAAAGTTGATTTCCGTAAATCGCGTTTAAAAATCGACGGTAATTATTATCCTTTCGATGTTCATGCGGTCGATAACGTAATGAATATACCAGCCCGAAGTGAAGCTACGTTTTTTATTAAAATAACCAATCCGGAAATTAAGGAGGGATACATTGCGCGTTTAAATATATCTAAGGGTGTCTACGCGGGGGAGTGTCTAGTGCGAAATTATAATGGTAATGCGTATTTGCGAATATTTAACACAACCGAGGAAAAGGTTTCAGTGAAAGTTCCCTCTTTACCGATTTTTGAGTTCGAAGAATTATCGACTCAGGAATCTGGGGATGAATTTTCAGCTGATACAATTCCAAGTGGTTTTAATAAAGAAATTGTAGCTCATATTTCAAAATTAACGGGAAATGAACGGATTGAGAAAATTAAAGAATTATTGCGTCTAGAACATTTAGGGGTAGTTGAAAAAAATCATGTAGAGAATTTAATAAAAAAATATCCGGATAGATTCTATATACCGGGTGAACCTCTTGGTTCAACGAAAACATATCAGCATCGTATACCCACAACGACCGACACGCCAATCTCGATTAAACAGTACCGCGTGCCTCATTCGTTAAAAGAGGAAATAAATAAGCAGGTCAAAGCACAATTTGAGTCGGGAATAATAGAAGAATCGGATTCGCCGTATAGTAGTCCGGTTTGGATAGTCCCAAAGAAAGCGGATTCAAAGGGGAACAAAAAATGGCGCGTCGTAATAGATTTTCGGCAATTAAATGAAAAAACAATTAATGACGCGTATCCATTGCCAAATATAACGGATATTTTAGATCAATTGGGCGGATCCAATTACTTTTCGGTATTCGATTTAGCTTCGGGATACCATCAGATCGAAATGGACCCGAAAGATAAACATAAAACGGCCTTTTCAACACCTTCAGGACATTGGCAATTCAACCGTATGCCTTTTGGCTTGAAAAATGCACCGGCAACGTTTCAACGGTTGATGGATAATGTTCTGTCGGGTTTACAGGGCACGTCCATGTTCGTATATTTGGACGACGTAATTGTTTTCGCGAAAAATCTAGACGAACACGGTAAAAAAATCGACGAGTTAATGAAACGATTAAGAAAAGCAAATCTACAGTTGCAACCGGATAAATGCGAATTTCTGCGTCCGGAGGTAAATTACCTTGGTCATGTCATTAGTAGTGAGGGTTTAAAACCGGATCCCTCTAAATTAATAGCTGTTAGGGAATTTCCGACGCCGAAGAAACAGAAAAATATTAGAGCGTTTTTAGGGTTAACTGGGTATTATAGGCGATTTATAAAAAATTTCGGCAAGATTGCGAAGCCATTAACTAAACTATCAGAGAATGACGTAGAGTTTATTTGGTCGGTGGAAGCTCAGGAAGCTTTTGAAACGTTGAAGGAAGCTCTGTGTACAGCACCTATTTTGCAGTACCCAGATTTCTCTCAGCCCTGCATAATTACCACCGACGCATCCGGAATTGCAGTCGGTGCAGTTCTTTCCCAGGGAGAAATCGGGAAAGACAAACCGATTGCGTATTTTTCTCGCGTCTTAAGGGGAGCGGAATGACGTTATGACACGTACGAAAAGGAAGCGTTAGCAATAGTTCAAGGGGTTAAGAATTTTAGGCCTTACGTTTATGGGCACAAATTTATTTTAGTGACCGACCACAAACCTTTAGTATGGTTTCAAACGGCGCGCGATACTAACAGTCGCGTTTTGAAATGGCGTCTACGTTTGGCCGAGTATGAATACGAGGTTCGTTACAAACCTGGAAAGATTAACTTGAACGCTGATGCGTTGTCAAGAAATCCGGTAGAACCAGTATTAATCACAGCTCGTGCGCAACAACGACGCCAAAATGAAAAGTCAAAAGACGATAAGATAGATGAAGTCGTGCAGAGCGAGTTGGACGAAATTCGGGATACATTGATAGAAATAAACGAAGAAGAAAAATTACGGGAAAATTTAAAGGAAGTTTCAGAAAAGGCCCAGTCTACGGACCAAATCGGTAAAAAGAAACGAGGTCGGCCGCGTAAACAAACGGGTGCTCCTGTCACCCAGGATTCAACTTGTCCAAATGAAACGAAAAATAACGGGGAAAATGTCGTACATAATCAATCTACTCTCTCGGATAGTGAGTCAGATGAGAGTGACGAAGAATTAGTATCTGATAACGAAGATGCCTCTCCTAAGAATAAAATCGATAAACCAAAGGAATTTAATGTTAAGTTAACCAAAGATTTATTTCAATTCCGCAAGGATAATTTAGTATACTTTTTGAGTCAATCGGGTGAACCATGTGACGAGGGTTCAAAATTACTAAAGGGTTTAAAACGCTTACCGTCAGCTAAAGAGTATTTAGTTAATGAAATTTATTCGTACAAAGTCGGCAAGTATAAACACTATGCGTTGATTATAAAAGGTCAAAATGGAGAGTCGGGGTTGAATATCAAAGAAAATATGCGGAAAACCTTGAATAAATTAAAAGAACGAATTCTAGAAGAAAATCGTGAAACATTCTCGATTGCTTACAGTGAATTCATTGAAAACGTACCGTGGAACGAATTTTTGATATTAATCGAAAGTATATTCGGGAATACAAAAATTAAGGTTCTTATTTGTTTGGGGTTAATAAAGATCGTACCCTACGAAGAAAGGGATAGAGTCTTCTACGAGTTCCACAAATCACCCATCGGGGGGCACAAGGGCGTGTCCAAAACTTATAACAGAATTTAAAGCAAATATTATTGGGAAAATTTGAAGGAAGACATTCAAAGACGTATTCAACAATGCATTGAATGTCAATTACGGAAATTAACGCGGTTGAAGACTAAACAGCCAATGTGTATTACAGACACACCGGGAATGGCTTTTGAGAAAATTGCGATGGACATAGTAGGGCCGATAAATACGAGTAAAAACGGCAATGAATACATTTTAACGATTCAGGATCAGCTCACAAAATTTTCAATGGGATTAGCAATAAAAAATATGACGGCCGAAACAGTTGCTGATGTTTTCGTTAAACGATTCATTTGTATTTTCGGAGCGCCAAAAGCGGTATTAACCGATCAAGGACGGAATTTTTTGAGTGCTTTTATGCAGCGAATTGCGAAACGTTTCCGAATAAAGAAATTACAGACAGCTGCGTTCAGACCTCAATCTAATGGGTCTTTAGAGAGATCACATCACGTGTTAGGGGAGTATTTAAAACAGTATACGTCAAATGAGGATGATTGGGATGAATGGCTTGATTTAGCTATGTTATCGTATAACACTAGCATACATGAAGGCACTAAATTCACTCCTTATGAGCTAATATTCGGGAAAACAGCGCGTTTACCAACCGAAGAGCCTTTACATGAGTTAGACAAATTACCCACGTATGACGGATATATCGAAAAGTTAACAGAACGCTTAATTAGGATCCGAACGTTAGCGTATGAAAATTTAGTTGATGCAAAATTACGGTCGAAATTTTACTATCATAAGACGATTCATCCGGTCGATTTCAAAGTAGATGACAATGTCTTTTTACAAAATGGCCCGAAGCCAGGAAAGTTAGGAAACCATTATACCGGCCCGCATAAGATTTTAGAAGTTTTACCGTCGGGAAATGTCCGAATCGAATTTAAGAAAAAATCGAAAATCGTACATCCTAATCGGTTGAAATTTTCGTATATAAAATCATCGTTAGAAACCGCGAAATTGAGTAAGAAGATAACGGGGAAAGCGCCGAAGCGCCGAACAATGAATAATCGGGAAGACGACCCCGATTACAGACCATAAAAAAAAATTAAATGTTTTATGATATTAATGGGCGATTCATTTACGATTTCAGAAATCGAGATGGATCTCTTCCCCTTCTTTTTACTGATGGTAATGCAGAGCATGGTATCTGCGTTGATAGGTTATGATTGTGGGGCAAATCAAGCAAACTTGATCACAATCTCATTGCTTGATGTCGATAATTGTGACGTTGACCAACCGGTGGTGACAAATTCGTCAGTCAAAATATTTTTGTTACAGTTAAATGATTATGATCATGTTGAAGTAATGCAGTGTAAAGTTGAAATTACACGTTTAGTTACCCATTGCGGTATGCATTCCCATACCTCGATGGTTAGTGATGGTTTTCGAAGCTATATTCGGGAAGTCTCGAAAGAAGCGTGTCGTAAGGCCCATAATTACGGCACTCTTCAAATTGGCAATACCATCCATGAAAACCTAATGGTTAATAATTCAGAAATCAGAGACATTGTTCTGGCCGGTAGACTAAATAATCAAGGTGATTGCATTGGTGCTCCTTATTCAGATAACTACGGTAGTTGGCATTCTGTAGTAGCAGCAGGCACAGCTCAAATTTCATTGTATACTACCGTGGCCCGCGTAAGACTTGGAACGGATAAAATCATATTCCCTTCTGGAACACCATGTTCACTGAAAGCTGAATCTTGCATTGACTCAGTTGGGGGATATAGTTTTTGGGACGCAATGCCTGTTAACCAGATTTGTCCGAGAAATAGTTATAGTGTACTTTATAAAGGAAAAGCGAAAAAAATTGTCTCCGAAAAGGAAATTTTATATTCAGTCAATTGGGAAGATACTAGTTTTACATTTGTCAAAACTTCAATACGCCAATCTTGTGGTTTGGAATTAATTAGAACGGAGCACCCAAAACTTTTCATTGTAGAAGCGAAATTTTATAAACAAATAACTGTAAATGACGCAATAAATGTTAATGTAGATAACATGGATTTGTCTACTTATATGAACGCCAAGTTTGTATATGTGGAACGTCATATAAGACAGCACATCCAAGGGTTATATCATGATATGATGTATCATCGATGTAAGCTGGAGCAACAAATATTAACAAATGGTTTGACTATTGCAACTAGTATGCCCGATGAATTCGCGTATCGTTTTATGAAAGCTCCAGGTTAGATGGCTGTGCTCGCTGGGGAAGTTATACATATTGTACAATGTATACCGGTAGAAGTTAAGGTTGAGCATAAGGAATTTTGTTATAATCGCTTACCTATTTTACGCGGAAATGAATCGTTATTTCTTACGCCACGAACACACATAATTGTAAATCAAGCAACACAGATACCATGTAACTCTCCATTGCTGCAGTATTACAAATTGGGAGACGGTTGGTATAAACTGGCTCCATGACCAACGAGAGCCATCGCGCCGATACAAATCAAACCGAATACTAAATCGACTTGGACTTACGAAAATCCAGGGAACTTGGCAACAAGTGGAATTTACACGGAAAAAGATTTGGAAGAAATGAAGGAAAGAATTATGTTTCCAATGGAACATGCACCTGTACTCCAATCGTTGGTACAAAAGTTAACAGCAAATGGGAAAAATCAACACTCTTCGATGTACAATCTTCTGGATGAAGAAACTTTGGAAAAATTAGCTGAAAACGCTTGGGAAAAAACTTGGGGACGATTCGTTAAATTTGGATCCATTAGCGCTGGGTTTATTGGGATTTTTATGGTCTGCCGTTTTGCAAAACTACTCATTGATACAATGATTCATGCGTATGCGTTACATTCAGTATATGGATTCTCGATTCGACTGATTGGGGCACTATGGGATAGTGTTACCAATCTACTACTTCATCTAGCCAAAATGGAAGAGAGACCGAAAGAATCTTCCACTTCAAAGAATGGTGAAGGAATCGAAGGAGGATCTCGCACTCTTCACGAAATTGAGGAATCAGCGGCTGCATCAGCGCCCGTGTATCCGAAATTAGATGAGAGTAAAGCGGTTCAGCCGAAACTCTTCATTTAATTGCATGCTGATTGTCCTTGTCATCCAGAAATGTGCCCGGCTTAATTACTGTTGCAGGTCTGGCATATACCTCAACAACTTCAACGACGTCTACATCCTCAACATCATCAACGAGTTCAACATCATCAACGAGTTCAACATCATCAACATAATGGAAAGGAACCTCAGTCAAAACGCTCTGAAAAGGATGAGAGGATCATCGACACCGACACCTCCAAAATATCAAATTCCTGTGTTAACCACTGAGGAGTTTACTGCTAAGCCGTTCATTCCGTACAAGGATGTACCCATGACTGATTTCTCAAAGCTGATTGGTCCAGTGGTGGTACCAACCAAGGTGCGTCTCAACATTCCTTGGAAATCGGAGGAACAATTAGAAGAAGACGCGAAACATCCGTCACCTAACACACCTGAGCCCAGATTTAGGAATAGGGAGATACGATCCAGTGGAATTATCGAACGGGAAGTGGCTGCTGCAGTATGTGTGAGAAGTGTGGTGAAGAACAGCTACCTATACGTAAGAGACATTGGTTCTGTCACCTGCTGTCTTGAACATAACGTTCCGGTACCAAATACCTGTCCGATGGCGGACTATCGGCCACCAGCTGAGCAGCGATACGCAGTTAAGAGCCTACATTGGACAACAGCAAATCCTCCCAACCGTACGTGCCATTTCTGTAAAGAATGGTTGGTGGAATGGAGACCTGCCAAGGAATGTGAGGATTGCATCAAACACCTTACCGAGAATCCGCGTTACTTTTTCATTCAACGGAAAGTAGTTATCCAGGAAGAACTTGTTCCGTTGGAGTAATGGAGTCAGTTGAAGATGGACCGCCACAAGGACAAGGACAAGGGAAACGACAACTATAAAAATAATTACAGATAAGACTCATAGGTTATTAATAGTATTAAGATGACGACTTTTGTTAACAAATTTTAGTTCACTACGTCGCACTCATTTTTACTTCGTGCTTCCGTCTAACAAGGGGGGTGTAACATCCGAATGATGTTTGATATTTTTCATTTATTTTCATTTTATTCTTTACTATTTTTAACATTTTCTTTTTTTTTTTTTTGTCTTCTCCATATATTTTATTATCCACGCGATACTTGAGGGATTAGGGGAATATTTCCCAGAATTTATTTTGGATTTCAATGTTTACTTTGGAACCGTTAGAAACACGTTTATGGCAACGTTTCGAATTTTGAACAACGAGTGGAAATAAGAGACTGATTTACAATCGTCTCAAGTAACTTTCCACTCGTGCTGACTAAAATTCGAGACTCTAACAAAGGGGCCTTTCTTTTCATTTTGGGAAATAATCCAGACCCCCATAAAATTTCAGATCTTGGCGACGAAGTGGCGCAACAATGTAAAATGTGCGCTGCACATTTTCCGAAGTGTCTCTCAATTTTTATTACGGGGACGGTTTAGGACCACTTGGGTCGCACGTGTTTGTCTGTCCTTTTTATTTTTTTTCTTTTTTCTCTTTTCTTTTAAACAACTAAGTTCAAATATTAACAATAACAGGAGAAGGGATAGCGAGAGAGGCATCGTGGAGGGGGAATGGGCCTCCCGAAGCGAAGCGTATCGGGGGTTGGAAAACCTCCGCCCTCACGTCCTGCACCGAGTCAATAGGGAGGAGGGGGAACTGACCTCCGAACTATTGGGCCCGTAAGACAGTGGGAGGGAAATCCGGAGGTCAAGGACGTTAACCATTGGGCCAAAGGATTCTCCTCCCCCGAAAATCGAAGTGATTTTCCCTGAGCCAAGCTTTCCTTCCCTCGAAAACGAAAACTTGGTTCAGTTTGTGTTCGGGACAGGAATTAGTAAGACCTTTTCTTTCTTCGCAGTTTACGCGAATTTAACTCCAAGATTTCACAGTTTACGTGAACTTAGTTTCTTGCGATTAAATTAGTTAGTAGTAACCGGATGTTTGATTAATTTTCAATCATTTGTGTGTTTTAAATTCAACAATTCCGATTTCTTTCGTGTGTGTTTTAAATTTAATAATTTCGATTTCTTGTGTGTTAATTAATGAACGATTGAACCGCGTGAATTTTTGTACGAGACTGTGTGTGTGTGATCCAACATTGTTAACTTTTTTTGGATACGTCAAGACCGTCACGTTGTAAGTCAGCACAATTTTCAAACTAAATCAAAGTTCTCGCGAATAATTGTTCGTTTTCTCCTTGTATTTAATTTTATTTGAGTTTTTTAAACATAGACTTTCGGGTCAATTTAAACCAAAATTTGAGTTAACTTCGTTTTTGTTCACCCAAATTCCTCCAAATCCCAACCTCACCTATTGGCGAAAGTCAGGGAAAAAAGGGAATTTATCATTCCGATAGGTGAACCTTCTGTTCACCTTGACGTAACACATACAAAAAAAGCGGGTAAAATTAGAGTCTTTTTGGAGTTTTGTAATTGCATTGAATTAGAGTAACGCTTGGGGATTTGTCATTTTCCCCCAACTTTGTTGAATTCTGTCAAAGAGACTGGTGCCCAGTTTAAATAAAGGGAAATTAATCGGGAGTAATTTGGGGAAAATTTTGGAGCATAAATTTGGGTCAATTTTAAGGAATTTCAGTGCATTTAACCCATTGGCTCCAGGTCAGTCAAGCCAACCGTTACAATCTCTCTAAAATTTCAATCTCTACAGCTGAAGAGCTGGCAACGCTTTGGTAGTGTTTTCCGCTTCAATTTCTTACATTTGTGCTGATTGACATCAGCTTGTGTCAAGCGATTGAGCATGATACTTAATGGTCTCAATGCCTTCCTAGGTGAAATTCCGTTACTCACTTCAACCATGGAATCTGGAAGAAAAAAATAACTACGTATTGTTTTTTTTTAAATAAATAAATAAATAACTACGTATTAATACATATAACTTGAAAAAAAAAATTTATTCTCAAAAAAATTGAAACTTACTCTGATTACTTATTGGTTTTTTATTCTCTTGGTCTTCATTGCTGAATGTTGGGCTCATTGCTTCCATAATATCTGAAATGAAAAATAACAACATATTAATACATTTGACTCGAAAAACAACTCTTTCAATCTCAAAAAATTAGTACTTACTCTCAACAATTCCATCTAAGGATTCTTGTTTGATTGTTTTTCGGTCATTATTGTCATGGATAACCGTTGCATTGTCCTCAACTGCTTCCATGGGATCTTCCGTGGGGGATTCTTTTTTGATAGTGCCTCGACCAACAGTGGCATTGCCCTCAACTGCTTCCATAATATCTAGAATAATAAAATAAGAATGTATTAATTCATATGAGTTAAAAGACATTTCTTTCTTTCTCAAAAAATTTGTACTCACCCTCAGCAATTTCTTCTTCTTCTTCTTCTTCTTCTTCTTCTGGGGATTCTTGTTTGATGGTTCCAATGTCCTCAACTGCTTCAATGGGATCTTCTGTGGGGAATTCTGATCTGTAATAGCCCTCCATGGCTTCTGCTTCCATAGGAGGAACCACTCCATCCCTTATATCTTCTCTTGGGAGTTCTGGACTGTAGTAACCTCCCATCGTTACTTCCATGGGATCTCCAGTCTCTGAAGGTACCACTGTCTCCATTGTATTCTCCCTTGGGAGTTCTGGACTGTAGTAGCCTCCCATCGCTGCTTCCATGAGATGTCCATGCTCTGGATGTACCACCGTCTCTATTGTATCTTCCCTTTGGGGTTCTGGACTGTAGTAGCCTCCTATTGCTGCTTCCATGGGATGTCCATGTTCTGGAGGTACCACTGCCTCCATTGTATCTTCCCTTTGGGGTGCTGAACTGTGGTAGCCTCCCATGGCTGCGTCCATGGGATGTCCATTTGCTTGAGGTACCACTGGTACGCCTGCTTGTGCAACTCCAACATTGACTGTCCTTTGTCTTAGGAGGTGGTTTTCTGCTGTGTCAATGGATCTGTTTACAACTTGAGGGATGCGGTTTTTCCTCACTTTACGCAACAAAATTGTTAGGAGGGCTTTCACTCCTCTCAACTGGTGCATTACATCCTCCATATAATTGAACCAATTGTCTTGGATAAATGCGTAGTAAAGTCCGGGGAACATCTGGCTTAAATTGTCCTCCTCTGGAAATTTCAATATTCTCTCCTCCATCGTGCACATCCAGGGGAGGCATCCTTCGTATAAAATCACTGAAAAACAAATAATGATAAAAAAATTGATTATATATGAATTATAAAAAAATTGATATTATGTAATAAAAGAATACGTACCATCGGCGTACTGCTCATTCGCATCACCAGTTGAGAGGGGGGGCAAACCTAAGTGTATGAGGCGTGCATTTCTGCACTCCTGCACGCTGTTATGCATCAATGCATAAAAACACAATTTTTTATGTTCTGGATTCCTCAAGAATTCGAGCTCTCTTCCTTCAGCGAAGAGGAAATTATTCAGAATATAAAAAAAAATGCTCAGGAATTATAGATGTAAAAATAAAAATGGAAAGAACATTCAAAAATATAGATTAGAAAAGGAAAATTTCGCGAATAAAATGGGAATTAAAATGGAATATAAAGTGAAAAAATTTCGCGGAGTAAATAGGAATTATAATGAGATATAAACGTGTACAAATTACCCTCACAACTTTCTGAGTGTCACTTAAAAAAAAAACATACACTTTTACTTTGACACATCTACACTAAAAACTTTATCGCGAAATGACTCAAATTTGTAGATGATGCGGAAATTAGTAGCATCATTAGCGAGTCAATGCTGCCAACTTGCATCGCAAATGTTTTCCAGTATACAATGCTGTCATTGTTCCCCTAGCGACTTTTTTTCGAAACATAATTCCGTCGTAAACAATTCCACAATTAAATTTTTTCAAAGATATTTCCAAATACATATTCAGTTATAATGAATTCTGAAAGAACTTACCAGATGTTTCCAGTAATCTGGATGAATCGCTGAACGCGAGTAATCCATTTTATGAAAATTTTTATCTTATTATCGATCAAGAAACACTTAGTTATAGAAATATTCTCAAAGAATTATCTTTGAACACTAATTTTGAAATTTAATGAATATTGTCTTTCTTTCACCAACTGATATTTAATCACTAACCGAAATTTAATCCCTAATTGAATTGAAAGACCACTCAATAGTGGGAATGTCCTTTAGAAATATTCAAAGTCAAAAAACTGATTTAAATTCGATGAATATTAATCACTCTTATTTAATCACTATCACAATGCAAAAATAATGAGGTGAAATCACTGATATTGGAATTTAAACTTCCACAATCACTGACGTATTAACTTCGCCGGAAAGACACGATTAGATGTGAACTGTACGAAAGAAAATTTGGGACTGATGTTTGAAACACACAATGTCCACAAAGAAATTTCACTTCTGACGTCATAGGTCTCAGTATCTCTGTATTAGTACAGTTAAGATGCATGAGTAGAAGTATGAACGCCAGGTCAGTTGACACCCCCAAACTGAAGTCATAAACTTTGAGTGGGGGGGGGGGGGGGAATGAGGAACGCACAAAGATATCTGCGTTGTCCTTTTTTCTTTCGAACCAAATTAAAGCGTAAACTTTTTTCACACTGTATCCTTTGTAACGAAGAAAGTTTAGGCTACATTCGGTTCAAGTGAGGAAAAATACACATCCTCTCAGGTCACTCGCTGATAATAAATTTCATGTTGACATCTTGTTTAGTTTTATTCTTTGCATGTGTTCTATTTCATCCATTGGGAAAATAAAATTCAAGGACCGTTATTTCATTTCTGAGAATTTCTGTTTTTTCAATGTGACAGTTCAAAAAAAATATTGGAGTGTTATATATATATATATATTGTTTTTCTTATTTTGAAGTGTGTTGAAGTATTTTTCTTGCGAGACATATAAAGTAAATCATCGTTGGTTTAATTTATATTTCTCGTTGTTGATTCAGTTAGATTAAGTTTCAAATGAATAAGTAACTTTTGTTCAAATCTGTTGATGTATTTTTTAATCGAGAAATATAATATAAACCATCGTTGGTTATATGTATTCAGGCGGGGGGGGGGGGATCTTTTCTCTTCTGTAAATTCTGTTATATCAAGTTCCAAATAAATAAATCTATTATTGAAATATAAATTAGTCGAGATTAATTTCATCGAAGTCCAAATCGGAGACCTCGTAGAAAAAAATAAATTCATTTTTCTCTAAGAAATCTCCATCATATCTCATGTAGAATTTTCGTGAAAATACCACCTCTCTCACCTTTGTGAGGGTATATAATTAGATGACTGATCAGCTGCTTCACAATTGATCAGTGCCAGTTCTCTTCCACAGTTGGTGAAAATGGAAATAATAATTGATCTGCAGGGGTTTTATCGTGATGACAACGTCTTCACATTAAAAGAAATGGCTGCAACTACTGTGAAATCTGCTGATAGAGGCAAGCCCTTTGATAAATACGCGCTCTTCAAACCACCTCACCCGTGGAAGGACTTGAATGAGAAAAACGAAAGGACGAATCAATGGCTCACTAAGAACCATCACGGTCTCATGTGGGATTCAGGTGTTATCAACTATAAAAACGTGAAGAGAGAATTGAAAGAAATTTTGAATGAAGTGACATGCACTTATTTCAAAGGTTTGCAAAAAAAAAATTGGTTGCAGACATTCATACCAGATTCATTTAAAATTGTCAACTTGGAAGATTATGGGTGTCCTGCCTCAAATGAAATACATTGGAATCATCAGAGCATTCACGAAGGAATAGCCACACCTGATGGGTACTTTATGTGTGCAATTACCAATGTCGCCAAATTCAAATATTGATTCGAAAAACATTGGGGTGGCTGGAAAATGGGACTGACTAATGCACCATCTTTGCTGAAAATGAAAGCTGAAAACATGCGATTTTTGGATCCTCAGTTCATCTTAAATTCACTATCATGTGAATTCATCGATGATGTGTGGGATAAATTACCTCCCCATTTAAAAGAAAACGTGAACATCCTTTCCTGTCGCAGGTGTAAAGATCACTACAATTGGGGTGAAGCTGCAATTGATGGACCAGTTCCAATGATAAAAGATTGTCAAATGTGTAAAGAGGCTAGATGTGACCAAAAATGCTAGATTTTGAAAAGTATTGCTGTGTCAGTGTTATGAAAAAAAAATAAACTGAAATTTAATATCAGCAATATAAACATTTGCCCCCCACATTGTCATCGAATTCATCGTGTGTGCGTGTGCGGGTGTGTGTGTGTGTGTGTATGTGTGGATTCATATAAAAGCCTGGAGAGGACGCACATCTTCTATCAGAAGCTCAAAAAACATGTAGTGAGCATCAAAAAAATTAAAACATGAGTGACCATCAATACATGATATTAACAAGCAGAAGCCTCACTCTCGGTGCGTTATTTGCAAACCCCACTCTTTGTGCGACATTTAGTATATTGCCAATCCGATTGTCAAAATGCTTCCGAATGCAATTCCTCTATGGTGAATCGAATCACTATTCATGTATCTCATTACTCAAAAAATAGCATTATTCTCGCAACAAATACACACATATATTCCTACAAATATTGCTCCAGACTGTATCCATCTGTTCAGGATTCCATCTGCGATACTTGGAATCTACTTGGAACTCGAAATCTCAGCTCAGAATAATCGATTACATTGCAGTGATATCACATCGTACATAAAAATTCAATATTAGATGAAAATTCAGATCCTACGATGGAACACAAAAATTGACATTCGGGTTCCAAATAGGATTTCCATTTCTTCTGAATGTCGTCAGAATGAAAGGGTACTTATCTTGTAGAAAAAATTGTCTACTTTCGAATGGTGAAATAAAAAATAGTAGTGTTCCTAAGGAGAAAGCTAAGAAACACCGTGATTTTTGTGACGGGAGGACTAAAAAACTACTCAACGTCGCTGGAGAATCGACTCCTCGGTAACCTCGTAGGTTAAGAGAAAAAATAATAATAATAATAATAATGAAGTCGTAAAATAAAGAAGGAAATTACATTATATTATGAACTTGAAATTACCACCGAGGATTCGGCTATCTACGCCAGTCGAGTGAGACTGCGCAGGCGTCGATTTATTGATCGACGGACTGCGAAGCAACAGGTGGGGAGAAGAGACGACACTCTGTGCTGGGCGCAGGACGAGTCGGTTGCCGAGTAGTTGAGAAAAAAGTAAAATTGTCTAAATATTGTTTCTTTTTACTGTCGATTGAATTGTTCTTGTATTTTTCTTTTGTAACTGATGCTGCTGGAATTGTCTGGAGGCGTCGAGATAACGACGAAATTCAATAAAAGAAAATTGAGGTACCGAAACTCTTTCTATTAATAATTCTTTCTTCTCTCTTAATTAAACTGAAATGAAATCGAATTATTATTAAATTACAATCAACTTAATTAAGGATCCAGTCCAACCATCCCACCCTGGGATTTCTCTTGACTCGTGGTTTACTGATTTTCTAAAAATTAGTTGGCGTTCAATTTCTTCATTTTAATAAATTATGAGCCTCGACAGCCATGGATCCGGCTGCGTCGAGTGAGGGTTAATAAGAGTTGAAATTTTATTAATATTTCTAAATTATTAATTAAAATTAAAGAAAACCCGTCTCATTTTTGAAAAAACTAATTTAACGAACATTCTTACAAGAGACTTGTCACGTGACTTTTCACCCGGGGGGATAGAAAGCCACCGCGCCGTCCCTCCCTCCGCCTCTCTCAATAAAAGTTCCCTAATTAAAAATCGTTCAATGGGCGCCAGGTGGTTTTTACGGAACCACCAAACAGGAAATTCCTCGGCGGAGTCTTGCCCTACATGTTTATGGCTCTTAACCGGCCCGTAGCAGCCAGGAGTTCCGGCTGAGAACGGAACGAAATAGGCGGAAGGGGGGAGGTGTTACTTTTCTCCCGGCTAGCCCCCGATAGAAAAAAGTGACATGAGTCAGGGGGGGAATCGGGGATGTTAACCCGATTCGTTGCCATTTCCCATTAACACCAAAAAAAAACCTAAAACTACCGAAATGAACCCTGAAAAGGTAACGAATTGGGAAAGAAGGAATCCTGAAATGAATACTCGAAAACACGAAGAATCGGGTAAAATCAGAGTATATTAACAAAATAAAATTAATTACAAGTTACTCGACTCGAAAATTACTAATCGTCGGAAAACTTCAATAAAAGATAAAAGAAGTTATTGCATAAAAATGAGAATTATTGAAAATTAGATTTAAAAGAAATTACAGAAATAAATTATTTTAGTTATGATTATTGGAATTCTAGGTAGTACAATAACCATCCAAAAGGCACGGATTTCTCGGAACTCGTCCGAGGTATACGGGTGACGTGATACGGGGGGGGGGGGGGGAAGGGGAAAATTGAAATGCTTCGTTCAAGAATTAACGCATTTTTCTTCCAAAGTTATATTTCCGTTTTCTTCAATAAAAAATCGGAATATGTTTCGGGAGGGGTAAATTTGGGGTCGTTGGGTTTGTCTACTTAATCCCTATCGAGTGGGATGCGTTTCGGGATTTTTCAAGGGGAATTTCGGGACTTATTACTGAAATTCTATTTTCCCTACCCAAACGTAACGAGTGCGAGTCAGATAGACTCACTAAGCGTTACGGCGGATAAAAGATACGGGGCTTTTCGGGTTTTAACGTACACCAAAAAATAGGGTAATGACGACACGGCGATTTTTAACGTTAATTAATTAATTAATTACTTAATTAATTGTTTCGGGAATGGGTCAAGGGTTACGGCAAGATAGAAACGGCTAACGAGAGACAATCGGGTTTTTGGGGCGATCGATACGTTATCTCACCCAATTTGATGACTTCTTCCCTTGGATGCTCCTCATCCTCTCGATAAAAAGGCCTCTCCACATCCTGTAGGTGGTCCGCTTCCGTTGACGCTGATGTGAGGGCTCGCACGTGTTGTCTCCTTGCCGGCTCACTCTCGACTGACTCTTCAGACGCGATCAGTCGTCCGGGGGGGGGGGGGGCGGGTGCACTACGTGGTCTCTCCCTTGAGCCGACTCATGCTCCTCAGTACCGTCAGGGCGCATGCCAGTCGCGCTCGCTATGGGACTTTTATTCACGCGGGAATATTCAAACTCTCTCGAAGTGAAACTTTCAACTCACGGGCTTTTCTTCGAATTTTTCACACAAGTGGCGACCGAGCTACTTTTCGGAGTGCTTCTCCGGGGATTTCCTAACTAATCTGATGTAAATAAAATAATTATTGGACACGGATCTTGTCCGCTGATGCCCCCTTAAACCTAACCGGGACTGAACCCATTATTAATTAACCTAACCGGGATTCACCTCCGAACATTACCTAAATGAGGCACAGATCTTGTCTGCTGATGCCTCCTAAAAACTAAACGGGCCTTCATTCCGATGAAAAACACGATTGGAGTACTCTGAGGCACGGATCTTGTCCGCTGTTGCCTCCTAATCCTCACTCAAAATTTTATACCAACCAAAATTAATTAACACACATAAAATCCTCTTATTGGGAGCGCCAGTTACACTGAACTTTTCGCGCTTATTCCGATCCCTAAACGGTCGCGTTTCGGGGTTGTCACGGGGTTATGTCATGGAGTTGGATGGGACTTTTCGGGGTATTTGCCTTTGTTCGTGCGCGATGGTTATTGCACTTACCTGTGTTCTGCTGGTTTTTTTCTGCCAGACAACGAGAACCTTCGGGGCTCGTTACAGACTTCTTCTGAAAAGTCTGAAATTCTCACCATTTGTGGGGCTCATTGAGATGAATCTTTTGAGCTGAACTTGGATGTAATCGCTTGGATAGTTTTGGAGATATAACCTCTTTTCATAAAATGGTTTTTGGACAATATCTCAGAAACTACTAGAGCGATTTTGCCCAATTTCAATACCAAACTTTTCACTCATTAGATGCACAAACTGGCGATATTTGAAGTCTCTAACTCGAATAGTTTTTGAGCTAGCGTGTATAGTAAATTCAGGATAAAAAACACTAATTGAAATTATCTGCAAACGAAAAATCTGAGCAAAATTTACCCCGAGTGAAAATTGTGAGTTCAGATGAGATCTATTTCATCGTTGAGAGTGGGGGCTGTGAATCAATTTTTCGCAGAGAAAAGTCGAAAAAGCGATTTTTCGAAAATTTGAATTTTCTCGAAAAGTACTCAACCGATTTCGCTGAAATTTCACTGACAGCAATTTGGACGGGGAGGGAAAGTACTGTTTAATTTTCGGCTCACCAAGTCTCACCGTTGCTGAGCAATGAGCCGATGTGTCACACATACACACACACACACATACAGACATTTTTTAAAAATGTAATTTCTCGACTTTTTGGATCATTCTGAGTCATATTCCGATGAAATCTCGAAATCGAAAAAAATCGCATTTACATTGCTTCTCTTCGGAAGCAAAAAGGGGTATTTACATCCCCAAAGAGTGGATCATCAAAGGTGCTTGCCCCAACAAAATTTATCGAAGAGTCAAAACACTCTCGGAAGAGCGTCATGAGAATCCTTCATGGGAATATTTCCTGATTATCAGAGGTGTTCGAACGCGCTTACATATTGCACCGTGGGGGGACATTCATTTTCTGATTGATTATAAGAATCCTGATTTGGAATTTACATCTGACTCTGATTCTGATGGGCGGACTTCACCTGAGTGCAGTTCCTGCCACTCAGAGCACTCCGAGGAAGAAGAAGAAAAGAATTCTACAGAAAATAATTAGTTATAGTTCCATTTCTTTTTTGCTCTTGTAACTCTACACAAAATAATTAGTTATATTTTCATTGTTTTACGTTTGTAATTCTACACGAAAAAAATGAGTTATATTTCCATTTTTCACTTTTGTAATTCAACGCAAAATAATTGGTTATATTCCCATTTTGTCACTTTTTGTAATTTTTTTCTATTCTATAATTTTTATGTATGGAAACAATGTAATTTATAAAATTATGTTGACATTAAACTAATTTTTTTCGAAAATACATTTCGATGGAAAAATAAAATAATAAGTTTTTGAGATTTTTCTTTCTAAAATGATTTGATTTTAATTAACAAAATTCCTATACTTACCCATTCACTCCATATATTTGTTCCTCATTATTGGATTCTCATTTTCATCTTACTACGAGTCTGACAATTTTTCCTTTTCTGATTTTAAATAAATTCCAATGAGAATTATATATGCAGAAAATCCTAAAGATGAATATTTTTCTTCAAATTATTAATGATTCAAAAATGAAGAATAAAATATCACTTTGAATAAAGCATAACATTTGAAAAATCTAAATAGCACCGGTCAAAAAGGAGCCGGTGCGCACAACATGTTGGCTTTAGCGCACAACCGTCGGTAAGTGTGAGTGAGACCACTCAGACATCTGGTGTGTATAAGGAAGACAGAGAGAGAGAGAGATGATACTCTCAAACGGCACTCGCAACTTATACGGTTTAGGGGGTAGATGATGTCCCATACATAATAATGATAATAATAATAATAACCATCAGGCCGATTGGAGCAACCAAGCCTGATATCGTCCTCTATGATTTTGATGACAAGGTCATCTATGTCATCGAATTTTCTGCTCCTGCTGAAAATAATATGGAGCGGAAAGAAGAGGAGAAACGGCAAAAATATCAAGATCTCCTGTTCCAGCTTCGTCAGATAAACCCTGGCTTCAGCGTGAAGCTGGTTGTCCTCATTATCGGTTCTCTTGGAGGCATGAAGCAGTCTTTTGTATCTGAATTATCCATCATTCCAGCGTGCAAGTCTCGTGCTTATCAGTTAGCTGGGCAGATGCAGAAGGCTGTTATTCTTGGATCTCTCCGTCTTTTACGGCAATTTGAGTCTGGACTGCAGTGATTGCTTACCCTCCAGTTGGTGGGAGCGGTCACTGTTGTAGAGCGTTTGAATATATTTTCGCTCGCTTGCTGAGTAATCATCGAAGGGGGTCGGAGCCCTCGAAGATTCCTCAGCAAATAATAATAATAATAATAATAATAATAATAATAATAATAATAATAATAATAATAATAATAACCGCTTAGTCCTTGGTCTCGCGTCTGATGTTTGGGAAAGTGTGGATCCACTCTTGGTCTTCGTGCATAATCACGAACTCCGGGGAGTGGGAGCACATCTGTACAAAGCAGCAAATCGTGCCGCTGAGTCTCTCGGTTTAGAGTTCTGTTTGCATTCTGGGGATATTTCCGTAAATTCCATCGTGCGGAAATCGAAGCTCCAGCGTAAGCAGATCATCAGAGCTGCTGAACAAAACGCGTTGTTCCAGCAACACTTAGCCAGGCCTATGCATGGCATGTTCTTCAGACATGTGCAAGAACAGGGTCTGTCGGTCCAGCTGACATTTAACTTCCTTAAGTCGGCTGGTCTGATGTCAGAAACCGAGGGATTTATTTGTGCGTGCCAGGATGGTGTCATAAACACCCTCGTTTATCGTAGCCGTATTATGGGCCTCGAGGTCCCGGACACTGCATGCCGGGCCTGCAAGAGGGCACCAGAGACGCTCACGCATATTCTATCAGCGTGTCCGGTGAGAGCAGTCTCTGGATATATCCATCGACATAATGCGGCTTTAAGAGTGTTGTACTACTTCCTGCGGCACTCTTATGCGATAGACAAGACGCCAGTGCTGCCGTATGTGCCAGGAGAAATTGAGTCCGTTGTGGTGAATGAGAGATGTAAAATATATTGGAACTTCTCATTTGCCACCATCAGGCCGATTGGAGCAACCAAACCTGATGTCGTCCTCTATGATTTTGATGACAAGGTCATCTATGTCATTGAATTTTCTGCTCCTGCTGAAAATAATATGGAGCGGAAAGAAGAGGAGAAACGGCAAAAATATCAAGATCTCCTGTTCCAGCTTCGTCAGATGAACCGTGGCTTCAGCGTGAAGCTGGTTGTCCTCATTATCGGTTCTCTTGGAGGCATGAAGCAGTCTTTTGTGTCTGAATTATCCATCATTCCAGCGTGTAAGTCTCGTGCTTATCAGTTAGCTGGGCAGATGCAGAAGGCTGTTATTCTTGGATCTCTCCGTCTCTTACGGCAATTTGAGTCTGGACTGCAGTGATTGCTTACCCTCCAGTTGGTGGGAGTGGTCACTGTTGTAGAGCGTTTGAATATATTTTCGCTCGCTTGCTGAGTAATCATCGAAGGGGGTCGGAGCCCTCGAAGATTCCTCAGCAATTAATATAGTCAATATATAATAATAATAATTATAATTATATTATATAATTATATTATAATAATAATAATAATAATAATAAGATTTGAGTCCACTCTTGTTTTGCAATGAGTCCACTCTTGTTTTGCATCTCCCTGCTGCCACTATCAGTTGCCCTGCGAACTGCGCGGGGATATGAGGCCGGTCCCCCTGGCCACCGGGTGCATAAGATCTCCCATTTATATTATATGGATGATCTCAAATTGTTTGCATCTGGAATGAGAGAGCTCAACTTACTCATTGAAGTGGTGGCCACTTATTCTCGTGCAGTGGGGATGTCCTTCGGATTGGACAAATGTGCTGTCTTTCATCTCAAGAGAGGGAGGCTCGAGGATGGGGAACGAGATATTCAGTTAGTGGATGGAGGCGCCATTCATCATCTTGGTGCTGAGGAGTCTTATCGTTATCTTGGTTTCGATCAGCGATCATTGATCAATGTCGAAACTGTAAAAGAAACTCTTTGCAGTGAATATAAACGGCGACTTCAGAGGATCTGGAAATCAGAACTTTCTGGAAGGAATAAGGTCGCCGCTACTAATATGTTTGCTGTTCCAGTCCTACTCTACTCCTTTGGTATTATCAAATGGAGAAGAGATGAATTAAGAGATTTGGATATCATGACGCGGAAAGTGATGCACCTGCATCGCAGTCTTCATCCTCGGTCTTCTACGCCGCGATTATATTTTCCTCGCGATGAGGGTGGGCGTGGCCTCTTGGGATTGGAGTGTCTTCATGACCGCTTAGTCCTTGGTCTCGCGTCTGATGTTTGGGAAAGTGTGGATCCACTCTTGGTCTTCGTGCATAATCACGAACTCCGGGGAGTGGGAGCACATCTGTACAAAGCAGCAAATCGTGCCGCTGAGTCTCTCGGTTTAGAGTTCTGTTTGCATTCTGGGGATATTTCCGTAAATTCCATCGTGCGGAAATCGAAGCTCCAGCGTAAGCAGATCATCAGAGCTGCTGAACAAAACGCGTTGTTCCAGCAACACTTAGCCAGGCCTATGCATGGCATGTTCTTCAGACATGTGCAAGAACAGGGTCTGTCGGTCCAGCTGACATTTAACTTCCTCAAGTCGGCTGGTCTGATGTCAGAAACCGAGGGATTTATTTGTGCGTGCCAGGATGGTGTCATAAACACCCTCGTTTATCGTAGCCGTATTATGGGCCTCGAGGTCCCGGACACTGCATGCCGGGCCTGCAAGAGGGCACCAGAGACGCTCACGCATATTTTATCAGCGTGTCCGGTGAGAGCAGTCTCTGGATATATCCATCGACATAATGCGGCTTTAAGAGTGTTGTACTACTTCCTGCGGCACTCTTATGCGATAGACAAGACGCCAGTGCTGCCGTATGTGCCAGGAGAAATTGAGTCCGTTGTGGTGAATGAGAGATGTAAAATATATTGGAACTTCTCATTTGCCACCATCAGGCCGATTGGAGCAACCAAACCTGATGTCGTCCTCTATGATTTTGATGACAAGGTCATCTATGTCATTGAATTTTCTGCTCCTGCTGAAAATAATATGGAGCGGAAAGAAGAGGAGAAACGGCAAAAATATCAAGATCTCCTGTTCCAGCTTCGTCAGATGAACCGTGGCTTCAGCGTGAAGCTGGTTGTCCTCATTATCGGTTCTCTTGGAGGCATGAAGCAGTCTTTTGTGTCTGAATTATCCATCATTCCAGCGTGTAAGTCTCGTGCTTATCAGTTAGCTGGGCAGATGCAGAAGGCTGTTATTCTTGGATCTCTCCGTCTCTTACGGCAATTTGAGTCTGGACTGCAGTGATTGCTTACCCTCCAGTTGGTGGGAGTGGTCACTGTTGTAGAGCGTTTGAATATATTTTCGCTCGCTTGCTGAGTAATCATCGAAGGGGGTCGGAGCCCTCGAAGATTCCTCAGCAATTAATATAGTCAATATATAATAATAATAATAATAATAATAATAATAATAATAATAATAACAATAATAATTATAATTATATTATATAATTATATTATAATAATAATAATAATAATAATAAGATTTGAGTCCACTCTTGTTTTGCAATGAGTCCACTCTTGTTTTGCATCTCCCTGCTGCCACTATCAGTTGCCCTGCGAACTGCGCGGGGATATGAGGCCGGTCCCCCTGGCCACCGGGTGCATAAGATCTCCCATTTATATTATATGGATGATCTCAAATTGTTTGCATCTGGAATGAGAGAGCTCAACTTACTCATTGAAGTGGTGGCCACTTATTCTCGTGCAGTGGGGATGTCCTTCGGATTGGACAAATGTGCTGTCTTTCATCTCAAGAGAGGGAGGCTCGAGGATGGGGAACGAGATATTCAGTTAGTGGATGGAGGCGCCATTCATCATCTTGGTGCTGAGGAGTCTTATCGTTATCTTGGTTTCGATCAGCGATCATTGATCAATGTCGAAACTGTAAAAGAAACTCTTTGCAGTGAATATAAACGGCGACTTCAGAGGATCTGGAAATCAGAACTTTCTGGAAGGAATAAGGTCGCCGCTACTAATATGTTTGCTGTTCCAGTCCTACTCTACTCCTTTGGTATTATCAAATGGAGAAGAGATGAATTAAGAGATTTGGATATCATGACGCGGAAAGTGATGCACCTGCATCGCAGTCTTCATCCTCGGTCTTCTACGCCGCGATTATATTTTCCTCGCGATGAGGGTGGGCGTGGCCTCTTGGGATTGGAGTGTCTTCATGACCGCTTAGTCCTTGGTCTCGCGTCTGATGTTTGGGAAAGTGTGGATCCACTCTTGGTCTTCGTGCATAATCACGAACTCCGGGGAGTGGGAGCACATCTGTACAAAGCAGCAAATCGTGCCGCTGAGTCTCTCGGTTTAGAGTTCTGTTTGCATTCTGGGGATATTTCCGTAAATTCCATCGTGCGGAAATCGAAGCTCCAGCGTAAGCAGATCATCAGAGCTGCTGAACAAAACGCGTTGTTCCAGCAACACTTAGCCAGGCCTATGCATGGCATGTTCTTCAGACATGTGCAAGAACAGGGTCTGTCGGTCCAGCTGACATTTAACTTCCTCAAGTCGGCTGGTCTGATGTCAGAAACCGAGGGATTTATTTGTGCGTGCCAGGATGGTGTCATAAACACCCTCGTTTATCGTAGCCGTATTATGGGCCTCGAGGCCCCGGACACTGCATGCCGGGCCTGCAAGAGGGCACCAGAGACGCTCACGCATATTCTATCAGCGTGTCCGGTGAGAGCAGTCTCTGGATATATCCATCGACATAATGCGGCTTTAAGAGTGTTGTACTACTTCCTGCGGCACTCTTATGCGATAGACAAGACGCCAGTGCTGCCGTATGTGCCAGGAGAAATTGAGTCCGTTGTGGTGAATGAGAGATGTAAAATATATTGGAACTTCTCATTTGCCACCATCAGGCCGATTGGAGCAACCAAACCTGATGTCGTCCTCTATGATTTTGATGACAAGGTCATCTATGTCATTGAATTTTCTGCTCCTGCTGAAAATAATATGGAGCGGAAAGAAGAGGAGAAACGGCAAAAATATCAAGATCTCCTGTTCCAGCTTCGTCAGATGAACCGTGGCTTCAGCGTGAAGCTGGTTGTCCTCATTATCGGTTCTCTTGGAGGCATGAAGCAGTCTTTTGTGTCTGAATTATCCATCATTCCAGCGTGTAAGTCTCGTGCTTATCAGTTAGCTGGGCAGATGCAGAAGGCTGTTATTCTTGGATCTCTCCGTCTCTTACGGCAATTTGAGTCTGGACTGCAGTGATTGCTTACCCTCCAGTTGGTGGGAGCGGTCACTGTTGTAGAGCGTTTGAATATATTTTCGCTCGCTTGCTGAGTAATCATCGAAGGGGGTCGGAGCCCTCGGAGATTCCTCAGCAATTAATATAGTCAATATATAATAACAATAATAATAATAATAATAATGCCGCGATGACTCATACGTGAATAATAATAATAATAATAAATAATAGCAATAATGCCGACATGACTTATAGTTGGTCCAGAAGCGGCCTTAAATCAACTACTACCATTTTTTCTACAAAATGAGTACTTTTTCATTCTGAGGGCAATCAGAAAGAATAGAAATTTTATCTGGAACCCGAACGTCAATTTTCGTGTTCCATCGTAGGAACCCAATTTTCATCTAATATTGAATTTTCGTGTACCATTTGATATTCTTGCAATTCAATCGATTATTCTGAGCTGAGATTTCGAGTTTCAAGTAGATTCACAGTATCGCAGATGGAATCCTGAACAGATCTTTACAGTCTGGAGCAATATTTGTAGGAATATATGAGTGCGTATTTGTTGAGAGAATAATGTTATTTTTTAGTAATGAGATACATAAATAGCGATTCGATTTATCATAGATGAATTCCATTCGGAAAAATCTTGCCAATCGAATTGGCAAAATATCAAATCTCGCACAAGGAGTGGGATTCGCAAATAATGCCCCAAGAGTGAGGCTCCTGCTTGTTTTGTTGCTTCTGGATGGAAGCTCAACGAACGTGAGAATTTTCAATATCAATTTCTGTCTTGCCAATCACTTGAAATGATATAGAGAGTCTAAAGATCATATTTGGAAAAAATGTCTGTGCGTAGGTATGTATGTCTGTGTAGATTTTTTTTCTCTTGCTTAGGAAAAGGTAAGACTCCAAGCTGAAAATCTCATGTTCTCACAGTATATTCGTCTTGGTGAATGTTTTCTTTTGAGATATTGTCACTTGGAACTTATTCAGTATTCCTTGAGGTATGATGAATTTTGGATTTTTTCAAAAAAATCAATTTCTTAGAAATTTCTCAACCGATTCCGTCTAGATTGATTTATAGCATTTGATATCATATTCTGTAACTGCGCGAATTCTTTCAGATTGTTCGCATGCTCAGTTTTCAAGGTATGACGATTTTTATAGTTTCTCATGGAATCTGTTGTTGCTTTTCTAACAACCAGCAAAATTAAGATAGAAAATTGAAATTTTGCTCATATATTGGTTTCCTCAATCTACTGCCTGGGATTGTTACTGGACAAAATTAGAGAAACATTTTCCAAATATGAGTGTTTTTTTTTAATTCCAATTTTCACATTCTTTTTTAAATTTAGAATAAGTTTTTAATCGGTTTCATCCAGATCGAGGAATGTTATGAGACACTATATCATCTAACTGCATAAATACTTTCAGATTTTTCTCGTCTTGAGCTCTTAAGTTATTCCAATTCTATCAATATTGCATGAAGAAGCTTCATCTACAGCTTGTTTCCAAAGCATAGGTAAGTTTTTGAAATTTCAGTTTTCAGAATTATCTCAAAACTCAAAACGAATTCTCAGTCGATTTCATTCCGATCATCATTATGGGAATTTGTAAAATGAAATATATACAACAATGAAAAGGAGAACCATTCGCAACTGGTTTACTTTTTTTTTTTTTTTTTTTTAATACTTATTTAACGTCGCCATCTTTTCGCTAAGATTATGCCAATCAGCGACGGAGGTTCATGGTGTGTCTGTGGACAAAGCACTTGTAAATAATTTTTACAGTGGTGCTTGTATCATTCGGCAGAGACTAGGATTTGGACCCGTGTCTACGAGTTGGCAATCCGACACTCTACCGAACGAGCCACCGTTCACCTCGAACTGGTTTACTGATGACGTAATAGATAAAACGATAATGATAACTATGATTAAAGCAAGTTCCCACTCGTTTAAGAATAACTCGGAAACTAAGTGGAATAGAGCGATTTCGTCTTCATCTTTCTTTGTAATTCTGAGAACTGTCGACGGAAAAGAATTCAGGCAAGATCACTCCATCTCGCTTAGATTTCGAAATATTGTCAAAAAATTCCAAATTTAGTAATCGAGAGGTCCTAAAGTGTCAGTACTCTTTACAGAGGTAAAGCAGAGAAAAATCTCCCTTCCAATATTTTTTTGAAATTATCTCGGAAACTAACAGAGGTATGTTTCTCCCCTCATCCTCTTTCATGCTTGGCAAAAAAGACTTCAGGTAAAATTATTCCATCTCGCTAGTTGTCCAACTTATTCTGAGAATAATGAAAATTTGAAGAAATGGGTGAAAGTAATTTTAAAAAAGAGAGAAAATTACATGTAATGCTTTGACAGAAATCTACGCAATTGTTTGAGGATCAATTTCATGTAACAGATGAGAACGCTGTTCTTATGTTATGTATAATATAATTATTATCATTTAGTGTGGAAAGAATGAAATGAATGAAAAAACAAATTATTGTAAATTCATAAAATTATGTAGAATTTAATTTTTTTTAGGAATTTCGAACATCAGTGTCATCTCATCTCAATTGAATTCTCAATAATGAATCAATGAGATAATAAGAAATGTCCCACTCCAATTTCGATTGATTTTGGAACAAAGTTTTCAAGGAAAAAGTATTTGAAGTTCCAAATTTCGTACAGAGAGTTATAGGAAGCCAATAGGATTCGCGTGATCTGCTCTACTGTGCGAGTGGTATAGAAAACCCCGTCCATTTTCTTATCTCCCCGTGTGAAATCTATAAATTCAAATATTCTTTCCTCAAAAACTAAACAACAAAATTACTTCGAATTTTGGCACAGTATTCAAATAATTGACTGAAAATTTTTATAGAGTTAATCCTTAATTTCTTTCAAATTATTAATATTATTGTCCCTTCAAAAACGTCAGAATCTTTCTTCCATGATTTTATCTGTAGACAATTGTATTCTTTTTTCTTTAAATCACTCAATTGTTCCACCGCAATATAAGCTAGGATTCTTTCCATTATTTTCTTTCATTAATTCATATTTCTTTATAAATTAATAGTTTTTTTCCATTTGCGAAACTGCTTAGCACGGTTTGTTTTTTAC
This sequence comes from Aleiodes alternator, assembly GCA_963921955.1. Classification (NCBI taxonomy): domain Eukaryota; kingdom Metazoa; phylum Arthropoda; class Insecta; order Hymenoptera; family Braconidae; genus Aleiodes; species Aleiodes alternator. The sequence continues at coordinate 1,373,231 of OY998115.1, read as the reverse complement.
ATTACTCCGAACTTCTTGACGTTAGGGTACACTGTTTTTGTTTTGACGGTATACATTTGAGGTATTCCACGTGAAATCGGCGGACTTTCCCCCTGACCTCTGCCAATTTCGTTCAGTTTTTTTTTGTAGGATTATATCAAGTTCAAGAGACACCCCGAATTTTTTTCAGATTTTTCTACATACCCCTTGTTGAAAAAAATTTCATTTCTGAAGGTGCCAAGAAACATGAACGATGGCCACCTATTGACGACACTCAAGGGGTAACCGCGAAAGAGGAGAAACAAAGTTACCCTCATTATCGACTCATTTTTGAATCTTCAGTCTTGGGAGGCTATACACCAGACCTGGGCATACTTCAGGTAGTCGGGAGCTCCGCGCTTTAATCCCATTACCGGTCCTTCCACCTAAAGCCTAATTCGGTCATAAACCAGAAAATATTTCGAAATTATTTGAAAATATTTCGGTGCACCGACATTTTGGAGAGGGAGCTGAGTGCGAGTACGCGCATAATTTCGAGTCTTTTGGATGTATTTCCATTCAACACGCGTAAAAAGCTCGTGATAGTTGTGCTATCTCGCTGAATTCAAAAGATATCTCCGAGAAATGGTGGCGAGGAATTATTCAACTTTTTTTTAATTTAAAGATGTTATTTTCTAATTATAATTTTGTCTACTCTTGGCTAACATTTTATCAATGCTACTCAATGGAAACCACGGGAAGGTGGTACACGGAGAGAAAAATTCATGAAAATTTATGGTGAAAGTTCCAGAAAAATTACAGGACTGAGCAGTAACCATGGGATATAGTGGCCTCAGCATGAAAAAATGCGAAACCAGTCCGAAAAATTTGACACTGACGGGTTCGTAAAAATTTGAGTCTCAGTAAATGAGAATTCAGTTCTTCTAAATGAAAATGTATTGGGACGTCACAGTAATAATTCAAATTCCCGTAATAAAAATTCTGTTCTAATTAGTAAAAATTCTGTTCCATTCAATGAAAATTGAGGTCGAGTAAATGGAAATTTCATCACACTACCAGTGAAAATTCAGTGTCACAAAATGAAAATTCAATGATGAAACGATGAAATTAGTATATCTATTTTTTCTTGTGTTGATCATCATAATTATTATTAGTTTTTCATTATTCTTATTCATTTTTTATCCTAAAAAAAAAATATTCTACATCCATTTTCTAACAATAAAGACTCTAGCAGAGATGAACGGTTTTCGCAGAAAGAAAAAAATGTTCTCGGCTCTAGTTTAAGAATTGGCATTTCCAATGCAAAAAAAATGACGGAAAAATGGAAAATCGAAGCTAATCTGCTCATTCCGGAAGGAGAGGGGAGAATCGGACTGACCCAAGTAACAGGATTACCGTCCGGCATTGTCCGTACTAATGAAGGTCGAGAGCACCGGGAGCCCAAAGATCTCGATTTGCCCAAGTCTGCTATACACCTTATAAGGTGTTGAAAAACAACTTATAAGGTGGGGGGCTGTTATGTTCACCCCAAGATGAAGAAAAATTTTTATTTCAAGATATTATAAAAATTAAAATTAATAAAATGAAAATTTAAAAGAGAAACAGAATGCGTTGCGAGAATGTCCACATAAAGTGTAACATTTTCGAAACCAATTTCACAAGAAGACCAAAAAAAAAGAAAAATCAGAGCATGTCGCAAAAATGACCAAATGTAAAATTATGATGAATCGACAAAACGAAATATCCCTCAGTAAACTCGAAAGTTAATCAGTCGCGATTTTACCGGGAACGAGCAAGGTTCCCAATTAACTTTCGTACGGTTCTAAATAGCTAAACAGATTTTCGTAAACACCGATTCATCATAATTTCGGGACAAGTTTTGGTGTGCCCAATAACTCTGATTTGTGATAAATTGAGACGCAAAATCGGCGGTGGTTTTCGACAAGCAAAAAACTCTTTGTGTGAAGTATAAAATTCCGGATAATTCTTGTGAAAATTAACCAGGGCACACGCGGACTCCTCAGGCCTAAAAGTGTTAATTCTTTGTACGAATTATTATATCAGAATTCTCGAACCAACAAACGAGAGAAACAAACCAACAAACAAAAAAAACAAGCAGAAGCCTTACTCTTGGTGCGTTATTTGCAAACCCCACTCCTTGTGCGACATTTAATATTTTGCCAATTCGATTGGCAAAATGCTTTCGAATGGAGTTCATCTATGGTGAATTGAATCGCCATTAAACAAATAAATTTATTAATAAATTAATTTTTATTAATGAATTTTTAAGAGAATCAAATTCCGGAAAAAATATGTAATGCGCAAGCAGGGTTTGAACCCACGACCCTCTGATTACATGTCAGGTGCTCTACCGCTGAGCTATTGCGAGTTATTATATTTACCATCGAATTTTTGATTCACACATCTTTTCTCCACCCCCCATCCACGAGGCACTATTCATATATCTCATTGCTAAAAAAAAACATTATTCTCGCAACAAGTACGCACTCATTATTCCTACAAATATTGCTCCAGACTGTATCGAACTGTTAAGAATTCCATCTGCAATACTTGAGGAATCTACTTGAACCTCGAAATTTCAGCTCAGAATAATTGATTAAATCGCGATAACATCATATGGTACATAAAAATTCAATATTAGAGGAAAATTCTGATCTTACGATGGAACACAAAAATTGACGTTCGGGTTCCAAATAGGATTTCTATTCTTTCTGACTGTCATCAGAATGCAAAGGTGCTCATCTTGTAGAAAAAATTGTCTACTTTTGCATGGTGAAATAAAAAATAGTAGTGTTCTTAAGGAGAAAGCTAAGAAAAACCGTGATTTTTGAGAAAAATAATTTATCGAACATCCTCACGAGAGACTTCTTCTGAAAAATCTGAAATTATCACCATTTGTGGGGCTCATTGAGATGAATCCTTTAAGCTGAACTTGGATTTAATCGCTTGGATAGTTTTCGAGATATAACCTCTTTTCATAAAATGGTTTTTAGCCAATATCTCAAAAAGTACTGGAGCGATTTCGCTCAATTTCAATACCAAACTTCTCGCTCATTGGATGCACAAACTGGCGAAATTCGAAGTCCCTAACTCAAATAGTTTTTGAGTTATCGTGTATAGTAAATTCAGGATGAAAACCACTGTAATTGAAATTATCTGCAAACGAAAAATCTGAGCAAATTTTACACCGAGTGAAAATTGTGAGTTCAAATGAGATGTATTCCATCGCTGAGAGTGGAGGCTGTGAATCAATTTTTCGCGGAGAAGAGTCGAAAAAACGATTTTTCGAAAATTTAAGAGTAGATAAGTAAGGCCGATTCTGGATCTACGTTTCCGCCATCTTGGATCCAGAGCCGACCGAAAGGGGAGTACCTGTCTGTTTTAGACCCCACTAATTACAGGTAAATGGGAGGTGGGTGGTGGGTGGTAGTGGGTGGCAGGGGTACCTGTCCGTTTTAGACCCCGCTAATTACAGGTAAGTGGGAGGTGGGTGGTGGGTGGTAGGGGTACCTGTCTATTTTAGACCCCGCTAATTACAGGTAAGTGGGAGGTGGGTGGTTGTGGGGTGGCAAGGATTAGGTAATAAATCATTATTAATATAATTTTCTAAATATTCATATATTTATCTATCAATTCCCTAATTAATTTTCTTTTATCAATTAATCAAAAACTATCAATTGATTTTTTTTTTCATTCATCATTTTTTGATTTGAACTATTAATTCATTTATGAAATTATCTATAAAAAATTATTTATTTATTCCCGTTTTATTTATTCATTCGTTTTTTTTTATTTTTTTTTATTTCTATTTTTTTTTCTCTTTTCCGAATGAGAGATAAAATGAATGGAATCTGGGGAAAACATCTTAGAGATGCAGGGGAGCAAGTGTAACAGCTGCATGAGAGGGAGAGTGCAGCAGCTGTCATTAGGTGTCGCGTGCCTAAGGTCAGTGAGGAATATGGATGGGGGAGGGAAAAAGAAATAGAAAAAGAATTCTAATATACTTTTACGTATTAATATATATATATATTTTTTGTTTTTCGTTAAAAAATAATGCTTTTACAATTTTAACATTATGATCATCAATTTAATTGCTAGTTTTCTCTATTCCTTCCACAATTTATATATAAAAAAAAAAATATCCAGCATAGAGGAAAAAATAATAATAATAATTAAAATGATCATTCAATAAAGAAATGTCATTTTCTGTCCTTTTTTATCAATATTGAAATCGAAATACATTCTTACTAAGATTTTAAAATTCTGTAACATCGAAGCACGAGAGAAACATCTGTTGTTGGGGGATCAGATTACACTTGCGTTAGGTCAATGAGGGGTATTGCCCCTCCGAAGGGAAAATAACAGAAAAAAAAAATTGAAGATTCACACTTTTAAGATTTAGTATAAGAATTATCATTAATTCGCACTTTTCAGTAACAGTTTTTGAGATAAAAAAAAATAATAATTTTTCCCCCAATTGAAGGCTCACACTTTTCACAGTAGGACTTATAATTAACTATCATTCCTCAAAATTCACATACCCAACACGTGTAATTGAAAATCTCCGCCATTCAAATAGTTCATTTTCTTCCCGATCACTCAACACTTGTCCACCATTTTTCCTTGAATCGCTAGAATTTTCACGGGGGTTCAAAATAATTGTCTCGGCATCACTATCACTTTCATAATCACTATCACTAGTCCCATTGTCCATCTCTTCCGCGAATCGCTGCTCCTCAATCCATAAACGATGAGCTCGCTGATGTTGTTGATAGCGTGGCAGATCATCTGCTTTGATAAAAGCCGCCAGAGTGTCCCATTTCACGTAAAATGCGGGGGGCTGCAGTTGATTGACCCGCGCAATCCAATCGATCGATTCGAGGAGCTCATCAGAATGTCCATCAATCACAGCATTGATGGTATGATGCAGCTCATCCATGGTGTAGAGTTCACACCATTCATCTGGGATCATCCATTGTGCCTCTGCAATGACCGTGTATCCTTCCATCTAATGAAATGAAAAAATTGATTAGTTCATGAATGAATGGATAGAAAAAAATTTCAGAAAAACAATTATTTGCGAAAGATCAACTTACTTTTCCGGCAGATAATTTTCCTGTGATAGTTTAGAGGAGAAGAAATCCTGGGTGATGTGTCCTTCACTTAATCTTTTCTAGAACTGATCTACATTTTTGACCACTTTTAGAAAAGACTCAATCTCCAGAAAACTCCCACCACTTTTAAAAATTTCTGTGGGAAAAATTGTTATTGCCTAGATCCGTCTAGTCTATGTACATCCTTGGGGGTGTCAAACCACTTGACACACTCCTTGGATGTACTGCCACACTCCCTCATCGGTTTTACGACTTCTCAAGTGCATTACCGAACTCAGCGATAATGTGAAGGAAAACCAAAGCAGGGGGTGGACTTATCTTTTGAGAGGAATAAAATTTTTTTTCTCAACATACAAAATCTATACTTATAAGAATTTCTGTGAGAAAAATTTTTATTGCCTAGATAGGAGTTCAACTAGAGCATCTTTCGAAGGGTCAAACCACTTGACACTCTCCTTGGATGCACTGCCCCATGCCCCTTCATTTTTACGACTTTTTTAAATAGATCACCGAATGCAAGGAAAGAAAAAAATCTAAGCGGGGGATGGTGAGAGTAATAAAATTTTTTCTTACACTCAGATAATTCCTAAAATAAGGAAAACACTTGCATCTTTCACCGTTGGAAAAATCATAAGAACTTTTAATGACTTTTAGAGTGTCTTTGACCAGCTGTAGAGCATGAGAAAGAATTTGAAAAGTCTTTCTCAAAATCTAATCAGGGGGGGTGAACTTATTTTCTGGAAGTAATAAAAATTTTTCTCATGGATTTTAACCTGGGATTTTCGTATATATAGAGGATCATTTCGACTCCTAGCCACAGTTTCCTCAAAACAAATCTCTCGTCATCATCATGGATCCGAATCCAAATCTATCGACGGAAATTATTTCCCTAGTGGAAAACGCGTACAATCGTGTTTCAAAAGAGAAGAAAGGTAGTGATATTACGCATTGGGTTAAACGTATTCGTTTGTATAAGAAACAAGCGAGCATATCACTGAACGCTGCCAAAAATAATGGGGAAAAATATACTAATTTATTGGCACAATTGACGGTTTTCAAGGATCAATTCGAATCGTTGCTAGTTACTGGACGTGGCCTACAGAATACACTCTTGAGCAGAGTTAAATGGGAAGATGTAGCAAGTGCTTTCGAAAATCGTATACGAACTGGTGTGATAATTAATAGGTGTCATAAAGAGTTAGATGATTTTTTAAAAGATGCCCAACAAACTTCACTGCTTCCCTGCATCGGGAAGCAGTGAAGGTTAACGCAACATTACTTTGCAAATTTCATGTGCGGAAAGACGGGCAGTATGTGGAAGAAAGGAAACATTTTTCCACAAAGAATGAAGTAATTCTGCCAACAACAGACTATACTGAGTAGTTTGATCTCTACGTGAAAGAAAAGTTATTACAAAAAATTGAAGAGTTCACAGAGACAGGTTCAGGATGGTCTCGTAGTGAAATTATTAGCCTAGAAATTTGTATGAATAGATATAACCCATTACATGGAGGCTGTAGCCTTATCGGAGTTCCAGAATGGATAAAAATGAAAAAAGCAGTTATTAATATAGAGACTGACGATGAATACTGTTTTCTGTGGGCGATAATGGCCGCCAAGTGTAATCTTAAAAACAATAGAACGAAATGGCAATCTTATCCATCGTTTGCAACAATCATAAAGCGTTACGGAATGTTCAAATATCCCATGGCACTGAAAGACATTTCAAGGTTTGAAAAATTGAATAATTTTTCAATCAATGTATATGGCGTGGAGACGAAAAAAGAGAAGAGCTGGATAGTGCCATTATATTTGAGTAGAAATGCTTCTGAAAAGGAAAATGAGACAATACATCTCCTTTTAATTGATGATTCGCGCACTGGCAAATTTCATTATACATACATATCGTCTCTAACCCGACTGGTCAGTGCACAAATCTCACAAAATGGTCATTCCTTATATATTTGTGACAGATGTTTGTGTCCTTTTTAAATCATAAAATCTTATAAAGATCATCGAGCTGATTGTATCACACTGAACAACTGTCAACCGATTCTCCCATCAGAAGACGACAAAATCCTGAAATTCAAAAACTATAAACATCAATTACCAGTGCCATTCGTCATATATGCTGATACTGAGTCTCTCCTACTACACCATAGTGATAACAGTGCGGAAAAGGGGAAGAAAAAGATCAAAACAGTTGCATATCAAAAACATGTGCCATTTAGTGTCGGATATTACTTAAAGTGCAATTACAGTGATAAGAAATCTAATTATTACATGAATGGTGGTCGAAACTGTATAGAGTGGTTCGTCAATGAATTGTCAATGTTGGCAAAATGTGTTGAGTCGGAATTGAAACGGAATGAGCCAATGAAGCTGGATGCAGTGATGCAGGAAAAGTTCCGGATGGCTACGAACTGTCACATTTGCGGAGGTCTATTCACACCTGAGTCAGTGAAACATCGGGATCACTGTCATTTCACAGGCATATATCGAGGAGCAGCACACAGGTCTTGTAATTTGAATTATCAAGAATCCTGCATAATTCCTGTCGTGTTCCACAATCTGTCAGCATATGATGCACATTTTTATGTGAAAGCTTTAGCCAAGCAGTTTGAGGGAAGCATGAACATCCTGCCTGTAAATAAGGAGCGATGGATTTCATTTACCAAGTCAGTAGCTGGTACAAAAGTCCATTTTCGCTTCATTGACTCATTCAGATTCATGGCGAGCAGCATCGAAAAGTTGGCATCATATTTGGAACCGAGTAAGATGATAATCACAGCAAAACATTATCCAAATCCGGATTTATTCCATTTAATGCTTCGAAAAGGTCTTTTTCCATCTGAATATGTCAGTGAATGGAAAAAATTGGAAGAAACAACTTTACCCACGAAAGAAGACTTCTTTTCATCACTGTCGAATGAGGGGATTTCGGATGAGGAGTATCAACATGCCTGTAATGTTTGGCAGAAATTCGGGATTCAGTCCCTCGGTGAATACTCGGATCTTTACCTGAAGACAGATGTATTGCTCTTGGCAGATATTTTTGAAAATTTCCGTCTGAGCTGTTTCACATCATATAAGCTTGATCCATTGCATTATTACACTGCTCCAGGATTAGCTTTTGATGCTATGCTCAAGATGACCAAGATTGAATTGGAACTGTTGACCGACATCGAACAACTGCTATTTGTTGAGAAAGGCATACGAGGAGGCTTATCACAATGCTCGAACAGATACGCAAAGGCTAATAACGAATACATGGATGAAAAAGAATTTAAGCCGAATGAAGAAAAGTCCTATCTCATGTATTTCGATGTCAACAACCTGTATGGTGCTGCGATGAGCCATTCCTTGCCATATGGAGGGTTTACTTGGGTTGAAGAGGTCGAGACATTCAAAATCAGTGATCTTTCAAAAGAACCGGAAACGGGATATATTCTAGAAGTCAATTTGGAATATCCCGAATATTTACACTCAGAGCATAAGGATTACCACTCTGTCCAGAGCACATCATCCCACCAAATAGTAAAGCTAAATTACCAAAGCTATTGACAACTCTCAATGATAAAGAAAAATATGTGCTCCATTATAAAACGTTAGAGCAATATCTTAGTTCAGGTATGAAGTTAAAGAAAATTCATAGAATTTTGAAATTCAACCAGAGTCCATGGTTGAAAGAATATATAGATTTCAATACTGGGTTGCGACAAAATGCCGAAAATGAATTTGAAAAAAATTTCTACAAGCTTATGAATAATGCGGTATTCGGTAAAACTATGGAAAATGTCAGGAAACATTCAGATGTTAAATTGAAAACTGAATGGGATGGTCGTTGGGGGGTTGAAAGTTTAATTGCGAAAACTAATTTCCATAGTAGCGTCATTATTGGTGATGATATTGTACTCATCCAAATGAATAGAATCAAAATAAAATTCAATAAGCCAATTTATGTAGGATTCAGTATTCTTGACATTTCTAAAACATATATTTACAATTTCCATTACAATTATGCTCGCGACAACTTCAAAGATAATGCTGAAGTGCTGTATACAGTGTAACGTAATATTTGGATTACGTTACTTTTTGTCGTCTGGGCGCGTAATTAATTTTAAATTCTGAATAGTTTTGGCACCACCAATGGAGAATCAAAACAAACGAATCACGAGAGTTCAATTTTTGTATAAATTATGTAAAACTAATGCCGATTGGTTAATTTCTTTTGTTAACGCTCATTGGATTGTCGTCAATTGAGTTGATGTCTCACGACTGGAAGAGGGAGACACCAGATGGACGATGATGAAGGGAATCGACATTACCGAAGGAGTCGGTTAATTGGACTAAAGTTTTGGCGCCAATGACAAGATTCATCGGAAGAATTAATTGAGACGTTTAGATGAACTTTGGTTGCATCCTTGGACTTGATAAAATTGTCCCAACTCTAATGTCATCGACTTGGAGTTTCTCAATTGTCTTCGTTGGAATTTATTGTCATTGAACAGAAGAAATTATTGTCGTCAGGTTAAGCTGTGTTAACTGACGTAGTCTGGGATTGACCAATGAGAAGAGTCCTTCCCGGAAAAGACGCCTTAGCCGAGTACAGCGTTTGCTGTCGGCAGGATTCTCGTTTGGTGTGCCGTAGAGTAAACACATGTTTTGTCGTGTTTTGCACAATTTTGTAAAATCGCCATTTTCACGTTTGGGAAAATTAATTCATTGGAATTAATTGTCGTTTGATTAAGTTGAATAAAATATATTGTTCACGTTGAAGTAAATTTGGCATATCTGGTGAGAAAAATTTTAGTTAATTAAATTTTGTACGGGGATTAATTTCGTGGTCGTGGAAATTAAATATTTTTTTTAAAAAAAGCGTAATGACGCCAAGTAGAAAGTGACGCCATGAAATTAATTACCATTTATCGGCGAAGTTATTTAATAATTTTTGAAACATTAATTTTGTTAAAGTAATTTTTGGAACTCTCGTGCTCGTTTCTCGGAAAAAAATATTTTTTTTTAGAAAATTATTTTTTTTTTGTTTGGATAAAATGTCGCGAATTGAAAATTTTCAATTAACGGAAATATTTTGGCGTCATGGCCAAAGATAATTAATTGGAATTTAGTTTGGAATTTTAGTCTCGCGACTTTGTGAAATATATTGAATTCTGTTTTCATTTTTTTTTTATTATTCAATATTTTGAGAAATTTTGTTTGATGAATTATTTTTTTATTTTCATGAAATTAATTCAATTAATTTCATGCATTGAGTATAGTTGAGTCGGCCTTGACACCTAGGGAATATCGCTAGGGAATTTCTAGTAACTTAGCGCTAGGGAACAATAGTTACTTTCGTTTCGTTGCGAAAGATAACTGTAGATGGCAGCAACATTAATTTCTTCTGAATTTGAATTTGAATGTTATTCTTTGAATATTTCTTTTATTTGATAACTTTATTATGCGTTGACGATTAATTAATAAATTAATCAATTTGTTAATTAATTAAATTCTTTTATTTGATTAACTTTATTTTAAATTTGATTTCAAAGAATTTGTTTGTAATTAATTGTTTATTTATTTTGAATTGTTTTATTCGTTTGAAATTTATAATTTTTTTTTTTTATTGTGCTGCGCACTCGCCGATGTAACGCAGGGGTTTAATAATTTATAATTAATTTTTTTTATATAAAATTTTTATTTTATCCCCTAAATTGTTTTGTTTGAAATTATTTACACTCCTTATTCAAACCCACAACAGCGATCCTGAGGGGGAGACTGAACTAGTTCGTGCTGAATAAGGGAGTATTTGAGTTTGTGGTTATTTTATTTGAATTTTTGATTTTGTTGTTATTGTTTAGATCAATTTAAGATTGATCGGATGTTGAAATACATCCTGGCGCCCATTTGGATTTTGGTTTTGTTTTGAATTTTGTTTTTGGCTATTGGGTGCTTTTCAAGCGTGCTTAATTGCTGAGCTTACCGTTAGGCTCAGGAATTACGTCACAGCTTTTGGCGCCCAACGTGGGGCCGTTGAAAAGTAACGGGAAAAATTTTTTTTTAGTATTTTCGATTTTTATTTGGGGCCTGGAAAAGTAACGGGAGAAAAATTTTTTTTTTTAATTATTTTTTTTTGGGCTATCAGAAATTAACAGTAGGAGTTAATTTTTTTTTTGTTGTTTGTTAGAACGATTCGAATAGCGGTACAGTAATGATTTAATGGCATATCGGTCCATGTTTATCGCGATACAATTTGAGTTAAATTATTTGAATTTATTGGTTATTGTTTGGTAATGACTCGGAATTGTTCGGTATCGTATTTGAACGTTTGGTAATCAGTTATCGTGATGCAAAACGATTGGTAGTTATTTGTGGATGACGTTCAGGATAAATTGATAAAGATTATTGAGTTAATTTTAATTTTTGGTAACGTCTGACTACAATTCTGTCGTGTTGTACACGTTTCGATAATGATTACAAGAGTTTTGATAATGTAGAGAAATTGAGATAACGAGAGTTTCCAAATTATCATATTGTGTTTTGTGTTTGATTATTGAATTAAGATTAATCGAGTGATTCTCATAATCAACGATTTCAGGTATCTTAGTTCAATGGAAATGGCGGGAACGAGGAATCTTCTGTGATTATTCAGGGATGTCGATAATTTTGCTTCAGTTTGATGAATTAATGATTTCTGAAGAATATAGTAGGAATATCATTATGTTTTGTTTGTTATCTTGGGATTTTGTTGAAGTTTCGATTGTGAGATTTATTGGTTGTCGTGTGGTACACGATGGTCTTTTTGAGGACATTAGGTGATCGATGATTGGATTTTAAATTTTGACGAAAAAAAATTTCAAGTATTATATCGAGACATTCACCTGATGTTATTGTATGGAGAAGCAGAATGAGATATCGCATCTATGAATTTATGAAACGAGAATATGTTTTGTTGTGATTTTTCTTCTACTTTCGTTTGGTTTGAGGAATTAGTTCAAGAGTTTAGTGAACAGTTAATATTCCTCTAGTAATTGGTTTAGGCGATGATTTACTCCAAGTGTATTAACGTTTTTGGAAAATACAGAATGGTTGAAATCAGAGTCGCGTTACGAGTCGGAGAATTGAGCTCGTTTGATCAATTACGAAAGTAAGAAGAGTGATTATTCACAGTTTAATGGCTATTGTGTTTAGTCAGTGAATAATATTTTGGTTTGTGTTGAGAGATATTCGAATTCGCGGACAATTTCGTAATAGTTTCGTTGAATTTGATTCAATTGAGTCGAACCTGACTTATGAAATTCTCTCAAATTTGGTTTCGTTTCGCTCTGCAGTGATCGCGTGAATATTGTATCTAACGTTACAACGAATTGAGATATAGGTCGTGGGTCTGATCAATTCACACTTGTGTTGAAGTTTGTTGTTGAGACAGTGTTAATTTTGTTGATCCTGATCAGATTGACAGGTTTCCATTGGTTTCTGTATTGTTGAACTAATATCTAATATTGACGTTGATTCTGAAACTGAGACGAAATGAATCACTGATCTTACGGAGATTCACTCTGTTAGTAGTGAAGTGAGATCATTTTGATTGAGTTGAGATTGAGTGCACCAGTGTATCTTGACTCAGGTTTGGTGTTGTCTTGTGGACATTTCGAATTAGTCTAGTAAATGTCGCGAGGAACAGCTCCTTGTTTTCTTTGCTTGGTTTGGAGTTACTGAGAATGAAAACAAAATTGTTTTCCGTCCTGACGCACGTGTTGCAGGAGGAAATTATGATTTGGATTGTTGGTTGTTTCGTGGACGTTTCAGACTGGCCTAGTGAATGTCGCAAGGAACAACTCCTTGTTTTCGTTGCTCGGCTCAGAGTATGCTGAGAATGGAAACAAAAAGGGTTTCCGTCCTGACGCATGTGTTGCAGGAGGAAATTGGATTTGTGATCATTGGTGAAATTCAACTGAGTATGTTGAGACGACAATATGAGGAAAGTTCTCGAGATAATTCCGTCGTGCTCAGAAGTTGAATAATGATCGAGGAAGAAAAGACAATTTGATCGTGGTCATAAAGCGATGGTAACACGTTAAATCGTCGACACTTTCAATGTCATTTACGTATCAGTCTTGTGTTAGCTGGTACAGTTGTTTCAGATCTGTTATTATATTTTGGGCTAAGAGATGTTTGATTTTTTTTTAGTTCCGGTTTTCATTGGAAATTTCGTTGTGGTCTGGATCTTTTATTTCGTCTCGATCTAAGAGATGTTTGATTCTTTAGTTTCGTTTTGAAATTGGAAATCCAGATACAGTTTTGATGGGTAACAGATCAGAAATTTTTGTGTATCGTGATGCTGAGAGTGATGGGTTCGAAGCATTTCGTAAATTTTTTGTTGACGTTTGTCATAATTTCGGTGTTAGAAGTCAAGTTCTGGATACCGGAGAAATTGCGAGATGTTGAGAAATTCATTCATTCAGTATTATGAATTTTTGTGTTTGAATTAATTGTTGATGAAGTTGAATCGTTCTTCAAGAATGAAGCGGTTGGGGGATCCAACGTTCACGAGTAGCGTTGTCAACCGGGTTCAATTTTATCGTTTGGACAATTCGTTTGATGAGTTGAATACGTTTCGTAATTGTGCAGAGACGTTTGTCTCAATTGAGGAATTAGAAAATATTTTCTGGATTCTGAAGACATGGCGAGACGCAGGAAATTCATCTACTCGATATTATGATGGTTGAGGAGAATGAATCAGTTCCAGTTGTGGAATGGTTGAGGGATCCAACGTTCTTAGTATCGTTGTCAACTAGATTCATTTGATTTAATTTTGTTATTTTTTTTGTTTTTCTTTCTTGTCTGACGTTCCGTCAGGATGGATTAATCTTTCGATAGTGAAGTAGTTGGGGGATCCAACGTATCAAAGTATCGTTGTCAACTAGCTTCATTTTGATTGATTTTTCGGAAAAATTAAAAAAAAAATTTTATTTTATTGTTGATTTTGACGAATCTTGGAGATATTACATTAACGAGATAACTGAAATCAGTTTTGTTATTTCATAGGTTTATTGTCTGGTGACGTTGTCCAGTCACGCAGATGATTGTGGTTTGAATTTGTATGTTTTTGGTCATATTTGTTTAATTTATTCTGTGGTCGTTTTGGACTGATCTGAAAATGGTTTCAGATCGATTGAGTTTGTCATCTGGTCATGAGAACTGATCTGATAATGGTTTCGCGACTGATCAAGTTGGCATCTGGTTTTGTGATCAATAAGTCATAATTCTGATGATGTAATGATGGTTTCGCGACCAGGTGAATGACAGTTATGTGATAGAATAATTCATTGAGATGATAGGTTGAATTATTATGATGTTAAGATGATTTTTTTCTAGTTTTGTTGAGTATCTCTAGGATTTTGAGATTATGATGATTTCGGTCATCTGAGGATCGAGAAAATGACAAGAAATGGTTAATTACAAGTTGATTATGAGATTCACTTGTTATTGATTGATTATGTTTGATTTTGTTTTTTTTTTATGACATGTGATTGATTGAAATCTCGTCGATCAATGGTTTGTGATTTCGTTGGTGGTATAATTTTGTATCGTTCGAAATAATTTGTGAATTGAACTGTACAAAAATTAATTACGGCTTCCAGTCTGGGGGGAGTAAGTTGTAACGTAATATTTGGATTACGTTACTTTTTGTCGTCTGGGCGCGTAATTAATTTTAAATTCTGAATAGTTTTGGCACCACCAATGGAGAATCAAAACAAACGAATCACGAGAGTTCAATTTTTGTATAAATTATGTAAAACTAATGCCGATTGGTTAATTTCTTTTGTTAACGCTCATTGGATTGTCGTCAATTGAGTTGATGTCTCACGACTGGAAGAGGGAGACACCAGATGGACGATGATGAAGGGAATCGACATTACCGAAGGAGTCGGTTAATTGGACTAAAGTTTTGGCGCCAATGACAAGATTCATCGGAAGAATTAATTGAGACGTTTAGATGAACTTTGGTTGCATCCTTGGACTTGATAAAATTGTCCCAACTCTAATGTCATCGACTTGGAGTTTCTCAATTGTCTTCGTTGGAATTTATTGTCATTGAACAGAAGAAATTATTGTCGTCAGGTTAAGCTGTGTTAACTGACGTAGTCTGGGATTGACCAATGAGAAGAGTCCTTCCCGGAAAAGACGCCTTAGCCGAGTACAGCGTTTGCTGTCGGCAGGATTCTCGTTTGGTGTGCCGTAGAGTAAACACATGTTTTGTCGTGTTTTGCACAATTTTGTAAAATCGCCATTTTCACGTTTGGGAAAATTAATTCATTGGAATTAATTGTCGTTTGATTAAGTTGAATAAAATATATTGTTCACGTTGAAGTAAATTTGGCATATCTGGTGAGAAAAATTTTAGTTAATTAAATTTTGTACGGGGATTAATTTCGTGGTCGTGGAAATTAAATATTTTTTTTAAAAAAAGCGTAATGACGCCAAGTAGAAAGTGACGCCATGAAATTAATTACCATTTATCGGCGAAGTTATTTAATAATTTTTGAAACATTAATTTTGTTAAAGTAATTTTTGGAACTCTCGTGCTCGTTTCTCGGAAAAAAATATTTTTTTTTAGAAAATTATTTTTTTTTTGTTTGGATAAAATGTCGCGAATTGAAAATTTTCAATTAACGGAAATATTTTGGCGTCATGGCCAAAGATAATTAATTGGAATTTAGTTTGGAATTTTAGTCTCGCGACTTTGTGAAATATATTGAATTCTGTTTTCATTTTTTTTTTATTATTCAATATTTTGAGAAATTTTGTTTGATGAATTATTTTTTTATTTTCATGAAATTAATTCAATTAATTTCATGCATTGAGTATAGTTGAGTCGGCCTTGACACCTAGGGAATATCGCTAGGGAATTTCTAGTAACTTAGCGCTAGGGAACAATAGTTACTTTCGTTTCGTTGCGAAAGATAACTGTAGATGGCAGCAACATTAATTTCTTCTGAATTTGAATTTGAATGTTATTCTTTGAATATTTCTTTTATTTGATAACTTTATTATGCGTTGACGATTAATTAATAAATTAATCAATTTGTTAATTAATTAAATTCTTTTATTTGATTAACTTTATTTTAAATTTGATTTCAAAGAATTTGTTTGTAATTAATTGTTTATTTATTTTGAATTGTTTTATTCGTTTGAAATTTATAATTTTTTTTTTTTATTGTGCTGCGCACTCGCCGATGTAACGCAGGGGTTTAATAATTTATAATTAATTTTTTTTATATAAAATTTTTATTTTATCCCCTAAATTGTTTTGTTTGAAATTATTTACACTCCTTATTCAAACCCACAACAGCGACCCTGAGGGGGAGACTGAACTAGTTCGTGCTGAATAAGGGAGTATTTGAGTTTGTGGTTATTTTATTTGAATTTTTGATTTTGTTGTTATTGTTTAGATCAATTTAAGATTGATCGGATGTTGAAATACATCCTGGCGCCCATTTGGATTTTGGTTTTGTTTTGAATTTTGTTTTTGGCTATTGGGTGCTTTTCAAGCGTGCTTAATTGCTGAGCTTACCGTTAGGCTCAGGAATTACGTCACAACAGATACAGATAGTTGAATTTATGATTTTAAAATCGATATTTATAAAGAGATGGAAAAGTCAATAGATAGGTTTGATACCTCAGATTATCCGGAAGATAATAAATATAATATACCTCGTAGGAATAAAAAAGTCTTGGGATTAATGAAGGATGAGAATAATAGCAAGATTATGACCGAATTCGTGGGTCTGAGATTGAAAATGTACGCTTTTAAAGTAATGGGGGAAGAAGAGGAAGAACAAAAATCGAAAGCCAAAGGAGTAAAAAAATCAGCTTTGAAGCAAATCAAGTTTGAAGATTATCTAGCATGTGTGAAAGATCCTACCAAAGAAGTTAGAATTACACAAAATTTTATTCTATCAGTCAAGCATGATGTATATACTTTTAGACAGGAAAAAATAGGATTAAATGGTTATGATGACAAGACAGTATTAATTCCCAATCAAACAGATACGTCACCGTATGGATTTAAGAATGTAAAGATGGATATGTAAGAAATAAAAATATTTAAAATAAATATGAGTTGTTTTTTATTCGTTTCAGTATACAATTTATTATACCATTGATTCCTTAAGAATGACAATATGTCGTGATTTTTGTAAACATAGAGTTATGAAGTAAAGTAAACCCAAAGTGCCTGATCCTAAAAATGATAGAGCAATCAACACATCTTGTCGCTCCTGATCATGCTTACTCTCAAATTTTCTGTATGAAATTATTCGTAAATCTTGCAAAAGTGCAGGATACTTTGGAAATTCCAAGTCGTTCACATCAGCAGCTAGACTACTCATATTCAATTTCAGAGGATTTACTTGACGAATTTCAGATTTCAAAATATTTTGGCAGCCTCTAATCATCATGTCAGACGTTTCAGCATCACATCCGGATTTATTTTGACGATTCCCAGTTCCTGCTATTTGAATCCTCGTCTTCCAGTCATCATCGCAGGTTATTGAGACAGTCTCTTCTTCACCTTTTATTACATTATATAACCAACTGCCATCATCGAGCTGTATTCCTTGTAACACTTTCTCAGATGTAACCAGGATATTACAATCATGGTAGATTTTTCTTTTCTTTCTCTTCATAATCGTAGCAGCTTCACAGATTGGTTCATTGGTTAGATCAGAGAGTTGATAATCGGCGTTACAGATGTGATATTCCCCCAAATCCTGACATTCGCTAAGATCCTGAGAATTGATCAATGTATAGTATTCTCGGGATAGTAAAATATAATTACTGCGCGGTTGAATCCATGCGAATACTTTCTTTCCACTTCTGAGCTCTTGATCTGCTGGATGGGGGTACATTTTAAACAAGTCATATTTTTGAGCGTCTAATAGAGGGGTTTCAGCAACAATCATCAATACACCATCATAATAAGCAATGTCAACTTGGGAGGCTGTTAGCGGATTTCCTTTCAAATCTGGAAATCTGTATCTATGTTTCTCCATAAATGGTCTGATTTTACCCCCTGCTTTGCCGACATAGCCATCGAATAGTTCCTTTGGTACAGATTCCATCTTGAAACATATAGCTGTCACTATTGTCTCCAAAGGAGCTATGTAATTGTCCAGCTCTGCTCCTAAATTTTTCAATGTCTGCTGAAGTATTATTATTGAGTCTACATCGTCGGGTTGTGATATATATGCCTTATATGAACTTCTGGTCTTATTTCTAAATTGATCAAGCTCTCCATGGATCTTATGACGTTGCACTTGGATAACACTTCCTCCTCGAACATCCAATTCAATCTTTTGTTTGATCATTTGACTATAGTTCTGTGCAGTTATCATATCAATTGAACCAAACAGTTTCCGATATATATCTTCTTCACCAGTTTCGGTAATCAGATGTGAATGCAGGTAATCAAAATATTCTTGGATTTTTTTTTCTTTTTCAATTAGTTTGTGAGTATGTTCAAAGATCTTCACACAAGATAGAGGATTCGTATGATTGAGACAGGTAGAATTCATATCGTTCAACGTGCTCGCAAGATTTGAAAGTTGTTGTAGCTCGATATTTCGCAGAGTCAGAAATGTAACCAATCTCCATGTTGATTTGGTCAGAAATACAGAGCCTTTTGACTCATAATATAAGCCGCTGCTATTATTGAATTGGGTATTGATATACTTCTGATCTTGTCACCCCACGAGACCAATTCCAATGAGTAACAGTAAGCACTTGAGGCACATGGTGATTATTTGAATTCAAAAATCAAACTGAAAATCCCCCCAGCATGACCTGCTTCTTATATGGTATCTTCCCCTCCACTACTTTTTTACTATATCCCCTGCTGTGATCCAGCTGTCATGCGTATCACCAAAACCCAACCATTTGACATACATTCTATTTCCAGATCTTTTCAAAATTTTCTCAATCAAAAGATATCATGAATTTTAGTTTTCAACAGCTCTTCTTCATAGAAACCCCCTTCAAAATATTATTTCTACTATCTTTCAATATATAAGTTACAGGATTAAAATTATTTATTTTATGAATGGTAGAAATCTCAGTTGTCCAATTGGGTCTATATACTTTTTTAAAAATATGTTTTTCTTTACTAATCCGGACTTAATCACCAACATTGAACTTTGGAAGTCTAGTAGTCACCGTCAAATTTCTATATCGAGCTTTCAATTTATGTACATTTTCTGCAGACACGTCTCGTGGTTTCATCTGAATAGTTCTATGTTTTGTATCATTATATTTTTCCGCAAGATTAGACAAAATATCGACCCACTTGTAATTGCCTCGGAAACTAAACTGGACCCACATTTCACTTTTTAGTGTTCGATTGAATCTTTTACAAATAGATGCTTTCATTGTACTGTATGTAGAATACATATTTATATTATTTTTCTCCATCAGTTTCTTGAACTGAGAATTATGAAACCCTTTACCACCATCAACTTCTAAATTTTTCGGTGCGCGACCTTCTTGTAAAATAGAGTTCATGGCATTTGTTAGATCTTGAGCATTTTTTCTCTTCACAGGTCTGGCCCATGCAAATTTGGAAAAATTGTCAATAACAGTTAATATATAATGATACCCCTTATTTATTCTAGCATAAGCTGACATATCAACCAAGTCAGCTTGCCATGTTTCATCAATATCTCGTATATCAAAATGACGACGAGGATAATTCTTCCTAGCAGGCTTATGTAACTCTAATGCAAGATTAAATTTTTCATTCGACATTATGTCTCCGTTTCTTGTGTGAGGATATCCCGTTTTAAAAGCTCCAAATCCTTCCGAATTTCATTAATTTCCTTCATCAGTTCCATCTGGATGAAACCAATCTCTGAACGTACTTCATTGAGTTCCTCAAGATTAACAGCATCATTCTGATGTATTGGTCTAGCAACATTACGCAAACGTTTGCTCGAAATATCAAAATCATCTTCAGCAGTTAGTTTGAAACCAATTCCAGGCTGGCCTCGTTTCAACTGTCCACCAGTCTTGACTGTCAAATGACGTCCAAACACATTGACGCTCATCGTTGAACTGATAAGTTTTTCATAGAGTACTATGTATTAATAGATTATTTTAGCTTCACGGAGTTCTTCAACTATTGATATAATCTCATTCGAATGGCTGTGATTGCCTGCTTCTTGTGATGCAACAAGCAAGCGAAGGCGATCAACCAATTCATTTGGATCATCCCAATGAATGTAATCAACCAGATAATTTTTTCTTGCTGTCGTATAATCTATCGGTAGACCTTTCCCGGAGATATGACGTTTTTGTGCAAAATGTGCTATGTATTCCTTGTATTTATGAGATTTCATGTCTCGAATACTCCCGTTTGCCTTCCAATGTTTTCTATGTCCATTCGTTGAAATTATGATGTCCTCATATGCCTTTTTATCATTTTCTGTGATCAATGTTCCATTGGGATTTTTCTTAAATAAAAGTTCTAGTAATCCGAGGCCAGCTTTGTATTAAAAATTTTTCAGTGTAATCTCATCTCCTTCGAAGAATATTGGAGAGTTACTTATCATGAAATGACGAGTCAATCGTCGAACACCATATGCTTTATCCCAACTAGGTGTATCGATCTTTGTTAAATACTCATGAAAAATAGAATCCTCATCTACCATGGATCCGTCTACAAGCGAATCATTCATTCGTGTGGGTGTGGACGTAACCAAAGATTTTTGAATCGGTTTCGAAGCATTTTCTTCTGCTCTAAAGCTCTCTCCCCTGCTTCCATTAGTGACAGTCTGATTCATGTCATCATCCGGGAAAGACAGGATTGCAGATTCAAATGCATCTGTTTGCGCAAGAGATGGTTCAACATCTTTTACACTTTTACTTGTTTCTCCAGCATCATCTTCATTTTCATGCCGGTTAGTTAATTTCATTAGAGGCGTCACAACTGGTTTGAATACGTCATTTAATGTTTGTTCCATTGAATATTCATTTTCTTTTAATAATTTATGCTTTTGTTGAATGGCTTTACGTGCCATAGATATCTGTTTTAACACTTCTTTTTGTTTACACAAATCTTTCGATATGAGAGGCATGTTTGATTCTCAACAGCCGACAGATGACTGTTGAGGATACTATTTAGTTACTTGTATAAAATAGTCAAAATTTTTCCTATATCTCCCACCATTGATATCACTATCTTTATCTATGACAAGGGAACTATAATTATCCTGCCAGCACACTGAACATAGTTCCTTGAATTTTTCGAATGTCATGTCTGTATTTATATGATCATTATATATATGCTTTAAATTCAAATCGTCTTGCTTGAATAGCACCAAGAAATTCATATTATCACGTACCAAATGTTTCGGAATACGAGCATATGATTGAGTTAGATAAGAACAATCAACACTTTTATGTCGATCCATACAGAAATAAGCTTTGATGTTATTCTGCTTTTCACATGCTACATCATCAAATATAAATAGAGAATTTTCTTTTGCATCATCAACACTCACACCTTCTTCATTATCGGTGAAAGGGAAGTAATTGATATCATTGAGTGGTTTCAATAGATTATCCAATAATTGATATTTCGGTTGATTCAGAGATTTTGAATAAACGTCTATGTTGGAAAATCTTAAACCATTCGGATGGGTAATGAGACTCAAAAGAGCATTAGTTTTCCCACAATTCGAGGGACCACAAATTACCGCGCGTATAGTATTTGGTAATAAAGAACCATGACGTATAGCTTTCTTCTGAGCTGTCATTGTTAATGAATCGACATTCATTATCGGTAGCTTTGAAGCATGTGATTTCGACTCCATTCTCCAAAAGACTGATCAGCCGAGTATAAAAGTCTCCTCTTTATAGAATCATCATTCAGTTCATCGTGGGATATGCAGTTCAACACAATTAAAGTGGCTGGGAAGGGTCTCTTGAGTAAAGTAATCAACACTCTACCATTTGAACTTCATCTTCCGGGCTATCAATATTGCGGACCTGGTACAAAACTAGCTGAACGTCTAACACGAGGAGATCCTGGGATTAATCCGCTCGATTCAGCCTGCAAGGAACACGACATCGCTACTCGAAAAATCGTGAAGATATAAGTGCCCGTCACGAAGCTGACAAAGTACTTGAAGGAAGGGCTTGGCATCGTGTATTATCTCCAGACGCTTCTCTGAAAGAAAAAGCAGCAGCTCTGTTTGTTACGAACGCTATGAAAGCAAAGGCTTGTACATGAAACCATACAAGAAAGGTATGGGTTCATACACGAGACCGTTAAAAAACGTAAATTGATGCTACCACATAGACCCTTGACTGATGAAGATATCAGAAAGTATGCTCAAGTATTGAAAATACCATTTTTCAGAGGAGTATTCATGCGGAATAATTTATCCAAATCAGGTTGCAAGCAGAAAGAATCAGCTATTGTGAATTTAGATGATAGAGATGGTCCAGGTACTCATTGGGTTGATTATAAGAAAGATAATTCAGGAATTTTGTACTTTGATAGTTTTGGTAATTTACAACCACTTCCAGATTTAATGAGCTATTTCGGTGATCTTGGTAGCATCAAATATAATTATAAACGTTTCCAAAAATGGAATACATATAATTGTGGCCATTTATGTTTGAAATTTCTAAATGGTGAGCTATAATAAAAAGATATGAAATCAAGATGTGTATCTCATTTTACGCCCAGCCACGATGATGGATTCATTCACATTAACAGTTTCGGGTGTTTCATCTGTGTTTGATGTACAGTATTTTCCGCCAATTGAATTATCACCAAATAAAAATTATGTTCTTGGCTTAGTGGGATTTCTGACATTCAATTCGGTGCCAAATATTCATGCAGGAAAAGACAAATTTTATTTTGGTAACGAAGTTATCAGAATCCCGACAGGGAGTTATGAGATTGAAGATATCAACTTATATCTCCAGAATGAATTGAAAGAGAAAGGTATATCAATTGAACTGATTGGAAATTCTAATACACTATGCTGTGAACTGAAGTGTAGTGTGGACGTTGACTTTCGACCTTCAGATTCTATTGGACGATTATTAGGATTCACTCCACAAGTTTGGGACGCTTATAAACATCACGAATCTGAACTCCCTGTCACCATTCTTGAAGTGAACGCCATACGGGTTGAATGTAATATCACCACGGGTGCATTTCATAACGGTAAAAGAGTGAATACAATTCATGAGTTTTTCCCAGTGGTACCACCTGGATATAAAATTGTTGAAGTGCCTTCGAATATAATTTATTTGCCAATAGGAGTGGACTGTATTGATCATTTACAACTTTGAATTGTAGATCAAGACGATAATTTGGTTGATTTTCGGGGTGAGACAATAACAATACGTGTTCATGTTGAATCGTTGAAATAGAACCAATGGGAACTGTCTTCAAGAACAACGGTGGGGGGAAAGTTGGAAGATCCTATAATACATATGAACCATACGTGAAAACCATTAGTAAACGTTCACCTCTGAACAAGTTAACACCTCAGAACGCAGCATTTTTGAAAAGTTTGGGTTTTACCGTGAGACAATTCAAACATGGCTGATTTGTTGAACATCCAAAAAGCAGTAGAATTTGATGAGTCGATTGCTCATTATGAGCTGCATGCTCATCATCCCTATATAATAACAATCGATAATAATGATGATATACGCATATCGATAGAAAATCAAGATTTATGTGTTCTCCCGAATAAAAGCTACTTGCATATAACAGGACAATTATCTCTAACTGCAACTGGTGCTGTGGCGGCTAGAACGAATTTGGTTAATAATGCGATTTGTCACTCATTTGTGGAGATCCGTTATGAAATGAATGGAATCGAAATTGATAAAATTAAAAATGTTGGTATTACCACATTGATGAAAAATTTCATATCACTGAACCCCAATGAAGAGAATACTATGCACAATGCTGGATGGATAGAAGTACAAGAACAACATCGCATAACTGATACAGCTGGGAAATTCGATATTACTATACCTTTGAGAGTTTTATTAGGTTTTGCTGAGGATTATCGGAAAATTGTGGTGAACACCAAACATGAGTTGATAATAAGGAGATCTAGAAGTGTAACCAACTCTGTAATACAAACAGGGGAAGCTGAAGATGTGAAAATTACTCTGAGTAAAGTTGAGTGGCTAATGCCATGTGTGACACTGTCGGATAATTATAAAGTTAAATTTTTTAATTTGATTCGGAAAGATCCTGCCATACGAATGAGTTCCAGATCATGGGAACTTTATGAATTCCCAATGTTACCCGAAACAACAAAACATTTATGGCCAGTAAAGACATCGAATCAATTGGAAAAACCGCGATATGTCATTATCGGTCTTCAAACGGATAAGAAAAATCAACTGACAAAGAATTTCAGTCATTTCGATCACTGCAAAATTAGGAATGTGAAATTGTTCCTAAATTCTCAATGCCATCCCTTGTGACGTAATTCTCGGGCCTAACGGTAAACCCGACAATTAGACACGCCTGAAAATAAAACCCGACAAAACAAAATCAAATGGGCGCCAGGATAACCTAAAGTTATCCAACAGATAATTTATCAATTCAATTAAACAAACAAATATGAACAAAACGAAATACTTCCTTATTTGGCTCGACTAACTCAGCGCCCACCCCATGGGTCGCTGTTGTGGGTTGAAATAGGGAAATAAAAAAAAATAAATAATTCAAACAAAAAATGTTTAGGGAAATCAAAATTGTAAATTTAATAAAATAACATTGCTTTCTTGAAAAAAAATAATAATAATCAAAAAAAATTAAAGAAACAATTCAATAGTGCACAGCACGATATTAATTCTTTATACGTCACGAGACGTTTTAATAAAATTGAGCTATTTTATAAAAATTCAGAAATTAATTAATAATTGAAAAGTTATTAATTAATTTATCGTAAATAAAATTGAAATAACATTCGGTTATACAAAATTTAAATTCAAATAGAATCTAGTGATATCCCGCCAAACAAAATCACTATAAGAAAGTCACTAGAAAATTCCCTAGGGGACGCTACAACGCTATCCCTGATTTCCCCAAAACATTGACCCAAAATAATTTTTTACAATAAAATTATTATAACATAAAGTAAAATGAAATTACGAAAATAAAAAAAAAAATTCCTTTTTTTTTTTTTTTTTTTTTCAGGAATAAAAAAAAATTATGATAATTACTTTAAAAAAAAATTTAGTTATGCTTGATAACGACGTTTTATAATTTTAAATAAAATAAAAAAAATTATTCTAATTGTCAACGAGAGATTTTTAAAAGTAATAACGATAAATAATTCATTAAAGAGAATTATCTTCACAAAAGAATATGACCTCGAAAATTTTATAATTGTCGTTGTCACACTACGTCATGAAAAAAAATTAAAGAAATTGAAATAAAAAAAAATGGCTTGACCAAAAATTCTCTTTAACACAAAAATTAATTAATTGAATATTTTCGCTCACCAAACGAATATTTCGATAACTCCAATCTTAATTAATATTCCAACGATGTGGCAAACTTTTACGAATAATTTTTTTTTATAATTTCTTTATGAATTACTTTAATATTTTAGCAGAAATAATTTCGGAAAAAGTTTTACGCCACAATACGAGCACGCGTCCAGAATGAGAGTGACGCCATGTTGCTCTCATTGGGGACAAGACGCTGGCCGGTACGAAAATGCCAACGTGGAGGGCTCCCATTGGTTGGTCAAGTCCAACTGCCATGAGTTCAACAGGTGACCACTAGTTGTCACAATTTTGAATTTTCATCTTCCAACGATGAGAAACAAGAAACTCCCAAAATAATTTATTTGCGGAGTATTGTCAATTTCTCAAAATATTGGCAGATGCTGTAACTTTCTCCAGACTTCCCTCTTGTCCTCATCCGATGAAGAAAAATTCTATGGTCTTTCTTTTCTCCGAAACTCCAAATTATAGCCTTTTTCCTTGTTGTATTGTTCGTCCGTCAGGTGCTGCCCTCTTCTGCTCAATACGAAATATCGCCGATGAGCGGTACAATTCAAAAAAAAATAGAAAAATACAAATTCATTAGACTATAAAAAAAAACTACTTATTCTCTCCCATTGACAGAAAGGTTTTGACTCTCATCCTGGACACTTTTAAATAATAATTAACGCGCCCAGACGACAACAAAGTAACGAGATGAAATATCACGTTACACCCTATATAGATTTGGACAGTGATTTCACGAGTAATAAATATTCATTATTGTATGATATTTATGCTCATTTTCAAGCATCATACTATGGTTCTGATCCGAACCCACTTCTGTCGAAGAAACTTTTCAAAACATATGCACCATTGAGTGTAATTGATTGCTCGAAACAAAATGATACCTTGAAATTTGGATCGGTTGATGTTAGCATCGAAATTACCACTCATGAGAATTTCCCTGCCGATACATCGGCATATTGCTTGATTCTTCATGATCGTATGGTGGAATATCATCCATCGAATGGTATGGTTAAGAAAATTTCATAGAGAAAAAAGATTCAACCCATGTCTCCATATATAAAACTGATGCAGCTCATGGAATTATGATCAGTCACCATGGACGCCGTATGGGATGTACAAGGGTTCCGCGGGTTCTTCAATAAATTTATAGTTAAGGAAATTTCAATATATTTATTGAATGTGAATAATGAGAAGAAAAATCCATCAACTTATTTTTTCAAACCTCCAAGTGAATTTGATTGCGGATCATCGAAATATCGTTGTGTGAATGGCTGGCATGAACGTAATTATCATGGGATTCCATGGACTTATGGTTCTATATCATATGATCAGCTTGGATTATTTATCAATGAACAATTGGATGGAGTGAGTAGGATATATGTTACAGGTCGGGAAAAGAAGAAATGGTTAGAAGAGTTTATTCATATTGGAACACGTCCAGCTATAATTGATATCGATGAATTGTTTGAAAACTGTCCATCTCTCAGAAAATTGATTGGTCACGAAAACAAAAATTGTACTTTTCATTCAAATATGCCTAAAATGATGTGTGCAGCAAGAAACGTTTCAATGATGAAAAAATATTTGGAAAATAAAATGGAACCATCGATTGAGCGATCACTCTACATATATAATGATCTACAAGATTTAAATCTGATAAATAAAGAGGATATCTCCTGCCTGCCGGTTTCATTCATAGTGAATTTTGCCTCTCGCGATGTGGATAGAGCATGGGAAAAGCTGACCGATGAAATGAAATCCAATAAGAACATTGCCAGATGTAAGCGCTGCATCAAACATCATAGTTGTGGAAACTATACTGGAGATGTTTGCAATGGGATTACTTCTATGATTAAGGATTGTGAAATGTGTGGAATTTGAATGAAAAATAGAAAAATTGATGTAAACCAAAATTTATTGAATAAAAAGTAATGAATACATTGAAAAAGATCTCGTTTTACTTCATTTATATATCTATATAAAATCCTCATGAGTATTATGATTACAAAATTATAAAAGATTATTATAGTTGTGATAAAGATGATGACAAATTATTATGATTATGAAAGAAAAATCATGAGAAAGTTATTTCGATGCTGCTACTGGCTTCGATGGATCTGCAGCTTCTGCAGACATCTTCAGAAACTCATCCAACGGATCGTCGTATTCGACCATTGGAGCTCCACTGATGTAACCGAATTTAATGAAGTTGAAAGGGCCTGCTCCTACACACTGTATTTGTAGATTCATCAACTTTGCCTCTTTTTGTAGACGAATGAACTCATTGGGACTCCTTTGGAAGGAGTCGGTTAGTTTCTCCGGTAGAAACATTGTATGAGTATTGTTGATGTTGACCATTTCTCTGACGCCGAAGCGTGTCTTTGCTTTATATAGGTCAACAACAATATAAAACTCATTACGAATCAAATCAGCCAACTTTACTAGTGGTAGAAGTCCTTTCGACTGGCAGATTGTGTTGATTTCTTCGAGATCCATGGTATTAGAGAACTATTTTATTAACTCGAACACAAAGGCGATACAATTCACTTCTTGATTCAATTATCTGTTTCACTTCTTGTATATCTTTCAAAAGTACTTCAATACGTTTCTTCAAAATTTTGTGGTGAATCTGTTTCTTCATCCTCTGGATGGAACTGTGAGCTCCTGAGGATTTGCCCCCGAATATATAGTGAGTCACCCCCACCATTCTGCCTAATCTCAGTGGGAGACATTATAAGAAACGGTTCCCACCGTTAAAAAACCGCAGTAGGAGGTCATTGACTCCCACGATCAGATAAGAAAAAAATGGAGGTCCAAGGAGGAAAATCAAAAAAAGTTCACTTCAACCCAGATGTCAAAGTTCATCATATGGTTGTATGGTCTTATGCATATAGGGAAGCGCGAAGGAGTTCATCTACTGCGTGTGATCGTCAACGATTCAAGCGACGGATAAATTTATTACAAATGCTTCTGGATCCTATTTTCAATCGTGAACATCGTAAGCAAGTGCAGCAGACTCGTTTCAATAATTAATGTATATAGAAAAAAATTATCTGGTTCAATAAAAAAAGCTTCCAACCGAGATTAGTTTTGTTATCTTTATTAGAAACAGATGTAATCACGTGATCGGTTTTTCTCAGCTTGAGGTCCCATTTCCGTTAACCTTTTCTGCAGCTGTTAGTCCCCCCACTGAGAGATTTTCCCACATTGCCCTCCCCCCCCCCGTTATCACCCACAGTCCACCTACTACCACCCACCTCCCCATTTACCTCTAATTAGCGGGGTCGAAAACGGACAGGTACCCCTGCCACCCACCATCCACCACCCACCTCCCACTTACCTATAATTAGCGGAGTCTAAAACAGACAGGTACCCCTGCCACCCACTACCACCCACCACCCACTTACCTGTAATTAGCGGGGTCTAAAACGGACAGGTCGGCCCCTTTCGGTCGGCTCTGGATCCAAGATGGCGGAGACGTAGATCCAGAATCGGCCTTACTTAACTACTTTTGAGTTTTCTCGAAAAGTACTCAACCGATTTCGCTCAAATTTCACTGACAGCAATTTGCATGGGGAGGGAAAGTACTGTTGAATTTTCAGCTCACCAAGTATTACCGTTTCTGAGCAATGAGATGATATCTATCACACATACACACACACACACACACACACACACACATACAGACATTTTTAAAAAATGTCGTTTCTTGACGTTTTGGATCCTTCTGAGTCATATTCCGATGAAATCTCGGAATCAAAAAAAATTGCGTTTACAATGCTTCCATTCGGAAGCGAAAAACAGCTGTAAAGGACAGGATCCAGAAAACTGTAAGTAATCTTAAAATCTGTGAAAGATTACAAAGATCCAAGTCCTCATAAACTCATCAGATTTGTGGAACACTTATCAAAAGAGGGGTTAAAATATAGAGAAATTTGGTATAGTCAAAAAGAAAATATTTTTTTTGAAATTTCCTACAGCCTTAATTCCTTCATGCAAATAGGTTCACCCAGCTCGCATTAGAATAAAATAAAGAACAAATTGATAAAAACCTGAAAATATTAGAAACTAAAGAAACACCAGCATGAGGAAAATCATCACTAATTTTCCGAGAAGAAAGGTATGGGCTGCACTCCCTCCTTTCAAATTCTAAATTTCTTTGTTATTATTCAGATTCTCGGCTGAATAGGCCCTCCGGACATAACAGTCTATTTTTTCTGATTGCCGTCAGAATGAAAAGGTACTCATTCTGTAGAAAAAATTGTCTACTTTCGAACGGTGAAATTAAAAAAAGTAGTGTTCCTAGAGAGAAAGCTCAGGAAAATCGTGATTTTTGAAAAAACTAATTTATCGAACACATTTACAAGAGACTTCTTCCGAAAAATCTGAAATCCTCACCATTTGTGGTGCTCATTGAGATGAATCTTCCAAGCTGAACTGGGATGTAATCGCATGGATAGTTTTTGGAATATAAATTCTTCTCATAAAATGGTTATTGGCCCATATCTCAGAAACGACTGTAGCAATTTCGCCCAATTGCAATACCAAACTTTGCGTTCATTACATGCACAAAGTGACGAAATTTGGAGTCTCTAACTCAAATAGTTTTTGAGCTATCGTGTACAGTAAATTGAGACGGGTTCTGTTTAATTTCAATTGATTGTTTAGGAGTATTAATTCAAATTTTATTTTCTACTAACCCTCACTCAACGCAGCCGGATCCGTGACCGTCGAGGCTCATAGTTTATTAACACAAAGAGATTGGACGCCAACTAATTTTTAGAAAATCAGTAAACCACGAGTCAAGAGAAATCCCAGGGTGGGATAGTTTGACTGGATCCTTAATTGATTTGATTTTAATTCAATAATGATTTTATTTGATTTCAATTTAATTGAGAGAGAAGAAAGAAATTATTTTTTTTTTTTTTTTTTTTTTTTATACTTATTTAACGTCGCCATCTTTTCGCTAAGATTATGCCAATCAGCGACGGAGGTTCATGGTGTGTCTGTGGACAAAGCACTTGTAAATAATTTTTACAGTGGTGCTTGTATCATTCGGCAGAGACTAGGATTTGAACCCGGGTCTACGAGTTGGCAATCCGACACTCTACCGAACGAGCCACCGTTCACCTCTCAAAGAAATTATTAAGAGAAAGATTTTCAGTACCTCAATTTTCTTTTATTCAATTTCGCCGTTATCTCGATGCCTCCAGACAGTTCCAGCAGGATCAAATACAAAAGAATATACAAAAGACAATTCAATCGACAATAAAAAACTATATTCAGACAATTATATTTTATTTGAAATTTTTGATTACTCGGCAACCGACTCGTCTTGCGCCCAGCACAGAGTGCCGCCTCCTCTCCCCACTTGTTGCTCCACAGTCCGTCGATCAATAAATCCACGCCTGCGCAGTCTTACTCGACTGGCGCCGATAGTCGAATCTTCGGCGATAATTTTAAATACATCAATTAATATAATTTTCGTCTTTTCATTACATTTACTCATTATTTTATGATTTTATGATTATTTCTTTTCTTTCGCAACCTATAAGGTTACCGAGGAGTCGATCCTCCAGCTACGTTGAGCAGTTTTTCAATCCTCCCTTCACAAAATTCCGCATAAAAAACATTATAATTAAAATTATCTGCAAACGAAAAACCTCAGTAAGATTTACCCATTAAACATTTAAATTTATTAATAAATTAATTTTTATTAATAAATTTTATTTAGAAAATCAAATTTCGGAAAAAATATGTAATGCGCAAGCAGGATTTGAACCCACGACCCTCTGATTACATGTCAGGTGCTCTACCGCTGAGCTATTGCGAGTTACTATATTTACCATCAAATATTTGATTCTCACATCTTTTCTCCACCTCCCATCCCGAGGGAAAATTGTGAGTTCAAATGAGAAGTATTTCATGGCTGAGAGTGGGGGTTGTGAATCAATTTTTCGCAGAGGAAAATCGAAAAAACGATTTTTCGAAAATTTGAGTTTTCTCGAAAAGTTCTTAACCAATTTCCCTCAAATTTCACTGACAGCAATTTGCATGGGGAGGGGAAGTACTGTTAAATTTTCGGCTGAACAAGTATTACCGTTGCGGTGCAGTGAGCTGATATCTGTCATACATACACACACACACATACATACAGACATTTTTTTTAAATGTCATTTCTCGGCGTTTTGGATCATTCTGAGTCATATTCCGATGAAATCTCGAAATCGAAAAAAAACGCGTTTACAATGCTTCCAGTCGAAAGCAAAAACGACTTGGATCTTTCTTCTCTATAGAATAGGCGAAAAAAATTTTTCTTCACATTATATTAATTTTTGTGTCAATTTACTCATTCGGCACAGGACAGAAATATGGGTTGACCATATTCACAATAAAATTTTTATGAAAAATCATAAAATTCTCAAAAAACGCGAATTTATGATTTAAAAAATTCGAAAAAGTGCTTTAAAAAATTGAAGATATTCGAATCCCACTTTCATTAAGGGCTCAAAAAACTCGTTTTATAGTCTTGTATAACATATATTTTTTTTTTATTTGAAAATGTCGCTCTCAAGGGGGGCAATACATGTAAAAAAAAATCTATTTTTTTTTTCATAAATCGTTAGAATATCATCTCAAAAATATGCCTGTGAATTTTCGAAACACAATTATCATTATTTATGCAGTAAAAACGCTATTGAAGTCTGTAACTGAGCGCTCGATTCGCGGTACCTGAATTTCGAATTTACACTCTTGGGGTCTATTGTATGGTCGAACAGGGTCAGCAGATGTTTCGAAAATCTTGCAAAGAAAAACGAGTTCTATGAACATACCGAAGGACTTCTATATGGCCCTGGAATCACTGATTAATCGGTAAGCCACTGTAGTCATATAGTTTCTGTGTGTCAAAACTTTAAACGGGTTTTTCTCGAAACGACATTTTTTTTAATTTGCAGGCGAGATAACTCAAAAAATTCTCAACTGATTCCAATGAAATTTTTCACACGTCTACTTTATAGTCATAGCTTCTAGTTAAACCTCAAATATTCCAATTTTTTTTTCTCAA
Source organism: Aleiodes alternator (assembly GCA_963921955.1). Taxonomy (NCBI): domain Eukaryota; kingdom Metazoa; phylum Arthropoda; class Insecta; order Hymenoptera; family Braconidae; genus Aleiodes; species Aleiodes alternator. The sequence goes on along the minus strand of OY998115.1, from coordinate 1,340,486 downwards.
AAATTAACCCTTTTTACCAAAAAGCCATTGAAAAAAATGGAAAAAAATCAATTTTTTTTCTCAGGTTTGCCAAATTACAATTTTTTGAAATTTTTTGACTTTTTTTTGGTTTAACTAGAAGAATATGTTTTATAAACACGTACAAACTATTTTTTTTAATTTCACATCATCGTACGAGAAGTGAGAATGCCCGCCAATTGATGTCTTTTTCCAAGAGGGTCTCGGCAGATTCATTTTTACGGCGACCATTCTGAAAAATCAACTAGGGGTGAGCAATTGCTCGCTCACTACGCTCGTTCGCGAATGGAGGAGTGCGTTATTGCTGATTAGAAGGAATTAGTGAGAATGTATTGGGTGACTTCAAGCCACACTAAGAAGTTCCCGATAATTTCTCTCACTTACTATTAGAAAAAATGATGAATGATAACAACGATGAATGACAATAGACATGATCGTGGAAACTATCAAGAAATGTTGGGGAGATCTCAAAATATGCAGATCAATAAAAAAATCAATTTTTCCTTTTCGGAGGTACTGAATAGACTCCTCCTTTTGGGAAATTAAGAAAAACTTGATAATATTTTTATTGAAAAACTAAGAAAGTACTGGATCGATTCCGATCAAAATCTAATGACCGCGAATTTATGTCAAGATGCTTCGATTACGACATCGATCACCTCGATCACATTATTGATTTATGAGAAAACGTGAACGAAAAAATTGATCACGGACATACACACACACAAACACACACACAGACATGATCGTGAAAACTATCAAAAAATATTGGGGAGGTCTAACAACATGAAGATCGATCGAAAAATCGATTTTTCATTTTCGGGGCCATTACATAAACTTCCCTTATCGGGAAGTTGAAAATAAAAAAAAGAATTTTTATTCGTACTTCAATATATAATAAATAACCCAAACCGGCAGTTTGGCTGTTCGGTCTGTGTACGGCTCGGCGGATCTACCGGGTTAAGCAGCATTGCGTCTGGTTACTACTTGGATGGGTGACCGCTTGCCGTACACGGATTCGAAGAACAAACTGAACGGTGAGGTGTGACTACAGAGAATTAATTGTGCCTTTCTCGTCAGCGTGACAGAGAGGCACATTTAAGGCTCTGTATGAATCCGACTGCGCTGATCAGGGTTTTCCATGGTTTCCCCTGGTTCACGGCAAATGCGGTGCAGTAATAGAAAGTCGATCCATGGCACTCGCAAATAGGGCAGGAAAGGGTGAGAAATAGGAGAAGACAGGCAATTAGACTGGAAGAAATCTGGAATGGGGTAACGGGGGGACGTACAGAAAGAGAAATCTATGTACAGTACTGGAAATAATATAAAAAAAAAAAAAATAATAAATAACCCTACAAAATTTCAAAATGATTTAGTTATTCCTTCCCAGTTTAAAATGTCCTTAAAAAACGATAAAAATTAAGGCGCTTACACGTATCGCCCCCCTCAAGGAAAAGTCAAAATCCAATTTAAAAATTAAGAAAAAACGGTGAAAAAAAAAGAAAAATCAGGCATATTTTTTTCCGGAAACGACATTTCAAAACGAAGAAAATAGCCTGTGAAATGTCGTTACTATGATTCAATCAGGAGATATGAATATCTAAAAATCACCATATTTTCATTTTTTTGCAATATTAAAAAATTCATATCTCCGAGGCTCTTGGAAACTAAGGGCTGAACAATTGGGTTTAGGCATATTTTGATACGTATCAAAACATATAAACAATTCAACCCAATCAAAAAATACCATTTTAAAAATCTGGTCATTTGACATGGAATGCCCCATAAACCGCCAAAAATTCTCAAATTCTGGGGGTAAAATTTGATCGGTTACGAAAAAAAATCAGAACAAAATTTCAGTAATGTTGAATTACCTCCTAATGTTCTGTGTCCTTTTGAAGCTACCCCGCACGAGGCCGCTGAGATACCTGCGATGAGTACAGAGACTACCCCAGCCGTTTATTGCACGGGGTAATTCATGCGCACATAATAAAAACATTTCAGCTCCATCGAAAACCTTCGGACATCTGGAATTTAATTATTTGAGGCGTGAAGCAAAATTTTTTCTATTTACAGAAAAATCCCCCAATGGAAATTTATTTTCAGGTCTAGCAGCGTTTGAATCTGGAAAACTCGTGGTCAACATCTGGATTTTAATCGCATGACTCCGGAAAACTTGAAACGAAATTTCTGATTTAGGTGCGAGCAGCAGTAAAAACTTATTTTGGCAGCCCATAAATGTTTAGCATACAAAGACTAGTGGCAAGCATCTAGGAGGGCTGAATTGTAAGAACACTGAGAAGTAACGGCAAATTTTCCCCCCGTTCCCAAAAAATTTCCCAAAAGGAATTTATTCTTCAAAATATGGCCAAGAGTGTTCAGCATGTGGAGACCATTCCTTATCAGTCTTGATGGGCTGTGCAGCAAAACGCAGAAAATGTTTTTAGGGAAAATTTATGATCTCGAAAAATTCCAGGATGCGTGAGTGCGCGCCAGATGACAGGATGATGCTCATAAATTTTGCATGGACCTTCACTCTCTTGAAGACAGAATTCCAACACTTGGTATGAGTGTTCGCCACATGTGTACGGGAAAGTTTGTACCTTTTCAGCTCCCCTGCGAGGATGCACATGCATGTTCTGGGTCTCCCACACAAGAGGAACAAGATGCTGTTAGCTCGCCACATACGCCCCATCAAAGAGTGCATATTTTTCAAGGCCCACTTTCCTCGAATTGTCCTACTCTTCTTTTCCCTATGTGGAGTCTTTTCTGGCCTATATATATGAACGACTTTTTCCGTCTTGGCAGATCATTTCTCTTCTGACATTCAGAAGAGAACATAGACGCTGATACTCGCAGGACCCTGATAGAAAATATCCAAGAAGGTTACACAATCGTTAAAGAGAGTCGTGATCCTGAGCAAATTCGACGCTGGATTCAAGAGATAAATGATGAATATCGATTGTTGAGTAAAATATTGAGAAAATCTCGGATACATAGTGAAAAAATATGTGTTACTTATGCACTCAGTCAATTAAGAAATCTCAAGGCTCGCTTCCAGCAAGTGGAGAAAGTAGGAGGTGTGGCAAGATGTACAGAGCATTCTTCAGAATCACATGAGGACTGGCATAACTTCCGATTTTATTCACAAAAATATCCGCGCTTCTCTTCAAGAGGCAGAGAAAATGTTCACTGTACTCATAAAGAATGCATTGAAAGAACAACGGAGCTTGAAAGTCAATGTAATTCTTTCATGCAAATATGAGAAATATAGTGAAGATGAATTAATTCAGGAGACAAAATTTGTCAACACCAAAAACGAAATAATTTTGGATATCACGAATTTGGAGGAGTGATTTCTAAATAAAGATGAATACTGTTTCCTCTGGTCAATCATGGCTGTTCGCTGCCATGTGTGACATATAGATACGAATCCTATCCACCATTCAGCACGGTGATCAAAAACTTTGGAAAGTTCAAATATCCTATGGCTTTGAAGGATTTACCTAAATTCAAGCAGATGGATGTGTTATCAATCAACATCTATGGAGTTGAGTACGATGAATTCGGGAATGGATGCATTGTACCATTATACCTGAGTAAACGAGCTTTATTAGAGAATCAGGAGCAGACAATTCATTTACTCATGATAGAAAGTCCGAGTGATTCTGGACAGTGCTCGTATCATTATACATGGATTGCAAATCTATCGCGACTGATCAATTCTCAACTCTCTAAATCAGCCCATAAAACATTCATATGTGACAGATGCTTATGTCGTTTCAGAATGGAATATTTGTATGAGAAACAGACTGGATTGCATTGCCATTAATAATTGTCGTGTGATGTTCCCCAAAGGCGAGGATAATGGCTGAAATTCAAAAATTTCAAAAATCAATTGAATGTGCCATATGTAGTACATGCAGATACTGAATGTCTTCTGGAGAAAATGGGAGGAGACGAGAAAATGGAGGAAGACGAAATGATGAGAAGAGACAAGGAAGAACAAAATACTATCAAACTGCAAAAACATACAGCTCACAGTGTTGTATTTTATATCAAATGCAACTATGACAATGCGAAATCAGGATTCAAATTATATCGTGGTGAAGATTGTTTCTAATGGTTCATAATGCAATTACATGACTTGGCACTCGAACTTCATGAGGAATTGCAACGAAATGAACCAATGACATCAACTGCAGAGATGCAGAGACAATGCAAGGATGCAAGTAAGTGCTACATCTGTGATCAACCTTTCACGGAAAAGACAACCAAACATCGTGACCATGCTACTTTGCCGGGGAGTTTCCTGGGGCTGCACATCCTGGGTGTAATTTGAATCACACTGAATCTTGCACAATACTTATCATATTCCACAATTTATCTGGATATGATTCACATTTTTTATTAAAGAATTGGCTTCACAATTCGAGGGACAAATTAAGCTGCTTCCATGAAACAAGGAAGAGTATATATCCTCTATAAAATCAGTAGCCAAGACAAAAGTGCATCTCAAATTCATTGATTCATTTCGTTTTATGGCTTGCAGTATTGAGACGTGGCATCTTACCTGGATAAAGAGGATATGAGAATTATAGCAGAAAATTACCCCAATCAACAACACTTCGAGCTCGTCACTCGCAAGGGTGTATTTCCTTACGAGTATATCGATTCATGGAAGAAATTGTTGGAGCGTAAATTGCCACCAGTAGAAGATTTTCATTCGCATCTCAACAGTTCAAATATATCAGACAAAGAAAATCATCATGCCTGCCTTATATGGAGATAATTTGATGTAAAAACACTTGGCGAATAGTCGGATGTTTATCTGAAAACAGATGTTCTTCTGTTAGCAGATATTTTTGAAATTTTAGGGAAAGCTGCTATAAATCATACAATCTGCATCCTCTGCATTATTATACAGCAGCCGGTTCATCAGAAAAATGCCGACACCTTCGTCCCTTCCCACCCTCTATGAACCTAAAACTAAACCTCCCCCGCAGGGCCTAAAAATGGACGCCAGTTGGTCTCATTTGGCAGGACCAACACCGCAATTTACTCCAGCCAACAATCAAAATAACTGAACCTAACTAACCCTTAAACGTACCTAAGACCCCGAAAACGTAACGCGAAACCTAAAACCTAAACTTAAGAGGGTAGAAGGGAACGGAACAGCCTCTCGGCAGCTCAGCACTCAGTTATGTAAAGAGGGGTGGATTCGGTGGTGAGGATGGGATGTTTGGATAAACTCAAAATAAAACGCAAATATTGTCCTTACGTGTACCACTATTGAACCAGAAAAAGGATATACAAAAGAAAAATTAATAATAATGATAATAGTAAAATCACAGGAATATCATGGGGAGGGCGCTAGTCCGTTGATCCGCGTCCTGGATGCTTCGTGCGCTTGGGGTGGTCTCCTGTATTTGAGGGCACACCACTTTAGGGGTGGTTGCGTCAGCGGACTCTCCAATAAATTCCTTCCTTCATCGGGAACGACCCCAACTCTTACGAGACCACGGAAGAGTCCCGCATTTGATGTGGGAGTGGGTTTGGGCAAAAAATACCCTCAAGGCTCTCGGCCAAAGCAGTTCCGCCCCAATCACCTAAGAAATCCCTCAGATTCCCCGATGGTGACTTAGGGGTGGTTTTTGGGCAAAAGATACCCCAGGATCTCTTAGTGGTTAACCTTGTCCCTAAAATCCCGCGGAGAATCCCACGGATTCTCCGAATAGGGTTAGGAGTGGTTTTGGGCAAAAGATACCCAAACGCCACTCGAAAATTAGTCTCTTTCCCCACATCCCACGGAAAATCCAACGAATTCTCCGAAAGGGGTTTGGGGTGGTTTTTGGGCAGAAGATACCCAAGCACCACTCGACAACTAGGGATTTTCCCCAAATCCCGCGGAAAATCCAACGGATTCTCCGAGAGGAGTCATGGGGGTGGTTTTCGGACAACAGATATCCGACCCCCTGCGACAGTTGATATCGCCCCAAATCATGGGAAGAATCCAAGGGATTCAGTCCTGATTGAGTTGAGGGTGGTTTTCGGACAATAGATATCCGAGCCCCACTTCGACAATTAATATCTTCCCCAAATCACGGGGAAAATCCAAGGGATTCAGCCCTATGTGATTTGGGGGTGGTTTGTCAGACAAAAGATATCCGATCCCCATGTGACAATAAGTATCTCCCCCAAATCACGGGGCAAATCCAAGAGATTCGGCCCTAGGTGATTTGGGGGTGGTTTTCAGACAATAGATATCCGAGTGCCACTCGACAATTAATTATAGCCCTGAGTTAGGCCCAGGGGGAGTTGCGAGGAGTCAAGTACGTTGGGGTGCAAAGTTGGACTGACGCCAACGGCCTAACATCCCCACACAATAATAGACTCGTCCATTCTCGACGCTACCTGTAAATTCGCGGAAAACGAGAAAAAGCTGGGAAAATACCCGCGAGCACAGCACAACCCCGCGGAGGGCTGATTTTAGAGACGTGAGGTCAATTCTTCAATTAATTAAATAATTCTCCCGCGAGAATTAATAATTTTCCCGAGAGAAAGTGATTTATTTAATTGACCGCGTGGCCAAAGAAAGAAAAACGACTCACTTTGGGTTTTTCCCCTGAAGTTGGTGAATTGGGGGTTAACCTCCCTCCTTCACGTCTCTCCTCGTCTCCGTCTTCCCGTATGATCCTCTAGGGTGGTTGGAGTGGCTCAGGGGTTGTGAGAGAACTCCTGGAGTCGTTCCAATCACTTTCAACTTATCACTTTCGTTTTCTGCTTCACTACTGTGCACGTGTTTCCCGCGGCAATTGGGCACTCGTTGTGCTTCATGTGATATCCCGGACGCAACTGGTTTCACGTCGCCATGTGTGAGAACATGGTGGCGTGTCCGGTTGAGGCGATGCATGCGCGCTCTGCTGCTGTCGCTCAGTAACAGAGCGGCACGAGAATCGGCCCAACTGTAGCCCGCGAATATTTGAATGGGAGGAGGAATTGAACTCTGTCCCCATTCAAATAAAGTAGGGATTTCTGCCGACGGAATCATTAGATTCCGTCGCACCCCCGCCCGTTGCCGAAGCGTCGGGGTAATGTTTTTCGGGCGATAAGCACGATTTCCCGCGACCATCTGGCTGCCTCCTTTTACGATTTGCTCGCGACCATCTCTCTCAATTATAAATACGATTTCTCGCGACCATCCTTCTCAATTCTAAACACGATTTCTCGCAACCATCTTCTGTTCTCGTCCTCTGCTTACTAGCTGTTTTGTTCTGGTTTCTCGTGGTTACTCACGATCGTCTCCATTAACTTCTCCTTTCTTTCTTCTCTTTTTTTTCCCATTTCATGATTATTAATATTCATCTTAACTTACTTTTGCTCTGGGTTCGGGGCTGCTTCTCCCGGGATCGAGAATGTCTCACATAACCCTAATGACTCTAATTTTAACCAATGGTAGCCATCCGGAACCCCGTTCCGGTCCGCCAAACGAACTTAAAACAGCCCTCTGGACCTTCGTTCCAGTCCGCCAAACGTAAAACTCAAAAATACCTAATCAATATCTCGATCCCCTTATCTGGAGCGGGGGTATTTCAACCCCACTTTTGCAGTCTCCCACCTGGGAACTGGGCAGAACAGCGAGACTGTCCCCGGTTGGCTCCTTTTGGGCCCTCCAAACATCCTCGGGAACCTCTCCTCCTCTGCCTCCATAACCTACAATCCAACGCGGAAACTCAACCAAAATCACCGCTTCGAACCCACGACCTGAACATTGATTCGATCGAAGGGTGTTGAAGTAATTACTCAGATTCTCTCTATTCTTATGGCCGTAGGCAGTCTTTATTTTTCTAGTCTTCCTGGTTTTTGTGGGCGTTCCCCACGGGGTGAATTTCCCCCAACTTTTACTCCAACATCTTTCCTTAACCCTAATTATCACATGGCTTAACCTGATTTCTTTTGTACGTGGTTGTAAATTGGGAGTATCAAATTTATATCCCTAGTGACTAGGGGTTGTTTGCCCCAAACGATATAAAAAGAAAAAATAATAAAAAAATAAAAAATAGCACGTATATACAAAACGATTGGTTAATAATAACCGGGGTTGTTTTCCCCAAATGATACGATGAATTTGTGAAGGTCTTATCATTAGCGCCTTTAGGGGTGATTTGTCCCTTTATTCAAAAAAATAAATCAATAAAAAAAAATAAACGAAAATACTGAGGGGTGACTTTCCTTCTCAAACGATACGAGGAAAAAAAAATACAAAATAAAAATATAATACGCGGGGTTAATTTCCCCAAACGATACAAAAGAAATAATAAACGGGGTTGATTTCCCCAAACGATACGAAAAAAATAATAAACGGGGTTATTTTCCCCAAATGATACGATTTGGCTCGCTCTCCGACAGAGGACCCTTCCTGTCGGGGCGATGGCATGACCAGTAATCTTCTCCCTTTCTTGGTTGAGGCAGAACAGGGGTGGTTTCAACAAGCACCACAGAGATGCGATCCCTTCATCTCCGTGCCGATAAAGCAGCACTCTGACCAGGTCCGTTGGTCCTAGCGCCGCCGCTTGTCCCCGGCACGACGTCCGTCTCGAAAAGGCTCTTGGAGACGATTCCTCGACCGCTCACCCTCATCCGGGCGATGTCCCTCCTCCTCCGCCTGTTCTCGTCTTCGTTGCTCTGCGTACGAGGTGAGGAGCTCCTGAGCCAAACGGAGGGGGTCGTCGTCATCCGGACGAGTTGCCAGTCTCTGCGAATCCACGGCCGGAAATCGTTCGCCCCGGCTCCTATCCCTGTACGAAGGTGGTAACTCGTACGGGGCGTTGCGGTCCGAAGGGCGGACGATGTGCCGGCGTGGGGTCATCGTGGGAGCTTCAGCCTGCCTTGGTGGTGGTGGCGGGACGGGCTCCGGCTGACTCCTTGATGACGAAGCTCTCGCCTGGCACGGGTGCCCATCCCTGGCCTTAGCCCGCACACGTCCGCAGAGGTAGCAGAAGGGCTCCTTCGTTTTAGTGGCGCACTCTGCCCACGTGTGCCCCTTCTGATGGAACTGGTAACAGTAGGGGAGGCGAGCTCGGAGCCTCTTCCTCTTCTCCTGGCCCCGTCTTTTCCCCTCCGCGCCAGTGCTCTTCGGTGGTGGTGGTGAATCCAGGGGTTTAGAGACCCCTTTGGATGGCTGGGTCACCTCCTATAGGCTCACCTTCGGGCCTCTTCGGTGTGTGTCGTGTGTGTGTGTGTGTGTGTGTGTGTGTGTGTGTGTGTGTGTGTGTGTCGTGTGTGTGTGTGCTGGGGGTGTGTGGTGTGGGTGGGGGCGTGGAAGTGGTCTTCGGGGTGGTTTCGTGTGGAATACGGGGAAGTTTGGATGGAGGTGGTAGATAAAAAGTGATCGGGGTGTGTCTGGGTTTTTGGGAATAGTCTGTGGGGTTGGCGGAAGTTTGTAGGTGGGTTGGTTGGTGGATCTGCGTGTGGGGTGGGTGTCGGTGTAAGTGTTGGTATGAGTGTGGGTGTAAGTGTGAGTGTAGGTGTGATTGGCCTCTGGTCCATGGTGTGGATGGTCGTGTCCACGTCCATCAGGGTGGCCCCGGCCGTTAGTGTTGTGGGGGTGACCGGTGGCGTCTCCATCCCGTTGAGCCCAGCCCCCTCCTCGAGCGCGCGGTCGTCAGTTGTCGTGTCCAGCTCCAGGACGGGTCCGTCACTCGCAGGGAGTACCGGGCTCTTCCTTGAAGCCTTCCGCTTCCAGCCTTCCTTGAAGTCGGGCTTCCTTGATGATTGGACGCGGAGGTGGAATGAGGTCAGTCTGCACCCGCTGCGTCCTCACCCTCACCCTCTGCTTGGCCTTCTTTGGCGGTGGTGGTGGTGGTGGTGGTGGTGGTGGTGGTGGTGGCAGGGGGTCGGTTGAAGTTCCTGCGTCCACCCACGCTGGTGGGACTGATGACGGAGGGATCGGGTCCGTCATCATCCCAGCATCCTGGGTTTCCGCTCCTCGTGAAACCCCGGACGAGAATGGCATGCCCCGATCTTGACGATCGGTGCAGGGCAAGCAAGCTCCATACCAGATCGGTGAGCTCGATGAAGGTATTTGAGGCACCTCGTACCACCCTGATGCGGGTGGCAATGTCTGCGTGGCTGCCCGGTGGATAGCAGCTAGAGTGCCAGGTCACTGGCTCTCCAGCCATTGAAGTCCCGGCAGTGCATCCCCCAGGAGATCCCAGTAGTGGTCAAGCACTACCGGGGGCTCCCCTGCCTGGAGAACCTGGTCCAGCAACTCTCGCTGGGTCTCCACATCGACGACCACGCAGTCAGCGTCGGTGGTTGTGTCCTCCTTCTCCTTGGCCTTGTCTTCCTCCGCGGGACCTCCGAACTGGATTTCTCCAGAATCCTCGCGGGAGAAGACGTCTGGATCCAGGGGGGGAAGGTCCACCCTCATCGCCTCCTCAGCTGTCTCCACGTCGACCGGATCCACCCGCTCATGGAGCTGGAGTACTTCCTCCAACTCCTCCCGGATCCTCTTTCCCTCATCCTCGGGCTCCATCATGTGTGTCCTGTAACAAAAGGATTATCGCGCGGGTAGCAGTGAGCGAATTTCTAGACTACGGAGGGGTTGTGCTGTGCTCACTTCCCGAATAACCAAACTCGCAACGCGATTTCGACTAATTTTTCCCCACGTTCACTGTTAATTACGCGTCTAGTGGAGAGTTATATTGTTTGGGGTCTTGGACCGACGCTTCCCCTACGAATCTCCCTTGGAGATTTGCTGACGCATAACGGGTACGCGACCATTTCCTAGCGACAATAAACAGACCCTCAAAGGGTGGTTCCAAAGAAGCTGAGAATTGCTTCGCTGCGCTAGACAGTGGGTGACTACGCCGCCAAACTAGGTCATTCTCCTGGAATTTTCTAGCTCGGTGTCGCAAATGATATTGATGAGCCGGTTGGTTCGAGGCTTCTGTAAGCGCGTGAGAGAGGGCTTGACGAAGGGTGTCAAGTTTCCTCATGCACTCAATCCATTCCTCAGGATTACGAGGAACTATCTCCACTTCCCCCTCCAACTCTCGACGAAAAGAGATGGCGGAGAGTGGCTCCCGTGCGAAGTTCGCGAAGGCTGGGGTCGCCTGTAGTGCACTGTGATATGCAGTGTTGTATGCAAACCGGAACTCTGAGAGATGCTCGTCCCAAGTGCGATGATCGTCGTCGATGAAAGCACGGATCATCATTTTCAAAACGCGATTCACCCTTTCCACCGGGTTTCCCTGGGGGTGATAGGGTGGCGTAGTTTGATGCTGAATTCTCACGAGTAGCATCAAGGCGTGAATGTGTTTATTCACAAACTCTCTTCCGTTATCCGAGAAGAAAATTCGAGGGACGCCCCAACGATTAATAATCAAATTCTCCAAGTGTGAGGTAATGATCTTCCCGGAGACTTTCCGGAGAGGAACTACCTCAATCCACTTGGTAAATAAGTCCTGCATCACTAGGACGTAGCAGTGCCCTGACTTACTTGGAGTGATGAATCCGACGAGGTCGGCTGCGACGGTTGTCCAAGGACCATCCACAACCCGTCGTCCCATTAGTCCTGCGGGAGGGGCTTGTTCCACCTTACATCTCTGACAAGTTGCACATTGTCGGACGAAGCTGACTACATCCCTGAACATATTGGGCCAATAGTACAGGGTGTAGACGCGGCGATAGGTGTTATCCACTCCAAGGTGTCCCGCTTGAGGTAACTCGTGACATTGTGATATGACACGAGCCCTCTGTTCAAGAGGGAGCGGAAGTTTCCCAGCATCCAGATCTTCCATTTCCGTGGAGACAAAATTGGCAGGCCGATGGTGGTAGAGTTTACCCTCTACTATCTTCCAATCCGGAAATAGATCTGGCGCTCGACGAACATTACGGTATCTCTTATTATACCAGGTGTCCTCGGTAGACTGCATTCAAGCTATGGTTTCTTCCTTCACGCTCTCCCCTAGAGGTGACCGCGAGAGAGCGGCAGGGACGTGGTGCAACGCTCCCTTACGATGAATGATTTTGAAATCATACTCGAGTAAGCTGAGGGCCCAACGGGCGAGCCGCCCTGTTGGATTCCCCATATTATGCAGCCAGCGAAGGCTACTGTGATCCGTGATCACCGTGAATGAGTAGCCCTCGAGATAACACCGTAATTTGCTAATGGACCAAATTACAGCGAGACATTCCAACTCAGTGACGGTGTATTTCCGCTCCGCTGCCGTTAGTGCACGACTAGCGTATGCGATGACTCGTTCTTCACCGTCAATAACTTGGGTTAGCACAGCCCCCAACCCTATCATACTTGCATCCGTCTGGAGCGTAAATGGTAGGTCGAAGTTGGGGCATACCAAAGTTGGTGATGTGGTGAGATACATCTCAAGCATCTCGAAAGCGAACTGTTCGTTCTCCGACCATTGCCATTGGGCGTCCTTCCGTATCAGGTGATGTAACGGATCGGCTATGGTGGCGAACTGAGGGATGAAGCGACGATACCATGAGGCCATCCCTAAAAATCGCCTCAGTTCCTCTAAGTTCCGGGAAACTCGGTAATTCACCACAGGTTCAATCTTCTCTGGATCAACTTGCAATCCTGCACTGTTGACCAGGAATCCCAGATACTCTACTTGGGCACGACAAAATTCACTTTTGTCGCGATTAATCACAAGTCCAGCCCTCTTGATTCTCTCAAGGACGGTCTCGAGTAATCCCAAGTGTTTTTCGAACGTACGCGAGACGATAATGATGTCATCTAAGTAGACAAACACCTGAGGGTACAGGTCTTGCCCTACTAGACGATCAAGAAGACGTTGAAACGTCGCTGGAGCATTGGTCAGCCCATAGGGCATCCTCTGGAAGTGATAAAGTCCACGACCAGGGACGACAAATGCCGTGATCTCCTGCGATTTGGGCTCCAACGGAATCTGGAAGTATGCTTGGCTCAGATCAAGGGTGGTGATGTAATGAGCCTGCCTGAGCTCATCCAATATGCCTGTCATATTGAGAATCGGATAGGCATCCTTCTTGGTAATTGCATTGACTTTTCGGAAGTCAATGCAGAAGCGAACCTTCCCATTTGCTTACTTCCCATTTGCGATACTTCCCATTTGGCTGCTTCACCATCACAATCGGACTAGACCAATCGCTGTGGGAGGGGACAATGATGTTGTCTTTCAACATCGTATCCACCTCTTTCCACATGATTTCACGAATAGCTGGATTCGTGTGATATGGTCTTTGCCGAGTGGGTGCACTATCGCCTACGTCGATATGGTGCGACGTGAGGGTAGTGATCCCCGGCTGGTCCGTTGCTGGTGGCAGGTTTTTGTCCAAAAACTTCTCCAGCTGCTCTTTCTGTCTCTCCTCCCGGGTACGGAGCCCACAGCACATTATTATGCTGGCCGTACGTTCTGTAGGCGTGAAAGAGTGTTTCACCTCCGGCTGATCCCGATAATGCCACGTTTTATCGAAAAAGTCGATAACGATTTTGGCGCTTATCAAAAAATCCATTCCGAGGATGAAATCTTCGGATAGATTCGGCAGGATCAAAGCCTCAGCGGGTGTAGCTCGACCTGCCAGCTCCGCAGAACAGGGAGTCATATGTCGGGTGGCATTGACGTGTCCACCTGCATTAATCACCCGTCGTTCTGGGATTTCCATTCGCGGGAGCTGGATCTGCTCAAAGAGCTTCTGACCCTCAGCTCCTGCGAAGGACCTCGTGGCTCCAGAGACAACTAGAGCCCTGAGACATGAACCCCCTATCCGCAAGTCGACATAGAATGCTGTAGGCACGTCGGCTTGGGACAAATTAACTCTCTCGTCATCCGTCGGCATGGGTTGCGGTGCGACGAGATGATCAGAGTTGAGGGTGTCACGACGATCGATGTCAGGAGGCTTTGGTGGAAAGATCTCCCGATCATCCCCTTGTGATGAAGCAGCCTCCGCCGAAGGAGTATTAGCAAGAACCTCAGCTGAATTTGCCGATGGGTTCTCGACGAAGTTTTCACTCACGGGGTCCAATGATGGCCCTGGAGCGACGAACTTCTCGAACAGCGGATCCCGAGACTCAATCTCGCACAATCCACAGTGTGCACGCTCCGGTGTCGGTGATGGTTTAGGGGTAGCGTTCACCGGAGTCACGCATTCCCTTGCCCGTTTCCCTGATTACAGAAGGGGCACTCTTGGGTAGTTACCCCAGAGTAACGACACCTGAAGCAGAAGATTCTGCGCTCCGCCTGGCAGTCTCGATGGAGGTGACCTTGCTGGCAACAATTCCAACAAGCCATAGCTCTTGCTGCGCGATTAACAGCTTGTGGTCCTTGAGGATGTGAATTGACCACTGGTGGTGGAGCTGTCGTTGGTGTTGGACCTGGTCCCACCCTCTGGGGTACCGGGGAAGTCTGAGGGTTTGGTGCCAACACCTGATTCTGCCCCGTTTGTTGTTGTGGGGGTCTTACGGCTCGCGGAAGTGCTCTGAACTGTACGTTCTGACCACCAGGCCGTCCAAAGGGTGGTCTGGACGATGCCTGTTGATTCCCCGTCACTGTTGGAGTCGGTCGAGAGACGAATGCTCCATTCGCGACGATAGGAGAGGGTTCGAGAACTTCGGCGTTCTCGACATACTCCACTTCCTCGTAGTACTCTTCTACATGGCATTCTTCCATGTAATATGGCTCTTCGTAGACGTACTCGAGTGGAGTCTCCACCACCTCAACTGATCTGAGTGCTGATGGGGGTGGAGCATACGGGGGACTGCCGTACGATAAATTAGCTGGCCCTGAATACCGGGGTGTGCCAAATGATGATCGTTGGGGACCAGGTGGCCGCATACCCATTGGGTTCCTGTATGAGATCTTCGGAGGGTACGATAGCCTAGTTGGTTGGCGAGGCCCATTGAATGGTGGACGACTCGCTAGCGTCTGCGGATGCCGATAAGCCAGGCTCGGGCAGATCGAGTTCTCTGGCCTCGGGGGTGGCCGTCTGTCAGCTTCCCTGGAGTACATGTGCTTCAGGCGCAGAACAGCGGTTTCAAGCGAGTCCATGGTGAGGGTTGCTGTCAGTGGGACACCCGTCTGGTAGACCATGAGCATTTTGCGGTGTGTTTGCAACACCTGCTTACGATCATCCCACGGAGGCGACCAACGAGCGAAGTACCCGCGCATATTGGCGAAGTACTCCCTCACTGACTCCCTATCACCTTGTGTCCTGAAGGCGACTCTTCTCTCAGGGTAATTTCGTAATCGGGATTGGCGAAGGGAGTCCTAAGAGCTCGCTTCACGTCCTCCCACGTCCTGAAGGAGTGTTGGTGGCCTCTGTACCAAGTCAGGACGGCATCTCGAAGGCAAAACGTGAGGCCTCTCAGGAGATCCATCTCTCGGATCCAGATAAAGGCTCGACCTTCCTCGATCCGAGATATGGAACCTTCCACGTCTTCACCGACTGCACCCGAGTATTGCGCGTCCCAACGCTTCATAGCGTTTTGTAAGGGTAGACCTGAGACGGGCCGACCACGCTCTCGTTGGTCATCATCACCGTCGGACGCATAGTCTGGGCGATCCTCACCATCATATCGCTGATTTTGACGAGGAGGTCTGAGATCCCGTTCGTCCCAATACCACTCATCTTGAGCCGCTTCTGGGTAGGGCTCCTGACGACTGAATGCCCCTCGGGCGTGGTGTTGGGGACGAGGATCGTCCCTTCGTGGTGGATACCCGCATCCATCCGCCCTAGGTTGACGATTATCTGCAGGGACCTGATCTGGGTACTGTGATCGAGGTCTCTGAGCATCAGCCTGACGTGGACGATAATGTTCTTGGGCATAATTGTGATAATTAGCCCAAGTGTCCCGAGTCTCTGGCCGTGATTGGCGTGAAGGCTCGGGTTGAGTAGCAAAGGCTCGAGGAGGTGGAGCCGTCCGTTCCCTCTCTCGTCTTTGCTCATTCCAACGGATCCATACCTCGTATGCTGGATCCCGTGGGACAGAGGGTGGTGGATTCCTCTGAGTGGCATCAAACGGCCGGGAACTAGGCTGTGCTGGTTCCGGAGCTGGTTGACGATGAGGGTAGCCGTATTCGCCAGGGGCGATACGATGCTGATCACCAGGAGGAATTCCCTGTGCTGGCGGCCCGGGTGATCCTGCTGGGCGCGTGGAGCAGGGAACGAAGTGGTATTTGGATCTACCACTCGTTCGACCCTTGGAGCCTGGTTACGGTCCTGGCAGTTGGCCCAAACATCCTCATAACGTGGTGATGACTCAGGCAAGTCCTCAACCACCACCCGGTTTCGAGGATGAAACATGGGAATCCGGTCGAAGGGTGGCATCGGGCCAGGTGGGATGCCATCACGTACGTGACGATCCCTCACCCCTGGTGCGGTCCACCCCGACTCCGAATCTCGGCTTGAGCCCGAACGCTGTGAACTAGCGTGGCTCGACTCACTGGCCGCGTCGTCTTGGCGTTGTCCTTCATTGACTCCATCTTGGGGGGAGGCCCCTTGGATCGTGATTTTTGGGGGTCTACCCCTCTTGCGCTTCGGGAGTGGCAAGGTGATGACCTCCGAGTCAGCCGTCTCAGGTGCATCAACCCTCGGCCTTACCTCGGGGTCAGGCCCACGTGCCTCATCCTCGGGTTCCGCTCGTGGACGATCATCTTGGAGTGGGCCCTCTGGGGTTGCCGTTGGTTGGTAACGCCATGTATGACAAGAGGTGTCACAACAAGAGAGGAAGCAGAAACTGCGTTTGTACCAGATCTTATTTCCGATTCTAATCGGTGATTTCTATTAAAATCTTCAATTATTTTCGTTAAATTTCACTCTTATTTTTCCCGTGAAAGGGAAGAACAATACACGCCTAGTAATAAGGTGCGACTATTGACTCAGCTTACGTTTGCGGAGAGCAAAGCGAGGAGCTAAGTGTTCAATTTAACCGTTCACTTTGATGTTTCGATGTGTAGTGAACGTCGCTCGCTCTCTCCACAACGGCGTTGGGCCTCGACGGCGTGAGGTTCCGTGGAGGGGGTATATCCCCTCGCTCGGGTCGAACACCTCGTCTCATTGGCCACTTTCAGAGGAGTGGGGGAAGATCACTAGACCTCAGGTGCTATCCGGGGGTAATCACCGGTCATGCTCTAACCCCACTACGTTGGCCATTTTCAGTTAGCCGTTACTCTCTTGCTCTAACGGCTTTCTCTTTTTTTTTTTTTCGGGACAAGCACGCCTGGATGGCGCGATAAAACACCAATGGAATTCGGCAGGGCTGGTTTTCCCGTTTCCCTATAGCTATAAACCACACTCGTAGAGTGCGACAAACACCAATTAGGATTCTCCGGGGTGGTTTCCCGGTCTCCTGTGGCGACAAGCACGCCTGGATGGCGCGACAAAGTCAAAAGGGGATCTCATTCCCTTGTGACTCTATTTCTTCACCCCATCGTTCATGGCGAGAAACACGCTCTCAGGAGCGCGACAAAGCACCAACGGACTCGGGGGTAGTTCTTCTTGTGCCCTCATTGTGCTAGCCTGAACCCATGCGCGAAGCACGACGATTCGGCTAGGTTGAAGGGGATGAATCTCATACGAGACGATTTAAACATCCCCATTCAAATTGGGCACATCAAAGCTGTTGAATCGGCAACTCAGGGAGGCGCTGCTGAACCTCCAATCCCTGAAGTGACTCAGGTTTTTCAGGTACCACCTGCGGGCAGTACCGTCCAACAGATATCGGACGAGGTGGATGAAGTCCCGATCATCCACGGGGTCGACCACGGTACGTCTCTGTTTAAGGGTGTAAATGAACAGGCGTACGTCCTCCTCCGGTTCGCCCGAGAACCGCAGCCGTCTTATGCGATAAAATCCGATCAGGGCTGCGAGATTACCAAATTCCAACAAGCGGGTGAGTCCCTCCTGCTCGGAGGGGTAGTACTGCCGCACTGGTCGTACTACCACCCGTGGTGTTGGTCCACCCTCTGGACGAGGGGCCGAATACGCTGAGTTTACTGATACCCCGGACGCATCATCCCAATCCACAGGGGTGGATTGCTGGGAGGATGAGGGCGATGGGCAAGCCCGCGGACTTGCAGGGGTGGCTGAAGCAGCCGATGTCCCTGCCGAGTTCACGGCTCGACGAATTTTACCCTCCTCACGGCATAAACGCACGTGGGGTTGGTGACAAGCATCCCTCTGGGTTTCCCCAGGGGATGATGAATTGGCAGTCAGCCTCGTGTGACAACGAGGGCCAACTCCACTGCGTTTCTTCATGTCCTTATTTTGCTGCATCTTTATTATTTTTGTACAGAGATGTGTTCGCTTCAGTGGTTAAATTGGGAGTGAAGCGTCAGCACGAGACGGTTAGCGTCGGCTGCCCCCACTCTACTGTTAAACTCGGTCGGCGCAAATCACGTGACCATCGCGTGAGGCGTTTGGTCACGTACGCCAACGACCTTGTTTACTCAAAAATCTATTTGTCGCAGATTTTTACCTCAGCGACTGATTTTCGACTTATTTATCGGAGCGTGATCTCAAGATGACATCACCTGCCCATTGTCCAAAAATCTATTTTTCCTAGAGTTTTACCTCTGGGTTTGATTTTCGACTTATTTTTCCCAATTTTTGTCCCTCGATGATGTAACGTACCCATTGTTCTCGGATGAACTGAGAACCGGGCAAATATTAGACAAAGGACTTTATTTTAATCCCTCAATAAAAGCTGAAAATATCACACACAAAAGATAATTACAAAATGTTAGAATATTACAGTGAATACATAATCACCCCTTGCAATATTCGGATTTGGACTTAGACCAATGGACTGCGTCAGGATGACAGGGGTTGATTCTAATTTTATTGACTTTAACTAATTTTTATATATTTTTATTTTTCTCTAACTAAAACGAAATTTCTCAAAACATCCCTTATCCCATCATCAACGCGAGGGCCCCACGTTGGGCGCCATTTGTGACGTGACATTTTCCTCTCCATCAGAAAAATGCCGACGCCTTCGTCCCTTCCCACCCTCTATGAACCTATAACTAAACCACCCCCGCAGGGGCTAAAAATGGACGCCAGTTGGTCTAATTTGGCGGGACCAACACCGCAATTTACTCCAGCCAACAATTAAAATACCTTAACCTAACTAACCGTTGAACGTAACTAAAACCCCAGAAACGTAACGCGAAACCTACAACCTAAACTTAAGAGGGTGGAAGGCTATGGAACAGCCTCTCGGCAGCTCAGCACTCGGTTATGGAGAGAGGGGTGGATTCGGTGGTGAAGATGGGATGTTAGGGTAAACTCAAAATAAAACGCAAATATTGTTCTTACGTGTTCCACTATTGAACCAGAAAAATTAATAATAATGATAATAGTAAAATCACAGGAATATCATGGGGAGGGCGTAAGTCCATTGATCCGCGTCCTGGATCCTTCGTGCGCTTGGGGTGGTCTCCTGACCACTGTATTTGAGGGCACACCATTTTAGGGGTGGTTGGGTCAGCGAACTCTCCAATAAATCCCTTCCTTCATCGGGAACGACCCCAACTCTTACGAGACCACGGAAGAGTCCCGCATTTGATGTGGGGGTGGGTTTGGGCAAAAGATACCCTCAAGGCTCTCGGCCAAAGCAGTTCCGCCCCAATCACCTAAGAAATCCCTCAGATTCCCCGATGGTGACTTAGGGGTGGTTTTTGGGCAAAAGATACCCAAGGATCTCTTAGTGGTTAATCTTTTCCCTAAAATCCCGTGGAGAATCCCACGGATTCTCCGAATAGGGTTAGGGGTGGTTTTGGGCAAAAGATACCGAAACGCCACTCGAAAATTCGTCTCTTTCCCCAAATCCCGCGGAAAATCCAACGGATTCTCCGAAAATGGTTGGGGGTGGTTTTTGGGCAAAAGATACCCAAGCACCACTCGACAACTAGGGATTTTCCCCAAATCCCGCGGAAAATCCAACGCATTTTCCGAGAGGGTTCAAGGGGGTGGTTTTCGGACAACAGATATCCGAGCCTCATGCGACAGTTGATATCGCCCCAAATCATGGGAAGAATCCAAGGGATTCAGTCCTGATTGAATTGGGGGTGGTTTTCGGGCGATAGATATCCGATCCCCATGTGACAAGGAATATCTTCCCCAAATCACGGGGCAAATCCAAGGGATTCGGCCCTAGGTGATTTGGGGGTGGATTTCGGACAATACATATCCGAGTGCCACTCGACAATGAATTATACCCCTGAGTTAGGCCCAGGGGGAGTTGCGAGGAGTCAAGTACGTTGGGGTGCAAAGTTGGACTGACGCCAACGGCCTAACACCCCCACGCAATAATAGACTCGTCCATTCTCGACGCTACCTGTAAATTCGCGGAAATCGAGAAAAAGCCGGGAAAATACCCGCGAGCACAGCACAAGCCCGCGGAGTGGTGATTTTAGAGACATGAGGTTAATTCTTCAGCTAATTAAATAATTCTCCCGCGAGAATTAATAATTTTCCCGAGAGAAAGTGATTTATTTAATTGACCGCGTGGCCAAAGAAAGAAAAACGACTCACTTTGGGTTTTTCTCCTGAAGTTGGTGAATCGGGGGTTAACCTCCCTCCTTCACGTCTCTCCTCGTCTCCGTCTCCCCGTGTGATCCTCTAGGGTGGTTGGAGCGGCTCAGGGGTTGTGAGAGAACTCCTGGGGTCGTTCCAATCACTTTCAACTCATCACTTTCTTTTTCTGCTTCACTATTGTGCACGTGTTTCCCGCGGCAATTGGACACTCGTTGTGCTTCGTGTGATATCCCGGATGCAACTGGTTTCACGTCGCCATGTGTGAGAACATGGCGGCGTGTTTGGTTGAGGCGATGCATGCGCGCTCTGCTGCTGTCGCTCAGTAACAGAGTGGCACGAGAATCGGCCCAACTGTAGCCTGCGAATATTTGAATGGGAGGAAGAATTGAACTCTTCCCCCATTCAAATAAAATTGGGATTTCTGCCGACGGAAATATTGGATTCCATCGCAAATGTTGCTTTTTATAGAGACTAGAATTGGGACGCGCACGCCGTGCGCGTACGTCTCCCAAGGCTATGTGGTGGCAGAAAATGCAATCCTCAGTAATTTCGGCGGCCCAGCAACTTCTGAGCTATGAAAGGTGCGACAGTCGATGACTCAAAATACCGATGGAAACACCTGATTTCGACTCCGTGGACTTCACGAGATCATACGCCAACGCCAGATCCCATACTTCTCAATCTTGAGGCTCCTTGGGACGGGTAAGCCGAGCAAAAATGCGTGATCTTTCCGTAATATCACTTCACGAACAATTACGCCCATCTTCGTAGTTTGCTGTTGCTGGAGCATACCTAGTGGAGTATCGCGGGTCGGACTCTCTTTAATTGTGTTAATAAGTAATCCATAGTAAGGACGGTTTGGACAGTGTTAAGTCAAATCATTATTAATGAAAGTGTAATTGTATGTGTGAGTGCGAGAGAGTGAACGAAATTGTATGGATAAAATCTGTTTACCTGTAGAATCACTCACGATATTTATGTAAGCGAATAACGCGAGTAGATAAGAATCGAGGAGAGTAGAAAGAGGGTGAATGAAATCCAAAATGTATTGTTAATCATCCTAAGTTTTTGATTGTCACCCTAAAAAGCCTGAATCTATGTTGAGAGATACGCACAACGTTTCAAAGAAGGATCCAAGTCGGAAATAATATTCTCAAGGCAGGGACTCTGTAAGACCGCGAAATATTATTTCCAAAAATTTAATTGATATTGTGAGGACACTCGTCCTTGCACTACATTTACTATATACTATATCTATTTCTTTATCAAAAAATGTATTTTTTTATAAAATACCAAAGAGGCTTTATAGAAATACCAAAGTGTAGAGATACGTCCGTTCCATTTCAAAAGTGGTTAGGCCACTTGGTTGTCATTTCAATTTTCAATTAATTTCGATAAATCTTCAGCGACATCATTTTTTTTACCGATATTTTATTCTCCTTAATTCACGGAATTCTTGTTTGGAATTTCGCATTAGATTTTCATCTGTGAATTTTATTGTGGAATCTGTTGAAATGAGTACTTCAGCCCTATGGCGAATTGAGAGACGAATTTCATTGAGGTGGAAGGCAACGGTGTTTCGAAGCCCTCAGAACCAGAAATTTGAGGGACGTGATATTTGGAGGGAAGATAGAACATTTTTAAGCTCAAAATTTCTCATTTTTTGCATATTTTTTTCATAAGTCCGGTCCTATGGCAAACTGAGAGATGGATTTTCTTGAGGTGGAAGGCAACAGTGTTTGAAAGCCCTCAGAACTGGAAATTTGAAGGACGTCATATTTGTTTCGT
This sequence comes from Aleiodes alternator, assembly GCA_963921955.1. Lineage (NCBI taxonomy): Eukaryota > Metazoa > Arthropoda > Insecta > Hymenoptera > Braconidae > Aleiodes > Aleiodes alternator. The sequence continues at coordinate 1,318,136 of OY998115.1, read as the reverse complement.
TTGGTTTCAGATGAAATTATGTCCTGAAAGCTCTATCTAGTAAAGCCCCTTCCATTCGAGAGATAAACCGGGTGCTACATCTAACGGACCTTCCTTACTCCCTTCCTTTCCTATCTAAGAGATGAACTGATGTTGAATTCACGAATTACGTTCAAATATCATTGTTATCACCGATTACCGATTAACCATAGTGACATTATTTAAAGTCGAAACCTATTCTTTCTCTGCAATTTTCCATCTGGATTTCCAGGAAGAATAAGGGTTGAGGACCCCAGATAATTGAAATAGCTTTTGGTTCCAGAATCTATTTCAATTGCCCTTGAAGTTCGCATATACTGGGACGTTTTTTTTGGAAAGAGAAGTGCTCTAACGATCATATTTTTATTTTTAATTACATCTATACTATTGAAATATTTATATCATTATTATTTATTGTATGAATGAAGAACTCGAAATGTGGAAGTTAATTCCAAATCTATACCATTCGGTACTATCTATACCATAAGATAATGGCATAATTGCTGTGGATTTTTGAAGGTGTCAAAAAAAAATTCCCTAAAACAGTGTGAACTTGTGTTCCTAAGAAAATTTCCCTAAAATTTCCCTATACCATTCTATACTATACTACACTATACTATATTATACTATACTGGCTATACTATACAATACTATACGGGCTATGCTATAGTATAGCTAGTATAGCTATACGGTAACAAAACACGTGTCACGCTTTTTCTTAGCGAAAGGTGTTCGGGGTGGTCTGGCACAATGTTCCAATAGATATGGGAAGGCCAACAACAAATATATGAAAAATAATTACAAACCAGAGGGAGACACATCTTATCTGATGTACCTGGATGTGAATAATTTATATGGGGCTGCCATGAGCCATCCTCTTTCCCCACAGTAGCTTCACCTGGCTGAAAGATCGAAGTCATATAAACTTCGAGAGTATACCTGAGGACTCACCACTGGGGTACATACTAGGGTTCGACCTCCAATACCCTCAGCACCTCCATAAAAGCTATAAAGACTTGCCTTTATGCCCCCAAAATATGGTGCCACTGAATGGATAGTCCGAGCAACCAAAGTTATTAACACTTCATGAGAAAGAAAAATACGTTCTCCATTACAAGAATTTGGAGCAATATCTGAGTCTTGGTACGGATTTAATAAATATCCATAGGGTGCTAGCATTCAAACGAAGTCCATGGCTCAGTAATTATATTAATTTGAACGCAGAAGTGAGAAAAAATGCGTGAAATGAGTTTGTGAAGAATTTGTATGAATTCATGAATAATACTGTGTTTGGGAAAACAATGGAGAATGTACGGAAGCATGTGGATTTAAAATTAGTTACCAAGTGGGAGGGTCGTTGGAGGACTGGAAGTTATATATCCAAGCCGACCTTCCACAGCAGCATGATTTTTGAAAATTTCATGGCGATAATTCAGATGAAGCGCACTCAAATAACTTTCAATGAACCCATTTATGTAGGCTTCAGCATCCTTGACATTTCGAAAACCCACATCTACGATTTTCATTACAATTATGTGGAGAAGGTTTTTGGGGATGATTCTAAATTGCTCTACACTGATACTGATAGTTTCATCTATCAATTTAAAGTAGATGATGTGTGTGTTAGCAAATGAAAAAAGATATCGATAGATTTGATACGTCCGATGACCCAGAAAACAATAATTATGGAATGCCCTTGTGAGTAAAAAACTCTTGGGCCTCATGAAAGATGACAATAATGGGAAGGTCATGACTGAATTTGTTGGCTGGAGGGCAAAATGTATACTTTTAAAGTTCAAGGAGTGGATGAGCTAAAAAGTCGGGCGAGAGAGGTCAAAAAATCTACATTGAAGGGAATGAAGTTTGAAAATTACTACGATTGTTTATTTGAAAAGAAAAATAACAAAAGGGCACAGCATATGATAGGATTGAAGAGGCATGAGGTAAATAGCATTAGACAAAAAAAATTAGCTTTAAGTTGGCAGGATGACAAACGTGCTCTCATGCCCAACACAACCGACACTCTTCCATATGGATATGAAGAAATTTGATTTTGTAAAACTTTCATATACAATAGATCAACAATTTTTTATTCTATGTAAAACAGTTCTTTCTTTATTTCTCCTTGCATTTATATAGCAGTCTCCCTAAATGAACATTTTATGCCCCCTATAATGGGAAGGCGATAATAAATGAAGTATCATTAATAATATTACCACAGATAAAAGAAAAACAATTATAGAGTGCATGAAGTATGTTTTCGATTGATGATTTTCAGCACGATTAGCGTCCAGCTCGACTTCACGCAATTAGTCCCAAAAATATGTATACTTACGTGGAGGACTCTTTACCAATGATATATGTGAAGCCATAGCTGTTGTATTCAATCCAAAGCTCCAGATGGGATCCATGGAGATGTTGACTCTGTCCTGAGTTCCCACAATCAAAGAGTATGAGGTTATGCGTGCTTTCTAGTTTTTAGTTGGAGAATTCCTGCTCCTGCTATATCAAGTGTTTCAATTGATCCAGAATTGCATGATATATTGACGGTTGCTTTCCCTGGTATAGAGTACAGCCAGCTATCTCGAATTTGCGTCCAATACGATGTAAATTTAAAACTGACTCAAATATTGCAGTTTTGAATATCCCCCAGTGTTGCTTTCTCTCAATAATAATGGCGACCTCACAAATTGGTTTATTGTAGAGGTCATAAATTGGATTTTCAGCTTCGCAGAAGAAAGTAAGGTCACTGCCTGAGCACTTGGCCATATCCTCGGCACGTGCCAAGGCGTAGTGGAGTTTCGAAAGTAGCAGGTTGTCAGCTCTAGGTTGGCTGTATGCTGACCCACATATTGAGATGTGGGGTATGGATGCAGTTTATATAGGGTCACGAGGTGATCGTGAGGGGTTTTCGTCGCCGAGGCGCCCTCTCCCTCCTCCTCCGGACAATAGTAAGACCCTACAGTCGATAATCAATTTATCGACCGTTCGGAGGTAGAGGCAGCACGTGCCGGAGGCAAAAGTGATGGTTTTCATGGTTTTAGAGAAAACCCCCACTCCTGTAATAACTGTCAAAAACACATAACATATATTTTAAGGTTCTCCATAGTAATCAAGCATTTAATTAAGGATTATTAGTGATAAGCGAATTGAAATTGAGGAAACAAAGACTCAAAAGAGATCAGCATTAAGTGGTTAAACGATGAAGAGACTCCCAGAGCACTGGGTGACCGCATGATATCGAGCAACACCTGAGTTGGAGTAATCTGAGGCTGATCACGAGAATATTTCAGTAGTTAGCTCACATTAACACACTCAACTGAACTGGTCTGAATTATGTGTTGTCTTGTTCTCCTCAAGATTAAGTAAGCAGAACTCCTTCCGCCTCCTACTCCTAAAAACCTGAAATAAGGGGGGGAAAAACAAGGGATCAAGAAGCAATAAGGGGGGGGGGAATCATTAAAGGCGAAACAAAACAAGCCATTGTAAGTGAGAGAGAGGAATAGTGGACGCATGGAGCAGCGCAGGACATCACAGCGGCAACGAGACATCAGTCATCGAACACGTCTGTTCGCTCATTAGAGGGAGACCATCGCAGAGACAACGAGATAGCAGCAGGCGAACAGTTAGTTCGACAACCAAATAGCAGCCGCCTAATACTCTAGCTCAACAACCAACGTCGGCAGTCGAGTAGCGTCGGGAATCCAGCCAAATGTTCCCCAACCACCTCAAACACCGATTAATCCAATGGGGCGTACCGAACGAGTACATTGGGCGAAGCCCACACCACCAAGGGCTTCCACCAACCTCGGACAAAACGGCAACCGAGATGATGAAGGGGCCGGAACACAATGACGCGTGGTCAGGGAGTGGTAGTCCAGCCCCTACGGCATACGAGGTTCGGCCAAACCCGTATCAATTCCGGAATACCGGACAGGCCAATTAGAGGGAGGACTTCCGTGGGATCGCTCCAAACTAAGGAACATCACCAAGTAGCCAAAGACAACAAACTGGACCAATCCCACAAGGTCCACCGCCAGCACCACCAGTTCCACCCAATTAGAACAATCAGCCTTCACGCCACAACAACGAGCTGCCAGGCCAGAATCAGCAACCACCAGAACAGTCTGCACGGGCAGATACGACAGTACCATCAATGGGTTGGAATCAGCAATAGTCAGGGCAGCCGAAGACCACCGACAGCTGGCGTGCCTCGACCGTCAGCAAGGCTAGCCCATGAGGCAGGCCAGGCTTCACAGCAGGCCGATTGGGGCCAGCCAGCGTCCGGATTGCCGGAGCAAAACCGTCAAGCACCGCAAGATACGAGATGGCACTAGGAAGCATCAGAGCCACCAGCATTCGGCGCTACCTATACATTCCAAACGCCAGGGTTTGCGAGCGCTCCAGGCCAATGAACACGCCGAGAGGCGCCAAATCACCCGCCTACTGTGAGGCAAGGGGCGTCCGGAGGATCCAGCCGAGGATCAGGAGGAGATCCAGAAAATGATGGTGACGATCCCCATAAAGGACCAGGTCGTGGCGATAGTGACGGATGGAGAAGGAGGCCGCCAAGAGATAATCGAGGTAATGACAACGACCGTTCCGGAGACAATCATCCAGTGGGCGATGATGAAGGAAAACAAGGAGGAGAGTGCGAACGGCAAGCAGACCACGCGTACTTGGACTTGACTAGCCGAACGCACTCGTTCAGCAGAGCAGAACGTCCGTTCAGAGGCCAGTACTCCCGAGTGGCCGATATGCTGCGGAAGAGCGACATTACGTTCCACGGCAAGGAGGGAGAGGATCCGGAGCAGTTCCTAACAAAGCTGGAATTCTTCTGCACCACATCTGCGATCACGAAGCGAAAAATCCTAACTGCGCGACCCGCAGCATTGGTCGGCTTGGCCTTCCAGGGGTACGCAGCGACGAAAGATCGAGTGCGCTCGTACAGCGATTTCCTGTATTACTTCCGGAACATGTACACCAATCGAGAATGGAAGACCAATCTCTATAACTGGGTCCACAACAGGACACAGGCAAAAAACGAGTCCACTAGCACGTACTTGCCACCAATGTGGGCTGCGATCAATCGATTGGGCTATGAGGTACAGCAGAAAATCGACACCCTGTTCGCGAAGATCCATCCGGACTATCGTAGCCGGATGAGTCGAAGAGGCATCAGATCCCGTGAACAATTCATCGAGAAGGCGAAGAAGATTGAGGCGGATCTACGCTCCGCCCGGATCTACCGCGAGCAATCGGCAGAAATTAAGAGCGGAAACATGAGGCCAAAGCCGCAGCAGAAGACTCAAACACCATTCAACCGCTCAGGGAGTCGACCATCGTTTCCTCGGAGGCGGATAGCGGCGATAGAGTGGCCAGAAGAGGAGTCAGCTAGTACACAAGAGGAAGAACCACTGAGCGAGGAGTGAGAGTCCGTACCAGCAGAAGAGATCACAGCAGTAAGAGTGTCCGGACGGGCCAGTCCGCAGCAGCGACCAGGCACAGCAGTGACGTTTCCTCCTCGGACCTCACCTAATGACGCAAGCCTAGCTCCAATGAGGAGGCCACCACCACCAGCGACCCAGCAGGGTCAGTCAACAACCACATCGGCCAGCACAACTACAGCTAATTCCGGAGCCGCCATTACCAGCAGATTCCGGGAGCCGTGCTTCAACTGTGGCAAAGTCAGCCACGGATGGCGTAGATGCCCGATCCCGAGGAATGAGGCAGTGATTGCTCAGAATCAACGGGAGTTCTTCCAAAGGTAGAAACGAATCACCGCCGTCTTCGAACGAGTAGCGCTGCCCTCAGAAGAGATCCTAATTGAGCAACTGCAAGAACGGGGACTTTGGTCAGAGTAGGAAAACTCCTGTTTGAGTTAGTGCTGCCATCGCCAGGCAACTCGGGACAAGAGGGTGGTAGTGAGGGCTGGACCATCAACAACGTCCACCCGTCGAAGAGATGTTAAAATGCGGATACATCGAAGAGTCCATAAGTGCTTGGTGCAGTTGTCCGGTAGTAGTGAAGAAAGGAGACGGATCTACGAGGTTCTGCAGCGACTATCGACCAGTGAACGAAAAGGTTAAGAAGCTGGCCTACCACATCGAGCACTTAGAGAGAGTGTTGGACGGACTGGGCGAGGCACATTTTATCTCGAAGCTGGACCTGAGCAAGGCCTACTTTCACGTGGCATTGAGCGAGGCCAGCAAAGAGATAACTGCCTTCTTCGTCATTGAGAAGGGCTTATTTCATTAGTCAAGAATGCCGTTTGGGCTGAGCAACGCACCTGGAGTGTTCCAGAAACTTATAAACAGCGTGATCAGCTCCGATCTTTATCCAAACGCATTTGCGTATTTAGATAATAGCATCATCATAACACCGACAATAGACCAACATCGAGAGATACTCCGGACGATACTGGAGAGATTGGATCACGCGAAGCTGACGATTAACCGGAAAAAGAGCGAGATCCTCTGCAAGGAAGCGCAGTTTCTCGGATACAAGATCGGGCCAGAGGGTCTGTCAGTCGACCCGGACAGATTAGCACCCATTATGGAGTTCCCCGCACCCAAAAGCAAAACATCGCTGTGGAGAATCCTGGGCATGAACGGCTCGTTATTAAAACTAATGAAGAACAACCAGCCGTGAGTAAGGGGTACAGAGCAACAATCGGCCTTCGAAGAGCTACGGAATACCGTCATCGACACGCCAGTGCTGGCACGTTCCAACTTTACCAAGCCGTTCACCATTCACACGGACGCCAGTAGTTTTGCATTGGGGGCGAAACTCACGCAAGAGACCGAATCCGGAGAGTGACCAATAGTCTTTGCGTTGAAAACACTGCAAGCAGCGGAGATCAATTACACCGTCACCGAGAAAGAGTGTCTGGCTGTAGTGTGGGCCATTAAGAAATTCCGGCCCTGTATCGAGGGGTCGAAATTCACAGTCATCACGGACCACCATAGCCTGAAGTGGTTCTGGAAGCTAAAGGACACCAACCAGTGGCTATGGCCACAGCAGGCACGCGTACGTGCTGATCATGCAAGATCTGTTCACCAAATACGTCGAAATGTGTCCACTGCGGAAAGCAACGGCCGCGGCGATTTGGGAAGCTGTCCGGAAACAGGTGCTATGCCGTTGGGGATGCCCTAAATACTTCATCACGAATAATGGAACGGAATTCGCCGTGAGATACATCAAAAATCATCTGAAAGAAGCGGGAATGAAGCACATTACCTCACCGTCATACTACCCGCAAACGAACCCAGGTGAAAGGGTGAATCGGACGATCAAGCCGATCTTAGGGATTTAATGCAAGGGTAATCAGAGGGATTGGGACATTTACCTTCCCAAACTGGCGTTCGTCCTTAATACTCCCGTTCAATCCATTACAGGTTTCTCTCCCGCATTCCTCAATATGGCACGTGATCCGGACCGGGTCCATAATCTTAAACGGCAGATAAAGCAGCCAGAGGTCATAGCACTGGGAGACGTAGAAAAGTGGGGTGAGAGAAGCAAACGAATGAAATTTGTCCATGACCTAGTCTTCCGGAAGTTGGGATAATCTCACGTCCGACAAGCCACACGGTACGACCAGAGTCGTAGAGATGAAACTTACGAAGTAGGTGACCAAGTATGGCGCCGCAATTACAAGCTCTCTCACGTCACCAACTACACCCAGCAAAAAAATTAAGGGAACGGTAAATTTTGTCAGTTTTTTGCTTGATTTTCAAATGGCTGTAACTTCGCCAAAAATGATCGTATCGGAATAAAGAAAAAATCGTTGGAAAGCTTGAAGTCTCTACTCTTGAAATCTTGAGATGAAAATTTTTTATGACCATTTGTTATAACGAGATACGAGAGTTGAAAGTGGAAAATTTTTTTTTCTTTTTTTTTCATTTTTTCAACTTGTTCCACGGACTTCAAAAAAATTTTCTCGACTCAACCCTTATGAGGATCATGTAGCCTGGTCTTTCAGCTTCAATTTATTTTTATTTTTTTTTCTCTACGACCCTTTGTTGTTGAGATATTGTCGATTGAATCAAAAAACACCCTTTTGTCTTTAATGGTCGATATCTCAGGAACTACTGATCGCACAGCAAGCGGATGATGAGATTCGTAAACTTGAATAAATTTCCTGTAAGATTCTTGCACTGTTTGATTGAAAAAAAATTTTCTTCCAATTTTAAAATTGGTTCGAAAAAGTACCAAAAAATTGCGTTTTTTTCCTTTTTTGAAAATTGCCCTGCATTTTGCGAATTTTGCGAAAATTGGAAATGTTTCAACGTTTTTCTTTAGTTTAATGTGTGCTGGAACACCCCCTAAATTTTCAAGCCAATCGGTTCGACCGTTTTTTTTCCCGAACGAACAAAGTTCCAGCAAAAATTAAAGGAACACTTTTTTGTGCCCTAAACACCAATTAATGATGATTAGGGCCGAAAATGTTTTTTCTCCGTTATTTTTCTGTGATTTTTCGTCCAAAATTTGTTGAATTCCATCGAAAAATGAGAACAATGAAAAATGAAGGAAAATCAATAAAAAAATCAAAAAAACAATTTTTTTAAACGAAAAAAAATCGAAAGAAAAATTGTTTAAAAAAATCTGCTGAGTTACTATCTCTCCAAATCAAATGCAATTCCGGTGTTTTTTTTTTCATTTTTCAAATTTTTTTCCAAGTTTTCTAGTGGTTTTTTGAGAACAAAAATTGATTTTTCCATTGATTTTCAAAACAAGAGAAAATTTCTAATTTTCCATTGATTAAAAAAAAAATTGAATTTTTTATTGATTAAAAAAAAATCGAATTTTTTATTGATTAATGAAAAACAAAATTTCAACTTTTTATTGTTTTTCTGTTTTTTTCATTGTTCTCATTTTTCGATGAAATTCAACAAATTTTGCACAAAAAATCACGGAAAAATAATGGAGAAAAAACATTTTCGGCCCTAATCATCATTAATTGGTGTTTACGCACAAAAAAGTGTTCCTTTAATTTTTGCTGAAACTTTGTTCGTTCGGGAAAAAAAAACGGTCGAACCGATTGGCTTGAAAATTTAGGGGGTGTTCCAGCACACATTAAACTAAAGAAAAACGTTGAAACATTTTCAATTTTCGCAAAATTCGCAAAATGCAGGGCAATTTTCAAAAAAGGAAAAAAACGAAATTTTTTGGTACTTTTTCGAACCAATTTTAAAATTGGAAGAAAATTTTTTTTCAATCAAACAGTGCAAGAATCTTACAGGAAATTCATTCAAGTTTACGAATCTCATCATCCGCTCGCTGAGCGATCAGTAGTTCCTGAGATATCGACGATTAAAGACAAAAGGGTGTTTTTTGATTCAATCGACAATATCTCAGCAACAAAGGGTCGTAGAGAAAAAAAAAAAGAAATTGAAGCTGAAAGACCAGGCTACATGATCCTCATAAGGGTTGAGTCGAGAAAATTTTTTCGAAATCCGTGGAACAAGTTGAAAAAATGAAAAAAAAATTTTCCACTTTCAACTCTCCTATCTCGTTATAACAAATGGTCATAAAAAATTTTCATCTCAAGATTTCAAGAGTAGAGACTTCAAGCTTTCCAACGATTTTTTTTTTATTCCGATACGATCATTTTTGGCGAAGTTACAGCCATTTGAAAATCAAGCAAAAAACTGACAAAATTTACCGTTCCCTTAATTTTTTTGCTGGGTGTACTATTCGACAAAGTTAGCGGCCAAGTACATAGGGCCGTATGAAGTAGCAAAGGTACATTCTCCGGTATGCTACGATCTGCGCGACGCTGCCGGAAAGATGGTTGAGCGCATACACGTAAAAGACCTGCGTAAGTTCATTTCTGATGAAACACTCCACTCGTCGGATGCGGAGGATGACCCCAGCGAGAGTGTGGTGGTCGGTACAAAGAAGGCAGTGCAGAGTTCCGATGAGGGAACTCCTTGGGTCGGAGCAGCAGGACCTCCCTCTTCGGAGCTCGGAGCAGCCGAACCCGCTGATGCCGCCGACAGCATCCACACCGCCACTGACACCACCACCAGCACCGGTGCCAGCGCTGATGCCAATTCCGGAAGAACCAGCAGCCTGCGAACTGGAGAGCCGCGCAGACGAGGGAGGCCGTGCAAGCAAACGTGGCCGGAGGAGTACACACCAAGCCCCCGACGTCTGCGCAGAAGGGCCGCGATCCTGGGTGTGGGTAGCCAAGACGGGATGGGTGGAAGTCTGGACTACTGGCGCCACCTCCTCGACATCCACAGCTCCGGGAGTGATGCCAGTGCCGGCGAGAGTGAAGAAGAATTCGGTGGGTCAGACTCGGCAAACGAGGAAGGCCGATCAGCACCCTCGACCGAGCACCAGCCGAGCCTGAGTCCGGAAATGTCGATGTCGACATCGAAGCCTAGTTCCTCTTCGGGGACTGGGACTTCAGCAGCGGTGGGTCTGGAGAAGCTGGAGCAGTTGGGCCGAAACCATTCACACTGAGGCACGATCACAGTCGCCACGGTGACCGCCCCACAATAGTGCCAGGATATCGTGTCGACCCTCTCATGGTTGACAAATGTTGGAAGTGCGAGCAGCGGGGTCACGAGAAAAAGGACTGCACGGTGGAACAGGCGGGTCTGCACTGCTACAACTATGGCAGGCCTGGCGAGAAGATCACCTGCCCGCAGTGCCGTGGAGCCAGGCGCCGGAACCCGCTGCCAGCCGACGTGAGGGCATGGCTGCACAGAGAAAGAGAAGAGAAAGAGGAGCGAGAGAAGGGAGAAGAGGGACAGTAGTAGGGGAGAAGGAGCCACGCCCTCTCTCCACAAGAAGCTCTTTTTTTTTACATTGTTTTTATTTTCTTCCATTATTAGTATTATCCAAGTATTCCCCTAGGGGTTCCGGAAACCTTGGAGCCACAAGTCTGGCTACCACGCGGTGAAAGGGGGCCGCATCCAAAGTTCGTCGTACAAGTTTTTTTTTCATATTCTATTATTACTCCTTTTTCTTTTTTTTCCTCTTCGCACGAGATTAATTCTCGCTTGCGAGACGAATAAAGATAGTTAAATTGCGATTACAGGAGTACACTAGTTACTTTGCCCGATCCCGATCCCATAAATAATCCTTAGACCAAAATCAGTTCAGTCCGATGAGTGGCAGTGAGCAGCTGCTGAAGGCGGGTTTGGACTAATAGCCAGGTGATTAGAATAAAAGCTCCGCAGAGAACCCGACAGCAGAGACACAGCAGTCGAGGACGAGGAGAGAGTGCGTCTCGTCTGGCAGGGGGGTCTGTCACGAGGTGATCGTGAGGGGTTTTACTCGCCGAGGCGCCCTCTCCCTTTTCCTCCAGACAATAGTAAAACCCTACAGTCGATAATCAATTTATCAACCGTTCGGAGGTAGAGGCACCTGCCGGACTGAAGGTTTTCACGGTTGTAGAGAAAACCCTCACTCCTGTAATAACTGTCAAAGACACATAACCTATATTTTAAGGTTCTCCATAGTAATCAAGCATTCAATTAAGGATTATTAGTGATAGGTGAATTAAAATTAAGGAAACGAAGACTCAAAAGAGATGAGCATCAAGTGGTTAAATAATAAAGAGACTCCAAGTGAGAAAAATAGTGTAAAATCCGGAGTTTGGAGATATTGGCTGTCACAAGTGAGTACAATTCCGTCACCTCGTGTTCAGCCTTAAAGTTTTAATGAATTGGGAATTAATAAGCCGGATTTATAAAGATCAATTGAACCGGGAAGAAAAGGGAATAATTGTGGATAATTAAGGCGTATATTTCGGTCATAAAGTAGAGAATTATTATAAAAGAAATTGTTGTGAAAAATTAGAGGAACATAATGGGCGTCCCCACGCCTATTGACCATCAACGGGAGTAATCCACAATCATCTCGGGAATCTGGGCGTTAAAGAAGTGGAAGTCTCACACAAATCGTGGGCAAATAAATGACAAATAAATTCATGGTATTATTTCCGTAATGATCCGGAAATAATATAACATTTCAACTGAAAACATAAAAGCGTCAACAGGTGTTGCCTCGTGCCACGCAGTCGGCCGTACTGTATATCGGCCGGCACATTCAAACCATACTCAAGGCGCACTCATGTGGCGTCAGTCTGGATGCCAAATTCAAATTGTAGAATACCGGATTTTGTTACATTTGGGTCAATGAAATAGAGAATTCATAGTACAAATAGTTGGTTTCATATTGTTTATTTGAAGAATAACCCCGAGACTTTAGTAACGAGTAATTAAAGGTGAGTTCTGATAAAGAGGGCGCTGCAGGGAGCTGAACGACGTTGATAGTTCCGGATTTTCGTTGCAGAAGCCCTATTTTGAGTCATAAATTCAATACTTCCGCCATTAATCGCACACGCGCGCACTTAATACACCCACATACGCACCTATTATACACACATGCATCCAACACATACACACGCACCTAACACATACACGCACCTTCACACATATGGGGCCCATAACCATTACGGGTTTTGGAACTCATTGCAGAACACGCAACCTTCACACATACGGGGCCCATAACCATTGCAGGTTTTGGACTTCGTCACAGAACACATACCTACACATAACGCGGCAGTAATTTCTCCCGAATTTCTAGCCTCGTTACAATAGGTCAAATTTTGGTAAGGTTGTGGACAAGAAAAAGACATGACCCATGGGCTCATGATATAAGCCACTATGGAAACGTATTTCCACATTGGTAAAATTATCAGCTTGGTAGAGGGATGCTGCAAGAACTAAGAGCCAGATTCTCATGATGCTGAGTCGTCCAGTGAACTGATGAATTTGGTTCAACATCTTTCCTAAATATATGAATTCTCTCCCCCTACTACTCACACATCTTCAGCATTGATCCAGCTGTTATGAGCTCTGTCAAAACCGAGCCATTTTACATACGCACGATTCCCATCTCTCTTCAAGACCTTCTCCACCAAGTAAATTTCTTTATGTTTCACCAGACTCAATTCGGACTCATAAAAAAAATCTTTTATTGGATTACCTTCGTATCTTCGAGTTCATTAGTTACCAGATTTGAGTAATGAATTCTCTTCATTTTGAAGATTTTTGTAGTCCAATTCGCTGTGTATCCTTTCTCAAACACATGTTTGACCTTACTTTTGCGAACACTATTACCAATCTTAAATTTCACAGGCTTATCGTTCACTCTGAAATCGGCATATAAGAGACGTAACTGAAGAGCATTCTCTGCTGGCACATTCACTGGTTCCATGCGGATTGTGCGATGTCGCGTATTATTATATGCATTGGTGAGACGAGGAAGTGTGTTGATCCATTTATAACTTCCTTGCGAACTGAATTCCTTCCACATCTCAATTTTCAATGTTCGATTGAATCGCTCACATATCGATGCTTTTAAATTGCTGAATATGGAATACATATTCATTACCTGCTTCTTCATTAATTCCTGGAACTCTGAGCTGCAAAATTCCTTCCCAGCATCCACATGCAAATGTTTGGGCACACGTCCTTGTGGTAAAATCGAGTACATCGCAGCAGTCACATCATCGGCATTTTTTCTTTCAATCGGTACAGCCCAAGCAGACTTGGAGAAGATGTCAATGATGGGGAGAGAAAGTTTATGCCCATTATTTACACGTGAATAAGCTGTCATATCGACCAGATCAGCTTGCCACGTTTCATCAAGATCACGTATATTGACACGTCTACGTGAATAATTTCGTCGGACTGGTCTGTGTAACTCATTGACAACGTCAATTTTTGTCATATTTTCGAACAAGTTCAACTTTTTTTCCGAGCGCTCTTAATCTATCGAGAATTCTTTGCAGCAATATGTGAATTTGCTCGATCTGATAGTTCACACTCATCTCGAGTAGTCCAACTTCAAGTCTGACTTTCTCATTCATTTTCTTGAGTTAATCTATCGGGAGTTAATCTAAATCCCGCTCCTGGTGGACCACGAGAAGCTTCATTATCTTTTGAATAATATAAAACTGAAGTTTCTATCACAATTATCCCTCTGAATATATTAAACCAGCTTCACGAAGCTCTTCAACTACTGAGATAATTTCATCTGAATGACTTGTATTTCCAGCAACCTGAGATGCTACAAGCAATCGAAGGCGATCCACAAGCTCATTGGGATCATCCCACCAGATATAGTTCACGTCATTATTTTTTCTGCCTCCATGAGAAGCCCTTTTCCTTTTTTATGTTTGGATATAGATATGTAATTTTTATACTTGTGGCTGACTGCATTGCGGATCGCACCGCTGGCATCGTAGTATTTTCTATGAGCATTCGGGTATAGAATTATAGTTTTATACGCCTCCACATCCTGCTCACTTATTAATGCTTCATCAGGATTTGCTAGAAAGAGTACCGCCAATAAGCCTTCTGTGACAATATATTTCAGAGATCCATCAAAAACTTCCACAACAATGTAATTTGATTTGAAAAATATGAGTGACTCTCCAATTTTATAATTTTTTGTCAGCTGTCAGACTCCGTAAGGTTCATCCCACTCTGGAGTATTAATTAGAGCAAGATATTTCCCCATTGATGCATCTTCATTGGAAATTGGTTCTCCTAAATTCTCTGATTCATCAAGCGAGTCATTTGCATTCAGAGGCTCATTCAGAGATTCGTTGGCAGAGGCATAATCGTTTTCCATTTCATCTTCTTCCATTCGATCTTCTTCCACTGATATGTCTTCATTTACCAAATTTCTTAATAGGTTTATCTCCGAGTGTGAATTCATTCGCTCTCACTAATTTATGCTGAGGATTTGTGAGTTGTTGTAGAGGTGTAATGACTGGTTTGAAAACTGCATTTATCATCTCTTCAGTATTCCTTCAGTATTCCAGACTTCATGATTCTATGTTTTTTCTTAATGGCCTCCCATGCCACAGACATTTCATGAAAGATCTTCTGTTGCTCAGCTAAATCATCCTTGCTTGGTGGCATGTTGACTCGCCCAAGTCTGATCCTGTACTCTTTGAACGAGTCACTGATCTGTTCTTATAAAACAATCAAAATTTTTTCGATAACGTCCACTATTAATATCACTATCGTCATCAATAACTACAAGAGTATAATTATTTTTCCAACAGGATAGACATGAATCTTTGAAGGCGTCATGTCAGTATAAACATGATTATTATAAATATGCCTTAAATTCGTTTCATCCTGTTTAAATAATACTAAAAAGTTTAAATTATCTCGTACCAAGTGCTTTGGGATGCGAGCATAGGATTGACAAAGGTAGAAACAATCGACATTCTTATGTCTTCCCATGCAGAAATATACTTTAATATTATTCTGTTTCTCGCATGCAACATCACCAAAGATGGAGAGCGAATTTTCTCGAGCCTCATCCATTGAAATAACCTCATCATTATCAGAAAAAAAAAATTCATCCTTGAAATTGGCTCTAGAACCTTTTTTAAAAATTTATACTTTGGCTGATTCAGTAATTTGGAATAAATATGAATATTCTCGGATCTCAAGCCATTTGGATGAGTAATCAAACTTCAAAGAGCATTCGTTTTTCCACAATTTGAAGGTCTGCAAAAAACTGAGCGAATTGTATTTGGTAAAATAGCACCATGACGTTTTATAGTTTGACAATGTTTTGATGTTATTGCATCAAAATTGATGACTGGCAGAGCAACGATTTTTTCAATTTTTCGCGATTATCTCGGTAAATTAGCGAGATAGAGCGAACTGGATGTCAATATGGGATCAGTAAAAATGATAATGTCTGTTTTATCGAATTCTCAGAACCATTCGCGATACTGTTAGGGAATTTCGCGGGCTACTTCCTGACGACATAGGCAGTGTCACTGTAGAATTTCATCAAAAAATATGCCACAGAAAAAAAGTTATGAAGATTTGAAAATCGGCATTTTCATGCTGGCTGATTCCTTTATCCTCATTTTTGACCCATTTCCCGAGGGAATACGAGGTTTTCCTTGAAATTTCGCAAAGAGATGACAGAAGATCAGATGATGGGGGATCCTGCAGGCCATGAGCCGCAACGATTCGGGATATCCAGTATCGGCAAAATTTCTTCAGTTTTTCTCGATAAATAGGTTTTCAGTTTTATTTCGGTAAATAAGCGACATAGAGCGAAATGGACGTTAATATGGAAGCCGGGAGAAGTTTTTACAGTTCTTCGTGATTGTCTCGGTCAATAAGCGAGATAGAGCGAAATGGACGGTAATATGGAATCAGGGAGGAACTTGCACGGTTTTTCGCGATTATCTCGGTAAATAAGCGAGATAGAGCGAAATGGACGTCATTATGGGATCAGTAAAAATGGCAATGTCTGCTCTACCTAATTCTCAGAACCATTCTCGATACTGTTGTGGAATTTTGCAGGCTACTTCCTGACGACATAGGCAGTGTCACTGTAAAATTTCATCAGAAAATACACCACAGAAAAAAAGTTATGAAGATTTGAAAATCGGGATTTTCATTATGGCTGATTTCCTTCGAATATTCCTTTATCCTCATTTTTTACCCATTTCCCGAGGGAATACGAGGGTTCCCTTCTAAAAAAAAGCATGAAACGTTTTTTGTCACCGTTTTATTTTCCCTAAACCTAGCTAGACTATAGTCACACTGTATTAGTATAGCTAGCATAGCTATACTAGCTATACTATGGTAGAACTAGTATAGCTATACTAACTATACTATAGCCATTAAACAAATAAATTTATTAATAAATTAATGTTTATTAATAAATTCTTAAGAGAATCAAATTCCGGAAAAAATATGTAATGCGCAAGCAGGATTTGAACCCACGACCTTCTGATTACATGTCAGGTGCTCTACCGCTGAGGTATTGCGAGTTACCATATTTACCTAGTATAGCTAGTATAGTATAGTATAGGGAAATTTTAGGGAAATTTTCTTAGGAACACCAGTTCACTCTGGTTTAGGGAATTATTTTTGTCACCTTCAAAAGTCCACAGCATTTCGAGTTCTTCATTCATACAACAAATAATAATAATATAAATATTTCAATAGTATAGATATAATTAAAAATAAAAATATGATCGTTACAGCACTTCTCTTTCCAAAAAAACGTCCCAATATACACGACCTTTAAGGGCAATTGAAATAAATTTCGGAACCAAAAGCTATTTCAATTATCTGGGGCCCTTAACCCTTATTCTTTCTGAAAACCCAGACGGAAAATTACAGAGAAAGAATAGGTTTCGATTCTAAATAATGTCACTATGGTTAATCGGTAATCGGTGATAACAATGATATTTGAACGTTATCCGTGAATTCAACATCAGTTCTCTTAGATAGGAAAGGAAGGCAGAAAGGAAGGTCCATTAGATGTAGCCTCCGGTTCATCTCTCTAAGGAGAGTAAGTGCCGAAAATACGGAATTCTGGTATGAAAGGGGCGTATGTCCACTCATTACTTCAAAATATTTTTAATGGTCTCTGGAACATTATTTGGGTAATTGAAAATTGAAATAACAACAAAGTGGCATAACTACTTTTAAAAAGAAAGGGACGTATCTCCACCCTCTGGTATTTCTATAAAGCCCCTTTGGTATTTCTGTAAAGAAATACATTTTTCGGTAAAGATATAGTATGAACATATTCATATTTAAACGGGTCCGGTGGAAAATCTCAGTCGCGAAAAATCTCAGCGTAAGTAGAGGCATGTTCAGGTCATTGAATAAGGCTAGGAGGCCATCTAGTGTGGCAGAAAAGGAATATAATGCATCGAGTTAGGGAGATGGCGGTAGTAGTCCGACAAATCATCCTACAGAGGTTCTCACTGAAGTTAATTGGGTTGCCAAGTGGCTCGAATCCGAACTAATGGCGCTAGGTAACTAGGTAACTTTCAACATGGCGACTGGCGGAGTATTTGAGTTCTAATTCACTAGCGGATGAACAAGAGTATCTCGATTAGTTGGAATATTGAGTTTCATTTAATTTAAAAAATGCTTGGCTGTGGCTTTTCGTTCTGCGAAATCTTTTCTGCTCCAAAATCCTATTCAAAGAAGGCAAAGTGCCGAAAAATTGACTACAATTTATCGGGGAATCTACATTTACTCCGATTCGGCGATGCATAATCCATCAAGGAACTGTACTCTGAACCTGCTCAATTCTACCAGATCACAACTTTTTTCTTGGAATTTCTTAACTAATTTTTCATTTAAAAAAATTGATTAATTCAGATATTCGAGTAATTGAGATGCGAAGAACTACAACAGAGGAATTCTATTGTTCCAGTTGTTTTTCAAAGATATCTCGGAGAGTAAGCGAGATAGAGTGATTTTGTCACAATATCTTCTGTAGAGCATTTAAAGAGCTAAATCTCTATCTCGTTCAAGTTCTAAGACATTTTCGAATAAAAAAAAAATTTCTGGTTACATCTCAGAAACTAAAAAAGATAGGGCGATTCCACTTTAATGCTTTTTTGATGAAAATTTCAAGAGCTGAAAAAAAGATTCATGAGAATTTGCCTTCCTTCCTTCAGTTTCAGATGTATTCTCGAAAAAAACTATTGAAAAAATCAATTTATTCTGTTCTACTTTCGCATCACTGGATTTCGTCATTTGTTGAAGAATATCTCAGAAACGGAGCAAAATAAGACGATTTTGCATCAATCTCTTTTCCGTAGCTCTTGAGATTCTTCAAAAAAAGATTAAAGCAGCATCGTCCCTTCTCGCTAAATTTCCGAGATAATTCCTCAACAATGATCACGGAGATACATCGATCCGTCTCGTTTCACCTTTTTATTACCAAATTATTATAAATCTCCTAGGATAAGTTCTGTGTATTCAGTTATGCTCGGAAGTTCATGAGATAGACCAAATTGTATTATAATTTGAAAATGAGTCTGATTGTGTCTCGGGAATATGACCCTGACGCAGAATCCGTTTCAAATTTTCGCTCCAGTTCAGGACACCTAGTTACCTGGCGCCACCTGGCTCGAGCTTTGAGTTGGCAACCCAATTGAACGATTCGATGGTAAATCGCGATTGGAGTATTGCCTTCCATTCAAACGGAATGCATGAGAACAATATTTCTACCGTGTTTATTTTGAGTTGTATGAAAACTTATCACAAATAGATTGGTCTCCTTTCATTGATGCGTTATCAATTTTTACCGGGAAATGCGTTTTCATTCAAAGCACTCGGTGTTCAATAAATCTCATACGTTTTTAGGCTTTGAATTCATCAAATGGAAAAGAAACTAAGTAGAGAAGAAATATTTATTTGTTATATATTTATGGTCTTTATTTATCATTTTTCAGTACAAAAACGTGATTTGATAATACAATTTGAATACAATCAGAAATTTGAATTCATCCTTGACATAATAATTCCTTCGTAATCATTAGTATCAAAAGGAGCCGAGAAAAAATATGAAAATTAATTAATTATATTGCAGGTAGAATCACCCAATCTATGGATATGAATTTGTCCCTTGAGAAAATAATTGAGAAATAAAAAAAAAGTATCAAAATAGCAAACTTCAATGATAGAATCGTTCTTTCTTTTTTGAACTTGAATCATAAAAATAATTGTGAAAAATCGGAGATTAAATTGTATTTGATTCCCTTCTGAAAATATTTTATTGTTCGATTCTATGAAAAAAATGGAGAAAAATTGAATGAAAGGAAAAAATGTTAATTGAAAATTCTCGTCAAAGCGAAATAAAGGAGGTGAATAGCCGCAGAATTATTCAAATTAAATTTAGAGTTTTGGAAGGGGAAAAACTAATGAAAATAGAATAGTAAATGATTCTTGAGCTACTTTATCTGTAGAACAGTTGAATGTCGTTATCCTATTTTTATACATTTAATATCAGCATTAAGGGATTTTCCCCCTTCTATTATGATTGGAAAATTTCAATTAACGAATTGAAAAGAAAGAATAAAAGTATATACTTGCCGCAAATTCATGAATTCCGTCATGACATTGAAATTGGCTGGGCCTTCATTCCATCACTGGATTATATTAATTCTGCGGTGTATGTATAGATAATTGACTATATGGTGCAATAAATAGAGGGATAACTTCACCTGTTGATTTAATTATTAGCGGTAAGCATGATTTTATTGTGGAGTAAAAGGAATGAAGAGAAAAAGCAAGAAAGAAAGTAACGTAATGTCTACATTAGAAATGAAAATATTACTGGGTTTCATGAATAATTTCTTGCATTCCTGCGAATTTTGAAGATTAATGAAAGTAGTTTTTTCTTTGGAAATGAGAATTTTATTACGTTTCACATCGAAAAATACATATTTATGTCATATAAAAATATAGAAATGATGGAACTACTGACGCAGATCGTCTTGTTTTCATTTAAATTCAAGTCTCAATAAATTAATACTTGTAATTTAAAAATATTTCCCAAGATGTAGAGCTAATGTGTTGGGATCAGTTTTTTGTCCATGTTTCATAGGTTTTCCATTTTTATTAACAATGAATTTCAAAAGGAAAACATGATTTGATAATATAATTCAAGGAAGAACGATTACGAGCATTTTCTGATGTATACAATCGCTGTATCATTTATTTTTTATAATATAATGAAACATAGATGGGCTCTTATGGAAGTTCACTTCGAAATATCTTGCTCAAGTGTGCTCGCAAAAGATGAATTCATGTTTTTACGATGGTTTTCTCAACAGGCCCTGAAATGAGCATACCAATTCTTTTTTTTATTAATGAAAATCATCAATCACTCCTCAATAATTCAATAAGAATGAAAAAATTATCGATTTAAAAAGATCACCGGCGTTACCTTGAGAAATATCTCACCTCGTTAAGGCACTTCGATTTTTTCGTTCTAGATAATCCAGTTACGAATCATAACGTATACCGCAAAAGGCCTTTTTTTCAAGGCGCCTTTTTTTATCACCCCCTTTCTCTCGGTTAAGTTTCAAAGTCTCTTTCTTTGGCTTGATCGATAGTTGAAACGATCGTTTAAAGTTAATATCATTCAACATAAAACAATGTGGAGTGGAAAATCAATATATTACTCAAAAGTTGATCTCCCGAATAGTCATGAGGAACATATTATCTTTTTCGCAAAATATTTGGTCTACTTTTCTTTTTAAGAGGATTTGAGACCAGTGGCTGTTGCTCGTTTGACTGTTGCAATATTGCTTCTGAAGATGGAAAATGAAAAAACTGACAATCTTCTTCCACTGACTGTATGACAGTATACTTTCTTTTGGAAGCTGATACTGATCCTGAAGAATTTGATTGACTTTTGATGATGCTCAATGGCGTGCGTAAGCCCTGATTTAACGATTCATTGTTCTCCATTGAAATAAACTCCGTTCCTAATGAAGGTCGGCTGTTTCCTGAAATACTCTCTATGCTCATAGAGTAATTGGAATTTTGTTTTCCTTCATCTCCTTCGAGATCTTCACATTCCAATTCTTCCTCTAAATCATCCAAAAGTTGTTCAAAAGCTCGATCATTCATGTCATCGTCCAATCCAATCAGTGATAGTAGGCAATCCATTCGGCTAATACGACGTGCAGCGACATCGGTCATACAATATTCAATGTTCTTCTCTTTTTGTCTGTCATAAGTTCTTGGCTTTCGATGAACATCAAAGTCTCTCGCTACGATGTTCTGTAATTCTCCGAGCGTTCGGACAAACTGCCATGGTGAGGGATTTTTTTTAAATAGTGAATTTATGTCCCTGTTGCGCGATTCACAGAAGTTATTGGTTCGGAAAGGCTCTCCGTGGATGGACCATTTTTGTGGGCTACATCTGTGTAGCCATTGTCTCTTCCAGTACGCTACATAGCCTGAGATCCTCTCCTGTCCTTCTGGAGTCATTTTTCCTATGAACATTGTCCCTTTCTCAGGTATTCGCCCCATCTATTCTTCCATTTTTGATGGCATTTATTGCCTCTGTATTGTTCTCTGAAGAACACGGACTGGTCACAATTTCTCAATCCCTCGAACTTTCGCAGTTGAATTCAGAAAAGCAACTTTATTACTTTTTATGATCTTTTAACCTTTTTTAACCCTTTCCAGTGAAATTCTTCAAAATTTCCAACCATAAAGTGTTGAACTGGGGAAAAGTGCGTTTATTACTGGCTTACGGAGGGAAACGGAATGGCAATTATTTCTTGGGGAAATCCCATTTGGAACAATTGATTAATTCTTGGGGAAATCCCATTAAGAACAATTGAGCTACCGGATTTTCATCACTCCGTCTATTCTCTCATTCTTAGTGGCATATTATGCCCATTCCGTTATTTCGAATAACATTGGTCTTTTTTGTTCTTCTTACTATTGAATTTCGATCTTTTTTTAAGAGAAGATCACATTTTTTAGCACACTGATGTAGAGAATATAAGTTTCTAGTTAACCCTCTGAGACCAAATCCGTAGTAATCCATAGTGCGGCTCTTACAGTGGGGCTAACCAATGAACGTATAGTGCGCTATAAATTTACATGCGCCCCACGCCATGTCATGAACGGCCGGTCGTGGAGTAGAGAAACCAAAATTAACCTCAGAGGGTCAATGAAGCCACGTGAAACGACATTACCTGAAGAATAATGGATGAGAATGTTTATTATTCAATAATATCAGGAAATTAATCGTACTTTCTGCCAGTTAAGTACTTTGCCGAATTTTACCATCATTTTTTTTATTCCTTGGGAACTAAGCGAGCTACGGTGATTTTCATGATTAGAATAATGATGTTCAATCAATTTCCACTTGAGAAGAATCGGAAGATTTCCTGCCTTTTTGAAATAAACTACTTTCATCCTCTATAATTTTTTTTCACAATTCGAGAGAGCTTATGATCAAATTTCAATGGTCTGAAAAAGATCATTAATCGCGAAAATACTCTGCCGTGAACTTCTATGAAAGCCCATGTATTGTCCATTGCATAAGAAATAATAAATAACACTGGACATTTCCTTTGGAACCTGAAATTTTCACTGATGTCTTAGGAAAGATTTGTGTAGAAAAAATCTAGATTAATTATAGAGAACAGTAAATGCATTCCTCATTTTCTATTTTGATGACATTTGTTGTTTTGTTATTCTTCTCTGCCGTACATAGACCAGTCCAGCCTCGGGCAAACCATGCTCTTCATACTTTGCGTACTCCCGGCATTTATTACAGTGAAACCTCTATTATTTTCCACGCGCCAGGCTCAAATTTGGAAAATAATAGAGGTTTCGATTCGGTTTCTGTGGCCCCCACTCCGCCAGCGGGAGAGTGAGAGAAGACGATACGTCGCTTTCTCTTCAACCGCAATATTATTATTGTTGACTCTCTCTAGTCTATATGTGTCTTTGTCATTCTGCACATGTCTCCGCATGCGCAGAAGAACAGAGATAGCTATAGATGGAAGAAAGACAACGAAAAATGGTTGCGAGTGGGGGACACTCTTTCTCCTCCGTTGAGGGGCGGTGGAATATATTGGAGGTGAAAATAATGGAGGTTTCACTGTAGTGTGAAGAGTGCCGGACGCTAATCCTGTTACCACGGTCCGGCCGATTCCTCCCCCCCCCCCTCCACCCCATAATTGGTATGGACTGTCGATTCTACTCTTTTCCGGGATAAAACTATATCACTTAAATTTGGACTGACATAAAATAATGTGGCCAACTCTTCATCAGGGGAGCGATTCCGCACGTTTCAACGTGCTTGGTTGGATTTGCACGCGCTGTACAGTTCCATATAGCGTAAACGCTAAGAAAGTGTACAGTGTGTGCAGCTCCTACCAATACGTTAAAACGTGCAGACCCATGTAGGGTTTCCCGACATCCACAGGGTGGCCAATGTTCGGGCCAAATTATTTTATACGATTTTGGCAGTCTATTAAAGGCCAAAGTACGAAACAATATCGGGGCGTCGATATTGGTTCCGCTAATAAGCCCGATCTTCTTCCCAACGTCGAGCCCTGTATATTGGGATGGTGAGTTAGATCGTAACTCGGTTCTATATCGAGTAGCCGAATATCGGGAAACCTATATCTACCGAAATCGCACGTAATTCGCGTAACCGAAGTTCGGCTGCTCTACTTTTGACGAAAATATTTCCAACAATAAGTTGATAATTTTTTTTTTTGATTAATTGTCATATTTTTTTATTTTCCAACATAACGATTGAAAAATCACGCCATAATTGATTTTCCTTCAATTATTCTTCTTGCTAATGATTAATTCGTGAACTAAATTTAAAAAAATATAAAAATAATAAATAAATGTAAATTAGAATAGATATAAAAATTGATCAAGAAAAAAATCTTCTCTTTCTGCCATCAAGTGATTCGATCATCAATAGAGGAAAAAATAATACTGAAATAAAACTTTAATTTTCAAAAATAGGGGAATTTTCTGTAAAAAAATGAATATTCCATTACGAGAAATATGTAGTTTTGTTCCTCGGTTCTTACTTCATTTTTATTATATTCCTCTTAATAAAGATAGTCATATAAACAATATAAATATCGATATGAATTTAGACCAAATGATTTTTAGATTCATATAGACAGTACGATTCTGTCAAAGTCGAATAGAGTGATAGTCCAGTCGGCAGCGCGCAAGTTTCATCGTCCAACGATCGAGGGTTCAAAACCGTCTGTGGGAACTAAAATTTGTAATGATAAAAATGACTTTGAAATGATTAACATTGAAATATAAATAATAAAAATATAAAAGTACGGAATCTTAGAAAAAAAAATGATAATTTTCTTTTCATTTTATGTTTAAAATTTGTTTTTATATTATTGAGCGTCTGTCGAGTTCGATATCGGACTCGATGTTGGGCGTATATCGTAGCGCTAAGTCGAAATTCGTCACATCGAATTTAGCCCGATGTAGGGCCGAACTCAAAACCCTATATCGGGTCGAAATCGGATGCGATGTGCGCCCTATTTAGTTTTCGACTTCGGCCCGCTGTGACATGCCATTATTGGCTCGAAGTTCGCACCAATATAGTTCCCCTATATCGAAACTCGACAATTCGACATCGCCCCGAATTGCGGCCAATTTCGGTTTCCTACATGGGGAATCACTCCCCAGTTGTAACTAAAACCGGGAATTTTTTTGTCTTTAGGAGAACTATTTCCAACAATTTTTGAATACATAGATTTCATTGCCCTTTTTTTTGAGGATATGGTGAAAATTAAGTGTGGCAAGGCAATTTTCTTCCAATCCTTTCTTGTCGAGAATTTTAAGAGCTGAAAAAAGGATCAAGACAAAAGGCCCTCATTTCCCTTACTTTGTACAATAGTCTCAACAGGTGCATCGGAGCAAAGAGGCGTATCTGCCTTATTTTTCTGAAATGATAAAAAAGAACGTTTTCTTCGGGACTTTCTTTTTATCAGTGTTTCTTTTGAAAATATCCGAGAACCAAAGAAGGAGAACGCGAATTAATTCTGCTCCTTTTTCGTAGAGCATTTCAAAAGCTACGGAAAAAGAATCGGACAAAAAGAGCGTATCTCCATTAGTTTCTGCGGGGCATTAGTATTGGTTCCGCGAATAAGCCCGATATTCTTCCCAACATCAGTCCCTATATATTGGGATGGTGAGTTAGTATCGTAACTCGATTCTATATCGAGTAGCCGAATATCGGGAACCCTATATCTATCCAAAATTCGAACCGAAGTCATGACACCCTTATCCGCACAATAAATTCGAAACGATTATCGAACGTAATTCGCGTAACCGAAAGTTCGGCTGCTCTACTTTTGACAAAAACCTTTCCAACATCGCTCCCCTCAATTCCGTGGTACGAATTCCAATCGATATCAGTCTCGAAATCGCCCAATAATTTTTCACAATTGTTTATTTTTTTAATTTTTCTTTGATTAATTTTCCTTTAATTATTCTTTTTACTAATGATCAATTCGTCAACTAAATTCAAAAAAATATAAAAATAATAAATAAATGTAAAATAGAATAGATATAATAATTGAGCAAGTAAAGAATCTTCTCTTTCTGCTCTCAAATGATCTG